>FYBL01000002.1:53044-1538644 GCA_900186055.1 Torulaspora microellipsoides | reverse complement strand
ATACATTCACGAAGTTGTAACTGACCCAATCATCAACAAATATATTCGTGTCATGAATCGCCAGGAAGTTATCCCTCTATTACCAAAGATTGAAGGCGTAGATTTCAATGAATATTCCCTTTCTGTTCTTGAGATATTTTCCAATCCTGCAATTAAGGATCAAGTTGCTCGTATTTGCTTAATGGGTTCTGGTAAGATGCCAAAATATGTTCTGCCTTCAATTTCGGAGCAGTTGGCCAAGCCTAACGGAAAATATGATCTTTTGACTTTAGGTGTTGCCGGATGGTTTCGTTATCTGACCGGTATCGATATGAATGGAAAGGAATTTGAGATTGAAGACGTCATGGCGCCAACTTTGATAGCAGCTGCCAGGAAAGGTGGTCGCAACCCCGCTCCTTTGTTAAACATCAAGACCCTTTTTGGTGCTGATTTGAGAGACAATAAAGCTTTCGTTCAGAAACTTACAACTGCTCTAGAGCTGGTCTCTGATAAGGGTCCTCTTGAAACCGTCAGTGAGTACTTGGCTCAATTCAAAGAGTAAGATGTTTGTGAGCAGTAACTTCTGTTTAGGAGAAAACAGATACTCTTATCCGTTTATAAATTAGCTCCCTTTCTATATTTTATACAACACGCTTCGTGAAGAAACAAACGCGGCTAAAACTCGACTTTAAACTTACCTTGAATTTTCATTTATATTTGTCGGGATGAGTAATGAGACGATTGAATGTTACACCGGATGTGAATGCCAGCCAATAACAATATAACAACAAGAATAGTTTTAGCAGCCTGAGGCTTATACTGTCAAGAGATTCATGAATAGTATGACGGATATACGACGAAGTCGCATAGTCAAGGCGCAGCGCCATGATTACTATAACGGTAAGAAACTCTCACATACTAAAGAAGATATCACAATGATAGAGTGTGAACGAGGCGGTGTGCGGAATGAGATCATCCCGACAACTCGACATGCTATGGTCAGTATTAAACGTCGTAAAAACATTTGTTTGGAATGTTATATTTCATCCTAGTTTAAAACCCCGAGGACTAATTCATATACATAAACTGTTGGAACAGAAGTATAGAAAAGAGTCATAGAATTATTGCAGGAACGTTTTACAAGCCTAGCTGATATTGAAAGGATGTCGGTCATTGGTGTTCAGCGAGACGTCCTCATTCAGGTACCACTTTTCACTAGCTAAACAATGTGCAATCTCCGATTGACACATGCGCCGCAAGTACTGTAGTTCCTAGTTTCACATATGGTGAAAATTTTTCACCCACCATATTGTTCAATGGTATGATTCGATGTAGCGCACTTCTCGGGATATATAAAGCAGACTTTGCGTATCGTTCCCGAGTTTATATTCTGTTATATAGAAGACCGAGGCGGTTCGTAGACTCACGTAGAGTCACGAACTCGGCATATGTAATTGGTTAGTATAACCTAAATGCTTCAATGCTTTTATTAATTTCAATATATCAGAACCTTTCAATATAAACCAACTAAATCTTTTATTAGAACAGTATCTTTTTTTTATTTTACGTTTTGGCTGCATCTTGTAACTTTGAAAGAGGAGTATAACTTCTCATAGTGAATTCTGGTCATCACCACAAATTCTCTTAAATTTTTTTATGTTTGACAGTATCTTCGAGGATTTCCAATTTTGCGAAACCCTTTTTCCTTGAGAACTGAACATTTCCCAACTAGTCTAGTGATATCGTGTAACCAGCGGGATTTCTGAGAGTATTTTTATAAACCCGCCGCCCGCAGCCCACGCGGTTAGTGATGACCACCGTCAAAGTCGTTGCATTAACTGAAAAGACGGATACTGATCGCATTCAGATATCGATACTTCTGCGGTTTAAATAATAATTTGATTACAGAGCCGAGGACATAGCAGGATACTCTGTGAAGCCTTGTTAAGGTGAAATGCACTCTTTTTTAATTAACATTCAAGTCCATTAATACAGAACTTTCGTCCTTAATTTCCTCATTTGAAAAATCTGCGTTTATTAAACCATCTTTCCGTGAGAGGAATTCCTACGACAGTCCAAATGGTTAGAATAACAGTAAACACTAGCGCATAAGAGAACCCGTTCTTCTTTTGATAATATGGTGCTTCGCTACTTGGAAAAACATACTGTTGGAATGGAGTACTTACGGATGTTCCGATTGCAATCATTACTGCGAGAGTGAATGCTCTCAATTTGGGGTCTTTTCCGCATGAGATATTTGCCCATCCGGATAAAAATGGAGTGTAACATCCATAAACTCCCGTTAAAATGAATCCAAATAGTCTTAACTTCACGTTTTCATTTGGAGACCGCAAAATGGCGAACGCGACAATATGTAACATTCCGACGAACAAACAAACAGGCCATCCTCTGCGTATCAGATCAATGAGGATTCCGCTTGCAATCATCGTAATGAGATTTACACAGCTGATTGCATCCGGAATATAGTTGATCTGTGTTTGGGTGTATATTTGTTTTGCCGTTAGATACAGAGTCATGAACTGCATAGAGTAAGACGCAGCTGTGAGCATCCACAAGGAATAAGCCAATGAAAAAGCCCAAGGTTGCCAGGAAAAAATAGCGAAATGACGCCAAATTCCATTTCTTATCATCCTGAGTTCTACCATATTCTTCAATTCTATCAATTATGCTTGTTTTATCCAAATAAAAAGCCTTTGCTTCTTTATTAGTAAGCTGAGGTATAGCAAAAAGGCCCGAATTGCAATTGGTATTCCGATCACGAAATAAATTACAAATAGCCACTTGTAGGCTGGGAGCCCCAGTCTGCCGTTCAGACTGCTGTTTAAACCGTTCATAATAAATGAAGATATAGCCTGAGAGATCACTCCTGAAATAATGAAAAATGCAGACCGCCTTCCTAACTCAGATTTTTTGTAGAAACTGCCCAACATGAAATGAATACAAGGATTCGCGCTTGCTTCTGCAAAGCCGCGTAAAAATCTTAGGGCGTACATTTGGTTCACCGTTTGCATTTGATGAGTAATAAAACGAACAGTGACCATAGAAAATCAACCACCGGTAAATAGATGTTTGGTCGATATATGGTCATCAACATGCTTGCAGGGATACTTCCAACGATGGAACCTATTGCAAAAAAGGTATTCAGCCATGAAAGTTAGTTTTTGTTCATGTTGTAGTCCTCCTTCATGCCATTTGCCTTTTTTTTAAAAGCCAGGCTAAGCATGAGTAAGTCAGGATGAGGAAATCCAACTTGAATATCAGTGTCTTCTCCTTGGTAGTAGTTCCTGGTTCGTACCAAGGCTGAAAGAGAGTAGACTGCGGTTTCGCTTCCAATTCCTTAGATTCATTCGAAGATTTATCATTTTCTATGATGATTTGATGAATGACGGGCTTTTCGGTATGACTCGTTTTCGATTCCATATTTATATAATTACTTCGCTCCATGACGAGTTTTGGGTATAGGTTTGATCTTAATTTGATGGTTTTATACGATATTTCGAGATAAGGATAATCAGGCTATGGTGGAAGGAATTGTAGGCATTTTTTTTGTTGAAATCAAATTAAAGTTTTAACGATGACCGCAAAATGTTAATTAGTATTGGTTGTAATTTCGGATATAGATGGTCGAGGCAGTGCCACACTAAAAAAATTAAAGACTTAAAAAAGTTTTTGATATAACTATGCCATGCAAGGTAATTCGAGAATTGCTACAGTGCTATCCCTTAGAGTGATAGCGGAGGCGAAAACTTTTTCAGGAAAAGTAAGCTCTTTGTAGAGTGCCGTGTGCTTGAACTCACGGTCATATAATTACAGCCACAACTTCATTAAGAAGATAATGGCTGATTGCAGAAAATAATAACAATTATTGTCTCGAGCCAGAAATCTACCCCACTTCATTTCTTCGTCCCAGGCATCTTCCAACTAGAAAACTCATTAAACGAGGAAATAGGGAACTCCAGTCTTCCATGAAAGATAATGATTTATTTGAGCAAAGTAGTGCCAGAATTTCTTTATGCCTCGAAATTATTTTTGACGCTTTCACTGAGTTTTTCAAGACAATTGAGAGGCTAGTGCCGATCAAAAAAAGACTATAATGCTCCGCATTATTACTGAATTCTTTTTTTATTAACTCAAAACACCATCAATATGGAGTAAAGGCATATAGGTGTTTTTCTGTATCAGAGCTGTCAGTGCTCTAAATGCTTCTCTTCTTGCTCCCCAATTGTGGGATTTTGTAGCTCCTGTATGCTTATATAGGTGCGCTTACTTTCACTTCTTTGAGATACCTGAATTTCAATTGCCTTATGTTCAGGCTCATCGTTCTGTGATGGAACTAGGCGTAAATACTTTGTCTTTCGACCACCAAGATTCACTTTGTGACATCTCGCGCTAAAGGTACATTTAATTTGCCGCCTATACCTTTGCTCTATTCTAGGCATCATCAAATGAACAGAACCGTCTCGCATTTCACAAAAGACGTACAGTGCCGAAGATAGTTTTGTAAACAGCTCCTCATCAGTCGTGGGTACAATCACACTTTTACTTGCATTTTCAAAGAAAGCTTGCCAATCATTAAGTGGCTGCCTTAGAATACTTTCTCTTGTTTTCGAAGCTAGATCTCTGAGGGAGCGAGGTGATGGCTTTACGAGCTTCTTTGTTTTAATGTCAACAATCCAGCCATTTGTAACTGTGTATCTTTTATCTCCGCGAAGCGGCATCATTATTCCCGCAAAAATACAAATTAATTTCCCCTTTTAGCGTGGGGACCCCTCAGTCTTTCTTCTTTGCTATACTCTTGCCTTTTGTATCTCCTTTTCGGCTTCGTTTTTGCAAAACCTTTTTTTACTACATAATAGAACGTTTTACAACTCGTCATGTGACATCGTGCCTGAAATAGCAAAAGTTTCTGAATTTCTTTTTTGAAGGCATCCGTGACCCACACTGTTAGTATTCACCACGGTTAAAGTCGTTGCATACTCCCGTCAAAGTGAGTTACCATACTAAATTTACCACCACCAAAGTGGAAATATGCCGTCTAGGTGCCTACCATCTAACACTTTTAAAACCGTTATACCTCGATCCATACTAGCCCAAAACTACTGAACGTCGCACTGTTCTACTATCTAATTCGTCATCCATCAATTCGAAATACCGTCAAAGCGCGGTAAATACCGTCAATACGGAGCAAAGGCGTATAGATGTTATACATGAGGTAATAGAGGATTTCGTAAGAGTTGCTTAATGTGTGAATAAAGTAAAATTGAAGTTGAAAATAAAAAACAAACATGCCTGGCGAAGTCGAGACGTCACTTGTCTATTATTCCTCAGGATCCGGTACTCTTCAAAGGTACAGTCAGGAAAAACTTAGATTCTTTTTAACGAAAATTTAGATGATAAGTTATGGCAGGCTTTGCAAAGTAGTGGTGTCCGCTAATGAACTTGAAGCAATCAAGATCCAAAAGGTTGGGGTGAACGGTAGTCTTTCAAATATGCAGAAGTTCAATTTGGACCAACAAGTTGAGGAAGAGGGCTTTAACTTTTCTCTTGGTGAAAGGAAAATTCTAGCTTTGACCAGAGCCTTGGTACGCCAAACCAAGATCTTGATTCTTGATGAAGCAACATCTTCTGTTGACTACGAAACTGACGAAAGAATTCAAGCCAGAATTATAGAATCCTTCGGAGGCTGTACAGTTTTATGTATTGCTCATAGACTGAATACCATTCTTGAACAACGTCAATTTATGATAGAATATAGTGTAGAAAATGGACAGCGCCCTTACGATGAGCCTGTTCAAAAATGAAACTGTCAAGCACATGTAAGGGCTTAGACATTCGAAATTGTACTCTAAAGTTGCGGGAAATATTAATTTGCCCTTTTTGAAATTTCTGATAATCAGGTTGACACTCAAAGCAAAAGCTATAATCGTGGCCTTTCCAAGTGCATTTTTCAAATGAGTATTCTTATTCTTTGAGGCAAGGATTCTGAGACCATAGAAAGCCAAGAGTAGCGATATAGCGAGACTTAATACTATCGTGTTATGAAAAGGTATGTCTTCCGTGGATGCTTCATCTGTGTAGGAGCCTTTTACTGGAAACTTAACTTCTATAAATCGAATACTATGTTCACAGTATGATTGTAAATCAGGAAATAGCACTTTGTTGAATACCGATAGTATCATGGGTCTGGACATCTTTAAAAAGGCTCCCATCAAACTATAGAGTGATCCAACGTTCTCTATATCAATTTCAAATATAGTTTCGTCAAATATAACCTCATCTGGAACTTTTAGAAATGACCCCATTTGAAGGGCCGAATCAACATCGTAAAATAGAATCCAAACCCACAATTTTCTTAAAGCAGCTGAATTCCCACATAGAGTCTCATATTCTTTGAAAGTCACAATAATATTTGTATTCAAACCTACTAACAAGGCGTCATTGAACATAGAGTTCACCAGTGCTCTTGTGTGAAGAATATCACTACCATTAACCCCCCATTTTGCGAAAGGAGTACCTTAGGAAAGTAACTTGAATCCTTTCTATACAGTTCATCTCTTCTATGCACATTCCATGCAGCAAGACGAGGAAAGTTTCGAAACTCGACGGAGTTTGATAGCTTAATTCCACATACATCAGTATTCCAAGAATCACACCAATCTTGTAATAATTTCTGCTCGATGTCACCAAACTTTTTATAGGTCTCTCACTTCCATCAGGTGAAGCTGATGCGGGTATGGAACACTCCTTGAAATCTTTTAGCACTTTAACTTCATCAAATACTTCATTTATGAGAAATAATTCGCTAGTTTCAAAAAAAGAATCTAACTTTTTCAAGACGCTCTCATATGACGGCAATGACTTCAGTATTTCGTTCAATATGGTCCATTCCTCCTTGAACTGGGATGCTATATCATATCGCATTTCTTCGGGCTCATTTTCATAAAAAACAGACCGGCCGGTTTCGTCTTTAAAGTTGTTTCTCTCTAATTTTATTTTTTCCCATAATTCAGAATATTTTTTAGAAAGTCCCCATCGCTCATTTAGGAAGAAAGCTCGTGTGGACGTTGGTCCAAACATCGTCTGCCTACCATTCTCCTTAACATGGAAAAAATTTAGATTTCGCAACACATTTATGGATGGGGGTTCAACAGGCTCTTTATTATTTTCAATTTGGCGCAGCCTCAGCTCCAGGTCACTGACTCTATTTTTAAGTTCTTCATCATAATCTAAATGTGGTATCCCGTTCGTAGCGCCGCGATCAGTGTAAATACAATCATTCCGTTCTCTCAGAATGCATGTTCTGTAACGAGGCCTCTTTTGGTCACATCGTAGCTTTTTCGACGACAGAATGTGCAAGATTTTATGGGCTTATTTCGCCTTTTTTTGGCTGGCTTCGATACGCCGTTTGCTAGCAGCTCCGAAGAAACCCTTTGTAGTCGGTTTGCTCTTCTTTCATCTTCGTGCATGGATGCACTATTTGGATTCAGTTATTCAGGCAATCCGTTTTGAGCTATGATCAAGATGGAATTTTCATCCGTATCTGTACTGAAAGATCTAGTGTTCAATAATCTTTTCTTTGTCTTTGATACCTTTATTCTCTCGCTCCACTAGTATTTGGGACATGCAAGTTCAATGAGTAACACTTTGCACGACTTAAATGACTTATATAGTCGTTTTTAACGATAGTATTCGCATCCCATAACGTTTCTGACGAAGATGGAAATCGGTTACGCGTATGCTCTCCATTAAGCGTCACTAGGCGTAATATGTATAAAGGCTGCCCTGCCATATGCTTTTCTTCGAATTTCAGAGATTGTACACCATGAAGAGACTGTACTTTCACTACTGTTGTTCCATCTATGACATATCCAATATGTTCTAATCCTCAGAGCAATGAGCAGGCGATGCTGCTGGATGCAACACACACTCATGTTCTGCTCTAGGTGAGCCTATAACCCCACCAAATGATCTGAGACATCAGCGGTACTTTCACCGGCTCAAACAAAAAAAAGCCGACAAAAGGACCATCAGCTTGGATAGAGCGATCTTCTTTTAAGCCGCATTTTAATTTTGCCATAAGTGATGGACGGAAGATTGCGACGTGCAACTATTGCGGAAAGCCTTTCAAAGAAGGAGAATCTACTGGAAACTTATCAAAGCACATAACAGCATTGCATTTTACTGCCCTCAAAGAGAATGGGGTCTCAAAGATGCAAACTTTGGATAAACCGGCATGGAGATCGAGAGCACTTAAAATGTCAGAAACATTGACGCGGCAGCTAAAAAGGAATCCAGCTACATTGGAGAGTATACTTCCCATAGCAGAAGGCTTCCTTCCATTTAGCTTCGTCAATTTGACAACCTGGGGCCATTTGAACGCCAAATGTGCGAATAACGGTTCATTCAATCATGAAATACTTTGACTAAAAAAATTTGTCGGTTTCGAGATATTCTGGACGAAGCACTGCATCAAAACTTGAAGGACACTACAATGATCAACGTTCAGTTATATATATGGACCTCTGTTAATAACCAATCGTTTCTCGCCGTCATTGCGTCCTTTGCCCCAAACATTCTCTATGAAAAATCATTGGATGACTCTGAGAGTGCCGAGATACTCTTTAACAATAGTGGTGAGACGCATAATCCACATTTGCTTGATTTTGTAAGCCTTGAAGACAAGAGACATACTGCAAAAAATATATGCAATGTTTTCATGTCCATCATGAAGAAGCACGACCTTGTGGATAAGCTGGGCACTGTTACCATGAATAATGCTTCGAACAATGGAAACTTTCATTCCAACCTAATTTACGACCACTTTAATGGCTTGCAACCAGGTGGCCCCCGCTTGATGGGGAAGGTTCGCTTCATTCACTGTGCAAGTCATGTATTAAATTTACAGTTTCAGAAAATCATCCATAATCTTCTTCAATCTTCCATTTTTTCCAATGCTTTTACAAAAATTAGGAAACTGGCAAAAATTATGTGGTATTCTACGGCGGTTAATGCCACCCTTAGGAAGCACAATTTGCCTCTTATACCATATGAATCGCGAAAAAGATGGATTTTGAAATAGAAACAAGTCAAAATCTTTCTAGAAAACCACCAGGCTTATCGAGATTGGATAGGAGATTTTGAAGATGCGGGACAGGAACATCTTGTTTCTAGAGTAAAGGATCACCTAACTTTTGACTACAAGAGTGTTGAACTACTGACGTATTTTGTGGAAAGTTGTAAGATTTTTGATTATTTGAATTCCAAGTTCCAAGACAATGAATACAATAATTTACCCCACACTATTCCTCTTTATTACCTTTTGGGACATTTTTACATATGTTGTCTGGTTGTATCTACTGGAAAGGAGATACCCACATCGACAAAAATTATGGGTTTTTCCTACTTGAGTGGTCCTAGTACTCTATCTCTTGAAGAAAAAAGCATTGTTCTTGAGGCAATTAATGATGCACACTTTTGTTATCAAAATTACTTATCATATATTCAATCTAACCCGCTTTATTATGTTGCCGTGATGCTTGATCCAACGGCGAAACACAAGCAACTTTACAGAACTATGAATGTTGATGAATTTACCTTAAGAAGGAACACCGTAGCTTCTTTCATAAGGAGATATTTGAGCGAAGAAAAGTCAACGCGATGCAAGGATCAAGACGCAGTTCGAGTCAGTTTTGAAGAAGAAGTACGTGATGACGATTAAAGATCTTTTAATGTGCCTGAACAACCGCCGCTGGCCCAATTGCCAGAATCTGAGAGTAGACCAACGAATGACAATGAAGTCCTTGAGGTATGGCACCAATATCAGAAAGAGCCAATAATCTATGGTAAATCAAGAAAAGAGGCGATAGCATGGTGGTATAAACATCTCCGCAGTTATCCATGCTTATTTAAACTGGCCATGGCGCTCTTTTATACCAAGCTAAGTTCATGTGATGTTGAACGCTGCTTCTCACTTGCTGGCAGAGTAATAAGGAAAGACAGAGCACGTCTGCATAAAAATAACGTCCGAACACTCATGATTTTAAGAGATCGTTTTTCCAATTTTAGGTATTACAAAAAGCAACCGATTTCTGAAGAGGAGCTACAAGACGATTTGGATCTTGATTGGGTGAAGACGAACACGAGTTTGACGATGAAATTATGCCAAAAAGCTCAGACGATGCAACCTCCGAGTATGAATATTCCATTAAAGAGATCTTGATAAAATCTTCGGCCAGTACAGATAATATCCAAGATGGAAGGTCCTTCAGGTAGAGGAGATAAAAGTACTGAAAATGTGCCGCAGAGATGCCGTCGACACAGACAACCAATTGACAAACTATGTCTGGAATTCTTGCTAAGTAACAATAACATAATTACGTATTATGATGGACAATCTTTAGCCTTGTCAAGATCAACATTTAAGCCAAGAACATTGAGTAACCCATTCGTTGAATGTAAGCAGAGCTGTCCAACGGGTAGGTTTTTGATCATTCTATCAGCCGGGTAACTACCCGTTTTTGTTTGGTCGCCTACCCGTATTTTTTGTAGTAGTATCTATTTAAAATTTGGGTACTATCTTTTTCCAATCTGGGTGAGACGCGTTTGAACTCCTCGCACATATAAATAACATACATAATAGTTGGCATTGAATCTTTCGAAGCCGTAGAATAGCCGCTTTCATTAAGACGCCAATACTCAATTCATATCCTAAGCTCTAGAGTCATAACGATATCATGGAAAGCGAGAAACAAACTACGCCCATTGAGGAAGTGATTCAACCGCAGTTGACCCTTGGCGGCCAAAATAATCTCTCGGAGTGCTTACAGATTAATTACGGCTACAGTGACACAACAGCTGTTGAAGGTGTCCCCTCGAAATGGATGGAACGATCAAGGCTTCGAAGCCACTTCAGAATCTCCGAGGAAGCTGGGCAGAAAATTGCCAATTGCATTCATTGTAAAAAATCTTTCAAAGAAAGTAAGTCTACGGGTAATCTCTGGAAGCACATCAAGAATATTCATCCTTTCGAAGCCAAGGCGCAATCTTCATCTGAAATGAAAACAAGAACTTTGGACTCGCTCAGCATAAAAGGACGTTCCTTGCCTTTGCCAAGCAACTTCATTAGCGCGTGCAGGAATAACCCTGGGGAAATTGGAGTTATTATACCCTTATTACTAAAAAACTCCTCCCATTCTCAGTAGTTGAAGCAGCAGCTTGGAAATGGATCGATAAGGCTTGCCCAGAAATAAATTTGATGTGCTCACGAACAACTGTATCAGAAAAACTAGCAAAATACTCGAAGATTTTCGATGAAGCTCTGGTTAGCTCCTTGAAGTATACTAACTTCATAAATGTGGAAATTGATATTTGGACAGGTGGCAATGGTAGGTCCTATCTGGCAATTGCAGCTTCCTTTGTACCCAATCTACTGAATGAAAAGATGTTGAATAATGCAGGCGATATTAGACCTCTTCTAAATAACAATGAACAAGCACAAAATAGCCACCTACTGGACTTTGTCGATGTCAGCGATTTTCGTCACACTGGTGAAAATTTGTTTAAGGCCATTGTCGCAGTTTTAGACGCCTATCAAATCACTCACAAAATAGCCACCATTACTTCCGACAATGCTACAAATAATATATGCATGCATTCTCATTTGATTCATGATTACCTGAAAGTTTTGAAGCCGGAGGCGTACCGCCGTTTAAATGATTGTCATCTCATTAGATGTTCCAACCACATCTTGAACCTTTTATTCCTATCAATAATTGAATCTCTCAAGACTGACATCCATTTCGGCAAGGCACTTATTGATGTGACTAAATTGGCTAAAATACTCAAAAAGTCCTCCCTCTTAAGGGCATCGCTCTCACAAGAGGGATTGCCACTGATCCCTCTCGCACCCGAAACTAGGTGGTTGTACGTCTGGAAACAGCTTGATGCATACTTAAAGCATCGAAATCAGTACCTGGTCTGGTTAGAAAAGTTGCAGAACTCCTCCCCACATGAACGACTAGCTACCAAGATAAGGCAACATATTGAGCTTGCTCCTGAAACTCAGCATTTGCTTCAGTATTTCGTGGATAGCTGTTCCATTTTCAATTATCTCAATGATCATCTTCAGAATAACGACTTTAATCGCCTTCCAAATTCTGCTTCCTTCTATTACATAATGAAGGAGTTCTATCGAGTGTGTAGCTGCGCAGGCTCAGAGGATATCACACCGGCTTTGGAAAGTACATTTGATTTCACGTTCATTAATGGGAAATCGGCCCTTCCGTCGGAAATTAAGAGACAGGTTCTTCAGGCAATTCTATCATCCAAATCTAAATTCGACCAGTACTTCGAATATTTCAAGGAAAGCGATATTTATTTTGTCGCAGCCTTCTTGGATCCAACTTCTAGATATGATACTTTTGACCAACTCATGATGGAAGACGAGGCAGATAATCATCTGAAAAGAGTAGAACTTTATGTCAAGTCCTATCTTGGAAGGTGTAGGTCAACCAAGGCCTTCTCGGTTGATTCTCTTCCCTCTAAAAGACCAAAACAAGCGAAAGTAAGAATAAACAAGCTTCCCTTGGTATCTGCACGAAAGACTGCCTCTGTGGACACATCAACGCTTCAGAGCAGCAGAGCGCTAGAAGAATGGGACGGATACAAGAGGGAAAGCCAGATTGCATCTGATTCTACGGTGGATGCTCTGAAGTGGTGGTATTCTAGAAGATCTATCTACCCAAATTTATTCCGATTGGCCATTCCTCTATTTTATACAAAAATCAGTACTTGTGGGATCGAAAGGACCTTTTCCATCAGTGGGAAACTAATGCGAAAAGACCGCAGAAGCTTAGGTAGTGCTAACACAAAAAGAACTATGCTACTAAGGAATCGCTTTGCTAACTACGGGCTTTATATTCGGGAGTTAGAAATCTGTACTTCTGTGAGTGACGACACTCTAATTATCCTTTCTGACTCGAGTGAAGATGAATGGGAGTCAAATTTCGACTGATGTTGTAAGTTGTTTATAAATATTTACCACAGTAAAGTCATGTTTGTTCAATAATTTCAAACCTAGAATAAATAAGACTACAATTAATATAGCCGCAAACTGTTATGGTTCTACTTGAAATACCTGAATGTTCTAACAAATATAAATATTACGTATCCTCAATGTAACCATGCCGTATATAGCGATGATCCGTTTGGTACCCGTTTCGAGTATCCGGGTCATCTATCTGTGACCCGGATAAACCCGTTGGACAGCTCTGAATGTAAGATACCTGTCATCATGGACGAAACAGCCACCGGAATTTTCGTACTGGTCTTTGAATTCAAGCAGTGCCTTTGTAACAACGCCTGAGATTACATCATCCCCAAAAAGCTCCACTGGAGGTTATTTCATGCACGCACGAGCCTTTATGAGAAGCCCATCGGCTTACAGAGTAGCAAATAAAGCAGTACACATATTGATGAGAGGAGTGTAAAAATACCAAGTAAACATAATAGAGGCCAAAAGTTTTGAAGAGCTTGTATAGCTGTCACGTTCAATGTGGAAATATGCTGTAGTTGTTGTGGAGTTGAAAGAGAAAAATTTATGTGCAACGGTTTCAAGAACAGTTTCTTTTCGCTAAGGTTACACTAGACGTTTAAAAAAATTGTACAATATAATGCCGCCTCCTGTGATATCTAAAAAAGGAGCTTGTGAACGTAGCAGGACCAATCAAAGAGGTTCTCGAGATGATAAAGCAGAAAATATATGGAAAATACACTAATTAAATTTTAAATTTGAAATACGGAAATCCCTATACGTCTAAATATCATGAAAGATAATATAGGGGGATATAACGAATGAAATTGATGGGTATATAGAAGAATGGTCTCAAAGAGATCTTTTCGCACACTACAACAAAGCTAGAGGTATGGCGGCAATAAAGTATAATGCTGAGTTAGCAAAATAATTAGCCCCACAACCTTCGTAGGAACTAAGCACAAAAGAGGATGCAGAAGCTTTGGAGAAGGAACCAGAAGTTACCGTAGTGGAGCCCTCGAGAGAACTTGAAGGAGAAGAAGTTTTGACAGTGGAGCTTAATGTCTGAGTATTGGGGATATCAGCAGTGCTCCTGTAACTTTCTTGTCCTGTAACAGTGCTTTGGCTTGGGCTAACAGTGGTACTTTCCTGAGTCTTGGTAGTACTTTGAGAAGAAGATTTAACAGAAGAGTCATTCGCAGCTGTGGTAACTTGTGGCGCAGAGCTTTCCTGAGATGAAGGCGTAGTAACCTCATACGGAGCTTTGGTGGAGGAAACAGCTGGTGAGCTAGAGTAGGCTACAAGGGGCTCATCTGGTGTGGAGGATGATTTCGGAACCACGGTAGCACTTTCTGAACTCGAGGTGGTTGCGATAGGGCCACTTTCTGGACAGGTAGTTGTGTACTCCGTTACAACACCGCTAATAGTGGTAGTCACCGTAGAGAAGGCGAATGTTTCAGAAGATGAAATTAAAGTGCTAGGCGACACAGGGTATGTCTCAGCCGATGCTGCTGCAAACTTGCATTCAGAGCAGGTAGTAATAACGACCGTACTACCACCAGTAGTAATAGTAACCACCGATGACGAGGCGTATCCTCCTGTGTAAGTAGGAGTATTTGGGACAGAAGAGGTTAACGTGAAACTACCTTGTCCTGTGTTTGAAGTACCAGTGCTAGAAACCAAAGTATAACTCTCGAAACCGCTTGAAGAGCTGGTCGACGAAACGAACGCAGAGTTTTGTCCCGAGGCAGATGATGGAATAGAGCTGTGTGGAAGACTTGAAGAGCCCGTAGTTGAAACTATGCTCGAGCTTTGTGGAACACTAAATTTGCTGCTTGAGAAAGATATAACAGAAGGTGTGCTGGGTTGTCCCGTGGCTGAGCTTAATGTACTGTTATTGTAATGAAAACTCGAGGAGCTAGATGAAGCTGGAGCTGAGCTAGATAAAGCTGGAGCTGAGCTTGATGAAGCTGGAGCTGAGCTTGATGAAGCTGGAGCTGAGCTTGATGAAGCTGGAGCTGAGCTTGATGAAGCTGGAGCCGAGCTTGATGAAGTCTCTTTGGTGCATGTCGTGGTAGGAGTCTCTTTGGTGCATGTCGTAGTAGGAGTCGAAACTGGAGTCGAGCTTGACGAGGCTGGAGCTGAGCTTGACGAGGCTGGAGCTGAGCTTGACGAGGCTGGAGCTGAGCTTGATGAAGCTGGAGCTGAGCTTGATGAAGCTGGAGCTGAGCTTGAAGTCTCTTTGGTGCATGTCGTGGTAGGAGTCTCTTTGGTGCATGTTGTAGTAGGAGTCTCTTTGGTGCATGTAGTAGTAGGCGTCTCTTTGGTGCATGTAGTTTTCCGACTAAAATGATGGTAAGTGGTAGGTTTTGGCTCTTCACAAACATCACAATCAACATGTTTCAATTGGTCATCTTCCCAACATCTCTTAGAGAGACTACGAGACTCCAAATGCATTTGTTTTCCATCTCTGTTAGCGTTGAATGCATATCCTGACCAATCATCGTGAGCAACTCCTTGGGCATCGATAAATTTGAACTCGAACATTGAATCTTCTTCCCTCTTGATGAATAAAAGACTTAATGGATAACACATATCAGCAGACATCTCGATTTGCATCGAGCTTTTCAGGGCACTGTAGGCCCATTTGCTTAAAGGAATTAGATTATTTGGATCCTGAGCAGATGAGTTAATTGTGGATATATTACGAGCGTTACCTGTGTCAACGTTCAGGTACCCCAAGTCATTCCCAGAATCAAATTCAAAAGTATAAGTTCCGTCATCGGGTGCGCAGAAATAGGCTGTCATTAGAACACTAAAATTTGGGATTGCGATGCCCAGATCGAAATTATAGGCTGGAGGCATAGAATGATCACATGTTGAGCAGCTAGAAAAATTAAAATCTAAATTGGAAACATTCGATGATCTTCCGAAAGCATTTTGCTTTAATGCATGGTAACCGTCAATACAGGAGCAGTCCTGGGAAGTACAGTCAGAACCACAATAGGCGGCGACACTCGTCTCATTATTGTTCAATTTATAAAAATTGATATCAAAACCTTCCCTTGGGTTTAGCTCAGTAATCTCCTCTTGTTCAAGATAATTTCCAACAGGAGATGCTTTACTGCTGGCTAAAGACAGTAATAAAAACGTAATAACACTTTTGAGGCCAGGTCTTGTCATTTTTATGGCACAGCTTGGTGAGTGTATTGTCAAAGCGAATGTGAAATTTTGTTTGCTTATTCAGGAGGGACTAAAATATGTGATGAAGATTGGTTTTCAGTCTCATATTTATATCCAGAGCAACGCAAACATAGAAAATTTTCAGTCAGCAATTTTGGAAATATGTTTTTTCTGATACATGCTGAAAACTACCCAACAATCTCAATTAGGCTCTTCTGAATGGAATGTGTTTCATCTTTCTTATAATTTGAAGCTTCTGCTTATTGCCACAAAAATGTAACCATTAGGTTACCCCTCGTGAATACTTAGCCATTGCAAATACACAGAATCCTTTCTGAAACCAAAGATTCATTTTTTCGGCTGGCCTTCAGCACCACATGGCAAAAAATAATACAAAAACGATATAATGAATAATAATTGGTTCCGATACGTTAAATGATGGTCCATATTAGGTACTGATCTGCTCGAGAACACTACACATTGGCGATTTCCACATCCGGATACTCTTCTGCGTGAGAAAAACAATACAGAACAGACATTCCGCATCAAGATTCTCTTCTGCTTTGGGAAAACAACGCATAGGCGATTTCCACATTCGGATATTTTTCTGCTTGAGAAAAACAATGCTTAAGGTGAATTCCTTCTTAACCTTGATCACCGTGTCGTAGAGAGTGGAGACGCAGCACAATCCGGCAGCTGCGGCCCGGAATATGTCTCCGCTTTTCTTTCCCGTCGAAAATGTTTCTTTTTTCTTAGGGAGTGTTCGCTAAGAGAAGCAAAGGGTCGCATCTTCGAGAGTAAGAATTTATTCTTCTGCTTGAGACAAACAATATACAACGAATTTTCCATATCTAGATACTCTTTTGTTTGAGAAAACAATACAGGAGTGATTTCCAAATCAGGGTACTCTTCTGCTCGAGAAAACAATGCTTAAGGTGAATTCCTTCTTAACCTTGATCACCATGTCGTAGAGAGTGGAGACGCAGCACAATCCGGCAGCTGCGGCCCGGAATATGTCTTCGCTTTTCTCTCTCGTCGAAAATGTTTCTTTTCTTAGGGAGTGCTCGCTAAGAGAAGCAAAGGGTCACCTCTTCGAGACTAAGCATTTAATGTGGTTCCAGAACGAATACGAAAATCCCTCGGGGGTACCGTTATTTGAATTTATTATTCTTTGCGATGAAGACGCTCTGCTTATGGTATACTGACGCTTCTCGACGAGAAAAAGTGTCAATTGTCTTGTTTGACAGAGTTGAGCGTAGCTCAAAATGAATTTTTGAAAAAAGGTATTACCTTTTACAGCTACGAGTCTCAGGTCCATCGCCTGCATTCTAGCTTTACCCAAAGTAGAAGTGCCGGGCAAAATCACGAGGCACTTGCTGTGAGAATGTTACGGGCCCTCGAATGGTTCTTTGTGAACAGTTTTTGCCAGTTATTCCTTATTATGCTTTTTTTGCTCCGAATAAAATACCACATTCTTACTCGGACACTGCTTTCAAACGGTAACCTCACCAACGGGCCTTCCGTTTGCATTTCAAACAATTTTTCCATCATCAATATTTTCAGTTGCTCCACTCGGTCACACAGAGCCTCAGTAAATATCAGTCAGACACACTTCCTCTCCGACCGATTATTCCGTTGTGATATGGATATCACTTTCAGACGCAACTCAATAACAGATCGGTCCATATATCTTGTATTACCCGGACATATAGGATTTTCAGTTTCGCAATTGTGGTTTAAGGTAGCTTGAGCTTTGGAATGATGCTCCATTTTGAATTCGCATTTAAGCAAATATAGCTCCTTCCTCCAAAACATCTGGTATTGCTTTATCCTCCGATTCCCATGTCTGCGGATAGTTTTTTCTTTCCTATCTCAGAAAGTATCTCAGCACGTCAACTCTCTCCCTTTGAAGATAGTTCCACAGCCGATTCATACTCCTAGTTTTATCCAATTCAACATATATCAGATTTTTTATCTTCTTTATCTCTCCCATGGTTTCCTCCATTTCACTTTATAATCACCTTACCTTCTTTAGCTCATCAACATCCACCCAATCCAAACAAATTCAACTTTTTTTCATCAATCGTAAGATCACATCCAATTACTCACACCCACTAAACCACCCTTCTTATCACCTCTTCCCTTCTATATTCCGTTCTTGACCCGCCCAACAATTACTTATTTTGCTATCTTCCTTGACTAACGATATTCCAAATTCGGTTACCTACTTTATTCACCCTCGGTTAATATTACTCAATCGATTCAATAACTTCGACCTCTTGTCACCAAGTTCATCACTCCATACTAATATCTACTCCAAAACAACAATTTTTTCTCTATTTACTTCACATTATTATTATCCATCAATGTCTAATTACCCTACCTTATTTACATCACCTAATATTCTCCCATCAATTCACACAAATCAAGGTGCTTCACCAACTTTAAATTCTTTCCAATTAGTCAACATATACCACAATTTCAACTTTAATTAACCAACCACCGTCATTGTTTCCTCACATGAAAGACTTCTATATACATCACGAATATATCCTTGATGACTACACATAAATACACATAACTATCAACCCCAACAAAAAACTACTTTACATCTCACATTTGAGAACAAATATCATCATACTTGAGCCCACTTGCTCAAAACTACTGAATACCAGTCTGTTCTACGCAATTCTTTCTCTATAAATTTATATGTTTACTTTCTAAAAGGAATTGCCAACTTAGCAATTCATATTTTTCCGACAAAACTTAAAATCAACTTTACCATACCAACTAAATTTTTTTCCTAATTCTTTAGGTACTTGTAAACAACACTATCAGCACGAAATACCGTTAAGATTGAGCAAAGGAGTATTTTATGAGTATGGGTGAGTTGTGTAAGAGCTGTCAGTAGTCTCAATTGTGGGATTTTGTAGCTCATCTTTCAAGGTTATAAGATGTAGTCAACACGTGAAATAGGTAAAAAGGAAAATAATTATTCTGATTAATATACTTGACTATATGAATTAGTCCTCGGGTTCTTAAACTAAAATGAAATATAATATTCCAAACATATGCTTTTTGGTGACGTTTTATACCAAACATATGATGTCGAGTTGTCTCGCGATCTGATGCCGCACACCGCCTCAATTACACTCTATCTTTGGGATCTACTAGTTTACCATCTGAGGGTCTCTTATCGTCTTAATAATCATTCTACTGCGCCTCGATTATGCCAAGTTGTTGTATATCTATTACCCCCTCTTTTACAATCTTATCAGTAAAATCCTGTGGCTGCATAAAATATTCTTGTCATTATCTTATTATTGGCTAGAATTCAAGTCCAATGTATCATTCAATCGCCTCATTATTTATCTCGACATTTTGTTCTCGAAGCCAGGTTTCTAAGGGAGCGAGTTGATGGTTTTAGGAACTTCTTCGATTAAATGTCAACAATGCAGCCATTTGTAACTGTGTATCTTTTATCTCACCGAAGTGGCATTATTACTCCGCAAAACTAGAAGTGATTTCTACTTTTAGCTGCCGGACCCCTCCAATCAATTCTAATTTGCAGTATTATATCTCTGCCTTTATCTTCCTTTCTGAAAAACCTCTTTTTCCTTAAAGATTGAACAACTAGTCAGTCATTTTGTTCCCCGTCCTCAAATTCGTCGGAATTATGGGTTTCATTTTACAGAGCGCCCGTGAGCCCCACTTTTAGCATGCATCACCGTCAAAATGACTGAACAATACCATCAAAGTTGATTCCCATACCGAATTTACAACCGTAAAAGTGCCTTTGGTACGGTGTGTTACTAATTCTAATCTCTAAATACGCTAATTCTGTCTTCATGGAGTCGCTCAGCAAAATATTTAATTATCTTTCTGTCAGATACCATGGAATATCAGTACAGTCACCACCGGAGGGCCTTTTCCACCGCGATAACATTTTTAGCCTGCTCGAGGATACACATATTCAGGTTACCCATACCAGGTAGAAATTTTAACGTAGCTGCGGAAGGTCTGATTTGTTCTTGGTCAACAATTCTCTACGTAATAACCGAACATAATATCTCGCCCCCCTTAAATACGAAGTTCAGTTGTCTGTATGCATCAACCTGTTTACTAGAGGCTCCGCCATATGTTTTCTTGGGAGCCTTGTACATCTTGTATTGCCGTTTTTCAATCATGATGATGTCATTTTCAAAGCATCAGGGTTTTCTTTGGAAAACCTCGGTGTACGGAAGGAAGGAGCATATACAAAAACTTTTCAGGAAGTGCCTGCATTCATAATACTTGAATGGTAACCTTAATTTGTGTTTTAGCCGCCGAAGAACTTTCTACCACACCAATGCGAATTAATGTTAATTACAGGGCACTTTTTCAAACATTATTCAAGTAGTAATGTTTAAGTGTAAACTTATTCGGCATTAATTTCTCGTAGCGGTGTTGTATTTCAAATAATAATTTTCTTCTTGCTTTTAGAACAGCTCAACTCTTAAGTAAGTGTATATCTGGATATTAAGATCATCTGATCAAATTTGTACGATTTCGACATTTGTAGATACACAGTGGCTTTTGCAATTTCAGTCATTGCAGAGAAATGTTTTCCCCTTGTGGGTATCATTAAAACCTTTCTAGAGAGTGAGCAGAGGTTCGTACTCTTTAAGTGATCCCTCTCAATTGCTTCTGGAAAAGTGCTCTATATCAGTTGAAAAGGCGTGTTTTGCGCATGTCAATGACCATTCCATTCCGAGTTCTGATCGCCGCTCTTTTTTCAGGAGTTGGCTCTCCGCAATCCGATAGAATATTAAAGCCCTATACTTTACACCGAATCGACAATCATTTACATCGACTAGAATACCTGAAGCTGTCTTAGTATTAACTGGTTTCTTCAACCTTGGATTACGGATATCGCTACACATTTGGGATTGATGTCTTAATCGTTGGCAAAAGCCCTATTCAACTTCATTAACTTACAGTATGTTATTCGGGGGTGATTTATTCAACATTTATCTTTTGGAGACTACTGCTCGTCTCAGGGCTTACTCTTTGCGAGCTTGCTTAATTTAGCCGTCCGCTTTTCAATTCCACAAGGGTGTCTTTTTTCTTCGCTATCTAATAGAGGTTTCCTCAGCCGTTTGAGTTCATCTTTTGTGTGGTTTGCCTAAGAGGGTTTGTTGTTTCTCTGTTGCAGGACAAATTCAAAGTGTTGTAGATAAATCAAAAAGGATGAATATGAAATCTGAGTCAAGCCAATGAGTGAAGCACTGTCGAAATTAAAAGGCGCTCTTGAATGTTATCTCTGGTAATTTTAAGCCATCCAACCTGAAGAAAGTGCAATATACTTCTTACAAGGAAGAAAAACCGATCTGATGTAAACCAACATGTACTGAAAATATGTGCCTAATATTACCACCCTAAAATCCCTTTAGACCTGTTTGCCGGTATTTCCCATTGATAGGATGTTTCTTACGAGTTTTTGAGTGATTGAAAGCTCTTGTTCTATTCACCTCTTGTTTGCATCTAGCTAAAAGCTTTTGGTAGAAAGAGCTTATACCACGACATACTGCGACATTTCACTTTACTTTATTTTATTCACCGGCATATTCCGTGTATGTGCAGTCTGCTATGCTTTACAGGCGCTTACTATGAAGAAGCACTGTTGATGAATCAAGCAATTTAGCATAAAATTACCCCAAAGAAAGTTGTGAGTTAAAAGCTGTGTTTACTACCTAGGTCCTACACGTTATTTAAATGGTTCTCTGCCATGAAGTAATTCGAAATAAGGATGACTGCTGAGACGAACTCCATGGTTGTTCCCAAGACGTATTCATAAATAATGAGCTGTTTCGAAAAACCTTCATTGTAGTTTGATAGTTGGAAATAATTCATATTCGTGATATAAATGGACATCACACCAAAGATACCTCTTACAAGCAGGAATGGAGAAGCCAGGAGGATGGTAATTGTGGTATGGTTTCTAATTCTTTCCTTCGAATAAACATAAACATTGACGCAGATTACCAACACTGTCAGAAATAAGAATAATGATTGACCTACCGTTCTTAAGATCTTTGAGGTTGTAACCGTTCCACTATATTTTTCGTATTCAGTTGTGTCGATACCTGCTAGTATAGCCCCACCCGCAATCACCAAAGCATTTGCGGGTATTAAAAGGTGGTGAAAAATCTTCTCCCAGGTTCCAAACAAGAAGTTGCGAATAGGATTATCGAACTTTTTGGGTCCAGTACACAAGACCCAAGACCTGCCATACCTTTTCTCTTGTGCAGAACAAATGAACCTCAGAGAAGTGTAAATCAGTACAAAATAACCTTCAGCGCCTAGGATAAGGTATGCAATCAACCATTGCCAATGTTGGATTCCTAGGGCTGAGAAAGCGACTCCGCACAATTGAGATGCCGTTCTGATGATACCAAAAAAAAGTAGGAAAGTGTATAGATGTTTAAATCCTTTCCTAGCAACAACATAAATTGCCGTCAAAACAAACAGAAAATACAGTGCCAAATAAATTGAAGAGGCTATTCCCGAGTTTTCATACACGAATCCCATTGCAGCCAGTTTTTAGAAGTAAAATTTATTCACTTTAGTTATCCAATTAAGCGATGTAATATTTTGCTACAAGAAATCTACAGTAAGAATGCACACCAACTACTCGGAAGAATGCACACTAACTACTCTACTTATATTTATCGATTTGAAAGCAACGAACATTAATGGGGTGAGCCTCTTGTTGGTTCCAAGGCCTAAGATACATGACGTTATTACTAAATATTTCCAGCCAATGCCAAGCCTAGTTTGATCGTGAGATATAGTATCGGATCAAATTATGTCAAAAAGTCCTCAAGCCCGCCACTGTAGTTGATCTGCTCGGAGCCCTGAGATCTAATTTCCGTTATGAATATAGGCACGTAAGAGAAATTCAATGCATTATCTGATGTGTGACAGTTGGAAATGTTCTAGGCCCGGCCTGACTAAGCCCTTTTGGGACTTCCTGTGAACACTTTTTCTTTAATCGCGGCGGCGCCGCTTTGCTGCGCCCAGGCAGTCCCCAAGTAGTTCCTCAAGCGGCGCCCCAAGCTACAGCCTACAACACAGCCAGGCACGCACAAGCGTGCGTAAAACATTTTGTTTCAGGTAGTATTTTTTTGGTTGCTTAGCTACCGCGGAATAAGCTACTGCTGCGCTTCGGCGTAGGTAGTGCGGGTGGGCTCAGTTGGGTTCCATTTCTTTTTATCTTTTAGCAAGTCCTTTTAGCGCAGTCCCCAAGTAGTTCCTCAAGCGGCGCCCCAAGCTACAGCCTACAACACAGTCAGGCACGCACAAGCGCAGAAGACATGAGCAGCAGAGGCTTGGCGTTCGTCTTTCGCGACCACCATGTTTGCCTTTACTATAATCCTTTGCCACTTGGAATGAGAAATCTTCTGTTAAGGCCAGACGCAGTGCGACTAATGCGGATAATGATAAACAGTGTGTAGGCCAGTTTTGTAAATATGAATATACTAGAAAAGATGTACAGTTCTCCCTCCAAGTTTTAAAAGGGGATGTTATCGCATCTTCAAGGCTGAAGCATGCAGATATTAGCGCGTTTGGGGGCCTTCACTGTGAATTTTGCAAAGTCGAAATTTTTATGACATAAGGGTGAAATACGCCGTGATTCCTAGTCGGCTTGAAACCTTTATCTTCCAGTATCTTTTTGGAGCCATATTTTTTGAAATCTTTGTTTTATTAGTAAGTACTAGGGGTATTGGTGGTCCTTCACTCATCAATAAATGCAACTTTAATATACGGGTGGGAATGAGTGTTTGCAATTTTGGCTTTTCGGTAGGTTTTGGCAAAAATAATTAGCAGAGTTATAGACACGTCTTCTTTCCGTGACCTGTAACATTAATCTGGCTTATCTTAAATTTGAAAACTTTTGGAACTGACCGTAGTGGTTTCAAGATGAACACTGCAGACAGCACTCCACACTTTTAGTCTGCTACTTGCAAGATTGATCTACTGTCCAAGATAATAAGTTTACCAATTTAATACTACTATTTGATCCCCATTTTTCGGACTTTCTGACTCGCGCAACCTTTTTATAGATTTTGGCCAGAAGACTGCCCTCATTAGCCAACGAACCCCTAATACAGGAACTATGCAGCCCCGCATTTACCCTAATGTTGCAAAGGCTCACCCAGCTTCTCTGCCTGGCTTTCTTATGGCAAGCTTTCCAGAGTCCCAGTTTTACTCCGATCAATTCCACAGCTCATAGTAAGATACCACACTGTTCCTACCGTGTACCTCTATCTAGTGCATTTTTACATACAAGGCCTTCGCGCACTACTTGGAGTCAGTCATGCGATCACAAATAACCACTGAATTTCAATCAACTAATGGAACTATAAGCAGACTTTTTCAAATTATTTACTTAATATTTTCGAGCACCATCAGTCTTTTACAATCTTCTGATAGCGCCGTCGCCAAACAAACTATTGGCAAGATGGCAAGGTACTCCAACTGAACGATCAGTATAACCTCTTATAAGAAATGATACTGTGCTCGAATTGGTCGCATTTATTCCGCCTAATTCAAAAAAATTCGAGCCTCAATGCATAACCTTCTACTCTTGACCAATATCTATCTACTCGAGTAACACAAATATCAAAGAACGCGTCTGAAGGTCTTGGCTGCAGAAAATAAAAAATTAAACATATATATGTTGATAGAATATAAAAGATGAGCCAAGGCTGCTAATCATCTTGCCGTGGCTCAACTATTGGGAACATAAGCTTAAAATTATCAAATAATGACAGCAAATCTTCGAGCTTTGCGCTCTCACCATCGATTACGACCTTACCGGCATCCGCCGCTTCGGTGAAGGTCGTTTCCTTCCGCAAGACAGCGTCGAGCGTATCTCGCGTCAAATTTACGCTAACATCTGCTTCTCGAAGGTTACCGATGACGTGAGTAAGAGCAGAGTTTTCCAGTGACATAATGAACTGCTCGTTTGAATCGGCGAAAGTCCAGTTTATTACCAAATTTTTCCCTTCAGCTTTAGTTCCGTCAAGACGTACAGCCAAAAAGTCAAAGAACAAGTCGTTGCTAATGGCCTTGATTACTTCACCCGTGCCGGTTCCATTTTTTAGAATATTTGGAACCCCATATCTCAGCTCCAGCGCTCCCACCAGATATGCGCAACGCCAAATACCTGACTCCGACTGATATCCTAACTGCTCGAGAGCATCGGCAGCTAATTGGCGCGCCTCCGAATTAGTAGGATTTGCATAGACGACTTGGTTCAACACACTGACGACCCAGCGAAACTCACCACTCTTAAAGTCCTCCCGAGCGCGAGCTAGCACCGCCTCTGTACCACCCATGTACTCGACAGATTTCTTTGCATAGGCCAAAGGTGGCAGGGGGTCAAGATTGGCGGGATTTCCATCGTACCACCCAAGATACTTCTGGTACACTGCCTTGGCATTGTGGCGCAATGTACCATAGTAGCCACGGGTTGACCATTCCTGCTCCAGGCTGGCAGGCATTCGAAGCGTCTCTGCGATTTCGTCGGCGTTATAACCGTGGTTGAGTAAGCGCACCGACTGATCATGGATGAACTTATACATGTCTCGGTGCTTTTTCAGTAAATCATTAATACGCTCGCGTCCGACCGTGGGCCAGTGATGCTGGGCGATGAGCACGTCAGCCTTTTCCCCGAAAGACACACGCGCCTCATCGATATATTTCGACCACAGATTACCATCTCGAACCTCGGCGCCTCGTATAGTGTAGAGGTTGTGCATGCAATGTGTCACATCTTCAGCCATGTCTAGAACACGAAATTGCGACAGATAAAAAAGCATTTCGGATGGTACTTCTGAGCCCAAAGCAAGCTGAAACACAAATTCGACACCGTCAATTATGTGTTCTTCTCTATTATTTTTAATGGTGACTGTAGGAGCAATCAGGGTAGTCGTCCCGTGGGCTGATGCCTTTCCCAAGCCCGTGTCTACCAATCCACGAACACCGGTTGGAAGCAGCATACCAAACTGAAACTGCGCGCGCCGGCCCATCGCGTTGCCTGCCAGAATTTTTTCAGCTACAGCGCTTTCCATGAAACCTGTCGGGGCGATCACCTGTACTTTGCCAGCAATAACATCTGCCTCATTGATCACACCCTTCACCCCACCAAAATGGTCAGAATGACTGTGGGTATAGATTACTGTTCGACTGGCTTGCGCGGTCGATGCTGTAAGTAAAGCTCTAGGGAAGCACGAGCATTCTCTATTGTGAAAAGCGGGTCAATTATAATCAAAGAGGTATGGCCCTCTATAATTGTCATGTTTGAGATATCAAAGCCACGTACCTGGTAGATACGCTCGGTAACTCGAAAGAGCCCGTGGATCGAGTTTAGTTGTGCCTGTCTCCATAAACTGGGATTGACAGTGTCCGCAGGCTTCTCTGCTTTAAGAAAGTCATATGGTTTCATGCTCCATGCGGGTCGATCAGCGAGGCCAGATACCAGTGCGTCGGGAAGCGTGGCTACGAAGCCGCGCGTAGCCTCTTCGAAGTCACGACGGTCTGTAAATGGCAACCTTTTTGCGACTTCAGAATTAGCCCGCAGCGTGGACGGTTGAGCTGGTTTTGATTCAACATTTTTGGTGAATAAAGTTTTCCATTGTTCTTATATATTTGGTAATTTCTTGTTGCAAAGTTTCGATCGTTCCTTAGTTGGTATTCTGAAGGCAATGGCATTTAAAGTTGAACTTTCTCTCCTTCCTTCTATAACAATGATAGCCACTTGCGTTATTTCTTTCCTTAAGAAACTCCAAAATAGTGGCATTGGTGTCTGCCGCGTATGAAATATTCAAGCTCAGATACATGGAGGGAACAGATGTAATAAGTACTGTGGTGAGAAATTGATTGCAAATTATTATCCGAAGTTTCGTACCGAGATTTCAAAACCGCTCCGATTTTCGGAAGTGCGACAACCTGCAACGCAAGAAAAAATGCTTCTTCGGTCACATGGTATTAGTTTCCGTGGCATTCGAATGGAGTTTTATAATGTTGGGAGGTTGGCTCTTCCTAAAATATTTGAAGAAGAGAAAGCGCCCTACGTGTGTAATAATATAATCAGTTAAATTTTTACCATGGATCACCTGCACTCCTAAGATCATACAGAATCAACTGCTATTGACTGCAGCAAGTAACAAGCAATGATGCTTTCAACATGGCACCCATAGACTTAACATCTTGTTGCTGTCACAGGAAAGTTACTTTATATTTATAGTAATACGCAATGTGGCCGGAGAGACTTTGTTTGACAGAAAGAATCGAATACGTTACACTTGTTGGCAACCTTCGAATTCGTTCGATAGACCTACGGAGATATATGTACAGTGAATTTTTGTATGAAGCACGAGGAAGCGATTCAACTTCATACTATAGTAGGACGAAACTGAAGGCGACTGACAAAACCCCAATATGGGAGTTGATGTGCTTTTTTTACTGGCTAATGAATCGCCTTGGCGTCATAATCTTTGGATTCCACAAGTATAATGTAAAATTCGAATGAAAATGAAAATTTGAAAGAATATCATCCATCGATTTTTGAAATGTACAATAATAACTTGTAGAAGTCATTTCGCTACCTTGGCGGGCAAATTTCCGAAAGCTGTTCGGATGATATTAATAAGTCCCTATATAGGATGTTTGCTCTTTTCACTTTTTCGAATTGTGCTGTTTTGTTCCTAACGTATCAAGACGTTTACCTTTCAACTTATTTTACAATATAATGATAGCAAATTAGCGGTAAAGAAGTGCATATGGTTTTATAAATGTGAAGTTAATGTTTAATAAATTCTTCTCGTTCCAAACTGCTTCGTAACATTGGTTTCCGTTGCCTCTAGAGCCGACTTGAATATTTGATAATTTCAAAAAACACTTTTGCATATTAACGTCGAAGAAAAGTTCCTCTAGTCTCAACTTTTTGAACTGAACCAACTGTTGAGCATCAGAAATCTTTTCTGGATTAAATTTTAATTTCAATTTTTTCAACATCGTATTGCGATAATAAACTACTCTCCTTTTCTTCCTCACTTAAGCTCATATTTTAATTTTTTTTCTGATAATTTTAATTAAGCGTCTCTATCTATAACTTGGGTTTTTTCAATAATCCGTATTTTCAAATGCATCAATTTTATTCAAAAGAATCATCTTTTTGTGATGCATTTTTATGAAATATGACTATATAGGCTTCACTTCCTGTTTCCTTTATGATATAAGTGAGGGCAAAATAAATTTTCATAAGTGACAGCACCTACTTCTCCCTGAAACAGCTTGTCAGAAAGACAGTTCTTGAAAGGAGGCGATTCAATAATATTGCCTAATGACTGAACAAAAGAGCTCAGATGCTTAAGGAAATGAAACGGTGGCAGCCCAGCACTAATCAAATGTTCGATCGATGTGCACTAGTGCTTCAAAGGTTCCATAATACTTCAAAATTATCTGAATATACCGGTTGATTCCGCTTATACGATATATTATCTAATATTTTGATAATTATTTCTCTTTCATTACTTGTATCCTCAATTGATTCGATGAATACTACTTTAGTTATCAAGTATGTTTGGATATCTCGAACTTTCGTCTTCAAAGTGACTTGTTGCTGCATTTCTGTTGCTGATTCTGGTTTCGTCCTTTCCACTTTTGTAGTCGATTCATGTCTCTCAAGGGTCTACAAAACTAAATTGTTTCACCTTTCAATAAAAGGAAAGGAAAACAATTTGTTGATTGTAAGTTATAGCTAAAAAAATATTTCTTCCATCAAGTAAAGATGATGCCAATTCAGAGAAGAAATGAGCTGGGTCTGAGTAGTGGATTATTTGTGTCAAAGAGCTTCGGATATTCACAAGGGATTGCGAATAGGTGGCGCATCATCAACTGAGGGAAATTGTGTCATCGACGGAAAAAAATTCTTGAAAGCAATCAATGATGAATGGTAAGCCTACTTTAATTCCTGTACTTTCAAGATTTATTACACATACGTAGTGAGCCTTGAAGCTCTAAGTGAGGCGAATGAAATTGACTCCATAGACCAGAAGCAAAAAAGGTCATCATCAGTTGTGCTTCCTATCTCCACCATGTCCAAAATCCTACTGTTTGTTTGTGTATTGTGTAGGTTTGATTATTAACATCATCTAAATTGGCACATTTGTGCACGTCACTATGAACACACAGTTATACCATTACCATGCCTACAGTACGTAAAGCGAATGAAGTTGGAGACATTGAACGTAAACTGACACATATTAGAATAGGGAGCCTCAAAACTCACGGTCAACACAATCAACCTACCTAAGAATATCCCGCAGAAGATAAGCTGTGGGCTGTCGAAATATACGATTAGTAACTCTGAAGCCTTCTTCGAGATCATGGAAGGATATTCTTGGCACTGTCTTGCTTGACACATACGCACGGCACCAATTTTACACCAAATCATCATTTTTCGGAATCTCTGTTATCATGACTTTCTTTTTTTTAGGTTTCCCGTAGATGCAAAAGAATCAAAACTGTGGCAAGCCAAGAATGTGTCACGGAAAAGCAGAATGATTTCCACATTTTACTAGAACCGCATAACCGCATGATGCTGTCAAAGCAGCTTTTCTCATCTAGTGCTGACTCTCATGTAAAGTGTGAAAGGTCGCAAATCTGGGCTGTTGTTTTTGAATACCATTCTGCCAACGCGGGGAGCAATCTGTGACTTTTTTCGAATGCTCTTCAGTAAATTGATACTCAACACATTATATCACAACCAAGAAAAAAACGATAAAGTTTTCAGTATAAAAATGTGTCAAAATACTGACTCTGTGCAAGATAAAAAAATTCTTATTATGAATAGGCGGAAACCTACAGAGCCTTGTAGCATCCGAAACACATACAATAAGAAGGACATACAGCCTGATTTTAAATCGAAGCTATATCTTCGTTGAAAGGCAATAGGATTCTATATTTGACAGAAACAAATTTCTATCCTCAAAGATGTCAAAACTTATCCCTATCGCTAGTCCTACCCTGTCGATGATGACATCGGGGGCTTACGATGATGTGAAAAAGGAAAGAGCAGAACAAAGTAGTGCTTCTGAGAAAGGAGAATATGTTGACGTATCGGGCCGTGAGATCATATCCATTGAAAGCGAGAAGCATGGCAAAATACCGCTGCAGGCTTATTTTCACTACGCTGATATTCAGCGTGAATTCGAGAGAGAAAGTGACGAGGATGGCCTGTATGCTGCTCAGAGAGAACAGATGTACACAGACCCTCACAGCAACGTCTCACCAACAAAGCTCGATTCGCAGAGAATGCTGCGAATAGCTAAGGCATATTCCGTGTTCTTCTTAATCACTACAGATATTCTTGGCCCAGCTAATGCCCCTTATGCCGTTGCCCAGATGGGATGGGTACCAGGAGTTATCCTTTATGTAGTGTTCGGTGTCGCTGCTGCGGTTGGAGGTTGGTTGCTCAACTTTTGTTTTTGTAAAGTTGACTCAAACAATTATCCAATCCGCACATTCTCTGACCTGGCTGCACGTGTTGTAGCGCCTTGGTTCCGCTATCCCTTTGGTCTTCTACAGTTTATTCAAATGATACTGAATTGTGGATTACTACTTCTAAGCACTGCTCAATCTGTGTCACAGATGCTAGTAGTGAACAGAGGCGGAGATCACTTCTGCTTTACCGTTGACATTTTAGTGTGGGGTCTGCTATGTATGATCATGGGCCAGATTCGTTCCCTCGGCAGATTTGCACATATTGCGAACTCTGCTGTGTGGATGAACATCGCAGTCTGTATTATCACAATGGTAGGTGTTGCTGTGGGGGGTCCTTACTACGGTATTTTTGAACAATATGGGCAAGGCGCCCCTTACTTCCAACCTAGTAGTTACATCCCATTGCCAATTAAACAATACGCCATCGTGCCTGGTAATATTAGTGATAAAATTTCCGGTATGAACAATATGGTTTTTGCTTGGGGTGGTGCCACGATTTTCTGCGAGGTTATGGCAGAAATGAAGCGTCCAATGGATTTTTGGAAAGGTATGCTCTGTGCGCAATCTCTAATTTTGGTCGTTTATCTTTTCTACGGCCTTTTCGTGTATGCGTACAATGGACAATTTAGTTATGTCACTGCAAACATGGGCATTGGCTCCATAGCCCTACAAAATGCTGGCAATGTGCTCACAATTATAACGGGTATCATTGCTATGGTACTGTACGGAAATATTGGTATAAAAGTCATCTACCAGGGTTTTCTGGTAACAGATTTTAAATTCCCTAGCCTTACCTCGCGCAAGGGCACAATCGCGTGGGCAGGATTTGTGATTCTCTACTGGGCTGTCGCTTATATTCTTGGTACAGCTATTCCATCTATTAGCGCACTTGTTGGGATCGTCGGTGCCTTCTGTATCCTAAATTTCTCATACACGTTCCCATTTCTTTTTGGCTTCTGCCTATTATGGCGCCAAGATGCGGCATTAGCCGACCATTTCGATCCTAAGACCTTAAGCATCGAGAGAACTGATTCGTATCGCAACTGGTCTAGGTGGAAGCGTGCTTTAGGATATGGAGGCATTCGCCGTACTGCGATTAAAGTTTCGCTCTTTTTGCTTTTCCTTGCATCACTCGCAACTTGCGGCTTATGTTCTTATTCAGCAATTTCGGGAGCTATCGAAGTCTATCAGACCAATCCGGCGCAGCCATTCACATGTACTTCTCCTGTCGCCTGAAGCAGTTGTCATTACTGAAATACGCGGATTAGATGACGAGGGGCACAGAACACTGTATCGTGCAAAATAGCAACCAGGTCAACAGCTCTTCAAGAGATAAATAATATAGCCCAAACTGATCCTTTTAGCAACTTCGTAATTTTGTTGATGATTTTGAAAAGCTCATGTTTGACCTCGGTATCTGTATTTTCCCTAGGCCCCAATTTATATACTGCGACCTTGACTCGATAACTTGAAGTACTGAGCCAGGAGCATCACTGACTTGATCGCTAACACCTTCAAATGTCTAGTGTCTCTTTAACTTTGTCACTTGCTGGTTGGAATGCTGTACTAAGTAGCTTTTATTTCTCGAACATATTTAAACGAAGTCGGCTTGCCATGCACTCTGACCATTGTATAATCGAAATTAACAGTGACACCGGTGGAGGTTCCGATACTCTCTGCGGCCTTACTGCACAATGCCCTGAATCATCCAGAGATTAATAATTGACAGCACGGAGCATGAAGCGAAGCTCGTACCCCACCGTTTGTACATCTTGCGTCATTCAAAAGAATGAATATCATCAGCCAATGGATCGCGTCAATTAAAATGTTTTTGCTACTCGCTGTCTTATCGGAAGGTGGCGTGGAAATTCCTCACTCATGGTAGCGGGAAATAGTGCCTCATCTGATGAGATACTTCCGGTGGAGATCAGATTTTGATGCATTCTGAGAACAGCTCGGCTCTTGATTTGAACTTTCTCCATTGGAACGTAACTTTACGCAAGCATGTCACAAAATCTACCATTTACACAAATTTTTGCTCCGCTTTCCAGAGTTTGTTGTCCTGTGTATACGGTGTTTTTTGTAGTTCGCATGTAGATGTATCTGAGTTTGTAGCAGCGCGACGCAGTTGTCCTCGGGATATCTGATCTTCGACAGCCGTGACAATCTCCGCGGCAAGCAACTCGATCCTGTAACCTCGCCTACTCAACGATTATTCCTGCACAATTGATGCGTAAGAGATGAGTACGTTCTAATATTACTTATATCCATAAAAGCGAAGTCCCGAGGGCCATACGTTTGAATTCCATACTGGTATGCTGGATAACGAAGATACCAGGTTTAAATTAGTCACGTCATCGATTTCCCCACATTTTACCTGTCTATATCTATTTACATCTCAGCCTAGATTTTGCTTGATATTTAGACTACAGGCTTGAAAGGGTAGTCTTCGCAGCCAGTAAACTTTGAGCTAGTATGCTAACTTTGATGCAGAATACTCTTCTTAGTTAGCCAATGCCAGATGCTGCAAAAAGCACTTTCTACCACCATGAAAAAACTGCATTACCGAGGGAAACTTCCTCTTTCGGAAGTGTTTAATTTCAATATAATGCACAATCATTTTGTTTGCAACTTTATTCATCTATCGTCCTATCTTTACCTGTCACTATATACTATTAGCCTACGATGCCTTGACATTTCATTACCATAGAGAACTGTTTTGAATTTACTATATTACCGTACGACCTTTTCTAGCGCATCCATATTTTGCAATTGCTTTGATTTGAATATCGGTTAAACCTTTTTTAGTTACAATATCGTTGTAATCTACTTTTTCTTTTCCTGCCATCGCTTCCCTTATGTCTACCCTAACCTCATGTGGAGTTATATCATACTTAGCTTTTTGCTGGCACTTGATTCATACTTCTTATTCGAAGTGCCATTTCTCATATACCTTTTGGCTAGGTGATTTGCAATGTAGCATGAACTGCATTGCCCTCCGCCTTATTCAATCTAGCACGATATGGACGAAGCCTCCTTCCTGACATTGTCTCACACTAATGGGAAATATAGTAAATACTACGAATCATTGGCTCACTCGAGCGCTTATCATTTACTAACCTATGCTGCTTATGATTTATCGCAGTTCCCAATCGAGTCCGCGAACGAGCCGACAAAAATCTTCTCGAGGAACCGGAACTCTTCATCGATCTCCACGGAATGTGATTACATAAGCATATTTTTTCCATGGAGTAATCATATAAGACTCTTCTATGCACACAAGGTGTGTAAATTGATATATTTAAATGAGCAGGATCATCTCTTCAAACATCTTTTAAGAATCATTCAGGTTGGTGACGACACACTCACCTTTCAGAGACTATCAAGTAACCTAGAAATGATACAACCTGCTCCCTCCTATAGTCGCTCTAAGGGACTGGCAGAACTATGCCGTGCATTCAGACCAAATAAACCTACTTATCTACCTGAAGAATACCCAGATCTAACGAACAGAACAGCTATTGTCACCGGGGCCAATACAGGTATCGGTTTCCATGTTTCTAAGCTGCTCTATGCAAAAAACTGCAACGTTATTTTGGTGGTAAGAACTGAATCCAAGGGATTAGCAGCATCTGAAAATATAAAGAAAGAAACAAGAAACTCCAAAGGATCTATTACAGTGGTAAGCGGTTGTGATTTTATGGATTTATCGACCGTTAAGCAAGTTGGAACAGAAATAGAAAAGGTACTTGGGGATAAACCTTTGAGCATAATCATTCATAATGCTGGCTTAATGGCTCCGGATAGTTTAGGTACCTCTAAACAGGGATACGAAGCAATGTTTTCGGTTAACGTGTTGGGACCTCAGCTGCTGCAGCATTTCTTGGACCCTCTCTTCCTGAAGAAGGACGATCCCCTAAAAAGAATTGTTTGGGTTAGTTCTGGCGCTCATTTTTCAGGTTTTCCAGAGTACGGAATAAGCTGGGAAAACCCGACTTTCGAAGGGGTGCCCATAGGTAAAAGACCCCACTACCAAACGTTGTACGGGCAATCGAAAGCCGCAAACATTTTTCAAGCAAAGGCGTGGGCAACTACACATAAGGTGCTTGTTGAAGAAATAGGCTGTGTTTCTGTATCTTGTTTCCCAGGGATTGTGAAGACAGAACTGATGAGAAATTGGGGTTCTGTATCCAACTTTATTGCCCGTCGTTTATTATATGATGGTGTTTATGGAGCATATACTGAACTTTATGCTGCACTCTATCCGAAATTGTCCACCAAGGACCAAGGCGCATATATTTTTCCTTTTGGGGAAATTCACGATCCTAGAGAAGATGTAAAAGTTGGCCTAACGAATGGGACAGATTTGAAGTTGTGGGACTACGTTCAGGGCACAATTTCGTTGTTTTTTTGAGCCCAATGAAAGGCTCGAGTACTGTTTCATTTATCTACAAGCTGTGTCAGTACTCTCTCTTTTGTATCCGTTTAAATGTAAGAACTTTTGTTTAAAGTAATATTGGATAACAAATCCCACCGACGAGCTTATCGCTACACGTTCCTTGACGCATACTAGAATATTTAGTGGTCTCTAAACTTTCTTCCTGTTATATAACCCGTTCAACAGAAAGTACTGGCGAACCGCCGACTAAACTGGCATAACAAACGACGCGCAATCCGTGCCAGTGAGATGTTTCATACCCTGGATACAATGGTTCTTGATTTCATTGCTAACACCGGCAGCGGGGTTTGCACCCTACAATAGTGTTTTTTATTCGTTTTTCTTAATAACAAGACCTACTTAAATATTACACCATAGATACATTTTAAAAGAGAATCCGAAACTACTGGTGAAAGAACGTAAATTCAAACACTTTCAGAGGTCAACATAAGTACTTCCGTCTCTCGAAGAACATCAGCACCGCACGCTCAAATGAATTCCGCATGGCGGTTAATGAGTTGTTCCAAGCAACTGTGTCTTGCATTGGAGTAAGTACGTGCACTAATCAAAAAGAAGTTCATACAGATTATATTCATCTATGTACACGAGAATGCTTGCGGAAGATGCCTACGGGGCTTTCACAGATATATGCGCGGAAATATTTCGGGTGCCATCCGTTTAATAAATAACTGCACCCGAACGGCCAAGAGTTAGTTCGGGCAAGATTTAGTTGAAGTCATAATACACGGAGAGTTTAAGACTCCGCCATGGAGGCTGAGTATTAGATATTTCTATAAAAGATGTCTGTGGTGCAAAATATTTTGCTTGTCTATTCCTATTATGATATTTCCGTTGAGAAGGACGTTAACCTTATTATAAGCGGAGACTTGCAATGAAGAGACGAACAGCATTGTCGGTGATTGTTCCAGCAATTCTAATGCCCATTGGCATCTGGTTGCTCGCCTACCAATCGATATACATATCCAGATCCGATCTTGATTTTTTCAAAATCAAGAATGTCGGGGAAAAAAAGGCCGGTGATAAAATAAGCTGGAACACATTCGAGAATTATACTCGAGAAATAGATTTCGAAAATAGCACAGCCATTTTTAACTCTATATATGCAGCTTTAAGACAAAGTGGTTCTGACCTACATCCTGTTGGTGTAACTTATTTTCCGGCTGTCATTCCTCGTGGTACGCTAATGTTTCACGCCGGCAGTGGCCAGATGCCTGATGGTCTTGAATGGCTAGCAATGGATCAAGAATTCAGCTTCAATTTTGGTTCAAGAAGGCAGTCATACGGAAGGAAATCTTTGAATCACGGGGGACATAACTTTCCTGGAAAACCTCATGAGGAATCCCCTAATCCGCCCGGAAGAAATAATAGTAGGATGTCTCGTTCTATGACAATGATGACTTTCAGGGCAACAAGAGATTTGAATAGAATCATCTATTTGGACGGTGCTTCTGCGGCTAAGAGCGTTACAGGTGAGATGGACACCCAACAGATGCTTTCTGACTTGATCGGATCGGGCGTGACCACTGAAAAGGACGAGGGCCCTGGGAATCACCGTATGTCTGAGCAAGTATACGCTGAAAGAATTTGCAAATGGGGCAAAAAGTTTGGTCTTGACGGATTTGTACGAGTAGAGGTGGGATTCGAGGTTGTGTTGTGTGATTTTCTCAACGGTTCCACTGAGCTAGTTTCAAACGTTACTTTCCCAATGGTAACCGATATGATGGGACTTCCTCCACCAACCGAGATAAGTTTGGAGAATGGCTGGCCATTGGACGATAAAGGAACTTTGATCGAAGATAAGCTAACTAATGAGCAACTGGATATCTTGGATAAGGAAGATCGATGGGAAGAGGAGATTAGGAAATTTGACTCTATGGTTTCGTTTGACCAAATTCGAGCAGGACAAGTTCACGACAAGGGTGACAAAAGAATTCAGCTTGATTACAGATATATGATAACAGGTATCAATCGGACATATATGAACTCAGACCCTAACAACAGAAGATTGCTCAACAACGGTTTGACACTGGAAAAGCAATTACGTATATGCAATGATCTAGAGAGCGCTTTAAAGAAGGGATTTGACTCTTCTGAAAGCACCGACTGGCAGCAGGTATTTGATGAGATCGTTGATAAATTTTCCCCAATGCTCAAAGTCATGCAGAGCATCTTGGGAACAGCAGGTGGTTCAGAGGAAATCATTGCGCAAAACGTTACCAAGTATACTTCTGGTTTTGTGAGACGTTTTGAAGAGAAAGGACAAGTTGATATCAGTGTCAAATTGGGCTCTGGACGGAAATTTGCGGTGTATCAATACACCAGGCCGCTTAAAGATTTGACGACGGACGCCGATTTTCTCATCTGGTCTGCCGCAGTTCGCGTGGTCACAGAAATCGTAGATGTTGTTTACGATATACATGAGATGCTTTGGCCTATAGTCACCTCAAAATTACATCAAAACACTACGCCCGATGCAAACCTACGGGTGACAGACTCCAAAGAGAGGATTGACGATCTTATAAGAGCTTTGCACTGGATTTCGCTGAATTATCGTTGCGAAAAGCTTTGTGAATGGGATGAGGTGTGCTATACCCCTTCGTGGGGGCCTTCTCCTATGGATTGGGCCACGCCAGACAGCACTGAGGATCATTTCGGGATGCACTTTGACACAGCGAGAAACCGGCAAGTCATTGATAGTCAGTTAAATTGTATCAGCGCTGATTTTCTGCTACAAAAGCCTCGTTGAATTGTAAAATGAAACCAGTTTAATTACTCTACCGCTTATTCATTGGGTGCACTAGACCCTTGGTCTCTGGTTTGAACTTCTGTCCCTGTTACCATTCTCTTCAATATCTTAAGCTTGTTTCAATTTTGGTGCCGAATTCGCTATAAGACAGATGATTTATCTTGTGTTCTAGAGGGTAATATAACTGTCAGCGTATTCGCTGTAATAAACGTTGTGTCAATTGTGTGCGTCTTTTCATTACCCTACCGCTATTTTGCGATAAGTGATCAAGGTTCTGTAGTCGAAGTGGTGAGAAGTAAATCTATATTAGTTATAATATAGGAGTTTCTATATCATATTAAATGCAATTTTATTTCCTTGACTGAAGTATGATCATAATTTGCATTCAAATAGTTTACTTCCAAATTAAAAATAAGTCATCTGTTTCAGCCTTTTACTTATCAAGATATGCAAGTGGTTTTGGTTGTTGCCCAACATTCTGCTGGGACTTCAATGCAGTAAAAAACAAAATGCGTAATAATGTTAAATTCATAGAAGCGGTGCTGCTTGTTTAGCGACACTGCGTGATAGCCTTTTGTATTCCCATGCATGGCAATAGACCGTACTGGAGGAAAAGTTTATACCTATCAGTCTTATATGCGAGACATTGCCCCGCCAGGTCTGGCGGGTTTTTTTTGGGGGCGCGATAAGGAATCGCTGCTATATATATATAGATAGATGCTGCTATGCACAAGTTTTGATTGTGTATTGTGACTCGTTCTTGTGTAGGTTTTAATTGGAAGAGCAATGAACTGAGGTTAAATATATATCATGTATATTCCACCACACTTTGAAGTCAAAGATTTCGTGAGACAGGTAGAAATTATCAAAAAATATCCGTTAGGCATTTTGTTCACCTCAACAGGATCAGCAAGAAGTGGATTACTTGGGTTTTTAAAAGACGATGTAACATCACAGCCAGATTCTGATATGTGCGCCTCTCATATTCCCTTTTTTTTCATGGAGTCGCCTGAAGATGGCAGACATAAGCTAATAGCTCATTTGGCTATCAAAAACCAACAAGTTGAGCATTTGGAGAAAATTTCGAAGGTCTTAGTTGTTTTTCAAAGCTACGATTCATATATTTCTCCCTCATGGTATCCACTGAAGAAGAAGACCCATAAATTTGTTCCAACTTGGAATTATGCTGCAGTTCATGTTTATGGCATTCCAAAAATTGTTCGCGCTGATAAAAAGTGGTTGTTAAACCAATTAAACAAGATGACTGACCAAGAAGAATATAAAAGGCCTGAAGGACAAGGTATCGAAGAAAAATGGAAAGTATCCGATGCACCAGAAGCATTTGTAGATGCAAAGATGAGTGGCATTGTAGGGCTTGAAATCGAAATCACAGACGTGCAGTCGAAATTCAAGCTCGATCAAAATGCTGTATCTGTTAACATTGAAGGCGTTATAAAAAATTTGGAACATGAAGTCGGAGGTAAGGAAGGTGAAGAGTTGGCAAAAATGACAAAAGATTCATACTCAGAGAAGTTATGAACATCGTTATCTTATTGCTTAAGATACACATTTTTGTAGAAAACGATCCGACTCGATTGGCCTGCGATAAAGTTTCTTAATTTTTTCTTCAATTGTAACTTTCACCTTAGAGTGGTATTTATTTCTTAACATTTATTTATTAGAATTTTTTGTATTCTCACGAAATTCTCTTATTAGAATCAGTAATTGTAGTCTGACGTGGTTGCATTCTTTTTGTAAAACTATAAGTGTTTTAAACTCATTTGAAATTATTAGGCGCTGTTGAGCTAACCCTCAGAGCAAAAAATTGCTCCGGCAACACATCAGCAAAATAATACAAGATAACATACTGTCAGACGAATGACCCCAGCCCAATAAATGTATTCAACTTCTTGTGATTCTTGATGGTACTTATAAATCTGAAGATATATCCTTCAATGAATGGTCTCCCGAGTTTACTCGCCATTACCATGCATACATCACCTATTGTATACCAGTAGACAGACCAATTGTAGGTAAGGCCAGGTGCTCTGCACTACTTAGGAAAAATTGAAGCATGTATACCTTAGAAACTTTTCGATTCCCAAAGAAGGTTATAATATCCACTGACCATAATTATATGTACATATACCATCATGCACGTCAACAATCGAAAAAAAGGCGATTATGTGCACAATTCAAAAACCATTCACTGAGCTGTAGATTTGAAAAATTGCGATGGGCATAAAATTCTGATTTAAGAATACAGTTATTGACAGGCAAGGAAGATAAGAAAACTTTATGAAGGCAATTAAGTGCCTATCGGATTATTTAGGACGACAAGTGAAGCAAACAGCTCATTTTTATTCAGCTTGATTAATTCTAATTTTAAAATATATATTCACTGGCTTGCCTTTTTTGAACGTATATCTGTCCTTGATCTTAACTTTGATTTACATGGCTGAACAGTAATAAATTGCGTGCTTGCTGTATCTCGCGCATCAATTTTTATTGGAGAAAAAAAAAAGTTGTCATGCGAGCGTTAAAGTTTGTTGCTGGGTTAATATTTTTTCAGTCCTAATTCGGCGTGCTGCGCACTAGTTGCGTGCCTGCGTGCTTGTCGGAGGCACTGGAGGGCCTTTGAAGAACTGCTGAAAGTTCAGCTGAGGAGCCAATTCATATTTCATCTTATATTTGGCGCAGCTAGCTGCACTTCAACATTATACACAAGGTATGGTGTTCTTAACAAATCTTAAATAAATGCAGATGCAGAAAATTTAGCTTTGATATACAGAGAATATATATATATATACATATACATCGGAAGTATGATAAACTTTATTTTGAGCACTGCTATCATTTTCCTTAATTGATTTGAACTAAGAAGCTATCATACAATCATGTTTCTATTTGTGTATCTGATACTGCTTTTACGTCTAGTTCAATGCGCTTTTATAGACTTCAGCTCACAAAATGATGATTTAGTATGGGAAAGTGATGTCCCCCAGACTTTCGTTTCGGAAACTCAATTAGCAGGAGAGCCCTTTTTACCACATACGCAAGCTTTAAAAAGAGTTTCAGCTTCCAGCCAAGGCTCTATTCTCATGGGCTCCGATACTACTACGGCACTAACGCAGTCTGATTTTAGGAGTATATCAAGTGTTTCAGCAAACTTAGAAGGCAGTTCTAAAAGTACGCTGATTTTGACACAGACTACTTCGGCAACGCCGTCAAACCTTAATGACAGTTCGCTTTCTTTTACAGCAACTTTTGCGGTAGTTTCTAATGATAGAGTAACTACTCTTTTGACAAAAACAGCTTCAACAACAACATCAAATTTGTTCTCGACATCGGTTTCTATTCCAGTTGATCAAATTAATGGTACTATTATAACGACTATCTCCACGGAGACTGCTAACCCATTAGTCACCCAACAACCATCCTTCTCCTCCCAACAGACGGTTATCAATCCATCCACTTTGAGCTCAAATAAAACTATTATCATGACATCTCAAATTGGAGCATCCTCAAACCCCGGATCACATATTTCCAATTCGACTTATTCCGTTTCATTGCTCTCACCAACAGAGGCATCTTCAAGATCTACCCAAACTATAACAGGTTCAGTTGCATCTCAAATAAATGGCATTTCCACCGAGATGACGTCATCTTTACAAAGCTCAGGCATTTCCACAGCATCTACTGGAACCGATTCTCAAAGTAGTGGTTCGGCAACATCTACTAGAACTGATTTTCAAAGTGCATCATCAGTAATTTACGCCAGTTGGAGAGTGAATTCATCTAGCAGCATGTCTGATTACCAAACTCAAGCCACAGAAACAACTTCGTTCAGCTTGGTCTCTACTTTTTCATCTAGTTCTTCATCACAATCGGTGGATTTATCGTCAGCTTCCTCTTCTGTTCCAACGACGAGTTCATCAACAACTTATTCTCCTTCAACAAGTACTATACAATCCTCGAGTAGTAGCACTACGACGGTTGAAGCAACTACCACCCTCATCGATATTTTTCAAGCTATTTCTACAGATGAGCCGCCAATAGTTTTCCCTAGGGCACAAAATCCCATGGATATATCCGACGGTGTTACGAACGATGGTCCAATTCAAACTAATAAGTTCTACACAAATTTGATGGTTGGAAGTCAAGAATCCGCTGCCTTTGTTTATCCATACTCTCTATGGAAGTATTCCTCAGGTACAAATTATGGTTTAGCCGTTCAACATACAGTCACTGCTCAATACACCTTTGGTGACTACGATAGTGCTGGAAACTCTGAATTTCTGGTCAATCCATTGGATATAGCACACGTTGTTCTTTCCGCTGTGAGTTTTGACGCAGATATGTCCATGGAAATTAATGAAATGACGCTTTCTTCGACTACCGTAACCTTGGCAGAATCGAACGACTCTAACGATTACTTGGAAATACCATTGGTACAAGGTATGGGATTCACAACGGGTATTTATCATGGTACGCTAAACGCAAAGATCGCCTCAGGAGTTGGTTTCCAAACACTCTCCCAGGAAACCTCTGAAGATCTGGCTGATGGTATTTTAAAATATCGAATCACACTACTAAATGGGGTATCTTGGTTGTGCTATGCTATCGTACCTGATGGAATCGACACCTCTAGCTTCAACCTTGAGGCAACATCCACATATTCTATTATATCGTCGTCTAATATTGATGGACTAATACTACAATTAGCCGTTGCTCCAGATGATACAGACTTAGAAGTTTATTACGACCAAGCAGCTGGTATGTATGTAACTGACTTTCAGCTGCAGGGTGTATCTGATGGTGAAGCAGCCACATATGAATTTTTGTACAGCACGCAAGGAACGTCTGCCTCGGGCAATACGATGATTTTCTCCTTACCTCACCATGAATCTTCCTTGAGTTCAGTCATGGAAGATGCTTACACTGGAATTGAATTGCAATCTACCACAAAAGGAACCATGAAAGGTTATTTGACCACGAGTCTGCAATTCTTTCAATCCTTGAATACTCAAATTTCATGGCTACCTTGGTCTTCTCAGTTAAATTCGACAACTTTAGAATATTCAACAGAACAATTAATATTATTAGCTGAAGTGGCTAACGCAGAACTACAGGTGAGTATATCCTCTTCCATCGATGGATTGAACACCTACTACCTTGGAAAAGTCATTGATAAGTATGCTTACGTTCTTCTGACCGTTTCTCAGATTTTAGGAGACTCAGAAACTACAGAAAGCACACTAGCGAACATCAAGTCGGCGTTTGATATATTACTTCTCAATGAACAATTTTATCCGCTGATTTATGATACCAAGTTTAATGGTATTGTCAGTTCGGGCGATTGGGCATCAACCACCACAGGATATGATTTTGGCAACACTTATTATAACGATCATCATTTTCACTACGGTTATATCATCCACGCTGCAGCTGTTGTCGGTTATGTTGATGCTCAACTTGGAGGAAGCTGGGCCATGGAAAATAAAGATTGGGTAAATTCTTTAGTACGAGACGTCGCCAACCCATCAACTGACGACGTTTATTTTGCCCAATCAAGAATGTTCGACTGGTATCATGGGCATTCATGGGCAGCTGGACTTTTTGAAAATGGTAACGGCAAAAACGAAGAAAGTAGTAGTGAAGATTATAACTTCGCATATGGTATGAAACTTTGGGGATCTGTAGTTGGAGACCAATCCATGGAATTAAGAGGTGACTTGATGATTAGTATCATGAGCGACTCTATGAATGCTTATTTCTTATACGAAGATAATAATGATATTGAGCCAGAAGAGATTATCGGAAACAAAGTTAGCGGTATTCTGTTCGATAATATCATCGATTATACCACATATTTCGGTCAAAATGTGGAATACATACATGGTATACATATGCTACCAATAACTCCTGTTTCTTCTCAAATTCGCCGGGAAGCATTCGTCCAACAAGAGTGGCAAGAGAAAATTTCGCCTATCATAGCGTCGTTAGAAAGTTCGTGGTGTGGTATACTAATGTTGAACGAAGCATTATTCGATCCTGCCAGCTCTTACAGCTTTTTCAGCAACGATGAACTCGACTGGGACACTTACTTAGATAATGGTATGAGCAGAACGTGGTCCTTGGCATTTTCAGGTGGGCTGGCTAATTCCCTAGGACTGTTATAATTCGTTATTTTTATCTAACAACGCATGGGAAAATGCGCCCGATACATATAGTCCGGCGAGCATTCCGTCTATATAAACATATAAACTTTACAAACTTTTAATCCAAATGAATTCAAAAGCATGCGAGTGCCAGTAATCTGCTACGACTCCAGCAATACTGTGCCGTAAAAAATACAGTTTTTCATTGTCACATACTTATTTTCGACTTGTGGTTGTGCGATTCTGCAAGTTAAGTTTGGCTGCGACGTTTAGTCTTCGCGGTCATGTTCTCTCCCCTCAGCATCTGAGCCAACTAAAATCAAAAAATGCGTGCCCGATGGGAGTCCTGTTTACTCTCGAATATTGGTTACGTGATTACGGGAAGATGCTGGGGATTTCATAGATGTGGTTAAGAAGTAGTGTACAATCTGTCCCATGTAAGCGCTTGTCCGTTTTCTGTTTTAAAAAAGAACAGCTAGGGCACCTTCTTGGCCCTGAATTGATCATAAATCATCTCTTAACTTTACCGCAATTCACAAAATTGCTTTTAGAGCTTTTGAAGAAGCGGTTAAGTAGCATAGAATCATGAATGTGATACGCCAAGCTTGTGATGAGATCACAATATCTAATGAAATACTAACTATGTATATTAGGATTGGAAATAACTAATGGGGGTGAGACAAAGAAGGTCAAGGGATCACAAGGGAGAGAAGAACAAAAAAATGAATTCATGACAGCTCAGGAGGTATTCCCATTCTCAATGCATCCACTTCACAATACTAAACCTTCAAAATCTTCTTTTATTTCTCCCTTCTTTGGTTATTGGAAGACCGTAGCCTACTGCTGAGATATTTTTCATAATCCTTGTTGGATCTGCCACAATTTTCAATGCAAAGAGGATTATGAAAAACTGGCTCTTTGTCTCTTACTATTCGCTTTCTATCGTGGCAATCACAATTGCAAACTTTATTTTCACAGGTATGCTCTATATTTCCCGCTTGCTCCAAAATATATTCCGTGAAGCTAGCACAAGTAACTTCTTCTCGCAAAGTCCAAGGTAGGCGGTTAACAGGTAAAGTAGAAAGTCCCATTGGAAGTTGCGTTTTCTTCATATGCACATTTTGACGTCTTTTTGATTCTTGGTACTTCAAGCTTCTCTTAAATCTGTTTAGACGCTCTTTGAAATGAGTAGCTATTTGCATTTTGTCACTTATGAGATCGTTTCTGGGGTGTACAACGCAATAGCTCTAGCTGGTGCAGAAATTCCAAACGAACACACCACAAATAGGATGATTCTTAAGCCCTTTCCTAGAACGACATTAATAAAATGATGAGCTCTACGATTTATGTCTTTTTCGGCAAATCAAATGAAACTGTGCTTCGCGCCTACAAGGTGAATGCGCAAAAAGCGACCTCAGCGGCTAAATAAGCAGATGAACAGTTACAGAGAGTAAAAATAAATTGATATCACAAAGCACACGCAATTCTTTACTGTTCCAATAGGTAACATATTGGATACTTTTTTTGATATTGAACTCAAAAGACTACTTGAGAGAAGAAAGGACTATTGGAAAGTGCTACAGCTCAAATCTTGAGCTTGAACGAAAGTTTATGAGATAAGTTAAAGCTTTCTAGTCGTAAATCCAATTTCTATTTATTGAGTTAATAATCTAAAAGTAGAATCTATCAAATCTTTTAATTCCTTGTAACTGATGATAATACAATTCATTTCGTCAGGGGTGGCAAGTACCATCTTTTCTGCGACTCCTGCGTCCAGCTTGTTTAGGCATCTCAGTATATGAGTAAGATCAATAATGTTTTTGCCCGACGCATCTACTTGGTGAAATACGTAGTCGTAAAATAGTACAATGGGAAATTTCTCTCCCGATTCCGACCAGTTTATATCTATTCGAGATTCCATCCTTCCAAATATAAAGTTCAGCTTGCACATTAATCTGAACAGTCTTCCATTTTCTAGCTCACGTGAAAGAACAGCTTCCGTATATTCTGTATAGGTCAATGAAGAGTCTACGCAAGAAAGTATCTTGTCGTAAAATAGCTGGCTCATCTCCCCAACGTTTTTATTCATGTTTGTCTCATCTAAAAGATACTTCAGAACCCGTTTGAAACCGTCGTCGACTATTAGATCATCGATAGAGGGATCTTTAAGAGAGCCCATATTTGCGGAAAGGTCTTTTAATAAGCGTCCTAATTTGATGAAAGTGTGCTGCTGTTCGGCAATAACTTGTTGCGAGTCTACATTAAAATTCAGCACATCTAATGGCCCACAACCTGATACTTTTATTCTCCCTGGGCTTCCCGTAACGATTACTTTATCCCAGTCCAAAGTGCTAATGTTCAAGCCTTTTGAATGGACAGCATTAATTGCATTAGTGAGCTGAACTAGGTAAGTCCACAGATATTCTTGAGTTATAGGCGTAAGGGGAAAGTTAACAAAATGTGTCTCGTATAAAGAGCTTGCCAGAGGGTAATAGTCATAAACTGCACAGAGGGAAGAGTCGCCGAATTTTGTTGTCAAAAACAAATCCCTAAGCTTCACGACATTTGCGCAAGCCACTTTGCTCCAAGCTTGAAAGGTTTGTGTAATATGGGATGCATCCACAGCTTTAACATCATGAATACGACGTAAAAGGTAGACTTTGCCATCTAGATTCGAAAATACCTTGTACAAAGAATTTTTGTGGCCTAAGAGGGTATTCTTCCTGCCTGTATTTTTGTTGAAATCAAGTGGAACCAAACCAAAATAATCTTGCACAATAGCTGGTATTCCCGCTCCAGAAGGAAAAACTTGCAAAGAAGCCAGGTTTCTTTTGACTAGATGTTCTCTAAGATCGTTGGGAATAAATAGAGATTCTGGAGTACGCTCATTTGGTTTCAAAGACAATCTCAGATGGGGAGGAGCATCCGGTGCATATAAATGATATTGGAGAAGACTGTGTGGAGGTGGATAAATAGTCGGGAATTTAAACTCTACGTGAGCCGACTCAGGAAGGGGAGGAGTATTTGAATAGTTGGATATTCCAATGGCACCTGCCGATAATGAAACATCAGGTTCTCCTTCATGCGATAATCCATAAGGCCCTTGAGAATTGACTGATGGGAGCTCAAGGTTCAACTGGTTACCTGCGGTCGATCCAGGTGTAAAACTTTCTGCCGCGTATGGATTGAATGTTGGTGGGGCAAATAATGAAGCACCGGATGATAGAGAAGCTAGCTGGGAGTTTGTTGTAGTCTTTGGTAATTGAATTGTTGGTGAGGTAGTTTCTGCAGGGTTGGATTCACTATCGTAGACGGTATAGTTTGTACTCTTTGTTGACATTGGAGTAAAGCTCGCAGAAACCTTTGCATTGAACTTTGGAGCGGCTGCAGTTGTAGATATGGGTTGTATGACTTTGTTTGAATTTGCAGCCATATTTGTGGGTTCTGTAGAAGATACTGCTGTCGCTGCTGTTACTGGTTCATTGCTATCATGCTTGAACGGACAACCTTCTTTCTCTTTCTTACAATAGCCATATATTATGACATTTCTGCAAGGAATATCTCTAGCCCAATCCATACTTTCGGATAGGTCCGCCTGCCTGGCTTTTGTATTTAACAGAAGGTTTCTTAAAACCATATTTACGAAATATCTTTTTTGTAATGTGCACGAATCTCTCCAATGGTTGTTTCGGGACGTGGTGAGATAGATGGGAAACTAGGAAAAAGAGTTTAGACGTTGGGGATAACTCAAGCAGAAAACGGTGAAAAACCAGGTATCACTTCAAAATCGCATCAAGCAACTCATTTGCTAACCAAGCACTATTTAATAACTAGAATGACAAGGGTTATATTAGTCACAGGGGTTTCAAGAGGAATTGGTAGAAGTATTGTGGAGCAAATTTTGACATCTGGTGAGGATGCTGTTGTTTATGGCATTGCTAGATCAGAATCCGAGTTGGTGAAACTGAAGCAAATATATGGGGCTACATTTTTTTACGTAATTGGCGATGTTACTGATGAGTGCAAGATAACGACTTTAGTTGAGGATGCCCTGCGAAAATTTGGTAGGATAGATTCCGTTATTGCCAACGCCGGCGTGCTCGAGCCAGTTCAAAATGTCAACAATATCGATGTAGAAGCCTGGAAGGAACTATTCAATATAAACTTCTTTAGCGTTGCTCTTTTAGTATCATTAGTCTTACCCCATCTGTCTAAAAGCAATGGCAACTTGATTTTCGTTAGCTCCGGTGCGAGTGTGAAACCATATTATGGCTGGGGTGCCTATGGTTCGTCGAAGGCCTCTCTGAACCATTTTGCAATGACAATTGCCGAAGAATGTTCAAATGTGAAGGCTATTGCGGTTGCACCGGGGGTTGTTGATACTCAAATGCAAGCGGACATAAGGGAGAAATTTGGTCCAGAATTCATGACGCCGGAAGCATTAAAAAGATTTACGGATTTGAAGAATGACAATAAGTTATTAGACAGTACGGTACCTGCTGCTGTTTACACCAAGTTAGCATTACATGGAATCCCTTCGGAGTTGAATGGCAAATACGTCAGATACAACGATGAAAGATTAGCTTAATAACGTCTAACGTAAGCATTCGACACTCTCGTATAGCATATAATTACATTGTGGGTCAATGTTAACACTCCAATTTTGCCAGTATCGTTTCCGATAAATAACATGAGCGCCTTTTTCTGATAGGAAATATAACATAGACAAGCAGATTCTAGATAATGAAACCATTGAGAAAATTGGCATATTCGGCGCTCAATTATAATCTTGCATATCACAAAAAGAATATTAAGCAATATAGCGATAGTATATTTGCTCCACTACTGTCATTATCATTATAATTCCCATAGAGATGATGTATTATCGTTTATGCGCATATCGAAACCCTTTTCGAAATATCTCGTGAACAAGCGCGTGAGGTGTTTTTTCAGCAGTAGTGAAAAAGCGGCAAAATACTGCTGCAACCAAAGGTACTCGAAACAAATCAATTACAGCGTCCATTGCCCTATTTCGAGCAAAAAGTTGAAAGATTTGAGATTATCGGTATAGGAGCTATAGAAATCAAATTCGATTGCATATAAAAGGGTGTTTATCAATGAGTAAGGTTATTTTAGTTACAGGTGTTTCAAGAGGTATTGGGAAATCCATCGTGGAAAAAATATTGGAACTGAGGGAAGATGCAGTTGTCTATGGTATCGCAAGATCTGAATCACCTCTTAAAGAGATGAAGCAGAAATACGGAAGCAGATTTTTTTATGTAACTGGAGATATTACCAACACTGATGTATTAAAAGAGTTGGTTAATGTTGCCATTAAAGGGCATGGCAGGATTGACTCCGTGATTGCCAATGCAGGTGTATTAGAACCCGTTAAACACGTGAAGGATATTAATGTTAATGAATGGAAGAAGCTATATGACGTTAACTTTTTCAGCATCGTTTCTTTGGTTTCTATCGCGTTACCTTATCTGAAAAAGACTCACGGTAATATTATATTTGTCAGCTCTGATGCTAGTGATACCTACTTCAACTGCTGGGGTGCATACGGTTCTTCTAAGGCTGCTTTGAATCATTTTGCAATGACAATTGCAAACGAAGAGGAAGATGTGAAATCTATTGCAATTGCTCCAGGAATTGTCGACACACAAATGCAAGTAGAAATTAGGGAAAATGTTGGACCCAAATCTATGTCAGCAGAGGCTTTGAAACTATTTACTGGTTTGAAAGAAAATGATAAGTTGTTGGATAGTAGTGTTCCAGCTACCGTGTATGCTACATTGGCCTTAAAAGGTATCCCAAACGATGTAAACGGCAAATATCTAAGTTTTGATGATGTATCTTTGAAGGAATTCATCTAGTGAAAGTAATTGTTTATTTAGAGTCTATCGTAGCAATCGCCGGAAAACTTCAGTATCCGTTTTTTTATAACTTTTAGTCGCTGAAAGTCATAGTTAAACTATATCCACTCTCTCTATAAAGATATCATTGATATTATGGTAATTGGTACAGCATACTTCTCTATGACTCGTATTATATAACGATGGCAGTTCTATATAAGATTATAATGAGTTTATGTTCGCGCTTACTATCTCAGTCTGTCTTTGATTGCGTCTTGGACAACTCCATATACAGTGTCAACCGGCTGATCGCAACGGACTGCGACGACTTTCTGCTGCTTTTCAAAATACTCAACTACCGGCATACTTGTATCGATGAAAGTTTTAAACCTCTTTTTGATTGATTCTATGTTATCATCATCTCTACCGCTCGTCTTTCCACGCTCAATCAATCGTTCAAGCATTACTTTTTCAGGACATTCAAAAAACAGAATAAATTTACTAGGAACGATCTCTTTCTCAAAAGTGATTGCTTGATCCATCTTTCTGGGAAAACCGTCAACCAAAAATTTTGTTTTTCCCTCGGCGAAGTTTTCTTTAATGGCTTGTTTCAACAATGCAACAGTGATCTCTTGTGGTACAATGAGACCTTCCTTGATGTATTGCCTAATAAGATCCCCATATTTAGAGCCTTCACGCGCTTGTTCTGCACGAAGTAAATCACCAGCAGATAAATGGACAAATTGATAATCCTTCACCAGCTTTGCACATTGCGTACCCTTACCGGCGCCCGGTCCACCAAGTACAAATACGACAGAGACATCGTCAGGTGAAAATGCTGATTTTTCTTCCGTTTTCTTTTGTGTTTGTATTGGGTCCTCCTCCAAAAACTCTGCAGGTGGGTTCTTTTGGTATGTCAGGGATGCGAAAGTGGAACCAACGGCAAGAAACGCCATCAAAAGTAGCAATTTACCTCTGTGTTTTGGTGGATGTTTGCTGTCTTTCGATTCTGTGGAATATGGACGTTTCATTGAAGCTGCAGCAAATCTCAAACGGCCGTTGATTGCAAGACTAGCATGACGAAGACGCCAAGCAGGTTGACCCACTAAATTGTGCGATCTTGGAACACTCGAGCAGGCGGTTTTTAAAGTTCTGATCATTAAACCTATGGGCTTCTTGTTATCGAAGATTCGACTCTACGGATGCTCATGCTACAAAAGTTTTGTTGATATATGAATTTTTCAAAAAAACGCTTTAGAAAATGTTGTTCCACGCGATTCGCTTCATTTAACAAATATTGTTTAGGGAATATTAATGAAGTAGAGCCAAACCGGTTAAATATTTTATTTGACCGAGCCGCCAAAGAAGGTGCAAAATGGATGTGGAAGACTTGATCGATTTTTTACTGCAGGACAGTGACGTTAACTTGTCTAGAGCCTATGAGAAATCTGAAGTACGGTGGCTACAACCCGACTCTCAGATCACATTTGCGAAGTCTTCGTCAAAATCTACTTACAAGAAAAGTGGAACATACTCTCTTTCCGAGTCAGAAAATTGGGATGATTTAATTGAGGACTTAGAAAATCTGATACTCACTCCTCTAAGGTCAAGCAATGAGGAAAATGGCAGAAGAAACCTTATGAAGAGTAAATGTTCTGCCAGAAAGAATAAAGAAGCAAAAAATGACGGATATAAAAACCGGAAGACTAGGCATTTGGAGGGAAAAGCAAGCCATGATAAGCTAAGGATACCAAAAGATTCGAGTAAATATAAGATGGGTGCAGTAATCGTGGGAACCGAGCCGAATAGTTCAGCAGCAGAAGCTCCGTCAAAAAAAGCTCAACCTAAGATTCCAGGACATGACTTGCGCCAAAAAAATACTCAAAATAAACTCCTTAAGCGCAGTGAAACCGACAATGGACCTCCAAATAAGATGAATGAAAAGTCGAAGAATACGAAGAGAAGGGAGAGAAAGAACAGAACGGAGTGTATCGATCCCGAGATTTGTGCGGACGAACTGATGCCGATAAATTCAGTTGAGACTATCACAAAATACAAGATTCATAATAAAACAGTACTCAGCAATGAGGCTCCATCGGAGCGTAATAATAAACTAGATGAAAAAATAATTTCTAAAAAAAGGACAAAGAAAAAGAAGCATAAAGCTAAAGGTACCGTGAATAACCCTAACTGCGTCGTGAAAACCCAAGCGAAAATTCAACCCCGTGAGGGTGATATTTGACGAAGCCTTGACCAGCTTGCTGATTTCGAAGCTTTATTATGCGCATTGATCATTTCTTTAGTGAATAATTGGCTAAAAGAATGGGCGAATGAAGATGGAAGCAACTCAAAGGCGTTGAATATTTTTCTGCGCATGGTTTGCCATGAAAGGACCCCTCATAAGATGTTCAAGAGAACAAAATATGGTGGTTGATTTTGTTTTTTATGTGCTTTTGAATATAGATAGAAACACCTACTCAAGTGATAATTTTGAAGGCAGATTACTGATGTTGTAAGAGAAAACTCTGAATATATCACATTTACACTGCTATAAACAGGAATTAGCTAAAAACTACTCGACTTCCATCACATCACTTTCATCTTGCTTATCTAATGTTTCATCAGTTTTTTTCATCTTCTTAGTGAAACTCATACTATCAAATGTCACTGGTGCTCGCTTTCGCGACAGCCCGTACATATTCGAGTTTGATTCGTGAATGTGAGTATTGACGATAAGCGGATGATCAGAATCTAAATTCATAGATACATTGAGCTCTAATGCGTGCAGCAGTAATTCCTGTGCTGCGGAATTTGATGGTTTTAGGGAGAGCGCAACATGAAAATGATCAATTGCTTTTTGTAATTGTTTGGTCTTAAGGTACAGAAAACCTAATGAGCAATATGTATCAGAATCTTTACCTGACGCTTCCAAGACTGACTTGAAACATTTTATTGCTCTTTCATTTTCACCTAACCTTCTGTATGCGTGCGCTAGGTTCATTTGAATAGAAACTGAGGTTCTTGAAGTGGGATCCAATTCCTTGACTGCTTCCAATGCTCTCTTTAGATATCTTTTAGCTTTTTGCAAATCATTTCTTTTAAAGTACATGACACCCATTTCATTAAGAAGTAATGGATCCTGTGGGCAAATGTCGTATGCCAGGGTAAAGTATTCTTCAGCCAATGATAAGGTATTCAATGCCATATATTGCATACCTAAAAATAAGTTCGGTAAATGAATACCGGGAAAAAACCGTGCTGCTGTGGAGTATGCTGAAATTGCTTGATCTTGCTCTCCTTCTATGGCGTAAGTATGAGCAAATCCAAGCCATGCGGGTGCGAAATTTGGATCAAGAATAGATGCCTTGGAAAAGTATTTTCGTGCTTCTCCGATTTGATCGACGACCATATAATAAGTAGCAACGCTGAACCATGTAATTGAGTTCTTTGAAAAATTCTCCGCCAATTTGTGTGAAAGAAGAAATAGCTTGTTTTTAGCGCCCAATTCATATAAGCATGAGATGTAGATAGGCAAAACTTCAGCGTTAAATTCATCTCTTTCAAGTATCAGTTCACAAAGTTCTAAACATTGGGAAAACTTGCACTGTGTATAGAATGTTTCCACTTGAGACCTCATAATATCGACGTTAGTTTCCAAGTTATGTTCATTTTTTAACTGCATGAGGGCCGCCGAATTTTTCTCTTCGTTGATATATTTCGAAAGCCTGATTGTATATAAGCATTTTACCATATCTTGGTTGTCATCTAAGACCGAGAAATCTAGGTTCAAAGATTCCAATAAATCCCATTCTTCACGAGGCGTCAATAAATTCCTAGCAGTGAGCTCTTCAAATGCTTCAAAATTTTTCACATCAACCAAAACAGCCTCCTTGAAGGATTCTTTTGCCTTTGAATAGTTATTCTGCGCCGCATAGATTTTACCTCTTAAACAGCATAATGACGATTCTAGTTTAATGCCACCATCATTTTGCTTCTTAACGTCCTGGTCGGCAACGTCTGAAAATGGATTACTTTCTCCGACAATGTCAAGTGCTTCGTCGTATCGTTGCAAATTTACCAAACAAAGCGCCATGAGGTAACGGCACATTATACTTATGGAATCGAGCATGTCTTTTGACAGCAACTCAACTGCTCGAACGAATGATCCACTACTATAGTACACTTGAGCCAGCCAGAATGCATCGTTGGGATCGCCCGTAATCGTATAGATTTTGTTCGCGACGAATTCAGCAGTTTTGTAAAGATGTTGCATTAAAGCGTCGTGTCTCCACAATCGCAGCTTTTCTATCGAGGATAACTCAGATAGGTCGAACTCAGCAGCATTTGAAGTTGTCGTCGTGGTTGTCGTCGTCAGCATGGTCGTTGTATTTGGCTCAGCAGGTTCACCTGGATGCAATTCTTTTCCACTTAATATTATGGGATCTTTGTATTCTCTTTGAAGACTTACTTTACGCAAAGTTGATGGCATTGTCGAGCCAAACAATCCATTTTTTGATATTGATGCCAACAAACTACCGCCGTTGCTGCCAATAGGAGGGTAGTGATGAGGTGTAGCCAAAGACGCAGCAGTGATATTGGGATTTGTTTTTTGAACCAGAGGACTGTTGGCTATAGATTGGTAAGGACTATGTGGGGCCATCGCTCCTCCACTCCAAATCGGCCCTGCAAACTGGCCAGCATGTTGTTCAGAGGCTTCATTGGGTACAGACTGTCCTGGCTGACCCCGTTCCACTATGTTTTGTTGAGACTGATTCACTCTAGGCCTACCTGTTACGAAAGGAGATATAGATAGGGTAGAGTTATGTTGAGTAGGAGTCCCAGCAGATGACATAGATGACTGGAAGGAGAAAAGAAAAAAACTATTTAAAATGACTCACTACCTACAGAAGTCTCTTTATGGCCAATATGTCTATCTAAGTAGTTATCGCTTGAAACTGTATCCAGATGAACATCACGGCGCAATCGCCCTTCCACAAATTAAAGATCATGTGAGACGAAACAATTATTCCCACTGGAATTTCAATTCCAGGAAAACCGTATTCCAACGGAATTTGGTGGCCATTTAGTCACCTATATACAAAGATAAAGCGTATATATAAAAGGCGAGGAATCATCTATCATCAATAGCTATCTTCTATAGTTTGTTTTCCATCCAGAGCTCATAAAATCAAGCAAAAACAACTCTATATCATTAATAAAAATATGACTGTCACATTGCATCTAAGAGCGGAAACGAAGCCAATGGAAGCCCGTGCAGCTTTAACTCCCTCTTCCGTTAAGCACTTAATCTCGAAAGGTTTCAAAATCTACGTGGAAGATAGTCCACAATCAATTTTCAGCAGTGACGAATATAAAAAAGCGGGAGCAATCATTGTGCCTGCTGGATCATGGGTGACTGCTCCACATGACCGAATTATCATAGGTTTGAAGGAGATGCCAGAAGCAGATGTCTTCCCATTGACTCATGAACACATTCAGTTTGCTCATTGTTACAAAGATCAAGCTGGGTGGAAAGATGTTTTGCAAAGATTCATTAAAGGTAATGGAACCCTTTATGATTTGGAGTTTTTGGAAAACGAACAAGGAAGGAGAGTGGCTGCCTTCGGGTTCTATGCCGGTTTTGCAGGCGCTGCTTTGGGTTTGAAAGATTGGGCTTTCAAGCAAACTCATCCAGACTCTCAGGATATGCCTTCTGTTTCCCCATTTCCCAATGAATCTGCATTAATCAAAGATGTTGTGCAGGATTATCAGGCAGCTTTAAGAAAAGGGGCCAAGAAACCAACCGTGCTTGTTATTGGTGCTCTAGGTAGGTGTGGCTCTGGTGCTATTGACTTTTTACATAAGTCTGGTGTCCCAGATGGAAACATTATTAAATGGGATATGAAGGAAACATCCTGTGGTGGCCCATTCAAGGAAATTGCACAAGCTGATATTTTCATAAATTGTATCTATCTATCGAAGCCAATTCCACCATTTATTGACTATGAATTACTAAACAAGCCTGAGAGAAGGCTAAGAACAGTGGTGGATGTTTCCGCTGACACAACTAATCCACATAATCCAGTACCAATTTATAGTATTGCCACTGTATTCAACAAGCCAACTGTGCGCGTTCCCACAACTGTTGGACCAAAGTTATCGGTTATCTCTATTGATCATCTCCCATCATTACTGCCAAGAGAGGCTTCAGAATTTTTTGCTCACGACTTACTTCCTTCTTTAGAACAGCTTCCAGCAAGAGACAGTGCCCCCGTTTGGTCAAAAGCCAAGAAATTATTTTTAAGGCATTGTAGTCGTGTCAGTAGATCCTCAAAATTGTAGATATCAACAGATCTTTTTTCTAGTAACACTCGGTGTTTAATGTACATTATTTCTATAAAGATATGGATATACATATATACTTAAGTAGTCATGAATCTTAGAATATTCTATTCTAATTGCACGGATATTTTTTTATTTTTGTTACTTTTCTTATTTTTCCTCGATTTTTTTTTATTTGGCTTCTCACCAAACATCACCTTTTTCAATTCCTCAGTGTCACTCTCCACTTCACTTTGTATATCAAATTCAGCAGTTTCAGCGTCTCTTTTTTTCATAGTGTCGCACTTCTCTGTTGTTTCATCATAAACGGCAAGGCAGTTTAATCTTTCGCCCGAATCATAGACAGCCAGTTGTTCCCTCGACTTCATATCCCAGACAACTACTTTACCATCTGAGCCTATGGTTAACAAGTATTTACCGTACTCATTGGTGAAAAATTTGAAGTCTTTTACACGATTTGTGTGACCCAGTAAGAAGAAATCTGGTTGACTGATTTCAACATCATCCTGATACAATTTCTGTGTAGCATAAAATGCTACTTGACCGTTACTGAGGCCTATTATTATATATTCTTCACCATCCAACTCTTCCGTTTCTAAGTGCATAATTGTGTATCTGCCGGTATCAATTTCGCAATGGACTTTCGCGGTTGAGGTTTTGTACAGCAAAAGTTTGTTCAATAGAGCTACAGCAAAGTATTCGCCATTCTCCCCAACCCACCTCACAAATTGACCATTTTGACGATAAGCCCTTAATTTCAGGACTGCTGCCTTTTTTACAGTCATTAAATTCCACAAACGGATGGTGTGATCATCGCTAACACTCACGGCAACCCTATTCGACGGGTGTATGTCGAGGTCATTAATTCTACTAGTATGACCTTTCAAGGTACCAAAGTTCTCCCAATCCCGAACTCTCCATATGATTATTTTATTATCTTCAGAAGCAGATAGGAGCCACTTGTTGTTGCTTAGCTTACTTTCAACATCTGAAAGGCTTCCTTCACTCAAAAGTTTCTTGCGGTGTGAAAATTTCAAAGCAGTTATTGAGCCTTGATGCGCCAACAAGGTTCCTAGCTCTTTTCTTTTTTGCAAGTCATATATCCTAATATGTTCATCATTAGAACCAGATACCAGGTACCGTTTTGAGATATCCAAACATTTCACACTCAAAGTGTGCGCTTGGAAATGAAATATGGGCGTAAAAACTGGCGTTTCTTGAGATAGATTCAAAGATAAGCAGAGAATATTATGCTCATAAGAACCAGCTATAATCCTGAATTGATTGACGGACATTTTTGCTGTTGATCTGCTTTATTTCTCGAAATTAAAAAGATCATTGCAAAATATACATACAAAAATTTTCAGCACAGGTCCGGAAATCGCGATGCGCAATGTTACATACAAAAACAAAGCCTATGTAAAATTATGCAAGCCCTATGACAGAATACTGCTAAATGGCGTTTTAAATACTTACAATAAATCCACTTATTGAAGATCTATATTTTATCAGACCCTAATACGCTAGGCTACTATAAAATCGTTCAAAATTCCAGTACTTTGAAAAATGGAAAGCTGTTCTTTGAAAGTGGTCTTCATTCTTTCATTCCCGAGTAAGATTTTGGCCAACACTACTCTGAGATACTCCGAGATAATGTTAGTGAGATAATGAACATTATCATTCTCTTGCCCAAATTTGAAAAGTATGTACCAAGAAAGCAATACTATTGTGAGCGGAAGCCAAAAAAATAGCAACATCTTATCATTCTTAAAATTTTGCCTCTGTTGAAAGAATCGATTGAACCTTAGTTGTAGAGCGTCCTCTTCATCTTCAGATGATGTTTGTGAGTCATCTACTGCTGAGGAAGTTCTATGCATATCCTCATATGATTCCATGGTAACAGCTTGAGCTTTGTTTTTGTCATTTATATGAGACCCGGGAAATAGATCCTCGTACTTGGGAAGATCATCATTTAGATAGTGTAGCATTCTATTCAGCAGTGAACTGTCCATTGAGCTAGTTTTACCGTCACTCGAGTCCCCGCCTTTAGTATGATCTTCAACTTCAAGAGCCGTATCTTGCTCCGGTTCGTCTCCAGTTAATAAGCTCTCATCGCCATTCTCTTCAAGATCGCTTCCTTCATATTCTGAACTATCATAATATTCTCCCGAACCAGACAGTCCCATTGGTACACTCTTACCATCCGCTGAATACAAGGATTCGTTCTCGAACACACTGGAGTGAAAACTGGAATCGGAAAACTTCCGACTGAAAGTATTTGCATCATCCTGCACAGCAACTTCGTCGAAAAATTTCGTCACTTCGGTGGTGTAATTGTTCAATTCGCCCCTTTTAGAGTGATTGGCAATGAAAAGCTGCTTAGCAGTCATTTCGTTGCATGCTATGATTGTTGGGTCGGCCTTACACTGCAGTAGTAAGCGAATAAGTCGAGCGTCCCCACCAACGCACGCAAAGTGCAATGCAGTGAATCCATATAAATCCTTATCATCTAATCGAGCTCCGTTCTTAATCAAGATAGAGGCTAAACTGTGATAACCTTTCAACGAAGCCAGATGTAGTAAAGTACGGCCTAAACTGTCGCACATTGATAAGTTTGAATTCACATGCAATGATCGAATAACTTTTACGAGCAAAATTTCGTCAGAGTACATTAACTGGCTATCCATAGAGTTCTGTGTAGATCCAGATCTACTAGTAGGGGAAATGTTGGGTGAACTCATCGAAGAAGTCCCATCATCGTTACCGACGATTCTTTTGGCTATATTACGCGCATCTTCCAGCTTTCCATTCATTTTTAAACCTACAATCTGTAAGGCCAATTCGATCAGTTGCCTGTCTGTATCGTCCACATAAGTGAAGATAGCTTTGTTGCTGGGATGAATTTCGATAGCAGTGTTATCTTCTGAGTCAATGACTGTTACGTACACTTGTCCTGCACAAGATGCAGGGGGCAAATACGTTACCATTGTGGTCTCACTCCAGCATTGTGTTGATAGTGCAACATTTTCTCCAAATTTCACCAGAAGTCCTTCCTTAAACTTCGAGCCTAATAGAGTAATCTCAATCCCACCATTAATTGGTCCCTGGGCAGGAATGACACGTTGAATTGAAGGCTGATTAGGATTAATGGCAGGGGAAAAGTCTGGAATTGTGCGTAAGATTTGCGAACTTTGATTGATAATTTGGGAGGCCGATCCAGATACAGGATTAGCCAATGAAGAGCTAGACCATGAACTTCGTGGTAGTAAATTATTCTCTGGAAGTGCATCATGCCGCGATCTCTTTCTTTGATAGTTTTCCGTACGCGCAATAGCCGCAGCTGGAACAGTAGACTGATTATCGTTTCTGCGCTCGGAAACATGTGATTCAGAACCTTCTTCACTCATTGATGTAGGAGATGGCATAGGTCCATTTGGTATAGTTAGATGTACGGCGTTATTGGAGGCATCCTCTATGGGTGACATTTCTGTCATATCGAAATACTTACCAGGAGTTAATCCTATATCTCCGTTTGCATTATGATCACTGATGGATGTTGCAGTCGGAACTTCGCTTGAAAAAACCTCGGTAGCCGTATCGACCCCGGAATCTGTGTTACTGGCATTTTGCATGATTATTGGAGAGTCTAGCGAATTGGATGTTGGCTTCTTGTCCATTATCATTATCGAAGTACTGATGCTCTTAGCCAAAAGATCTCCTTTCGAATTTTTCAGTACGAAAAGGATTTTGAAACCATCTGGCGATTTGTGATGCCTGCAATAACATACAATCCTAGCAGTAAGATCAAACTTCTTGAATCGATCCCTTTCATCAGACTCCTTGATTACAAATACTTGCTTGTTATTGAAGATAATTGCCCTTCTATTCTCATTGTTACACCATAACATGTTATCACTCAAACCTGATTTTCTTCTGGATGCCCTTCTATGCTCCCTTTTCACGCATCTTGTGCAAACATAGGTTGTTCTGTTGTTTGACGCACATAATAAAAATGCTTCAACGTATAACAGTTGATCCTGAAATTCTTCAGGATAGCTGGTAATGTCTTTTTCCAAGTAGAATTTTTGCCTGGCAATGCAATCGGGTGGTAAATGAACCATACATTGCTTTAAAGGAGGAGAAACTTTTAAGTCAAGTTTGATTTGATTCTCTACACGAGAGACTCCAGGCAAACCAGATATCGACAATTTATAAGGTAATGTCGACTCATCGACATTGATATAATCCAAGGGATTCACGTATGGTGTATGTATGGCTTCTGATCTACCAAATATGAGGGAGTTGTCAACAATATCTTGACATTCTTTTCCATATCCCGAGGAATTGATTAAAGAGGGAGGGGAGTTAGAGGAATCTTTAGAGTCAGTGTCTTTTGAATTTTCTTCTTCTAGATGAGTGGAACTCATCGCCAACTCATTATTAAAAGGTGGTTGCCCCTGTGTTGGGTGAGCCTTGCTGTTTCTTGACTGAAAATAAAGGCCATTTGATGAGGTAGCCGCAGTATCCAATGTATCAGTATTGATAAAGGTATTGAAAATCGCTTCCTCGTCGTCATTACTTGACATTTCCCTGTCATTCTCCACATTGATCCTGCTGTCACTATTACGATTGTCCTCAGACCTGAATAAAAAGTCATTCAGAAGTTCGGACTCTAAAATGTCAACATCTTCATGATTGTTGTCATGAAGTGCATCTGCGAAAAACGCCTCACTCCTAACTTGACTTATCATCCTCACTGTTGCTATATCTTTGATCCGAAAACACCTATAGTAAAGTAGTTTTAATAGAATGCTGTACGATGGAGATATATGATTCGACTCTCTATACTAGCTTTCTATTTCGTTGTGTTCTTTCTTTAAGGGAGATTTGTTCTGAGGTTTTCGACCCACCAATTTCTTTCACTCCTTTCACAGCCCCTCCGATATCGCATATTTTTTTTCTGTTCCTGTATCGCGATCATTTTGGTTTTTGTTGAAGATGATCGTATCACATCAGACGACAGCTCGTATGCGGGTAACGCGCATCATTGATGTAGACCCATTGGCTTGAACGTGACTTGCTCAGTAGTAGTCCATTGCTTGGATTCCTTTGGGAAATGGGTAACCTGAAACTCTTGGCACGACTGTATTTAAATACCACGAATTATTCGGTTGGCATCTCTGACGTAGAAGGGTCCAAAGTAGTAGGATTGAGTTGATACGTCGTCGCGAACATAATGGAGGGCTTTGAGGATATACGACCATTACCCATTGTTACTGGATTGACAGATGAGCTGTGCCAGATTATGTATACTGATGAATACAAGGAGCTGCTTGGAATTGCTAGAGCACTGATACAAAAGAGAGAATATTCGAAACGGGCACTAGAGCTTACGTCTAGGGTGATAGATCTTGCTCCTGCCTTCTATACAGTCTGGAATTATCGTTTTGATATAGTATTGTACTTATCGAAATCTTCTTCCTCAGCGAAGGAAATTCTGAATGAAGAGTTGGATTGGGTGGATGAAATAACGTTAAATAATCCTAAGAACTATCAAATATGGTCATATAAGCAGTCGTTATTAAAAAATCATCCTTGCCCGAGTTTCAAAAGGGAACTACCGATTTTGCAATTGATGATAAATGATGATACGAAGAATTATCATGTTTGGTCCTTTAGAAAGTGGTGTGTTCTTTTCTTTCAAGACTTTTCATATGAATTACAACACGCCGGTTTGCTAATAGAGAGGGATGTCTACAATAACAGTGCTTGGACGCACCGCATGTTTGTGTTTAAGAATACGACTCCGACTATGGAAGAAATAACTGAAGAGATTGCCTTCGTCAAGGAAAAAATTGATTTTGTACCACAGAACGTTTCTGTTTGGGCATATTTGCGTGGAATACATGAGAATTTTCTTAATAATGAGTACGATGATGACATCATCGAATACGCCAGGAAATTTACCAAAAATGTTACTGAGAGTTTGCATGACGAAAAAGAACTACCCGATGTTGAATCTTCCTTTGCAATAGAGTTCTTGGCACACGTCTATTCCATGAATGAAGCAACCTGGGATAAGGCAATTAGGGCTTACAAGGTATTATCAATAAAATACGATCCTATTAGAAAGCATTTTTGGGAACATCAACTCTCAAAGTTACTTAAGTGAAAGCTAACTTAGTAATTGTTTAGATAGTATTTAATCTCGAGATGGGAACGTATGTTATCTATATGTAGCTCATCACGCATCTTTAATGGCCTGGGCTCTTTCTTACATAGGGTTTGCCGATGCCAAAAAAGAAATAAATGAACAAAAAAAATACTGAAAATTATAAGCTCATCTCATCACTAACAGAAAAAAAAATCACATCACAACCGAGTGGATCATCAATGGTAACAGAACGTGAAGCGGATATCACTAGGATACTTGGCGGTATTTACATTGGAGGTATACAGCCCATTGCAGAGCATATTCCTCTGAATGCGCAATATAAAGTTACCCATATACTCTCAGTAATTAGATTTCAAGTGATCCCAGAATATCTTGTCAGAAAAAGCTATACTTTGAAAAATATTCCAATAGATGATGATGATAGCACAGATATATTGCAGTACATCAACGAAACAAATGAGTTTTTAGATTTATGTCTCTTCCCAGACGAGTTAGAATATGATCCGGAAAAGGTGGATTTCAAGCGGAAACCTCAAAAGGGAGCTGTATATATACACTGCCAGGCAGGTGTTTCAAGGTCTGTCACTTTTGCTGTGGCATATTTGATGTATCGATATGGCTTCAGTTTGAAAACAGCATTGCATGCAGTCAGCAGGAAAAGAGCTCTCGCTCAACCAAATGACAACTTCATGGAGCAATTGAAGCTATATGAAAAAATGGGTGGTAAATATGTAGACAATGACCACCAGATGTACAAACAATGGAAATTGATTAATTCTGTTAAGGTGGATCCCTCAGGAAAGGAGATTTTATCCAACGAAGAAACTTTCAAGAAGGATGAAGAAAAGGATCTGAATAAAATGACACCAGAAGAACTCTCTGAAGTAAAGGTAGCCAGATGCAAAAAATGCAGGCAAAAACTGGCTCTTTCCACCTCTTTTATCAGACATGATCCTCCAAGCAAAGAATCATTAGAAGGTCACTTCATCAGAAGAGCTGCTGGAGCCCGAAGGATTATTGATATTGAAGAATCTCAAGATCAATGCTCTCATTTCTTTGTCGAACCCTTAAATTGGATGAAGGAAGAGCTGCAAGGTAAGCAAGAGCTAGAAGGTAAATTCTTATGTCCAGGGTGTAGCAGTAAAGTTGGTGCTTACAATTGGAAAGGCTCTAGATGCAGTTGCGGCAAGTGGGTAGTCCCAGCCATCCATTTGCAAAGCAATAAGGTTGATCAGCTTCCTCTCGTTGGGAAAGTTTTATCAAACATGATCGATTTCAAACCTGGTAAATAAAAATAAGAAGCATAATTTACCAATAAGCAATATATGTATAGTATTCAGTAAAAAGTCATTATTTAGAATTCCCCTTCACTGTTATTGTACGAAATATGTCTATGCCTGTTAGATACCCTAGGTGGAACTATTTGATCTATGATTCCATTCAAGCTTCCAATTCGAGGACTATCCACGCTTTGAACAGTGTCAGAAATATTTACCCACGGAATTTCTGTAAAATCACCACTGTCGCCTTGCTCTAAATCTGCATCTAGTTGTGGATTCTCATACTCGTCATCTATTTCGTAGGGATTTCCTTCAATATGAGAGGTTTCTACAAATTGTTGGATAGTCACATCTCTAGTGTTTCCTGAATTTCCCAGAACTTTTCGTTGACCATCCTCTTCTCCTTCAATTTCATCATCTTCCTCATCCTCAACTCGTGCAAATTCAGCGTCATAATCGTAGGAGATCTCATCTTCCTCCTCCTCCTCCTCCTCCTGTTCAGCTTCGTTTAATGCATCTTCAGGTCCCATATTTCTGGATTCATCCCCAGCATTATAATCATGAAAGCTCCCTTCAAAGCTATTTTCCTGAAAAGTTGGTGGGAGGGGAATACCGTGCTGGTTTTGCTGTTGCAAGCCATGTGTTTCATGAGAAGGTGCTCCGGCACTCTTCACACCATCGTCGCTTTGTCTTTTCTTCAAGTGTCGCATGGTGTCATTGATACCAATCGGCCGTATGTAATCCCATCCGAGTGTCCTTATATTTTTCAATTTTTGTTGCGCTTGCGCTACTCTCATATTCAGCTCATCAAATCTGCCACCTCGACTATTTTTTCCATGAGGATAATATGGGGTTTCTTCAAGGGCATTATAGGCAGACAATGGAGGGATATAGCGAGAGCTTGTATCAACGGTACTGCTATTTATTTTCTTTTTCTGCACATTCGCGACTTGGTCCCTATTGCTATTATTGAAAGCCCTTCGGTTTTGTTGTTGTTGCTGTCTCTCAAGAATTAATGCCTCCTTGATATCCCGAAAAAGAGGGAGATCGCTCAAAAAAGTATTATCTGGTGGGGTAAATGGCATCACCTCGGAAGTGGCTAAAGATTGTTCTATTTTGGTTACTTAGATACCCATTTGACATCTCTCTACATGCACATGCACGGTTTACCACGAAATCCAAGAGAGCACAAAATTTTGGATCACACTTTCTGCATGCTATTGCAAACTGATCATGTGACACAAAAGAAACTATCACAGTAATTTGAATTATGATTAACCCTCGAAGCTTTGACGGATTGATCGATCTATATTAATGTCTATCTCTCGTAGAATCTGACCTGCTAACTTCTTGTAATTCTTTTAAATCGAGTGCTGCGAATCCATCGAATGGCAGCTGTTTCCTGAAATATTGAGATTTCATGGAATATCTTACCAATCTGCCATAGCACCATTCGCCCCAACCGAGGAACCCATGTACTAACCTCTCTATTCCATATTGTTCGTATGCAAATACATATCCTGTGTTTTGTCTCAGCGCAGCAAGGATGATACCTACTAAGGTGAGATCAAAACCTACGTGAAGTAAACTTTTTAAACCCATATTGTAATTATGTCCAACCAAATGAGTTTTCGATGAGCAGGATTTTCTTAAGAGCTGAGAGGCCTTCTATTTCTTTCACTTGAACTGAACCTATTAACCACTTTTGAAGGCGACTAACTGCGTTAAAATAAAAAACTTCCGTAATAGAAAATAACGAATTTACAGCAAAACGAGCGACACTCGCTATCATAAATCATTTGAACAAAAAGGCAACACATAGTTTATAACACGTATACAGCAGAAGCTGAGATACACATGGTATTAAATATTTCGAAGGATAGTCTACTCAAATTTGAAGCTGTAAAATCCTTCAAATTGGCAGAGAATGAGGTTTCCCCAATAACTTCACTGAGCTTCGACGATCATGGGCAGTACCTTTTGACATCATCAGCCAGTGATAATATGCATCTATACGATGCTGTTGGGTGCAGGTTCCTGAACACTATAGCCTCCAAGAAGTACGGTTGCCACTCTGCGAAATTCACACATGCACAATCAGAGTGTGTATATTCATCTACAATGAAAAGTTTTGACATAAGGCACTTAAACCTAGAGACTAACCAATATTTGAGGTATTTCAGTGGGCATGGTGCCCTTGTAAGCGATATTCAAGTCTCTCCGCTCAATGACACGTTTTTATCGGCCTCCTATGATGAATCTGTAAGACTTTGGGATCTACGAGTATCTAAACCACAGGCAATTGTTCCAAGTTTAGTACCTAGCTGTATAGCATATGATCCTAGTGGGTTGGTCTTTGCATTGGGTAATCCTGAAAATTCTGAAATTGGTCTATACAATTTAAAGCAGCTAAAAAGTGGCCCTTTCTTGGTGATAAAAGTGAAACCCAGTTTTAATCAATGGAACAAGCTGGAATTTTCTAATGACGGAAAATACCTACTTCTTGGCTCCTCTGTGGGAGTTCAAATAATTTTGGATGCTTTTGATGGTACACAGCTATTCGAGCTTACTGGTACAAAAGCTTTCCCATTAAGAGAATTCATGGACGCTGGTTCAGCTTGCTTTACTCCTGACGGTAAATATACGCTAGGCACAGATTATGAAGGTAGAATCGCCATATGGAACCACCATGAGTCCATAAGCAATCGAAATCTAAAACCGCAGGGGTATATTGCTGCTGCCCCGGATTCGTGTCCCAGGACGATTGCATTCAATCCCAAATACGCAATGTTTGTTACAGCGGACGAACAGGTAGATTTTTATGTGGGTGAAGAGAATTGAACTTCTCTCGTGGATCTCATATATAACGTTGCATATACATTTACCGATTCTGTTTATAAAAGTTCGCCAATGTCGGGGTATCTAATATCAGCATTTTCTTCACTCCATTCAGCCCAATTCTTTAGGAATTTTTGGTGACTTCTTTCCAATGTTTCTATATTTCCGATAACGCATAGTTGTTTCTTGGCTCTAGTCATAGCCACATTTAGTCTCCTTTCTTCTTTTAAAAATCCTACTTCGAACTTGTCGTTACTGCGAACCAGGGAAAGAATGATAACTTCTTTTTCCCTGCCCTGAAAACCATCAACAGTAGATATTTCAATTAGAGGAAGCTTTTCATGAATCAGTTTTTTTAGGAGCGAAACCTGTGCACTGTAAGGCGCGATCACGCCAATTGCTTCCTGAGACACATTGCTCTCGATTAGTATTTCAATGTGGCCCTTGACAAGTAAGGCTTCACTTTCGTTAAACTTAGACGACGCCGTATCATCTTGACATGCATTCTCGAAAAAATCATCTCCCTGCGTGTCATACCATATTAATGGCTTCTTGGTATCATCATTGATGTCTACGCCAGGTAGGTCAGATACTACAAGTGTAGCCACTGATGTGTCAGCAATTAATTTTTGATTGTAAAGAGCACATGAGGGAAACGTCATGATTTGTTCATTCATACGATATTGAACTGTTAACAAGCACTTGAAACTATCGCCATAATGTCTAACTAATCTGTCAAACAATGTCGTGGATAAAGTTCTTTTAATACTCTTATCATCGCATGTCTTGATTGTTGGAGGCAATTGCATATTGTCACCTGCTAGAATGAGCTTTCGAATGTCTGACTTATAATGAGAAATCAATGGAATCCAGCATTGAGGTTCCATACTTTGGGATACCTCGTCGATTATCAGTGCGTCAAAATATTTGGGAACCTGATTATAAATAGAAGAGAGCTGTCGGCTGCTAGAGCCGTGCAGCGTACATACCACCACCTTCGCCTCAAGAAGCAAATCTATAATTACTTTTCGCTCACGTTGTCTCAATTCCTTCCTGAGCTCCTTTACATCATTCCATCCCTGTTTGCGATCTTTAGAAAATTTGAGCTTTTTGATGCCAGAAATTTTTTTATCAATCTCGCTGCTAATGTCCTTAACGATTGCACCTGCATCTCCATTTTTGCTTAGTACGTCCAAGGAATGCGCTAAGTTAGTCTCTAAAAGACGAGCTGGATGCCCTATGCGTAGCAGCAAGTTTCCTGGTAAAACTTTCGCCAGTCTTTCCAATATAGTATCCACTGATATATTAGATGGACCACAAACTAAAACACGTTGGCCTCGTTCACAAAGCTGCTGTATTATTTCTATTAACGTGAATGTCTTTCCAGTTCCAGGTGGGCCATGTATAATACTTATATCATTCGCTAATGCAAACTTTACAGCCTCCTTCTGGGGCTCGTTCAATGAACTGTTGCGAAATTTTATCTCATCTGAAATTTTTTGTGCATGAAAAGTTCGACCATTTAACAAATACTGCACTATTTGGTTATCTGGGAATGAGTCAAATTCTGCTAATTTGTTCATTGTAGATTCCATCCTTTGGTACGTAATGGTATTTGTAGTTTTAAGCACATATAAGCGCTGAAAAGCAAACAACTTCATGGCGGATTCCTCATGCATTTCCTCTATAGTGACAATAAGCTGCCTATCAGATATCTTAACAATTACGCCGCTGCATTGATAAACTTCCTTTTCCCCATCATATTTCTCCCCCTCCTTTTGCTTTGAGATGCGTTTACCTCTGGGTTTAGGAGACCCTTTCGGTTTAATTATCACGATATCACCCACTTTGATATCACCTCTATTAATCTCTTGGTCAATGGCATGATCTGGACCTAATTCCAAATAGAGCTTACCGGCGAGACCTGTGCGTATGTTCTCAAGCACCAGATTAGTGATGGCGTACCCTTCGAAAACCAATTTTGAAAGAGGTAAAGAGTTCAAGAGTTTGCTAGTTGTTTCGACGTCTTGATCTCTTTCATGGCGTATGCTGTCCAGAAATCTATCTGCTAGCTCTTTGTTCATTTTGGTTTTTCATTGAAGCATACGATGCTCTTTTGGCATCAATTTTTCTGTGTTTTCATTTCACTAATGCGCAATGCATTATCGTTTGGACATTGTCGTCAACATAGCCCATCAAATAGAGAAATTCGATGTACGTTCAAGTTCTATACAGAATATATAGTAGGCTCAAAATTATAGAGAATTTTTAAGATATAGTTTTATATTCGTTCTTATTTTTTAGGAATGTATAATTAACATTTATTTTCAGGCTGCAAGGTGTAGAGTTATATGTAGAGAAACAAACTAAGGGGAATGCCATGAAACTACCTATCCCTTACATGACAGTCAAATCGCCAAACTTCTCCTTGTAGCCCGGAACATCCCACCTACCCTTTTTAACCATCTCTTCAACCTTCGCATCTATTTCTGGTTTAGCCTTGACTAATTCATCCACAGTTAATTCGTCGAAAGGTCTAGCAGATTCGATATTTTTCAAAGTTTCTTGTAAGGACTTCAATTCACTGGCAACCAGCTCTTCGGTTTCTTTGGCATTAGAAATAGCTTGAGATTCGAAAGCCTCGATTGTAGATAATTGCTTCGATGCATCCAGTGTGACTGGCTTGTAACCTTTGAAAGATTGTTCGATCTTATCCACCACAGCACTATTTTTCAAAGTTGAACGATAATATTCAAAGTCAACTGCGGTCTCCTGTGATTGTAGTTCAAACAGTTGCCTTCTAGCTTCATCATTTCTCTTCTTGAATCCAGACAGTTGAGTGGCAGTTTTACCAGTCAATTTCAGAGTTGAAATAACCTTTGCCCAGTTCAGTTTACTTGCAGCAGGATTGGCTAATGACATTATGAGCGTTTGATATTGGATGTGTTCGTTCAAATTCTTTCTTCAAAATTGCATCCATGAACTGTTTAATCAACTATTAGTCAATGTAAGGAACTGTCTTTCCTTTCCCTCGTCATGAATTCCAGTGCGATCGATCATTTCTTGATGAGGGCTATGGGTTTAGCTAGTCGGACCAATAAAACTTCAGTATTTTCAATTTAGTCAGGGTAAGCCTCAGGTAGTGTCAGGTGACTAACAAGAAAGGAAGTCGAACACCGATAAAGATATAGCTTATCGGCATCATGATGGGAAGGTCGATTTGAATGCAGAATTAACAACAAATCAAGTCAGAGATAAGTTCAACTGTCAAGTGTCATTGCTACCTCTTTTACCGTGACTGTTTTGAAAATACTGCACACGTCATCGTTGAGGTTTACAGTGCGGGTTCTGAAGAGGTTTGGATAGAATACGGTTATCGCTGTCTTGGAGCCCGAACTTTTGATAAATCCTATGGTTCAATCAGAGAGTATTGAAGGGACTGCTGATTCTGATGTAGGAGAAATAAAATGGGCCTCCGCTGTGAATACAGTTGATTCCGCTGATAACAATCGCTATAGCACTTATGAGGAAGAAGAAATGCTAGGTGAAGCGGAATCATTCCCGCATGGATCGTCCGTAAGAAAGAAACCGAAACGATCATCGATAGCATGTGGCAGGTGCCGAAGGCGTCATGTTAAATGCCCCGGGGGAAATCCTTGCAGTAAATGTGCAGCTGCAGATATTGCTTGCGAATACATGGAGCCAAATAAGAAGCTGATAGTATCCATGAAATACTTACAACAGTTGCAAGATAGTTTGGCCAATATGAAACGTGAAAATGTTAAACTACAATCATTGGTTACATCTTTGGAAAATGAACCAAATAAGTCCGCTGCGGCTGAAATTGCATCCGTAACCAAATCCTCTATGCCCACTACACCACTGGCATCGAATAGAAACACGCTCTCATCTACTACTGCAGCTACTAAATTAAAAAATACGTCTTTTTCACCCGATTTACAAGATGACATGAGAGATATTCGTTTCAACAAAAATTCTGTTAATGGTAGTGACCATCATTCTCCCTCATCATCAGTGACCAACAGCAATATGGTAGCATCAGATGAGGAAGAAATGGTACCCAGTTTTGCGCGCAGTGGTAGACTGGTCGAATCGCGTACCGGTCAACGTTACTTCGTGGGTTCATCGTCAATGACGCTTTTCGGGTTGGAAATTCAATCGTTAATATGTAAATATCTATCCCAAAAGAAGCCCGCCAGCAATTTAAATGAACCTAATAATTTTTCCGAAGATGATGCGGCGAGGAATTCCACTGCGACCAAAGTAGATCAACTCGACCCTCAGAGTTCGAATTTTGAACCCATCAATGAAGTTCTTCAGGAGGAAGGAAATGCTTATAGGATTGTCTTGGCTAAAAATGAGGAAAACGATGACATTTCGGTCAATTTTACTCTTCCTTCCTATTCGTACGCAATATTTTTGGTTGATACTTTTATTACTTATAACGATGGGTGCTTTTATTTTTTCAATGAAGGAATAGTAAAACATGGCTTAAAAATTGCTTACGAAGGTGAAACACTTTATGAGGATCATACTTTGCAAACTATTTGGTTTTGTAAAGTTCTTTTAATATTTGCCATCGGAGAGATGTATTTGGGAACATCAAATAACATAAATGGCAATAAGGTTGCCTTCAAAGATACTGCAAAGTTGCCTGGCTCCGGATTCTTTGAAGATGCTTCCCAGATATTTAGCTGTTTATTTTCAAGCGGACGCATTGAAAGCGTCACTAAGGAAGGCGGAATCGAGGTCATGCTGCTTTATGCATTTTATTTGCAGGTTGCGGATTGTACAGTGGCGTCTTATTTTTATTTTGGGCAGGCTTTGCGGGCATGTTTGATCCTTGGAATGCATGTGGACGCACAAAGGGACTCCCTGATACGGTTCGAGCTTGAGCATCGTCGACGTCTATGGTGGACCGTCTACATGTTTGAAAGAATGCTCAGCAGCAAAGCTGGTCTCCCATTAAGCTTCACAGATAATACAATCTCTACGGAATTACCAGATGACTTTGATATGTCGAATCCAACCGCCGGATGTGAGCATTACATATTTCCAGAAGCTGAGTATATCATTAACTGCGTCAGAATCGTTCAAATCAATGCCCAGATTCTAAACAAACTATATCAAAGGCAGCCAAACTCTAATATGTTGGCAACCTTAAAAATAATTGTGAAGCAACTTTTGCAATGGAGGAAGAGCCTGTCCAACTTCTTACAGGTCGATTTCACTGGAAAGGATTTGAAGATCTCTCGTCTTTGTACGAATATGTTTACGGAATATTTTCAAGGTATGAATTTAGCGATCAGACCGCTTTTATTCCATTTTGCATCAATTCAATTGAAAAAGTTCAAAGAAAGTAACACGTATATTAATCTGCAGAATTACTCATCTACGATTTCCGCCCTTTTGAATTGCTCTCTGCAGGCATCAGTAAATACTATTAGATCCCTCTGGGCATTGATGGATCAAAATATGGTTGCACTTTTCGGATATATGGATAGAGAATATCTATTCACTGCATGTTGCACACTAGTCTTATTCAATGCGGCATTTGGTATTCATGAACAGACCTATGAGCATTTAGATCACGCACTGAATATCTTCACGAAGATGAGGAATTTGGGTAATAACCCTGCTGGACTGCGAAGAACTCAATTACTTACATTAATGGCAAATTTTGATTTTCATGGAATTATGAAAGACTTAATAACGAGACATAATGACTCTTTAAAAGCAGACGCGCAATATGACGTGCACAAATATAAGACTGTTAGTATTGTGTCTCATACTATGACTGATACTTCTTCACTTTCCGATATTATTAATGCTACTCTAGCGCAGTCCTATCTATCTGATCCCACAAAAACCGAAACGAGAATTATGGAAGGAAACAGCAATCAACTGGATCCATCGGACACAATCGACAACACTGATTTGCAGAACTTACTGGATAGGATGGGAAAAGTGAGCCAAACTGACAGTAAACTTTGGAAAGAAATTTCGGACCAGGCAATGTGGTTAGGTAGTGCCATGGATCCAACTGCAGCTCCAGGAACTGAAGCGGATGGTCTTATGTCTTAATTTCTACATTAAACTATTAAAGTTGTAATATTTTACTCTATATTCATATACTAATTGAAACTTGATGTTATTAAAGCACATCAATTGCATGTAGCTAAAAGAGTAGGCTGCTTTACCTGCATATCCTTTTTTTGAGATTTTCCGAGTCTCCCTCCATCCACTGCTTTAATCGCTTTTGCGAATCGATTAATACAAGGTTACTTTCTAAAATTTGTTCAAAATTTAATTCCTGTTCCTTGAGAGTTAGTAAAGTCTTATGATGTCTACTATTTTGCACGTTCTTCGCCAGTGAGTCTTCAACGTCTTCTACTCTATTATGTGTGGACTGTTGATGAATTTCAATATGTGAGATGGATGCGAACCGTGTTATCAACGTAGAGCCACAATCATCTATCCTTTGGATAATGTAGAATATGGAGTTTATTGTTGAGCGCATTCTGGCATTTATATAAGGTAAATTCATCGAGTTTAGAAGCCATTCCAAGGCCCCTATTCTTTTTAGCAGTTCAACATCTTTTCGAGTTTTTAATACGCATTTTAAACAGGTTAATACCCAACCCAACTGTTTATAAAAATTTTCAAACTCACTTGCGTGTGCAGGTGGGTTCATCAGGTCCTGTAGCATTGGAATATCGTTGGAACGAATGAAAGGAGCGCTTAATACCCAACGATACGCTTTTTCATAGAGTGGGGATGTAGGCTGAAGTAATTGTTGAGACAAGCATGAGATGGAAAGCCAAATACAAGGGGCAACCGGTTGAATTTTGTCTCTAGGTCCAAGTTCCAATTCTTTGAGGGTATATACAATTCTCTTCAGTAGTACTTTAAAAACGTGGCCATCTTTTGATTGGATATTTTCTTCCAAGGAATCAAGCATTCCACTTATGAGGCTTATTGCAACAGCTTGAATTTTTGGTTCATCGGATAGCGCACATATAATCACCTGAAAAAAGTTTGATGATAAAAACTTTTTCATGATGAATACGTACTTCGTGGAACCATCGTCCAACAATGACCGCTTTACAAGGTCATTATTGTGGACGGTTAATAGCATCAGAAACATCGGATCATATACCACGCCGTGAGCACCATGTAAGGCTGCTTCCGTCTTATGAAAGAAGGAGACATAAGTTTCCCATGAGTTCGTAGTATTGTGAGCTCTCACAGATGAGAAATCTGGTTTGTCCAAAACATAATTTTCTGCTGTGTTTTTAACAGCATCCGTACTCAAAGTAACAACAAATCCTTCTTTTTCTTTGGTGATCAACTTCGTATCTCTCACGTAGTCTAAGGTATCTCCATTTTCACTCTCTAGTAAATCCCAAGCACATATATCGTTCGTCCATGATAATGAGGTTTTAGATTCAATGATCTCTAAAATGTCGAAAATGAGCTTGTCCTCACTTGAAACTGTTCCAGAATATAACTGCAACAATCTTTCCTGGACAGCTACATTACTATTTTGTGAAGTATCCATCATAAAAAAAATGTATAACAGAGCAGCTGTCAGGAATCTAGAGTACTTCCCTGACTTTTCAAACAGTAGCTCATTGTTTTCATTATTCAATAAACACTGCATCATTCTCCCGCATTCTGTGGTCGATGCATTTCCTGCCAGGGAAACTTGTGCAATATATTCCAAGACGTGTGAGTCAGCTATCCAACGTCCATTAATAATTACTTCCAGGTGGGCGTTCAAAATGCTAGCGCTCACATATTGCCAAATGTTTATTGATTTTGTCAGTTCTTCCAATTGAAACAATAGCCTTGAAAAGCCTTCAGTTAGGTGATCACAACTGCTAAAAGATTTTGTAACGTACAAAATTAGCTTGTTTAGCCACTTAAGGACAAACTTATCTTCAAAACTGGCCAGAATATTGACAAATTGAACAACTGGAGCACTATATTTCTCATTGTACTCACTAGTGATATATTGAAGAATTTTTGATTTGGCGACCTCAGAAATCATATCTGGACAAGCGCAAAAGAGCTTCAGAGCTTTCTGAGAGCTACTGATATCACTTTTTTCCAGTGATTGATAACTTTTTACCACAACATGTTGCAGAAAATTTTTAACCAGTATTGGATCACTGTCACACACACGAAGAGCAACTATCAAAGCTATGTTCCTTTCTTTAATAATGTCCAGATATGGCATCAAAGAGTCTAACGAATAATAAGGTGAGTACAAGAATGATTCAATAGCAGGTGAATAATAATCTTCTTCAAGTGCTAGTGACAAAAATACTTGGGCTTCCATATCCTCGATTTTCTGACTCTTAAGCAATTCCGAAGCCAATTCAATTGAGTCCATCGAAGCGTCCTTCAGCAACGTCAGAAGTAGTGTAAAAGGTAGACAAATGTCTTTCACAATCAACAGTTTCCGAAGAATGGTCTTCACAATCAGAATGTTGATTCGCTCATTGCTTTGTAGCAGATGAAGGCTATGAGTTTCATTTAGACAATTGCATAACCCCGATATGAATTCTACCATGTTTATATCTGTACTGTGAAGAAATTTACAATTATTCTGTAACCATTTGAAGGCGAAATCTTCAGACTTATCACTGCTTGTTCTCAATTCATAGTTAACACGGATCATCCAATGCGCAACAAATATGCTCTTTAAGCTACTTGGTTTACTATCATCGAAGTGCGCAATTTCGTTGAATAGGAGTTCGACAATTTTGTCGTTCATAAACTCAAAATGGGTATCGAAAATTGCGTAGTTGAACATTTTTGCAAGCAAATTATGGGCCGTATCTTTGAAAGAGGTGTCATAATTAACAGATTCATCAGTCAGTATCAACTCCATCCTAAATTGTAACCCTAGAGCATCCAATGCTGTGATCGGATTACGAGTTATCTTGCTCAGCTTAGAGTAAGGTAGGAGCGTTACATATTCAAAAAAAGAAGACCCTGAAATCTTTGAAAGTGAATATGGTGCATTTAGAAGCTTCGCAGAAGTCTTAGAATACTGGTGGAAATTCAAATTCGATTGAATGTACTCTTCCGGAATATCCTTGAATAAGGTTTTTCCTAAAGTGATGAGGCCTTCCTGTGATTCTCCGCAAATTGCCATAATTCTCATGTATAAGCATATCCATTTGGCAGGAAGGTCAAAAGAGCTAGACTTATCCATATAGTTCCATTGTTCAGCCAAAGCCATAATAAATGGCGATATACGACCATAGCTCTCGGACATATCAACATACCTGTATGGGGTTCTCATACAACGTCCAACAGCTTCGTCTAATAATTTCCAAATTTTCGTCATTTCCTCCTGGTTTTCTTCGTCTGAAAACACTTGCAGACTGTGAACCAATATCTCTTGAGAAGAGCATAAGAGTTTGTTAAACACAATGGTACCACGAAACATATCATCCAATAGCTTGCAAATCTTTTCCGCTACTGCTTCTGTGGAGTTCTTCGCTAAATTTAATAAAGAAGTGAACAGAGAGTGTTCCCCGAAGGACATGTTCCACCATTTAGTCTGCATTCCATTTAGTTCCTGATACTGTAGAAAGTTATCTAAAATGGTCAAATCCATACCGGAAAATTTCTTGCTATGCATAACATCAACATAAACATTTTCTGAAGGTAGGTTGATTGTGAAAAAATTGGGAAAAGCCTTGCTGTAGTATTTTAAGATAGTTGTCAGAGATAATTGCAATATCTTATTATTTCTGTCGAGAATGTAGGCCTGGTTTAGGCTACTCGTTATAACCGATAAATCTGGGATATTTATGTAGAATGCATTTCTCAGAGTGGCTTTGGCAGAAATCCAACCTTTCCTATCATACCATTGAAGTATTTGCTCCAATTTTTTGAATGAAAATATCAAAAGATGACATGCTAATTGTCTAATTATCAATGATTCATGCTGTAAGGACTTCGTCAAAGCTAGCTTAGATAAGGGTGCCGGAAGTAGACTTTGCATCACTATAGTATTGGAAGGAAATGTATCAGTTTGTACTTGTTGAATAAATTTGGGAATCTGCAATTGAATAATTCTACCAATGACCATTGTACATCCAAACCAATATGAGGTCATTTTGGGTTCAAGAACACCATGTGAAGCCAAGAAATGACAGTATGGAGCAACAAGTTCTGGCACATGTTCCAAAATTTTTAAAACCGTGGTTGATTGCATGTCATCTTCCCAAGGTTTGAAGCATTTAAGAATGTTGAATAGAAGCTTATTGTAGATCTTAAACTCTTTCTGGTTGATTGTTACAACAACACCCCTGTGTAATCCACTGATGGGAGAGTCCGAAAACCAAACACAATCATCCGGAAATGCCACACTAGTCTCTGGGTCACTCCCATAAGCTAAGAAAAATTCATTTACCTTTTTCACTAGATTCTTATCCGGGAAATAATAGAATGAGTGAATTTTCGAGAGGACAAGTTCGTTAAGTATTTTGGTTTTTGTCATTCTCTTGAATACTTTCTCTCCTAGTATTTTTTCAGTTAGCACATCCAATGTATAATCAATTAAATCAATTGTGTCCACTTTATCCATATATTTGAACCAGGCGCTCATGATTCTGAAGTTCTCGAATATAAGATCCTTTCTTAACAACGGTGGACTGTACGAGATCAATGTTAACCAAAACTGTAAAAATGCAAATCTAATAGATAGTCGAGAATTTTTGCTGCTAGTTTCAGTAGCTTTCGGTAGATCTGCCTTATTCACAGTTAGGATCTTGGGCAAACTATGCAGTGAAAAATCGAAACTTGACACAAAATCTTCTACGTGCTGGCCAGAGTTGAAAGATACCATTTCCTTCATCAAACGTAGTATTGGATTTGTAATTGACGCACGAATATTATTCAAACCTCTATAAAGAACTTTTGCATGTCCAGATAAAACTAGTTTGATCAGCACAGTGCCGTACTCATGAACATTCTTATCACTTCCAAGTAAACGAAGAGTATTCAGCAATAGAGTACTTGCTTCCGAGAACTTCGCATGATTGTTGACTTGAGCGTAGTATGACCAAACTTGTACAACTTGAGAAATCAAACCTTTCTGAAAACATTCAATTAGCGGCCTGAAATCTTTTGAAGCACCCTCATCGCGAAGCGATGAGATGATACTAGAACATTTCTTCATGACACCATCATCAATACTAGAGCCCTGGGTGAGATCAGCTTTCTTGTCCCCTTGAGAATATCTCGAGAATGATACTTTCTCAGAATCCATGGTGGTCATGTTACTCACTAATTGTTCATATGGCATGTTTTGACTGAATACATATTATTTTGCCTCATCGAATTTATGTGATGAGATGCTAACTGAAAAATTTTGGATTCGTTTATGATGATATCGTTTTGTATTGTATTTTAAGAGATTCCCCGATCATATCAAGTTCAGAGTAATAGGAAAAAGTCATGAAATGGGGTAGCGTGCAAAATAATATTGTTTTGAGAATGTATAGTAGGTTGGCTATGGGAGCTAGAACCCCAGCTCGTCGCTCGTATGCCCAGGTGTCAGCGTTACCAGCAGGAAGCAAAACATCGAGATTTGATAAGTCAATGATAAAGCCTGCTCTGGTCGTCATCATCTTTGGATCTCTGTTGAATCATGTTTCTACGCAGCAGAAAAGAAACGCGGAATTAGAAAGACGTTACGACTTAAAAATACACATTCTTAATGAGCTTATTGAAAGGGCCATGAAAGGCGATACTGATTTTGATGTAACCAAGGAATTGATGTTGGTTAACAAACTGTTTAGTCGCCATGCATCATCCAAATATACCAGTTTAGGTGAGGAAGCAGGTAAGCTGCGTGATTTTTATGAAGGCCAGGCATATTCAAAGAAAGAGGTGTTAGATAGTATGAACAGCGCTACTGGGTCTAGGGATGAGGAGTCTCTTGATGAACTTCTAAAGGGGATCATGGAACAGGCTACCGATGAAGTTCCAATAAAAAGTGAACAGAAGAAAGATACCAAATCTCTTCACACCTCGGAGGAAATAGTGGCGAATAAGGATATATTGATGAATGATGCGAAAATAGAGAGGGACCTTTTGAACTATAAACCTTCCACTGAGGTTCATTTTATTGTAGAAACACCCGGTGATGTCAGTTCTGCCGCTAAGGACACAAAAGTCACCAAATTTCTGTAAATAATTACATATCAAATTATATTTGTCATATGAATGATTATTACACCTCGGCTAAATTAAAATTATCTCATTACCGATATATACAGGCTTACCTAGATTCCGGACGTTGACTTTCAGCATCAGTTGATTTATCTTCTATAGTTGTTGAGGCAGGACCTGGAAGCTTTGAAGGTACGTTAACCAAGCTCGTATCAAGTTCACCATCGATAGAATGTAACTCTTTCTCTATATTTGCTGGAGCCTTTCTGCCTTGCACTGATGTTGGCGATCCACGATCAGAAATCTTTTCTGAATTATTTTCGTTGTTGGCGAGTGGTGGAGTATCCTTCATTATATTGGTGCCACCGACACTTTGAGGAGTTATAGGTTTTCCTCTTCCATTTTGAGTTCCTAAAGAAGAGGAAGGCCCCTTTTCTTGAGTGTTTATATAAGCGCCACCTTCAACCGCTGCAGGACTTCCTTTAAGATTTTCTTGATTATTTAGCGTTGTTTTTGAGCCTGAAGCAGAGCGCTGTTTCGATAGCACATGTCCAGCTCTGGGAGAAATATCATTTCCAGTGATATTGCTTTCAATATTGCCTTTTTCATTATTATTATTCTCACCATATAATTGCCCGTTCATTTCAGGTCTTGCTGAGCTGAACGTTGGGGAAGAGGACTGGTTAATATTTTTACTTTGCAGAAGGTTGGGAGAGTTACCCTGCATATTTGAAAGGGTTTGCAGAATATCACTTGGCAGGTTTCTCAGTTGATTCAAATTTAAAGGTGAGTGTTGCGAATCCATTGCTGTGGACATCTTCCACTGTTGCGATTGGTACATGGGCGATTGAGATCTGGCTGGAATAAACTCCTTTGGCTGCTCATCAGTCAAGAGACCAGGAACCTGGGTCAGCAAAATATGGATGCGCTTTAGTGCATTCGCTGATCTATCAAAAGATTTGGATCCTACCCTCAAAATCCAAACGTAGTTACGAAGGCAATCTCTAAAAATGATTGCCTCATCTTTCGTTTTCGCTGTAACGTAGAGTAACGCCGCAAATGTACCAATAAGCATAAGATTGCCTGTCGAGCAAGCGTACCAAAATGCATTGATATGCTCATTTTTAAGATCGCGAACAAATTCAATTGCTGCAACAAGTCTTGTTTTAGCAGCAGTGCGGCAAACTTGAACCAATTCCTTAGGAGTATCTTGTTTCAGAGTTGAAATGATCTTTCTATGCAATGTTATTTCTGCAGCAAAATAAGCTAACGTTAGGGTGGCGTTAGCGTTGAATTTCCTCGGAACAAACTTGTTCATTGATAGTTGTGGTGGCAAGGAATGGTACCATTCCCTTAACTTAAGCTGCAAAGGCTTTGCTAGTTTCAAAACTTGTTCTATCTTTGAAGTGACTTGAATCGCACCTTCCGTGTAAAACGTATCCATAACTTCGCCAAGAATCACGCTGAGAGATACCATTTGCTGGAACATCAAAGTTCCATCCATGAAGTCTTCGTTTGTAGGAAACATGTCAAACATTGAAATGTTGTTTAATGTATCAACGGTTCCGGAATCCTCCCCTGAGCTGCCCTCCTGTGTGCCACTTATTACTGGCGAATTTGTTGGGAAATCTTCCTCGGTCAACATTTTCACCATCCAGTTCCTTCCTAATATCAAATGAGAATGGCGAGACTCTATCAGGGAGGTCCATTTATCTTGTGCCCATACGGCCCATGCTAGTCTTCTACGCAAACCCCTTTCCCACCTCGGGAGCCTCCAGTCCTGACAATCAATGCCTAAACCCAATTCTTCGGCAAGCGCTACTACAGCGGAGCATAAAACCCAATTGTTAGTGTATTCGCTTCTACACTGCAGTAAAAGCAAACCAGTCTGCACCATACTCAACTTGGGCCTCTCAATCATATCGAAAAACGTCCTGAAAGCAATTTCGTTGAGTGGATCGATAACATCTGGCTTTGGGAATCCAATTAACTTGGGATGAAAATCCCACCATTGTAGCGACAAAGCATAAATGGATGCCAATAGTGGTGCAGTCAATTCCCTATATGATCTTGCGTATTTCTCCAGGAACACCCTTTCGTGTAATATAGGGAAGCAGGGGTGAATCAGCTTAAAGAAAATATCTATGAGAAGTTTCCCATGGGGATAGACCAATTTTTCTACCATGTCAACTTCCTGTTCTTGTTTCAGATACAATTCTTGGTTGAAATTATCTCTTAATATAAATTGCACATTTGGTGCCACTTTCCGTAATGCGACAGACGGTGATAGTTGGATTTGATCAATATGATTCAGCTTAACATGGTTTACGAGGTTAATATCATAGACTGAAGTGGGTCCCACGTAAAAAGAAGATCTCGGGTATTGACCCTGCGGTTGAGGTATCTGCCTTTGCTGTTGATATTCCTGTTGATTTGACTGAAGAAGGTTTAACATAGTTGAATTACTGGGCACTTTCTCTGGTGAAGCACCCTCTTGAAAAAGACCATGATGTGGATTCATCCCATGATTGGGATTTGACAAAGATATAGAATCATTTAGATTCTGCAGAAGTTCAGTATAATACTTGACAACATTTTCATTGTTGTAGGTCTTTGCTTTCTTTAATAAACTTTCGATATTCACATTATCATCCGGTCTTGAATGTTTCTTCATATTTGGGTTCGTAATGTTTCGATTTTCTCCTGTGAATTGATAAGCGTCATTCGGAAGTTCAGAAAAAGTACACCTAATTCCTTTTGTTTCACATTGAATGCAGTTTGGCAGGTCAGGTACAAGCACACATTTCGTTTGCCTTCTTCTACAATGATCACATGGCCTTTCGGTTATAGTAGACCTATTGGTGCCTCTTATGCCGATGTTAGCTGGTTCTGGATTACTTTGATGACTTGCTGAATTGAAGCCTACCGCACCACCAGCACCAGATGGTGAGTAAGATTGAGCATTTGTGTTACTGGAGGTCGCTGATCTGCTTAATAAACTTTGGTAATGTTGCAACAAAGCGTCAAGGTTCTGCTTGTCGGTATTATTATTGTTACTTATATTGTTCCGATTATCTTCTGGAGTATTATCAGTACTGCCATGGTTATAAGTCTCATTATTATTCGAAAAGCTTTGAGATATATTGTTCCCTGCATTATTAGGACTGAACCCCTGTGGTAAAAGATGAGAATTATCGCTCGCCAAGTTCTGTAAAATCGCGGTATAATTATCATTAAAGTTTAACATTTCATTGTTGGTGTTGCTGTTCTTGCTCCTGCCTTGCGGAAGGCTGAAGTTCACGTTAGCCTTCTTATCATTCTGTGAAATCTGTCCGTCCGAACGATCGTTCCCATTTCTTTGCGGATCCCCCAAAAGAGCACCATTCCGAGAGCTATCAGAGCCTAACGACATTCGTTTCCTATTTCCAACGATTTTGGTAGTCTATTCCTTGTTGTAAGGGAACTTTTAAGCTTTATGTCGAAATGATATTTGATACGGATTAGGGAATGTATCATTGTGATAGGCGATGCTGTTTCTTTTAACTGAAAACTTGTTCTTAGCACTTTCTACGATATAGAAGAAAAGAAGATCGTTATCATACTTGACGATTATCGAAAGCGCCTGACCTCTTCGTGTACGTACATTATATATTCCTTACACAAGAACGATTTAGTAAACAAATTCACCCAGATATGCTTCTGCGACGAATCTTGCCCTTGCGTTCAAGAACAGCTTTATTTCACTTATTTCTTTATCCACTTCTTCCATAAATTCGATTATGAAATCAACTAGTTTACCGGTCTTCATCGATTCCGTGTGTTTATTTGTGATCAGGAAGGAGATGCTGTAACCTTGAATGGGTGTGCGTCTTAGAATATAGAATGATTCTGCACGTTGCTCCAGGAATCGGGTGAATTTGTGCACCAAAATTTGCTCAATTTCGTCTGCTTGTTTAACTTTGATGCTGACACGAACGGAGTTCACACTTGGTTCGATTAACACTTGTTCATTCTCATTACGAGAAATGTGCATTGGCTGTAACAGCAGTTCAGCACTTGTGTTGGGTACTTCCACCTCCGGTCTATTATGTCTTTCGACTTCCTGAGATGAAAAGTTACTCAAAGTTAGAGCAGCCTCTAACGAGTAACGCACAGCAGTTAAATATGGACGTAAAGATTGTGACATGATCCCTCCAGTAATTCCCCTTACTGCTGCAATTGACAAATAATTCTATACCTGCTTACTGTAGATACAATTTAGAGGCGTCGTGAACTTTCAAATTGAATCTTCGCCTGCAAACTCGAACAATAAAATCTGACGCCCCTTTTTCGTTTTACGCAGAGAGTAGGGTAACAGAAACCATATCCAAGCATCTAGTTTTTCAAATGCTTTGCATCTCAAGGACAAGTAGTAATAGTCAGCCATGTAGTCGTAGGCTATATAAAACATTTTCTGTTGAACTGGGTGAGGGCATTAGCGGAATGAGCACTAACGGTGAATGGAAAGATGCCGCAGATAGTAACGGAAGAGTGTACTACTATAATGTTAAGACAGGTGAGTCCAGATGGGATAAGCCGCCCGAATTGTTCAATGAGCAGGAACTAGAATTGCAGAAGCACTCTTGGAAGACAGCAAAGACGCCCGAAGGTAAGTTGTACTATTATAATGCAGATACCGGTGAATCTCGTTGGGAGATGCCTCAATTTGATGACAATACTGAGTCGAAAGAAGGAAAGCATCGATTATTACAGGAGGAAGATCAAAAAGAAAACGAGAGCTCTTCTCTTAAAATGAGTAGTGGCGATTCAAAATATCTCAATAATTCCAAAATACTGAACCCTCCCAAGAGCTCCAAAGAGGAAGCTGAAAAGAAATTTGTAGAAATGCTACAAGAAAATCAGGTTGATTCTACATGGTCTTTTAGAAAAATAATTTCACACTTGGGTGCGACTGATCCAAGATATTGGATGGTTGATGATGACCCATTATGGAAGCAGCAAATATTCGAGAAATATCTAACGAACAGATCAGAAGATCAGCTGCTAAAGGAGCATACGGAAACTAACAAATTCAAAGAAGCTTTCTGGCAAATGCTGAAAAGTAAGCCACAAATCGTATACTATACAAGATGGTCAACAGCTAAAAGGCTTATTGCGAATGAACCAATATATAAACATTCGGTGGTGAGGGAAGCTGTTAAGAAGCGTTCCTTTCAAGAATACATCGCTATGCTTTTGGAGGAACACAACGAATCTGAAAAGCAATTGAAGGATCGTGCACTAAAAGAGCTGCGAGAGTACTTAGAGAGTATAATATTCATCCAGCCAAGTCATCTAAAAGATGGACAGCTGCCTATAATGAGTTGGCAACATTTGTCAAACAATTATTTATTTGATAAAAATAAAAGATTTTTAGCCAACAAGCACTTCAAGGTACTAACACATGAGGACGTTTTGAAAGTATACTTTCAAAGTATAGATGCCACAGAAACTTCACTCCACAATAAATGGGCCATATTAGAAGCTACTAACTATACCAAAGACCGAATAGCCCGAGATAATTTTAAGGAACTACTGCGGTCACAAGATTTACGAATAAGGGCCAATACCAAATGGAAAGAAGTATACCCAATATTCAAGAATGATCCCAGATTTCTTCGGATGTTGGGTACAAATGGTTCGTCCGCATTAGATTTGTTTCTAGATTTCGTCGAAGAGAAAGCTATTACGATTGCTGCGCACAGATCCATAGCACAAACACTATTGATTGAAAAGGGCTTTCAATGGCGCGATGACCACGATGATATTAATAGAGACTTGATCACAAAGCTTTTAGCAGGTGATACTGGCTTTCAATCCATCGAAAAGGAAGATATTCAATTGATTGTAGATCAGTTGCTTGATTTAAGAAAAGAGAAGCTAAGGCAACAATTGGAAGTAGAACAAAGGATTTGGGATCAAAAAATTCATTTTTTCAAAATGATGTTGCAAAGGTTTTATAGAGGTACGAGAGCTAAGCCTGAATCATGGGAAATAGGTCGTGAGGAACTAAAAGATTCGACAGAATTCAAAGAGCTTGGAGATAATGAAAAAGTAAGAAAAAAAATATTTGACGAATTCAAATCGGACACTTCTGCAACAACCGCTAGGTTGATATCTGGAGTTCCAAAAGTCTCAAAAAAACGACCATTAACTCCCACTCTGGAATTGGATTATTAAAGCTGAGTAAAAAACGTACATCTTTATATACATATTCATTCGTCACTCAACAACGCGCTTAATCCCAGTATCCCCATTAACGCAAATTTAGCATATTTATTTTCCGAAATCCAAATCGTGACATATCCTAATTGCGGGATGTAACCCTTCACTGTTCCAACAATATCTTTTTCCTTTTGTAAATATAGTTTCTTGTTCGCGTATAATGGAATGTCATTACCGGCGTTATTATCACCTTTAGTGAGTAGTAATTGCTTCTTCTTCTCTTCACTGTGATGCTCTCTCAACACCCTATGAACAATGGGGATTGATTTTCCTTCTACCTCATAAATGACAATATCACCAACCTTGCTTTTTTCGTTTCTGTTCCACAAAAATAGGATATCACCTCTCTGGAAGGCAGGCTCCATGGATCCAGATAACACAACTACTATGGGAGAGTGCGAGTTTGTAACTATGGACAATCCCTTCCAGAACATGAATGCGGAAGATAGCACAAAGCATAGGTTCAGAAATCTAGTTAGCTCAAACCTCAAATTCATGTTAATCGTTATGCAAATTCTGAAGAAGTATTTGATGGTTCGACAAGTAGTTTTACTCCCATTTTGTTGATGCAAGGTTAAAAGGTATTATTTTTTTGATAATGAAGTTTCAGCGCGGGCCGGGTTAGGTAATTTAGGAGTATAAATCCATTCACTTTAAAAAGTATTCAACTTCTTGAATGGTGAATTAAGCTCTATTTGTTTAAGGCAAAGAAATTTAGGCCTAAATTCATTGGAAAATCAAGCTTTCATGTAAAATAGTAACAGTGAGGGATAATCGTCTGATGCTACCATACTCTAGATCTAAATCGAAATAAGTACAAATCTATCTTGGCGTACAATAGAATGCGTAGAGTAGTTTCACATGAGGGCATTTCAATTGTGATGTATCAATGAAACGCAAATTTATCCAAGAGGCTACTGTTATATAAGTAAATATGTCTCATGCATTAATTTATCTATGCCTTCTCGCCTGCAAGGTAGTATTATGCGTGCCTCAGAAAAATCGCGGGCGCTGCTTTGTTAATGTTCTGGAGGTACTAATTCAGTTAATTTACTACTAGTTCCCTGTTGAAAGGTTTGAAGCTCAAGCTTTTTATTTTTACAGTAATTGTTAAACTCCGCCAAGATATTCTGATCATACCTGCCCGAATCTCTCAAAGTTATATCACAAATTTCTTCGTAAGTTCGCAACCATTCCATCCATGCCAAGCCATGTAAAAAAGAGTCAGCTAGGTCATCTTCTTTTTTAACACCAAATTCGGGACTTACCCCTACACAATCCCAAAGTTTGAATTTTGGATTATCCGGAATATGACTTTTCAATCGTTGCTCCCAATCAGGGGTAAGCTTCACCATTCGACGGTCGCCTATTCCCAACGCACCCTCTAATATCCTTTTTACAAGAGCTATTTTGATGGATTTGCTTAATCTGTTGGATGAGATCTTTAGTTTGGATTCTTCCGATCCCTTTGGGAACTCTGTATTCAAAGTTTGTTTCGTTGGGGTCAAAGAACACCAATATGATGTCATTCTTTGGGGATCAGAAGATGACACTAAATAATCTAGCTTGAGACCAGAATTGTATTTGGGTTTATTCCTCAAGTTAGAAAATAGTATCTGTTCTAATATGTTTACTCTAAGTATAGGTTCCAAGATTGATTTTGAAGACAAAGATCTCGCCCGCTGTCTCTCAATGGTAAAAATATCAGGCATTGTTTTTTGCGAAGTTAAGTATTCCGTTAGATCGTATATGACCTGAGATGTATCATCTGGATGGAGTGACATCCTCTTACGATGTGGTGGCATAAATTTTTCCTCCAATTGGAATTTGTCCCAATCCAGTAACGTTGGTAGTTGTTCATCAATTGACCATTTAAATTTCGAATAAGCAAAATTAGAGATTCCTGCATCGATGGCCACAATGGAAATAGAGCCGTTTTTCTTTCTTCTCCTTTTCAGTTCCTCTAGTGCCACTGCCTGGGTGAGTATATTCGTTCGTACTACAGTCTTGTTAACACCAACAGCTGCACCCAGTGACAAAGCAAGCTTTTTCAATGTACGAGCATTCGCCTTCTTACAATACATGTCTAAGGCATCAATTGCGTTTCTTGTCAATTCCTTGGACTTGCCCATGATGGCACGATTGTTCGCTACTGGGTTGTTACATATTACGTAGTGATGGTGGAGTCGTGAAATGCTTTATGTTCCGTGTTTGCTGATTTTCAAGATCGATTCCATATTAATGTTTGGGTTTGTGCGCCAGGCTTCATTAAGAAAATGAAATACAGATTTATTTACACAAAATATTTGAACTGCAAGCGTTCAAAATCTCCAGTGTTACAGCTTTTTCATGTAAATAGTGCAAAAATATTGCAAAAGTATTGCTCTTTGTCTCTAGCTTCATCCTCTGGCAGCTGTAATTTTACAGGGTTAAGCATCAACTGAAAACTATTTGCTATGAAAGAAGGGGCAAACGTAAATGCTCAGAAAAATGACCATTATGAACCTCACTTTTGTGGAAAATACTTCAGACTTCGCAGGAGGGATAAAAGAGAAGAAGTTGCCAAATATGACGATGGGTACGAGACTCCAGCAACAGTCAGAAAATCTCTCAGACAAAGCATCAAAAAACATATCAGAAAAGGTAAAGTCGATGACAATATGCTCGAAAGACATCACTCGGTGAGAAGATGGAGAAATAAACCTTCTAAGTCACAAATATCATTATCTCCAAAAGCAGAAAGAGTAAGAGAAAGAGAAAAATTTAAGGAATCACCAGTCATTCTCGGAAACTCAAGTAGAAAAGCAAGTTACGAACGTCAAAAGCTGAAAGAACGTCAAGTTGACTCTAAACTGGGGCCCCCCTTTGATGATGCCCACGAAAATTTGCTAGAGAATACAATGTCCGGAAATGGCGAGGAAACATCGAAATTGTGGTCAAGCATAAGACGGAATGGTTTGGCGAATTCAGCACCCATTGAAAATGCAACCATGATCCGGAGAGTTAGTGGTGAGAAGTATGTGACAAGTATGCCTTCGAAGCTGCAAGAGAATACTCGTGAAGATATATCAGCAACTGTAGGAGATACGCAATTTGACCTCGATTACGATGGCAAGACAAAAGTGGAAAAAAATAATGAAAACGACTGGGAAACCTTTGAAAACAGTAAGAAAAACACCCAGTTGAGAGACTTTAGATACAGTCTGCAGAAAGATCGCTTAAACATGGATATGTTGAACCTTGATTACTCTTACGCATCCGAAAAGGAATTCTCGTTTGGGTGCACGGCTATGAGTGAGAGTAACACAAGTATTTGTACAGAAAATGCTCAATCGATGGTTACGGTAAGTACAGCAACAAGTGAAAGTGCAAGTACCAGTATAAACAATAGTAGTAGTTTTGAATGGTACGCAAACAACGTGATGAAAAAATTAGAATCCTCTGTATTGTCACTTTGGGGAATGGGAGCGGTCAAGAAAGATGTATCTGATGATAAATTGGAAAGTGACTTGGCAGCGGTCACATTTCCTGTTTCAAAAATAGAGCAACAAAATGACATGCATATCTTACCAACCAGACATTCAAGCCTGGCTACTAAGTTAACCACACCTTCTGTCACCAGCATCCCTATAGAATGCAATAGAAATATTGCGGATGTCGATTCCGAGATATATGGTAATCATGCCAAATATTTTATATAAGGTTCATCAATATTTATTCATCTAATAAATGTTTGGGTAACTAATCTTAAAATAATGACGTTCTACGACCTGTTACCCGACCTATTTTCATGGAATAATACGCTGACGTATGTCGTGAGAAAAGACGCAATACGGGGATAGAGAGAAGATGGCACCACGATATTTAGCAAACAGATTATTTTTCACTTTCTAAAGCCTGTACTCTCTGCGAAGTTATTCGTAATATAGTTGGCTTGTCAAGCGTAGTGTATTGATTTTATAAAATAATATTCTTGTTGTTTTCAGCTAAAAAACTGGTTCTTTTTCAATTTCTACTTCATTCTTATATAGCGGGGAGAAAGTTGTTCGAAGCAGCTTGGCGTGCTCATAACAGAAAAAGAATTTTGTAACAGTTACAGAAAAAACTCAACAAGGTAGTAAGGTTAGGTTGTTGTGTGCTGACTTTCTAAAAGGAGTTGTTTTTCCAAGTTTTCAAATGGGGATTCTAGATAATAGCGGAGAGGGGGGTAGTGCTGAAGCTGATCTACAAGCCGTGAGTGGCGGTGGCGACAATAAAGTTGGCTCTACCGTACCAGTTGTACCGGCTGTCTCGAAGCCAGTATCTATACTGAATAATAGGATCAATAATACGGCGCGTTCGTCATCTTCGGTACGAAATATCGAAGCTGAAACCCATACTGAGGATCAAGACTTGAAGATAAACGGCGGTAAAGACGAGGCTAAGGAGATCAGGCCTAACATGCTGCATAGTCTATCATATGACTCATCTGGGTCTATTCCAAAATATGCATCTTTTGATAAATACAAGAACTCAACGATGAATGGAAACTCTAATTCTGATCGGAAGTTAAAGATCGTTACCAGCGCAACTTGCGATTCTTCACCACAGAAGTCATCTACTAGTTGCTCCTCGGCCTCTGCACCGAATACTGCCGTTTCGTTCACAGTTTCAAATAATGCGAAGATTCCTCATCATAGGTATTCAATCAGCTCAAAGCCTGGACGATCGTCTAAGACAAATTCTCCAAATGCAAGTACGGAACATTTGAATGAACGGGCAGAATCTCCTTCTGTTGAAAAAAATTCAATTGTACATATGCCAGGTGACTTCATATACTTTGAACCGAAATCAAGAACCGCTACTCCAACAGGTTCCACTGTTGTAAATACAAGTTCGAGCGCAAATGCAAATATCACTCCTCGTAAAGAAGTCATTATGCCGTTCACTGGTCCACACTTTCCATTTACTGAATTTTTCCAAAAGCAAGATGATAAAAAGTTTCATTTATTGATAGGTGCAACTGGCTCAGTGGCCACTATAAAAGTACCCTTAATAATTGATAAACTATTCAAAATATATACACCGGAAAAGGTGTCTATTCAACTAATTGTAACAAAACCTGCAGAGCACTTTTTAAAAGGCCTGAAAATATCTACTCACGTCAAAATATGGAGAGAAGAAGACGAATGGTTTGGATTTAGAAAACTGGGCGATCCAGTCCTACATCATGAATTAAGAAAATGGGCTGATATATTCTTGATTGCCCCTCTATCTGCAAACACGTTAGCCAAATTGGCAAATGGTATTTGTAATAACTTACTAACTTCCGTTTTAAGAGATTGGACACCGTCCACTCCAGTTCTAGTGGCTCCTGCAATGAATACATTCATGTACATCAATCCCATGACCAAGACTCACTTGAAGATACTACAGGAGGATGCACCATATATCACGGTTTTGAGTCCAGTAGAAAAGGTTTTGATTTGTGGTGATATAGGAATGGGTGGTATGCGGGAGTGGAGTGAAATCGTAGAAATTCTACGACGTAAAATCACTGATATACGCAAGCTAAATAATGATGGAAATGGGGAAGCACGAGGAGAGGATGAAGACGATAATGGCGAAAAGAGAAGTATTGATGGAGACGAGGATGAGGATGAGGATGAGGATGACGAAGATGATGATGAAGATGACGAAGATGACGAAGATGATGATGACGAAGAGGATGATGACGATGATGAAGAGGATGAGGAAGGTGATGAGGAGCAAGAGAATCACACAACAGCAACAGGCAGTCAACTCAAGTAAACATATTGGCTCAATTACATAGCAATTTTATTTCGTACGATTTCATATTATTACTGGCGCTTGTTATTTGAATTGCAGCGGTCAACCGGGTAACCGCCTGAAAATTTTTGTCAAAATCAGAATTGCTCTCCGGGGTGTCTACAGGTATGTTAAACACAAGTGTGAAAACTTACTTACCTCAGCATATTTACATCTCCAAAAACGTAACATAGAACCAATAATAAATGTCATTCTTAGGTTTTGGCGGTGGTTCTACACCTCAACTTTCATCTCAACAAAAAATCCAATCCGCTGAAGCTGAATTAGATCTAGTAACTGATATGTTCAATAAATTGGTCGATAACTGTCATAAGAAGTGTATCATTCCTTCATATACCGAAGGTGAACTAAATAAGAACGAATCTAACTGCTTGGATAGATGTGTTGCAAAGTACTTTGAAACAAATGTCAAAGTGGGTGAGCATATGCAACAAATGGGTCAGAACTTTAATTCTGCTGGAAGACTTTAAGTTAGATAGACAGAAATCCATCTCACTAACATCTGATTTACATCTTTTAAATAGCTATATTTAACAATCAGATCATGTACATACAAGTAACCTTCAACTTATAATTCAATAATCAAAAGTGTCGCAATATTTTATTTACAGGTAAAAAGGTCTTAAAATTGCCTAATTCTGAAAGCCCAAGGCCTTCAGAAATCTCAACTTGAAACCTTCCAAAGTATTCAATTTTGGACGAACATCCAAATATATGCTCGGTCCCGTGATATCGTTATCCTCATTGTAGAAATCTATCACGTAGTCTATTTTTGTTCCACATCTATTGACACTCCAATCATGTCTGTCGAAGGGCTTCGCATATCCCAAAAAGACGCTTCTAAACCAAGCTCGAGGAGTTAATTTCTTCGAATCTCCTTTAAAGCTAGTTAATTGTATCCCGCCACAGGAGTCGCCTCCCTGGCCATTTTCCCATAATTTTATATAATTCCATACGCGCTCATTAACACTGTTATGTAAGGGAACCACCGTTTTCATATCGTCCGAGTTAGGATCCCATTTTTTACGTATCATTGCCTCATAAAATTGCTTTTCCGATGGATACACCCAGTTGGAGCCTGATCCTGTTCTTGGAATTGACGAAATATCACGGTTTTCCGGTAGCTTTGCATCGGTTTTGTAAACGGGAGTTATAGGTAATTGCTCGGAAGAGCATTCTATGGCCTCTTCAGTATGCAATGGGGCAGTTTTTTGTAACCACACATCCCTGCTATCATGATCTACCGGACATTTCTTTTCCTCTAATTCCGTTTGTGAAGAATATTTGGGTTGGTGCATTTGCTTCAACCAAACTTCTCTAGATTGATGATCTACAGGACATTTAGTTTCTTCTTCCACATTTGAGGTTTTTGAAGGATCCGACATTGCTGCTAGATATGCTGCTGATCTATATACAGGTTTTGTAGTCCCTATGACGATAAAATCAGAGAACTCAGGAAGAAATCAGTTCCGAAGATCCATCACCACACTTAACAAGGATGGTTTCGTTCCTAGTGACAACCGATGTATAGTCAACTTAAAGTATTGCCGTGAAGCTTTATGAACTCATTGATACAAGACATTATGATGGGTAGTGTAAACCGTATATATATATGTGTTCTCAATCAATAATGTGAATCTTTTCACACGTAACTAAAATGATATTTCCGCTTGAGACCCGGAATTGAATATAAATCATGTATCCAAGAGTGAAATATTCTCCCAAAGAGGGAGGATTTTCTTCATGAACAATTAACCGTAGAATAAGGGAATGATTTTTGAACGGAGTGATTACTGTATTCGATCTACCTATGAATGGTTTCCTAGGAATGAATCTTTGATCGTCACAGCAAAGAGGGCCGTCGGGCTATCGTCTGTGTAATAACAGAATCGTAATCGAGCGCGCAGGATGTACCGAAAAGTGTTTCAGGTATTATCTTGAGCGAGGCCTCAAAAAGTCTCAAACAGGCGATATAGCTCTTCCTTTGAAACTAGTGTCCCCCAAATGACCTTTTTCCTCCTCAAGGCAACTAATAATCGCTTATATGTTGAATATTTATGAGTTTTCTTTCACAAGGATACTCATCGATATCTACTTTGATATTGCAAAAGCATTTTCATCCTTGTAGTCCTATGTTTGATAAGCCAGTCTCAAGAATTAAATTTCAAACCCACCAAGATATCAATATAGCATTTAGATAATAAAATGGGGTGCGGGATAAGCTCACATTTAATAGAAGATGAGAATGATCCCTTTTTAGAGAGCCAAAGGGCAAACGACGCCATTGAACAATCATTGCAGCTAGAAAAGCAAAGCAGTAAGAATGAAATCAAACTACTACTACTGGGTGCGGGCGAATCTGGTAAGTCAACAGTGTTGAAACAACTTAAGTTATTACACAAAGGCGGATTCACACATCAGGAGCGATTGCAATATACTCAGGTCATATGGGCAGATGCCATCCAATCTATGAAGATTTTACTCATACAAGCTAGAAAATTGGGCATACCCCTAAATTGTGACGATCCCATGAATAATAGGGAATTGTTTGAATGTAAAAGAATTTTGCTCAAAGCAAAGGCATTAGATTGCATCGATGCTGGCGTTGCTGGCGGCTCTGAATTCCTAAGTGACTATGTCTTGAAGTACTCGGAAAGCTATGAGAACAAGAGGCGTGTTCAAAGTACAGGCCAAGCCAAAGCTTTCGATCAGGATGAACGACGTACAATAGTCGAGGGAACAAACACAACTGAAATGACTACAGGGGGGGGAATAGCTAGTGACGGTCCACTTGACCTGCAAGAAATCTCAAAAAATCTGGATGAAGAGACAGGAAGTGATCAGATGTTCATCAAAGGGCAGCAGCTTCAACAACAGCAACAACAAAAGCAACATTTCAGCAACCAAGAGATCGCATATGCAATTAAACAGCTTTGGACCAAGGACAAGGGAATCAGACAATGTTATGCACGTTCCAATGAATTTCAATTAGAAGGATCTGCTTCGTACTATTTCGATAATCTTGATAACTTTGCTAGAACCGACTACGTATGCTCTGACGAAGATATTTTGAAAGGACGTATTAAGACAACCGGTATTACTGAGAGTGACTTCAAAATTGGCTCATCCAAGTTCAAAGTATTGGATGCAGGTGGACAACGATCAGAAAGGAAAAAATGGATTCATTGTTTCGAAGGAATCACCGCTGTTTTGTTTGTATTGGCAATGAGCGAATATGATCAGATGCTTTTCGAGGATGAGAGAGTAAATAGGATGCACGAGTCAATCATGTTATTTGATAGCCTTCTGAACTCAAAATGGTTTCGTGATACTCCTTTCATTCTCTTCTTGAATAAAATGGACATATTTGAAGAAAAAGTAAAAAGAATGCCTATAAGAAAATTCTTCCCAGATTTCCAAGGACGTGTTGGAGATGCTGAAGCAGGTGTCAAATACTTTGAAAACATTTTCCTGAGTTTAAATCGGTATAATAAGCCATTATATGTCAGGAGAACCTGTGCGACAGACACACAAACTATGAAGTTTGTCCTTAGTGCAGTTACCGATTTAATTACTCAACAAAATCTTAAAAAAAGCGGTATCTTGTGAACTTCAAACAATGCTTTTATGATTAAGCTCTATGCCCTTATGAAAATTATGCAAAAACATATAAAAAGTGCGATGCTTTCACTATATTATTGGTGGCAGCAAATATATTATTCTAGACTGTCATCGCGTATACGAAATTAATAATTTATGTAGCAGATCGAGGCCTCGGGGGAGACAAAAATTAATAAGCGTCAGCGCCGCACCCATTATCTCTACTTACTTACTAAGAAAGCAAACGAAACGAACGAAAGGAAAGGAAAGGAAACGATATATAGGCCAAAGAGATACACAGATCCCATCGATGTAGCGACGTGTATTGGAATCTCATCATAAAAAGGAAAAGCAAGCAGAGTAAAGTAAAACTCGTCGAAATATGTCTATTCAAACTCGTAATCTAAACCAAATTAGAGAGATCCCTTTATCTCAAATCAGAAGACCAATCGCACCGGTCTTGGACTACCAAAAAATTGATGCAATGGTATCTACCCTGAATGGTAAGCCCGTGGCAAGCAAGACATGCTCTTTAGAAGATGCCAAAAAACTGGACGGGAAACTACCACCAATAGACGTTATGTGTGTCAGAGAGAACGGACAGACGTATTATTTTGCTTTCGGTGGCTGTCATCGTTTCCAAGCATATGACAAAGCTGCAGAAAATAGCAACGAGAAGGATACGTTGGTTCGTTGCAAGGTTCTCCCAGCTACTAGAAACCAACTACGATTATACGTGGGTTCCAGCATTGACAAGATGTTCGAAGAAGTCGACAATGACAAGGAGAAGGAAAAGGACACAAAGGTCAAAACAACACACTAGAGGACGTATTAAGAGCAAGCTGTAATCGATATAGACGTGTTGCACGTGATATGTGCGGGCAGCTTCCGGTATCGGATCCGAAACTGCATCAGGCCCCTCCGCTATTCGGCTCCTGCGCGGTTTTGTCTGATGTCGCTTTCCGAGACTTCTACGACGGTACTTCCTCTAACTTTTTAAGGGGGGTCATTCGTAATGAAGTTTTCAGAAGACGGCATGTCATGCATAGGCAGATATACATATATATATATATATATCCATGTAAGCACAATCAATCAATTGTTGTTGTCAGTTAGTCTTTGAATCAAGTTGGTCGTGAAGGAATACATATTTATACACACCCTTCTCTACTATTTCAATAACCCCCCGCAATGTTCAGCAGAGTTGCAAGACGTGCATTTTCTACCACTAGAGTAAATCCATACAAAGTCACAGTTTTAGGAGCTGGTGGTGGTATTGGTCAACCATTGTCTTTACTTTTAAAGTTAAACCATAAAGTTACAGATCTAAGACTTTACGATTTGAGAGGTGCTAAAGGTGTTGCTACCGATTTATCGCATATTCCTACCAATTCGGTTGTTAATGGGTTTACCCCAGATGAGGGTAATGGCTTACACGACGCATTGAAAGATACCGATTTAGTTTTGATTCCAGCAGGTGTTCCAAGAAAGCCAGGTATGACTCGTGATGATCTGTTTGCCATCAATGCTAGTATTGTTCGTGATTTGGCATCTGCTGCTGCAGATGCTGCTCCAAATGCTGCAATTCTTGTTATTTCCAACCCAGTAAACTCCACGGTTCCAATTGTTGCGGAAATATTGAAGAGCAAAGGTGTTTACAACCCAAAGAAATTGTTTGGTGTCACTACTCTAGATTCCATTAGAGCTTCAAGATTTATTTCTGAAGTTGAAAATACCGATCCAACTACTGAAAAGGTTACCGTTGTTGGTGGTCATTCAGGAATTACGATTATTCCATTAATCTCTCAAACTAAGTACAAGAACATGCCAAAGGATAAGAAAGATGCTTTGATCCACAGAATTCAATTTGGTGGTGACGAGGTCGTTAAGGCTAAGAATGGTGCTGGTTCTGCCACATTATCTATGGCACAAGCTGGTGCTAAATTTGCCAACTCTGTTTTGGCTGGTCTTGCTGGTGAAAGTGATGTCATTGAAGCTAGTTATGTCGATTCTCCACTGTACAAATCTGAGGGTATTGACTTTTTTGCATCTCCAGTTACTCTAGGTGTCGATGGTATCGAAAAGATTCATTCAATTGGAGAAATCTCCGCAGAAGAGGAAGCATTGTTAGCTGAGGCCAAGAAAACTTTGAAAAAGAACATCGAGAAAGGTGTTGTTTTCGCTGATCAAAAAAAATAGGCTCGTTTTTTAAGTTTGAACAATATCTTTCACGTTTTATTTTCCTGTAATTACAACGAAGCTCCCATTTATATTTATTTCAATGTTTTTCCCAAGAGTTTAATAAACATTCATGCCATTTCAACGTTAGTAGTAACAACCAACAAACTGTTTAAATATTTATAATTATAAATAATATTATATTCTCTAGTTGAATTTTTTTTTTCATTCTCGTGAATTTAGGAGGCCGCCCACCATGTATTTTAGCTGCACGATCTTACATCGAAAAGAAACGAAGAGGTGAGCTATCAATGCCAACATCTTCAGCGGCACCAGCAATTAATGGCAGGCTCGTTGATGAGCAGTCACGATGTTATCATTGGCATTCTCCATTGGATGTGATCGCCTTGAAATTTAAGTGCTGCAAAGAGTATTATGCATGCTATTCATGTCACCACGAATTAGCAAACCATCCAATTCAGCGCTATGACCTATCCATTGACACCAACGAGAAGCTTATAATATGCGGAGTTTGTAAAACCGAATTGTGTTTCAATGAGTATCATGAACATCTAAAGTGCCCTCATTGTAAATCGCAGTTTAACCCTGCCTGTTCCTTGCATTATGATTTATATTTCGAAAACAGCGGTGAACGAACTATTGACCGGAATTTATGCATACTAGATAATGAGATAATTAAAAAATGAATATAATTACGAATTATCGCTGTTAACGCTGGTATGACTATGCCGTAGTTTAGCTACAGGAATATTCAAAAGAGAAACCCTTCTTCGCGCAACTGGATGCTCTTTAGAGGTGGGATTGGTATTGTCATCTTTCTCCTCACTCTGTGGAGCAGGTACCACTGGATTTTCTATCCCATCCGTGGCAGCACTTGTCAAATATTTATTGATAAATTCTGCGTTTGCATTAGTAGTATTATTCTGATAAGTACCACCACTGTTACTCTTACTAATGACGTGTTTGACCTTTTTCTGTGGTGACAGTTCAGACGAGGACTTTGTTGGTTGCTTTTCTATCACACTGTTAAGTGTATCCTTTTTATGCAGCGAGGTACTGGAATTGGTTAGGGACGAATTTTTTGACGCATATCTCGATTGTAGAGATGAGTTACCAATTGGAGATTTAGAACTTAGCGCCACTGAAGGCCCTCTACTGGTTGATATTCTCGGAAGTGTCGGTATTTGTGCATTTTGGGAATATAGGGAATACGGTGAGTTCATTGTCAAAACAGGTGAAGGACCATCATCAAAAACGGGTTTGGAGCTTAATACGGGAGTCCTAAAGGAGTTATAACTTGGCTTTCTTGGAAGGCCAGGCATTTGAGCCTCTTTCAACATCTTTGAATATAGTTTAGCCATTTCATATGTCTCTGCGACGTCGCTAGGTCGCCAATTGTAATTATTCTTAGTACTATTATCTGTAATTCCACCATCTAATATAAGCATTTTCATACAACTCACGCTTCCATATTCCAAGCAGACATGTAAAGGGGTATCACCGTCATCATCGGGGATGAACAATTTGGCACCGACACCCATCAAAAGACTCAGACATTGGAAGTGATCGTGCATACAAGCAATATGCACCGGTGTTCTACCATGATCTCCTGCTTCGTCAATGAAACGGGGAAAATATTGCAACAAAAGATGTGTAGTTTGTTCATGACCATTCATCAAGGATAGGTGAACACATGTATTTCCCTTGAAAGTCCTCATTAATTCTCTCTTGTCATGCCCCAATTGTATAAGATATACACATACCAGATACCTACCGTGGTAAGATGCATAATGCAAAGAGGTCCACCCATTTCGTGGATCAGTGTTTGTGAGAAGTTCGGGAAACCGTCGAAGTAATCTTTTAACTATCAACAAATTTCCTTCTGTAACAGCATCTCTTAATCTGATGGAGGGATCAGGCAACATTAAATCTTTTGCAACGACTTAACAAAACATTAAGGTCTCATTTCGTTTTAGCAGTGTCTAAGATTCATGTCAGATCATCTCCTTCAAATACTTTTTTCGGAGAATTCGCCCGGAAACCTTTCGGATTCGCACATGCTCAGTGTTGAGTTAAAGATGGAACTTAAACGCCACCACGATTATCTGCGAATTTGGATATCAGTAGAACTTAATCGACGTACTTTTGAGAAGATATGGGTACTGTTGTAGTGGATTATAACTTTTCCACTTACAAGGCTAAAGTTCTTCCAAGTACAGTGTTAAATGACGTGCTGGTAGAAAGTTTAAAACATTTTAAACTACTCAATGACGAAAGCCAAAACACTGCGCAGGGATGGCTTTTACTGCATGACGATAAGCCAGTAACGTTAGATCTTCCATGGAGGCTAATGAACTTATCCACTGGGGTTAAACTGGATCTGAAAAAAAGCGAAACGGAGATTTCCGATAGCTCATCAGGTCTGCCCAAGTTGGTAAGGATCAAACTGCAAGTGACCAATCATAAAACGATAATTGAAGACGTGGATATATATGAGAATTTGAAAGGAATACTGGATGCGTTAGCGCTCAAGAACAATTGGCCTTTAGATCCCCAGAATACTATGTTGCAAGTATTTTCGAAAAAGATTCCATATGTCGAATTAAAAAATCATACTTTGAGCTCACTTGGTATAAAGGACTCTGCAATGTTGAGGTTAATGCTACTAAATTCAATTCCTTCAGCCCAAAATATAGAGAGTGCGAGTCTACCAGAGAAAGAGCACAATATCAAGACGGAAGACGAGGCAAGCAGCATTACTGATAACAGAAAAAAGCATGAATTGCATAAGGTTTCGGCGTTTGTTCCTTCCGAGACCCCTCTCTCATATCAGATAAACCATGATCAAGACGAGGAGGATTATGAACTAACCGTAGACCAGGCAAGAAGATACCAGCAGCTGCTTACTAAACAGACTGGTACGCTGGGTGGACCGCTGATGACAAAAAGAATGAGAGAACAAAAAGAGGGCGAAAGGCTAAAAAACAAAATCACTGAATGTGTTTTAAGGATCAGGTTTGCTGATCGGACTCACATAGAGGTTACGTTTGGACCAGATGAAGATATGCAGACAGTTTATAAAGTTGTATCCAAATCTTTTATCGATGAGCAATTGAGTTTCGTTTTATGCCAACCTCATCCATACAAAATTTTGCCACCCGATGAGAGGCAATTGGCAGAAGACTTGGGTTTCGGAAGCAAAACTTTATTGTTGTTTCAATCAGAGAACGAGGGCCCTTATCTGAAAAGCACAATCTTGAATGAAGCTAAAGGTTTGACAGAAGCTGATGATGTGAAGCTAGATAGGCTGGAGCCGCCAACTACCAAAGTAGAAAACAAGCACGAAGAAATTGTGCCATCTACAAAAATGAAAACGACCTCATCAATATCCAGCTCAGCAAAGAAGGTCCCAAAGTGGTTAAAGTTAAGTAAGAAATGATAAAACACTAATATTTACATGAACTAATTTTTACTACGTACATTATCGATCAATTCCTGCAAATTAGATTTCCCAGATTCCATTTCTTGCATCGCATTTTTGACATCTGAAAAATCATAATCACTTGGGCTCTTGAATTTTAACAGCATAAATACCTGCTCTATAACTTTCTCTGCTGTTTCGGACTTTCCCGCCTGTGGCTTCAAGAAATGACCGGCTTTTTTTAATTGTTGCATCGATTTCTTTGCTTTCATTCTTGCATCTTCAAGATCTAACCCAAGGGCTTCCTGGTTCCTACTCTCTACTATGATAAATTCTCTTTCCAAGCCCTTCATTAAATAGTTGACGAAGTTATCTGGAATGGATAATCCGTGTAATTCTGCCATGGAACTTAGCACGGCAGGAATGGCAGCCCAATCCCTTCGCCTCATGAAAGTTAGCAAAATGATATAGTACATGCGATGATCAGGTAAAACATTATCAAGATGATGCATATTGCGGAATAAGGTTCGAGCGGAAAATTGAGGATGTACATTTGTGCCTTGTATGATTTTAGCAACGTTCATCTTCCAGCCGATGTAATTGGACTTTTTATCAGCCCTTTCCAGTTCCTTCGAGAATATTTTATAGTATTTGGAGTATGTTTTCCATATTTCAAGATATAGCGGCCTAGTTATATCTCTTCTGTTATAAAGCCTCGTCCTATCTGTCTCAGCTAGAATGTCATCTGAATCCTTTGCTTCAAGTATTTTATTGATTAAATTGAAACAGCTATCAAAGTAGTTGCTATCCCTATAGAAAATCAATAGCCTGGTCCGGAAAACAGCGTTGGAAGATATGTTCAAGACCTTCATTCTCTCTAGGATCTCGAAAACGCTCCTTTCATACTTCTTAATCTGCTTCTTCGCGCCTTGCATCGTCATTAAAGTGAAATATTCAATGAACTCGGCATAATGATGTGCATTCACCTCTGCATAAAATTGTTTTCCCGAAAGCTCTGGAAATTTCTCTGCAGTCTTATGAGCTTCTTCCATTTGTGAAAGTAACTTGAGAGCATCATTTTCCCTGCCACTAGCCAGTAGAAGCTTAATGAGCTCATGGAATTTTTTGGATGCAAATATGGTTTCCTCACTTTCTTGTGAGGTTGCCGTACTCTTGACAATTAATTTTTCAACAGTCTCGGTAAGAACACGATTAGAGGCTAAAGAAGCGACGCTATCAAATAGCAATTCCTTGCAGGAAGAAGGGTTGACGTGATACTCTTCATTTACGGTATTAAAGGATTCTTCCAAGTCATGCAATCGTTGGTCGGCGACTTCAGGAGAGATATAAGGTTTCAGAGATTCCCCTAGAGAAGTGAACTCTTTTAAAAGGTATAACTTCATTTGAACAATTAGAAATCGGTAGTTCTTCTCAGTATTTCTGGGTGGTTCCAAATAATGAGCCATTAACTTGAAAGCAGAACTTAAGTTTTTCCTGAATAAATGGTAGTCAACGATTGTAATGACGTCATAATCAGTGGGCAATTCAATTTTATTTAGAAATTCGTCAGCTTGTAATTCAGAATTGAATGTAATGAGCCGTTGCTTCTCATCGAATACCTCATCGAAACTCTTGCAGCCGTATTTATTCATAATTTCCACAAATCTATCTGTCAGTTTATTAGCGGCTTCCAAATCTCTCAAAAACAGCTTCTTTTTGATTGCTAACTTCAAAACTTTGGCACTAACATATGGATATTGCTGAAAGCGCAAATCAGTGGCACTCAAAAGTTTGTCAAATTTTTGCAAATAATTAGCCCTTAATACAATCATCATACCCATTTCGTACCACCATCTTTCATTAACCTTTTCCCTATTAGATTCAAAGAGTTTGTATGCCTTTCTATATAGCCCATAATTAACCAGCGATTCTATATAGAAGGATTCATTGACTGGATCCATTCTCACTGTGCCTAGGGAATATATCAAATTGCCAGCCAGAAAGATCCCTCTCTTTCGTCTTCCCTCTATTGGAACCAGCTTCGCCAACTCAAATGCCTGCACCATTTGTTCTACAGATAGAGCGTTGGAGCTAAGCGAGTTTTTTTTGTTATTCAAATCTGTCAGTATCTGGTAAACGAAATCTGTGTTATTCAAATAAATTTCACCATCCTCATCAACATTGTTGAACAAATCAGTGAAAACGGCGTTCTCCAAGTCCTCTTCAGTATCAATTGATTGGTTTGTCAGCTCCTTTTTGATGGTCTTTGGTGGGGGTATTTTTGAGAAATCCGTAGCTGCTAGTCTCTTGATTTCCAATTCACTCTCTTCTAACAAATAATCAAAGAGAATGCTTAATCTTGTATCCTCATTTTTGTCCTGACCACTCAGAGCTTTCTGTAATTTATTTAAGTTTTTTGAGCTTCGTTTGAAACCTGAATTTGTATGCTTTAGGTACCTTAGCATGATATCTTCAACAGAGTTCAATGGATCGAGTTCTTGAAACCCCATAGTCTTCAAATTCTTCTCTACTTCTTCTTCAGAACTAGCATTTACTTTGACAACTTTGTGATCTTGACGCATTTCCTTAGTCCTCATTGTTGGGATATGATTAACACCTATGAGCCTGCGTTTTCTATAGAAGCGGACATTACTTCGTGCCAGATTTCGAAGTCCGTAGCATGATAGTCTTAGCATTTTATACAGTCTTCACTACAGTTGATTGAAATATTTGCATTGGCGATGACTTTTTCGATATCGATCAAATTTCAACCTTCCTAACTTAGAGCGCGCGAAACTTATGTGCGTTCCGTTTATACAAATAAATAATGGGTGTGGACTTTGGCAGTCAAGACTTGCAATTCAAGCGAATCTATCAGGACCATTCTGATATCCTACTATTTTCCATCAGAAAGCTTCTTGTTTCTGAGATGAGAATATCTTTTCAAACTCAATTTTTGTGCAGATGGAGCATCGCTGTCGATGCCCTTGTGCAACGTCCCACTCTGGCTGCTGTAGGATCTTACATAATGTCAACAGACTGCCGAGTACTTGTTTAAACACCTATATAAGTCTCGCTCCGGGGCTGATCTAGGATTCAGATAGTTTTTATTCAGTTATGTACTAATCCTAAGCAAGTGGGAATAGCTGCGGTAATTTAGCCGCCAATGGAATTGACTTTTGATTCAAGGTGATAGAGGTGTTGAAAATATCCGACTTTACATAACTGCGGTGCATAATTAGAATAAAGTATGCGCAGCACTGCATGAATATCAGTAGCTCTGTCTCGTTATGCATGTACTTAAATAAGTGGTCTTTCGGTTATAAGAGAGACTGGGTATCTTCTAATTCAGAACTTCTGGAAAGAATAAGGAGAGTTTGGATGAACTACAAATGCATACAGGTATCAATATGATTAAATAGCTTTATACAGTTACTATTTTTTTTGACCGCTTTTCAGTTGACCCTCAAACCCTGCTCTACTTTTCTTTGGAGCCACTGTACCAGTGTATTTACGTTTCATCTTTTGTTGCTTAGATTTTTTTACACCTTTATTGTCCTTTCTTATCTGTAAGTTTTCTTCTCTTCTCTTTTGCTTTTCGGCAATTGTTGATGAGACTGCTCTTTGACGTTCTTTCCAATCAACAGAAGATTTCCTCTTTTTAGCTTCTTTCCTCTTTAATGCTTTACGTAACAGTTTTTCGTCATCCTTTAGCTTGACACCTTCGGCTTGTAACATAGCTCTTTGCCATTTCTCTTTCTCTTTTAATTTTATTTGCTCTAGTTCATCTTTGGATTCCAATTTGTTCTTTTTTGCTTCTACTATTTTCAAATGAGATCTAATATCGTTCTTTGAAGGACCTTTCTTTTTGGAGCCTTTCCTCAAAGTTTGCAAGTTCGAAGTTACTCTATTACCATCGTCAAAAACAATATTCTGAAACATAACGCCGCTTGCTATGTCATCATCTTGAATTTTACGTTTTTTTCTTCCTTGAGCATCATCATCATTGTCACTATCGGAATCTAGATCCGAGTCGCTGTTTTCACTAGCATTATCATCATCTTCTTGCTGTAATATCTGTTGCTTCTCCTTTTTAGTTTCTAACTTACGCTTTCTCTCGGTCAAGATAGCTTCCCTCGAACTTGGTGCACCTTTTACTTTCGAACCAGGTGCTTTCCTTCTTTCTTTTAGATCTTGAATCTTTGCTTGTAATTTCGATCTTAAAGCCTCCAAATTTTTCCCCTTTTGACCGTTTTCCACTGGTCTATTACTTTTTAGTTGCTGCACTTTCTCTTCGACCTTCTGTTCTTCTTCTTGTTCTTCGCCTCTACCCGACGTACTTTCTTGAACTTCATTCTCTTCACCCACCGATACTTCATTACCTTCATCATCGAAAATTATTTTTATATCTACTTCATCCTCCACACTTGTTTCATCCTTTGATGCATCAGCAGCAAGTTCTTTCTGCTGGAGTTGTTTCAATTTCTCACCTGGTAAAACCACAGGCTTAGCCTCGCTTTCTCTTTTCTTCATTACTTCCAAGCTGCTTAACGTCCCATCATCCATTTGTTCAGGATCCAATTTCTTCTGCTTATCATCCTTTGCTTGCGATTTCGATTTTTTCTTGGCTTTCCATTGATCTTGAGTCTTCTCATCATAGTAATATTTAGCAGGGATCAAGGCGAGTAACCCTTCAAATGCATTGGTGTTCGACCGTAGGCGTTCTTCTAAAGTATTAGACATTGATTACTGGATACAAACTGCACACCGAACTTAAGCTAGCCTATCAATACCTTATAGTACCTTCTCGATTAACCATTTCATAAGTCCCATCGCATCTCATCGCCTTCGCATCGCATTGCAGATTGAATGGAATTGCTGATTTTTGCAAAATTTTCCATTCAAATGTCTGGGTGGTAGCATGTGACAATCTCCGGGTAATCGAAAATCCAATTAATCTTCCGACTTCCCAACTACATGGTTTAGGTCTTAAAGTGGCTCTAAAGAAGACGACAAGAGGCTATGTGTGCGATCACGTATAGAGACTTGGCATACTTTGATGTTAATTTTGTGAATCAGTTTGATTAACAACATTTGTGATTTGGAGAATACACTGCTATTTCACGATTTTACACCGCATTTGGGCTAGCAAGACCTACAAGAGAAGCGGTGACATTTAAGGTCCGGGTAAGAGAAAATTTTTCAATTGTTCGAGCAGGCAGAGTGAAATCTGGCATAATAGTTCCATCTTCGTCGATGAAAATTGTTGCATGATGCCTTTTGCCTTCCGGATCTTCGATGTTGCAAATGATTAATATATGTCTGAAAAGTTTTTTCTTTCTTTGACAGTCTTTTGTTTTCACCACTTTTAATTATTCCTTCTGAATATGAATAAGATTTACAAGTAAAAGATTAAAACATTATTTCCGCAATGTCTCTCGGTACTTTGTATAGTAGTGAAAAATCACCAAGAGCCTACACTCTGGTGGGATTGATCAAACACTTCAAGTTAGAAGTTGAAGTTGTCAATGCTAAAGAATCAGCAGAATTTGCTGAAAACTTCCCATTGAAGAAAGTTCCAGCTTTCATTGATGCCAAAGGGTTTAAACTAACCGAATTCCCAGCTATTGCTTATTACCGTATGTTTTAATTCCATTTTATTTTATTCCTTCTTTCTGCAAATACAATGTTGAAGTATGTGATGAGAAACTTTTACATAATACAGTTATCCCTGTCTGAATGGGTACTATTGGTAACACTCATATGTCGATAATCTAACTCTGATATGACTTCCAATGTAAATCGCGGAAGAAAGGAGTATTTGGCAAGAAAGTCTATATACTAACATGAAAATAATCTAGTTATCTCATTGTTGAACGATGAAAAGGTCGAGAAGAGTTTGTGTGGTAGCACACCAAAGGAGAAGGCTCAAATAATCAAATGGGCTTCGTACTCGAACGGTGATCTAAGTACAGAACTTTGTAATGCCATCTTTCCATTGGTAGGCTATCAACCATACAACAAGAAGCAGGTTGACTCTGCTATGGAAACTCTTGAAAAAGGTGCTCAAATTTATGAGAACAGATTGAAAGAGTACACCTTTTTGGTTGGTGAGAGAATCACCCTTGCAGACATAATCTCCGTTGCTTTGTGGTCTCTATACTTCAGTGTCCTTACTGGTGAGGAATCCAGGGCTAAGCATCCATACTTGGTGAGATGGTGTAGCACATTGGTTGCTTCTCCATATTGCAAAGAAAGTTACGGTCATTTCAAATATGCCGAAAAGGCACTTGAACCACCAAAGAAGCAAAAAGCTGAAAAACCAAAGAAGGAAGCAGCCAAGCCAGCTAAGAAAGCTGAAAAACCTGCTGAATCTGAAGAACCAGCTCCAGAAAAGAAAGCAAAGCATCCTTTGGAAGCCTTGGGTAAATCCACTTTTGTCTTAGATGAATGGAAAAGACAATACTCTAACGAAGACACCAGACCAGTTGCTTTGCCTTGGTTCTGGGAACATTATAACCCTGAAGAATACTCCATTTGGAAGGTTGACTACAAATATAATGATGAATTGACCATGACATTCATGTCCAACAATTTGGTTGGTGGTTTCTTCAACAGATTATCTGCTTCTACCAAGTTTGTCTTCGGTTGTTTGGTCGTTTACGGTGAGAACAACAACAATGGTATTATTGGTGCTATCATGGTTAGAGGCCAGGACTGCGTCCCTGCCTTTAACGTTGCTCCAGATTGGGAATCTTATCAATTCACTAAATTGGACACGTCTAATGAAGAAGATAAAGAATTTATCAACAATATGTGGGCTTGGGATAAACCAGTTATCGTCAACGGTGAGCCAAGAGAAATTGCTGATGGTAAGGTTTTGAAATGATTAATCGATCGTCAATCCTCCTATATATACAAATATAAGCAACTATAAATAATTATAAATACCGAATGAAGCGCCAGAGGGAATGAATTATATTCATTTACTGCATAACGAATGTACACTGAAATAAAATGAATTTTTACACTCGCTCGTAATAAATGACGAAACTGCAAGGGGATAAAGCAGCCAGTTAAAAAAGGTATCATTAACTAATACTGCTTTTCTAGATATTTCAAAAGTGTAAAAGTAGTCAAAAGGATTTCGAGCTATCTGTCTTTGAGATATCCGACAACAATGAGCACCGCATTGTATACTGCAAATGAGTTCATCTTGCTATCATTACCAGAGAATACAAAACCTGCGGCTTCTCCAGGGTTAGGTGCCGACGCATGGTTGCAAAAGGAATTAATTGGCGGTAGAGCTTTTGTTTCTGATTTCAAGGTTCCAGAATTTAAGATTGGCTCTTTGGATAGCTTGATTGTGGAATCTGAAGAATTGGCTAAATCTGATACTCAAATTGGCGCTTCGATTGGGAAAATAGTTGAGATCTTGTCTGGTTTGAGTGAATCCAGCACAAATGCTTACAAGACTGTTCCTATAAATAATGTTCCTGTCCCAGAGTACTTGGAGAATTTTCAATGGCAAACAAGAAAGTTCAAGCTGGATAAAAGCATCAGTGAACTGTTTGACTTGATCTCAAATGAATCAGCTCAATTAGATGCAGATGTTAGAGCAACTTATACTAACTACAACAGCGCGAAGACAAATCTAGCAGCAGCCGAAAGAAAAAAGACAGGGGATCTCTCAGTGAGATCTTTACATGATATTGTCAAACCCGAAGATTTCATTTTAAACTCAGAGTATTTGACTACTTTGTTAGTAGCAGTGCCCAAGAATCTGAAGTCTGAATTTGAAAAATCTTACGAAACTTTAACTGACAACATTGTTCCAGGCTCTGCAAGTGTTATTTCACAAGACTCCGAGTACATTCTATACAACGTACACTTGTTTAAAAAGAATGTTCAAGAGTTCACTGCCAAAGCAAGGGAAAAGAAATTCATTCCTCGTGATTTCAACTATTCTGAAGATTTGATTGATAAGTTGAAAAAAGAGCATGATTCTGCTGCAAGTTTGGAGCAATCACTACGTGTTCAATTGGTTAGATTAGCCAAAGCGGCATATGCTGATTGTTTCATTAACTGGTTTCATATTAAGGCTCTACGTCTCTACGTAGAATCAGTTTTGCGTTACGGACTACCTCCTCATTTCAACACAAAGATCATCGCAGTGCCACCTAAGAACTTGACCAAATGCAAAAGTGAATTGATTGAAGCGTTCGGATTCCTCAGTGGTAATGCCTTTGCGAAAGATAAACAGGGGAAAATTCTAAAGCAAGATACAAGTTTGCATCAATATGCTTCATTGGTCGATACGGACTATGAGCCATTTGTTATTTACGTTATAACCTTGTAGAATATATAGATATAAACCAACAGCGTCTACATCATTGATGTTTTACTGATGGCCTTTTGGTTTCAAGACTTCGCGGGACCCTTCACTTCAAAAGCCAGCCGATTGAAAAAGGTAAAGGTAAGCTTTATACAAAGAGAATAATAAAGACCTCGAACTGAATGCTCTGGAGTCCAAGCGAACTTTTAAGGGATGCTCTTCCAGTTCCTGAAGGCATCAAGGCACCTAATGGTGTTAGGGTAATATTGAAATTGAAACAGGAAGGGACTGATATAAGCACGATACATTATAAGATAAGGAATTCCCCCCGCACAATTATAATTGAAGAAGATATGTCGACAGAAGGAACTTCGGTTCCTATACGAGATGAAAATTTCAAAAGGTTCACATTTGATGAGATATTAGATGTGAGTACAAAGTATGAGTGCATCAATAATACGATAGTAGGAACCAGCATCGATGACCTTTTCGAAGGATATAATGTTACAATCATGGCGTATGGGCAAGTTAAGACTGGCAAGACACTAACTATGTTTGGTAGCCGAGAGGGTGAAGGTGTGATAACAAAAATATGTCGGAATATATACTCAAAGATAGAATCGGAAAGGGTACATGGAACAGACTTCACACTTTCCGTTTCATTTCTGGAAGTATATTCGGAGAAGCTTCGTGATCTTCTGGCATCTCCGCAGAAAGGTAAAACTCTCAAAATAAACCGCAATTCGAAAAGCTCTTCCTTGTCTATCAAGGATCTTCAAACCGTATATGTTACATCTTTTGATGATTTGTTATCATATATTGCTCTGGGGTTGTCAAACAGAAACACTATCACAACATGTTCGAAAAGTCCTAGATCGAATGCAATTCTCAAAATCTTTTTGGAACAAAGAAACTATAAGGACGAGATTATTAAAAGCAGCTCACTACAATTAGCAGACCTTGCAGGGTCGGACAAACTGGATACACATAGCGAGCAGAGCATCCCCTCAGATGAAATCAAGAAAATTAATCTATCAATAGATACATTAGACAATGTTGTGCGGTCGTTGGCTGGAACATCAACTGCTGACAAGGATGGCAGGCCATTATCGGATAGCCACCGCGCTCCGTACCGAGATTCTCATCTTACTAAGTTACTTCAAGAGGCTATTGGAGGCAATAGTAAGACGACGGTCCTTTTGGCATGCTCGACGGCAAAGGAAAATCAAGAAGAGACTCTGAATACCTTGAACTTTGGAGCAAATATGAAGATGATAAAAAATTATGTTGAGCAAAGTAAATCAGGATTGAACTCCAAGAGCATATTGGAGATGCGTCTTAAGAATCTTGATGTTAAAGAGGAAAACTACGTGTCGCATATTCAATTATTAAAGTCAGAAATAGAGGAGTTAAAAAATAATCAACAAGCAAGACACCTTAAAAAATCGTCGAATGAAGCGCTGATGCAAGAAAACGCCCAATTGAAGGAGCAAAACAATTCACTGTCTCAGTTGCTAAATAACTCAAGTCTGCACTATAAACAGAAATCCGCCAAAAATGAGGACCAATTGGAAATGACGCAAATATTGATGGAGAAGTGTGAGAAGGTTATTGAGCTACAGATGAAGCTGGATAATGAAATTTCACGCGCATCTTCTCTTGATGAGCAGCTGAGTTACAAAATGTCAAAAGAGAAAGCGATGGAAGGAATGAATCTTAAGTTGCTCGAGCAGCTACATTCAAATGAAGAGGAACTTAAGGAGCTGTTGGCATCGAACTCCATGATTAGGGATCAATTGCATCATTGGTCGAATGTTGCAAATACGCAATCCGAGAAGATTAAAAACTTGGAGGGTACTGTTAAGGAACTATCCAATGGAAAACAAGATCTTCGTGGAAAAAGAAGGTTATCCGGCTCTTCCTCGGCTAGTACAATGGTACAGATAGAAGAGGATCCCCAACAGGAAAAAGGGTCGTGGTTTTTTGGAAATCCAAATGCGAAGCTTTGGGGTTCAAGAAAAGTTTCGACGGGTGGCGCTATCTCAATCTCATCGCAAGAGCCTTCGAAAACAAGGGTCTCAAAAAATGGCTTAAACCTGCATGTAATAAGATTGGCAGCAGATGCAACTGATGTTGAAGAAACAGAAGATAAGTAGCTCGTTTGCGATTCCCTATAAAAAACTTTAAGACGCCTTGGCCACTATCAAAGCTCCAAATTTGGAACCCATATATATTGCAATGAATATGATTGTCCATTTAAATGTGAGCTGGGCATATCCTGCGATATGAGAAATGATAGACCTGAAAGGAGAGTAGATATTTATTTTCGCTATTAAGAGTGTCAGAGCCATCATTGTCCAAAGTATTCTATTACTCAGCATGTAACGCAAAACTTTGAGGTTATATTGAAAAATTCTTACTGCAAGATCTATCATCCTCGAGAAAACGGCAAAAGTGTCTTGAAACTTGGATACCATCTGGTTCAAATCTTCTACTTTTTCCATGGTGTTGTTTAGCTTCAACGATAACGTTTGAAAGCTTTGGGAAATTTCATTATTCCATAGTGCAACATCTTCATGTATAACGGCTGTTGTGTGTTTCCATTCATAAAGCAATACTTCCTGGAAATCTAGTAACGTAGGGAGCATTGAATTCTGTATTACTTCATCATAGTTTTCAAGGACTTTCACAGCCTTGCTTTGAGATTCTGCCAGTTCCTTGGAAATAGCTGCTATATTTTCCCTCGTCAGGTAAAAGAGGTCCTGTAATTCATCATTCATTTCGTGTTGACTATGAGAATGTGCTTGAAGAAGATCGATTGATGTTTCTCCAAATTCCCTCCAGTTATCCAAATCCTTCAGCTTCAACTCTCTTATTTGAGCTGCTATATCATTTTCCTCCAATTCTCCTGCTATGTCTGCAATAATATCTTGAACATGATGCATGCTGTGCATCAGTTCAGCATCTTTTTTTTGAATCTCTGTACTAAATATTTCCGAATTTTGTATTATTATTTGATGCATGTCGTCTTTATGCATTTCAAAATTGTCCATCATATTCATTTCATGAGATTTTGCTGTTTTAGCCATGACATCCATGTATTCGTTGAACATTTTGACAACCTTTTCAAAGTGCTTTTCTGAAGCAGTTTCGACCTTCGAGATCATTCGATAAAAATGGGAGGTCATATTTTCATTTATTTCGCCATATACATCCGTAATGTTAAGGAACAAAGCCAGTATTTGCTCCTTTTCATAAGGAAGAGAATTTTCAAAGCATATACTTGGTAGCCTTTGGTAGTTCCCGCTGTAAGTAGTCCACCACTGAGCTGAAGACTCCAATTCGAGCATGCAATCCATCATAGACTCAACATCGGTCGAATTACATGCATCAGGAATATAGTTCAAGCCCGATTCTTTAAACTCGCAAATCGAAAGTTTCACCGCCGTTTCAACACGAAAAGAGGTTTCAACGGATTCGATGCCCTGCTTTAAGCATATTGGCAAAAAGTTTTGTAAAGCATCTTTCACACACGTCGACTTGAGAAATGGAAATTTTTCTTGCAGAAGATCTTTGCTAATGATATCGTTCTTACTGTTTTCTAGTGATAACTGTTCATGAAGATAATTGACAATCTCAATTTCGGAACAACGTCCCATTGTAAGGATGAACAAGAAACTTATCCAAAAATAATACATTGCTGATATTAGTAAGTGTTTTCAAAACTTTAAGAAGGTTAACTCTAGCCCTCTCAGAGCGAACAGCTTATATCTGTGATTGCATTCAGAGAAAATATGATATGTCACTTAATTATTTTAGGGTCTATTGTCATGCTACGTTGAATATATATATACATTATTTGGCATCATATAAGAGTGTATGGAGCTTCATATCGAGAGTTCATTTGTTTTTGACGTAATCTTTTTTCGAAGCGGGGCTATATTGTTACCTGATTCTTTTAGCATTGACGCCAAATGCGATTGAATTGTGGTGTGGTCTAAAATAGCCGATGGTATCTCAGAAAGTAGATTGTTTTGGGAACCATAATTCAATACATCTAAGATTATTTCCTTTTGGCCTTTATTTAATCTATCCAGCTCACATTGTAAAATTCTTGAAAATATATTAGGTGTGTTCGCGTATCGAAGGACCATTTGCCTTGATTTTTTGGAGAGCTGAGAATAGGTAGGGAGCACATAATTCTCCAAGAATATCCTCTTGTGCCCTTCATCACAGCTGATAAGATGGACAGCTCCCCCTTTGTTTGCGCTCTCCTCCAAGCTCAACAAAATCGATTCCAGGCGATTGACTGACAAGGGTGTTTTTTCTCCTTTAAGCAAAGTAGCTATCATAGAGTAATTCTCTTGCAGAGCAAAGTGCAGAATAAAAGCCTCGATGAACTTCTCGGGCAGCTTGTTATCATAGAAGGGGGCAGCCATTCGATAAAGGGAGCACAAGTTCGCGGAGGTAACCATCCTGTGGGTGTTAAGGCTACCCACCTTTGATATCAATGGCAGTAGAGTCACATCTAAAACTTCTTTTGTATTCTTGGCGTTCTGGATTATTTTCAACAAACTTGTAACTTCATTGAAATGTCTGCAAAATGGTATCAAACAGTGGAATAATGTTGGACTTTGAGCTTTTTCTATGATGGAACGAAAATCAGAGATATAAGCAAACTTTTTTAAGATATCCTTATTTGAATTTCCAATGGTTTTGTCCAAAAGATTTAGATATGCAACTGTTGTTTTCTCACGAGGGATCAAACCATTGCTAACCAAGTGACTATAAATATGTTTGCCCTTATTTAAATTTCCCGTTTCAATGAAAAAATCCAAGACGTACTGACTCACGATTGCCTGAAATTTGGTTTCGCAGGATTGTATGTGAAACCTATCATTAATATCATCTAGCAAACTCTCAAAAGAACATGCAAATTTATTTGTTAGTGGTAAGTTGTTTTTGGTTAGAGAAAGGAGAATCTGCAACGCCAACGTTTCTACCACTTTGAATTGATCAATGTCTGAGTGGATGCGACACTTGATTGAATCTATTATCGCGACAATTTTGTCCGTTGAATTGATATGATGTTGAAGAAGGTGAAGATAAATGTCTTCACTGAACATTCCTAATTCTGGGTTGGTCACAAATTGGTCCACCATTGTGTCTAATGTTTTTGGATTAATTTGCTGACTGTGCTCAATTCCAAACAGCTCTCTTAACTTTGTAATATGAGGAGCATTGAATTTTCCCAATTTGCTCGGTTTGACAAGTTTGTAAATCATTTTATCATCAATATAGGTATGTTTTGATTGTAAAGATTTTCTTCTTATAGATGAAAGCTCCATCAGCCATCTATTGACACCTCTTACAGAGTCAAATTTTAGGGTGCAGTTTCTCAACATTGGCTTGGTAGTTCGCAAATCACTAATTAACGCCGGTACGACAGGTTTCCCATCCAATAAGGATGGTTTTATCTCTCTTAGACATAGAGTGAACTCTTCTGTCTTGTTTGGAGTATAGAATGGATGGATAATCTGCCCCGGAGACGGTATTATCCCTTCCGCCCTCTTCGAGGTATTCTCATTATTTGCAAATAGATTTTTTGGCGTAATACCTAACTTAACGCTGGAATAAAGTCTGCAGGATCTCATGCCTATGTTTGCATGATCAAGAGCTAATGCTTTTAGCAGGAAGGCAGAGAGAAAAGTGAGAATGATCACTTCAAGTTAGACAACGTAGAAAATTCATTTCTTCGTATGAAATGATAATATTATATTATACTGCCTCGATAGGTTAATTCCGGCTCTGAAAGTGAGTTTGTATCGCCTTCTAGCAATGATGGATGCTCAGTGGTGCGAGATTTGCTATCGGTTAGCTTGACATTAGTCATTGAGTATGTTTCGATGGAGGAGGCTCTGTCCTCTGAGTGTAAGGCCTCGTAGTTCTTGATAGAAACCGATCTTCTTAAAGTCCAAAGTAAGAAGCAGCAAATTGCAATAAGCACTGTATTGGCCAACATGAGCCATCCAGGCCATGCCAAATGCGAAATGAATATAAGGATATCTACCAGGAAGCATAATAAGCAAAATAAAAATGTGGGTAACGAAAACATTGCAACTAATAGAAGGTATTTTGGGGATGATCCAAGTTTAGAAAACAAAATTAATAAAGCCATGACCCATAGTATAAAAGTAACGGCAAGTGATAGAGGATGCACAACTAACAATTTTGTCACTGAAGATTTCAGTTTAGATGGTAGGAAAGTTTTCCGTCTTGAGGTACTTATTTGCAAATCGCCGTAACCGATTTGAGGACCAGTGCATATTCTGTCTAGCGAACCACTTTGTTCATAGCACCATCCAAATACTCCATACGATGAATTGTGAAATCTAGACAACGTCAAATGTGACGTCACTGGAACAGATATTATCGGTAGCAGTTGAAAGACGAGAGATATGGTAATGAACACCACAACAGTGAGGGTTACTACCAACACGCCCATTACCCTTCTGCGTTAATTTTCAAAGTCTTGTCACGCATCCGTATGCTGATCTTTCATCTAACCAGCAAATAATACTGCAATATACGATCTTTAATTCCTTCAAGTAAAGTGTTGATATTCACACCCAAACAACTTCCAAACGCTCGATTGTTAAATGTCGTTCTTAATGATCTGAAAATCTTTTAGCAGATTTAGATGAGATGAGATGAGATGAGTTAAGAAGTTAAATATACTTTGGCAACCAAAGCAAGAGAGCTCAATCAAGACAGCCGTTGTATCCTATCTCTCGGAGATCTACTTTAGGAGAACAATATGGTCGAAAATGGGAAAAACTACAAGAAAAGCTCACAAAAGAGACCTCTCAATAAATTCCATCCTTTTAATAGATCAAAAACGAAAACACACAGTAAGACTGTCGTTTCTTACAATGATCCTGTCGAGGAAAATGATGACGAAAACTTTTCACAGGTGTACATGGGTTATAAAGAATTGAGAACTAAGGCCCTAGAACTGCTGAAAGTGAGAGAGACATTACCTGTGTTCCAGAATAAAGATCAAATTATGCATTATATCAGCGAAAATAGGGTGACTATCTTGATTGGTGAGACCGGTTCGGGTAAATCTACGCAAATACCTCAATTTTTGTTGGAATCGTTAACAAATAATGAAAATCGTGGTGGTATTGCTGTTACTCAACCTCGTCGTGTCGCTGCAATTAATTTGGCTACACGTGTAGCCCAAGAGTTTGGTTGTAACGTTGGCAATCAAGTCGGTTATTCCGTTCGATTTGATAACTGTACTAGTAGGAAAACACAATTAAAATATCTTACCGATGGTATGTTACTAAGGGAGTTGATGATGCATAGGAATTTAAAAGAATATGGAGTAGTCATTATTGATGAAGCGCATGAAAGAACTGTTTTGACGGATTTGATTCTTGGATTTTTGAAATCACTAATTAATGGACCTAGACCTGATTTGAAGATTATAGTTATGTCTGCCACTTTGCAAGCTGAGAAATTCAGTTCTTTTTTTGATAACGCTCCAATTCTATTTGTGGAAGGTCGTAAATTCGATGTTTCACAATATTATTTAAAGCAACCATGTGATGACGTTGTTGATGCAGTCATTAGATGTTGCACGCAGATAAATCAAGGAGAACAAACAGGCGATATATTATGTTTTTTACCTGGTCAAGAAGAAATCGATAAAGCAGTTACCATATTAAACAAAATAGCCAGCTGTATTTCGGAACAATCAGCGGTTCCTTTGATGGTAGCATACCCATTATATGCTGCGTTACCACCTTCACAACAGGCAAAAGTTTTTGCAAAAATCAAAGGTTTTAAGAGGAAAGTTGTGTTTAGTACTAACATTGCAGAAACTTCTGTGACGATTTCGGGAGTTAAATTTGTCGTTGATTCGGGTTTGCGCAAAGTCAAAGTTTGGAGGCATCAATTGGGTCTAGCAACACTCTTGACCGTCCCAATTTCTCGAGCAAGTGCAATGCAACGAAGTGGTCGTGCAGGAAGAGAAAGTGAGGGTAAAAGTTTTAGATTATATTGTGAAGGTGACTACAATAAACTTCCCCATCAAACTGAGCCCGAAATAGCTCGTTCTGATGTTACGTCCCCAGTACTAATGCTAAAACGGTACGATATTGATGATATTCTTAATTGGACTTGGTTTGAAAATCCTGGTAGAGAAGCTTTGACTATGGGACTACAGGAATTGTATCAACTGGGCGCATTGAATGATTCAGGGAAAATAACTGCACGTGGCGAGCAGATGTCTTTACTGCCGTTGCCTCCCCAGATGAGTAGTGTTTTGATCAAAGCAAGTGAAATGGGATGTCTTCCACCCATTATCGATATCATATCATGTTTAAGTGTTGAAAATTTACTATTAAATCCTCCTCCAGAAGAAAGAGATGGGGTCAATGAACGTCGACTAACTCTCTGTAAGGCCGGCAAAAGGTATGGTGATCTAATCATGATGAAAGAGCTATTTGATATCTACTTCAAAGAATTGGAAAAATCGACTTCCGCACGTGATATCAAAACTTCCGAGAAAATTGAATGGTGTAAGGAATTATGCATATCGTACCGTGGATTAAAGAACGTTGTAAAAGTACGAGAACAGCTTAAGATGTATTGTAAGCATTTGTTCGATAAGAGCAACTATGTTGAGGCAGAAGTGGAGAACTTTGTTGGTGAAGATCGTGACGAAATTGCCAAGATTTTAAAATGCTTTTTAAGCGGATTCTCAAAAAATACGGCGATAGGAATGCCAGATAGATCCTACCGAACCGTTGCTACGGGTGAAACAATTAGTGTCCATCCATCATCAATGTTATTTCTCAACAAAAGCTGCCCCGGTATAATGTACACGGAGTATGTTTTCACAACAAAGGGTTATGCAAGAAATGTTAGCAGGATAGAACTGTCGTGGCTCCAAGAAATGGCAAATGTTGCTACTGCCGTTGCCAAGCAAAGGATTAGCGGATGAATAACATTAAATAATTTAATTAGTATCATGAATGTTCATGCTTTACCCCCGGTCGAAAAACCTACAGCATTTTCAACGAACGGCCTGAGGGACAAATTTCTAAAGCGGAATTCCGGTCCTCTTATTTCAAGGTTTTAGCCCAAATTACGTCATCATTACCATGTTAACGGTTCGGTTTATTTTTCATAGGGCACCGGACACCGGACTCCCTGCATGTTAAGTCCGTACGATGTATGGCTACATCGTTTTGTTACCGAAATCTATGGCTTTCATGCGGTGCAGCGTTTCTTTGGAACTCAAACTTTTCCCGCTGCCGCCTCCCGGTTTACCTTCTGCCCCTCTACCGTTTTCTGCCCCTCCGGTTTCCCGAAAGAGCACAGAACCTTGCCTGCCGAACTAGAAAAAAGAAACGCTAACGTTGTCTCCATTACGTCAAACGTAATAGAAAGGCAGAACACAGCAACACAGCACATAGCAGCAGAAGCAGCATTCTAATTGGAATAACCGGCAATACAACAAGGATTAAAGAAATTTTTTTCTTATTCTCCCACTCCGGGAGGGTTTCTTGGCAACCCTGTAGTAAGTAATACGTAGTTATTAGAACTCTGCAGGGGTGATGGCGTAATAAGAAACGGCACTCCTTATGGGTCAAGTAGAATACACTAAGGGCTTTCTATCCAGGGTGTATACGTCAAATTATGTAATGTGGGAAACTTGGAAGGATATATATATATACATACACATATTCTCTGGATATGGTAATCTCTTGGTAGGTTTATTGTTTATGTTTCAGATATTTTAAAAAGATACAACAGCAAGAACAATTATCATTATGAAGAGTATAGCATCTTCAAAATCTAGATTCTTCAGCAGAACAAACCATTATGGGCTCGTTGGCAAAAAACTACGTTACATGGTCACGATAACTTCGATGATCGGGTTTTCATTATTCGGTTATGACCAAGGTTTAATGGCCAGTTTAATTACTGGTACGCAGTTTAATTATGAGTTCCCTGCTACTAAAGAAACTAGTGATAATGATAGACATGCTACAGTGGTCCAAGGTGCTGTGACCGCATGTTATGAACTTGGTTGTTTCGCTGGTTCGTTATTTGTCATGCTTTATGGTGAAAGAATTGGTAGAAAACCCTTGATTGTCATGGGCTCCATAATCACAATCGTCGGGGCTTGTATATCTACCACTTCATTCCGTGATTACTGGGGATTGGGACAATTTGTTATCGGCAGAGTCATCACTGGATGTGGAACTGGTCTGAATACTTCAACGATCCCAGTGTGGCAATCTGAGATGTCAAAACCCGAAAACAGAGGTGTATTAGTTAATCTCGAAGGATCCACTATTGCCGTAGGTACTATGCTTGCATACTGGATTGATTTTGGACTCTCATATGTTGACACTTCCGTTCAATGGAGATTTCCAGTTTCGATGCAAATCTTTTTTGCTTTGATTTTACTCTTTTCAATCGTTAATTTACCAGAATCTCCTCGTTGGCTAATTTCGCAAAGTAGGAACGAAGAAGCTCGTTACTTGATAGGTGCATTGGATGAAGTTGACGCTGATGATGATGCCGTTGTCGCCGAAGTTACTATGATACATGATGCTGTCAGCCGTACCAAGAACGAAAAGAACTCTATGAAGAATTTGTTCAGTAAAGGAAAGAGCCAAAATTTGCACAGAGCATTGGTATCTGCTTCTACCCAGTTCTTTCAGCAGTTCACTGGTTGCAATGCTGCTATTTACTATTCTACCGTTTTGTTTCACAAGACAATTCAGTTGGACTATAGGTTGTCAATGATTTTAGGTGGTGTTTTCTCCACAGTTTATGCTCTCTCAACCATTCCATCTTTTTTCTTAATTGAACGAATGGGTAGACGTAATCTATTTCTAATGGGTGCCGTCGGTCAAGCAGTTTCATTTACTATCACATTTGCTTGTTTAGTAAGAGAAAGTAAGCAAAATGCTAAAGGTGCTGCTGTTGGTCTATTTTTATTCATTGTGTTTTTTGGAGTTTCCCTATTATCATTACCATGGATCTATCCACCTGAAATCGCATCCATGAAAGTTCGTGCTTCAACCAATGCATTTTCTACATGTACCAATTGGTTATGTAACTTTGCTGTCGTCATGTTCACACCAATCTTCATTGGCCAATCCGGGTGGGGTTGTTACTTATTCTTTGCGGTCATGAACTACTTGTATATTCCGGTCATTTACTTCTTCTATCCTGAAACCGCTGGCAGAAGTTTGGAAGAAATTGATATAATTTACGCTAAGGCGTATGAAGATGGTACTCAACCTTGGAGAGTTGCTCAGCATTTGCCAAAACTATCCTTACAAGAAATTGACGATCATGCCAATGCATTGGGTCTATACGATGATGATATGGAGAAAGAAGACTACATAGAGGAAGAGAAAGAGGAAGAAGGTGGTGTCAACGGTTACGCCTTATTCGATAAGAACACGAAAGCCGTTAACCCAGAAGTTTTTAATGATTCTTCGGATAAAAACCCCCAACCAACTCAACATGGTGAGGGAAAAGAATCAAATTCTCTTTCCGATTGAGGACATCAAGGACTGTTGTAATTACTTAGCTCAAGTTTTTCATTTGCAATTAGACATCTCTAAGTAGTATATTCATATAATAATATTAATTGCATTAATTTACGATAACACTAATAGCAGAAAAATATCAGTACGCAGCACTAGAGTTGCAGTCATGACTCATTTAGTATCTGCTTATACGTGCATGACCTTATTCGGCGAGAATTGGTCGCTTTGCCATTGAAAATTGAAAAGTTTTTGACTAATCTCATATCAGTCTTTTACTGATAGCGGATGAGTATATAAAACAAGTAGAATAAATTGGTTGAAACGACTATCCTCAAGGTTCTGTGCAGCTAAAAATCTATCTGTCAGAATGAGAATTTCTCCAAGTTTGTTCCAAAACGGAGCCAAAGTGATAGACAAATATGCACTTTACGTTCCCAAATCAGGTGTATTTCCAAAAGGTTTTAAAGTAGCTTCTACGGCTTCAGGAGTTAAGAAGAATGGTAACCGCGATTTGGGTATCATTTTAAATACGAACACATCCCAAAAATCATCTGCTGCGGCTGTATTTACTACCAACAAGTTTAAAGCTGCTCCCGTACTGACTTCTAAACAAGTCCTCGACGTAACATCTGGCAAAGGCGTCAATGCAATTGTAGTCAATTCAGGATGTGCTAATTCTGTCACTGGTGAATTGGGCTTGGTGGATGCGAAGGAAATGGTTGCAGCAGTAAATAAGGAACTTGGATTAGAGAATTCCACTTTAGTGATGTCAACTGGTGTCATTGGTCAAAGACTACAAATGAACAAAATAACGAAAGGAATCAATAGTATATTCAGTCAGAAATTATTTGGTGACGATTTTGCTTCATGGCTTAATCTCTCAAGGTCTATTTGTACTACGGATACGTTCCCTAAGTTGATTACTTCCGAATTCACTTTACCAAACGGTGTTGAATATACATTAACCGGCATGGCTAAAGGAGCAGGAATGATATGCCCCAATATGGCTACACTTCTGGGTTTTATTGTTACCGATTTACCAATTGAGAGTAAAGCGTTGAAAAAGATGTTAAGTTATACAACCGAACGTTCTTTCAATTGTATCTCTGTTGACGGTGATATGAGCACCAACGATACAATTTGCATGATCGCTAATGGTGCTGTTGATACGCCAGAAATTACGGAAGTATCCCCAGAATTTGAACAAGTCAAGCAACAAGTGACAGAATTTGGTCAAAGGTTGGCTCAATTAGTGGTACGTGATGGCGAAGGTTCTACAAAATTTGTCACTGTGAAGGTCAACAATGCTCTAAGTTTTTCAGATGCAAAGATTATTGCAGAATCTATTTCGAATTCCATGCTAGTCAAGACTGCTTTGTATGGTAGGGATGCTAACTGGGGTAGAATTTTGTGTGCAATTGGTTATGCTAAGTTGGATAACCTAAAGTCTTTGAATGTTGATAAGATCAACGTAAGTTTTGTGGCAACAGATGGCTCTGAACCTCGCGAATTGAAACTTGTAGTGAACGGTGTTCCTCAATTGGAACTTGACGAAGAAAGAGCATCGGAAATCTTAGCTCTAACCAATTTGGAGATTTTGGTCGATTTAGGTACAGGACAGGAGGAAGCCCAATTCTGGACCTGCGATTTGTCTCATGAATACGTTACGATCAATGGCGATTACCGTTCATGAGTTCTACAACGGGTTAGTTATGTCTTAATCATGATTAGATGCATTTTAGCAATATATTAATCATACATATTATAAGCAATATTTATACATCTAATTCTTGTTATCACTCTGTAATTTGCTTTTGTTTTCCATTTGTTTGATAATACACCCGCATCAAGTGTTTCTTATTTGACACTTTCTTCTGGAAGTTCAACTTGTTCGTTCAGATAACTTATCAAGTTTTGTGGGTCTAACAGCGTAGATTTGAAGTATTGCCGTTTTGGAAGAATTCCAAGTAGATCGATAATCTCGACGGGAATTGATGGTCCCTTTTTTATTTTCTTAAGAGATTTGTTGAACTGGCTGTTTTCTTTGTCGCGAGATCTCTTTAAGGAAGTATTTAATAAATCTAACGGTTCGCTCTCTGCTTCGTTGTACATGTATGTCAACTCCAGCTTCTTTATTAAATTCTCATTTTGGATCTGATAACGGTCAGTGAATATTTCAATTAGATTTTCTTGCGGGAATCTCTCAAAGAATCTCTTTTCTAATAAAAACACATTATTTAGATTTCCAAACTTTGATTCATAACTAATCATTTTTTTGTAAATTGATCTCAAACCTGCCAAATCGTTTACTTTTTCGACGGAGGTCTCAAATAGAGTTTTAATTTGTGAGTCTTTGCTGAGCAAAATAAGGAAATCCAAATATTTGTTAACATAAAGAGCATCCGCTTGGAAGAACTTCAAGCCTAATTCCAGTACTTTGCAAGCAGTCTTATAATCATTTTGATTTTGAAACTCTAAGTACGCATTTTCGATGTAAATATCATGAGTTAAAATGTTTTTCAATTTACGACATTTACCAAAGACGGATCGAGCAGCAGAGAGCCCAGATAATCTTTTCATTGTGTTCATGTATATACAATAGACAAAAGTCAATTTTTTTTTCTGCGTGTGTACCAGCGATTCATTCTGGTCATTAGCAATCAAATGGTATTTGAGAAGTAAGCTTTGCGTACAATCCTCGAAACATTTTTGAACTGAATCAAATTTGTTATCTAATTCGTAACACTCTGCGAGCTTAAAAGTAAGGGAAGGAGATGCTGGATTGGCTAACACTGCAGTATATAATATCTGTTGACGCTCTGATGAGTCTGAAATATACATAGCATAATCATACCACATCTCAGCTGCAAAAAGCATCTGCTGAATACCCTGCTTATAAACATAAGTGATTCTTGCCTTCAATATATCCTCATCGAGTGCTAGTTTATTTTCCTTTTCCCATTCAATCCACTTTAACCATATCTGCAATTGGCTTGGATCCAGAGATTCTTCAGATTGTGGAATCGTATTTTTATTTGCCGTTGTTAAACTTGCTGGAGTAGATCTTTTCAAACCTTTTGATAAATGTGACCATTCTTGATATAAAGAACGAGCTTTCATATAATCTGCAGATAACTCACCAATAAACTTTCTCGCTGTCAAAGAGTTCACATCTTGCTCCCATTGGGTATATCTGTTCCACATTTTTTCGATATTGTCAAATGGAACACATAGCATTCTTTTATAAAGCTTTCTTAGCATATCTAACCTTTGTTGTTCCTCCCATTTGTTGACTGGCTTCCATTGCTCCAGGAACCCGAGGTAATCATTCCAAAAATGCGATGAGCGGGGCTCAAAAATAGCACATTTCTCCATGACCAATTCGAAGGCCTTCACGACCACAGCTCTGGCCTCTTGGCCTCCTGTAATTAAGTTATTTCTTCGACGAACATAATCTAAATAAGTCGACCATAATGAGATATCATTGTTCGCCATCTCTCCTGAGAGACACTGTGCAAGCAACCTCTCCACAGTTTCAAACTCGTCTCTCTGCAACTCACCTTTAAGTTGTAAGGTCCATAGAGGTGAATAAAATGGAAATTTGGTATGCAGTTCAGTGTAGACCTTTCCGGCGTCTTCAAACGCATCTTTGGACTCATAGTATTCGATCAATTCCAGATAAGCAAGAATATCGATAGGATTAATTTCAATCTTGTAGCGTGCATTGCCTTCTATATCGTTTGGATCCCTTTTCCTGGCCGTATCAGGTGGCGTTAACGATCTATTACTTGCGCCCACCGATAACTCTGGAGTTGCATCGCTGGACATATTAATGACACGCTTGGAAAGTGCTATATAGACAGCAGTGCTGAAATAGCTCGAATGACTAACTAATTCAGTAATCCTCCGGCTGAAGTGTACTCCTTGAATTGGTACCAAACTGTCTCTCCGCTTGATTGTTCAAAGGTTCTTTCTCCAACGGTGAAAAAAAAAATATAGTCGGGTAAGTTTAAATACAGACATAGAGATGTATCATCGAACTGAAATGTAAAACAAAGGAAATCGATCGATCTGAACTATATAGAGCAAACCGTGATTTCAAATGGTGGTTGCTAATGGTACAGTGCATATGTGGGGAGCAGATGGGAGGCCTTCCGTAATTTCCCCCGAAAGTATTGCTCTTTATTGGTTTTTGAATGGTTATTATCATGAGAAGGCTGTTACAGATTCCTTGGAGATCGTATTTACCAATAATACAGATCTATCACCAGATGAAGAACTTCCTTTATTGGTTTATGGGAAAAGTAGAATATCTGGATTTGTTCAAATTGTCGATTATTTGACGTCAGAATTAGGAGCCGAGAAACGAGATGATGCTACTCTTCTGCAATCAGCTCTGCTACAATTTACGACTTCTGAGTTGGCTGTATTAACAGAATATCAATTGTATCTAAATAAAGTTAACTACGAATCATTCACGCGTAAGACGTTTACCCAATTACTGTATTGGCCAATGTGGTATAACACACCCCTTCAATATCGAGCTGCAGCACGGCAAAAATGCGAAGACGTTCTTGGCTATTTACTTCATGAAGACGATCCTGAATGCGTAGAATCAAATTTATCATCAGCTACACCGGAACCAGAGGAACTGGCACAATCTAAGATATTTAAAGTTACTCAACAAAGGAAAAATAAAAGTAAAGAAGAATTGCAAAACGTAAAGCATAACTTACAGTATTTGAACAGGTTAAGCGAGCATTTAAAGATGTGGATACAAGTTAGAGAGCTTGCAATGTCAGAAAAGGTCATTCCGGCCGACCTTCTCATGTGGGCTAATATATACGTGCAGCTGCAATTGCCAGATAATGCTACAATTGCAACGCATCTATCAAAAACGTTAGGAACAGACTTTTTCACCACTTTGGAAACGCAATTAAACGTTTGCTCTAAGTTTGAATCTATAATACGCCAAAGAAATCCCAATTTTCAGGAGCAAGGAAACGTAATAATGTCTCTTTATAACTACGTAAATAAATACGTATAGAACGGTAAAATCCCCTTGTAAGTATTGAGCTAGTTCCTTTTCGGCTTACGTATCCCCTTATAAACAAAATAAAACACAACTGTGCCATCACTATTTACAATACCCAATGTAAGTCTCTTAGCTGTTGGACTACACAACAAATTGAAAACGGAATCCAAGCACTCCAAAGTTAAATAGCCCTCCTTATATTGGGACATCTCCACCGGAAGAACATACTCAGTATTGATAACGCCTTCATTCTCGTCGTCATTACTGAGTTGAGTGGGTGGCTTACCAGAGATTAATTTTATCGTTCGATCCTTCCAAAGAACCGATTCGTCACTGACGTGAACTTCATTCCATAATTGAGAATGCAATAGATTATTCCTCACCAAAGTTACTATGCTTTCATCATTGCCATTATGCTCATCCCCATTCATAGCAATTGCTCCTCCGAATTGTGTTGAAATTGTTCTGAAACTCAACTTTTTTCACCAACGCGTTTTTAATTCACTCGGAACATCAGCCAACTTTGATATACTCTGAGCATCTACTTCCCTTTTCAATAAAAGAACAGTTACTCACACTTCAATTCTTCCAAGGTAAAATAACTGGTTGTTCTTGGCACTATGCGCAACATGTTGTACTGCTTGCAAGTTTTTGCATTTCTCTTATTAAGTGTGGATCATGTACAAGGTTATAGGCCAGTCGTTCGACCAAAGGAAAAACTAACCACCTCTGAAGAGGTCAAACCGTGGTATCGTACTATTTATAGTACACAAGTGGAGGTTGTTACGCCCGCGGTTGTTGCTGGTGTGACATTTTCTGCTAAACCATTGGCAACCCCAGATCCCTTGCAGCCTTGGGTCTCATTGAATAAAGAGGGTGAACCGAAAACTGTTAAACCAGAGATTAAAAACGGACGTACCAAAAGAGGAAGTCCAGATTATTCGACTTATTTTCAAACTGTGAGTACACGTACCTTTTCATATGAGGAGTTGAAGGCACATAACATGGATCCTAATGACGTTCATGAAGAAGAAGTTTTCATTGACGAAGATAAAACTTATGTCTCATTGAATCCCGTCATTAGATGTACTCCAAATCTTTATTTCAACAAGGGTGCCTCAGGTGATATCACAAGTGAACCCTTTTGCTTTCCACGAGAGAATGTTCAATGGAAAGTAGGTAAGACATATTTCGTAACCTGGTACACTCAGTTCTTTAGGGATGAACATTCTGACAAAGTTATTGATAAGGTTCGGTTACATCTATCATACGTCAAGGAGAAGGCTAGTGAACAGGGATTCCTTAAGAGAGATATCCCAGCTACATTTTTTTCATCTGATTGGCTTCGTAACTTAGAAGGTGTTTATCCTATAGAAGTTATGCAAGAGTGGCTACAGGATGAATTCACCCGTAAGATTGTTGTTTCAATCCAGCCGGAAAATGTTCCGGATGATGAATTTGACCCGCTTCTTAACGGTGTGTTGTTGTATATTGATCAGGGTTCAAAGGTGTATAAGGACACCAAAGAGCAATTGGCTCTAAAGGATGCTGGTATTTCCAATAGCCGTTGGTATTACGTAGCAATTACCATGCCAACTGTTGTTATTGTGGCATTGGTATTGATGTACTTTTTCTTATTTGCCAACAGCCGTTATAGAGACTTTTCTGATGTTACTCGTAAAGCTGCAAACAGGAAGCGTCGTGTGCTCGGTAAAATTTCTGAATTGAAGAAGTTCAAGAATATTAAAAATCACAAATATTCAGAGTTGCCAAGTTTCAAGACGAAGCCTGGTAAGCAGAGTTAGTTCGTTTTGTTGATTATATGTAAGTAAATAAGAATACCAATCTAAATCCATTTTTGCCTTGCAGCAACTTCGCATATTTTTTCCAATATGACAACTCGTTGATCTGGTTTGAAGGGTTGTCCTATTTCATTAACTAAACCATCTTCAGCGATTATTTCATCACTCACAATATCACCTTCAATGTCTTCTTCTTCGCCGACATCTTCAATATAATAGAAAAACGGCTCAAGGGCGATCATGATCTTCCAGAAATGTACGGTACCACAATTTTGAAATAAAACGTCAATCAAACTAGGTAAATATTCCAATTCTATGTATTCTTCAGCGCAGCATACAAACTCATCTAATTCGTAGTCTTGTTCATCTGCGGATAATGTGGAGTACATTTCCGATAGCAAGGTTAATTCTTTACTGATAGTTTTCGGTATATCTTGACGTGCCTGCCATAAAAGTTTCTGAGCCCTTTGTAAGCGGTCTCGAGTAGCCTTTTCACTCGTAGTATTTTCATCTCTAAGTACTTCTTCTTGTTTTTGTACTTCCACAATTCTCTTGTCATCTTTTATGGAATCGCCAGTTTCCACATCATCATAAGGAGGTTCACTCAGCGAAGGTAAGAACCCATTACGTTCGCCCTTCTCCATCAGTTCATTATATTCGTTGTACAAAGAAATAATCTTCATCATTGGTTTGTACAATTGTTGACAAACCTTCATCTCAGAATGGGGAACTATGATTTGCTCCAAATAATGATTTATCAAACCTTCCATGAAATTCGCCCATACAGACGAGAAAACATAATTTTCGTCATATGTTTTCTCCGTAAAGTCATGATTGATGTTATGTCGCATAATCTGTTCAGTTAATGAAAATATTGAATTAGAATCCTTAGAGTGCTTCTGTGATTGTTGCTTCATCCTGGCAACTGCATTCGTATTTGAGATTTTCTCCTGATCATTTTTGTCCATCCAATATTCAGGACCACCCCGTTGTGAAAGAGTAACTAGTAGCAGAAAGAATTTTATTTTCACCCAAGGATTTAAAGTGTTCACGTATTTATCGCTTATTCTATTAACATCGTGATCCATCTTTCTGTGAATACATTTGAGGAATTTTTCAATATAATGGCTTTTTCTAATTCCGAATTTTTCATTCAAATACTCAATGGACGTGATTAAATCGTAATTTGTTCCTTCAGTTTTCATATTTTTTGAAAACCTGAATCTTGGTCTCCTTGATCTTGCATTGCTTGCTCCTCTATTTCTTTTTGGTGACCCATTGTTACTCCTTTTCTTTGAAGTCTGTCTTGATGGAAAACGGCACTTGCAAGAACACTGATCAGCGCCTGCTGCCGCATTAGCTTTAGTTGATTCTTCCAACGGTAGCATTTTCCGTGATATCTTCGGTTAGATATCAGCCAAGCCCTTTTAACTCTTCTTTCAGACTCTATGTAATAAAGTTGTTAGCCGTTTCAACACCACTCAACTAGCCATCCAGATCGATCGTTCATTAATTAAAAATTGTTAGCATCATATTATACGAGGTCAAAGTCAAATCAAGTGACTTACCTACCAAACGACAATGGTAAAAGTATATGCTTGAATACATCTAGTTTATCTTATTATTATATTAATTATGTATATATATGTGTGTACATATGTACCAATAGCTATATGTTGATACTGTAAAAAAGAGAAGTCGTTCATAACGCATGAGTAACTGCATTTGGTTCTTCTTTTTCAACGGTTTCAGTTCTTAAAGAGTCTTCTTCCAATATGTCAGCTGGAGCTATGTCGAAGTCATTCATCACTCTTTCTTCGACATTATGTTGCTCCATCAAACCATAAACAGAGATAGTAACCAACCCAAGAACACCGGCAAGACAAGAGAATACCATTGCAACGATACCCTTTTTGGTAAAACCTAATGGGATAGACTTTTCCTGAACGTTCTGACCAGTTAAGTTGAAATAATCGGTATTAGCTGCAGCATTACCCTCAGTCAACATATTGACACCTTTGCAAACATCTATATGGTAATCTGACAGTTGTTGTGTAGCAGTCGATTGCATAGTGAGCGGATCTTCAACAAGGACAATTGCAAGACCTTGCAGCAAATGCCATTCAATATGACAATGGAAGAACCAAACACCTGGATTATCAGCCTTGAATCTAATGACAAAATTAGATTGTGGGTTAACATAAAGAGTATCTCTGATCATTGGATATTCTGGGAAGGCAGCATGATCACTATCGTCGTATGATTGTGGGGTCCAGCCAAGTGCATCATCATAGGTAGGACCTCTAAGGATCGATTGGAATGCATGTCCATGTAAATGGAAAGGATGCTTACCGGTATCCTGGTTATTCACAACGATCTCCACAATTTCATCCTTAGCTAAGACAAATGTATTAGTATTGGTACCATAAACGTAAGGGTTAGTGGCGTCATCTCCGGCGGATAATGCGGTCATCAAGGTAGGGACCTTTGGAGCGGTATAAGTGATATTATTGAAGAAAGCATAGTTGACACCGCTGATCAAGTTATCCATGACGACGTCAAGTGTAATTGTATAATCTGGATCTCCAAGAAGTTCTTGCTTATTGTAAGGAACTAAGTAAAAATCATCCAAATAGTCATCTATGGAATCCACATAGTTCTGATCGGGCATTGCAGCATCTGAATTATAAACCAAATATGAGGTTGCATTCAATTCTAATGCATCTGGAATCTTATCCAACATAGTATCGTCGAATTTTTGCATGATGGCATAATTTTGCGTTGTATCATTTTTGGTATGAATTAAAACAGTGTAACGTTGTGCTACTGTAATATACAACATATCGGTAGTATTCTGTTCGGTTGCAATACCGTCGACTTCAACCACCGTCATATTATGATCTTCAATCCAGAAATATTGAGAAACGAATCCACCAGAATTGATGATTCTTAGCAAATACGTAGTATCAGGTTGAACATCCCATGTTAAATTTCTCGTATTGTTTGCAATCAAATTTTGAGGAATTGGTTCAGCACCAGTGGGGTTATTAAGATTCAGGAAACTTCCAATTAAAACATCAACGGTACGATCATACCATTCACCAATTTGTAAAACAACTTCTTCATCATAGTCGTAAGGGAAGTTTTCATTATTTTCACCGTCATCAATGATGAAAGCACCTCTCATACCATCTTCATATTGACCACTGGTGTGCGAATGATACCAGTAAGCACCAACATTGTCTGAAACTGTGAAATTATAAAGAAACGTACCATTTGGAGCAATTGGACATTGAGTAACACCAGGAGGACCATCCATCTGATTAGTACCAACTTGGAAAAGACCATGAACATGCAAAGAGGTATTAGAATTGTTAAACCCGTTCGTTAGGTATATTTCAACACTATCATTCTTTTGCACTCTAATATCAGGCCATGGGAACTCTCCATTACAAGTAATCACAGGCCTTTCACCAACACCATCGACATTTGCCCAACCCCATCCAGTTGTCCAATGAAACGTGTGGGTAGCAGCGTTCACGCATGACAGAGATAACGCAAATAAGAACAATTGGGATACTATCATCATCTTCAACGCTTATCGATCACTTATGACCAATCATAATATACTACGCGATACAAACTTTCCTGTATACACACATACACATATATATATATATATCAAACCTGCTGAAAAATTTCAGGGTGCAATAAGAAACTACCAAGAAAAAAATTTCTTCATCAAACAGATAAACCGTTGCACATGTATAAAAAGCGATAGACCACTTTAAATCATCATGCTAAGGCTTCAATTGCCCTGTTTTCATCATCATCCACCAACAACAACTCGCACGTCCTCTAATCATCGCTGCCTTGTTCATACGCACATTCCGCAGAGTATTGCCGAAAAAACTCACTTGCAGTTCCAAAGGTAAGCAGGCAGGCAGGCAGGCCCAATAAGCTTGTGCTTCGTTATAAGTGGGGATGGGGCAGGCCCTACGAGATACCATCGATGTAGCAGCGGTACGAGCGTTTCTCAACAGCCGTCTGAGTGCCGATTTTTTGCACCCATAAACGTTTTCTGGCGATAGATTGGTTTTTATTGTGTGGATAATTTTTCTAATTGCAAATTGCACCCGAATTGCGAGTCGGAGGAGGTGGCGTGATATTCACGTGGTGAGGTGTCATGTGACCTGGTGGGTACGGCTGTAGCAGCTGTGTCTGTCGCTGACACAGCTGTTAAGGTTCAAGAGGTGATTGTCGATGTTAAAGGGATAGGGATACCCTTTGCTGGTATATAGGCGTCTGAATGTGGGTGTGCATGGCGAGGTTGTTCTTGATGCCTTGAAAACAGTGAATTTGAGCAGGTTTTTTAGGTGGTCATGTCAGTACAAAGTGGTTCAAGTGATGGGCGTCAGTCTAACTTTGGTGTGGATTTCTTGATGGGGGGTGTGAGTGCAGCAGTCGCTAAGACTGCTGCAGCTCCCATTGAAAGGGTGAAGTTGTTGATGCAGAATCAGGACGAGATGATCAAGCAGGGGTCTTTGACTCATCGGTATACTGGGATAGTGGACTGTTTTAGCAAGACTGCGCAACGCGAGGGTGTTCTTTCGTTCTGGAGGGGTAATACGGCTAATGTTATACGTTATTTTCCGACTCAAGCGTTGAATTTTGCGTTTAAGGATAAGATTAAGGCTTTGTTTGGGTTTAAAAGAGAGGAAGGGTACGGTAAATGGTTTGCTGGTAATTTAGCCTCTGGTGGTGCGGCAGGTGCGATTTCTCTTTTCTTTGTTTATTCGTTGGATTATGCGAGGACAAGGTTGGCAGCTGATGCAAGCAGTCATGGTGCCAAGCGTCAATTTAGTGGGTTAGTGGATGTTTATAAGAGGACATTGGCTTCCGATGGTGTTGTTGGATTGTATCGTGGATTTTTACCATCTGTTTTTGGTATTATAGTATACAGAGGACTTTATTTTGGGCTTTATGATTCGTTGAAACCAGTTTTATTGACTGGTTCCTTAGAAAGATCGTTTTTGGCATCGTTCTTGTTAGGTTGGGTTATTACGACGGGTGCTTCTACCGCCTCATATCCATTGGACACGGTAAGGAGAAGAATGATGATGACGTCTGGACAAGCTGTTAAATATGATGGTGCGTACGATTGTTTCAAGAAAATTTTAGCAGCAGAAGGTCCGACTTCGTTCTTCAAGGGTTGTGGGGCCAACATTTTTAGAAGTGTTGCAGCTGCAGGTGTGATTTCCCTATATGATCAATTGCAAATGATAATGTTTGGTAAGAAATTTAAATAAAAACTGTGCAGAATAGGTACGTATATGTGTAATGATTTGTTTTCGTGAAGGTTTGTTTATATCGCGGCAGGGCTTGATTGAAAAGCAAAGCAAAGCCAAAGCGAACATCAACATCAACATCATCGTTAGAAAAGGGCAAAACTCGACGTTTATGGCATCTATTGAAAAATTTATTTCGCAACCGCCATTGATTACTCATTCATCTTTAGCTCAATTGAGGTATTTGATACTCAGTGAAGGTCTTCCTCTATCAAGTGATGATAAACAACTGCAACGACTTCGTTGTTACGTCTGGTCAATACTTTCAAGAACATCGATGGAGAGATCAACCCAGCTATATCTCTCTTTTCTACAATTAGGACCTGCTCCTCGACCCATATATCAAAAAATCAAGAATGATACCTTTAGAACTTTACAAACAGATTCAAAATTTATAACAATTGTATCAGAGGAATCGTTAGTGAGATGTCTCTCGTGTTTTGCTTGGCAAAGCTTGCAATTACAACGCGATAATGATAAAAAATCTCTTCAGGTGAGTACTTACGTTCAAGGTATGAACGTGCTTATGGCGCCTCTACTTTACTCATGTCCTTCTGAACCACTTGCTTTCCAACTGTTTTCCACATTGTGTTATTCAATAATACCGACGTATTTGAACAGTAACCTTACAGGAGTCCATAATGGAGCAAAACTACTGGATATTTGTTTAAAAATTATTGATCCAAAATTGAGTAGGTTTTTAAGTGATAATTTGCTAACAGCAGAAATTTATGGGATACCTTCCATCTTAACTTTATCCAGTTGTAATAAACCATTGGATCAAGTCTGTAAACTATGGGATTTCATGTTTGCATATGGGTTCCATATGAATATTTTGTTTGTAGTGGCTTTGCTCGTGACGATAAGAACTAAAATTCTTAAATCTGAATCACCAATGAATTTACTAACAAGACAGTTACCTGACTTTGATGCTGATGAAATAATCAAATTAGGAGTAGGATTCGTTGCAAAGATTCCAACAGATATTTACAATCTACTGGTAGATCATCTATCCGATCCAAATCTAGTAGTTTCTTACAACGATTAAAAATGCACAATTATGATTTTAAATATGTATCACAAAATATAATTACAAAACCCCTAATTTATCAAAATCTTCTTCATTGATATATGCGCATAAGATTGTTCTTCCATTAAATTGAGTTCCCGGTAAACTTTTCATGGCATTCATGGATGCTTGTATGTTCTTAAATTTCACGTAGATATTACCAATTCCTTCCCCGATATGTTCAAAATTAAGACGGTAATCAACATTTGGTTTCTTCACCCTAACCGTTTCCACTTCATCTAACGTACATTTCAGTGTTTCCTCGATTTCTTGGGCAAAGGGCAAAAATTTCAAATCTAATGGATCAACACAATTTAATAATACCAACACCTTAGACTCCGAGCGTGCTTTTTCAGTAACCAATTTAGGTATGCTCTGAAAAGTGATTGAGGAACTGCTCTGGACTAATTTTCCTTTATTTGGTCTGAACCAAATTAATGGTTCCATTTTATTTAGCGCTTCTTCATTTGGTTCATCCAATTCTACCAATGCGCAGCCAGTAAATTCTTTTGTTTCTTCAGAAGCATCGATATAGTAAATTGGATTGATGTAACATGTTTTGACGTCGAAGCTCAAGAGTAATTGCTCGATTGCACTTTCATCTTTATCTTTTAGGCCCTCAATGGCGATAATATCCGCACTGCATAATCTATCTGAGTGATCTAGCTGTTGGACGAATTCATTGGGTCTCTGCCACCTGGCGGTTGACGATCCCACCTTTTGATTGATAAAGGTTCGGCAGCTTAACACTATGGTTGTGCATTCCGCTGAGTTGAATTCTACCACAGCGAAATTCGAGCCCTCGGATGAAACAGTAAAATTAACTACTTGGTTTTCATCTCCAAGCCCTTTAACAAATTTTTCCAAGTACTCCTGTAGTGACCTGCCAATTTTATCATCTTCCAAAAGGTCAATTATGAGTTTGCAGCTCAACTTGGATAAAACTAGATTGTTACTCGTGGCATCCTCAAACAATATCCGAGTTCTTCTACTTTTAGTACCTCCATGAATAGCAACTCTTTCTAATTTGAGGCGGTCCAGCTCTTGAGGTTGTCCAGGTTGCGGAAATAAACCACTTATTTTGGCTCTCTCTGCCGGTACCTTTTCAAACCCTTTTGGCGTTATATCCCATTTAGTGGGGCTCATTCTTTTTCTTCTGTCTATGGGTATTACATCTTTTAGGTAATCATCCCCAAATCTTGCAGAAGCTACTCCAGAAGATGAAGTTGACGTATCAACACCTGAATGATACCTACTACGAGTATTCTGCTTTGCTGCTGGACCTCTCGGCAACCATCTACCTTCGTGGGGACTGAATCTTCTTTGATCCATCCTACCTCCGCTTCTATTTTCTCTCCTATTGAATGCCTCTCTATCTTCTGTCCTGCTTGAAGGTACCGAATATCTGCTATCTCCTCTAGCCTGTCTCGGACCTCTTGGTAGATCTATGGTTCTTTGTCTCTTAGTTTCACCTTCGGTGACACCACCAGTTGGAGCAATCCTTTTTGTAGAATCTCCATCAGAGCCCTCAGCACTCATGGATGCAATAATTTTTGACCTTAGGTCCTCTAATGCCTGTTGATCACCCATCCTGGTCAGTTCATATATTGTAACTTTATCGTTATTTTTGGTTTCTGCGTTTTGTCCAACTGAAGTTTTCGAATTTTCGTTTCAAGATGGGCAGTGTGTATGCGAGGCGGCTGGAAGTTTGCCCTGTAATTAACACGGTGGACTTCAATAATAGAATTAAGAAATCGTTAAAATTAAGTTTCAAACTCCACAAATTGGTCCATTTCGATATGAGATTTTCTCTGGTATATTTTTTACTTTCATTTGTATCCCTGTTGGTTGGAACCTCGGTAGCGGCAGTGATTGGAGTAGATTATGGTCAGCAATACATAAAGGCTATGGTAGTGTCTCCACAGGCTCCGTTGGAATTGATTCTGACACCTGAATCCAAGCGTAAAGACGTATCAGGACTAGCCATTAGAGGTTTAGGAGGTGGCTCGATCGAGCGTCTGTATGGCTCTTCGGTGGGCTCAATAGCTACAAGATATCCGAAGAATTCATTGCTACATTCAAAACCACTATTGGGCAAGACTTTGGGAGACGAAATTGATATGCGACTATATCTGAAGGAACATCCTGGAGTAGAAGTAGTTTCGACTGGAAGAAATTCTTTGGCATTTTTAGTCGATGGAGTTCAATATCCAATCGAAGAGTTGACAGCTATGAGCATTCAAGAGATCATTAACAGAGCCAATAACCTATTAAAAGAGAAGGACCCGGCTGGAATCGATCCAGTTGATAAGTTGGCTTTGACGCTTCCGGGATTTTTCAATCAGCACCAGCGAAGAGCGCTTCTTGATGTAGGATCTATCACAAGTGATAGTTTGGAAACATGTTTGGTGAATGACGGATTATCGGTAATGATAAATTTTGCTTTTACAAAACGTGATTTTGTGCCAGGAGAGCCTCAATATTATATCGTTTATGACATGGGTGGCGGGTCGACTAGGGCTTCTCTTTTTTCAATTTTGCAACCACTGAATGAAACTGAACCTCTAAAATTAGAATTTGGTGGATATGGTTATGATGCCCATCTAGGAGGCTCAAAATTTACTTTAGAGGTGGCAAGCTTAATTGAAAACAAATTTCTGGAAACGCATAAAAACATAAGAACAGATGCACTGCATGCCAATCCTAAAGCTCTAGCAAAAATTATTCAGGCAGCAGAGAAAGCGAAACTAATTTTAAGTGCGAATACGGAGGCTTTTGTTTCTATTGAGTCCCTTTTTGATGCTATTGATTTCAAGACGACGATATCTAGACAGGAATTTGAAGATTTTATCCAAGATAGCGTTGCGGATATCATGCAACCCATTGAAGATGCGATGAACACGCAAATGTGGCCTTCTATAATAAATATCCGCGAGTTATCTGGAGTACTTTTAACCGGTGGCTCCAGCAGAGTCCCAATTGTTCAACAACAATTATCAACTATGCTAGGCGAAGATAGGGTTTTAAAAAGCGTAAATGCTGATGAATCCGTCGTCAATGGTGCTACTATAAGAAGCGTCAAACTTTTCAACGCATTCAAGACAAAATCATTGGATATTGTCGAACGTTGCTTATACAATTATGCCATTAAACTAAATGATGAGGATTCCGAAGAGATAGTTTTCCCCAAGGGTCATGTATATCCTGCACAAAGAGTACTCACATTAGATGGATTAAATGATATTTCTGAAAACATTACCATAGATCTATTCGAAAATGATAAATTATTTCAAACCGTAACTGTTAAGGCAGGTGCAGTCGAAAAGGGTTTTACACATAGTGTTTGTCCCAAAGGTGTCGTCTATAATGCAACTTTGTCAATTTCTCAAAATGGTTTATTTGAGCTCGATAAAATCGAAGCAATTTGCTTGAAAGAAGACGTTTTGCAAAATGATGAGGCTAGTGAGGAAATCAACGTCGAAGCAGTAAAAAGTAAAATTGCTAAAATCAACCGTTCTACTAGATTAGAAATCGCCAAAAAAGATGTTCCTATTAAGCGTATGTCATTCGAAGAAAAGAAGCGCTTAAGAGCTCATATAAACTCGCTTGAGCATAAGGATAAAGAAAGGTTCGAATTAGAAGAAGCAAAAAATTTGCTAGAGGGATTATTATATGAAACAAGAGGCTTCCTAGAAAGTGAAAGCATTGCGGAAAACGGCCCAAAGGCACACCTGGAAAAGTTGGAGAAATTAATCCCTGATTATCTAGCATGGTTGGAGGACGAATCTGATGGTGCCAGTAAGACTTCAATTATGTCCAAAACGGCGGAAATTAATGATTTGAAGAGTAAAATTGAAGTTTACGTTCAGTCTTTAACTGAACCGCTTGATTCAAAGCAATTTAAGGGGATGCTTGACAGTGCTCATGAGTTATCTGAAAACTTTTCTGAAGCTAAAGGCAACGATCACGAAGGTCTCAGCCTGCTCGGAAGCAAATTTTCTGATCTTGGCTATGACGCGCAGCAAGAATACTCCAATATAAATCTGCCATATTACCTTTCGAATTCACTTAAGGGGTGGAATGAAACGCTAAATAACTTCAATGAAGTTGTTGCTTCATTAGAAGAACTGGTGGTTTCCGATGCAGTCGATGAATCCAATCGTGAAGATCTCTTCGAGACGAAACTCGCTTTTGATGCAGCATATGCTGAACTGGAGAAAAAAACGAATTTATTCAAGAAGGGTCGTGATTACCGCTTTCGTGAGCTGCTCTCCTGGTTGCAGAGGACAGAGAAAGCCAAGAAGAGAAAGGATGAAAAAATAAAGAAGAGTTTGGGAGACCTAGAAGAAGAAAACAAAGAGGGGCAAATATCTCAAACCAAGAGCAGTACTCCAGAACCTGAACCTACCATAATTTCAAGTGTCACATCAGTACCTACCCTAACGAAAGTGGAAGCTGATAGCTCAATAACAGTTGAGGCGACAAGGTTCCATGATGAATTGTAGTACCTATGTATCTAGGGTGCCCCCGTAGAGCATTTCCATTTATATATATAAAAATCTATGTAAACTTTTAATCAACTAGAAACTTGCAACTTGTAAGGCATCAGATTGCAAAGGTGATAGGGTGCCACGGCGTAGTGGTGGGCCCTAAGTCCCCCTCGTTTGGCATAGGATGCCAAGGAGATATTCGAGCATCAAGTTCTTCTCAGCATTTCAAGCAACCGTACGTTCTGGTAGGACCAAGATTGTACTAATGCTTCCAGAGATAAAGCGGGCTTCTATGTAAGACAGCTGCAGCAGCTTAGTCGCCAAGCGTCAGATTCAAAAAATATGAAATTTGGCTAACTAAAATCATTTTCTTTGTAGTTATTGTTACATTTTCCATCATTGTGAGACGTATCCATGGTGTGTCAATTGGCGGAGTTGAATGTTATAATTTGTGGAAAATTCGGAGATATCATGATAATACATGATTAGGAGGGGTTTATTGTAGAACATTTTGCTATATGTTACACGAGCTTCTCGACATAGTTTCTACTATTCTACGATGCTCTTGAAGGAAAATGGCTCATAGGCATACCCTTCACCTTCGAAAAATTTTGACATAGCTTCGACCCAGTGCAGACGCAATGAATGCAGCATAGCTGAAGTTCCCTCCATAAAGACCAAAATGCACACAGTCAACACAAACCACATGCCAAACAGGAAAACGACTTTTGCTACTGCCAAAGGTGATCCAGAGTTCTCCGAAGAAAATCCATTTGCGATGGTCATTGTCCATAAGACGGTCGATAGTTGGGCATGAGCTAATGATAATGCCCACAGTCGCAGATATGAGGCCGTATGGGATATACAGTTCAAACAGAACTCGATGGTATGAATAACTTGATGAATCATCACATCTCCAAAATCAAATTCCTTAGGCTCCTCCCCACTTTCAAAATCGGTAATGACCATATCACTGCCTGCATCTTGAGGCTCCAGTAAAGTTTGACTATTTCTTTGGTCATCTACACTTTGGTAGCCATGGGCAAGCGCTAAGTTATTTTGCCGTCTCAGGGTGAGTGGTTTGTACAAAAGTAACCACGGCACGCATATTAATGCAGCAACCAACAATACCGACTGTACGAAGGCTTGGCCCCGATATAACTGATCATCGATCGTACCTGGAGACAAAAACATATTAATCAGCATATTTAATAAGGCAGGCGCTGGTTTATTATCTTTTATCCAATCTTTGGACCATTTATATATAATTGACCATGACAAGTAACCAAATATGGATTGCATGAATATGAGACCTGGAACGAAGTTGCCAATTATGTCTACCATGGAGTTCTTATTTTTGTAGTTGATATACGAAAACATGAAAGAATAAGTCATATGAATAAACCCCATCAATATAGACAATTTCATCTTATATGAGTTCGAAAAAAGTAAACTGTTATCTGTTCCATGCCATGCAAAATCTAAACCGAAGGAATAAACTCCAATTTTTGTTGCCTCAATATTATCTCCCTTTTTAAATGTTGAAGGCCATTTCCAACCAGATGGGAAAATGGACATAGATTTTGAAAAAATATCATTGTACATTAAGCCTGTATACATGGAGAATGCACCCATAAGGGAGATCACGTACCTACCTGAATACGCCATATCAAGTATTTCCCCTCTTTGCATAGCATCAAATTTTCTCTCATTCAGCATAAAAAAAAGACCAATTAGAAATAAAATGATACCGTGACCTAAGTCACCGAACATAATGGCAAACATAAAAGGGAACGTTACAATTGTCGCCAGGCCAGGATTGATCTCTTTGTACGTGGCTGTACCATATGCGTCGACTATAGACTGGAATGCCTGAGTGAATTTATTCGTTCTGTGGTAGGTAGGAGGTAACTTATTGGTGTGTATAACACTTATGACGGTGCTATATTCTGAGCCAACACTTTCACTGTAATCCTTCAACGAATTTGACACGGTAGGGAGCTCCAAACTAGGAATCCACCCTTCTGCCACTAAGCCTTGAGATTCTTGCCTAAAAAGATTTAAAGTAGCATAGATGTACTTCTCTCTTTTAACCATGGCATTCCACATTGGGAGTTGGTCGTTAACCACTAACAAATCCGTGTGTAAAGTTTGCTCGGTAGTCAACACAATTTGCTGCAAGTCAGATATTTTATCATTCAAAGTTTGAAGCGCAGTATGCGAACGTTGCTGCAAAGAAAACACACGGCCATTTAGAGAATCTACAACACGCTTGACCTTATTCAATAAAGTGTCACCATGTGTGAAAACTACGAAACAGTCCTTCTCAACCTTTTCTCCGTTTTCTAAAAGTGGTTCATTGATCGAAAAATTTTGGAAAAAAAGATTGCCGCGAAGCAGTCTCCAAAGAATTCTGTTTAGCACTTCCACTTTGTCCCTTCTAATGGACCCTGCTATCATAAATTTATCATGGAAACCCTGCTCTAAAATATCATAGTCGCTATCTGAGTCCCTTTCATCTGCAGGTATATCCTCTTGCTGTTGTTCGTACTGTCCTGCTCCATCGCTGTCATTTCGGAAAGAGAACGTATCGCTCAACGTTTCGCTCTCATCATCATTTGTGAGTCTAAAATCATCAACATCTGCAATCTCGCGTCGTTCACGTGCTACTCTTCCAAATATACCTGGATTACCCTCGAGAAACCGTGAGCATTCAAAAATCACATATCTTTGCTCGAGGAGATCGTTCAATCTTTCTCGCAACTTAGATAAGGAGTCGTTGAGCTGCCTAACACGGTCTTCGAATCCTGAGATATCTTCCACCATTTGATGAATCGAATCATGAGAGTGTGTGTGCATGGTAGAGACTAGCTGGGCTAAATTTGGGTGTTGAATAGCGTTACCTTCGTCATCGATATGCAATATGTATTTCCATGTAGCCTCCGCATGCTTATTAGCAACATCCTTCATATAAAGGACAGATCGTTCAACTTCATCAAATCTTCTTATCTGGGAGACATAACTTCTTTGGAATGCTGTCAAATCTTTATTTAGATCTCTAAACATAAGGTTCCCAAGATTTCCGAGCAAGCATACCACTTCTCTTGAAATTTCCAACGGGACATACAATTGCACATAAGTCATATCCGCAGAGCCTGAATTATCAATTATTAATTGTTAGTTACTACTGACTTGAATTTTGCTTGAAGAACGCGGGGTTCTTTTGCCTCTGGGGGGATTCAAAACATACGGTATATCGCTTCCTCTTTGACCATTACAATTCTTGGAAATTTATGGAAGACTAAAGATAAGAGCTGAAAAAATTGCAATCACTTGGCTTAACGCGTTGTTTGGGCAGGGAAATTATTTTTATTGCTTCTCCCTATTTATTGCTGAACAATATCACCGAATGATAGGTGCACAGGCTCATTAGAGTTCTCCATTCTTGAAGACACCCGGTCGTTTCGGTAGGACGTAGATAATGACACGGCTATGTTGATACGATGCGCCCCGACCATGTTATTCATTAATAATGACTACTAGTCTCCAGGATGAAACTTGATCTTTTTACGCAAACTGGCACGCATAGTCTGGCAGCATTATCACCTTTTCTGAAATCTTCTCTGAAATAGCAAGCTGTTTGGTACTGCGCAAGGTTTCATAGGGGTAGAGAAACAGGCGCTCAAAAAGAATACTCAAAATTCGAAAATCGGAAGCCTCATTAGAGAAAATATTAGTGTACTATGACTATTGATGAAGCTTATCCGAATACCGCTCGCAGGTCAAATATTGACAGCGTTACTAAAATGATGTACCGGCCTTTGGCCACCGAACCACTGGCGAGTTTTATATTCCCCGACATCAGAGCACTGTACAGCATTCGACTGGATTCATTTATAAACCTAAATTACAAAGAGGTAACCATTCATGGGTTTGAAATTTACATTGTGGAGCAATGGGCAGCAGAGAGGAAACTCTCTACCGTTATCACTTCGTATACCGGAAATTCCCAGGATACCATTCATGCCGTACAAGTAGTGATACCTAAGGATCCAGAACGATGGCCAGGGATGTTAAGAAAATACTACGAGAGTTTGTCGACGTTTGCTCAAGCAAAAGTTATGCCTAAAGGTACTCTCTTTATTACCAATCTAGCATCAGTTCCTTCAAGTTTAAACCTACTGCACGTTGAATGTGGAGATGTAAGGCCCATTTGGAGAAATTTCAAAGTAAATTTTGATTTGAAAAGATTGCGATGTGGAGGTAGATCCGCTTTGTTATTATGTGCTCCATCTAATGCAGCTGAGGATAAATTCTCCCAACTTTACAAAATATCAATGTGTCCGACCTCACGTCAACAACATTTACAAGTAGCTGAGGCGGGTGAACATGCGCAAGAGCACACATCAGATTTAACGAACACTTACAATCCGGTTGTAGAGCTTATAACATTAGTTCAGACATCTTTAGGCTATTTCAACCTATTTCATCATGACAAGGACGGGTTACTGTGTGACAATACGGAGGCAGCGGTAACTCAGTGGTGGGATAAATATGGGAAGTTTTACCTGGGCTTAGAGAGACCAAAGAACGAGGGCTCCATTGGTCCCACTACAGTCACGGCACTTATAAGTTTGGTATTAAGTTGTTATTTCAAGCTGAAAGTTGAGGACTGTATATCATCTAAAGATCCATTTGAAGAAGAGGAATTTTTCGCAAGCATTTACAACTTTCAAAAGAAATATGGATTTTCTAGAGGCCATAACCCCATATACTTGGATGATAAAATCTTAGAAAAATTGTTTGAAGTGTCAGCGAAAACTTCCAATACTGATATTTTTAAATTTAAAAAGGTTGTCAAGTCCACGGTGCAGGATATCGCTGGTAAAGGTAACCCTATGCATCTTTCAAATGAGATCCTAACCACAAATCTCGATGCTTTAGTCAAAAATATACATGGTGGGTCTCTTGGACTGCTATGGAAGAGTAAAGGCAGACCAAGAAGAAGTCGCAGAAGGATGTGGGACAACCCAGGCTTCTGTCGTATTAGATACTATAGAGGTGACCCTGATGCTTTATTGGAAAAACAAGCAATACTTTTCACGGAGCTAAAAAGTAATGCAACAGATTCACAAGAATCTTCAGACGAACAAGGTAAGCAAGTGTTCGATACCAAACTTACGAGATATAACACGTCGAATTCATCAGTTTCAGCATCATCTATGCTTTGTAATTATGACAAGAACAAATACGCACGTAACTTTGGTATCAACAAAATATACCATGGTGAATATTTCAGGCGTAACTCGGTGCCATTTATTGATGATGACACTCACGAAGCATTGGAAGACGAAACACCATTGGATAATGATAAGGCACGTTATCTTTATCGTTCTAATTCATTTTCACAAGTTCAAGATGTAGTGGAAACATGGAGATTGCCATTTGATCCATCTTTGGTGAAAATGGCTCGGGATTTATTGAAGATAAAGTTCAAACTAGAAACACAACAACGAGTGGACGAAATGATGCAGGGGTACATGGGTGGAGTAGAAAGACGTTCAGCTCATGAAGAAGGTTGTGTGATATTTGATGATTTGATGCATGAATTACAAAGTGATTACCAAGCTTACACACATCGTATCAGAGAGCTGGATAATACAAATAAAGAAGTTGAAACTAAAAAAGTACTTTTGCAAGGAGAAATGCGAGAATTAAACTCATTATCATCTAAATTCAAATATGATATAAGAGTCCTTGAAGTTCGTATGAGGGATGTAGAAGACAGCGTTAAGCACTTTGACAAAAAGTTGGCGGCAATACAAAAATCACTTGTAGAGCAAGGGCTCGGTATTGCTATGGCTGTGGATTCATTAAGCGATAAAGCGAAGTTTGACAAGTGCATTAATGACTTAGTTCATGCGGAAAACACAAAATACGAAGGTTTTTGCCTAAAGATGTTCAGCAAAAGGTTTGCTGGAGACATGAAAAAAAGTATTGCTGATTGGGGTTCATGGTTTTTTGGGAAATTATTTTATAAAAATCAGTTGGCGGATACTGATAAAAGCATAGCATAAAAACGGTATAGCAATACTTCAAGTTTTGCATTTTCTCCCGTCTCAAAAAAGTAGGTAGCCAGAAATAGTGCAAATTCCTATTAAACGTACGTTAATTATTTTTTCATACTTAAATGAATTCCATATACTGCTTCCAGAATACTTGTCTTTTCTAAAAGCTTTTTATATTCTTTGGAGTCTTTCGGTATATTCTCCCAATTAATTTGTTCCATCAATGATTTCAGCTCATTAGTAACCACTTCCAGTTTTTCATTAGTAAATTCTTTAGTGAGCTCCAGCGATCGACGGTTCGTATCAAGGCGCTCGGTTTTAATGTCAAATTTTTCATCAGTATAATGATCAATATTTTGGTATCCCGTCAGCCTTGTTTCGATGACAAAGCTTTTAATCGAATTCAGATGTTCAATAATCTCATTTATTAAAGCCCATATTTTATGGTTCATGTATTCTTGCAATTCTATCTGATATATCAAATTGTAATTTTCCATTGTCAATTTATCTGCTTCAGAAGGAGTGGACAATTTGTCATACGTTTCTTGAGTTTTAGGTGATACATTTTCACTTAGTTGCTCATATGATATGCCAGTCTGATTTGCTAACCTCCTCAGCAGATTTTCAATTTTATCCCTTTCTTGCCGATTGGCTCTGCATTCTGAGCTTAGAATCTTGGTCAACTGGAAGAGATACCCAAAGTTATCGCTACTTGAATCCATATTGACAGCTTGATGTTTTACAATGAATGCATGCTTTCCTCAGCATTTGGTGGATTAATGTTTAAAAGCGTCCTGTGATATGTTGCATTGCCGAAGTTTGGATCACAGGGTGAAAAACTGTGAACTAGTATTAATGAATGTCCTGAAAATCTTAATAGTGATGAAGCGGTGGCTCAATGGTAGAGCTTTCGACTCCAATTAAATACTGGAAATTCCAAGGAATTGCAATCGAAGGGTTGCAGGTTCAATTCCTGTCCGTCTCATTCTTATTTTTTATTTTTTTCACAAAATTTCATGTTTTTCTCTATTATTTGAATGCTAAGTAAGCGTGAAAAGGATAGAAGCTTCAATACGGCAGTCAGTTGGATAAGCAACACATAAACAGAAAATCTGGTAGATATGGCTGAACATCATTCAGACTTCACAAACTTTTCTCGTGTAGACGATAAAAGACAGGCGTTACAGTTAGTCGAAGATCACTACGAGACGTTATCCGCCGGTCAAGACAATTGGGTTTGTAATTTATCCAATGCGTCCTCCTTGCTATGGCATGCTTACAAATCCTTGAACGTTAGGGTCAATTGGGCTGGATTCTATATAACGCAGCCTCACAATGATGCTGCAGTGCCACAAGAGCTACTGTTGGGACCTTTCCAAGGTAAAGTGGCATGTCAAACTATTCAATTTGGCAAGGGTGTTTGTGGTACCGCTGCTTCTACACAAGACACACAAATCGTTCCTAATGTAGAGGAGGCTCCTAGTCACATTGCCTGTGATGGTGATACTAAGAGCGAAATTGTTGTACCTATAATAAGCACTGACACAGGCAAAACTTTGGGGGTCATCGATATTGATTGTGAAGACTGCAATGGTTTTAACGAGGTCGATAAGGAGTATCTAGAAAACTTGGCAAAACTAATCAGTAGAACTTGTAAGTTTTAAATAGAATATAGAAAATCATTCATATTCATTTTCATAAAATGGAAAGCGAAAAAAAAATAATGATTTCGCCCAGGATCGAACTGGGGACGTTCTGCGTGTTAAGCAGATGCCATAACCGACTAGACCACGAAACCATCTTAATTGGTAATATTGAAAAATATGTGCGAGGTTATTATTGTTGTAATTATAGTTTTCATACTCACCTGACTAGAGCCGTAATAATATGCTTCAACTTCTCATTCAAAGTCTTAATTCTTTTGCCAATTGTAGCCATATTAAGGGATCGAGACAACTAGATCTAAATATTTGCTTGCTTGCCTTTTTCTCTCGGTTAAAGTGAATCACGTTTACGGGAATTTATTGACCGTATGAGAGACTATGCTGTGGTTTCGTGAGCACCATTCTGTACCAAAATACGAGCGTGCACAAAAATTTTCTTTGTATCCTCTGTTGTATGCTAGTTAGTTTACCTCATGCAAGCGTACTGCAATGTTAAATACTGCTAGAACAGGAAACGTCGCAGTATTGCAAAGGTTGTCAGTCGTGGTATACATATGTTCTAGCTAATCTATCTTCGTATGGACACTCGACGATTATTTCAGCCCCATCTTGCATAACTAATCACCGCAGTAAGCTTGACAGACGAAAGTTTAGCACGTATTGCAACTTCTTAGCGGATGAATACTATTTGCTAGTTATCTTTATGGACGGACTGGCCCCGTGATCGCCTCGCGCGTTTTCTAGGTTCAAACATGATAAAAAAATTTTCAAGCGATGTGATGAGATGAGATGAGATGCACCTTCGGTATTCTAATGGGCGTCTCATTAGAACAAGTGCTATAATAAGTTGACATTCATAAGTGCATAACTCACACACAGCTTAGAATGGTCAAGCAATCTAGAGAGTTAACTTCATCTAGAAAAAGAGTAGCAGATGATGAGCACTCTGACATCGGATCTGATGAAGATGATAACCTTTTGCTCGTGGATGGGTTGATTAATCCAGCGGATGATGATAGTGAAGAAGAAGAAGAAGATCAAGAGGAGGATGAAAACGTTCAAGCTTTGTCTGAAGAGGAGGAAGACTCCGATCTAGAGTTTAATGAAATACTTGCAAGAGAAGAAGATGAGGATTCGAATAATTCTGATTTCTCAGATGATACAGATTCAATGACGGATAGGCTATCAGGTGTCAAGCTAAATACAATTGCTGATCCAAATATTTATACCAAATTTTCCGACGGTAGAGAAAGAATTATCAAACCAGAAATTAACCCAAAATACGATAGTGATGACAGTGATGGGGAAACATATAACACAATTGGGAATATTCCATTGTCTTCCTACGAAGAAATGCCTCATGTTGGTTACGATATTAATGGTAAAAGAATAATGAGACCAGCTAAAGGCTCTGTATTGGATCAATTACTAGATACTATCGAGTTACCTGAAGGTTGGACCGGTCTATTGGATAAAAACTCTGGTGCCGGATTGAACTTGACAGAAGAAGAACTGGAACTAATATCCAAGATTCAGAAGAATGAACAAACGGATGAAAGCACAAATCCATATGAGCCATTAATTGATTGGTTCACAAGACATGAAGAAATAACACCTTTGACCGCTATGCCGGAACCAAAGAGAAGATTTATTCCCTCTGTTAATGAAGCTAAGAGAGTTATGAAGATTGTCAAAGCTATCAGAGAAGGTCGTATTATTCCACCAAAGAAACTGAAAGAAATCAAAGAATCCGAAGCAGCAGAAGATTATAAATACGATTTATGGGGTGACTCAGCCGATAGCGTTGAACATGTAATGAATCTGAGGGCACCTAAACTACCTCCTCCAACCAATGAGGAAAGTTATAACCCCCCAGAAGAATATCTACTGTCTCCTGAAGAAAAGAAAGAATGGGAAAACTCTGAATACAGTGAAAGAGAGAGAAATTTTGTTCCACAAAAATTCGCAGCATTAAGAAAGGTTCCAGGGTATTCTGAATCCGTTAGAGAAAGGTTCGAAAGATCATTAGATTTGTATTTGGCACCTCGTGTTCGTAAGAATAAGCTAAATATTGATCCGGAGTCCTTGATACCTAAACTTCCATCTCCCAAGGATTTGAGACCTTTCCCCATCCGTTCTTCAACAGTATATTCGGGCCATGAGGGTAAGATACGTTCTTTGTCCATTGATCCATCGGGTTTATGGCTGGCTACTGGTTCAGATGATGGTACTGTTAGGATTTGGGAAATTTTAACTGGTAGAGAGGTTTATAAAGTTCAATTGATTGACCGAAAAGAGAATTCGGATGACCACATTGAATGTCTAGAATGGAACCCGGAAAAAGATATAGGCATACTTGCTGTTGCCGCTGGTGAGAATATTTACTTAATTGTTCCCCCAATTTTTGGATTCGACATTGAAAATAATGGTAAGACCAAGATTGAGAATGGTTTTGGATTCGACACTTTTGGTACCCAGAAAAAGTCCAATTTAAATCTAAATGATAGTGAAGAGGAAGGTGAGGATGAAAGTACTGTGAATGATGTAAAGAAAACTGTTGCAAAATGGAATAAGCCATCATCAGCTCAGCTTGAAAAGGATATATCCATCATCATTACATGTAAAAAAACTGTTAAAAAGTTATCTTGGCATAGAAAAGGTGATTATTTTGTTAGCGTTCAACCAGATTCTGGTAATACATCTGTGTTAATTCATCAATTATCGAAACATTTAACTCAATCTCCATTCAAGAAGTCCAAAGGTATAACTATGGATGCCAAATTTCATCCCTTCAAACCACAATTATTTGTGTGCTCTCAGAGATACATTAGAATATATGATTTAGCACAACAAGTGTTAGTCAAGAAGTTATTACCGGGTGCACGTTGGTTGTCGAAATTTGATATTCATCCAAGAGGTGATAATGTTATTGCATCCTCATTCGATAAAAGAGTATTATGGCATGATTTGGATTTGGCTAGCACACCTTATAAGACGCTAAGGTATCATGAGAAAGCGGTCAGGAGTGTGAGTTTCCACAAAAGACTGCCGCTTTTCTGCTCAGCAGCTGATGATGGAATCATTCATGTCTTCCACGCAACCGTGTACGATGACATGATGAAGAATCCATTGATTGTTCCATTAAAAAAATTGACTGGTCATAAGTTGGTGAACAGCCTTGGTGTTCTAGATAGTGTTTGGCATCCAAGGGAAGCTTGGTTGTTTTCAGCGGGCGCTGACAATACCGCACGTTTATGGACTACTTAGAAAGCAAGCCGTCGTCCGTGAAATTAATGCTATTTTGTAGATTATCTATATTTTAAGAGAAATATAAACTTACCAATTGATCAAAAGAACCCAAATCCCTTCATTGCCTGTATTTCGGCTTCATCAAAGTCATCATATTGCGTGTCCAGATCATCCTCAGCGAACTCCGGTTCTTCCATCTGGAGTGGAGGTTGTTCTTGTTCGGGCTCTTTACCCTTCGGTTGTTCTCTTGCCGAAACAGAATATAATCCATCCTCATCTTCCAATACATTATCATCCTTGCTTTGCTCTGTTCCTTCTGGAATTGTTCTCGTGCCCATTTCGTATCTATAGAGGTTTGTTCTATATTCTCTCAAAACTTTATCACTTTTACCTAGAGTATGGCATAACTTGAGAAAATCCTTGAATTTGGCCTTTGGAAACAGTTCATGCGCCCATAACTGATAAAATTGTATTATATGGGACAAATTGTTATACGCGCTTTTTCTCTTTCTAGATATACGTACTCTCTTGGGACCATGCTTCAAGAGATAAGGTAATCCTTTCTCGCTAAGCAACCTCTCTGCGGTTAGCTTCACCTGCACTCTTCTTTTCCTCAGAGTATCCGTTGCCGTAGGATCTGCGATCGTTGGATCTACTACAGTGGGATCATTGTTTGTCCCATCGAATGTACCAACTAACCCCAAACTCTCAGGTTCAATACCCTGCCATAGCTCTTCTTCCATTCTATTTACACCTTTGGTATGAACTATACTCTGTTCTTGTTTGAAGACTGACGCGTAAACACCAAATCGTCACCTACAATATAGCTCTCTCGATGTGTTGTTGACATTTGACGCACTGTGTCACGTGCCCATGCAAATCTCCAGCATGTGATAAGAAAGAAGCGCTCACAGACGCTGATTGCCAAGGACAATGCAATCCTGCAACGCCACATAAACAAGAAGCAGGGGTCTAAGCGATATCAAAAGTCATTACGAAAACAATATATTCGAAGATAAGGCTTCAATATCGATGGCGTTGCGTGTTAGATCCATATTACTTCGCTACAGGTAATGAGCAGCCACGCAGCAAGCACCATTGTCTCACCCTTTGCGCGGATGCTGCAAAGTATTCCCTACGTAGATAGACCATTCTGATATGATTATCTTGAAGAGGACTCACGGCATGAGTAACTGGGCTGCTAATTGTCATCCCTTTCGGATATACATGGATTTGAAAATGACATCATTCCAATATCCGAGATCCTCCAAAACGGTAAGCCAGGCAGTGAAGAGCGCAATGAACGAACCACCTTTCAACAACAACAACAACAACAACAACAACAACAACAACAACAGGTTCTGAAGGAGCTTTGCATATATGAAAAAGTGAGGCAATTTAGTCGGTATTGTGCACGTGACTCTAACACGGAGCTGTGTGATATACGGTCACATGACGCGTCAAATGTGGCGTAGATAACATGAGAAAAAATAAGGCCGCCCGATGCGATAAATAATTGTGGCTGTCCCTCCGATGTACTGTCAAGGTGATAGATAACGCCGTCTGACTCTCTCTAGAGCCCTCAACAACTGTGGTCCTGCTACAGAGATTTCTTTTTGATCCCAAGAGGTCCTTCAGTGACACATTGGATGTTTTTGTATATATATATGAAGTTCAAATAGATTAAAGTCTTTGTATGGAGCGCGTAGTCTAATATATCTGCTCTAGATTGAATCTCATTTGAAAGGGAAGTGTACTCAAGATTTTTGAAATAATCCAAATACAGAATGTCAAATACGGTAGCAAGTTTTGAATATACTCCAACTACATCATATGCATTTGGTCGTGAAAAAAGTCATAATTATGTATCGCAATTTAGTGGTGATGGGAACGGTGTCGTGGATAATGATGATTCCGAGGACCAAATTGTGGACTTAAGTACAGGGTCTCTGGTACCTGTGAATCTGCGGAGTTGGAATCTTATGACAGAGGTACTAGACAAGCTGGGTAAACTATGACAATAGCGGACGAGTTACTCTTTCTTCATGTGCTTTGGTAAATTAAATCACGGCGTTGCATTATAAAACGTGGAGGAAGTGATTCGACGACGACTATTATTATTAGCTTAGACTCTTTAATTGCATTTAAAATAAGTAGGGAATAAAATATCGGGTTATTATTAAGACTATTCCATCCCTTACTGTTCAGTTGCCTCAATATCAAAATTTGATTTCGTGAATAGTGATTTTATCTGATGATTTGGTGTATTTTTCTCTTAATAGATCATGAATGCATCAAACCCAAGGATGGTTGATAGTTGTACGTAACATCTTTGAAAAAATCTGCACAGATCAACGAAAAAGAAGGCAAAACAATTGATAAAGGAGTTGAGTTTCGTAATCTACAGCATTTTTTTATAAACACATCAATGTTTGGTGCAAATCGTCCTGCTTTTGGTGGTGCTTCTCAGCCCTTTGGCTCGTCAACTTCTCCATTCGGGTCCCAACAACAACAACAACCTACCTCCACATTTGGTATAAATGCATCAAACAATGCTCAATCAGGTTTCGGTGGTTTTGGTGCTGCTACTAATACAAATGCCACTAGTAATCCAACTAACACTCTTTTTGGTATGTCCAGCAACAATACTTCATCAAATAGTCCATTCGGTCAGGCAGTAACTGGTGGTGTTACCGCTAATAATTCCGCACCATTATTCGGTGCTGGTGTTAATACTAACACAGGCACTTCCTCAGCTTCTTCGATAACTTCGGGTGCTGTTAATGCAGGCTCTGGTACTGCGAGTAAACCATATGTCCCATATCAAGAGAAGGATCCGACAACTGGTGTAACGAACGTTTTCGAAAGCATCACCAGTATGCCTGAATATAGAAACTTTTCGTTTGAAGAGTTGAGGATGCAGGATTATCAGGCCGGGCGTAAGTTTTCCACTACAAATAGCAATGTCACTGGAACTGTCTCTCCCTTTGGTGCTCAGAATTCCAATACTAACACCGGATTCGGTATGATAGGTAATAATAACAATACAAACCAACCCCAATCTGCCGGAAGCGGCGGTTTATTCGGCCAAAGGTCCAATACCGCTCAAAACTCTCCTTTCGGGTCGTTGTCATCTTCCAATAATACGAACACTAATAATTCCTTTGGTGGTGGATTCGGATCGAATACCAATAGCAATACTTTTGGAAATGCAGCTGGGTCAGCTAATTCTCCATTTGGAATGAATAAACCCGCAGCTGGTGCTTTGTTTGGGGGTAATACCAACCAACGTGCCACATCAGGAGGATTGTTCGGCCAACAAAATAGTGGTGCAACTGGCACTTTTGGTCAACAGAATAACACTTTTGGTGGCGCAAATAACGCATTTGGTAATTCTAACACCTCTGGAAGTACAGGTGGCATGTTTGGTCAAAGTAATCAGCAAGCTGGCGGTGGACTCTTTGGAAATCAGCAAAATAGTACTTTTAGTCAAAACTCGAACCAGCAAACTGGAGGGGGGCTCTTTGGACAACAGCAAAATAATAATAATACCGGTGCGTTAGGCCAACAAAATAGCCAAGCTAGTGGGGGATTGTTTGGTAATAATAAGCCAACTGGTGGCTTGTTTGGTCAGTCTAATAGCAGTTTCGGAGCCACAAATCCAAGTGGCGGTTTGTTTGGGCAAAATAATAATCAACAACAAGCAGGCGGGCTATTTGGGCAAAGCGCTACACAGCAACCTCAGCAAGCTGGTACGGTGTTTGGTCAGAACAACAACCAGCCTCAAACGGGCACTTTGTTTGGGCAAAATAATACTCAGCAACAGCAAGGTGCTGGATTATTTGGTCAAAACACTAATCAACAGTCTGGCGGTTTGTTTGGACAAAATACTACAAATACGTTTGGTCAGCAACAACAGCAACAACAACCTGCTGCAAATGCGGGCTTGTTTGGTAGCAGTAAGCCTGCAGGTGGCCTCTTTGGACAATCACAAACTAACGCTGGTTTTGGTGGATCAACGGGAACCACTAGTGGTGGACTGTTCGGTAACCAACAACCACAGCAAGGTGGTGGGTTATTTGGCCAAAATAACCAGCAGCCTCAGCAAGGTGGAGGTCTCTTCGGACAAAATAACCAACAACAACCGGGAGGCTTGCTTGGTCAAAATAACAATCAACAGCAATCCGGTGGTTTGTTTGGCGCCAAGCCTAGTGGCACCACTGGTGGATTATTCGGTAACAATCAGACAAATCAGAGTGGTGGACTATTTGGTAATAGTAACCAGCAGCAGCAACAACCTGGAAGCCTATTCGGCCAAAGCAATCAACAACAGCAACAAGCTGGTGGCCTGTTTGGTGCCAAGCCAGGCACTAACGCTGGTGGTGGTTTATTCAACCCTGCATCTAACCAAGCTAACTCTACTCAGCCATCTGGTGGATTATTTGGTGCTAAACCAGCTGGTGGTATGTTGGGTACTACTGGAGGTAGTTTGTTTGGAAATAGCAATGCTAATAACACTTCTACTCAAGGCAACCTGGGATTATTTGGTGGTAATTCCAATGCTAATAATACTGCCACTACAGGAACAGGTGGGTTATTTGGCACTAAACCTCAAACCTCGACTGGTATTTCTGGTAGTTTGTTTGGAAATAGCAGTAATACTAATAATAACACATCTACAGGTGGTCTATCTGGGGGTCTCTTCGGCTCAGAACCTTCAGGCACCAACAGCAATGGCCTCGGAGGTGGATTGTTTGGTAATAACAATAATGCTCCAACGAACAATAATAATGCTGGATTATTCGGAGCTCAGCCTCAGGGATTTCAACAGCCCGGATATCAAGGAAATGTGCAGCAACAGCAGCAGCAACAGCAACAGCAGCAAGGAAGCAATCCATATGGCACCAATGAACTATTTTCAAGAGTTGTTTTACCTAACTCTATTACCCAACCCACGAAACCAAGCGTTTCTAAGGTGAACGCGGATCTAAAAAAGAAGAATAGCCTCACTGGCGCCTATAGATTGGCTCCGAAGCCACTATTCACCACCAAGAGTTTATCCAATGGTCCAATTGTGAAATTTGAAAACATTTTAGGAAACTACTCCTCTGATTCGACTGCAACCTCAAGTCCGGACTCTATTGGCAAAGAAATGGTACCAACAGATACAAGCTCAACTTTATTTGCCCCAGAAACCGATGAGGCCATTTTATCAGCGGGCAAACTTTTATTCAATCCTGACAGGAAATCTTTCAAGAATCTCATTATTAACAAGAAGAAAATGGAAGAAACTATCGGCTCCCAGAGCGATAAAGGTGATATTAAGAGAATTACGTTCACCTCCGGACCGGAAATCGGAGAAAATAAGGTTGATCACGCTGAGCCGGTTGTTGAACCATCCTTTTTGGATCAAGTCCATCATAGTCCAACTACCAATAAGGATTTGAAAACCAAAAACGCCGTTTATAATGGATCAAAACTGGGTACTTCACCTTCAGAAACCAACTCGGCCAAATCCGAAGGCTCGTTTTCAAAGACTAATACAAAACCACGCGGTATTATTAGTGACGATATAACATTCACGGATGATGGGTACTATATTTCGCCTTCTCTAGATACTCTAGCATCCAAAACGTTGCCACAGTTGCGCAAAATATCTGGGTTGGTAGTGGGTCACAAGGATTACGGTAAGATAGAATTCTTGGAGCCGGTGGACCTATCTAATATTCCTCTGCCATTGCTCTGCGGCAGTATAATTGTATTTGAGCCAAAAGCATGTTACGTATATCCAAATTCATCAAATACACCTAGTGAAGGTGAAGGCATTAACGTTCGCGCCAGAATAAGCTGTTATAAATGTTATCCAGCCAATAAGGCCACAAGAGAACCTATAAAGGATGCAAATCATCAGCTAGTTAAAAGACATATTGAAAAGTTAAAGAAACTACCACATACGAAGTTTGAAAGTTATGATCCAGTAACTGGCTGTTGGACATTCATAGTTGATCATCCTGTTTGCGCTTAATGTTACTGCAAGTTTTACATAAAATATGCAACACCACGGTTTACATATTAACCACATAGCCAATAGGCAACTTAGATACTATACTAGGTTCGCGCTTTTAAATTCCACTTTAGTTAAATTTGTAGAATAGGATATCTTTATATTTGTGTAAATTTAGAATAATTATTTGAAATCTTCAAACGTGCAATTCTAAAAGCAGCTAAATGGCATTCATTCTACGAAGATAGAGTTCAAGTAGGAGTCGAAGACATCCAAATAACAAATCAAGAGTGTTGATTGGGCCTCAGTTAAGCTTGGTGGAAAAAAATAAAATCTGCCATCCCCTGGAATCGAACCTGGGTTTCATCTGCCACAAAGATGTGTACTAACCACTATACTAGGATGGCAATTCGTTGAGTAGTAGTTCTTGTATTTTACCCATACTCACCGAGGAACATCTTAATGCATTAAAGCTTATTAATGGAGTGGAGAATGAAGCTCGACCCCACTGCCTTTTCACTATCGTCATAGCTTAATTTTACTATTTGTTACACACATATATACGCGTTTGTGCCCATGAAATCTCAACTTCGACATAGTATCTTAGGGTCTCTTCATAGAGGATGCTGAATCATAAAAAGACACGCTGCTGAAAAATAAATGAAGATCGGGGAAATTTCACGCTTGTGCATCTGTTTCCTGATCATTTGTGATATCACCGATTTCTGTGGCTAGTTCCTCGTGACACGCTACATTTTGTTTGATCTCTTTATCTTCTGACCATAAAATCAAGTCTGGAATAAACTCGTATTCATAAATCGAACTAAAGATATCTTGAAATTGATCCCACAGTTCCCAATCTTGGAGTTCACTACGCCTCAAATTGAATAGAATTCTGAAGTTGAGCAAAAGTTCGTTATTTGATTGAAATACAGTAATGAATTCATCATGAGCTCCTTTGATATTTAGTGCGACAGCTAGTTCATCCATCAGCGTTTCGTAATCATCTTTCAGGGGTGTGCTTGTCCCTTTCGTCTGCGGAATGAGTAGTTCTAGTAATAGCTTGTTCACTCCCAATAGTCTTTCCGTGAGATCCAATTTCGATTCCGAATGACGGTCCAAGTTTCTCTTCAAAGATAATTTATTCACCAGTGGGCTCACATTTTTATCTATGGATAGATCTTGAGGTCCTAGTCCTACAATGCTCCAATCCACGTCATCTTCGTATTGGTACTTCGGTATTGTGGGAATTCGCCTATTGGGAGCTTTTGTCCTGTTCCTTGTTTTTGAACTGGGCACTACCTTGGCCTTTGTTTTTGCCCTTTTCGTTTTTGTCACAACTATGCCTTCGTCTTCACTAATTTCAGGTTCTTCCTCCGATATTTCAGTTTTTTTCACCTTACTCGATCTAGTAGCCCTTGTAGGTCTTGCAGATTGGGCCTCTCTTTGCCTTTTTTGCCTTTGCCTTATCGAGCTTCTCTCTATTTTTCCTCTTGATCTTTTTCTCGTTCCAGTGTCTTCTTCGTCTTCGTATTCTTCAGTGCTACTTTTTGGTGGAACATCCTCTTCTTCGTCATCTTCTTCGTACTCTTGAACATATTCTTCCTCATCGGGTTTCCCAGCTGAGCCATATTCTATAAATTCCCAAACATCAATACCATCGGAGCCTTTACAAGCCATTTCATACGCTGGTATAAGTCTCTTATTTTTTTTCTTGGAACTACTCAGCCATTCGGTGCATTGCTGAGTAGTCAATGGCTTCATATCCTGTGGTTTCAACCAGATATATGAATCATCACAAAAAAACTTCACACAGTATTGAGATTTTAAGTCATCGAATTTGCGGAATTTCAATACATTGGAATACGTGATGTATTTGTCGGAATCTGCATCACTAAAGGTTTCTCCTTCATCTAGCTGATCGTTTACGGATTCATCCTCTTCATTATTTTTACTATCATTATCAGCTGCTTTGCCATTTGTTGTTTTAGCTTGATTTCGTGATCTGTTTCTTAAGACAGTTTCGGGAATAAGCTCGTTCGGTACTATCATGGCAGGCCATGCCGGATAACCTTTGACTTTAGCCAAAATAATATCAGTAGGTTGATAAATATCACTCATGTTGTCCTATGACACGTCGTGCGTAACTATTTTTGAACTGCTTCATTATCTAAAGAAAGGATTTGAGCTGTGCATCATCTTGAACTTTCATCAAGTTTGGTAAAAAACAGATTTCTTCGTTAACGGTGATATTCGATGGGAATAGGTTGCCATAGTGATATATACTAATACGGATACAATAAAAACGCTATTGTAAAAATATATGCATACGCAATGAATAAATGTATTGTATAAAGAGATGCATATGAAAATACATGTGTCTGTAAAAAGGTTATAATTAGAAATAAAAGTCTTAGCTAATTCCTTTCAGTATAATAGAGGGAATTATAAGTAGAGGTGTAGGGGACAAAAGGTTCAGTATTGACCTTGTTGGGATTCTTGGAAATATTGTTGATAAACAGCATTTTGTTCTGGATTTAGATAGGGCGAAGCTGTATTAGGGAATCCTTGCTGGTGTGGATGAGGCATTGCAGGATGAGGTTGATGGGGATTCTGTGGTGGCATGGCAACTGAGGCATTTGCAGTTCCCGGGGGTACACCATGGTTGGGGTTAATTGTAGGATGCATTGCATGAGTTTTCATTCCCTCTGGTTTCAACGTATTATTAAGTAGTTGGTGTGGATGTGGATGTTGGTGTTGTTGTTCACCTGGATTTTGATTCGTTTGATTACTGTTATTGGTGTTACTATTGTCATGTTCTTCTCCACCTTCTCTACCTTCCTCTTCCTCTTCTTCTTCTTCTTCTTCATCATCATCAGGTGCATTTAAACATGCTTGAATCAAATTTCTGCCCTCTTGTTGTGTTACAATCGGCTCGAACTTTGGAGTACTGAAAGTATATACTAAACCAGTTTCTGATACCACTAGAAGAAGAACTTGTGTACCTGTCAAAACAGACAACTCAAAAGCTTTTTTCATAATACCATGCTTCCTTTTTGAGAACGTTACATGACGTCTAGTTTTATTCTCAATAAATTTTATCTCAATCTTTCTTCTTTCCTTTGGTTGACCAGTACGCGAGTTGGTATCCTCGACATCATCAATATCAGACATTGTTGTGTATAACAAAAACAAAAACAGAAAAATGAAGAATATAAAATCAGAGAGCTTAAAATGAAACTTGCTACTTTGTTTCTATGAGCCTTTCAGTGTATATATGTTCTTGCTTTAGATGCAAACACAGTATATCGACTTGGGGAGGTCAAAGAGCTTTAAAACCGAACCGAAATTTTGAGGCGAAACGGGGGGCTGGTGGGGAGTCGATAGTTGTAAATATAATACAACGGTAAACGCTTCTTATTGATCAATCAATCTACTAATCTCGAGATTATGTTTCCCGCCTTTGAACTTTTCGGACAAGTTGACGAACTTTTCCTTCTTTTATTATTTGTTTGAATTCTTCTTACCTTTCCTGGAGGGTGTTTCCTGTTATGAACAAAGCTTCTCTACATCTCTTTTTCTTCCCTTATTGGCAAACGACGCAATTTTTGATTTTTCTATCAATGTGTTACCCGGATGCTGTGGTCACGTGCTGCCATGATCTTCAAGTTGAAGTAGGCGTCATTTACTTAGTATTCTTCTGTAGATCTTCATCTCCTGAACCAGGGTACTCTTGATCTTGATTTTGCCACTGACATTATTATTATCACCTGTTTTATCTTTATGTTTTGTTTTGTTTTACCTATTTATGTTTTGCAACAGGAAGAGAACATTAAACCCAACAGCACTGTTTGACATTGGTGGAAATTACAAAACAAACTACATTTTATTATTGTTATATAGAAGCCATATTATTATCCGATGAGTTCAAGCATGCTCGTATGAGCATCCTACCATCATCTTCTCTCACTATGGGCTCTAATTTAGGTGTTGTAAAAGTATATACCAATCCTGATCTCGAAAGAATCAGTAAAAGAACGTTGGCTCCCGTTAAGACGGACAATTCGTAAGCCTTTTTCATGATTCCATGTCTTCTCTTGGCAAATGTGACATGTCTTCGTGCTTTGTTTTCTATATATTTTATTGGGATTTTTTGCTTTGTGTCCTTTGCTGGATCGATGTTTAAACTGAGAGGTGTAGCACTGTTACTCTTCACGGAGTCATCTTCTTTCGATTTTTCAAGAAGTAGATTTTCGTCTTCATACACAGCTTCATCCTTTTGTGCTGCAAGTTGCTCTTGTTCTAACCCTTCAAGTTCATTCATTCCGGTAGTATTCTCTGTATGTTTCATCATATTAAGGTGTCCTAGATAGTTCGATGTGATTACTCCTTTATCAATTATATTTTTCATGCGGGCAAAGGGCAAAAAGCTCTGGGAGAAAAAAGATAATTTTCTTATGCGAATTCTGTGGATCGAACACAGGACCTCCAGATTACGATTTGACAAAGTTATGATCTTCAGTCTGGCGCTCTCCCAACTGAGCTAAATCCGCATATAATTTTGAATTGAAAGTTTAGTATCTCAAACTGAGATACTAGGGCTGTAGTTGAGATACAATCCTACTAAGGAGCGACTTAAACATACTCAATCCAACACTATATCTCATTTACATTAAGCCACCAGATATCGAGCGCTTCAACAACTCAGAATGTTGACCTTGCTCAAATAAAACACCTCAAATGTATGAATACATGAACAATTAGTTTAGATCCAAGATTCTGGGCTTCCACCCTTTAGTTAGATTCAGATCTTATATATAAGATATAAGACAAGTAACATCCCGTGATTAAACTTGATAACTTACTTTCCTGAACTCGGCAGGATTGTTAAAGTATTCTGGTATTCCAAGAGAACGTAGTACAACAGAAAAGTTACCCAAATAAGATGCAGCTATTTTTCAAATATGAAAGTGCCTCTCAAGATTCCAACTCCACTTTTAGAAACCTACCTGGGCTGACCCCCTGAACAAGATGACACACTGCCCGTAAACAAGGAAGTTCGTGCTTACTTGTGTGAATGTTTCCTCCTTTTGCCTCATCGAATCATATACCTGCCTAAACGTCAATGTGTGGTTGGAATGCGGAGACATATGCACGTACCGACTCCTACGCTGAGTATCCGCTGCTTGCCATCTATTTCGCAGAGTACAGACAGGCTCAGGAAGTGCCCGTTTGACATACTGAGGTGAATGAAGAGGTTGAGAAACTTTTTGGCTCCAGCCACTCCGAACTGTATCCTGACCATTCGGTCGTTTGCGTGCTGACGGACTATCCTCTAAGATCTCAGGCGGATGTTCTTGTCTTCTCAGAGTACCTGCGTAAGCTCTGGTATATCGAAAAGATCCTGGTTTCAATGAACATGGCACCTGTGATCGTCTAGGCCTCGAGTGTCCATCACTTGTATAGGAACTACTTAGCGATCTACAACGTCGCTCAAACTACGTGCCCTCTTTAGAAGAAACAATGACAGAGATGGCTATCCTCCTAAAGCTTTGGCCTTAAGAGCTGGAGGAGCTTCAACAGCATCGAAAGGATTGCCGTACCTTCATATACAGCAAGATTCACGCTTGGCTGCCGAAGAAAGGTTAGATCAAAATACACAGAGGAATTAGTGTGCTTGAAGATGGCGCTGTAAAAGTGAGTCTCAATTTCACAGAGTATGCATACATCAAGTCTGCTTATATATCGTTTCGACCTGTACGGAGCACGGAAGCGCCGTACTCTTTTCAGAAGGTTCTAGCTACATTTGAATGCCGTCATGTAACTCGAGAGGGTGTAGAGAGTGCAGAAAGTCCTGAAGAAGAGTCTTTAGGTGCTGAATAAATGTGCAGTCTTGGGTTTTTTATATTCTATAAGATATAATGTAGTGTATTAACGTTTAGTGTTCAAGCCTTGAGAGCCGCCGAGGTCATGGGATATGTCACTAGCGACGTAAGAGGAATAATACGCTATTAAAAGGTGGGTTACGCATCCGTTTTTGCGGCGGCTAGGCTAATTATGAACTGCATTTGAGTATATATTGGTCCAGCAACTCCACGCTAGACACCAGATTAAGAAAATCAGCGGCTATTTAGATTACAATTCTGTATCCTGATCCAAGGTACGAAGCGTGATATATTCACAGTAATTGAATCTTAGTTCATTAATACTAGTAGCGCCGGTTTAATTCTAATCATAATCAAGATGGGGCCCGATGCGTGGAACAGAGCTTGGGACAACTTTGAGGAGCAGAACAAAGACGAGGATCTAATGCAACTCTGGGGGAGTATTTAGAACTCCCGAAGACATATGCTCCTTTCGAAAGCAATCCCTTGAAAATCTCGTCGTTTCTCCTAGAGATAGGCAACCTTATTGAGATGCATGACATTAAGGATGATAAGACGAAGTTGATGACATTGAGATACAACCTGACGGGCCAGGCATTGCGACAGTTTTGCTCATATTGGCAGAGTATCTCAGCAGAACGGGAGGGGAACCGTCCGACGTTCGATGAAATCGAGAAAGCGCTCAAACAGGAGTTTGTTCAACGTGTGGACCGTCTACTCCTTTGGAAGAAAATAGTCGCATTACATCAGATGGAATCCATTATTGAGTATGATACAGCATTCTTGAGTGCTGTAAGACAAGCCAAGTATTACATGGAAATTAGTGATGACATTATCCTAGTAGAATATATACGGGGACTCAAACCTGATATCCTGGCGGTCGTCGCCTGTAAGCAACCAAAGACATGGGAGGAAGCGAGCAGGCTGGCGGGTATAAAGGAGCTTGTACAGAGTCACGTGGAAGTTAACAATCCAAAACGTTATGCAAAACCACAATTCAAGAGATTCAGAAACAGCAGGGGTAGACGAGGAGAAAGATGCTAATTTAGAATATAATTATGTATTATCGAACCAAGCTACGGAAAGCGAGCTACTGCTTAATTACGGCTCAATTGCAGGAGTGTACCTGATCGAGTTCTAGCTTTAATAAGTAGGATAAGCGTTACTAGCATGTCAGTCCTCATTCAAAGGTAATGATCCGTGGCCGATCTTAGGATTCTATACTCTTTTTCTATCAAATGACTAGCCGCTAGTGATATCGAGACCCCGGGATATGTGTATGCGGTACTGCGATATTATCGATTAAGACAAAGTAGAGTGGCATAAGCAATAACTTCTGTTCTAGTACTCCTCACTAATCAATGCTTGATTGATTATGATGTATTCAACTTGTGTAACAAGTATAAATGTCTCTATTGAGTTCTACATGCTGCTCTCAACGTTGCTTCTCTTGTGATTGACTCGTCCAGTTTCGTGTGATGTGACTTTTATGTTCACGAGACGAACATTTGGTACCCAAAGACAAGGAGAACTACATTTCATCTGCTATGTTCCCATTCAAACCTACATTTCTTGATTTTGATCATCTTCATGGGATAAAACGCATATAAATTGATACACATGTAATGTGTCGGCTATTATTAGACTAATTCTTGTGCGCCGCACCCCACCAACCAATAAGATTTCAAGAAAAAATGATCATCGCCTCCCCCCCCTGCTACAACTTTTTTCGATTTGTGGAGGAAGAGCTATTAACAACTCCATTTTCGAAGAGATTCAGAAGTCATTGGAAACTGTCTAAAGAAACCAATTCATAATGTCTAGCGGTAACACTGAAAGAACTTTTATTGCAATTAAGCCAGATGGTGTTCAAAGAGGTTTGATCTCCAAGATTTTGGCCCGTTTCGAAGACAGAGGTTTCAAACTAGTTGGGATCAAATTAGTGACTCCAACCGAAAATTTGTTGAAACAACATTATGCTGAACATGTTGATAAGCCATTTTTCCCAAAGATGTTATCATACATGATGTCAGGCCCTGTCCTTGCTACCGTTTGGGAAGGTAAAGACGTTGTGAAACAAGGTAGAAATATCCTTGGTGCTACCAATCCATTGAATAGTTCTCCAGGTACCATTAGAGGTGATTTTGCCATTGACATGGGTAGAAACGTTATTCATGGTAGTGACTCTGTTGAAAGTGCTGAACGCGAAATCAATCTATGGTTTAAAAATGATGAGTTAGTTGATTGGAAGTTGAACCAGTTAGGTTGGATTTACGAATAAGCTGCATGTCATCACCATGTACATAATTTATTAGATAAGTAAATCTCTTTGGTTAAACCAATCCTTACATATTGATAATAACAAAAGCTGAATATACGACGACCGTTGTTCCGTTCCCCCACCCATTGATTTACAGAAGTGGAACCATATCAAGCGATTTCCATTGCGAATCTCGCATGAAATTATGGAGTGAGATTTCGCTTTGACCGATCTTTCCGAAGGCTGCTGCAATGTCAGCGCCACTAATACGAAAATGGATCCTTTTGGATTGAAAATTGAAATAATCAACTGACATTTTTAAACTGGTATCAAGCGAAAAGTAATACGATTTTTTATGTATTCCTGCCTTCTTGTGGTATTGCCTCCTGATTTTTCTTTCAGGGATACCCGTCATAATTTCTTGGTGGAGGTGAGACTTGAATATAAAAGGATGGTATATAGAACAGCTATGCAATGAGGGGGTTCAGCAAGTAGTATCCTAACAATCAAAACGTCATTCGAAACGTCTAACTACAAATATATATAATATCACATGAATCCAACTTTGATAAGAAGCTTTCACAGGTCCGCTGTCAGACTAGCAGCACATGCCGAACAATCCAATGGAATGTCAGCTGGCAAATGGTTTGGCACGATGGGAGGTGTTGCTCTACTGTTAGGTGGTGGCGCACTTCTTGTTGCTCAAAGGAATAACGAACAAAACAGTCATATTCGTAATATCTTCAAGCATGAGAGAGGTGTTTCCGGTGCTAAACCTCATCTATGATAAAGTCAATTACCTTAATGACATTTATGAAACCCGCAAACTTAAGCTATATTCGACAGAGCTTATTTATACTTCTATACATATGAAACAGCTATAATATTATTGAATTTTTACTACACACACACGTCCAGTATGCTCGCGCGTGCACCACGTCTTTTTTTGAAGTGTTCATTGCTATAAGTATTGGCGTCATAGTGACTTTAAAGAAAGAGGTTAATCCTCATGGAACCGATTGGGCCTACTCAGGTTTGCGTTAAGTCTCAAGACATTTCGACATTGCCCGCATTGATCCTCGGCGGAGCCACTCTAAACTCTCAGTACAATGAAGATCCCTTACAAGTTCCTATAGTTGAAATGCTGAAATATGCATTCTCTCATGGTATATGCGCTATTGATACCTCACCATATTATGGCCCTAGCGAAATGATTTACGGTCATGCATTAGAAAATATCAAACAGACATATCCCCGTGAAAGCTATTTCATCTGTACGAAAGTTGGAAGAGTTCAGTTGGAGGAATTCGACTATTCTAGAGAACATGTGAGATTCAGCGTTAGAAGGTCATGCGAGAGACTAAAGACAGATTACCTAGATCTTGTTTATTTACACGACATTGAGTTTGTGCCACTTGAAGAAACTTTAGAAGCTTTGAAAGAGCTTAAGTTGCTGAAATCAGAAGGCATTATCTTAAATTTTGGTCTTTCTGGTTATCCTGTGGATTACTTGAGTTACGTTACAGAACGCTGCGCCAATAGTGAACCCGAAATAGGTCCTTTAGATGCTGTATTATCCTATTGTAACTTAAACCTACAAAACACACTGCTAGATGAATATTATCCAGCGTGGAAGATAGACTCTAAATTGAAAATAATCAATAATGGATCAATTTTGAGTATGTCGCTGTTGAGATCACAAGAGACTCGCAAATTTCATCCTTGTTCTCAACAACTGCGCAAACTCGCGGACAATGCAGCTAAATATTGTGGTAAAGAAGGTATAGAATTAGCGGATTTGGCTACTAGGTATGCCATCTCCGAATGGTTTGGCAAAGGAAGTACTGTTCTGGGCGTAAGCAATGTTGAAGAATTGAAGGCAGCTTTAAAAAATTATTGGATGGTGAAATCCAATAATGATTCCTTAAACGAAAAAGACATAAAATGTGTTACCCACATACAAAGTAAAATATTTGGTTGCCATATGAACGAAACCTGGTCTTCAGGAATTGAACATCCTACGTATCAGAAAGCTTCAAAACAGCAGCATTTCAGTAACTAAAAATCGGTATTTAAACTTTATAAATCTTTCTTAATCTTTTCATCTACAGCATTGAGTGCATTTTTGTCATTTTGTTTATCAAAATAATCTTCCAGATTTTTCACTTGTTTTTGTAAACCTGACAATGAAGTTTCCTTACTTTTGAGAGTCTGCTTCAACTCATCAATTTCTTTCTCTTCGACAGGTTTACTCTCTGATTTTCGTTTAGCTACTGCGGGAGCTTCTTGGTTGATCAAGTTCTGATATTTGACCAATCTTCTTACAATGGTCATCACAGTCGGAATACAAACCATGAAGTACAAAATAAACCCTGAAATGTAAACGTTTCTTTGATTATAGGCTCTAGAAGCCAATGCTTGGATTGGTGTTACTGCGGTTGGATCAGCGTCATCCTGACTGTACCTCTTGTGGTGGTATAATGATACTTTCACTTGTGCTCTTTTCCAGGAATCTGCGAAAAGAAGTCCCACAAGACCGGCAAAGATAAAGTAAACTGTCTGAAATTGTCTGCTGCTTGTCCATTTATAGTATGCGTTGTACAAAACTTTCCGGACTCTAAATGGTAATGGTAACACCACCAAAAACAGAATCACCATTTCAGTGGTTAGCATTGCGAATAGCGTAGTAAAATACAAACTCATTTCAATGCACTTGGATATGAATTGCTTATGTCTTATTCGGTTTACTGACGAACTAACCAAAAAGCGGTAATTTTCATATATTTGGTGCTTCGAATAAGAACTTTTTATATACTTGATCGATTTCTTCGCCCCTTTGCTCTGGGCCATCATCCTTCTCTGCCTCCGCCTCGCATTTTTAGAAGCACAGAGAGACAAAAATAAGACTATAGTGTCGTTAAATTCCTCGAATAAGCTCTACTAGATGTACAATATATCTTTTTCTGAAAGTTGATTGCAACCAGGATGTGCTATGTAATTACAAGAAACCCTGCGTTGTTCTCTAGAAATTCACCGGATCGGTGATGCATTATGGCATCAAGTGGTGCAATTTCGCACTGTAAATAAGAGAAGACAAGATATTAACGCCATAATCAGACATCAACGAAATGTAGGGCCTGTGTACCTTGATGTATGTAACCTGTGTAGTGAGTATCTTGAACAATGATATATAGCCGTTTCGTTCAAGGTTGCCGGGTAACCTGTTAACCGTTATTGGGTGGGACGGAATTGCTCGTGTGTGCTCCAGAAGCAGCAATTTGCACTGACAAAGTATGAAGAAAGCGGAAGATTTGGAGAGGGAAACCTGGAAGAACGAGAATAGTCGTATTGTTTGATGTCAATTCTTTCGTTTTGTTCATTTCGTTCGTGTTAATTAGATTTTATTGCTGCTTCTTGTGTCTTTTCAATCAAGATTCATGCCTTTGTGAAGAGATAAGAACTTCATTCATCTTCGACGGTTTCTAGGTTGTTGGACCTCATACATATAAATCTAGGATAAATCTGCGTAAATCATGTCTTACTACAATAGGTATAGGAATAGAAAGAAGTTTGATTCTGCGGCTGGTGGCCCATCATCTTCGAGTAATACCAATAATAACAATGGCCCACCGGGGTTAGCTCCCGCAGATGCTATATTTGATTTGGGTAAAAATAAGAGGGTTACAGTTAGACAGTTTAGAAATGTCAATCTAATTGATATCCGTGAATATTACATGGACACTTCTACAGGTGAAATGAAGCCTGGGAAGAAGGGTATCTCCTTAACCGAAGATCTATATGACGAGCTGTTAAAACATAGACTAAATATCGATGAGGCATTAAGAAGATTTGGATCCAAGAGACCGAGGACAAAGACTGTTAGACTGCTATCAGACGACGAAGATGAGAATTATGCTCAATCAGATGTCAAAGAAAATGATCCAAGCAAGAGCAAAAGCACTAAAAACAAGGGCAAGGATGCTCATGGTGACGACTTCTCCTCTTCCGGTAGCATGAAGAGGCCCGCACCTCCAACTTTACCAGCTCAAGAGGCCAAGAGGCAAAATGATGAAAGAGAAGCCAATGCTACGCTTGTTGTACCAGGAATACCCGGTAAAAAAAAATCGCAACCACAACCAAGTGATACAAAAGCTGAACCAATACTCAAAGTGGAAGAGACTGAATCACAACAAGAAGTTGAAGTTGAAAATGCAAGCGATGACGAGTTCGTACAGAATCTGGAAGCAGAAATGAATAGGCCGGATGATGACGTTAGTGAAGAGGAATGATGTTCTCAATAACTTGGGAGACGCTTGTATAGCTTATATATATACTTTCAAAAGACCTCTCACGTAAATATTGCCACTTGAAGCGATTTTCGGCATGAATCTTATTACCCTACATTTGCGCTCTTTCGTTAGAGCGCAAATAATGCCTATCAAACTATTTGATTCAATTTGATGAATCATTTCATAAAACATCAAAATATACAAAACGGCATATTATAATTAGGATTCATCAAATATTTTGATTGATGATCTCGACATAGAAAACTTAACTCATATTTTTAGCTTTAGGAGAATAGAGGAAACTTGAAAAACTCTCAGCGGAAAAATGAGCAGGAAAAATGAGCACGAAAACGTACCTTTGCTATCACCTAATACTAGTTTAGCATCTTACCATGGATCGGCCAAATCGGATCCTAAGTTGAAAATTGATGAACAGGAACATTCTACTCGTTTCAATGTTGGTAAACACGAAGCTCCCATAGCAGATGTCGATGAAGCAGATTCATGGGGTTTGCTACACGAAACTGAAAGATCAAGTATTGCTCGAGACGACAAAGACAACTTTATAGATCATAGACCAACTTTGAGTCGTCTTGGGGGCAGGTCTAAAAGTCTTTCAGGCAATGCTGTTCATCGTGCTTCTCTTCCCGCAGTGTTTACCAAGTCCCATAGCAAAAAATCGAAGGACAAAGAATTGTTTCAAAAATCGAAACTTTCTAAATTAACTCCTTCAGAGCTGGAAGAATGGGCAAAAAATGGAAGCTATGGAGGTAGTCCATATGGTAGCGGTTTGAAAGAGTCATTAACGCCTCGAAGAAGAAACACGTTAGCTGGCGATGATGTTGTCATAGATGTTGACGAGCTGATGGAACATGTTCACAATAATACAAACAGATCAAATTTGAATGGCGATAGCGGCAGTGCACCCAGTACAAGAGCCACTCAAAGTACTAAGGGGGACGGCTATAACTCAAGACCGTCATCAAGAGGATCTTCTACCAACTCATCACTTGATGACGTCTGTTTATACTTGGATGATGAAGGAAGTATAGGTGGAAAGATGTGGCCAGATTGCAGTGTTCTAGAGGAATTTTCCAAAGAGGAAACGGAAAAACTGAGAAAGCAAGCTCTAGATGATGCTGAAGATTTTCATTTTCAATATGATGATGAAGATGAAGGGGATGAAGATTCCACAAGTGGCAATGATGGTATTTTTTTCTCTAAACCAATTGTAACCAGTATAGACGTACCTGAATTGGGTAACAAAAGAGTCAACGAAGCAGAGCAATTAAGATCAAGTAGACTTAGACCCAAAAAATTGGCTCCATGGCATTTGAAACGTTCTGCTCTGTTGTCTTCCTCATATCAAACGTTAAGAGATCATAGAAAGATTGAGAATGAAAGTCAAATGCGCGACAATTTTCTCGTCGGGCGCAATATACAATATCCTCCACATATTGTTTCAAACAACCCAGAGCATTTTAGATTTACCTTCTTCCGAATGGACTTAGACTCTACAGTGCACTCACCTACGGTGTCAGGTCTTTTACAGCCAGGCCAGAAATTTGAGGATTTGTTCGCGAACTCCTCATCTACTGAGAATCCTTCCAGAAGAAGATCAGTTACTCCAACAGGCACCAAAGATAGCACACCATTTCAAGGTAAGAGAGAAAGTCAAGTTCAAGGTCCTGGTCCAGGCCCTGCTCCCGGTCCCGGTCAAGTTCCAGGTCAAGGTCCATCAAATTTGAGTAATACTAGGTCATCTTACGGACTATCAAGGTCTTTTACTGAATTGGACGATGTGACCCCATTTTGGTTAGATATTCTGAACCCGACAGAGGAAGAAATGAAAGTTTTGAGTAAGGCATTTGGAATCCATCCTTTAACTACAGAGGACATTTTCTTGGGGGAAGCTCGTGAAAAAGTGGAGTTGTTCAAAGATTATTACCTTGTTTGTTTTAGGAGTTTTGATATTGTCGCTGAAAGGTATACCCGTAAAAAAAAGGAGAGGCAAGACTCGATTAGTCCAAACGTTGAACGCGAAAGTTTACAGAAGTCGCAAAAGTCCACTAGACGTTCATCTCATTGGCTCCCATCCATTTTCCGTCATCATCGCAGAACTTCAACTATAAGAACGACAACCGCAAGCTCTACGAGTAATCGGCGTCGCAGAAGTGAAAGGGAGAAAGAGGAAAATGAGAAGTACAAAAGAAAATCTGGTGATAGACGTAAACCACGTGAAGGGGAACTGGAACCTTTAAACGTGTACATCATTGTGTTCAGAACAGGTGTCTTGACATTTCATTTTGCTCCAACTCCACATCCAATAAACGTTAGAAGAAGAGCACGTTTATTAAAGGACTATCTTAACGTGACGTCTGATTGGATAGCATATGCATTAATTGATGATATTACAGATTCTTTTGCTCCAATGATCGAACTTATTGAGGATGAGGTGTACGATATTGAGGATGCTATTCTGAGGATGCATCATAGCGAAGATTCAAGCGATGAAAGCGAAGATTCCGAGAGCAGCGACTCCGATATAGAATCGTTCCCATTTGATAGAGCATCTCGTCGTACCGCATTCACAAGAGCAACAAGATCAACATCGTCATCATCAAGTAGAACAAGTTCTACTGGGGAATCTACATTCAAAGAGAATATAATTGGATGGAAGAAGAAAGGTGATATGTTGAGACGTATTGGGGAATGCCGGAAACGTGTGATGAGTATATCAAGGTTACTAGGTTCAAAAGCCGATGTTATTAAAGGGTTTGCCAAACGATGCAATGAACAATGGGATGTAGCCCCACGTTCCGAAATCGGAATGTATTTGGGTGATATTCAAGATCATATAGTCACTATGGTATCCTCCTTAAACCATTATGAAAAGTTATTGAGTAGATCGCATTCAAATTATTTGGCTCAGATTAACATTGATATGACAAAAGTGAATAACGACATGAATGATGTTTTGGGTAAAATTACGATTTTGGGTACGGTTGTTTTACCAATGAATATCATCACAGGTCTTTGGGGTATGAATGTGATAGTTCCTGGTCAATTTAATGAATCCCTGACTTGGTTTTGTAGTATTACCATGACTATGTTAGTTATGGCTTATACCGCTTATGTTTATACGAAGAGGAGGTTTGGGTTTTAACGCCTTAATACGGTTAAACTCATTTGTCATCTTCACTAAGTAAGAAAGATATAAGAGTAGAAATCTAAAAGTTCGATCGCTTTGATCTTACTTATATGCTTGTATACAAATACACATATTTATAATTTGGGAGTATACTTTCTGTAATTGATCTAATAGAACCACAAGAGAAATGACGGCTAGCCAACCAATTAATAGTAGTGATTCATTTGAAGCTACCTATGCAATTCCGATGCATTGCGGAAACTGTACTGACGATATTAAGAAATGCATAGATGGCATACCAGGTATCGAGAAGATGAAATTTGATGTGGAACAACAGATGTTGAGTATTAACGGAAATGTTGCTCCATCGAGCATCATAAGGACATTACAAAATTGCGGACATGATGCGATACTAAGGGGAGCCGGTAAGCCAAACTCATCTGCTGTTTCCATTTTAGAGACTCATGATCACGTTGACAGTGCTAAAGATACCCCCGTTAGAGGTTTAGCTAGAATTGTTGAAGTAGGGGAAAGAAAAACGTTTTTTGATATTACGATTAATGGTGTTCCCAAAGCAGGCAAATATTATGCCAGCATTCATGAAAATGGTGACATTTCCGACGGACCTACCAGTACCGGTTCCATTTGGCATAAATTTGCTGAGCCCATTGAATGCAACGGAACAAGTGACCTAGATCCCAAATTATACAGTGGACAAGCGTTCCTTAAAGCACCTGTAAATGTATGGGAACTGATTGGTAGAGGGTTTGTCGTCACCACAAACCAAGAACACAAAGTGGGTATCCCTGGTGACTATGATATATGCGGTGTTATAGCACGTAGCGCTGGTGTATGGGAGAATGATAAACAAGTCTGTGCTTGTAGCGGTAAGACAGTTTGGCAGGAAAGAAAAGATGCCATTAAAAACAATCTAAAATGAATAAATATATTGATGCATTATATAATTGATTATATGTTTATCGGATTGCTGTTTTTCAACTTATTATTACTATTCAACTTCACATCGTTATCCACCCTTTTTGGCTCAGCTGGAGGTGGCTTGAACTCATTTTCTAAATTCTTGACCTCTTGCTGTTTAGCTACCTCATTATTAAATTTATCTTTGGCTACAGGTTCTTTGGGCACAGGTTCTTTGGGCACAGGCACAGGTTCCTTTGGTATGTTCAATGTACCACCATTTTCCAACAGTTCCTTATTCCCCATCGAGCTTGAATGGTCCAATTCGTACGCTATATCCTTATTTACACCCGAATAAGCAAACCTCAGCATGAAAAACAAACAGAGCAATACAAAGAAGTAAATGATGATCTTCTTCATGGGCGTTGTCAAAATACTACCGCCATTTCTCCCTCTACCACCGGATCCATTCTTATAGCGAGGCAACAAGTCCTTCTTTCTTCTAACACCACCTTGCATTTGTACTATACTCTACCAAACACACATATACACCCCAAAATGTAACAGATACTGGCCTTGTTTACGTGAATGAATACCAAATAAAAGTGTGTATGGTTGAAAAACTGTGCCAGCTTTCGTATCCAGCCAGCACTTATCTCGTTTGCGAAACAAAGCCCTAACTACATGGTCCGGAAAACGGCAAATAAGCCGGAATGCCCTCGCAAAGCCCTGAATTCGCACCAGGACATGACTCGACTGCCAGAAGCTGTGTTGTTGTTAGTCAACAATCAAAAGAAGTCGAAACGAACAGCAGCAAGTGCTGGTTACGTTCACCTTGCATATATAAACATTTCAAGCACCTGTGGGAGTGAGCACAGGACCTCATTAACGTATTTCTCACCGTTTAAGTGCCGCTTTCACCCATTCGAATAACGTTGTGCCCCACGTAACCGCATAATGCAAGCAGCAACGCACGAATGTAAAAAATATCACGCACGCATCAGACAATGCATCGCCAATTCGACAATTGTTTGCCGCATACCTGCGGTTGCGACCTTCCGGAAACAGCAAGATATGAGGTTTTTGTTACACAAACAGCTGTTATCTTTGCAAGGCATTAGACTTCTTTTGAAGCCGGAGAAAGTCCCAGACGTCGTTGTCTTGGCTTCGCTTGTCTTGACTTTTGCCGGTTGGTTCTCGTTGTAATTCTGAGTTAGCGACCTTAATTGTAAATTTTTAGCTGGATACGATATATATGTTTCGAAGTTTTGAAGATTTATGCTGTCGGAAAACTTGTTGCATCAGAGTCAAGATAGAACTTTCAACTGTTGGTAAAGTTAGTAAGAACCGAGTTGGTTGATACACGTTTGTAGATATCAGCAGAAACCGGAAAAGTAAATAAACGAACGAACTATAGCAAAAATTGAGAAAATCACGCCAAGAATAAGTCAAGATAATCTTTAGCCAGCAAGACGTAAGGAAGAAACAAGACAAAGCAAGAACAGTTTAGTGACGTTTTTCATTTCCACATTATTTTTATTTGAACTTTTTATATTGCAGATTGCTTTATTGTACGTTGTTATCACCAGGGAAAGAAGAATATAATCCCTGCATAACAAGCGAGCTGTACTAGATTGTAACAATACAGTTACCGAGAGGATATTCATACGTGAAGGGGGAAGATTCCAGTGATACAAATAGCTATATCAATACAATGACAAACGATAACCTATTCTTCGACACGCAACGCAACGGTGGAAATTCTTTATCGCTCGATATAAGAAATACAAGTGCTAATACAAACTTCAATAGTAACGGGACCACAAGCATGAGTACCACGATGAATACTACAGCAGCTACTAATACTCCTGCAACCAATGTGAACAGCCTATCTTCTCCAGATTTTAATAGCTACTCGCAATTCTCATTTGATTCTCCAGAGTTTGCCACACCGTCAGTGAATTTCAAGTTTGGCAACGGTCCAGCTGTGACAGCACCGACTCCATCTTCTCAACAGCAACAGGAACAACAACAACAACAACAACGGCCAAGTAAGGTGTTGGACAATACTCAAATGTTAGCGGCATCATCAGCTACGAAATCGACCAACAGCTTGAACGAAGCGTCGAACAATAGAAATTACGATTACTACAAAATAGGTAATAGGAACAACAGCAACAGCAATAGCAACCGTGTTATGCACTCTCATACTTTATCAACTCCAACAGCGATGAACGATTTCATCGCTATGTTGGATGCTCAGTCTGCTATACAACAACAAAAACAACAAGATGAGCGTATAACTGCAGGTAGTCATTATGAAAGCAACTCGAATTCTGATTTATCATCAAATGGGTTTCCTGTTGCGACCAAAAATGAAGATGCTGATTCTTTGTCACCTTTACCTAACCACTCGGCCCAATTCATAGATCCGAATCTACTGAAATCTAATTTATTTATAGACACTTTTGGTTTGTCTCAATCTGGCGAAGATACTTCTGCCAGTCGAATCAATACTTCCACTAATACCGTGGCTGGAAGTGATGAATTATATCAGCAATCAAGTTTAAATTCTCTTTTGGATGATTACGTCTCAACTGAACTACTCATAAACGATACCGCTTCATCATCGAAAAACAACAAGATGGCACACATGCATAGCAGTCAAGAACAAAACTATTTCAGCAATGATAGAAGGCATAGTGATGTTATAACAAGTGCAGTACCTGAAGTCTCAGATTCACGTGGATCCATCTCCCATTCAGTTGATTTTTGGAATTTGCCAGATAGGAGAAACACAGTAACTGGTACTTTTGCCGATAAAAAACCTAACAACTTGGCTGAGAATTCGGCTTCCACATTTAATATGGATAATGAATTAACTCAAGTTTTGAATGATTATAATATGAATTTTACGAAACCTTTACGTAGGGAATCTCACGGCGGGACCCCCACGTTTGTTTCGAATTCCAATGCTCAGCAATCGGCTCAAAGGCATGGTGTCAAGAAACAACAGAGAAGTTCCATGTCATTATTAGATGGATCTTTAAACAATGATCTATTTTCAAAGCTATACAAAAACGGTAACCCTTCCTCCAATTTAAAAGTTGTCTCGTGGGAAAACGCTGTTTTATCTGATGACGATGATGAATTTGGGTTAAGAAACATCGATGCTTCTATGCCTTGTTTAGAACCAATCGTATCACCAAAATCACCAAAATCTGTTGGTGGTTCAACTTCTTCTGTCACAAAGCCAAAGAACCAGAAATTTATAAAGCCTTCAATGATGCTCTCTGAGAATGCTTCCACTGCCGCTAAGGTGGCTACGACAGGCGCGGAAAAGATGGATCTCATTTCTGGTTTGGATAGGAGAAATTATGATATTTCATCAAACCCATCCTTAAAAATTAGAAAATCTCCACCTCCGCACTATCACACATTGAAACCTAGTCCAGTGACTTCCATGAACCCCATTATGAGCGCTCCTGCTGCACAAAGAAGAAGGCGATCTACACCCAATCTTATGACCATTCACAATAACGGCAATATTGGCGCCATGAATGCTATTGTGAACAACAGCGCTAACAGAAGTAAAAGTAGATCGATAACGCCAATGAGTGGTGCTGATGATGAGGCTAAACCATTCAAATGTAAAGAATGTTCGAAGGCCTTCAGGCGTAGTGAGCATCTGAAAAGACATATACGATCAGTCCACTCAACAGAGCGTCCATTTGCTTGTATGTTTTGCGAGAAAAAATTTAGCAGAAGTGATAACCTTTCTCAACATCTAAAAACGCACAAGAAACATGGAGACTTCTAGATTACTACAAAATGACAAGGATAAATGATAAAGTATGATAAAAAATGATAAAAACGATAAAACCACAAAACTAGAAAAAAAACATGGTAAAAATGATATTAATGGTCAATGTCGTTCTTATGTAATACAATGTATAGATTTAATTTCATGAATGTAACGAACTAATAGCTTGCTGAATTATTCATTCCAATCTCATAAAATTGAACGTGCGGCTTCATTTGACTACGAGGCGAACGCGCAGCAGCTCATCTAGAAAAGTACCGTATCCAAAACATATGGGAATTTAAGAAGGAAATAACACCTCGAGATACTACGTATAATCACATATCTCTATGAGTGAGAGCAAGCGACTGAAGGTGCCGACTTTAATTCCAGAATGGGCGAATTCAGAGAAGGTCCGGAGTGATTACCAAGGTCCTAAAACGTATTACGATGATTTTACCTCGCCAAATTTACCGATATCTCATACATCTTCAGGATCATCTTCAGTACAAATAAAGTCCACATACCACGGCATAATCGAGGCTAACACAAGTTATATTTCCAAAGAAATTACTCCATATGTGAACCAAATTACAGAACAAAATAAAGGCACTATTAATGAATATTCTTTAGTTTCTTCCCTTGGACATGGACAATTCGGGAAAGTTTATAAAGCATATTCAAAATCTACTGAATCAATGGTGGCCATAAAACGAATAGCTAAGAAGCCATGGAATACTCAGCAGTATTCCATGAATCAAACGATGAGGCAAATTCAGATATGGAGATCAAGAGGTCTAATGACTCCGATAACGGGCGATGAGGCAGTCATGCTAATGAACGTCCAGAAATGCCGATGGGAACTTTACGTCATGAGCAGACTATCTAATTCTTATGTGGTTCGTCTAAAAGAATGTCTAGATTCACCATTTAGTAGCTCCATTTGGATAGTCAATGAATGGTGCAGTTTAGGAGAATTGGATTGGAAACGCGAATCCGTAAATGAAGTATTGCCACAATGGAATAAGTTTCTGCCGCAATGTAATGCTCATACCTTTACGAGAAAAGTTTTGATAGATATGACTTGCGGCCTCAAGTACCTGTGGTCTCAAGGGTGTATCCATCGTGATATCAAGCCTTCCAATATCTTAATAGATGGGAATCAAGGGTTAATCAAGATTTCGGATTTTGGCTGTAGCATATTAATCCCTAAAGCATTACCATTCAACGACGAGACGTTGCGACAGTGTTACCAGGCAGAGTTGAATAAAATTGTAGGAACCCCCGCATTTATTGCCCCCGAGCTTTGCCATTTTGAAGAATCTGAAGCATGTAATGTTCAAAATGGCTTCCAACTAGATATTTGGTCTCTAGGTGTTACTCTCTATGGATTACTTTACAATGAGCTACCGTTTTACGGCGATAACGAATTTGATACCTATAATAGGGTCGTCAATGATTCCTTAGATTCGAAACTTAATGGAGAGTCTTTAAATGATCTCGTTATTTCCAGGCTGCTTCAGAAAGATCCTAATGAAAGAATCGGAATTGAAGAATTAGCTCAAGCAGTACTGCCTGCAGATAAGAAAAATGGCTTGGTATTTGCAGAAAAGAAAAGATCAAAAACAAATGGAGATAGAGAATCTGTTAAGAAATTCTTCAAGAAATTTTGGAGGTCAAAAGGTAAAAATAAACGATCTTCAGAAGGAAATGCTGGTATAGAAAAGGAGCAAACGGTGCCAATCTCAGCCAAACTCGAGGCACTTTTACCAAGAAGTGAGCAAATTGATCATTCATCTTCTTCATCGGGGTCCTCGTCGTCTTACGAAGAACCTATTCAAATTACTAAATTTGTTGATTCAGGCCCCCTGTCGCATTCTCCTCAAGATAACAGTAGTACTAAAGATGATGAGTCCGAAAGAAAATCGGAAAATGATAAAGGGAATGAAATAAATGAAGTTGTATCGATACAGTCGATATCGCCAATTAAGATACCTACACCAATCAAAGCACTTATACGTATCGGAAATATTGCAGGGTCTAAAAGTGCCAGTACAAGTAAAGGAAGTGCACCATCATCTTCTCCCTTGAGAGATAAACATCAAAATAATAAGCTTGGCAGTCAGGGTTTGGCTCATTCGAAAGATATTGTTAACTTTCAAAAATACATAGAACCACAAGACCCTAAGGCAACGAATAGCAAGCGAAAAGCACAATCGACACCAGAGGACATTGAGGAATATTTAAGATATGCAGACAATACACCGAACTATACTTAAGTATTATTCTCATCATGTATCAAACTTTGCGTATGAAATGATTCCCGCGCCTCAATTTCAAGTGAGCGCCCGTCTTTAAAGTATCTTAATTTCTATGTACAGAAGGGAACAATAAGGAGATTCAGTTTCAGTTTTAATTTTAGGTATTAAACCAAAAAAACTTTCCATCAAAACGATTCTGTTGTTTAACTACAACGTCTAGTTTACTTAATATAGTTGTCCGAATTAAACTTGCAGAACACGCGGTTTCCTTCAAGTGTTAGAATAAAAGAGTGTCACTAAAGCTTGTTTCTCGGACTAAGGCACACTCGGACGGTTGTTGGCTGGTCAGAAAGTTCTTATTTATCTCCTCATTCTTCTTTTTGCGTTTCTATGTTTATATTTATAGATTCGCAAGTTTAATATTCAATTACTAACACTCAGCATCGTGAAATAGGATTTGGTACAGATCGTCCAGAGAATGCTGAAATTTACATCAAATAATGACAAAGAGAAGAAAGAACGTGAAGCCAGCATTCTAACGAAGATGACTTTAGGGCGTTCCTTTAAAGAGGACCATAGTATATTCAAGAACATCCATTCCTTCTTGAAACCTAAGAAAAAGCAGAGTTTCACTGAACCGCAAATGGAAATCGAGGAAGCTCAAGACATAGATGATACAATAGATGTTTTTCCGTTAGCACCAGAACTCAAAAGAACTTACAACTTTTATGAAGAATTTCAGGAAAACATCCTTCCGATTACATCGAACGCAATTAGTGCAGATTTCCCGTCATTATCATCACCTTCTCGTGATCGAATAGGTTACCAACCAAATGATGTCATTATGCAGGATACATCGCAAATAATGTCATCCGTAGATCATGAATCCTATTGGAAAGCGAACAATGCCTCATTTAGTGCAATCCAAGACGCGCAGGTTGAAGAAGAGGTGCTACTAAATACCTCTCTTAGCCTACAAATTGGTCGACCACGTCCCTTGCGTAGGAATAGTTACAATAGTGTTGGTGGGAATAGCGGGGGAAGAACAAATAGGCATAATAATTTGGCGACACTCAAAAGAGATAGAAAACAACCAGCGAGAATAACCAGATCCGGTCTGCGTAGGATAAATTCTACGGATGTGTCTCAGAAGGAAATTTGCACTTATGCTCACCAAGAAAATAATAATAACAAATCAGCACGCAAGGCATTTGAACCCAGGTTATCGGAAAGTGGAATCCCCTTTTATCATGACGAAAACAACAATAATGACCAATTTCCCAGAATAACAGCGGAAACATTGAAAAGAATAGTCCAGGAAGGTATTTACAAACCACATTACAGCGCATATCACATCGTAGACTGTAGATTCGAGTATGAGTTCAAAGGCGGTCATGTAACCAGCGCTTTAAACATATCGTCTAGAGAGGATTTAGAGCGGGAATTCATACACAATGAACGGAGTGTACCCACTTTGCTCATTTTTCATTGTGAATTCAGTTCCTATAGGGGTCCCATGATGGCTTCACACTTGAGGAATTGTGATCGTATGGTTAATTACGACAATTATCCCGATCTTCTCTATCCAGATATATTAGTACTTGAAGGCGGCTACAAGGAGTTTTTTGATTGTTATCCTAGCTTGTGCTACCCATGTAAGTATGTGGGAATGGATTCTTCAGAAAATTTGCTTGACCGTGATTATGAACTCGAGAGGTTCAGACAAGATTCCAAAAAAATGATTTCAAGAAATAGCTCGCTGCAGAAATTAACTTCCGTACCGAGCTCATCCAAATCTAGTGCCAAGAAATTATCAACTAAGCGGGATCAATCCAATGGCACATATAAATTAAACTGTACCGCATCGCCATCATTCAAATATGAAATTCCACCAAAACTGTCGCTTTCAAGGTATAGTAATAATAGCATATTTGGCAGTAGCGATGATAACTCATCGCTTAGCCGATTATCCATCACTAGTAGCCCAAATGTCAGCACAACTAAAATACTACTGATGGATGGCATGGATGGCGCTTCCTGTTATAGTTCTGACGAAGGTGATAGCACGTTTACTACGCCTATTGGCTCCATAGCTACTCCCACAGAAAAAAAGGGTACCAATCAAAGGAACGAAACTGAGAACGCTTCACTGAACCCTGTTCGGAAACTTTTATTCTCGAACATATTAAAGGAAGAAGAAGGCGAGGCAAGCGACTGATGCAATGTCTTCTTAATTTCCTGATTGCATTATATATATAAGTACACATATACAAGGGTGATAACTGTATAGATTTACTTAAAGCATTTTTAGAACTCATTCTATCTCTTACTCAGGACGTTCGGTGAGAATTTCTTGTCTGCCAGTACTTCGATGTAAATTAGCACCCCATCGAGAAGGTGGCCATATTACCTGAACAGCTTTCCCTATTACTAACCCGGTTGATATAGGCCCAAAATTATTACTGTCAATGGAATGATATACATTGTCACCCTCAACCCATAAATGATTTCGCGGAATGTGAACTACGCCTCGAGGGTATGGATACCTTGTTTGTATGGAATCGTACTGTATTCCTTTGATCCTTTTACAATACGTCTTCACAGGGTCTGAAGGCGATTTCAACAATATCACGTCATCTCTATGCAAATTGTAGGACTTTTTACAGTTGAGCTTCCACAAAAGTACCCAATCTGTTGAAGATGCGCTTTCATCGGGATTTAATGTAGGCCTCATTGAGGATCCCTCAATCTTAGCAATATAGCAAACGTTATCGTTGAAAGTCATAGCCACCGGGACCCATGTCAATGTGATCAATGAGACTTTCAAAGCATAGCTAGTAGATATAGAGTACATGTATAGAAGACAGGCTTTGCCTTTCTTTTCCCGTTAGATTTCAAATCTCGAACTTTTTGACTTGAGAACCAAAATGTCCTCGGCTCGCACAGTTGTTGTACCCATAATGTGGTCGCAAATTCTTATTTGAGGTAAAATGTTTATATGGGCATCACACACATCATGTCACATATTCCAAGATGTAGAAATAAGCTTAACCAAGAGCAGGCATTGGGATTTTACTATCTTGCTTTTCTTCATGGTGTAAACGTTGTTCAAGCTACGCATTGATAAGTAAACTACTCACTAGTTCTTGTAAAGAACAACTTGAAGAAAAAGGCCTACTGCAGTATGCATACTGCCTATAATTATACTAATGTTCAATGTATTAAATTACCAACTTATGAGAACGATTGTGTTTTCTAATTGATTACAAAAGCGGTCATGTTAAAACTTTTAAAATGCAGCAAAAGCTACAATATCGACTGGGACTAGTAGCATCAGCTACGAGAGAGAAGTTCTGGCTGAAGGAACAAGAAGGTTAGAATATTGAATAGAATCCGTTAAATGATCTGCTTACGGCTTATTGTGATGACCGCCCAATTTGCTCGGTAAGATGAGACACAGATGACCACTGCTCGGTCCGAAATTTTCATTTTCACTTCGACACATCTTGCTGCAGAAAGGATAAGATAATGAATGTGTGATTCACAGAAAACAAACATAAAAATTACTTCAAGCCTTTCAGTGAGGGGCTAATACCGAATATATATATATATATCTATATGTTTGATTGCATATGGCCAACTTAAAAACATATATTAAGTGCTTTTTTTTAACATCTTCCCAAGAACTTTCATTTTACTACGGATAGATTGAAAAAAAAGAGCATTATACGAAATTATGCAAACTTCTAAAGATGTTGCGATGAAAATATGGAACCATCCTGTTACAAATTATTTGAAGGGCCAGTGGTTTTTCTTTTGCTTAGCAATATTCATTGTTATAGCTCGGTTTGCTCCCAATTTTGCGGCTGATGGGGGTCTCATAAAGGGAGAATATTCAATAGGTTATGGTGCTGTTGCGTGGATTTTTCTACAAAGTGGCTTGAGTATGAAAACCAAAAAGTTTATGGCCAACATGGGTAACTGGAGGGCTCATACAACAATTCTTATCATGAGTTTTCTAATTACCTCATCGATAGTCTACGGATTTTCTTGCGCAATAAAGGCTGCCAATGATGATGCTATCGATGATTGGGTATTAATCGGTCTTATTTTAACAGCGACTTGCCCAACTACTGTTGCTTCTAATGTAGTCATGACTACAAATGCTGGGGGTAACGACTTACTCTGCGTATGCGAAGTGTTTATAGGAAATTTATTGGGGGCGTTTATCACTCCCGCATTGGTCCAAATGTATACTAAAAGCGCACCATTTCAATATGGTAACCCAGCTGGTGCGGAAGGTATTTCAGCATTATATGGGCGTGTCATGAAACAAGTCGGATTATCGGTTTTCGTCCCTCTGTTCGTTGGTCAAATTCTGCAAAACTTAGTCCCCAAGCCAACTGAAATATATCTTGGGTTTTTGAAGCGTTACAATATTAAAATCGGCTCATATATGTTGCTGTTGATTATGTTCAGCACATTTTCTACTGCATTCAAACAAGGTTCTTTCACCAGTGTTTCCCACGTTTGTATCATTTTTGTTTGTTTCTTCAATTTGGGTCTTTACCTATTATTTACAGGAATTTGCTACCTTTTGTCAAGGCCTTATTTTATTCTCAAACTATTCCCTGTCGAACCCATCAAGGGCGATGTATCAAAGCTGTACTATTACTCATACAAGGTTTTCAGACCATTTTATTACAACAAAAAAGATACTATATGTATAATGTTTTGTGGTGCTGCTAAAACGGCTGCACTAGGTGTTTCACTAATTACTTCACAATATGGCGATAATAAATCTCATCTGGGAAAACTTTTGGTTCCACTGGTCCTATATCAAAGTGAACAGGTCATCACTGCCAGTTGGTTCGTCCCGTTTTTCAAAAGATGGGCACAAGATGAGGAAGAAAGTAGCATTGAGCAGCAATCTGATGAAGATTTAGAAAAAAAACAAACAAATGTTGAGAACAATGAAACCGTCGGAAGCGAATCTTTAATAGAGGAAACAGAGGGAACTTTCTAATTGTAATACAGCTCCAAGGCATTTCAGGAATAGCTCATAAACTACATCTCTCTACCCACATTCATGAAGCACTCAAAGTTGCGTGTTTACTTCGCCATCTGGTTGACTTCGATAATGATATATAATGGTTACATAATTTAAGATATAGAGCATATTAAAAAAATTGGTACCAGAGTATTTCGAATGCTCTTGTCTGTCCTAAAACATCACATCCCACAAGGAAGCCGGGCCACTAGCATCGTATTTTTCTCTTGTAATGTAGAAAGTATCTTTCGAATGCGTGAAGATTTGTTTTGAAACGATTTGGGCGCCCAAAAATGGAATCTTAGCGTATCCTTGTTTCTTCCATTCAGGAAAATAGTCTGGATATTTAGCCAGTTTTATCAAACTTGGCGCCTGCACATATTCGACATTCGATATGAAACTACTTCCCATGAATTTATTTTTCCTTTTGGAAGATAAGCTTCCCATAGCGACTTGTTCCCTTCCTTGTCTCTCTTCTTCTGGTTCTACTGTCATATGGTCCTTGATTAACTCGCCCAATAGAGCCTCCTTGAAACCTTGTATCGAAGATGTACCACCAACAATTATGATATTTTCCCACACTGCTCTCAATTTGATCAGGTCATCAATCTGATCCAAAGTTTTACCAACCCTGCTCGATATCTTGCTAATAAGTTGATCGCAGCCCTGAAATCTCTGCTTTCCAACGGTTATTCGCTTACCTTCATCATCCACAAAAGTATTCATCTCCAATTGAGCATTTGTCACATTTTTTTCTTTTTTTTGACGTTCTCTTTCTTCCAGAATTTCACGAGTGTCACGACCACTAGTGACTATGGCTGCTACATCTAAGGCACCATCATCCGTTTCCACAGCATCCTGGAAGTCAAAAGCAGAAAGCTTTTTTGCGTCATCACTCAAAACTTCAAATATTGGAGACTTTTTCAAAGTTTCAATTTGAGCTGCCGATAAATCTGGCAAAAGTTTACCTAAGCGATCATTCACTTGCTGTCCTCCATATGGGATTGAAGATGTGAAAGGATCTAAAGGAGTATAATCAATAATAGGGATGATATCCGTGTGCGTAGTTCCAATATCTATGATACAACAATTTTGGATGGAACTCATCGCGTAAGTAGAAGCCAAAGAAGTGGATAACAACATCGCATTATTTATTTGCAACGCTTCAAATAAAAATTGTGTGATAGATTCCAATTGAAATTGCGACCAAGAATGGTGTGTGATAAGTAGAACAGGAATATTTGATAATTCAGAGTCAAAAGCCTCTGGCCTATTCAATGACCTATCTGATAAAATAGAAACGTATAGCAATTTCAAAAAGTGCAAAAACCCCTCCAAATCCACAATGGAGCCATTTTTTATTGGTTGCACTTCTTCCCTGAACTCCCCTGAAGAAGAATGGTATGTACTTGTGCCGTCGGGATTACTACTCTTGTAAATATGGGTGGGAACTTCTATTTCAGGAATGGTAAATATCTCATCTTGTAAGCCAAATTGTACCAGAGTCGATTGGGATCGTGGGTATATGACCTAAGAGGAGTGTTAGTACTGATTGCGCTGTTCCAAAAAGTGCGATATAGAATTCCATTGCTTAAATAAGCAAGACAACAAAACATACTAGTATGCTATCCAGTCTGAAAGGTGCCATATTAATCTTTGACGTTCGAGAAACCTTCCTTACAATTCAAATTCGTTGGTCAGTTTGATTCTTGTTTGTTGAACTGAATTAACTGCAGCTGCAAACTCAAAATTGAATCTTGAATACTGAAAAAACGTTACAAGCTTACCGTATTTAACGATATGGGTTATGCCGTTCCACTAATGGTATTGTTAGTCTAATAACTTCTTGAATCTACTTTGTCTAGGTATCTAAATATTCGAATTGCTAGCTGCTGCATCTAGCTTTTTTGCGCAATTATTGACTGTCTGTCAATTCTGTCATTTGTTTGTTGATATATTTTCTGTTTGGCGAAGATCATTAACGCGAAAATAATGACATTGCAATATAGATGATTAGCGATGAACACATTGCGAGCAGAATAGTCGTTTCATCGTATAAGCTGACGATAATTATACAACCTAATGGAGGTTAAACAACTTGATGCAACCAGTATCCATAGCGATTCTGGACAAAGGACACTGAGTAATGTGAACAGGCTTTCTACCGAACAACAACGAATTAATGAAAGGGCTTTATCTTTGCTGCAGCGTAATAGAGAACGTAGAAGATTGTTACAACGACAACAGGATAGAAGAAGATACGAGGGAGTACCGGAGCAATCGTATGAAAAGCAAATAAGCCATCATTATATAACGGAGACATTAGCGGGCAAGACGAATAAGACTAGTGAGAAACCAAGGAAGAGGATAAGGACCACCAAGAAGTCTTCACATAAGAGACACACTCCAAGCGAATTGGCACTTTATGAAATAAGAAAATATCAACGATCAACCGAACTGTTGATCTCGAAAATCCCATTCGCACGACTGGTAAAGGAAGTCACGGAGCAATACACCACCGAAGAGCAGCAGTTACGTTGGCAATCAATGGCCATATTAGCATTACAAGAAGCAAGTGAGGCATATTTAGTTGGGTTACTAGAGCATACAAACTTGCTAGCCTTGCATGCGAAGAGGATTACCATTATGAGGAAAGATATGCAATTGGCTCGAAGGATAAGGGGACAATTTCTGTGAATATAACATCCAAAACGAAAACTTTCGAATTAATACTATTACATAGAAATAGTTGTCCATTATATATAAAGATTATACTTTCTTTGCTGTCAATTCAGCAGCTGAATAAAATTGTATGGAATTAATCCTTCCTTATGTGCTTTATCAATCATATCATTACCGTAAACTTCACCTCTGAACCAATCCTTATTAACGCAGGCGGTTAATAATAAGTAGTCACCTTTTTCGAAGTGCGCAAGTTCAGTAGCATTATTATCTACTAACGGGTAAACGGCTTTTGCGTACTTGATTACCGGGTCTCCTTCCGTGGTCACAATTGGCAAGGTAACTGTTATACCATTATCTCTCACGCGGCCTACCCTGATATCAGATGAAGAAAATCCGTTACTTTTTATTCTTTCCATTTCGTACAAAGCATCTTCAATAGGATTATTGGAGTCCTGTAAAACCATGGACTTTCGCCGCATGTGTTCTCTGGAAGTAATATCAGAATTTACGATTGTAGTATTCGTACTACTATTCCTTAGTTGTGCGCTGTGATTTTCGAGATTTTCATTACTACTTTGACGTATAATTGGTGATGGTGATTGTTGCTGGAGGTGGCTCATCGACTTTCTTTTCCTGTTTGAAGAGTTCCAAGATTTGGCAAATCTTTGTGACTCATCTATGCTACTCGCCATGGAACTAACTGATGTAGTAATTGAGTCCATACTATGGCGGCTTTTCACATGCGATGTAAAATCTGTTGGGATCGATGAGGACGCTGAAGAAGACGAGGATACGGCTTTATGCTGTTTGGGACTTAAATTTGGATGATGATTAGAAGAATGCGGTATAAATTGGTCGTCATGCACATTTTGCTGTCTCATGCCACCGTCAGTTTGTTGAATTACGCGTATCTCTCTTACAGTGGGCCTGTAAGTTGTTTCTTGTTGCTGTTGCTGTTGATTTTGCGGTTGTGGCTCAGATTGCGGTGATTGTATTCTTTTGTCTAGCCTAGAGTCTCCCAATGGGATAGAGCATTGTCTATTCAACTGTGAAGAAAGTTTTCTTATATTTTCAACGTAAGAATTTCTTTTATCGGATGATGTAGATGCCCTTAGCCTTGATTCTGCGGATTTGATCGTGCTATTACGCTTCTCCTTTAATCTTCCAGTTCCGTAAGCGCTTGAGAAATCGGCGATATCATCCGCTGGTGTAAAAGTTGCTAAATTATTCATTAAGGAGTCCATTCTTGCCTGCTCAAGTAAACTTGTCTCAATTGTTGCTTGAGCGTATTGTTGCATTTTGGATTGCAAAAACGAAATTCTAGCAGTTTCCATTTCCTGAAATTCGTTAGTTAGACCAGCCCACTCTTTAAACCAAAACTTTTGTGATGCCCTATATTCTTGTTTCAAAACATCCAGTTGTATATTTATCTCCTGGCTGTTTGACTCCCACTTGGCTAATTCTTTTTTATTTTGTTCAGTTTTTCTTGCTCCGATCATGTTATTTTGATTCAGTTGCAAATCTCTTGCACGAATTTGTGCCTCCTGTAACCTTTTCGTCAGATCCTCACAGCCTTTTTTCTTATTATATTTGTCAACTCTGAGTTTTTCAATTTTACCGCTTAAAGTACTATATCTTGCCTGCAATTTACCTGCAAATGCCTTAACGTCACCGTATATTTGTCTGTAGATCAATTCACTTTGTTTCGAATGCGCACTCGATCTTGCCTTTTCATTTTGAAGTAGTACGTTGAACGAACTGTTCAGATGTCCGTACTCTGGACTGTGCTCCATATCTTTGGTCAATTTAGTATTAATGGCACCCAGACGTCTCGCATAATCCTTTTCTAATTCACTTCGTTGCTTGAAAAATCCAATCATAGTCTCACAAGACTTAATCCCTGCTGAAATATGCTCTAGCAAAATATTGACCCCATTATCGTTGGGATCCCAAAAACAGAGCTCATAGTTATAACTCATGACGTGCTCAAGCAACCGTTTAAGTCCTTCGTTAATTTTGTGTGATTGGTTTTACTTTAATCTTGAGATGATCACACAGTAACTTCTAGCACAACCAATAATATACTAATTTTCTAGCCGACATTACACTTTCTTAGTACCCAGATTTTGGAATATTCTCAATCAGACATCAATACTACCCATCTGGAGTTTTCTTCAATGTTTACAAGTTTCCCTTTTAGGCCACACATCCTCAAAGCCTATCTCTTCATACGGAAAACCATCCATCAAAGTCCCAATTAGTCGCTGCTCGCCAAAAGAGGCAAAAGACTCCAAAGTCTTCGAATTAAGTTACCCTGTCTGGCACCGATAGGACTAGTTGGTTTTTTGCTTTTCCAAAAGCAACACAGCCAGAGAAACACCGTAGAGAGAAGAGCAAAGTGGGAAAATCAAGGGAGTTGCCAGGCAAATTGGAACTTGCTGGAGTTTGGAGCATAGGGCAGAGCATAGGCGGGCAGCGTTGCGCAGTGCCGAAAGGTTCAAGGGGTCAGAAGAGAACATCCGAGCTAGAACTCGCCTCAGTTTGCTGAAAAGTAGTTGCATTTGCTCATACTTGTTTTGATCAACACAAGCTTTATATAAAAGTAAAAAAGTATTGTAAGGAGGAGTGGCTGCTACTATCTTTGAAGAGAACAACCAAGAGGTAAACAAGGAAAAAAAGATAGTTGCAAGAACGCGATGTCATTAATTTCCACTGTCAATGACCAAGGAAGCGATGATATTCTTTATTCCAGTAAAGTTACAACCGCGAAGTCAACTGTCAAGAAGTCATCAGCTAGAGGACACGGTTCTTCCGTTTATCAGACTTCTGGTGAACCATTGAGTAAAGAAGCGTTATATAGGGCTAAATTGAAGTATGGTGTATATCAATCTCCAGCAACACAAGTTAGTGCAGGTGTTTCTGAACCAAAAGTTGCTTCTGATATTGCTGCGAATTTGGCGAATGAGAACAGAACGACAATTGAAGCTTACAAGAGAATGTTCGTTGATCCAAATGCAGCCAAGGCAGCTACTAAAGTGGGTGTTAAGGGTATTGCATCAGTGCGCTCTGTGGAAGTGGCTACTTCACATGCCGGCTCCCAGTCTGCTGCTACAAGGGCCTATTCAGTTGCTTCTACCGAAGGAACAGCTAAGAAGGCGACAAAAACAAGCAGTTCTGCGACTGCTACTCGCGGCAAATCTCATTCTATTTCTTCAGCAACGCAAGCCTATAGTGCTAGTAGCTCATTTACCTCGGATCAAAAGGTTAATCCCAAGCCCAAGCCAATGAATTATTCTAAAGTTTTAGCTGGGGCCGAGAAGATGGCTGAACAACGTATTCATGACAGAACGTCACCCGATCGTAAGAACTTCTCTTATGGTTTAAAGACCAACGGTGCTGGTAAAGCCGCCGGTAACAGCTTCCATCTAACAAAGGAGACTTTGGATAGAATTTCGGCAAAAATTGAGATTTCTAGTATTGAAAAAGAAGCGGATCCTAATCATTATGCGGAATGGGCAGCGTATGCAGTGAAAGATATTGATCCTGCTTCTTTAATGGATGCAGAATTTAAGGAAAAAGAGAAGAAAAGACAGGAATTCTTAAAACAGTTGACCTCCCAACAAGTTTTGACCAAAGCTCGCGAAAATGCGGACAGAGAGCTGAGAGCTATTGACGCTTTAGATCATCATAATTTCCTATTTGGCAATGAAGCCTACAATAAAGCTGCAGTCGAGGTTGCACAAAAAAACTTCCAGAAAAAAGTTCCTTATCAAAACAAAATAAACATGGGTGGTGGATTATGGTTAGCACCTGAAGACGTTGATGATATCGCCAAAAAATTGGTTTCTCCTTTGTTAAGTGAGGTTTCTGAAAGAGCAGATGATCAACGTGCCACAGATTTGGATATCGCGGAGAGATCGGAGGCTCATAAAACCGAATATGCTGCTTGGTTAGCTATGCAAAGTGCAAAATTGCATAACGATGACGCATTCGTCCAGAATTCAGAAAGAGCACAGTCTAAGGAAAAGGAGACCGCCAAAAGTGATGCAGCAAAGAAACTATCTGATTTGATCGCTAAGAAAGATAAAGAAGTAGAGGCCAAGAATGAAGAATTATTGAAAGTTAAAGAATCTCAACAAGAGTTGGAAAAAGAAATGACAGAAAAACGAAAGACAGATAGGAGACGAGTTCGTGGAGTATTGGTTAATTTTGACACTACGAATCAAAGCGATATTGGAGCGGCTCGTACAGAGCAAGAAGAACTGTTGAAACCTTACCATGATGATCTGAAGGCTGCTGAGACGGAACACGACAGATTGATTCAAGAAAAGGAGGACATAAACAAAGAAATTGAAAAACTCCGCACCACCATTGAAGAGCATCACGTTACGATTGCACAGTATGAGAAAGATATTGTTTCGTATGAGGAGCAGCATGAAGAAGAGCTGCGCAAATTGGAAGACTTGGGCACAGATAAAGCTGGTCTGCAAGTAGATTTGGATGAAAACGTGATTACTTTGGCCAATAAAGCTAAAGCACAAGCAGCATTATCTTCTGAGGAGGCTCGCTTGAAACAATTAGAAGTTGAAGCTCTGGTCAACGAACGTAAGAGTCAATTGAACGTCACACACATTGAGCTACAAAGAGAAAGATTGAGTATGTTGGACGCAATGAGAGAACTTGCAGAATCTCGTGGTGATGAGAAAATTGATGATGAAAGAGTGAAAAACCTCATTGGTATGACTTCTGACGAATACGTTGCACAACAAAAAAAAGTAAGCGATAATGCAGTATTAACTCCAGTTAGTGCAGATCTTGATGAAGAAGATGAAGTAGACGAAGATCAAAACATACCTGAAAAGAAGCAAGCACCAATAAACCACCATCTAGATATCGTTGCAGATGAGCCTGGAAGCGTGGATGCTCCTTCTGCATCTGCAAAATCAGTGAAGGGTGCCAGTGGCGTATTGGTTGTTGAAGAAGAGCCAAAACCTACTGAAAAGACTCAAACTCCAGTTCAGACTGCTGATAAGGCACAGAAGAAGCATGTTTCAATAGAACCACCGAAGAAGACTGTGTCAGAAAAAGAGAAAAAGGAGGACAATCCTTCCTGGTCAGAAAAGTTCTTCCTTGGCTCTTCACGTGCTAAGAAGAGAAGAGAGTCAATATCCAAAGCCTCGGTCCCCAAACCCAAGGGTACAGCAACAGCAGCTGCTGCGCCAGCTACGAAAAAATCCACGACAACTGCACCAGCTCCAGAAGAACATGACTTAGAACATACATTTAGCGGATTCTCGCAAGGATCGATTCCTGACGAAGAAACCGGTACTACTACTATTGCTGCTACCAACACTGATAAGAAGACAAAGACTCCAGCAACAGAAGAATCAGAAGATGACGTTCCCGAATTGAGCGGACCTGATGAAAATATTGAAGTCAATGGAGACACTGCTGAAAAAGAAAAGAGAAGCAGTTACTTCAAAGAAGTATTCTAAGTTCACTGAGACCTGCCGTTTTTTAATTCTTTTAGCCGAAACTTAGCTGCTCTTAACAATAATGAAAAAGAAAAATAATATGATTCTGTTCTATTTTTACTTCGACACGATAAGCCAACGCTAACATCTAAATTTTCTAAGTATACTTTATTCGTTTACCTTTTTTGTATATTCTACTATTGTTTTGTAATATTTTTCTCCTGTTCGCCGCGTCGGTGAGTAGTTTTTGAGGCTACTTGCAACGAAAAGTCTGCCTCTCACACACGTGGCTGAACGACGACGAAAGCTATCATAAGAGCATCAGCTCGAAAGGCTGAAGGGAATTGTTTATATATCTGACATACATTTGCGCTCTTCCCAAGAACGATCTTTGTTGTTTACTCACATATACGACGGTGACATTTAAGGATATATATATTATTACCTTTATAAAATTTATGCAACTACAATAGAATGATCGGATTCAACGTCATTTAGAACCACATCTTCAACAGATGGTTCAGCTATTGGATGAAACTGATTGGCTCCTACTAAATTATCGTATTTATAGTACCCGGCAAATGATTGGACTTGGTGAAAGTAGCGAGATTGCTTGTATCTACTTCCGAGATAGAAGTCTACAGATAGCATCACAAAATAGACACCGAACCAGAAAGCTAATAACCATTCGAAACATGAGCTTTTGGATTTATCTTGAATGGCACCAAAGCAAATGGCCCAAACAATGGCTAGTATCACCCAGACAGTTTTAGCTACCGCACTTATGGTAAATTTGTTCCATACGTATCCCCTCCATTGGTACCATTTGAGGTCATCGATACTTAATTTTCCAGTGGTGTTTTTTTCTTCATCGAAATTTTGAGAAGCCAATGGATGCAATAGAGCATAATGCCTGCCCATTGAGAAGTATTCAGCGGAATTACAACATACGGATAAAAACATGAAAATGACGAACACCACAACCATGGCAGTATGCACATGAGGGTATTTGGCAGTTGTGAAAATACTGCAAAATAGAACACCTAATTCGCCAATGAGACCACAAACAAACGAAGCAAATATAAGATTCCTTTCGTGTTTAGTGTACCAAGGTGGCATCATAAACCTCGAGGATAGTAGCAATTCGCTATACTGTGATTTCATGGAACTAAATGATACATTGTTATCGGAACCTTCATCAGCAGAATTTGCATACTTTGAGCGCAAACGGAAAGGCCAATATCCAGCCCTTTGGAAGAATTCACATGCAACGGTTATTACATAGAATAGACCTTGCCAACCTGCACATGCTATAAATAGTGGATTAAGGTTGGTGGCACCAATATCCGAGATATAAACCGGGAACTGATCTGAATGCATAAACCAATAAATTGGATGACCTTGTCCTGCCCAACAAGCCAACATGGCAATCAACATACCATACCATGGTATGAAAGCTATGATTGGCACTAGGAAAAAATAGTTACCTGGTTTGGGAAACATGTTGTGTATACGACGAGATAATGATATAATCTATGAAGGTGAGCTACTTTTCCAACCTGTGTGTATGTGTCACTGACCTTACTTTACTTATTCAAATATAGAAAGAATACAATTTAAAGTTCCTCTTAGCGCCTTATCTGTATCGACGTTTACCTATTATATTGCGATATTTATTAACTTTTTTTTGCTTTGGGTTGCCATTCGATGCATTTTTCACTCTTACTAAGCGCCCTGCCTGTGCCACTCCCCAGCCCTCCGTTTCGAGAAATTATATGCGTTATGAAAAGAGGCTGTAGTGCTGGTAGGGTCTATATTTGTATATGTTATATTTATAGGATTACCAATTCTCTAAGCAACTTAACAAGATCAGTTGAAAACTGCTTAAGTAAATATCATTTGCACTTTTACCTTTTGCAATTGATCCGGTAAAAAACTGGCTCGATAGCCGTCCTTATCTTTTTCCACTCAGGAGGCATGGCAACGCCTAAGAGAGTTGAACCAAAACAAAAATAACAATAGAGAATAAACATATTTGGCTACTCGGAAAGGTCTTCAATCTTGGCACACATAAAGAAGTAATTGCAAAGTTGTACAATGAGCGTCTCTACCATGCCGGAGGAAACCGTGGAAAAATTGGATCAGGAGATTACATTACAGCTACAAAAGATCGATTCGAATTTAAGTTATTGCTTCGGTAAAATCACAAAAGAGATTATACCACATGTAACGCAGTATGGTGATGTGTGTGAAGACATCATGGATAATGCGAGCTGGTTGGTGACCATGTTTCAACAGACGGGCAATGTAGATTTGAATCTTAACCCACAAGAACCATTGGGGAGCGAATTGGACAAGAAGAAAGAGGTGAACGACAAGGATGTGGGAGGTAAGAATGTCTCACCAGAGACACTTTTTCCATTGTCTGGGGGTCGTACAGGGGGTGATTCTAGTAGTGAAGTCTTTATGGTGCCAACGTTAAGGGCGAACACGTCAACAGCGGAAGATGAGTTTCGCACCGCTAACATCACAACGACAGGACAAATATTACGGTTACCGTCTGATTCGAGCGACGAAGAGGATCATTCACGTCTTAGAAAGAGTAGAAAACACGAGAGTTTGGATGCAGATGCAGATGCAGAAGCAGATGCAGATGGAAGTACCTTACAAAGACAAAGACGCAAGCGGAAGGTGTCGCTTCTTCTACAGCAGGAATATGGATCCAGCTCCAGTATGATCCCATCACCAGTAGCATTAACGAAGAATGACAACCACAAAGAGAAGAAATCGACACACGATGATGATCGTCACCATAGAATCTCCAGATCAAGTGCGTTGGACGAAGAAACACAAGACGGAGCTCTGATGGATAGCTCACCCATCAAGAATGACAACGAAAGTCGAGAACGAGAAGACGAAAGTACGAAAGAAGTACCCAAACCGGGTACGGTCATCCATTTCTCGACTGGATTGTAATATCAATGTCGTCACCGTGACAAATGATTTTACCGAAAACTGAACGAGACCAGTCGGAAGCGGAACCTCGTTGAAATCTAACTACTAGCAGTGATACATATATACGTTCTGTACAATGGGTACGTTTGTAAAGTCATCTGGAGGGGCTTCATAATTTTGTTTTGATATGGGTAATGCAATGTCTGCTAGCTTTGCACCAGAATGTACAGATCTCAAAAAAGAATACGATGATTGCTTTAACGAATGGTACAGCGAGAAGTTCCTAAAAGGCAAATCCATAGAGAATGAGTGCTCGAAGCAATGGGATGCTTACACAAGTTGTGTAGATGCTAATCTGATCAAACAAGGTATCAAGCCAGCATTGGATGAGGCAAGAAAAGAAGCCCCTTTCGAGGACGGTGGAGTGATCAAGGAAGAGGACTGAAGTACGACTATGACCAGCCAAAAAAAAACACTCTTGTAAATAACGTGGGCACTAGACGGAGGGCAGATAGTAAAATCAGACATACATGAATGTATACATATGTGTAAATAACAACTTTTCATCTGTATATGAGTTATTGTCAAGACAACGCTCGTATGAAGCGACCGGCAGGCTCCGTCAAAAATGATGATCGATTTCGGTGGCAAAAAGAAAAAGAAAAAGAAAATTTTTATTTTTTCTTCCAAAGTAACTCTGAAAATGAAAAAGTCGAGTTTCAAAGTATTGAAAAAAGTTAAATATCGTGTTTTACCATATAATATATATACGTAGAGTTAGTATAAGGGCTTTTGTTATATTTAAGTTGTGGGCTTTTGTTTATATCATAAACTGTTTATTTCTTCTTTCTTCTTAAAGAGACAAAAGAACTTATTGGTATTTCTAAAGGTATTTCACCCAAGAGAGTGACAAATAACATACATACACATACGGATACGCACTCGCACACGCACACACAAATACAAACACACACACACACACATATATATAAATCATGTCATCACAGTTTAGGAAATCAAATAATAGTCATAATAAGAAACTGAACCCGGAGGTAAAGTTTAAATTGGAAACTCTGACAGAGCTTTTCCCTGATTGGACAAACGACGATTTGATTGATTTGGTCCATGAGTATGATGATCTAGAGACTATAATTGACAAAATCACATCTGGTGCAGTGACAAAATGGGATGAGGTAAAGAAACCATCTAAGAAGGAAAGACAAGAGAAGAAACAGGAACAACAGCTGCAACAGCACCAATCAGTACAGGAAATTGATGGTGGATCCTCGCATCATAATCCGATAAATCACGGGCATCATCATACAAAGCCTGGTCCAGCTTCAAACTCTAAGTTTACTAGTAGCAATAATAATACGCGGAACAGAAGACAACAGCAAGGAAATACAAAGCATGCTGATTCTGATAATTTGAAATCCCCTGTGGCTCGTGGCAAGCCTGTATCTAATGCTAGTTCTTGGGCGGCTGTTGCATCATCAGACGCGAAAAAACAGCAACAAGAGGAGGTCAAACCCTCTACAACCGATAATGAGCCTACAAATATAACACAAGAGTCGGAATCAGAGCAGCAGGTTGAGGTAGAACCGCTTCCTCCAGTGACCGATATTCCTAGCAGCACGAAGAAGACCGTATCGCATTCTTCTTCTACAGGAAAGCCAAAGAAAATGTCTTGGGCAGCAATCGCTACCCCAAAACCCAAAGCCGTTCAAAAGAAGGCTTTACCATTGGAAGATGTAAATGGCCTGAAGAAAGATATTGAAGAAATTTTAAATGAAAGCGAAGTTATCAATAGTGACGAAAGAGTTTTGATTGAAAGGGAAGATGAAAAAAGAAATGAAGAACTGCAACGTGAATTCAAGGAAGAAAATGAACAGTTAGAATTGCTAGAAGAGCATAAAGATGAAGAAGCTGAACTACCAGTACAACAACAAGAAGTACAAGAGCTACCAAATCAGGAGGGAATTTCAAAGGATGAAGGTAATGCTGATGTAGAAGAAACGATCACTATTGCTAGTGCTGCTGATGTACCAGTTCAGGTTGATGTTCAGCTTGAACAGCAAGAACAGTCAAAGCCAATTGGCCTCGATGCCAAACAGCAGGAGGAAGCCTATTACCAGCAGCAGCAACAATATTTAGCTCAACAGCAGCAGCAGTATGCCCAACAACAAACTCCCCAACAGACTGCTCAGCAATTGCAACAGCAACAGCAGCAACAACCACAACAGCAGCAACAGGGCGGCACTGCTGCACAACAACAGTATTATATGTACCAAAATCAATTCCCAGGTTACTCCTATCCTGGTATGTTTGATTCTCAAAGTTATTACGGGCAACAACAACAATATCAACAGCCGGGTCAAGCTTCAGGTCAAACTGGCGCAACCGCCACAGCAGCATCGAATCAATACAATATTCCACAGGGCTATGGTCAAACTGGTGCCGCTGTAGCTACCCCTGAAATAGCCGCTGCAAGTGCTGGTACTGCATCTGCATCTCCAAGTGCATCTCATGCACAACCACAGCAGCAACAACAACCATATGGTGGCTCTTTCATGCCGTACTACGCACATTTTTACCAACAATCTTTCCCATATGGTCAACCACAATATGGCATGGCCGGTCAATATCCTTACCAAGTTCCAAAAGCTGGTTACAATTATTATCAGCCCCAACAACAAACTCAAGGTAGACAAGGTCAACAAGGTCAACAAAGCCCAGGCCAATCACCATCCCAACAAGCTGAAGAAGTTCAGCAACAAGCACAAGCTTCTCAGCAACAGCAAGCTCAAACCGCGCAATCTTCTCAGAATGGGCAAAGCAGTCAGCAACCCATTAACCCCCAACAAGTGCAATTCCAACAGTACTACCAATTCCAGCAGCAGCAACAAGCAGCTGCTGCCGCTGCGGCAGCTGCTGCAGCTCAGCAAGGTCTACCCTATGGCTATACTGGATATGACTACACATCCCAAGCTTCAAGAGGTTATTATTGAGAAAATATAACTTTTTTCAATAAGTTTATGACATGGGTTATATGTTCAGCATTTCGTTTATCACCCTTTACCTTTTAATAGTTCGGTTATCCCCATAGTGGGGATTTCTTTGCATATGTGTATACGTCAGATATTTAAAGATGTAAATGTATCGTGGTATCTCCTGATTTTTTTTATCACTATGTAGACACTAAAGCTTTCAATGAATTCTCCATGTGCGGTGGATGATGATATTCAAAACAACAAAGCAAGAGACATGACAAAGATAATTACAGTCGCCATTATAACTGGAGCTTCTAGAGGTATAGGAAAGGCCATTACAAGGAAGTTATCTCAGGAAGGTATTAGTTGTTTAGCTATTGCGTCAACTAGGGAAAGCATAGAGAACATCCGCATCGATGACCATTTGTTTTATGTAAACAAAAACCAACGGCATAGATCGCTAGCTATCGACTTGAGCCAATGGCCTCAATGGATATCAAAGGATAAACATTTTGGAATTGACTATCAATCAACACACAGGCCGAGCAATGCATTCTATTCTTTATTCGATATGTGTAGCAGCTGGGCCCAAGGTAATTCCGATACAAAATACTGCCTTGACTTACTCGTCAATTGCGCCGGTGTAACTCAGAACTCTTTGGGTTTAAGAACCTCTAATGAAGATATAACAAAGATCATGAATGTGAATTTCATGAGTTGTGTTAGCATGTGTAACTTGGCGATCAAACAGATGCTTCGGAGTCGTAAGCGTTACCCCTTCTCGCCAAGCATAATAAACATCTCTTCGATTCTCAGTGAAGGTGACCTTGTGGTACCAGGAACCTCAGTATATGCCGCTTCAAAGGCAGCTCTGACGCAATATACCAAAGTGATTGCCAGAGAATCCGAATCGTGGAACATTTCAGTTTCATCACTTAGTCCTGGACTCGTCAAAAACACAGACATGATAGGAGGACTAAATGCCACCATCCAATCCCAATTGGATCAAATAATGAATCATGAACATACAACTACAGAAGAAATAGCATCCAAAGTTTGGCAGTTATATAATTCAAGAAGAACCACGTGATACGGGCTCCTAATTTCTTTTTGACCAAAACATCTTTATGTACGGCCATGTGGCATTGAAAAAAAAATAATTTAAAATAAAATTTTTTTATTAATTTTTCATCCATCTTATAAGAATATCATCGGTATCATCATTCGTTATTCCTTTTCTTCTTTTGGTCTGTATCAGGTTTCATTATTTGATTTGTTTTCAGATTCATCTAAACGGTTAAGACCTAGATCACGCACAACAATACGAAATGCTTATTTACAAGGATATTTTCTCTGGTGACGAATTGTTGTCCGATGCCTACAACTTAAAGGAAGTTGATGGTGCTATTTACGAAGCTGACTGTGCTATGGTCAAAGTCGGTGGTGACAACATCGATATTGGTGCCAACCCATCTGCAGAAGATGGTGGTGATGATGTCGAAGACGGTAGTGAAATTGTCAACAATGTTGTTCACTCTTTCCGTTTGCAACCAACTGCTTTTGACAAGAAATCTTTCTTGACCTACATCAAGGGTTACATGAAGGCCGTCAAAGCTAAATTGCAAGAAACCAACCCAGAAGCTGTTCCAACTTTCGAAAAAGGTGCTCAAGCTTACGCCAAGAAGGTTATTGGTTCTTTCAAGGATTGGGAATTTTTCACTGGTGAATCCATGGACCCAGATGCCATGATTCTTATGTTGAATTACCGTGATGATGGTGTTACTCCATACGTTGCTATGTGGAAGCACGGTGTTATCGAGGAAAAAATCTAAGCGAAAAGAAAAAGAGAATAACCTTTTTGTTTCGTCTATCATTATTCGATAATATTTTTAATATAAGTATCTAGAAATTGTAAGTAAACCTTTGTGTACATATGTATCTATATGAAAGTTTTCAAGGTACTGCTGGTTAAATTGCTAATGAATATGTATTTGCGATCACGTGATACAAGTGAAAGAAGGAGCATTTTGTATCTGAAAGCTTCATGACAGAAGAAACAACCGATCTGTAAGCATTTGATATATACTGCGAAGTCATAAGGGGGTAGAATAAGCTGAAGTAATGAATAATCAGGCTCATATAAATCCGCATTATTCCTTACCAGGGGTAATGCATTATTTGCAGACGGAGTTCACTAAGAATGAGCGTGATAGGATTGCTTGGGAATTGGAGAGATCGGAAATGAAGGCAAGAATTGCGCAATTGGAAGGTGAAAACAAAGATTTGAATTATCGATTGTTGAATTTGAACTTGAAACCAGAGGCATCGAAATCTGAAGTGCCATCGAATGTTGGCGGTAGTGATTTATCTGCATTGGTAAAATCGAAGATGGCGGTTCAAGAGAATGTTAAAGAGATCATCTATCTGTTTAAAAGCCCTAATATTACAACACAGTTGGGGACATTAAATGGGAAAAGAGATCCGATTCATGAGATAGAAAAATTGAACCTCAATCACCCTATTGAAAACAATGCTGATCAATCTCCTTCAGTGCCTGTGAATGGAGGAATCTCGGAAATAGGCCTTCGTCAAGAACAAGCCTTACAAGAAGCAAGTAATGGTGGGTATCCAAAGGACCAAGATTCGAATTCTGATGCCGCAACCGTCATACTGGGTGGAGAGGATGAGGATGATATCGTACAAGGTGAATCCAGACGTCGTCGTTCTTCTTCATTATTTTCGCCTCTCAAAATTGCTCCTGTAGAAACTATGAAAAATGAGGCAGACACAAAAAATGTAAGCAAAACTTCTAGTTTGTTTCAGAGCCATTTAAGTGCAATTGTTACTCTAAAGGCTTTTGAAAACGAGATTGTTACGTACTCTGAAAACGGTCAACTCGGCTATTGGCGTATTGAGAGTTCTGAAATATGTAGTGAAAAGCCAATCACAGCTTTTCATGGATTAGAATCAACACTCTCTGACATTTATTGGTTAGATTGTGATAGATTTTTGACTTTAGATGGAGTTGGCATAAAGTTATTTTCTATAAAGGATGAAACACCAATTTCTAATTTCGATATATCTGGTAATAAAGAGGCAGAAACTGACTTTAAGGAACTCAAACTGTCGGATGTGAAAGCACATGATTTCAAAAATAACTTGTTGCTTCTTGCTACGCCAGAAAAGATCTACTTAATAGAACTATCTATATCCCCCTCCAGTCAGAAGTTTTCCAAAGGCAAAAACTATACCATAGATGTGAACAAGAATATATTAGACGCAAAATTTGGAATCACGGAAAAGTCCTTGATTGTATTTTACAGTGAACCTTACGAACTGGTTATATACGACTTTCAAGGGAAGGTACTACAAAAGATAGATCTGAGCAAACTCATTACTTTTTCTTTAGGAAAACACTCCAAGCCGATGTTATTCCTTAACAAAAAAAGTTCAAAGCTACTCATTATACTGCAAAAATCGGTTCTTCTATATTCTTTTGATCAGAAAAAGATGATATTAAAACAAACTTTGAAATCGAATCCTATAAGCATCATTTACAAATCTTTTCATGATCATGTAGCCATTGCATATGAAAATGGTGTTATTGAGGTGAGAAGTATAAAAGATTTTGGCACGATAATGAAAAAATACAACTTTTCTGATGAAACCAGCGCAAAGAAAGAAACGCCAACATCATCTTTCAAAAGTATCACAACCATAGACAGCACTGTAATCAATTCACTAGCCGTAATAGTTTCAGGTGATACTAATGGAAAACTTACGCTAATAAAAGTGCCAGAACTCAGTGAGGACTAGTTTTCGTTGGAATATGTTAATATAGCTAGTGTAATAAGTAAATATGGGGTTCAATTCATTATCGCTTTTCACGAGCTGTAAACGAAAGAAAACTGAAAGAAAATATGAATAGGAAACATTTCAAGAGAGGCTTCAACACGCGTCTAACTTCCAATTATTGTTCGTAATTCTACCAGTTCATAGTCAATTAACATATGACGGCGCTATTGTCCAAGATAGATGCTAATTTGCTTCAATTAAGCAAACAGGTTGTGGTGGAAAATGTCATCAACTTACACCTCGATGGTCAGAACAACGTGCAACAGAGATCAAAGCCAAGCAGTTTAGTCGACAGTTTCTATGCTAATATGATTGAGTTATCAAATAACGAATGCATTTCCTACCATCTATCTTTGAATTGTGATACGCTAACGTTATATCCAATGGGAAACCCTGTATCTGGAAAAACCATCAATGTACATCTGCCCAGCTCCTCAATGAATAAGCAACATACACTTACCATCCAAGAGATTGCTGAGAAGATTGTTATTAGCGTTATTCTGCAAAATGGTGTATACTTAATAATGGAACTGCCATTTGATTTTATTTTCTCTGACTCCGGACTTGTACACGATTGGTTTAAAGTTTTAAACCCGTATGATTTCACAATTAGGATCCCTCATTTACTCTATGACATATCCCAGGAGTTTTCAATTGTCTTCTTAGATGATGGAGGTTTATTAGGACTCAAGAAAAGCGACGACTCCAACTTGGAACCTATTTTATTTAATGACAATTCGTACCTTCAAAGCATCAGTCATATATTTTCAAGAAAAAGTAAGAAATATGAAAAGGCTATTAGTTGCTCGGTGTTTCAAGAAAGGTTTCTCATTGTATTAACCCAAAATTGTCATCTCAAAGTTTGGGATTTGAATTCTTTCAACTTGCTTCAAGATTATGATCTTTCCAAGGAGCACTATTTGGGAAATACAAATAGTAGAGAATATGAGAATCCTGGTCAATTTTTTACGATTTTGGATAACTGGTTAGTAATCTATTTACCATTTGGAAACGGTATATTTCAAGTTGGTTCACTGACAATGGATAGAAAAGGCAATCTATGTTTCACCAAGAAGAGCATAATACCTGCAAACCTTTCTTCATCATCAATATGGTCACTTGTAGATATGATTCTTTTGAAGCCATTGGAACTAAATGTAGAATCGAGTTATCTGAATCTCGCCGTATTATGGAAAAGCGGCAGGATCAGCAAACTTCAAATTCTGAATCTTGTAGATGAGGATTTACAAGTACACGAGTGGATTGATGCCACCAATAAATCACTGAGTGATATTGAATCGGAACAAGACCTGAATGTCAATGGTGACGTGCAAAGAGGTCTTCTAAATCTGAAATCTCGCTATACCCCTCAAATATTTGATGGTGCTCAACAAATTTTGAGTGAAAACAATATTGTTATATTAGCAGGAGAATCAGAAACAGAAGATTATGTGGCAAATTTGGATACCGTCCTCCGTGATTTAAAGAATCAATGCGATGAAGTGTCTTCTTTAAGCATATACAAAGACGAGATTATTGTTGTCAACTGCCTGCAGAAATATAATCACTCGGTGTATAAAATAAACTCGGCGCTTGAAAACGTTTACTATAACATTCATAATGAGGTCAATGAAGATGAGTTGAGCAGGTACTTAAAAACTTTGCATGGCTTTTCAGCCACACTATCGAAACGAGTACTATCAAACGTATCTGAAAATTTTGTTGAACTTGTCAGTGGGAAGATACCCAAATCGCTTACATCTAAGGAAAAATTCACCAGGATTTTTAAATCATGTCTGGAATCCAAATTCGAGGTATCTAATCTGAAGCTTTTATTTGAAGAGTTGAATTCTTTCAACGTCATCCCGCTGCTGAATGATTTAATTTCAAATTATTTACTTGTTTTCACTGCTCATACAAATGACTTTGTTGATGCCATTGCGGTTGACAACTTTACCTCAATCATAACTATAGAGAGCCTTTATCAACTAATAACAATACAGCGTCATTTTATCCTTCAGGTACTAATAACTTTTGCACTTTTAGATGTTGATTTTAGCATGTTTGCAAAGCAGCTAGATTTTTTACTAGACTTGCATTTCAAACAATCTTTGGTATTGGAGTTGTATCGAGTCGATAAGTCATTATTCACTGCTGAAGTATTTGTCCATACAACCAAATTTAGGTCAGGTATACAATTGCATTCGTATTCAGAATGGTTCAGTTACCTAAACTATGCCTTATGCAGGATCTACGATAGTCCTATTGTCGCAAACCCATATTTTATGACATTCTTTGACTCTTACGTCCTTCAATATGGCAATAACGAAAATCAGGACTCGACGACAAAACTCCTGCTCGAAAATATTAGTTGGCCATTTTATATCCGCGATGACAAGATTCAAGAGTTTATGTTAGCAATGACATTGTTTGTGTGTACAAAGCACGGACAGGCATATGAATTTTTTCAAGTAAATGATTATCCTGAGGCGATCGCAGATTCCATGCCCGCATATTTGAAAGAATTACAAGATACTGATTCTACTAGCATATGGATTCCCCTTTTGTCGTCATTTTCCGTACCATATAGACATGCTGCTTACAATTATGAGCTATCGCTTCTTTTTGCTCAATCTGGTAACGCTGAGTTTGCATACAAATGTATTAAAAAATCCATAGAATATTCGATGAAGAATATTGAAGTGGAGGAACCGCATAACTTCAAACAGATGCAGCTTAAGGAATATTTGGATCTATTGTTCAAATTTGGCATGTTTGTTGAAGCACTAGATGTTTTGCGCTTTAGCCATGCTACATTATCTGAAGAAGTAAGAGCCAATTACTATAGAACGATTTTAGAAAGTACACATCAAAGTGGACCATTTTTTGCCACTCTTTTAAAATTGTGCCATTCACATGAAACTGATAGTTTGTATTTGCCGGTATCAGATTTTCACATTATAGACAATATCTTATTATCGCATCTGCGAGACAGGACGTGGGAAAACGTCAAGAAATTGTACAGTTTCCGTATGGTTAATAAGCATGAGAGGTCAGCTGCTGAAATACTTTATGATTACTTGGGTAGTTTTGAGAACGATGTAGAGTCTAAGAGGAAATGCTACTTAGTAATGATCAACATTTTATCAACCTTTGACAACGAACGCGACCAGTGGTTGTTAAATGGTAGTAACATTATTACTTTACCGGAGCTGAGAAATGGGCTTCAAAGTATTTAATTATTTAGAATTCACCCCGCCTTATATATAGCGTTTTTTTAATTAACCTCTATTCATAGTGTTACCACTGCCTCTAGGGTTTGCTTCTTTGAATTCATCCCATTCTCGAGCTTTATAGGTTTCCTTATCTTGCCGCTGAGCATCATCTTCGCCATCATCGTTATTTTGATCTTGTCCATCATCGCCGCCTTGCAACACTCTACCTTCCTCCCATTCTTTCTCCAAGAATTCTTCAACTGACATTGTTGGACCATATTGACCATATCCACGTACTTTTTTTTGTAGTTCAGTTTTCTTGTCTATCAAGGTAAAGTTTCTTAATACTTTACCTTCTCTAGAGAGCAATGGCCTATTCAGCATTTCTAATTTATCCGTATATCCAGTTGGATCTTCAGTACGAGTATCTTGTTCCTGCCTAGAGGGTAATGGTTCAGGATTTTGAGTGAAATTAGTGAGGAGCTCAGTTTCGTATAAAATTTGTTCTACAGTGCCGAATGCCTCATAGCTCAAACTCTTAAGTCTTTGTAGGTACAGTTCACGCAATTGTTCATCGTCGTCATTCGATTCATTGGGTAGCTTCCGTTTGGATTCTATTAGTGCTAAAGTTTCATCTATTTGGGTCTTTTCACGGAACATATCAATCTTTTGTTGTCTTTTTAATTGAGCAGCTGATAAATCAGCACTATGAGCTGGTTGAGCATATAATTCTTTCAATGTTGGTTTATAAGTATTTTCCAATGAATCAATTTTTTTAACAAGGATAGGATCCAGTATTTCAAAATCCTGTAAGCTGATTAGGAATTGCATGAATAGTTGTAGAGCTTTTTCTAGAAATTTTAGCTTCATTTTATTTCTGGCCATTGTTTCATTTAACTGAGAGGAGATTACTTGTTTCCTGGAACACATCAATGCCAAGTAATAATCTACGGATAAGAATTTTAATGACGCAGTTGAAATATCTTCTATCGTTTCATTTTCACTAAAGAGAGCTAATTGGGTATAAACCGTTGTTTTCAAATCTACCAACCTCTGAATAATAGATGTGAGTATAGATTGATACTCCGTGGAATCTTGTCTCAGCGAAGTATGTTCAATTTCATCTGTGAACTTTTTGATAATTGAATCGTATTCTTGACTTATTGACATCTTGCAGATACGGTCTGAAGTATCAGCTGATGATTTGACTTGTTTGAAGAATAACTTTCTTTTGAAGGCCAAGTTCCGTTAATTTCAACTAAAGTTTGAAAAAAAAACAAAAAATCGTTCATTCAAAATTGACAAGAAGTAAGTGTATCCATTTACACTGATATTTTCATTATTTATACTGCTAATTATTGTCATAAAATAGTATTTACTAGTGCTAATATCCTTTAACTTAGTAATTTGGTCTGCCATAAGATGAATCTATCTATTCGCTTCTTTTTGAATTGCATGCCACTATCCTGAGTTTATCTACTGAAACTGTTGTTTGACCATCATTAGAGTTACCATTACTTCCATCGAGACTTCCTTCCACGGTAACTTGACAATTTTTCACTATGAACGTCCATACATCATCGCAAAATCCATAAGTATCCAGATTACCCTTAACAGTCAATTTAGATTGTGTATTATCTTTCAAAGTTTCAGCCACAACTCTATCAAATGTTTCTAGTACTCGCATTGCGAGTGAAGCTTCGATCCTTCCATCACTTATTAAAGTATCCAATGCATCAACTAAACTATTTCCTACTGTACTCCTTCGATATAGTTCGTAATATCCTGGAACTGCCATATTTGTAACTCGTTTTTCTTCTCTTTATTCTCTGGTTGTATCCTTGTTGTAGTTGACATAAAATATTCCTTTCTCGCGGTCAAAATGTAATTCGGTTAGAAGCCTTAAAGAAGACTTTTTAGCTAAAGGAAAAAAAGGCTTGAGTTAGGTAAAGTAAGCCATGAGTAGTACAATTTTTTATAGGTTTAGATCTCAAAGAGGTACAGGAAGGATCTTATTTGATGGTACTGGTCTCACTGTGTTTGATTTGAAGAGAGATATAATCCGTGAGAACAAATTAGGTGATGGTACAGATTTTCAACTGCGACTTTACAATCCAGACACAAATGAGGAGTATGAAGATGATTCGCAAGTAATACCAAGATCAAGCAGCGTTATAGCTAGACGATCACCTGCTGTAAGGTCATTTTCCGTTCACAGTATACATAAAGGTGGTGGACAAGCTGCATTAGGAAATGCAACTAGATATGTTACTGGTAAACCTCGTGTGTATCAAAAGAAACAATCGAGTTCAGCTAGTACATCCTCTGCAAATGGTGCGGTAAAAGGTGTAACTGAAGAAGAAAGAATCGCGAATATGTTTGCAAATCAGGAAAATCAATGGGAACAAACTCAACAAGAGATGTCATCAGCGACATCAGTTTTTTTTAAATCTCAAAACAATGCACAATCATCAGGAGAGAGTGAAGGTCCACCACCGCCTGGATATATGTGTTACAGATGTGGTGCTAGAGATCATTGGATAAAAAATTGTCCAACGAATAGTGATCCCAATTTTGAAGGTAAAAGGATCAGAAGAACTACAGGTATTCCTAAAAAATTTTTGAAAAGTGTTGAGATTGATCCTAACAATATAACAGCTGAAGAAATGTCTCAGAGAAAGATCATGGTTACCGATGATGGTAAATTTGTCATTCAAGTTGCAGATCAACAATCATGGGAAGATTATCAAAGAAAGCAACAAAATAGATTAGTTAATGGAGCTGATGCCAAATGGCAAAAAGGTTACTACAAAGATTTACCAGATGAATTAAAATGTCCATTAACCGGTGGATTATTAAGAGATTCGGTGAGAACAACCAAATGTTGTAACAAATGTTTTTCCAAAGTTGCATTGGAAAATGCATTGCTAGACAGTGATTTTGTATGTCCTGAATGTAATAGCAATGGAATTTTATTAGATTCCTTAGTTGAAGATGAAGAGAAAAATAAACAAGTCGATGAATTTGTAAAGAAAAAGGAAGAAGAGGCAAAGATGGATAAAGATTCGGACACGAACAAAAGAGAAAATGAAAATGGTGCCAATATTGATGCAAAGAAACCAAAATTGAATACAACAAGTCCACAGAAACTTCCTCTGCCGGTTCCACCATTTGCTATGCCACCATTCCCAATGTTCCCACCACCAATGCCATTTATGACGCGAAATTTACAACAACAGCAGGGGAAAAAATGATATTCATAAATAGACTTACGTTTTTACGTACTAGATGAAAAACAGATTACTGCCCATTTACCACTACTACACCACCAAGAACCTTGACCGGGATGTTCCTTTTCCCATAGTTTGCACAATTTTTCATCAACGCCTTGTGGCAAATCAACTTGTACATCAGCTTTACAAGTTCTTAAACTTAACAAAGTAATACCATTGGTTGCCAATGGACCAATTGCTTTTGACCATGGTGTAGTACGGTCCCATTTTCTATCTCCTGTAAGTTTTCTATAGTTTAAATCACCTTTAAAGATAACTAAATCGGAAGCAACTAAATCTTTATGAATAATCGAACCATGATATTTAGTCTCTGCATCATCTAAATTCCAATAATCCAATTCAGTTGTCCAAAATGAATCTTCACGAAATTCTAATTTACCCTCCTCAACAAATGAACAAATATCATTGGCAAATAAATCTAACGCATCTTGAGATTTCTTATCCTGAACTGGGAAAAATTCCCGATCTTTCAGATCCTTGACCAAAGTATCAAAATCTTTTAGCATAACATCACTTACCATATAAGGAATATCCTTTGCATGGAAAACACATTTTGTAGCCAACTTACTTTGTAAAAGAAATGCTGCAAGCATTAAATCTGCATATAATTCAAATCCTGAATTATCCAATACAAAATCAACACGAACTTCATCAGAAGAACTCTTTGATTCCAAAGTATCCCAAGCTTGAAGTGTATCATTAACCAAAATTTTAGATTCAGATTCCTGTCTTGCCTTGGCTCCCTGTATAGATTTTATATCTTCAATAGTAGCATCGGTTAACAATGATAAATCCGTTGCATTCCCCCACAACGAAATATCAATAAACTCTTTAAACAAAATTTGCAAAAAATCTTTATCCTTTGAAGCTTTTGTTAATTCACCACGCAAATTCTTATACCTCAAAGCCAATTCAACAACTCCATACAGTGATGATTCAAAAGTAGATTGCTTCAATCTATCAAAAATATCAAATTTCTTCCACAACGATTGAAACTGGTAAAAAACATTGATCCGTCTATACAAATAAACTTCACTAAACAACCATTCTGAATCAAGCCATCTAACTTCCCCCTCCTGAGAACTCAAATACTCATTGAAAGATCTAGGAACCTTGGCCACCTCAATCTCTTCACTACTAAACTCCCTCAACACAACATTATCCATTATATCTTTACGAAGACCAACCAATTCATCTCTAATCGTATTCCCCTGTTTCAACGCCACACCATCTTTACCCTGCAACGCAACTGACATATCATCAATTGCATTCTGCACAATTATAGGCCAACGCGCCTTCGCAGTATGCTCTCCAAACGTCCCCCTATCGTTAGTCTTGAATCTTGCCGGTAAACTCATGCTCGTCCCAGATCTAACCCCAGACTACCACTACCTCTGACAATCCCCAATGGCCCTCGGTTTTATACTTGACAAAAAAATCCGGAGGTGCAACCCCACCAAAACACAATTTTTCCGATCCTGCCTTGCCCCTCTACCTAATCTCCGCCCACCCTTTTACCTCCGCGCCAAGCAAACCCACACCTCCTGACACCCTCCACCCACACCTCCCACATCCTCTATTTCACAACTTCCAAACTTCCACTATCCGCATCACCGCACCAGGCACCCAAAAAAATGCACAGACCACTCACAACCAACCAATGTGACGTTTTTCCCTCTTGCGCTCGCACGGCCTCTGCAAAATTAATCCGTCCACACGTAATATAATCCATCATTCCATCAACCTCCCACCAGCCTATCCTGATATGGCACGACTGCACTGCACTGCATCCTCACGCAAGTTTTTTCCCCTGCCGCCAAAAAAATATGCTCACCTCCTCCCATATATAAAGGTCCCGCTTCCCTCACCACATACCTATTCCATTCCCTCAACATAACTCACCAAGGAAGCTTCAATAGTCTAACTTAACCACAACTACAAATTCACAAAATGGGTGTCCAATCAGTTCTAAAAAGAAAGACAGGTGTCATCGTCGGTGACGACGTCCGTGCCCTTTTCGACTACGCAAAGGAACACAAGTTCGCCATCCCAGCCATCAACGTCACCTCTTCCTCCACCGTCGTCGCAGCTTTGGAAGCCGCTCGTGACAACAAGTCCCCAATCATCTTGCAAACCTCCAACGGTGGTGCCGCTTACTTCGCCGGTAAGGGTGTCTCCAACGCCGGCCAAAACGCCTCCATCCAAGGTTCCATCGCCGCCGCCCACTACATCAGATCCATCGCTCCAGCCTACGGTATCCCAGTCGTCCTACACTCCGACCACTGTGCCGAAAAATTGTTGCCTTGGTTCGACGGTATGCTAGAAGCCGACGAAGCCTACTACAAGGAACACGGTGAACCTCTGTTCTCCTCCCACATGTTGGATCTTTCCGAAGAAACCGACGAACAAAACATCGGTACCTGTGTCAAATACTTCAAGAGAATGGCCGCCATCGACCAATGGTTGGAAATGGAAATCGGTATCACCGGTGGTGAAGAAGACGGTGTCAACAACGAAAACGCCTCAGACGACGACTTGTACACCAAGCCAGAACAAGTCTTCGCCGTCTACCACGCCCTACACCCAATCTCTCCAAACTTCTCAATCGCTGCTGCCTTTGGTAATGTACATGGTGTCTACCAAGCTGGAAATGTGGTATTGTCTCCACAAATCCTAGGTGACCACCAAAAATACGCTGCTGAGCAAATCAAGGCTCCAGCTGGATCCAAGCCATTGTACTTGGTCTTCCACGGTGGTTCCGGTTCTTCCGACAAAGAGTTCCACACTGGTATCGACAACGGTGTCGTCAAGGTCAACTTGGACACTGACTGTCAATACGCTTACTTGGAAGGTATCAGAGACTACGTCTTAAACAAGAAGGACTACATCATGAGCCAAGTCGGTAACCCAGAGGGTAAGGACAAGCCAAACAAGAAGTACTTTGACCCAAGAGTCTGGGTTAGAGAAGGTGAAAAGACCATGTCTAAGAGAATTGCTCATGCTTTGGTTGTTTTCAGAACTCAAAACACTTTATAAGTTTTGAATTACGTATTTTTATGAATCGAGTATAATTTATTTAGTAATTTGATATGTTTAGCAAGAACGAAAGCGAGGACAACTCGCTGTGCGAGTTGCAACCGTGAAAAGTCGATCAGGTTTGTTGAGGGGTTAGCGTGTCGTTTGTTGGTCCGTGGCAACTTATGCAAGGGTAGCAGCGGGCTGCGGAACCGTACTCTGAAACGTGTTCAATTGCAGCCTGTTCTCTCATCTCGTTGACCTCGGATTTCGTGAAAATCATGCCGCACTTGTCGTTCAAGCAACGCAACCCAGTTGCTCGATATCTGTGGCAGCACGCAGCGCAGATTTCGCCGGCTTGGTTTCGATCCCAGGGCAGCGAGGTCCATCGATTGGAGCTTGTAGGGCCGCAAGAGTAACACTTAGCTTTGCGAACCTCAAGTGCGGGAACCACGCGACACGATTTCGTTAAATCTCTCCTTGCTGGGCTGCCGCAATCCAAACATATGAGACTGTCAGCGGAGGGGGAGATCTTTTTCATTTTCTCCAACTCTGTCTTGAACGGAATCTTCATGCACTTTTTATTGGTGCAAATCGTGGCAGTTCCCTTGTATCTGCTTCGACATGTACCGCACCAAACTCTCGAAGTGTCCCAGGGAACTTTTCGCCAGGATGTGGATTCCTTCATACCACAGCGATAGCAATTGTCCCTTTTAGATCCTTCCTTGGTCACCGTTGGGGCGGCCTTGGTTTCCTCCGTTCTTGTGACACTGCCGCAGGAATCGCACTTGTATCCTACTATTCTGGTGCCGTCACTCAGGGTGCAAGATTTTTTAGTTTCCCTCTTCCTCTTTCTAGTCAGTTCGGGCGTCGTCATGATTTTGTTACAAGTGGAGTTTGAGCATCTTGTGAGGGTACGGCGGTAGTGTTTTCTACACGAAGCACACATTCTGTCTGATGCGTTGATCATCCAAGGAACTTTGCACCATACTTCTTTCGTAATATGCACGCCACAACAGATACATTTTTCTTTGAAGTTTTTAGTGGACTTTGACTCGTCTGTTTTGAATTGGGAGCCTGCGCAGATGATTTGCTGGTCAGTTATCAAATACTGAGGGCGATCGGCGCTTAGAATGACTCCGTAAACTTGCTTTTTACCGATATTAGTGGTTTTGAATCTAAGTCTGCAGTAATTAAGGTTTTCTTTTATTTCATTCTCTACTTCATCGACCTCATCATCGACCTCTTCTTCTGCGTCATCATCTATGTCAAAATCTGCATCATCATCTATGTCAAAATCTGTATCATCGTCAAGATCTGCTTCATCGTCAAGATCTGCTTCATCGTCGACTTCGAGATCATGGCTAGTTTTTGAACTTTCCTCAGTGTCGAGATCCTCTTCACTCGTTCCTTCCCTAGCACGTTTCAAAGTTTTCATACTTGTGTACAGGACCAATTCATCGTTTGGCAAAAAATCAGCATCATCTGATTCGAACTCTTCAAGATCTCTGGTCCTCGCAAATTGCACCTTGGGATTCTTCTTTCTTTCACACGAACACTTATTCAGGATAAACCACAAAACGTCAATGTTACTACCGGGTAAAATGTGAAATACCCATGTATCACTTTCATGATAACCATTCTTGTTTTCTCGAGCATGATAAAAATAAACGCTCACATTCAATGCGAGAGAGCGAGGGATTGAAAAAATGCCATCTCTTATTGGAGGGAACGCAGTGGGAATTTTTATACGAATTATGTGATCTTGAATATTCGTTGAACCACCTGCGTCAATCAGTCCTGCCATAAAGGTCTCGCGAACTAACTGTGTCTCGCTCCGCATGAATAATGGAACGCTTTTCTTATCGTCCCTGCGTCCATTTTCATAAAACTTTAAGCCTTGTAGTACTTTTACCAAGGGATTGTGTGCGTTCCAGTGATAACGTACGCCATCATAAGTACGCAAATACGCATCGGCCTTGAAGCCGGCTGCAGGTCCGCGATGGACAATCCTCAAATGCATGCCCCATAGTTCACCACTGTGCTTGAGTCTACCGTTAACATCGTGATCCTCAGAATGTACAGAAAATAGAGCCCCTCTTCGGTGGCCATCTCCGATCCAGAATCCCAGTAACCAAGCCATCGCTTCTAGTTCCTTACGTGATATTTTCCGTTTAAAGGTTTTTTCCAACCATGGGTGTAGAACAGGTGTTTCAGATGAAAGAGGGCATAACATCATCTTCGTAGAACCACGAAGCTCCTTGTTCAGATATTTCAAATCGTTCACTTCACAATTCCACTCGATAAACTCGTCTTCAATCTTGCAGTTAGCAATGTGCTGCTCCATAACGGCGGGGTCACAATCACGAGGGAATTGTTTGGAGGTTGTCTTGATTAGTTTTATTGATCTGCCGTCTTCGGTCCGGTGATCACAAATTTGTGAAATCTCAACGACATGCAACCCATTCAATCGTGTGAATTGCTTAATTTTTTGCTTTGTTTTTAGTAATAGTTGTTGTCTCCCGGCAAGTGAGATCTCTAACACTCCCCAAGGAGGCGAACGAGACGGGTCGCGTAGATGTGCAGTATGCAATCAGTAACCTTGATCTGTTCAACTGGGACTGATTTGTAAATGTGCGGTATGTATCGTTGCTTGCTCTATGGCTCAGGAAGACCGATCGTGTTTGTACATCGGATGTAATTGCTCATGCGCCATTCCATCTCATCTTCGCATCCAACAGCAAGGTGTGAGGTCGCAGCGTATAGTACTAGCCGTGTCTACAGAAATCGATTCATGCAAACCTGTTGCGTTGAGGCCTCTGAAATATTACAGATATTCAATGCGTTCCGATCGTCGCCATGTTCAGGCCGCGAAGAAGCGATGTCAAAATGAAACTTGCTTGCACCGCCTTTCCAGTTCTCATCGAAGAGGCAGAGAAGAATAACTCCTTGTTCTTACACCCTTGTTGTTACGACCAGGAACAGATTGCGACTACAATCACAAAAACTGTGGTTGAGTAGTTTATTTATCACCGATGCTGACGAGAGCGGTACTCTAGTACAAACAAGCGTATACACGGCCTGTCTAATAACAAAAAAGATTGCAGCGCTTTTCACTTTTATAAATGCCATTAATCTATATATTTCTCTGCGCGTTTAAGCATATAGCTCAAGAATAGTTTTACCGTCAAAAGCAGCCTTCTTGAGTATTTTATTTCAGCAGGATATCACAGTTGCGACCTCCTTTTCCCTTAGACCGAAGAGCTGCCATTCATCATTTCGTTCCAGCGGGTTTCCAAGCTCCCCTGATAGGCAGTGACAGCTTCTTCAATGAAAGGGCTGAGTTCGCTATAAGCGTTCCATCTTTGATGAGCGGGTGCAACCTGTGATTCACCCGATGCAGCCTGCTCTCCGTTCGTTTCAACACTTTGTCCCTTTACCCTTTCATTCCATGACTTGTCAGCATAGTAAGATGTAAGGAAATATCTTGTAAAAACAGACGAGCATGCTTCTCCATCGTAAAAGAAATAAGGTGTTGCCGATGCACAATTTTCATAAAAAACCGGATTCAGCCTACTGGCAATTGTGTCCCACTTCTTGGTGTCAAGTCCTGGCTTCACTATGGTCACTTCCCTCAAAAAGCTTAGTTGGTTTGCTTTTGTAAACCCACTGTCACGGGTTGCCAAAAATACTATAACCCAAGTAAATAAAATCAACAAGCTTCCTAAGATTAGAAGGCCAATTCTTCCATCCTGGCTTCTCACGACAGTAAAGAACAGAACCGATATGAACAGCATTTCGGATCCCAGAATGAATGAAGAAACTTTATGTGTGGTAATTCTATATGAAAGCTTGCTGGAAAATATATCACGAGGCAACAGAGGAACTTTGTCCCCGTTATCAGACCCTTCTAACAGATTCATTTTAAGACTCATTTTCACTTCTCAGTTTTTGATAACCACCCCTGGATTTGATTACTGGTTGTTGCTTACGATGAAGAAAAATGTGAACGCGCACAGATTTCAAAGTCCGTCTTGCAGCGATGCGCCAGTACAGTTGAATCCAACATTTGTTTGGTTATAATATCTCTTCAACTACTGTTTTCTTGGCACTTTATGACCCTCAATTGGAGGTGTTGATGAATATACATAACTTTAATTACTCTTGGTTTATTGCTCACCAATTGAAACTTACGACTTGCAAGGCAGTTCCTTCTTATACCCGTCGAATGTAAAATTATATGAGCTCCACAAACCCAGTTGAAGCTTTTAACTGCAGCTACACGTATCTTATGTAGTTCTTTCTCTGTCTAGCAAAAGGCGAAAAGATATCAATTTAGCAACCAAAGTCCGCAAGTAATTAAGTTCATACAAAAACGGCAAACGACCAAAACATGAGTTTCTATTCCAACCTACCCGGTAATCAGAATGATACTTCTATCACATCATCTCTCTACCCTACAATATTTGAAATTTTATCATCACAGGAGATAGATTCTTTGCTGCCTGCATCGGTTAGATACATATTAACCAATTACTGGATCTCTCGACATCCTTCGCGATTCACACTAAATGTTAATAACTACTTCCAAGAATGGTTTGACCTTGCATTGAAGGGGTCTATAGAATGGTATCATATAACGCGTTATAATTCTACCTTTGTTGATAAATTTTATGGACTTAAAAGATTCAACTGTTCTAATAAAGTTTTGGTTCGTGCCCAAGCTCACTCAAGTGCAGCTGGCACTTCGAAGTTCTGGTCAAACGGTTTAAAATTAACCACCAAACAGCAGATAGTTGTTTTTTTACAAAAAATTATCATTCCCTATGTGAATCATAAATTGGACGAATTACATTCTAAATACATTGCACAATCAACTTTTACAAACACAGCTGATACTAATTTTAAAAGATGGATAATAGAAACCGCATATCCTATCCTCAGAAAATTATGTTATCTTATAAACCTACTAACAAAGTTATGCTTCTTAAGTGGTAAAGTGGGTTCAATTACATTTATAGATTATCTGTTCGATATTGAATATACAAGATTGACTTTACCTTTACAGCCTTCATCACGTCAAAATCCAAGTTTAATGAAGCCCAACCGTCTTAAAAGACAAAATTTTTATACCTTATGGGATCAATGCACAAGAATATTGGCGAAATTCGGTAATATATCAGCATATGCAGGCTCGCAAGTATTTCCTGCATTTATTTTCATGCTAAGAGTTTATCAGTGGTGGACAACACAGGATTTGACAGCAAAATTGCAAAGAAAATTAAACGATGTGGATAAAGATATTCCTAGAGCAAATAACATTGAAAGTGAAAAATATGAATCCACAGATATATGCCCAATTTGCCACGAAAAGATCCAAAATCCCTGTGTCTTGGAGACAGGTTTTATCACATGCTATCCATGTGCAATTGAATACCTACCAAATAACGAAGGAAAATGTCCTGTAACTGGTAGAAGATTATTGGGTTGCAAATATGATCAAACTTCGGGAAAGTGGAAGGTTATTACTGGTGTCCGAAGGATCTTGATATGATAACACTCACTTCATTTGAGATGTAGTCATTTCCCATTGCTCACATGCAATCTTTAATACATTAATTTCGCATTCTTTATTCATTAGCTCCTCTTCGATATCTTTAGTGGCGTCTCTACGTAATTGGGCTACTAACATGGAAATATGTCTTAATATTTCAGAATTGTTATTCTCCGGAACCTCCAAGTATTGAATAAAGCGATCAAGCTCTTCAATTAGTCTTTGAGCAAATTGTGTCTCTTCCTCATCTCTTCGTTTTCCTGATAATAAATCAATAGCATCCTCGTCATCGACTTGACTCTTAATAGCTATCTGTGTATTTTCTAATTCGTATCCAACCCGTTTTAGTTCTATGCCATCGCCTTCCCGTTGTATCAAAAAAGCATACAACTCAAACTCGGTTTCAGAATCAATATGGGGCTCATAACTAAATAAATATCGTATGTCAATTTGTTCTTGAGTCAATTGTTCAACAATGTTAGTATAATCGTAAAATCTATCATTAACAACCATGATCCCGCAAGGTTTTAAGTGAGGATTCGTATCAGTGACTAATTCAATTCGTTTTGAAACCTGCATGCTGTCATATTGAAAATTTCCCTCCGTATCATCTTCGAAATTCAAGGACAATGGTATTACTATGCTTCGACTCAGCAGAGTCGTTCCCCTATCAGATTGAAGGCCAAATAGCAAGAAGCATTGTGGGTGTCGAATATTGTCCTCATGCGTAAGCATTTCATACTGATAATTTGCTTCTATTAGCACCAGATGGTGCAATTTCAAACCATCCATAGAGATGCAATTTATGCTGTCTCCATATATTCTGCGCCAGTTCCTACGTATGGCACGGTTTAAATTCTTGGTCCGTTTGTTCAGAGAAATATCGAGAAAATAACGGACCAATAATTTAAAATATAGATATGAATATAAAAACCAATTAGCGCATTAGTTGATTCGATTTTTAAACCCGTTGCGTTTATGTACAAGTAAATAACAGTTTATATCCATATGTGTATATGTAACAGTTATGGGGTTTAGAGTCATACAATCACCGCCCCATGATCAATTACGGGAGCTTGTCCCTGCATTGGTTCATAACAGTACCATTTCATCAATGCATCAGTAGCAGCTCTAGCCTTTGCTTCTTTTAGAGAAGACCCAAATCCTTCACCTAATTTTTCGGCACCAGAGAAAACACCTACAATAAATACAGGAGCCTTTGATAATCTACCAGATTCTGCTAATAACTTTGATACTGGCTTCTCTAGACCTTCACGGCGACATAATGTGGCTACTTCTCTTGTTGGTTGTTCAAATTGAAACATTTTAGACACGTCTAGTTTTCTACTCAAAATATGCTCATCAATGAAGCGAAATACTAAATCAGGTTGACTCTCTTGCGTGGATGCCCATAGAGCACCTACAATGCTTCTGGTCGACAATGCATATGCAGCACTTTCTGAATAGTTTTGTGACGATATTAATTCCACACCATCATCTTTGTTCAAATTATTGTTGAAAAAACGTAATTTACCCAAAGTAATATAAATGGGTTCTTGCTTCAGAAACCTTTCCATCACGGGAGTAGTTTCTGCTTCAATACCCCATGATTTAGCGACACTTGCCAAAACATCCTGAGATATGTAGGCGTCTACTGCAGCATTTAAAACTACGGTAGGCAATCGAGGATACTTCGACATTAGTCTATGTGTAACGTGATACGTTAGAAGATTTTTACCAAATATGTTTAAACCATGGTTATCAAAAAAATTATTTGTAGAAACAGTATTTGTGAATGCAGAACCGGAACTTGGATTACTGATATTATTTGGTAATTGAGATGAACGACAGGTGAGACATCTGGCCAGGACAGATAATTGAAATTCTGCAGGTAATGATAGCCTCTTGTGTAATGTTACCAATGCAGGTGATTTGCATGCTATTTCTTCGGGAACTTCATTGATGATGTTTTTCAACTCTAGATAATATGTCTTATATTTACTCAATTCCGAGGGCCCCTTGATGCCCTGATCATTCTGCTGTAGAATTCGGGTAGTGGACTGCATACATCTCCTAGCTATCAAGGGAAAGGTTCTCGACCTGTTTCTGGACGCAGCACGGCACATAATCGTACCATTGACATGGACAATCCTTCTAGTCATTCGAAACATCTGAGACATTATAGCTGTTTTTTCAGGTATTTTCAGGTTGTACACTATTTCTGCCAACTTCTATTAGAATTAGTGACAGAAAATGAATGATAATATGTCGCACCCCTCCACCTTTCCTTAGTTGCTTCTTATCACTGATTCCACCATCCTTTTAGATTTTTCATCACCAGTATTTTTCAAACAAAGGAAGACAGGCATTAACAGTTAAAAATTTTTCAGCCGCCATTACCCGACCTTGAATATGAAAAATATTGTACTCAAATTGACGACACTAAATGAATATAGCTCGTAACGTCTGTGTTACCATATGTTTTCTCCGAGCTTAAGGTGGACTCCAAGTCACTAGAGGCATTTTGAACTATATATTTGCTTGTGACCTTCTATTCGCAAGTAAGGACTCGTGCAACATCTTTCATTCGGCTCTGTTTGACTTTCGATGAGAGTGTAGGCTGCTAAACCTAAGTTTTCCGTCTTTGGATAAACTCCAGGCCTATATCAATTATAACACGATAAAGTTCTTTGACTGAGGGCAATTCAATGCATATAATATTTTCGCATGGTTAAACAAAAAGGAAACCGGTGAGAATTCATTTAGTTTCCTCTTATGCTTCATGGCAATGGAAACATGTTGGTCATTCTTTAATTATCGCAGGAGTCAATTTTACCGTTGTAGTAAATATCATCCTAATTGCAAAATCTTGTGAATTTAATTTTAGGTGCCAAAGAAGAGTAATTAATGCCGTTAGACAAACTAAAAATAATTAAAACTCAAAATAATTGAAAAAAATGGTTTTAAGTACACTTAAATTTTGGTACACTTGAAAGAATAAGTTCTTTCTCGTAAAACGCAGTCAATATCCCAACTATAACAATTACAAATAAAACATATTGAAATACCTTAGAGAGTATCATTTTTGTTTATTCTATTATCTGGGCATGTGGCGTAGTTGGTAGCGCGCTCCCTTAGCATGGGAGAGGTCTTCGGTTCGACTCCGGACTTGTCCAATTTTTTTCCATATTCATGCTCATCTCATATCAGCTAGATATCCTTCTTCAGTTTGTAACTTGTTATTCCCAAAAAGAGTGAGCACTATGGTTGCATTGTTAGAGAGTGTCTATTGTATCAGCCGTATATACAAGTATTCGACATTAGCTACGGCCTACCTGCCGACAATCTATGCACTTTCCACTCCACCGGGCCAAAGATCTGCAATAGCAATTGTGCGTATTTCTGGTTCACATTCCAAGTATATCTATCGCCAACTTACAAAATCTAAGCATGAGCCAATTCCCAGAACAACCTCTTTGAAGAAACTATACTTTCCTTATCAGAAGAATGTCCTATTGGATACTTCGCTGACTCTATTCTTTAACTCGCCAAAGACTTTTACTGGAGAAGACATCTTAGAATTACATTTGCACGGTGGGAAAGCTGTCACAGGTAGCGTTTTAGAAGCAATAGGATCATTGAATGATAGAGAATCTGGTGTGAACATACGTTATGCTCAGCCAGGTGAGTTTTCAATGAGGGCGTTTCAAAATGGAAAATTTGATCTTACAGAGATAGAAGGAATTCGAGAATTAATAGATGCTGAGACTGAATCACAACGTCGTAGTGCATTAGCAAGCTTCAACGGGGAAAACAAGCAAAGATTTATGCTTTGGAGAAAAACAATTGTGGATAATATTGCCCAATTAGCAGCGATAATAGATTTTGGCGATGACACTGATATAGGGGACTTAGAAAACATATTTTCCACGGTAGAGTCAAACATGCTGCAGTTGAAAGGTGATGTTCAACAGTTTATTAAAAAAGTTGAAAAATCAAGTATATTACAAAGTGGAATAAAACTAGTGTTGTTAGGTCCTCCCAACGCCGGTAAATCTTCATTGATAAATAGCATCAGTAATGATGATATTTCGATTGTTAGCCAAATTCCTGGAACAACTAGAGATACTATAGAGCTTGCTATTAACGTTAACGGCTATAAAGTAATCATGTGCGATACCGCAGGAATTAGAGGTGGTAGTTCCGATGAGATTGAAATGTTGGGAATAAAACGCGCGATACGAAAGAGTACTCAGTGTGACTTGTGCCTCCTAATTCTGGATCCTCAAAGTAAACCATTAGTAAGCGATGACATAAAGCACCATCTTATGTCACAGGAGTTTCAAAATAAGGAAATCACAGTTGTAGTAAATAAAACGGATCTAATCAATGACGAGTCTGATTTGAACTCAATCATAGATCAATTGAACGCGGAATTCAATGGTAGATACCCCATCGTGCCGGTGTCCTGCCTAACCACTAGCGGAATTGAAGAGCTGATCAATGGATTAACACAAACATTTCAAAAGATCTCTGAAACTAGCAATGAATCAGATCCCATTGTCGTATCTCAGCGAGTTCAGGAAATCTTATTCAATGATGTGCTGTACGGCATCAACGAGTTTTTAATGTTTAGGGAAAAAGACAATGATGTTGTTATGGCGTCTGAAAGTTTAAGATATGCGGCAGCAGGCATTGGGAAAATTACGGGTGAAACAGTAGGGATAGAGGAAGTTTTAGGCGTAGTTTTCGCTAATTTTTGTGTAGGAAAATAATTATGTGCACGAACAAATATTGTCAAGAGGTCATCTATGGTTTGTTCTCGATTGCCTATTCTGTGCTAACTTTTTTTTCACCTCCATTTCATTTTGAAATTCTTCTATTTCGTCACACAACTTTTCATAATATTCAATTTTTTCTTCGATTGCATTTAGGTCGTTCAAATGTTTCCCCCTTAATTCATATATTTCTTGCAATTCGCTATCATCTTTGAGCTTGAACTTATCTGTTATTTCTTCCAGCCACCTTTCATTTTCTGTTGTTTTATTGCCAAAAATAGAGATTGACTTACTGGTTTCAGTATCGACAATTTCTTGCAACATATTAATGCATCTTTCAATATCCTGATTAAGCGTTCTCTCTTGCTCTCTCATCGTTGCGATCGTAGTTGCTTACACTCTCTTTCATACGAAAAAGGTGAAATACTCGCTTTTACTGTTAAAGTTAAATTAACGGGAATTTTTGAATTCTAAAGGATCATGGGAGATGGATGAACAAACAAGATCATAAAATGAGTGCCAAATATCCAGGAGCACAATTTCCCAGTTATACGCATGCGACAGAACGTTTAAATAATGCAAAATCAACGCACAAAGTACCAATAAGCTGCATGTTTCTCAGCAATTTTGAGATGAAAAGGGGAAACGTCACAGTATGGTCTCGCAAATGGTCGGATACCAACTGCGATGTAAACCTGCAAGATTTGGAGTTTAAATCTCTTCCGTCAGGTATACATGAAGTTGCAGACGATGTGATAAATTTTGTAGTTCCTAAAGATATTGTACGTGGTGAGGACTATTATTACGGTGTGGCATATTATAAACAGAACGGTCATGAGATAGCTGAAAGCTCAAGCCACGTAGATAGAAATGAAGTCAAAATGTATGCTCTTGGCGTTATAGTAAATCCTAACTATAGAGCAAATGGTATCTCCAATAGCGGCTTCTATGAGTGGAAGCCTAATCAATTCACCAGTGCAAATGAATATGTCAATGACTTGCAAGATTTACTTTCATATTGGTTTGTTGAAAAGGATTACGAAAATTTTGATCTTTTTGAAAAGTATTTTATTTCAAACAGTTTGACTAACGACGTGGCAGAGTTGTCTTCGCCAGTCTTGCAAAGAGCAGGAAAGAGTGCCCATGAGTTTATTCCCAGCTCAGCCCGATTATCAGCGGGTGAAGACACAATTCCGGACAGACCACAAATGATCGAATATCTGCCTTATTGGCTCAGAAAGTTGGGACCATTGATCTTTCCTTTGTGGAAGTCATGTTTGTTGAACGAAAGAATATTAATTTTGAATCCCCCTGGCGGCTCATTTGAGGTTTGCAACGCCTTAAACTATTGTCTATCAATAATATCCTTGACACCAAAGGTTTTGCAAGTAAATAGACATGATGATTCTTTTGTAAGGCCACTTTTTACTATAGGGATATCAGATATAGATGCTATGACGGCAGATCTTAAACAGGCATCAGATAAAAAACAAAAAATACAAGGATACGTCGCATGTACCAGTGATGAGATATTAACGTCTAGGCCAGAGCTTTACGACAAAGTTTTAAGGCTGCCAGCAGAAAGTTCTTATGGTGATAATGATGGAGTTCCAAGGCTTTTCTCCAATTCTGGTATTCAAATAAAGGCCACACCGCACGACTTTGAGTTATTGGACTCATTTTTCAAGAACTTTTTAAATGAGGAAATTTCAACATTAGAAAAGGAACGCCTCTCAAATGCTGTAGAACCCGTTTCCTGGACGCAATATATAATAGATAATTTTTACTGGTGGGCAACGGCCGGTTACGCCAGGCCGTCTTATCATGAATGTGTCCCACTTCTTCAGAAACTTTCAGGGGACGATGACAACGAAATAGAGATTATCCTAGATATTATTGGCTATTTCCATGATAAGATTACCAACTTGTTCAACAAATTAAAAGCCATCATTGAATCAAGCGAACCTCAAGGTGCGGAAGAAATTATCTATATACCACCTATGGCTCTTGGCGAGATGGATCTGGATTGTTTCAGTCTTCAAGATCACGAATTTGTTGTGGTCTTGGCTAAACATTGGTTTCAAAAAAGCATCTGCATAAGTGCAGATTATTGCAGAGCCATTTGCTGAGAGTGCCTTCGGAGAAGCTAGTTCACGCAAATTAAAAAATTGTTTTGCATAAATTGAAAAGATACAGGTAGATAACTATTTAAGGATACTCCATAAATTCGAAAATCCTAATCTCGTTCAGTTTATTTCTATTCCGCCTTTGTTTATATTTTCCTGTACAACATTATATTATTAGCCATACCGTACAACTCAAGATTGAAATTCCAATAATACAGGTTATAATACCAGCACCTGCCCTTGATCCTGCAGTAATATCTAGAGGAGACAGATTTGTAGGACTTTGTTCCGTACCAGCTGCACCATCCCCTTGGGAGGAGCCACCATTGGTACTATTATACGGAGGCGGTCTGTCCAAAGCTCTTATGTTCACCAAGATTTCCAAGGCAGACATCTGTTCGCCTAGACCGTACATACCGTCCCAACCATCATGGTACCAATTAATACCACACGTGTGTCCATCATAACCACCAGAACAAGACTGGGCAGCAGCTGCAGCCGAAGTATTTATCCATGTCATAATGGTGTCTTGAGTTTCTGGTATCAGTTGAGCCGTGACACCCAAGAAACGGGCAAAGTAAGCTTTAAAAGAACGTTGATCCGTATTACAAGTAACAGTTGTGTTTGCCCCTCTACCTTGGCAAGCTGCTTCATATAATACATTATTGATGAAAAATACACTTGACGAATTCAAAAATTGCCAGGTTCTTGTTCCCCATTTATCATCACCAGTTAAGTTGTAAAGGTATGCACAACCCGCAATCAATAAACCTTGATTATACGTCCATTGATATGGCGTGATAGCGCCAGTACAATTATCTGTAGTGGACACACCATCGTACACGAATCGCCGAGTACCGTTGCTGATTAAATGAACATCATACATCCAGTCGTAAACTTTTTCCGCCCAATCTGTGTACGAGCTGTTCCCTGTGTATCTTGCCAATCTCGCAGCTATGTGGAATAAAGCACCATTAGAAACAGAATTTTTGTAATCATAACCAGTGTTCCAAACGAAAATCTGCCATCTTAAACCCCCATTACATGTGCTGGTATCCCAACGTAAAGCCATAGTATTAAAAACAGCTTGGGCGAGATACAGCCATTGCGGTTGATCTTCAGGTGGGTTTGTGAAATTTCTTTCAGCTGCTGTCATTGCAGCAATACCCCAAAATGCTTGATCATCGTTACCTTCGGTAGTAGACTGATTTAATGGGACATAATCATCACTGTCACCAGTTTGGTATAGTAAAGCCTGTGAAATCATATCGTTGTAAGTGTCATTTTCCATAAAATACCAATAATCCAACATGCAACCCCATGCACCACCTGCTTCCCACCAATAATAAGGATTTGAAAACATACCAACTGTCTGACCATATTGGAGACCCGTATAATAATCCATTAGACCAACGGCAACCAATGACGTTGCATTTTTCAAGGATTGCGTGTCATTCAAGTCCAAGCTAAGGGCTTGAACACAAGAAAATGCGCCTGTCAAAGCCACAAACAGTGCTCTCTGAAACATCAACATATTTATGATATGAAGATAACAATTATGGGAAACGAGCAATATCCCTCTCTTAGTATAACTTTAATGGCAGAATGAAGTTTAAGATTAGAGAAATTAGAGGAATTCATGATTTATTAATAGTGAAAAGCGTCTAACGTGCCGAGATTTCTTGAACATTTGGTAGATATATCGTTTTTGACGGGAGGTTTAAATAGCACTATATATACCTGCAATTATAACTATGGCCATCCACACACATCAAATGGCTGCTCTCCTAGAACCCTAATGATCTGAGTATTGACCTCTTGACTTGCTTTTCAAACTCCGGTCTGTTGTCCCTCCATAGGATACATGCATCGACGTTAGCACCACTTTCGATATTCGGTTCACTTAGCATACTCATCACGCTTAACAATATCTTTTCAACGCTCTGTACAGGAGACCACCTTTCTTCAGCTAATTCATACATATTTGGGTCCTCTCCTGGGGAATGTAAAATGGAAATGCAAACTTCTCCATTGTGATAGATATTAGGATGCAAGATGCTTGGCGTAAACGTCAATTTAGGTGGTGACAGGGGGTAATCCTTAGGAAATTCCAATTTCGCATTGAAAACACCACCTTCATATGGGGTATCTGGGGGTCCTTGGATCAAACAGTCCCATAAAAACAGATCGTTTTCAGATTTTGGGGCTGCCACTATTCCTGGCGGAGAATCTTTGATTAGCTGTTGCAATTCTTTGAGCAAACGCTTTTGGGCAGTTTTTGACATGCAAAGGAAATATTCTTTTTATATACTGCGGAAAAGTTTATCTCGTACGAGATATATGATCGTGACTTGTTACGTCTACAGTAAGAACTACTATCAACCCTGTCGTAACTTGTCCAAGTTTCAAATATTTCGGCTGATCTGTGGCCTCGCGGCAGAGAAGCAGACAGACAAGGAGATCCAACATATTTCAACCCACACAAAAAAGTGTAATTTTAACCGGTACAGCGGGCAAAGAGAATATGGCATCTTGAATACACAATATACTTTTTTTTGGTTATCCAAAGAGGAGTTCTGATAGCTTGTCGAGCCCCTTTCAGTTCTATGCTGAATGAATTGAACGAACAGATCACATACAACGAACCGCCGGAAAGTAAATGACATTTTCCCGTGACAAAAGATTTCAAGAAGTTATAGAACTGGAACATCATAGTAGTGATTGCATAGACAGCACATTTTTCTAATCAGTAACTGTGAGGCACAGCTTGCGGAACCGCAAATAATCGTGATGATAATATACGACGGAGAAAAATATGCGTGCGTGTCATGTATTCGGGGCCATCGATCGTCCACTTGTCGGCATACCAGTAGGATGCTAGTTAAGGTTCGTAACAGGGGCAGGCACGCTTCTATAGATATAAGAAAGGTTATTATTGTCGATACGGAATCTCAGGTCACACCTGACGATGGGTCACCAGCCTGCTGTGAAAGTAATAGCGAGGGCAGAGAGTGTGATAAAATGAACAAGCAGCCTATCTTATTCCTTAGAACGATAAAAATGCAACGCGCTATTTTGATTGATGGTAAATTGCAGATTATCGTGGATGAGAAGGATTCGCTGCAGCTTGATGGCTCTGTTACGGATAAACCATCCTTCAAATACATTTCAGAAAAAGAATTCCTGCGACAGCATTCTATTCAGATGAACGATCATAATGTTCGGTCCGGATGTTCCTGTAGTGGCAACGAATCGGTTAGAAAGACTGCCGATGGGTCGAAAATCTTGCCTAAGATCGAGCTGGAAAATGGGATTTCATGGAAAAAGTCATGCAGTCACAACATTACAAATAAGAAATTAAATTTTGAAGAGGAGGAACTCTCCAATTCAACCGTGCTCGATGCACAAGTCGGTTGCAAGCATAGCAACAACAACTTACCGGTAGATGCACAGCTAAACCCGAACTCTACCGTAGAACTATTCACCCATAGAGGACTATATCTAAGTACTCAATGTTCATGCGAAGATGACAATTGTCAATGCTCAAACTGTTTACTTCATCGAAATGAGGAAGAACTTAACTCATACATCCAGCGTAGCGGTGTACCACTGACGAACTTAGGCGAGGCACAGTTGGCTAATCTCCCCATATTAAATCGTGCGAATGATTGTAAATGTTTAGCAGAAGAATGTCAGTGTGACGGATGTCTAGAACACCCTACGGAAATCATTTCGTTCAACAAGTTTGTAATATTCGGGATTTTAAATGTCCCGTTGAGAAGAAAAACAATCATTAATTTTAAGGGCAAACTGATACCGTCACAATATTGGTGGGATTTCCTCAAGTTGCAAGTTCCATTGATGCCAGAAGTGCAACTGGACTCATTGGATATTGTCACTTGGTTTGAAAAAATCGCTTCCACTTACGCGTCGCAACTGATTGATGCTAACAATTTTCATGTAGATGTTACACAGGCGTTTTTTAATGTATAAAGAAGAAAATGATTTATTTAGAGATTGTATCATTATAATACTTAGTTTACAAGATCCCTGAATATGGTAATCACGCTGAAAGCTAATGACGGATACTTTCCAAGATATTTTCAGCTTCTCGATTGCCACTTTCCCATGCCCCGTAAGCGCAACCGGCTCCATCCATGACGGTGTGCTCACCAGCAAACTTGATACGGGAATCTTGACCGTTCATCATAGCAGTCACCATATCAATGGGCTCATCTCCAGGATTACATGCCGAATACGCCCCAAGAGAATAAGGTTCACGAGTCCAATTAGTCACTATAATATCCTTCAGGACAGGGCCACTATTTGCGTGGCTTGAACTATTTCCATTCGTTCCCATTTCGTTAACAACCGATGCTGAGCCTAAAGTGGCCATAAGCCTATCAAGGACGGGCTTGAAAAATTTGAACACATTTTCTTTTTCATCTCTCATTCGTTCAATGTATTGGGTCAACGGATCCTGCATTAACATTACAAGACTCGGAATACCCGTCGTCTTAGCTAGATTGACAAAAAGTAATGGATGACTCCATGCATCTTGTTTGACAGCTTCATCATCACCAACTTGGGCATGCGCCATTAGCTGCTCCAGAGTAAAAGCCTGACGAACTTGATCAACGAATTCATGATGGGAGTGGGCTAAAGTTACAATTTTCGCACTTTCTTTGGACCAGCAGCATTGCTCAAACTCAAATACGACTTTCCCAAGTGATCCATAGTGAATCTTTTCAAATGAATTTTGAATTGTTGACTTCAAAGGAGGTTCAAAATGGATCCTTCCTGGTTGGGCATTTTCATCGCTGCTTAAAGATAGGTTTAAAACGCTCTGCGGGATTGTAATGATGACATAATCAGAGCTATATTGCTCATTTTGTTTGGTTGTGACCATGACCTTATTAGATCGCTTAATAGAATTTACCTCACATCCAAGTTTTATCCACTCTTTAGGAAAACTTTCGGCAATACGAGACACCACGGAATCATAATGTAACACCATGGCATTTCTGCCCTGATGACCAAAATATGCGTCCTTAGCACTTAGAGATTTCCAATCAAGACCATGCCATAGTTCTAAAAAACGAGCAACCTGTGGCAAATACTGGATCTGATCATCAGTTAAAAATTGACGCCTTTCGTAAAGATATTCAAGTACAATATGATAAAGAGAACAATCTGGCACATCTAGGTTTTGATGGAATTTTAGTTCGATAAACTTGCTTAGTTCTTCATCTAGAATTTCTAAATGCATATCGACATCATAATCGATACGACCACGGGTATCGTCAATAAGAATTGCTTTATCGTCATCAAATACGTAACGCGAGCCATTGTCACTGAGCAGCTGAGCCTCTTCCAAAAATAACCTATTGGTCAAAGTGTCATGATGCCAGCTAGCCCCCAAATCATACTTACGTCCCTGGTAACCTTCAACGGTGTACAAGCGCCCCCCGATTCTTTGTCTGGCTTCCAAAACTACACAGTCCTTAACGCCACCTTCGTACAGCTTCGATGCAGCCTTCAGTCCAGCAATACCAGCACCAATTATAACCACACTCTTATTTTGAACATTCATGCTAGAACGTGAAATAAATGCCACAACTTTATCCTCGAGTGAAGTTCTTTTGGAGTTACTAGCTTTTTAAAGATTTCACAATTTAACGCTTACTACACACGATTGAATCAAATGTCTGGGTTATCTCAGCATATAATAGCTGCGTTCATAAATGTGAACTAATATGCCGGTAGTTTGCACATGCAATTTATCAGGACAATGCAGAAAATCATTGGCTGTACTCATCCCAATAAACAGCAAGTGGGTATACTTTTGCAAAGTTATGGAACCCATATATGTTTCTGTCCATTGATCGTCCAAGAGAAAACACATTGCCCAGGTAGGCTTCAAGGATCATAGCATCCAAAACTTGGAATAGAAGACTCATGCCTCCCACTTCTAGTATCAGCCTCTGTTGCTATCAAGGGACCTTCAACTTCGTAGCTTAGGATTCTTCAAATTGAATAACGATCGCTTGAAGCTGCTCAAAAGCTTGACCGAAACTTCAACGCTGCAAAGAGCATCAAGCTATCTTGTGAGCATTCCATGCGAAATGGTGAAGAGCTCTCTTCTGTTTGAAGCTCGTGCATTGCGAGTCCCTTCAGGATCTAAAGTTTATAAATATACTATTAAACAGCCTATGTAGAAAAGCTCGGGAACTCGCCCGACGTGTGTATGTTCTTAGTAGGATGACGCGTAAAGAAGAAAAATGGAACACCAAAAAGCTCGGTCACATAAATTACACAGGTAAGTGTAATACTTAAGACTCAGTGGATCTCAGCAGAATCAACCTTTTACCTATTATCACCGATCATGTTCAGACAGACGAAGAAACGAGTGTCTTCAAGGAGGAATTTTAGCTCGTCAAATGGTAGCGATGGCATATCGACGCAATTCATTTTAGGATCCACCACGGAAGGTGAGAGAAAGTTATATGAAAGTATTTATGAATCAAAATTATCCTTCTACGACTTACCGCCCCAAGGTGAGATCACACTTGATCAATTTGAAATTTGGGCGATTGATCGACTCAAGATACTTCTCGAAATTGAATCATGCATTTCAAGGAATAAAACTGTAAAGGAAATAGAGACAATTATCAAACCTCAATTCCAGAAACTTTTACCATTTAATACGGAAAACTTTGAGGACAAAAAGAAAGATTACTATTCACATTTCATTCTCAGGTTGTGCTTTTGTCGTTCCAAAGAACTAAGGGAAAAGTTTGTCAGAGCCGAAACGCTTTTATTCAAAATAAGGTTTAGTATGTTGACTTCATACGATCAAATAAAATTCGTCCAATCTTTGAATTTACCGCTATTACAATTTATTACGGATGATGAAAAGAACGAACTTTCTCAGCCTCTCTATCAAACAATTTCGTCACAGTTGCAATTTCAATTGAATTTGACTGACGAGAATCAAAGAAAACAATTTTTTAAACAGGAAAAGTTCATCAAGTTACCATTTGAAATTGTTATTGAACTGGTTGGTAATCGAAATGTTTTTTTGAAAGATGGGTATGCTTACTTGCCCCAGTTTCAACAATTAAATTTAATAGCGACAGAATTTTCCAATAAACTAGCTGAGGAGCTAACAAGAACCTACCAAAATTTACCTCATCTTAACGAAGATGATAGACTCTTACCTATTTTGCACCATTTATCGTCAGGCTACACCATTTCCGACTTTCAGGAGCAAGGTAATGATTACGGAAAAGAGGATGGCGAAATCACTGCTAAAACAGTGTATTCAGATGAGATCAGTTCTAATTATCCGCTATGTGCTAAAAGTCTGTTTACAGGATTAAAGGAGCAGCATCATCTACGGTACAACGGACGTCAGCAGTTGAGTTTCTTCCTCAAAGGTATCGGTTTAAGTGCCGATGAAGCATTAAAATTCTGGTCAGATGCGTTTACCACTAATGGTGGACATCTGACTACGGACAAGTTTAACAAGGAATATCGATACAACTTTAGACATAATTATGGTTTAGAAGGTACCAGAATCAATTATAAACCGTGGGACTGCCGAACTATATTATCTAAGCCAAGGCCAGCAAGAGGCGAATTTGATGGGTGTCCTTATCGAGATTGGAATGTCGAGAAGATGACCTCGGAACTTGTATCTTTGAAACTTACACAGGGGCAAATATCAGGCGTGTTGGATTCATGCCAAAAAACAGAATATACAATTGCGTGTACAAAAGTTTTCGAGTACACGCATAATACCAATGCATCTCCCGGGGAAATTGACGATCAAACACATATTGCTCATCCCAACTTGTATTTTGAAAGATCCAGGCAAATGCAAAAGAAAAAAGAAGAGGTGGTGCAACAGTTATCCACCAAATTGGTCAGTTAGTGACTCATGTCGATAATGTGATATTAATTATTATATTTAAGATTTAAATAAAATTTTGATCAAACCATTGTAGATAGGAAAATAAACTCTCATCTATCAAATCGGAGGAATCCTTGCCATCGGACGTCAAATTACCATCAATGAGTACAGAGGGCAATGGATTGATACGATTACTTGATGTTTTCAACGGAGACGTCGTTCCACTATTGGGAACGAGATAAGAGTTTTCCTGTGAAGGTTGCATATGAAGGTTGGAATGCGAAACGCCTTCGTCATTGTTCACTCCCATTATATCTTTCTCTTCGTCATTATGCGAAGTACTTTTTTCGTCATCTTCTTCCTCCTCTACGGACTCACCGCTCTCTTCATCATCTTCACCAATTTTCCCAAATTGTGAGAATTTATTCTTATTCGGGCTGCTATCACCAGGGTTTGTCCCAACTAGCATCTCCAGATGTGTAGCAGAGCTTATCAAACGCATGCAACACATGTGATTTAACATCCTTAAACACCATAAACACTCCGCCAACATCCCCGGCGGATTATTAGGTTTGGATTGTGTCAAATTGTTCCATATATCCATACATTGACCCAAAAATTTACTTGCTAACCCAGTTTGCAAGCCTGAATGAATCAAAGTAATGCAAATGACGCTCACTGTGAACAATTGTGATAGGTTTAACCACCAAGGAACAAAAAATAAATGCTTTTCGCGAATTTTAGTCATAAGTTCAATGGACAGTTGACAATTTTTTATAAGGGCGACCGTGTCCAGTGGGAAAATCATTTCATCTGTACCCAGTGGTTGATTTATCAACAAAAATAAACGTCTCGTCTCGAAGGTCAGCCTAACATCTAAATATGACAGCAGTGGTTGAACTTGATAGAGTTTTGTCCATTTTTGTTCGACTTCCGTGCTTTTCACATACGTTGTAAACCAATCATTCAATTGAGCTCTTATCGCTAGCGATTCATCAAGATTTAACTCTTGGGCATCACGCTTTTGGCATTTCATGATAATCAGGGATAAATGAAACAACTGTATAGTCTCTTCGTGGAACCAGTCGTCCTCATCATTTGCTTCGTTACCATCACCGTTTTCAGTCTCATTATCCATCTGGCCTAATTTTTCTGTATTTACTTTATTTTTTTTCCAATTTCCTGGCGTCGTCATATGAGCCACAGGCAATCCCAATTGATGAAACCTCCCCATTTGGAATGTGATCAATTTATCCATAATGAAACAAGCCCAGAAGCAATGCCATGCACGAGACTCATCATATTTTGAATGCGATCTGGGAAAGCTGTTCAAGTACAAGGACATACCATTACACATATTGATGGCTTGACCTAGAGCATTCCAGCATGCTGTTTGCCTATAACATGTTCTCATATAAAAACTGATCAATAGCCATGATTGTATTAGTTCAAAGGATTCCCATTCAAAAGTTAACTTTGTTATAATCGAATATGCATATTTAAACATCGGTTCCTCTCTCTGAACTTCATTTAAAACAATTAATTCTTCTTGCGTCAAGGAATATACCTTTGGGATTTGAGTCTCTTGCAAAAAACCTTCTTCGAATCTTAAGGTAATTGCCAATATCAGGTACAACATGGATAAAAATAATTTTGCCTTCGAGTTTTTTTGCTTACCCTGTTGTAAGAAACCGTTATTAAATAGTTGCCAGAACATTGATTCATGTATAATGCTTAAATGAGGATTAATTTCATCAAAAAAATAATGCAATAGTTTATTAACGATGGATAAATGGATCGGATCATCAAAATTGAAGATTTCTATTGCATCCGTGGGAGAAGTTTTTATCCTGTAACTATCATCATGCCTCAAATAGTGACCACCAGACATATTCCAGCCATAATTTTGTATTCTTGGCTGTTTAAGGTTATATGTTTCAATTGTGTGAGACGGTATCTCCGATAGAAGGGAGGCTCCCAAATAGTAAGGTAAAAAGTTCTGGTACCTCCTATGAAATCTATATTTGTCCAAGGAGAAAATTTGCCAGGGAGAACGACGGTTATTGTAACTGGCACTGTTGTTAGCCGTTTGATGAGTACGATTAATGTCGTATTTCTTCGATTTCTCGGCAGTGGAAGTAGCTTGCGCAACATCCTTGCTGCTATCGCTATTGCAATCGATTGAACTTGCCGAACTCTCAAGTTTAGAACCCAGTTGTAATAACAAATTTGCCATATGATCCTCCAAAACCGAGCCATTGCTATTGGCATCATTTGCTGTCGAATCACGACCTTTCAAAAAGGATTGTCTATATTTTTGAGGTCTTGCTGAACTGAAATTATAATGACAATCTTGGCCGTGCTTTAAACAGTTCAAACACGGACTATTACCATTACATTTGACTTTCCTCTTTTTGCAAGTATCACACGCTTTCCTGACTCTTAACCGGCCTCCACGCTGCTTAACCTCCAGCATTTTCCGTGACTCATCATGCATATTAGATTCCTCAGACGTCATAGTAGTTCCATTAGCTTACTACTCACTGCACAAGTGCTATCATTGTTATCTTGTACCCAACTTCATCCTCATCTATCCTGCTCGGCCGCTCTGCTCTGCCTACCCTGCGAAAAGCACCAAAACAAACACCACGTCACTATATACGTACAAACACTGCAGATCGCAATGGCGGCAAATAAGTAACCCAACCGACCCGTCTTACTCTCATAAAAACAACTAGGTAGCTATCTGGGCCTTTAACATACCAGGGGGAAGCTACAATGAGATCGAATCCAACGGAATGAACATCGGCGGCAACGCCAACAAAAACATCCCTTCTCGTTTCTTTCCAAGTATGCAATATACATGCCCCACAAAACTTTCTCTAGATGCATCCATGCATGCTGCCTAACTCTCGTGTGATAACCACTTCTCTTGATTCACATCTCCTCAATAGTCGTTGTTGTTATTCCCAGAGGTTTATACTTCTGGTAGAAGAAGAATGCATAGTTTACTATTCGGGGTACGCCACCGGAGGCAAGAATGCATTACCCCGCCACAACCCTGGCTCATATAAGAGAGTGCATCCCGGGTTGAAACAGCTCGTATAACATGCGCCCAGTGTGCATTAGCTGATTAGCAGAGGGTTCCTAGATCTTACGTAGCTTTTCTTCATCCGCGATTTAACTACCACTTTGAGCGATCGGAAAGAAAAAAAGAAACGAACTAAGGTATCGGATCGAATTCTGCCTTAGAGTAGATCTTGTGGCAGTTTGATCCTTCTAAATGGCACCCTATTTTTGAGCAACCAGAGGAAAAGCAAAAATGAAATCCAAGCCTCTAGCAATGTTGTAAGTTGCTCAAGTATAAATCATCAGATATCATCCTCCACTTTTTGAGTACTTATTTTGATTCTTGAGATATTTCGTGTCAAAAGTATAGGTAAGGATGTCTATATTGGGCTTGCACCGGGTAGTTTTTGATGCACTGCCTAAGCCTGCATATGTTATAGCGGTGTGAAAAAAAGTAAATTTCTCGAGCTAAATATTCGTCGTAGGCCCGGAAGTCTTTTTCTGCCTGGGTTTTTCTTGAAGGCTGAGCGCAGCAGCGGTTTTGCTATCGTGTTCCGTCGAGCTTCTTCTGCTGCTTCCATTCGATCTCGTCGCTCTTTGTATAATATGGGCAACGTGATGAAAAAAGAGCATGCTGTCGTGTACCAATCGGGAGAACAATGCATGAATCATTTAAAAAGCTGAAGAGTAAAGCATTTTTTTCCTTTTTTTCACATATTTTCATCATTTTATTCATTCGCATCGAGTTACAGCTTTGCCTTCACGTTTCTTTTTATTGCTTTTTTCACTCTTGTTTTCGTTGCGAGTACCTGCTTTGCAGCATAGAAAGGCATAGAAAAGAACTCCACTCTACATTCTTACTTCGCAAACTGACATTGACCCTCCAAAGCTATCTTTTCTGATAATTTTTTTCTGTCTCTCTCTCTTTCCGTTACACTTATTCTGATTTTTATTTTGATTAAGCTGTGTAGGGTGCTTCATTATTATTAATTGCTAGATATTCTTTTAAATGAACAGCTTGCGTTTGAGCTACCGATAATAATCACATACTGTATATCTTTTTGATTTTTTGAATGAAATATTGGGTTGCTTTATGCTTCGACTAAATAATTATATTACTAACACCGCAAACACAAATAAAGAAAGCAAAGTCACTCCTTTAAAATACACAAATATGGATCACAATTCTGTTATCCCAACCAATAGCAACAGTAATAGCAGCAGTGAGAATAATACTTCGACACCAAACAATGAGACAAGAGAAGACAGCGTTGGTTCCAACCAACAGGTCGCTGCGATTGTAAATGGTGGTCAGCCTGCTGGATATCCATATATTTCTAATAAACAATGGCAATATCCACCATCCTATTATCAACAGTCGTACCCTGATGGCAATTCAAAAGTACCGGACAACAGCTCTTTGTATTCTTATTACCCTCAGTTGCAGATAACTACATCGGGCACTAACCCTGCTCTTGCCAATAATTATCAAAACACAACACCTTATTACTACTATAATACAGCAGGTATGTCTCAGCAACAGCAACAACAACTGCACCAGCACCAACAACAGCTTTTACCTCACGTATCACCACAACTACAACCATTGCATAATTCTCCATCAACCATCCCAACGCAATCTTCGTCATCGTCATCATCAAATTATCCAGGCCCAAAAGTGTATCAATATCCTGGATTTCAACGATTATCAGTACCACCTCCACCACCACCACAACCACAACCATCATCTTCATCGTCATCATCATCACAACCACAAAGAGCGAGTCCAAATATCGTGCCCTCTAACTTTCCTCTTCGACAATTTAATACAACTCCTGTGGGTTATCAAGCAGGCTCATCAGGTATAAATTCGTTTAGCTACGTGCCTTCACAGTCTGCGCCGCCATCTTATGATGGAGTTATGGCGAATCAAGCCTCAATGCTGTCTCCCCCCTCCTCTGCAAATAGTCTTGCGATGACAAATACCAATAGTGCGAGTCATGGTTCGATGTCAAAATCCACCAAAAGACCTTTGAAAAAGCAAACCATTGAGACCCCTAAGTTATCTTACGAATCGCAAGTACTCTCCTATGATGTCGCTAATGCAAAAGGGAATTCAATGGTATCATATGACATAAATGGTCTAATGACTAGACCAAGAGTGACGACAACGATGTGGGAAGACGAAAAGACAATATGTTTCCAGGTTGAGGCCAACGGTGTTTCAGTAGTACGTAGAGCTGATAACGATATGATCAATGGTACGAAATTATTGAACGTAGCGAAGATTACTCGTGGCAGAAGAGACGGGATTCTTAAAGCTGAGCGGATAAGACATGTGGTGAAAATTGGATCAATGCATTTGAAAGGTGTCTGGATTCCATTTGAAAGAGCTCATGCGATGGCTCAAAGAGAAAAGATAGTTGACTTTTTATATCCCCTATTCGTGAAAGATATTCAAAGCGTCTTAAGACAAACGACTAGTTTGGCAACAGACGGAAATGATGGAATGCCATTATCGAGATCGAACTATACTGATGAAGAACTTTTACGACAAAAAGAATCGCAAGCAAAAACCCAACAACAAATGTCATTCGAACCTGCTTCATGGTATAGTAACATGCCCAATAGACAAACCCCCGCAAACTCAGTGCCACAGCCCTATTCAGCACCCCTATCATACGGCCAGTATCAAAATATACCGAATCATCCCCGTCCGACTTCTAACATTACAGACTCTTACGCAACCCCACCGATTCCTGCTCAGTTTACTTCATCCTATCAGCCGAATGCACAGCCAACTACTCAACAAGGAGAATATGCAGTCCCCCCTGCACTTCAAGAAAGAGATTCAACAACATCAGCGTCAACTATCAGCGCTGCTACTACATCATCTTCTGATTCCGTCCCAACTACATCCTTGGCTGCACCAGCGGCAATTGATAAACAAGAAACTACAACTACAAGCACCAAGGAAGAAGCCGGCACCAAAAACAACACTCCAGGCAAAATACTTACTGGTATTTCACCTCAACCAATTAGTGGCACCTTTTCGGATGAAAATGCCAGCATTGATACTGCTGCAACCCCTTTTAGTGAAACCGCTTCAACTGTCAACGATGTGAAATCAGATCCATCTTTGGTCTCAAATAAAAACCTTTGACAATATTTTGAAGACACAAGGAGAAACGTTTATAGAACAGAAAAAGTCATAAGGACAAGATTGTCTCTGCCTGACAATGGAGAGGTAGCCCGAAATTTTTTGAGCAAGTCTTCATCGTCAGTACGGGCTCATAGTTCCAAGTACCTGATTCAGAAATCAGCGTATTTGATTGTAATTTACCAAACGACGAATTTGGCATGACAGACTGAAAAAATGATTTACTGCTAACAAAGAAAGGCTTGATGAGTTGAAAAACAGCGATGAGCTGATTTCTGTTACTTTGTATCTCCTTTTTCATGTTATTTCCTCTTCGTATTTATAATGATGTATAGAATAACTCTTGTATATAACAAGAATATTTGCATATCCATCTATACTTTCTTTTATTTTACGCGTCACTAGCTTTTTTTGTGATGCGTCCCACAAAAGCTGCATGCTAATACAAACAACAAAACAGAGACAGAGACAATTTATACCTCCTCTGCAAGCCAGGGCAAAACATAAGACAAGAAACGGATCGCGGAGCATCGTAGCATAACAGCAATAACAGAGTTATTTGAGACTATGAATATATCACCCACACCAAGGCGCTATACTTCAAGAACTGCGGGCGGGATGGGTAACAGCAATGCCTATATCTATTCGGACCCAATAAATAGAGAATACAATGGAGGTATGGGAGGAATTGGTGCAGGAGGAGAAAACGGTGAAAGAATACTACCTGAAGAATATAAACTAAATTCTCAAATGATTAGTAGACTCATCAAGCAGAATAAAGAGTTGGGTGCCAAACTGGACAGCAAACAAGAAGAAATAGATAGGCTCAACATACTTGTTGGATCATTACGAGGGAAGTTGATTAAATACACAGAAATAAACAAGAAACTAGAAGACAGTTTCAAACAGGGAGGAAGTCGTGTTTCTAGTGGCAATATGTCGGAGAATGAAAGAGATTACATACAAGTACCCAAGAGAAGAGCCGATAGCAACAGCAATAAAGAGAACGTGAATGAAGATCAGTATGTTAGTAACGACGACCGCATTAGTGCGATGACTGAGAAACTAGACAAACTGACGAGACTAGTGTTGGAAAACAATGGTGTTAATAATAATATTCTGGCATCCTCTCCTTTACAATCTCCATCTGTTGTTCCATTACAGATGTCAAAAAAATCAGTTTTGGATCCATCAGAAGAAGATATTATGTGTAGGGAAAGTTCTGAATTAAAGCAGATGGAAGATCAAATCGATTCCTTAAAACGTAAACTATTGATAAAAAGGGAAAACGAGTTGAGGAAAATATCCTTGAATCAAGAGCTATTAGAATTAATGGATAAGTTAAGCATGCAGAATCCCTCGGACAGGGAAAGCGAAAAGGTACCCGTATCATCCCGGGAAGCCATCCCTCTTCCAGCAACGACGACCTCGATGCCCAATCATAACTCCTCATCTTCACCAGAGTACTGTGTTGAATGCCATCACCAACAATTTCCCCACCGCGATCCGAGAAATAATGATAAACACGCTATGAGAAAATCCAATATCCCGTCCTCTAATCCCTTAGAGACCCCAACCCCCTTATCAAAAAGACCAGGCCCGCAGTCAGCCCAAACTAACGATCTTACTGACACAATCAATCGTATATGGTAAGGCTCAGCACCGTACACACCATCAATAACTCCCTAAGTAAGTTAGAATTAGAAGTACTTTTACCAATTTGGCGATGATTACAATGTAACTATATACGACAATAACTCGTTTAATGAATTGTCGTTTAGCTAAACGACGAGTAATAAGGAAAATTTTTCTTCTTTTGTCGTTTCTCGGGTTTCTCGCTCGTTTCCTGATAGCTCGAGTGATATCAACAGGAGAGTGCCAATTGACCGTTAAAAGTTCACCGATGCATTCAATTAGACAGTAAGTTGTTCAGGTCGTTTCAATAGTATCAGACAGCAGCGTGCCAGAGTTTTGTCTGAGATTAATAGATCGTGAATTTAACGGTTAACAAATTATTCCAGGTAAAAAACACGGATAGAGAAGAAAAAGAAAACAATACCTGCCCTTGGAATCTTGAAGCTAAAAGTGAGGATAAGACATATAAATAAGGGAGTCATTCTATAGCATCTTTCACACAATATTGTTGTTCGTACAATAACAAATTAATTATTTAAGAACTTTATCAAGAAAATAACTTTGTCATGGCTGATATCGCTAGCGACCCAATTACGCAATTACAAAATACTACCGCATTTTCAGCAGACTCATTTGCAACAATTTCACCTAACTTTGTGAATGTGGTAATTAATACTGTCAAATCATTTTCTTATTTCAAAATATTTGTCAGTTTGCTGTGTGTTCTTCTAGCATGGGATCAGATTTCTTATCAAGTTAAAAAAGGGTCTATCGTTGGTCCAAAATGGAAATGGTACCCTATCATTGGCCCATTTTTAGAATCTCTGGATCCAAAGTTTGAAGAATACAAAGCCAAATGGTATTCAGGTGACTTATCGTGTGTTTCTATCTTCCACAAATTTGTTATCATTGCTTCTACTAGAGATTTGGCTAGAAAAATTTTGCAAGCTCCTAAATATGTCAAGCCATGTGTTGTTGATGTTGCCGTTAAAATCTTGAGACCCTGTAACTGGGTCTTTTTGGATGGTAAAGCTCATACAGACTATAGAAGATCCCTGAATGGATTGTTTACGAAACAAGCTTTAGAACAATACTTGCCTGGTTTGGAAGTTTTGATGGACAAATATATGGAAAGATTTGTAGAAATTTCCAAGAAAAACAATTACGAGCCACAAGTTTTCTTTCACGAAATGAGAGAAATCTTATGTGCTTTATCCTTGAGAGCTTTCTGTGGTGACTATATTACCGAAGATCAGGTTAGAAAGATTGCCGATGATTACTATTTAGTCACTGCCGCTTTAGAGTTGGTCAATTTTCCAATCATCATACCATTCACAAAGACATGGTATGGTAAAAAAACTGCTGATGCAGCCATGAAAATTTTTGAACAATGTGCTCAAATGGCTAAAGAACATATCGCTGCTGGTGGTGAATCAATTTGCGTCATGGATGCCTGGGTCAAACTGATGCATGATGCCAAAACCAAGAATGACGAAGAATCTAGACTTTACCACAGAGAATTTACCAACAAGGAAATTTCAGAGGCCATTTTCACTTTCCTATTTGCTTCCCAAGATGCCTCTTCATCATTGGCCTGTTGGTTATTCCAAATTGTTGCAGATCGCCCAGATGTTTTAGAAAAGATTAGAGAAGAGCAACTCGCCGTTCGTAACCATGACATGTCTACTGAGTTAGACTTAGACCTAATAGCCAAGATGGAATACACAAATATGGTTGTAAAAGAAACTTTACGTTATAGGCCACCCGTTCTTATGGTACCTTACGTCGTTAAGCAAAAATTTCCCGTTACTGCTCACTACACCGCTCCAAAGGGCTCTATGTTGATTCCAACTTTGTATCCAGCTTTGCACGACCCAGAAGTTTATGAAAACCCCGATGAATTTATTCCAGAAAGATGGGTTGAAGGTTCACCTGCTAATGCCGCTAAGAAAAACTGGCTAGTTTTCGGTTGTGGTCCTCACGTTTGCTTAGGTCAAACATATGTTATGATCACGTTTACAGCTCTTTTAGGTAAGTTTGCGTTATACACTGATTTCAAACACAAGGTCACTCCCTTAAGTGAAAAGATTAAAGTTTTCGCCACTATTTTCCCAAAGGATGATTTGCTTCTTGCCTTCAAGAAGAGAGATCCATTGAGCGGCCAAATTTACGAATGAACAAATCCAGATTTTGAAAGATTTTCAAGTAGTAAAATCATTATTTAACAGACTTTTTATTTCGGTTTATTACACTATATATTGTTTTATTTCAGATCTCATCTGACTATTTAAAGATTCCTCTATAGTTCAAGTCCTTATAAATCCATTGTGGAATAATATGCAAGAAGGCAAGCACGTTATTGTCATACTGCTCAATCGAACTTGACTTTTTTACCCTGAAATTTAGCATATTTCAATTTAGCCTCTTCATTTCTCTTTGCGACCCACGAAGGATGCTCCGAAAGTAGTTCAGTCTTTGTTGGGTGTTTGTATGACTTTTCAAAATTCTCTTTATTTTCCCGACCAGCTGCTCTTTTTGCTTCAATATCAGCAGCTTTCGCTGAACGTTTAACAACTCTTGCTTCATATTCCACTTGTCTTTTCTTTCTTTCAGCAAGATCGTTTTCTACTTCTCTTTGAATATGCTTGGCTTCACGACCAAATTTCTTTTCCCATATCTTTCTTCTTGCACGTTGTCCACGTCTGTTTTTCTTCTTTTCTGTAACAGAGATTTGTTCTCTGGCAACTCGATCCTCACCTGAGTCAATTTCGCTATCTGAATCTCCTCCGCTGTAATAACCTCCCATTAATTCTGGCAATTGTGCCTGGTGTTTTTTTCTTCGAGGCTCAACATCGCTATCATCTTCATCATTGGTTTCATCCTCATCTTCTGATTGATCCGGTTCCTCATCTGTCACTTCGTTGTAGTTGACTTTCGGGTCCAAAGAAAACCTCTCAGCACCGTCGTTCTCGTCCTCATCAGAGCCAACAAGCATCCCATCGTACTGCTCAAGAATTTCATCATCGATATCAGAGACATTATCGGCGTCACCTGTTTTAGAGTCCTTTATTTTTTTAGGGATCTTATTTTCCTCACTGTTATCAGAGTCAGAGGCAGCACCTTCATGTTTTGCTTCCTTGTTCTTCACCGCATTCTGTTCCTTTCTCTCTCTATTTATCGCCAAGAATACATCCATACCAGAGTTAAAACTTGAAATCAGTTCCTTGCATTTATCACTATTCATTAGTGTACTAATGAGCTGATCGCATTTATCTATTTTTAATATCACTTCTGTCCATATCCTACTTGGGTTGAATTCTTGCGTTTTATCATTATGTATTTTCCAAAACTCATGTTCAACAAACCAATCAAGCGGTGATGAACGTTTAGTAGCAACAATTTTTGTAAATATAAGTTTAATTATTTTAGATTTACTAACCAACTCAATGAAGTCCTCCAAATCATATTTTGCTTTAATATCTTCAATGACCGGTGTAAAATCTTTCTTATTTTTTTTCGTTGGACGGTATTGAGTGATATGCTTCCTTAAAAATGATCTTAAGTTCTTATCCAAAGAATAAGACTTTTTGTTGAAAATTTCTGTGCGCAGCTCATTCAATTCTTTAGTAACCTCTGGTAATGTTATCTCATTGAGTATCTTTGTAACTTTCTTGGACGTTTTTTTACCCTTCGCATTGTATAGTTTCGTAGTACCGTTCAAACGGGGCTTGAAGTCATTTAGGCTACCGTTGAGATGGTGATACTGATATTCAAGATTATCTAATTTGAAAATTAGATTATCTTTAGGCATCTTATCGATTATGTTTCTATTATTTTGTAAGCCTTATAATTCAATACAATCTTCAGTTTGTGCGATGAGATGAGATGATATTACAGCTAAAATTTTTCAATATACAAGAAATTGTGCGATGTATGGGTGTTAAATAAGAGCAGTTTCAAAAGGCTCATATCGAAGGATTGTACAAGTGCTTTAGATTGAATTGATCAATTTCAAGTGTTAGAATAATAATCAGACTGACGTGCAAATCGTTATTTATAATTGAGTCTCTCTTTCATAAATAATGATATTTCAAAAAGTAAAAATTGCTCAAGAAATTGTCATCATATTTTAGTAAAATGGAGACCAAGAGTATACTATAAAGTACAATATGCTTGACCTCAAACATATTAGAGAGATTGAAACATTCAAAACTAACGAATTCAAATAGGAAAGGGTAAGGCGAATATATCAGTGCCACGCCCTGTCACAGGCATAATATCATCAACATTTCCTAATAAACAGGTAAGGAAATACAGTTGACCGTCGTGAAAATGTGGGGATCATCATAAACGAATGCTAAATCCCACTGAATTCGTTGTTATAAATTATTCCTTCTCTCGTTTACCAGATTGCATCAGACAGTGTTAACTCTATCTTACATGGTGAAATAAAATCTCATTCAGACATATGCTTGTCTTGTTTGAGTAAACTGTTTCATCTTCTGCAATAAAGCAGTACTTTATCGTTGTGAGATTTATTTTAATAACAGGACTATCATCTGATAATCACCGCTGATCTTTCTGTGCAATTGTTTCCGGATTTCGACTGTACTTAAAAAATAAAACGGTTTTCAGAAAGGCATGAATGGTATTAATAAGATTTTGTCTTCACGAAGGATCAGACTCGTCATCTATATGGATTCATCACTAAAAAGTACAGCCACGATCTTAAACCAGCAAAAACAACAGATAAATCATAAAATTCACTCATTAATTTCTTTCTTGATGAATCAGTAGCGTGGGTTTTCTAGGCCCACATGAAAGCATTGTCACTCATTCGTTAATATTTATCAGTGCCCAGTGCTGTAACTCCTCATTTTCATTGAAAGAAAATTTCACAATCCTAGATGAAAAAAATACTAAAAACAACTGTTTTTTAATGCATATTTCTCCAGTGGAAATATATAAATGAAATCGAGACAAAGAAAAAAATGTTTAAGTCAGATATAGTGCAAAAACGTATCAACATATACTCGTTCAGCCAGTAATTCCAGCTTTGTTTTTGTTTTAATCATCATATTAAGAACATATTTTCTCGTGCTATTCTCCCAAAGGAAGAAAACGGAGAACAACTAATTAAAGAAATACGCCTGTATTTCAAAAATTGGAATGATACGTATCATATTTGTTATCCTCAGTGAGATATGCATGACAGGTTTCTAATCATTAAAGTTCAGAAACTCTAGTTTGTATGTTTATTATCATGGTCATCAACGGAAAAACTCTACGTATCACGCTCCCCATATAATTTAATTAGTTGATTTTGTCTCTGTTTTCCTGCTTGGACTTTCTTGTTTTTATCCATTTTCTAATGTAATGATTCTAAAAGAAGTGAGTGTAAGTAGGAGTTCAACATTTCTCTTTCCATCACCTTTATATACAAAAAATTTTCAGGCTCACCCATTTAGTAAAAATTTTCACGAAAAATAGGTTAGGGTTCTTTATGTGTGTGGGTTTAACAGAACAATGTGAGAGATACCCAAACATCCAGCGATGATGAAGTTCAATACACTTTGGACATAGTTTGTATGAACTGGACCATGATATAATAAGAAGTGGGGCCTTAATGTTGGCTAACATAGCCTTTACTTGCTATGCGTTCCCCCCTCATTCCAGGAGATTATCCATGTCGACTCCATCTTGCTGCGACAAATGGGCGAAGGCCCACAAGTTTCCCAGAAGGTTGCTTAAACCACTTAAAAGCGATGCAGCCTATGCGATGCTGCATGCTTTTCACCGCATAAAGGAACGATGGGTAGTTTTCAAAGGACTATTTTGGGCGGATGCTTGGGAAGACAACTAAATCTGTAATCACTTGCTCTAGATCAAGTAACGAGGTTCGTTCCCATTAACGTATGGGTGTAGATGTCCTGAGAGTAAACAGATACTCGAAGAAGGTTTGTTTAAGAAAGTCAATTGCCACCTCGATATTAACTCTCAGCGGCAAAAGTAAAGTCGGGTAACCGTTATCGTACAAAGGCATTTGTGGACTGCCACGACATTGAATCCAATTGGTTCAAATACATTCGAAGGACGGCACATATGTACTAAGCAATCATCAGATACAAAAGACTAGGATAGCGAAACGAAATGGCCGGAAATCCCTCTACAAGGTCGGGTACTAATGCGATTGGTAACAATGAGGCTGGTAAAGCACAAGTACCTGCTGGTCAAGAAGAGGAATATTCTCCTTTAGATGATTTGTTTTTACCGGAGAAAATTGTTCAGATGGCGATTGTAGGGATTACAATCCATTTGGCGTATGAAAAATACTATCACTCATCCGGAGTAAATAGGCTATATTTCCAATGCGGGGCTATAGTATTAATCGGTATATTGGTAGGAGCCTACTCAAAATATAAGGCTAGTGGAAGAAATGTTGCTTTGTTGCCGAAGTTTGAAATAATATACACGGTCTACCTACCGTTCATGCTTTCTTTTTTATTTGACAAATCGATGACGATTGTTAATTGCGCCCTCATACTCAATTCTATTGAGATTTCGCTTCCTTTCAGACTTCCAATGCAATTTCTGTTCATTTCCTTTAACACAATGGAACTTTCATTGGAAGAGAAATACCCATTTCTTATGGCTGTTGTTATAAATTATATCATCTTCAAGACCCTCGCGAAGATTAGCCATTTAAAAAGTTTGGATACTATTGACTGTAATTTGTTCAGTATGCTATTGACAAACGTATTGTACCTTCATGAATCTTCTTCAATACACTTTCAAGTTTTGAAAGGAACACTTTTAGCATTCATACTTACGATAGGAGTCAATTTTCTAGTTTCTATTCCTTTGCGTCCTTTATCGAATAGTTTTTCAAGATCTGCTATTTTAGGTTCTATTTTTGCCGTAGGCTTTCCTTTGACAGTGAAACGCCTGCTATCAATTGAAAATGAAGATCCATTAAACTGGTTGGTTAACTATATTGCTATATCACAAACCCGCAAAAGTATACTAGTGGTCTGGTTAACTTCGTTGTTTGTTTTGATTCCCAATGTGCTGATATTCAAATCAAACTTCACTTTAAATACTTCCAGAAAAGTTTGGCATTTCCTAATTCTGTTGCTTATTACTCAACCTTTTCGGATGGATGCAGACTTTGTGAAACTTTCACTAGCTGGTACTATTGTGCTGTTTTTAAGCGTAGAGTACCTGAGGTACTTGAAATTAGAGCCCTTTGGCGGTTATATTGACTGTCAATTGAGACTGTTCTCGGATTTCCGTGATGAAAAGGGCCCTATAATCATCTCCTATATTTATTTAATCATCGGTATAGCTACTCCTTTGCTAATCAACAACTCGCCAGTCGGTTTGATTAGCCTTGGTGTTGGCGATTCCTTAGCATCCATTATCGGTGGAAAATGGGGAAGGACTTTTTGGCCAGGAACTACAAAAACTATTGAAGGAACCATGGCATTTATTTTGAGCACTTCCGTGGCTGCATTTATGTTCAAACAATATTTGGGATACTTTACTAATATTTCTCAATGGAATCTGTACATTGTTTGTGCATTTAGTGGCCTTCTAGAGGGAAACAGTGTTATGAATGACAACATCTTAATTCCAGCCTTCATGATGATATGTGAACAGTTGCTGGCGTATTAACTGTTGCCCTTTATTTGATTACCTATAGAAAATATATATGATCAAATTAACATGTAAACGAAGTATGTACAAGAGAATCATTACTACATTAGATAGAGAGCAAATCAATAATTTTATTTTATATCATTTTACTTGGTTTTATTCTTATTCTTTTTCTTGGATTTCAATTTCTTAGAATTCTCTTCCGAATCACCTTCAATGAAGCTCAATAATTCATCTACTGACTTACCGGCCAACTCTGAGTTTTGTTGCTCCTTCTTTGTTTGAGTTTGCTTCTTTGGAGTATGGGAGGTACTATTGCTTGTTGATGACTGTTCCCCTTGTAATTTCTTTTGCTGCACTTTGCTTTTGATTAGATTGGTCAATCCTTCATTCCATTGCTTGGCTTGAGCAGACAATTCGTGGTTAATACCCAGTTCCCTTCCGAAAATATCCTTAGTGACAGAAATATGTTGAAGAGCGTGAGGCATATCGTTTAAAGATGCATAAAGATTGCCGATACGGGATTCCACATAACCAAAAGCTAGAGATTCTTCCCCATCCAAGGCGACAATAACACTGCTCAATTGTTTCAATATTTCAATGGCCAACCTTGCATCCTTAACACCAAGAGCCAATTGTTCCAAATGATTGAATGCACTTATAACGATAGGATGATGAGTTGCAGTCAAATTAAAGCTTTGAACCGTTTCCACAATTCTCTTGTAAATCAAAGCTGTGTTGCATGGACTTCCATTGGATAATTCCAAGACGGCCAGATTAGATAATGTACGCAACGTCTCAAATGAATCAATACCACAAGCTCTTTCGTAAATCATACAAGATTTACGGGCAAATGCGACAGCTTCTGGTGTGCGACCGATACTATTATAGATTGTTGATAGGGCGAGGTATTTTTCAGCAACTGAGTGATGTAAAACGGCCGAAGCATCCTCTTTGACGCTAATTGCTTGGGAAAAGAAACTCAAAGCAAGATCTTTATCCTTTCCAATAATGGCAGCACCTTCCGCCCACAATTCGTCACTGACAAGAGAACTGTATTCTGAACTCTTTACGCGAGGGATGATAAGTAGATCGGTAACAGAGAATGTATTTGATGGTGCAATAATCTTATTTCTAATCTTTTTGTCTTGTGATTGTTTGTAACTTTCAAATTGCTCCTTAGTTAAAAAGTAATCTTTACGAACCAATTGAATACCAAACTTATAACAGATAGATCTAATCAATGCAAATGGGGTATCCATATGTTGGTTGATCCACAAAGGAGGTAACTCATAACGGAAACGTAAGAAAGCCTGCTCTTCAATGGCTTCTAGTAAAGTAGAGCGTGTGAACTTAACAAAATCAAAGCTTTTCACAGGGTAAAATTCATCAACTTCCTCAGGTGATGGTGCTTGATTATAATTAGTTCCGAATAAAAGATTGAAGATAAAGGCAACAAAAGACGGGATCACAGCAATCGGTAAATCTTTACTGTATTTTCTCAAAATGTGTTTCAAAGATCTTGAGATAATTTCGACTTCAGAAGCAAATATTAATGGTAACAATTCATCTTTCGTGACGATAACTGGATCTTCTTTTGTTGGCTTTCTAATGTCTTCATCTTCTAGCTGCAAATTTTCAGTTAATTCCTTTGGCACATCTTTGCCTTCATGAACGTAATCATTAATCTTCTCTTGTCTTTCTTTAATCAAGCCTTCGATCTTCAACAAGTAACTATTTTCCCATTCTTGGTGTTCTTTGTTTCCTTCAGCAACTTGCTTCAATCTGTCCTCATATTTAACAGTTTGGCTAGCCAAATTTTCCTTTGCAAATTCAATCACCTTACCCAAATAACGAATGTTGATACCGTTGATATGTAAATTGTCGACAACATGTTCACCGTTATATGGAGCACTAACATTACCTGATGCATAATCTTGAATAAGACCGGGCAAAACGACATTAGATAAATAATCTGAAATTTCGTCAACCATTGGATCTTCTACACCCTCAATTTGATAAGCATCTGGATTGAAAGTGAACTTATTTTCCTCGTAAGCTACCTTGTACTCTAAGCCTTCTTTTTCCCTTTTATAATGCCACCATTTTTCTACTAATTCGGGACGCATTAAGGTTTGTCTATGTGGATAACGTTTCTGTTCCTCAACGTTATCGAAGTTTTTTCTGACAAAGTTGATATCTAAAGGATAAGTATTGGCCAGATCTAAAATATACTTTCTCTTATCGAAACCAACGATACCTTTCGATTGCGAAGAGAAAGAGATTTGAGAACCATCGACCTCGTGAGTTTTCAAATGAAACACTTTACTGAATTCCTTTTGAATACTCTCATCAAACTGTTTATTAGATACAATCTTACCAGCAGCTTCATCAAAACCATAACTAACTGAAATTTCATTAGGCATATCTTCAACGATTTCGTCACCAGTTTCTTCATCCTTGGTAACTCTCGTACCCATAGTGTTCAAAAGACCTGGAACGGGTGTTTGAGCTAGAATTCTTCTACCTGCAAAATCAACAATAGCGGTCAATAAATAACGAATATCTTGCGTATTCAAACGGTTCAAAAGATTTACAGTTCTCAAATCTTGGTTAGAAGCAGCAATAGCGGCTTCATCACCACCTTTAGTAGCGTAATTACCACCGACGTCGGTTACAAACGAATAGAAGATATCATCTTTCAAATAGATCTGTTCCTCAATGGCAGCTTCCGGATTCATTGATAAAAAGTCATTGTAGAAAATTGACATGGCTCCCTTTGTGGCAGCGACTGTGAATTCATGGACAATTTTACTCAGTAATCTTTCAGAATCTATACGAGCTTGAAGCGTCTGGGTAGGTAAATCCTTAATTGCTTGAAATTCGTCATTAAAGTTTCTTTCAGTGTCAAAGTTAAGTGCATCCAATTGCAAACGCAAGTAATCACCGTTATCAGAGGGAATTGAAGAAACTAACCAAGGTTTATGTAAAAACGAGCTCACCGGCTTGACATAAACGGAGGAATCTAACTTATTGAGTTTTTTCTCCAGATTTTCAATATGTAGGGAGAGCTTTTTTGATTGAGAAGAAAGTAAATCCAGTAAACTATGCTTGGTAGCTTTTTGCAAGTCGGTATTACCTTCTAATACTTTTGGAAGAGGGTCAAATTTTGTTCCTGAAGATTTATTAATGTAAAAACCAGATGGAACAGCAGTGATGTGAAAAGTTTCACCCTCCAGAGTTACTGCTTGTAAATATAACAAATGTCCCTTTGTTCTGTAGAATGCTGGTACAGGGTTATACGCAGATAGACTCAAAGAACGAAGACATGGTGTGGAAATATTACCTTCCGTTGCGTTAACATCATTGACAGAAGAATGTTTGAAGCAATCAAAGATTTCATGAACCACTTTGGAAAACTGAGCTTTTTCTTCTTCAGAAACATTCAATTCATACTTCTTCGGTTTCTTGTCGGAGTCATCTTTCCCAGTTTCTTGCTCTTCAGTGACAGATTTCTTATCTTGAACTTTCTCATTAATTGCAGACAATGGTAATTGGTAAAACTTGGAGCCCGTAGAAATCGCAAATTCTGATAGTCCATCGACAGTCTCGGGAGAGAACCCTAAATACTCACGTAAAGTGAGAACATGTTTCAAAACTTCTCTCGTCGAATAAGGCTTAGGTTCCAGCTGAAGCTTCAAAGAACCATCACTATTGGCAATCTCACCCAAAGTCTCATAATCTTTCAACAATCTATCTCCCAATTTCAAATTAATATTGGTTAGAAATTTAGTCGTCTGGGCAACTGCCAATAAATCCAAGACATTTTGAATCTTCACATCCTCAGTAAATTGAAATTGAAGGTCATCGCCATTCTGATGACCTTTCTTACGTGAGCCAGCTGATATGTTGGGCAACTTGATAGACAGCTTGACATCCTTGCGCTTAGCGGTTATCTTTTCCTCGTCGGACATATTTTCCAAATTAGCTCTCAATCTCAATGAGTAAGCTACTATGTATACACACTAAGCAATTCTGGGATTTACAATGCTACATATAAGAAGGACGTTTTTCAAAATATTCCAGAAATACCTTTTGAAAAGTGCCTTCGGGGTTCAGCGTCTGCTCGACAATAGGAGCCATTGGATCTTCGGGACGAAAATTTTTTTTCAAACTGTACGTACTGCGGCTATTTCTGTTCTTTAGCCGAGTTATAAAGGAAATGAAAAAAAAAGATATAGTTTACTCCGATGCGGGGAGTCGAACCCCGGTCTCCACGGTGAAAGCGTGGTGTGATAGCCGTTACACTACATCGGATAGGTTTTTGTTATAATAAATTTGGTAGTAGCATCACCATCTACTCTGTCCAAGGTCATGAGAGATTGATGAAATGTATTGATTGAGCTCTAGTTTTTATAAGTAGGATAAGCGTTAATAGGCTTTAGACGTATTCCGTCCTTCTCCAATGGTGGTGAACCTTTGCTGATCCTCCTGTTGTCGTATTAAAACTAATAGCTAAAGGCTACTAGATTAATTTTGTAAATAAAGTATTAATGTCTCTACTTCTTCTGTTCCATAGTGGATGAGTTGTAATGGCAATGGTTGTTTAATCGTTCATGCCTGCTGTGTGTGTCGTTATTACATTTTATTGTGGCTGATTATCACGTGATCTTCAATTTCATATCGCATATTACGGTATTTGCAATCAATACAATCGCTTCTCAGGAACTCTTCAGCTCCCCCAAGGAATTCGTAATTCAATTCGATGGATTGAGATTTTGGACCAAGATAAGGAAAAGTAGAACTGCAAACCAAATAGGACTTCTTCCACTGCGTTAGGTCTGTCATGGATTATGTCAAGAAAGCTATATGGGGACCGGATGCTAAGGAACAACATCGTAACATCAAGACAACGCTTAGAAAGAATAGTAGAAACATAGATAAGTCACTACGAGATTTATCGGTTCTTCAGGCTAAAACACAACAGTTAATCAAAAAGGCTGCTAAAAAGAATGATATCAAGACAGTCAAGCTGTACGCGAAGGAATTATATGGAATAAATAAACAGTATAGTCGGATATACACATCTAAGGCCCAGCTGGACTCGGTGGGAATGAAGATAGAAGAGGCTTTCAGGATGCGTACTTTGTCAAATCAGGTGGCTGATACCACTGGGCTAATGAGAGAGGTCAATTCTTTAGTTAAATTGCCCCAAATACAGAGTACAATGATTGAGTTGGAGAGAGAATTGATGAAAGCTGGTATAATGGGCGAAATGATCGACGATAGTATGGAAAGCATCCAGACAGTAGATGATGAAATGGATGAGGAAATCGATGAAGAGGTCAACAAGATCATAGAACAATACACGAATGAAAAATTCGAAAAGGTTAATCACGTTCCAACGGCAGAGTTACCAACTAACGTAGAGGAAGAAGTTCCTGAAGAGAAGATCGATGAAGAAGCTGATAATATGTTGAATGAGATGCGGGAAAGACTTAAAGCATTACAAAGTTAAAACATCGCGATGTACAGTAAATTTTAAAAATGTGTATATGTAGATATATTAATGTCTGGAAATTAACTTTTTTCGTTCTATATTTGGCTTTTTCATTGTTCCTCTTCCTGTCTTTCTTTTTTCAATTGTTCCCTAATTTGTTTTTTCAATTGTTGTTGTATAAATCTTTCCTTGAGTAGTTCCTTTACTTCCTGCTTTTGTTTAATCCATTCTTCAGCTTTGCCCAAAGTACAGTCTACAACGCCCATAACGTTCCTGACCACATTCAGAGATTCTTCCGCTAAAATTAGAACTTTACCATTAGCTGTTATATGCTTTCTATGTCGATGTGCTCTCGGTGAAAAAGATGATTTATTTACACTTATGGTCCAATTACTAGGTAAGTTTAGTAAAGTTTCACGAACTTGTGTGCGTGCTGGTTCTGGCAATGAATTACCTGCAAATTTAGAAATTAAAGTGTAAACTTTCTTAACTGTTCCAACAACTTCCATTTTGATCACTGTAGACTGTTCATCAACGGACTCTGAGGCATCAAAAAATTCTTCGTCATCATCATTTTCATCATCGTCGCTCTCTCCACTGCTATTGGGCGGAAGAGAAGATGTGGATGGCTTATCATGTTTTATTCGTTTCGTAAGTTTTCTATTTTTTCTTTCCTCTTCTACTTGTCTTTGCAAGTAAGACACCCTATTTGTTAATTGCTTATTTGCCAATTTTAACAAATTTAGACAGGCAATTAGTCGTTTTTTTGATTCAATAGATACATTTAACTGGTACTCCTTTAGATTACCTTTGCTTTTAGCTATGGCTTCCGATATCTTTCTTCTCTTCGAGACACCATCTTCCGTATTGTATTGTCCATTAATTTCGTCATATGCATTTCTATCATTATATTCATCGTCCATCGATTCATCACTCTCAGTATTTTTTGCCTCAAAGTCTACCAAACTAAAAGTAGAGGCTGCTCTTTTTTTACTGTTCATTTCATATAATGTCACAACGTTGTTTATGATGGAGTTCCTGCGTACCCTATCCAATAACTTATATTGCGGTAGCAACCACTGGGCTTGAACTTTCCCTTTATTTATGTCTTCTTGGATCTTGTCTGTCACCTTATTTGGCACATGCTCCTTTCCATGTGAATTCCTTAAAACATCTAGGACCTCGGCTGCCTCAACATCTTCTTCAGACAAACCAGGATGCTGTAGCAGTGGCATACTTTAGATTTGCAATTTTCAATCCACACGATGACTGGACAATAGCAATAATACAATGAACGTAACCTTGAACCTGTATTATGTCAGTAAGGCTCTTTATTGCGTGGTTATTTCTACCTTCCAAAGGCTAGCTATCTTGCTTGATAACTAAATAAAAATATGACTAGAAACTTCAAGGAGTACCCAGCAATCCTTATTTTACCACTAACTGATTAGAAAAGTATAAAATGCAGCACTAAAGATATTGATCTTCTGGAATACCTCCAGTTTATGACATTGATTTTGGCAAATTTTTCTTCGAATACCCGAACATCGCGGAAAGACATCAAAAGGCGTTCCGTCAGGCATATGAAATAATTACTGTACTTCAAAAAAGGTAAAACATGGCATTTATTTTGAATGGCAATAAAACATCGTAAATTGAGTGAATACATTAGGAAATGTTATGTAATTTGAGACTGCTTGTGCCAAAAAGGTTTAAAAGCCAATGGGCACAGCTTTCCGAATGTTATAAGGTTTTACCGCCAAAACTGTCTCTTGTTTTACAGGAATCCCGAGAGCCTACAGCTATTCTACGATGCGGGGTCATACTGTCAGCTAATAATGTCAAACGTCAATCTAAGTTCCTAAGTTCATTACTGGCGGATGTGTACTCCTCAGATCAGGCGTGGTTTAATACAATGGCTAACCGATACAGCACATCACCAACCTCTCAAGTATTTGTAAGATTTGGAGAACAATTTGATATGCAAAGGGAACGCAACTATACGAAATTTGTAATTCCTTCCCCCTTTTTGAAAGATCATAAAGTGGAATTCCTAGAAATGCAAACGAAGCAGTCACAAGGAGAAGATGGCTGTCATTTATACATCAATTTAGATGGTAATGATTCTATGCTTGCTCGTGGCTGGCCAACGATAGTTGTTCAAGATTGTGACAACACGAATTCATTACCGTTATCTAATCAAATAAATTTGTCGCAGGCATTTGAAGCAATCTCTAATTTCATCAAGGATAAAAATACTGTAACTTCTTATTTGCAAGGCATGGAGAAATCTAATTTTGCTAATTTTAAAAAGAAACTGAGTGCAAGGTTAAATGACAGAAAAGTTCTATTCTCAGATTTAGAGTCTAGCGTTTTGCAAAATATACTTATCAATGATAAAACTTTGGCCGAGGATAAACGTATGCAGTCAGATAAGCAGGAAATGACGCCAGCTATTGAACAATGGAGTCAATTGGCACATAACGAACTGCAAACTAAGGTCAAGCCGCTATTGGAAAACTTCGCAAGAGAGCAGTTGTCCATATGGAAAATCTACACATACTCCGAGAGCAAATTAAAGTTGAAACTAATTGAATTAGTTACTAAACCAATCCGATGCCTGCAAATGGTACGTTCGCTATATACATTAAGGGGTCATTTGCAAATCGATGACACTATGAAATCGTCATTACTTGAAATGAACCATCTCGAGAATAAAATCACCTCTGCGCAGACTAAAATCAACAAAACCATATATCACAACTTCCTCACTTTGCAACTTCCATTAATTGTATGTGCTACATTGGGTATCGTTTCAGACCAATTTTCTGCATATTCGATGGGAGCTTTGGCATCCTTTGGCGTGATCTTGGGCTTTAAAAGAGTAATTTCAGACTGGCAAGTCACTTTGAAGAAGATTTTAGCGGATATAAATGAATCGATTAGAAGAAATATTGAGAGCAATAGGGATAATCTAATTCAACGATGTCGTGCTAGTTTTGCCCTCAAAGAATCACAGTCAGAACGGAAAACGAAAATTATAAAAGCCATTTCTGAAAATCTGGACAAAGATTAAATAGTCCCAGACTCTATGATTACAACTTGTTTATATATATATCACACTAAATAAGCATATTCTTCATCACTGACCGTCTTATATCTTACCCATGGAAATGATTGGTATTGCAGCTGTTCTTCCTCTATTTTCAAATATTCTACCTTTAATCCACTACAGGTACAATACGGAATTTCAAATTTCATGGTTAACAACTGAGATGCTATTGCTGTTTCTTCTTCCTCATCTTTATCATGTACTTGCATATATAACTGCTCCAATTTGGGGCCTGCTCTTAAAGGCGGAGGGTTCATCGAATGATTCAACTCTTCCTGCTCCCTTTCATATTCCTCTTTATTAAATAATGCAAATTCAGCTGTCATTGATAGCTGGTTCTCACCATGCCCACCTTTCATTGAGCCAACTTCCCACAACAAAAAATCATCGCTTAAATTGAAGAGCACCTGGCCCGCGTCACTTTTAAACCTTGCAGGCTTGCTTAATTCTACTTCATAGTCTTGAAAGAGGCGGGACAAAGGCACTTTTAGGTTCAAATTGGATGTTGAATTCTGTCCTTTAAAATGAGTCTCTATAGTCAATAAAATCTGTACTTTAAATTTCTTTAACTTAGGCTTAACTTCAAACGAAGTTAGTTTCAGCATCGGTGGGTCTTTCACATGTCTCTTCAATTCATATTTACAAAGTACGAAATCTCCATCCGGTGGAATGAACTCAATTTCCTTTCCGTTTAGTGACTCCAGGGAAACACATTGATGAAACGTTGAATGGGATAGAAATTGCGTGTCTTCCTGCAATAGCTTGTTTAATGCAATTCTTAATTTGGGCATCCCTGATAGATACGATTTGCAGAAGATCTGGCCATGAATAAGATTTTTCCTGATAACACCCTGGTTAAAATCCATTAGATATTGTACTTCCTCAACAACGTCAAGAAAAAATTCATTTCTCGCATAATGAATACCTTTAGTTCTCCATGAAATAGGCATAATTGTTGTTTTAGCAATATAACTGTTATATGCATCATCATCTTCATCCTCAGCAAGTTCTGCATCATCGCTATTTTTATTATCTTTTATACTTAGCGCTGTTTGTTTGGTTCTTTGCAGAAATTTGTATATTTTATGTTTGCCATGATGCTTTTTGGTTCTCTTTTTCAATTCATTATCGCTGTCACTACCACTGTCTACGCCTTCAGTATAGCTATCAGTTTTGGAAGTACCTTTATAATTATCGACGATTGATGAATTTGGCATATTAACCTTCACCCTGATGTAGTCTCTCATGATGCTTGGTTCCGTCATTTGAACGATTCCAAAATCTAAACTTTCATCAAAAAGTTCCATTATAAGCAATATGTTATCCAGGATCATGTTTCTATCAAGCTTTGTAGCTCCAAGAAACTTCTTCAACAAAAGGTGAAACTGGTCGAGATAAGTTGTGATTAGCATGACATTTGCATCGACATCACTTATATGTGTTACCGAAAGGTAAATCAAAGAGTCTCGCCTAATGTGAATGAAATGCCAATTGTTGAAGGATATGATTGGCGGAGAGTGCGGCGTGTAATTCCTTTTGAACACATTTACAATCGATGGCAGGTTCGGTACGGCCATGATGTTCTTGGATATTAGGGGTTCTAAGTTTTCGCCAAGAATATATATGCATGAGGACATGTTAGTCAATCCATATATTGGTATGACACCTCGTTTTCTTTATCTATATTGCGTTTTAGTTAGTTGCGTATTTTGAGCTCTGTTTTCTTTTTTCATTAATATGCAAGTGAGAGCCAAAACATGTTAATCAGTGAACTTTGAGAAAACCACGATAAAAACACATCTTTCACAATGTATAACAAAGTGATAAAAGCTACACCGATTACTATCAGCGGTGGTGAGCTGACGAAGAGCTTGCTTGGATTGCCTCATTGGAAGTTAGTCAACAATATTCTCACAAGAGAAATTACATTTAGGGATTATGAGACCACCTGGGCATTCTTGACTCAGGTCTCAATGAGATCTCATCTATGGGGTCACCACCCTACAATCAAGACCACGTACAATAATGTGAAGCTGGAGCTGGTTACCCATGACAATGGGAATAACATTAGTGATATCGATTTAAAGTTGGCTAAACGAATTGAAAAATACGTAAAAGTTTATATACAGGATTAAAAAGAATAATATGACTGAAGGGGTGAATTCGAAAAAAACTCTGGTTTACCTTTTGTTTTTGTGTCTCCCTTTATGGATGGGCAGTACCGGAAGTTCCCTTTGATTGTAGTTTTTGTTCCAGCTTGTCGAATTCTTTCAAGGCAACCTCCTCTTCAGGATCCAACATTTGTACAACGCTTTGAACTTCTTCAACATAATGCTTGAGCATCGATTCAATGCCATATTTCAAAGTATCCTCACTAGATGAACAAGACTTGCAGGCACCTTGCAGCTTCAAATATACGGTACCGGTCTTTGGATCGTAGGCACGAAATTGAATATCACCCCCATCATCCTGAATAGCCGGTCTAATTCTTGTCTGTATAAGCTCATCGATCATTTCACTAATTTCTTGGTCTTCTTCCGTCATTTCAAACTTGGGGAGCGATACGTCATAACCAACATCCTTGTTGGCCCTCACACTGTGGAACTCGTCGGAAACTGCATTTTCTCCAGATGCCAAATGTTCAGTCAATAACTCAATGACTTTTGGAGATATATGGTTCCAATGTACCATACTGTCCTTGTTGACAGTAATGAAATCATCACCTATCATCAATGATTCAACGCCAGGGCATTGCAAAAAAATCCGTTTAGCTAGTTTCGAATGATCGATAAGAGAATTATCCGTATTCTTGATTTCTATACTGCTATTGCCACGGTCTTGCAGTGTTTCTCCGTCGGTTGAAATATACTTTAATGCATTTTCGTTGGGAGTTGTCAAAGTCTTGATGTTGATCCATCTGCGTGATACATATGCAAATGACGAAGGAGTTTTAGCCACTTTGCATATAGCTTTATTGACCGTTGGTAGTAACATTACTAAAAAATTACCCTTGCTATGTCTTTCAACCTTCTCAATATTCACACTAGCCTTGTATTTCCGATAAAGTATGGAACTTTGCTTACATATTCTGCAACTTCCTCATCTCGGCACGGCAAATCGTTGTGATCTCGTGTGTTTCACGTGCTTCCACAAGAACGCAAGGTAAAGAATGCTGACAGATCATTAATGCAGTTACCCAGATTGCCTATCCATCCATAAATAGTGGTCTATCAAAGTTTATTTACTTTCTTATGGATCGGGATGAGTTTCAATAGAAGTATTTAACGACCTGCATCTTGGCATCGGGTCGTATAAATAAGACAAATGCGTCAAGAATTTTCAATTTTGCTCCTTAAAAAAGATATATTGGTTTTGAATTGGTTCGTCTTTCCTATTGCTTCGAGGTACTATCAACTGAGAGTTACCACTTACGACGAATAAGGAGGATTTATGTATGGGAAACTGCAAGAAGTATGGTAAAAATTATGTCATGCATAATCCTTTCAGCATGTACTTTTCGTATACTCGAAGAAATGATAAGAATGACACAGGCAAACCGGAATGTAAGTTTCCAACGTTGCAATGTCCTATCCACGAACATACAAAAAAACGGGTGATTAAACAAAGAGTGTATTAGGCATCGCACAAATTTTGAAAATGAGCCAAAGTCACCTTTAAATTCACCACATTTATTACTCCAAACATACATGGGGCTGTCAATTTGTGTAAGGTTGCCATAAGAGGTTCATAATTGCATACATGTGGTATGTTGCAATCGCATGATGAGCGGGAATGAGCAATAAAGCTGAGTACTGGAAACGCTCCAACAAGACTTCAAATAAAAACCTTTTAGAGCAAGAGTAGCACTTACAAAACCTTGAAGCACACAAAGTACCAGCCAATAAGCATAAGAATCACTACAAGAAAGCTATGAGCTTATTTCTTCAAACAATGCGATCACTGTTCACGGAACGTCCGGCAACGGCAAGGTTGTAACGGTAATATAAAAAAGGAGCAATATCAGAAAATTAGCCTCTTTCTTTAAACAATGTGAGTTGTGTCAGAATAGAATACTAAAAACCTGTTTCAATTGGTTTCAAGGTGGGGACATTGACATTTTGAGATTGGCAATGCAGATTCTACGATTATTTTCGGTTCTTTGTATACTACTGAACTGCGTTTTTGCAAACAAAGAGAAGATCAATCAAAAAGCTTATCAGACATGTTCGGGAATGTATTCGAAGGAAGATTGGGGTGGCAAAGTTGACCCATTTATTTCTTTTAATATGAAAAAATTGAGCGAATTAACCGAAGATGATCCAGGTGTTGTGGTGGCCATTTTCGATTTCCAGGATTTCGAGCATTTAGGAGTAGAACTACCTGATGGTGATTATTATTATATTTGTGATGACTATGCCATCGAGGTAGGTATCTGTGATGAATCCAACAGAGATGAATTCATTATCGAAGACGTGGCATACGATCCATACACCGATACCAACAAGACATTGTCGAACCAAATTATGACGTTCTCTCAAAACTTTCTTGGTTTGCATGATACGAAATATCCGGTGAAAACGACAGGGTATTACTGTGTTACCGCTTTCACCAGTTCTAGCTCGACGAAGTTTGATGCGGTCGTGAACTTTAGAAATGCATATGGTCATCTAGCTGCTACCGAGGTCAATAAATTACCATTGTATGGTCTTCTAGCAATTGGTTACGTTGTTGCCATGGCATTGTATTCATTTGCGTTCTGGAAACATAAGCACGAATTGCTACCTTTGCAAAAATATTTGCTGGCGTTTTTCGTATTTTTAACGGCTGAAACGATATTTGTTTGGGCGTATTACAATATCAAAAATGAAAAAGGTGATACTGCAGGTTTAAAAGTGTATATGGTCTTCCTTTCAATATTAACAGCCGGTAAGGTAACGTTCTCATTCTTTTTACTGCTAATCATTGCTTTAGGATATGGTATCGTTTATCCAAAATTGAACAGAACTTTAATGAGACGTTGTCAAATGTTTGCAGCTTTGAATTATGCCTTATGCATTGGATTTTTAATTCAAAGCTATTTGCAAGCACCTGCTTCAACTTCTTTATTGATTTTAATTACCTTTATCCCGTTGGCTATTTCTATGTTCGTGTTTTATTTCATGATCCTAAGATCCATGACAAACACTGTCCGCTATTTGAAAGAGCAAAGACAAGTAGTCAAACTAAGCATGTACAAGAGACTATTGACGATTATTTACGGTTCCTTACTAATTGTATTGGCTGGTCTCGTAATATCAACTTTTGTTTTTATTGGCATGAATACCATTCAAATGATTGAACAACATTGGAGAACCAGATTCTTTTTCACCGATTTTTGGCCAACTTTAGTTTACTTTGGAGTTTTTGTCACATTTGCATTCATCTGGAGACCAACTGATACTTCGTACATGTTGGCATGCTCTCAGCAGTTGCCAACAGATCCTGAAAACGTTGCAGACTTCGATCTAGATGACTTACAATCTTTAGGGGGACCAGATGATGATTTTGATGATACAATTGGAGACGAGGATATGATTTTCACCGATGAAGAAGACAATCAAACTCACAACCAACAAAATGCTGAACACCATGCATGAATATAAAGAAAATATAAATTGAACCGCTCTATTCGGAACAATCTAGATAAGCGAAAGTTCAATAGTTTAAATAATTATTTTGTGCATAAATTGTACGTAGATATATTAAGACGTAAATAAAACAAAAAACGGAAAGCTATGTTAAACTAAACGTCGTTCTTCTCTTCACCTTATGATATAATGTCATCTAATTGGTTATCAACGCGGCCAAGATGGCTAGGGTTACTATGCAACCTCGCGCTCAATTGACTTTGAACGACATGCATTTCTTCAGGATGTTCATTTTGCCATTCCCTAAGCTTGTAACTTTTACCTGATAAATCCCAATATAGTCCCCTTAAACAGTTCCTTATTTCTTTTCTACCTTCATACAAGGGATATATACAAACGCACATACCGCAAATAAAAACCCAGATAATCATGACAACGACCCAACCAGTGAAAAACCTTTTACTAAAAATGTAGCCACTACCATACATTGGCATGGGCCAAACGACTAGGAAAATAAGTGCAAAAAATACACATAAAAAGTAGGCTATCTTGACCGCTTTTGAAAGATATTTCTGTTCAGCTTCAAATTCTTCCAATAGTTGATTGTCTGTTACCCTTTCAACAGCACTCAATATACTATTTGTAGTATCTAGTCTTTCTCTATCCTCATATTTTATCTTATTTTTATCATTATCCACCGAAGCAGAGGAGGGAGTAGTTCCAGCTTCCTGCGCAGCACTCAGTATATGTTCAGAATCTTCGATCTCCGGTGTTTCATCGACTCTCTTGATAGTCTTCAGAATTTCCCAATCAAAATTTTGTGGTTTGAGAACGTACGTTATTATAGGAATGAAAAAAGCTGGCGAACACAATGCGACAAGGTTTCCGGCCAACATTGGGTAATCTTCAAAAGTAGTATCAATTGTCAGTTCACCATATAGAGATTTCGCACAAACTAACCATGCCATTATTGCCAAACCTGAACCCAGAATAGGCGAGGCAATTGCTGCGATCAGGTTCATCTTACGCCAACATAGTGTTAAAACAACTGGTAACACCGCACTCGAGATAATAATACCCATCATCTCGTAAATGAAACCCATACTAACACCACCATAATAAAGACCTACAGAAAACCCACTCATGCCGAAACCAAAAATTATACACATTGCATGAGAGGAATAGATCAATTGCTTTCCGTTTGCGCGAGGGTTAATGTACTCTTTGTAAACGTCATAAGTGAATACTGAGGAAACAGATATTAACTCAGCTGACATTGCTGATGTCACTGCTAAAAAGACCATTAATAAAGTGGCCACGGCACCTCCTTTGCCTAAAATACTAATGGCTGCAGCTGGCAAAACTAACCCTTCAGCAACTTGATAACTTGATAGCAAATCTGGGTAAGTAGGAAACTTTGGGCTTAATTCCATTGCCAAACATGCAAATCCCATTGTCAAAGAGATCAAACTTGGAATCGAGAACCAGCAAACACCTCCCATGGCATAACCTTTCAGGGCACCTGCTGGATTAGCAGAGATGGCCTTATTCCAATAACCATTGTCCAGAAACACGGTACCCATGTTACCTACTAAATTCAAAAGCATAAAGATACCAGCTGATCTAGACTTCATTGTCATATATTCTCCTTCAGCGTTATTAGGAACTGGATGTCTCTTGGCAGCTTCACGAACCAAATCGTAAACTTTACCAGGGGATCCTAAATCTTCATTGGTGGCAAATACGGTGAAAGCAAATACCAAAAGAATGGCAATGATAACAACTGTATGAATATAATCCGTTAAGAATGTGGCCTTAATACCACCAAAAAGGGTATATACGACAACACCGAGCGGTAATAAGAAAGCTGCTGCGATCTGATTCATGCCAGTGAGTTGATAGAAAACGGTGGACCCACTTGTCAAAAGCATGGCAGCCACCAAAATATTCGTAGCGAACGCATAAAAGATATAGCAGCAGTGAGCAACTGTACCGTACCTTGCTTTTACGATTTCCAAATATGTATGCGCGTTGGGTGCTTTTTGTTTAGTCTTAATAGCCAAGATAGAGAAAGCGATAATTTGAAAGCACGCTGCACTGGCGTAAGCGTAACTACCAAGCACTCCCGTATCATAGGCTTTGGATGTACTTGTAAGTAATGTAGAACACCAAATCCACGAACTAACGACTGCTGCAGCACAAAGCCCAGGTCTCACACTACGACCTGCTGTACTGAACTCTTCAGCCGTGATTATTTCCTTTTGATACCTTCTCAAAACAGATGTTATAGCGATCATTCCTACTGCGAATAGAGCACCTAATCCCATAACGATCCCATATCCCCATCCTTGGCACAGCGGCGCTTTAAAATCAACCATACTGATTTTTTGTATTTATGAATTGATATTTTTCTTGATGTAGTAGACAAAAGCTACAGTATCATTCACTAACTCGAGAAATCTTTCATCGCTATTATATATGATTCGATCCAGGGATATCGTTGCAGGCAAACATTTTATTTGATCTTACAATGTGAGAAACGCACAGAGTTGTTTCCTTATCGTTTTGACAGATAAACCTTTTGCGTTTTCTTTATCAAAAAGGATGTTCCTCACTTCTGACTCTTCTCTAATATCAGATAAGCGTCGAGGTATGTAGGAGTTTCAAGAGCAAAAGTCATCGCACAAGATGTTCCGGAACCCTCCCGTCTTCCTCGAGATGCATTGCTTCTATCTGCGCGCAGCTGATAGATAGCTCGAGAGAGGCGGTGAAGGCGAGTTGCCTGTGGAATTTCTCACGCATTTTGTTCCCGCTATCTTAGTCGAGGACTATACGCTGAAAAACGAGAAGAAAAAGAAAAAGAAATATTGCGTATATTAACTATATGTGTTGTTCGTAGCCCTAACGCATAATGGCTCCTGAAGATTAATGTCATAAGTTTGGAATGTGCGTTTGACGAGATGAGACGGCACATCTGATTCCTTCTTCTTGCATGACCTAATAGAAAACGCAGTGGATAAAAGACGATGACATGTTAGGGTCGCGCTATCTATCATTCTCAAGGATACATACAAGGCGTTTTTTTCGTTTTTCACATAAAACGTGGCAAATAGTCGCAGGGCTTGCCAATGTCAAGATTATGGGTTTTTAATTTTTTAGTTTTATTTATTATCCTTTATCTTTTTATTTTTTTGGTATTGGGATTAGGAGCAAACGGAAACACATACAGTAAGTAAATCGACTCAAAATACGGTGCCATCACTGTGCAATTCAATTGGTGGACCTTTGGTCAAGGGTCTCTTTTCCTGGGCAATTTCTCTACCGGCTTTCCAGGATCCCGCTTCGATTACTTGAGGCAAACTCAAATTAGCGTTCAAGTTTTTGTTCACCATGATTAACAGATCATCTAATAGGCCGATGGTTAGACATCTCCACTCGACGATGACTCCATCATCAGCTGTGAAGGTAGGTATATTCTTGTCTCCATTTAATTCCGCAGTAAGGGCTAAACCGCGTTTTAAGTGATTTGGTTTAATTTCCAAAACATTAAAATCATAAAACAATCCGCCGTTTCTATATTCTGGTAAACCTGTTTGCAAATCTTTGTTTTGAATAGTAAATTTATAGCCATAATTCTCTAATGGCACAAGTAGTGAATAGCATAACCATTGAGTTAGCTTATGAAAAGTGACAAGATTGTCCAAAAATGAGTCATCCCAATTACTTTCACCTCCATTGGCTTTCAGTTTGGTATCCAGGCTCCATACATCACCCACTGGCATTCCATCAATGGTGGTTCTGCCCTTTGGCCAGATTGTAACGAATCCATCCATTAAACACTTCCAGATATCTTTCAAGTCTATGGAATTGGTTGACTTTTCACAATTCTTGTACAAGTAATCCACTATGCCCCCGGGTCTACCTTGCTCACCAAAGATCTCAGGATGATTAACTAGTGCTGTACCGAGGTTTTGGATTAAGTTTAATCTACCTTCCATGCCACTTAGTGGATTGGTTACCGCTGAGATTTGGAACCCTTCAATAAATTGATCCATACTGAAATCCTTCAATGTTTGACCGTTAACCTTATATGGATCCTTTTCACCATCGATGGAAAGTACACCATCAACAAACATATGGTAGGAAGCTACAGCTAAACCCTCTGATCTAGTGTAACTTTCGTTGTCAATAGTATATTTCCAAAGATTACCCGCGCCGGCGTCCACTAAGACACTCACTACAATTAAATCGATCACTCTTCTTGCTATCTCGACCTCATCTACTTTATTGAAACGCCACTGGTTAATAAGTCCTTCTACTCTCGGATGACCTCCAGCGTTCAAGTGTTGCCAACGACCATGTGACGGGATACTGTCATAATCAGTACCATAATCACGGTGAATGATCTTGCAAAGAAAATCGACCACATTATCCATATTCGAGAAATTCAGCTTAAAATAATTACCTTCACTGTTCTGCTTCACATATCGGTATACCGGACCAGTAGTCTCACGAACAGATGATATAGTTTTGAAATAGTCAATGGGTGTTGATACAGTCATTTCAAGGTGATAAGACGTTCTAATGATGCAAGATTTGATGATTGGTGAAACAAATCTGTTAATGAGGTTTGTTTGAAATGCAAAGAGTGCTTGTCCTTTTATACAGCTCGAGTGGAAACTAGGATAGGAAAGCTTGCATGGAGTTATTATCTTACAATCATAGGCACACGTAACCATCTCCGTCGGACTCCGATGGACAAACTTGAGGATCGAGAAATAACAACAGCCGATTTTACATGACTGCTCTAACATCCGTGCATCCATTTATTTGTCTCAACACCCATTCACCAGGAAATTGTATTTTCTGTATTTTTCAGAATTATATCACTTAATACGTAACAGGCTCAACTTGGCCGCGGGAAGCTCGTCAATTTTTCAACGCTAATAGTATTAAAAAACGTACAGAAGATGTACGATATTGTGCTAATGTAACAACAAAAAAGACCAAGAAAGAACAATCAAAAGGTATATTATAAGATGTCTGACTATCAAAAGGGAAAGGGTGAGGAACAAGAACAACCCCAGATCATTAAGATCAGAATTACTTTGACCTCAACCAAGGTTAAGCAATTGGAAAATGTTTCTAACAACATTGTCAGAAACGCTGAACAACACAAGTTGGTCAAGAAGGGTCCAGTTAGATTACCAACCAAGGTCTTGAAGATTTCTACCAGAAAGACTCCAAATGGTGAAGGTTCCAAGACTTGGGATACTTATGAAATGAGAATCCACAAGAGATACATTGACTTGGAAGCTCCAGTTCCAATCGTTAAGAGAATCACCCAAATTACCATTGAACCAGGTGTAGATGTCGAAGTTGTTGTTGCCAAGAACTAATCGTTCTAGTATTGCATCAATAGCTTTTTTCTCTTCTTTCGGTTAATTTGCTGTAATTTACTTGCCTATCTCTTCTCAATGGGACGATAGAAATAAGTATAATATTGCGGGTTTGAAGTTTAAGAATAGGCCCACTCTAGGTATTGACAGTTTTCAATATACCTTCTGTCTTACTATCAGTGGTTAAATCTAAGAAATTTTTTTGTCACCATATTATAGCTGTAATGTATCAGTACGCCAACTTCTTAAACTTCAATTGCATTTTAGAATCTATATGTAACATAATGTAGGAATTTATAGGTCTTATAAATTATGATGAATTATCTTCAACTGCCAAAACAAATGTAGACCTAATAAAATAATCTACAAAAATTCTTTCGATTGTTTTTCTCGGCGGTTTTCAATTATGGGATGGTATAAAAGGTGAGCACCTCTCGAAAATTTCTTCATTCATCCAAAGAAAGGTTTTCTTTTAACAGCAAATAACAAAAAGCAGCGCTTCGAAAAGAAGGTATTGGGCTTTTGTGGAAGCTCCATGACGTCTTATTTATTTTCTCTTAGTTCCAGTTGGAAATGGGGGGAATAACAAAATGTTGTGACATAAAGTTTTTCCATGGTTAACTTAAAATATCTTCTTTTGCCTTTATGTTTATGATGAGATCACGTCCTTAGAGACCAGTTTAGCTATAAACCCAGCTCTTCGATTTAATTAAATGAGAAGAAAAAATGTCAAATGCTCTGATTCTAAATTCTTCGTAACAATCTTGCATTGGATATCTTTTCTAATGGTATTATTCACATGTAGTTTACTATTTACATACTCTATTTATGTTATCTTGCCTTCCCACCGGCTGCCTTGAATAAAACCACGTCGCCATCTTCCATAGTGTATTGTTTTCCGGCACGTTTTACTTTACCCTGAGCTTTCAAACTGAACTCTTGAAATGGAGGTTGCAATGACGATAAATCATCATATTTTATTACGCTGGCACTGATGAATGTGTCTTTTAAATCCGTGTGAATGACACCAGCTGCATCTGGTGCTACAGTACCCTGTCTGATTGTCCATTGTCTGGCCTCCAATGGCCCACAGGTGAAAAAACTTATCAAACCAAGTAATTCTCTCATTTTCATAATTATTTGTGGTAATGCAGAAGTATAGGACGATCGCTCTTCATTAGTATCATTGCCTATAATCTCATTACAATATGAGGTGAGATTTTTTTCCATATAAGCATCCTCTTTTAATTTGTTATACATGGTTTCGAATTCCGCACTAAACAGCATTATTTTGTCACCTGGTGAAAATTCTTCGACCCATTTCTTTACGTCTTTCATAAACACGTTTTTTTGCAATAGGTAGTCCCGTGGTGTAACGTTTAGTAGAATCAAACACGGCTTGGCGGTTAAAAAGTTATGCTTGTTTAAGATATCTATTTCTTCTTGAGTCCATTTTTCTTTGCAATGTATGATCTTTTTTCCTTCGTATAAATGTTCTTCTAGGGTATCCATTAGTTTTAATTCGATCTGCATATTTGAATAATCAATGCAATTTTTCGCTGTTCGGTTCATTTTTTTATCCAATTTGTCTTTAATATTTTCTAAAAATTCTAAATCTTTCAACACTAGCTCGTCTTGTACCACAGATAAGTCTCGTACAGGATCCACTGACCCCTCTATATGAGTAATATCATCGTTTTGGAAACCTCTTACTATCTGATAAATACCGTCGACATGCCTAATATCGTTCAAGAAAGCAGATCCCATTCCTTCGCCATTAGAGGCACCTCGAACCAAACCTGCGATGTCGTAGATTGTTAAGGTTGCAGGAATCTTTTTCTCACTCTGGTAAAGCTTTTGTAAATGATCTAGCTTCGAAGATGGGATTTGTACTTTCGCTTCTTCTGGTTCAATCGTCGCGAATGGATAATTTGCAGGATTGCCCAATGTTGAATTAGTTATCGCTTGGAAAAAAGTCGATTTGCCCACATTTGCTAATCCCACTATACCGCTTGTTAAATTGTTTGAAGCTCGACTCAAAAAGACTTTGCTTAAAGCGGACATTGATTGCTTCTCTTCTTCCCAGTAACATGCGTTGAACTCTTATATATCTTTTTCACCATACGCCTATGTGCGATACTTGAAAAAAAAAAATGCTGTTGATTATATATCTATCTATATTTCATCGTGTAAAGAGTTGTAATGCTCACCCAACGCGTAACTATGTTTGTAATAGACTAGTTTCAACTCAGGATAATGCGATTTCTCATTGATGATATGAGTCGATCTGCCACTCATTAGGATACTAATCGGACAGTCGAACGTCTTGGAAAGAGCCAAAATTTCCAGCTCTCCACCCCATTTGGCCGTAGATTCCATTTCGGTGGTGTATTCATCTATATCTTTCAAGCTCAAAGTCGTTTCATCAAAGAGGTATGGGATGAAATCTTCTTTGTGATCACGAATATAATTACAAGCCAGCGATCTCAATTTATGTACATCTAGATCCTGAATTTTGTCGCCATCATGACGCAGTTTCAATTGGTCCAGAATGGATGCAAACAAACAATGACCATCCGGTTGAATATCGTACTGTGTCAAATGATTCAATGCACATAGTTGATCTATAGAATCTTGTTCGATCTTTTTCAAGTCTGGCTGTGTCGATGCCTCTAGTTTAGCCTGTTCTTTTATCATTGAAATTTTTGCATCCCTTTTAGCCAATCTTTCCCTTTGTCTGTTGCGACGCTTCTTTGGTGTTTCAGTCGGTAGCTCCACTTGTGCCTTTTCTTTATCATCACTGACATCGTCCAATTGGAGCTGCTCCAGAAGTTTTTCGGGATCCACCTCCTCGTCCTCGTCTTCGTCTTTTTGTAAACCTTCATGGTTAAATGCTTTAATCTCTTGTTCATGCTGAGATTTCAACGATTCTTGCAGATTCAAACACTTAGAGTTCACTTCCTTTCTCGTAGATTTGGTTGCTTGTTTTTTCATGCCAGTTATACGATTTTGTAAATCTTTGCATTCCTTCCTATGTCGAGCCAACGTCTCATCCATCCCGACTATTGCGATTGTTGACCTTTGAACAAGCACTAATGAAACATGCTATGTATGCACGATTCTTCTTTTTTTAGTACTCTGGAACGAAAAAGAACTGATCTACGCGAGTAACGCTCGCTATCAGGAATCGAACCCAGGACCTCGGAACCACAGATTCCGTACATGATGATAAAGTAGATCGAGAGTGATCTGCATGGTCGTCAACAGTGATGACAATAGCTGAGCATCCCGGACTAAAACGCTCCGAGGTTATAGTGGAATCTCCGGTGGTGGAGTGTGGCAACGTTACTTTCAGCCCGGAGGAGCGGGGATAACCGTGGGGCGTAGGTGTCTTGTCCGACAACAGACAGCAGGCCCCACACTCTGATTTTTCCGAAAAATACCAGGGTAAGGGGCGGGCATCTTCCTGTAACAAAAGACCGTAGCTTGGACCAATGGAAAAACCTCCTTTCCTAAGGGAATAATTGTCCCCGGCGAGAAAACCAATGGTAGAGTCTAACCCCCACTAGAAGACAAATTTTACGAACTCGCAAGCAACAGGCAGAGTAAGCGTAGGCGAACCAAAGTTGTGCGGTGAACTGAACAGAGCAGGGCAAGGTTTGTTTGTTTGTTTGTTCTATTCTATAATTTTTTTGTTCCAAGTTGTCGGCAGCGGCATCGAACTCAGTGAAAGGACGAGGGAAAAGATATAAACAACTAAATAAACAACTAAAGGGGAATCATATCGAAAGGCGGTCGAATCCAGGTAAGCTAAAATTGCGTAGGTGTCGTTCATAATAACATACGTGCAGGGAGGGGGACATTTCTAACGAGACCCTTTATGTTTTAAAAGAAGATAACTATCGTGATTAAATCTTCTATCTATTCTTTTAAACATTTTAGCAGAAGTTGAACAACAGTGGGGACTTAACGAGAGGTATGATAAAAGATTCAAGTTCGGATAGTACGGCTGATTTGCGTGCCAAAAATGATAGCAAAGAGTCGACAGCCACGGAAACGGATGTAACAACGAAAAGCAGTAGAACGAGTTCTAGCGAATCCATCAAGAATGAAGGTGTTAGTGTGGACCAGACCACTACCGGTGGTGATATTACTAGTTCATCAGCATATATCAATCGAAAAAGAACAAAGGCTTCTAGGGCTTGTGATCAGTGTCGTAAAAGGAAGATCAAATGTGATTATAATGAAGATAGGGTGGTTTGTTCAAGTTGCTCTAAAAACGGTGAAAGATGTACGTTTGAAAGAGTTCCATTGAAGAGGGGGCCTTCTAAGGGGTATACAAGAGGGCATAGTCGCAGTCGCTCTATCTCCAGTAACACAGGCACTGATAGTAACGTAATGAGCAATACTGGTCAAGATTTGCCATCTCCCCCTTCAAGACCAGGTTCCGTTCTCTTACCGCCTTTGGCTCAATATCTACCACAATCCGGTACACACCATAACACAGCGACAGTACTTACGAATACTTCCAATATCAACACTACGGGCAGTAATTCATTGGGACAACAGCAATTTTGGAAAGTTCCATATCATGAATTCCAACAGCAACGAAGAGGTTCAATTGATTCTCTACAAAGTGATATTTCAATGAAAAGTATAAGTGGACCACCAGAGCAATCATTGTACGCAAACTCACCGGGGTTGCAAAATTTTAAATCTCCAGCTAATAACAACAACACCAGTAATAATAATAATAGTAGTAATAATAATAATAATAACGATGCAGTTGCAGGATATTGGTCCTTTATAAGAAATTCAAACTCTGTAGGAGGGAACCAACCGCAGTCTGTACCGCCTTCATCATATCCGGAAGATCTTGATGAAATGCGTAGAAAATCAGGATCTATCCCAACAATACTAAGGCATCCATCTAATTCTAGTGTTTTAAATCATCAGCAGATGTTGTATCCATATTCTCAATTTTCCCAACAACAACAACAGGTTGCGCAAGCTAAAGCTTCTCTGAATCCATCAGTCTCTTCCTTCGGACAGTTTGGTTCAAACGGCTTTCAATCAAGGCATGGATCAATTACAAGTGAAGGAATGTCACCAAGTGCACCCGCGATTTATCAAAGTACACCATTGGTTGCATATACGGCTAATCAATCTGTGACTACGCCTGTTTCGAGTGCCAACCTGATACCGTCGGAGCAAGATCAAAAATTATCAACTCCTCAACGGACTCGAAACGAACAAATGCAACAGCAGGATTCACAACCAGTTGAAGTAAACTCAAAGAACCAGAATAATAATGGAGAAGACAGTGATAGCGCTGGATCCCAACTAGCGAATAAGAAATCAAAAAGGCGAAAAAAAAGTACCACACGTGCAAAGAGAAGTGGAAGTAACGCTTCTATTATGTCTGAAAATTCATCCATTCATCCACCTTCCTGTAGTAGTACTCCAACTTCCAAAAGGGGTAGGAACAATGGTATAATATATGGACAAATTTCCGATGTTGATCTGATAGATACCTATTACGAATTTATCCACATTGGCTTTCCAATCATTCCCTTAAACAAGAAAACGCTAACAAACGAAATTTTGTTGGTGAATACGCAACCGATTTCCAGCATACATGAAATTAATAATTATGTCATATTATGGTTTAGAAATTCTTTAGAATTGCTAGTTCGCATTTCCTTAAAGAGACGCTATGGTCGTTTCTTTGATGGTATAGGTAATGACAATAATGATCAAAACAATAATGACCATGATAATAAGAATGAATCATACGAAAATTTGGAGATTCAGACTGTTTTTACTGCGGCATTAAACGAATGTCTCCAACGAATTGTTGACGTCCATCCAAAATTTAGAGAAAATAAAGAAATTTCCCCAAAGATCAAAATTATCTATTTGTCCACATTCGTATTGCTAAATTATATTCTGGCATTTGTCGGATATGATAATTCATTTGTTCTGGGAATGTCCGTAACAATCTTCAAAGAGTTCAAGATATATGAGTTATTGCTGTATGATGATAATTGCATTCAGCAAGAAGATATTGCTATTGAAGATGAAGATGATACGGACAGTCATCTGATTATATTCAAAAGATTGTACGTTTTATTGGTGATATTTGACTCTTTGCAAAGTTGTTCATACGGTGGACCAAAACTATTGAATGTACCAATCCAAGGCGCCTCTGAAATGTTTTTCCAAAGTGTGCCCGAGAACAGTAAATGGGCTGTAGATGAAAGTCCCATTAAGATGGAATGTATTCTACAAAGCATTAAATTAGGAGAATTTTTGAGTGAATTGGCTTCTAATAGGAGATGTCTCTGTGATATCGTTGGAAACCGTTTAAAATGGGAACCAAAAGAATATTTCACCCTTAATGAACAAAAAGAAGAACCAATAAGTATAGTACATCTTTTCTATGATCTTCTGTTTGTGAAAAATGAATTCACCAATCATTTGCTATCCTTAATTAATTTAGAAACCAATGCTTACGAGGATCTCACGATAGAATTGTGTCTGAAGCTTACTAATTCATTATGTTTCTTAATTTCATTGATTCTGAAAATTTTAACCTTAATAATGAAATTGAACCCCACCAACCGCATTGATTACAACTATAAACCATCAAGGCCAATAGAAAAACCCTCCACAGAAGGTCTAGCCGCAGAACCACCAGCCGCTACTACAACATCAACCCCAATCGGTGCAAATAATCGTACTGGTAACGATTTCTATCAAAAATTACTCGGCCTGCAACAGGGTAAAGAAAACGGATTTTCCGAAGTGATGAAAGGTGTGATCTCACCGTTCTGCATTTCAATACTACATGAAATCCATAACGTAACAGATTTGATCAAACAGATGCCAACTTCCTTAATAGGTATAGTGATGACTACTTCAAGCAACAAAACCAGTGACGAAGCCTCTACGAAACCACAAGATTTGGTCGTCAAGCTATCCAACTCCATGAATGAAGTGGTACAAATAACAAGTTTATTAAATATAATCAAACCGATGAAACTCTTTGAGCAAGAATTCACAGCCGCTTGGAAATATAAGACTGACGATGATCATTCTAGTGTCATGCAAAAAATTTATAACCGTAAAAGAAACGGCAGCACAGCTACCAGTGCTACACAAGATTCCTCAAACATCTTGGCAAACTTCGTTGCAACAGGTTGGAAACTATTGGATGATGCTGAATTGGGATGGTATTAGCATCTGTATATATATATATATATGGCTTATCTTATCTAATCTTATCTTATCTTATCGATGCTCAACCTCGAATACAACACCCGGAACTACCCCACACCTTTATGGAGTCACCGTTCCCTCCCACCCCCACAGACGCTGCGGAACTTCTGCTTCTATTTTTGGAAGGATCCTGAAATTCGTTGCGCAGCGGTTCGATTCTCCAGCTCTGCCGCAAAGAAAAAAAGGGGTTGGTGCCAGAAAAATCGGACCAATCGGAACAAAGAGCGACCGTGTGGGTTGTAAGGGGCAAATTCTTGAAAAAATTAAAGTTGGCATGCCTCTTCTCCCTTCAGGAGGTGGTTAAGGGCTGGCAAATGGCTCCATGGCACACGTTGGCCTTTTTTCAATGGGGGATCACATCACGCAAAGGAGAAAGGAATACAGCAACAAAGCAAAAACGCCTCGATCTAAGATCGGATATATAAGAAAGGAAAACATAGATCGAATTGGATCTGCGGGACCAATTGTTGCAAACTAACCAAGAGATACTGAATCAAAACATCATCTGCAGTTTTTCACAATGTCGTTTCAAAAGAAGCATACAAAGACGCATTCTACCTATGCATTCGAAAGCAACACCAATAGTGTTGCGGCATCTCAAATGAGAAATGCGTTAAACAAGCTGGCTGATTCTGTTAAGGACAATGAGGAGCTACGTACAAGATTTGAGAATGAATTGGACTCGTTCTTTACTCTGTTTAGAAGATATTTGGTGGAGAAATCTTCGGGAAACACCTTGGATTGGGAGAAGATCAAGTCGCCAACAAATGAAGAAGTCATCGATTACAAAGCTTTGGTGGAACATCAGCCTGAGAGTGTAAGTAATCTATCGAAATTGGCCGTGTTGAAGTTGAATGGTGGGTTAGGTACTTCGATGGGGTGCGTTGGTCCAAAATCGGTTATTGAAGTCAGGGAGGGTAACACTTTCTTAGATCTATCCGTTAGACAAATTGAGTATCTAAACAGGCAATATGACAGTGATGTTCCATTGTTGTTGATGAACTCTTTCAATACTGATAAGGATACTGAACATTTGATCAAGAAATATTCCGCCAATAGAATTAGAATCAGATCGTTCAATCAATCCAGGTATCCTCGTGTGTTTAAGGACTCGTTGTTACCTGTACCAACTCATTATAATGATCCATTGGATGCGTGGTATCCACCGGGTCATGGTGATTTGTTTGAAGCATTGCATGCTTCAGGTGAATTGGATGCCTTAATTGCTCAAGGAAGAGAAATATTGTTTGTCTCTAATGGGGATAATTTAGGTGCCACTGTGGATTTAAAGATTTTGAATCATATGATTCAAACAGGGGCCGAATACATTATGGAATTGACAGATAAGACAAGAGCTGATGTTAAAGGTGGTACGTTGATATCTTATGATGGTCAAGTTCGTCTTCTAGAAGTGGCTCAAGTCCCAAAGGAGCATATTGATGACTTCAAAAATATTAGAAAATTCAAAAACTTCAATACCAACAATCTTTGGATTAATTTGAAAGCGGTTAAAAGTCTAATTGAGTCAACAGCATTGCAGATGGAAATCATTCCAAATGAAAAGACAATTACAAGAGGTGGTCAAGAGATTAACGTATTGCAGTTAGAGACTGCCTGTGGTGCTGCAATTAGGCATTTCGAAGGCGCTCATGGTGTTGTCGTTCCTAGATCAAGATTTTTACCCGTAAAGACATGTTCGGATTTGTTATTGGTGAAATCTGACTTGTTTTTCTTACAGCATGGTTCTTTGAAGATTGATCCTTCAAGATTCGGGCCAAATCCCTTGATTAAGCTAGGATCTCATTTCAAAAAAGTCTCCGGTTTCAATGCTAGAATACCTCATATCCCTAGAATTGTTGAATTGGATCATCTAACAATTACCGGTAACGTGTTCTTGGGTAAAAATGTCACGCTAAAAGGTACAGTTATTATTGTTTGCTCAGAAGGTCATACAATCGACATTCCAAATGGTTCTGTATTGGAAAATGTAGTTATTACTGGTAATCTTCAAATCTTGGAACATTGATAGATAAGAACAAAATTTCTAATAGATACTTATTTGAGCTTCGTGGTATTTTGCTGTATTTCTATTTTATACCGTTAATACAATATATGTACTTGATCCATTTAATCATATTTCTTCTCCGTCACAAGTGATATTACGGAGCTTATTCACCTTTCGTTCGGCTTCCTACTTGTCCCCTTCTATAATCAAGAATTGATTTAATTAAACAGCACAATACATAAATGCACATATTCACATGAAGATTAGAGTATGGAGATTGACGGTAATACTTTGATTTTCATAATCATCATCCTTTTCCTATTCTTTTCGAGTCCAGGTGGTGATGGAGTCTCCTCTCAATATGAATTCAACCAATTACAGGATTTAAAATCACAGTGGACCCTGGAGTATGATTCCTTCCAGAACATGACTTATACCACTAATTTCCAAAATATAACGGGATTCAAACTATCTTTTCAAGATGTTTTAAATGACCCAGAAGTGAACGCAACTTTCCCAATCCCAACAAAGAATTATTTAGATTGGTCTCAAGATCAGAATTATGCAATCTTGCCAGATGACGTTATATCCAAGGTCAAAGAGGAAGTATGGTATGAGAATGAGAATGTGAATAAACCAGACATATTTCCACCAAATATTACAAGTACTTTATTAGGTCATATTGAACTAGTTTCTAATAGTAATTACTCGCGCATTCCTATGCCAGTTCCAAGATTCTATGATCCTCCAACTGAATTTTCAGATGTTACTCCACCCCGTGGTGATTCCTATTTAAGTGATTGGCCAGCTTATGGTGAACTACATAATGTCACTTTCAATAATGGGGAATTAAGCATACAGGTTTCTCATTTAGACAAATTGTCAAGCCGTTTGAATAGTAACAAAAACTCTTACTTCAATTCTCAATCCGATAAATGGAAATTTTTAAACTTGAAGATTGATTTTTCTGATAAAAGTGAACATGAAAAGCATTCTCTTTATACAAATGCAATTTATGACGTACGAAAAGGTAGAATTTTGGCTATGACGCAAAGTGCAAAATTTCATTCCATTTTTGCATTCCCTCATTATATGAATTTACAGAATGATAAAGAAAATGAAGAAACTTATAACTCTATGAAAAAATTAATTGATGAATATTGGAACGCCTCAGATTTTATTGACACTCTAACTATGGGTAATTTACAAGATTGGTATGATACTGCCAACTTTAAGTGCGAGTTCGTTGCATTTATCCAATTGGATCCATGGAACCAATATACTCCTGAGCAGCTGAAACTAATTGATGATGAATTGAATTGGCCTTTAGGACGACCAGCCAACTTATCTTCTCTACCGCCGGTCAAAATCACGTCTGGGCTACTTTATTCGCCGGATTGTGGTGTAGAACTTAAATTTAGTGATATTAAGGGTAAGAGGTACGAATTGCAAATGCGGTCAATTCGTACCCACTTATTATTCGGAATAGGATTGTTCGTGGCTCAAATTTACTTGCTTTTATGCCAAATGCACCATACTAATACCCCTTCAAGCGTTAATAAAATTTCCATTTATTGCTTTTCGATGATCAACCTGGTAGATGGTTGTCTTGCCACACTCTATTTCATTGCGGCTAGTTTGTTACCAGAACTTTACTTACCATTGGTCATAAGTTCATTTGCATGTTTTATTTTAGCGTCCATATTCGAAACTCGTTACCTGATATCGGTTTATGCATCACAACTCAATGAACGTAATGTTAGCATTACGACTTTATTGAGAGGCAGCAATTCTGAGAATAACAATGATACTGCGGCAAATACCGTTATTCCGGATGAAGCATCAATTAGTGGGACATTATACGGGCGATTTTTTTTCATGCTAATATCCTTTACTTTATTAACGTTGAGCTCTACATCTTGGCCTCGTAAATTTAGGATGATTTTTGAATACGTTACGGTATTCGTATTGAATTCTTATTGGCTTCCACAAATATTCAGAAATGCTATCAAAGGGACACTACCGAGAAGGAATAGAAGAAGAAATGAAGCCTTAGGGATTCAAAGACAGAACAAGATGCCCCTTTTGTGGAAATTTATTCTGGGTACAACAATTATCAGAACTTTACCGGTGGTCTACGTGTTCACTTACTCATCCAATGTATTTAGACATCACAAAGATGTCAGATTTGTTACTATATTGTGCCTATGGTTGTTATTTCAAATTGCTGTCCTTTACTCGCAAGATATCTTGGGCTCTCGTTGGTTTCTCCCTCAGATTTCTATCCCTGAAGGATACTCCTATCATAAACCTATGTCAGCTCAAGCTCTTCTGGAACATGGAAGCTCATCAAATTATACGGTAGATTGTGCCATCTGCATGTCAGAAGTTCCTGTATTTGTTGAAGATGTTCCAGAGACCCATAAGGTGGACGAACAATCGTATATGGTTACACCATGTGGACACATATTCCATACCCAATGTTTAGAGAATTGGATGAGTTACAAGCTTCAATGTCCAGTGTGCAGGGCTCCACTGCCACCTCTGTGAAAGGCTGTAGGTATATATATATACATATATAATTGCGCATGTATGTAGCAAAGGAACTGCAATTAAATGGGGGAAATACTATGATCTGACTACTAATTATTCCTGATGAACTTTTGATGCGTCGTTTCTCACGGGTTTGACGCGTGTTGTTGAATACTGAATGGACAAAATGGTGATCATCTTACATCAAAACTGATCATTCATTTAACGTTATAACTGATCCATGAATTATTCATAGCCATAATTAGCTTAAAGTGCAAAGATGATGTCAGATGTTATAGATTTGTCAAACGGGCAAGGAGAAGCTGCTTCAGCGGGTACTTTTGACGGTGACACTACCAATGGAACGACTGGAGGTGCATCACCACCGAAGGAGAAGCGAATGGGACAGTTGACATTTGATGATTACGAAAACATCAAACAGGTCGATCCTTCTCAAGATATCTATGCTCATGCGCTAGGTCTTAGAAGATCAAAACGTGTTCATCAACCTAGATCAGATAAAGACATTGCTGATATAGAGGAGGAGGAGGCCGCTGCTGCTGCAAGAAGCAGGAGAGCTAAAGCTGCAATTAAAGCTAAGGCAAAAGCAAAAGAAAGGGAAAGGTTGGCCAAGGTGAAGGAAAAGGAAAAGCAGAAAGCTAAAGCGGCGGCATTAAAGAAGGCTGCCAAGCAGGAGAATTCCAAAAGCGCTGCTGCTACCACGACTGGCAAGAAGACTATTAATGGATCTAAAGCCCCCATTGTGTCAGAACTCTATGAGCCTCCTCTCACTAACGGTAATTGGACCCCCAATATGCCTCTGTATTTATCCTATTTCAAGACTCATCATAGCATCATTTCAAGATTGAAAAATCCTAACATGAAATCGGTTCCATATGCAGGCGATGTTGTTAAGTTGATGTCATTTCTGAACAAATTTTATCAGTTTTTTGATCCTGAATTGTTAAGCCTCTCATTTCAAGATTTCGAGGTCGGATTAGACTTATATCCTGATGATTCATTAGGAGCAGCATCTGGCAGTGTTGAAGAAGCAATGCAGCGCACTCTACTATATCAAGATTATATTCCTGTTAAGGACGTGGTCGCTTGTCAGGATAAAATGAATCTTCTGTTCTTAACTCTTCTAAGGCTGACATTCAGTGCAAGCAAATCCAGTGATATTCAAAAAACGCATCAGCCACAGGCTACATTAAAGCAACTTAAATCTTCAAAGAAATTGTTCGCCAATTTGGTGGGACAATTGCGATCAAACGCTAAGGAGTGGGGATACCCACGTGAATGGAGAAGTGAAACTATTAAAAGTGAAGACTTCTTAAAGCCTAAATCCAAATTATTTGAGACAGACGAGTATAACGATCCTGTTGATCCCAAAAATCCAGATATACTGACTAAAAATATCTATACATGGCATCACCATGAGCCATTGGCTCTAGAGGCAGACCCATTACAAACGCCAGACCTAGAAAGAAATGGTATTTTAGCGCTTGAGCCAGAGGACCGTATTGTTTTGCTAAGAGCTCTTATAGATTGGTGTTCGGCTCAATCACCAAAGATCCGCAATGAGATTCATCATTTATCTCATCTCAAAAGGGATCCTACCTTTGGTATACAGACACAACATGCACCCAGATACTTAGTGGAAGGTGCACCAGTAACTTTTGCTCAGTTCAAAAAGTTATGTTCCGTAGTTCAATCAAGATACGAAATTAGAAGCAAAAAGAAACACATCAAAAAGCAATTGGAGAGTGGTAAACGTGAAACCCTCTCTGCAAAATTGAATTTATTAAAAGAGCTTAAAGCAACTTTGAAGAGTGCTCCTAAAGAAGAACAAGAGAGTTGTCTGGTATCACTTTATGATAAATGGTGTCATTTATTCGAGGGCGAATTGATAGATAATCCCTTGAGTAACCCATTTGAAGATGAGGTTTACAAACTCAGGCAGCAGGAGTTTTTTATTGGTAGAGTACCGCATATTGGAGATTTCTATCTGCCAAGATTGCATACTTATCCAGGATCACCAGTCATAAGCACATACCTTGATTTGAGAAATTTAAAAGCGCTATTTGAGAAATATTCAAAAGGCGAGATTGATGTTTTCACATTATTCGAGAATCACGGACAGAACATGAGCTCTCAATTTAAGCTACTATATCGGGATACTCCTTCCTTAATTCGTGATATCGCTCAAGGTCGATCCACTTCCGATAAAACTTACTGGTATGAAATGTGTCACGACACTAAAACATTGCAGGAGTTTTTGGAATTTTTAGACTATAAGATTGCGACGGGTGAAGCTAAGCCTGAAAATGAGCTTGCATCCAAGGAAGAAGGATTGCCTTCCCAAATAGACCAATCGCAGCAAGCCGACCCAGAGCTCATTCCAGAGAAAGAGGAGAAAGGGATTGTCTCGGAAGAATCTCAAACAAAGCAAACAGAAAAAAAAGCTGATTTGGATGATGAAAAGCCTCTGGATTCAAAGTCTTCATCTACAATCAACAAAAATCCTTTACCAAAAGAAGCGAGATTTAACTCGGCGAGAAATAAGCTGAGGTTTATGAAGGAGTATTTGTCTGAGATGCTTCATGTTCTACGTGTTTTCGAACAATTGAAGGAGCAGTACGGTGATATGAAACCAGGAAAGAGACTTTTGAGGAGATCACAAAGGCGTACTATTAACTATGGGAGTGGCTATGGTAGCGATGTAGATGATGTTGATGTTGACATGGGTGAAGAATATGTGGATGATAATGAAGAGAGGGATGATTCGGAAGAACCAAACCAGGATGAGAACGATGAGAATGGTGAATATGAACGAGCATCCAAACGCGCTAGATTGGAACAAAGGGACGCGAGAACATCGAGAAGAAGTGCAAGATGGTCGTAGACTAATAGACGGTAATTTTTAGGTCGTGTAAAAATATTTAAAAGTAACAAATAATGAAGATGAATCAAGTACCGATTTAAATATAATAAACGATGAAGGTGAATTGAGTAACGGGTATTAATGTTATATTTGTCAACATAAAATGAAATGAAAACTAATGATAAGATCAGTCATCACCGCCGTCTATCGATTTTTGATTAGTGTCCTTATAATTCAGCACCTTTTCTTGATTTTTAGTGGCAGCCATTACGAGTTGTGCAAACGCATTTTGAGTCAGTGTAGATTTCATTTTTCGCTCTTCATCACTTAAACAAGAACAGGAGGTTGTACCTGATCTAAGGCTCATTTCTTTTAATGAGTGTTCTAAAGTATCTGTGGATGAGGAACTCGAGCTGCCATTATTTTCTTCGATATCTGTTTCTGTCTCATCTCCTTTACAGTACATTTTTCTTAGTTTTGAAATTCTGTTATTTAATTTAACGATTTCCACAGCCTCACGGAATTTTTTGCGAGGATCATAACCTCTCTTAACACCAGGCAACAAATCGTTAGTTTGTTTGATCTTGCTTGTAATCCAGGGATCCTCTAACAATTCACTAGCTGTCGGTCTCTTTTTCGGATTTACCATTAATGCACGTAAAATGAAGTTTTTAGCATCCTCTGAGATGTTATCCCAGTAGGGTTTATGGAATTCTACAGGGTACTCGCCCGAAGTACATTCTTCAATGAAACATTCGACACTACTGGCGACAAATGGAGAATAACCACAAAGTAAGGTATAAGTTATGACACCAAATGACCAAATATCACAGGGCTTACCATGACCGCTAGTTGTAAGGACTTCTGGTGCCACATAACCAAGAGAACCTGCTGCCTTAAAGATCAGCTCGTCACCATTTTTCAGCTCTTTAGCAATACCAAAATCGGCAATGACTAGGGGAGAGTCATCTGATGGACAGATATACAGCACATTTTCGGGTTTTAAGTCTCTATGTACAATGTTTTTCGAATGAACATACTCAATAGCACTTAGCATTTGAACCACAATCTTAATAGCATCAACCTCAGTGAATTTCCCTTTACAAAGTATTCTATCGAAAAGCTCACCACCAGTGGCTAATTGGGTAACAATATAAAATTTGTCTTTAGATTCGAACCAATCTTTGAACTGTACTATATTCGGGTGATGTAGCTTTTGTAGAATTGCTAATTCATCGTAGAGCATTTGTAATTGGACATCATTCCCCTTCAATGCCTTCTTCAACAGTATTTTCACTGCAACATTTTCGCCAGTAGAGAGTTTTCGTGCTTGCCGCACTACTCCAAAGGTTCCTGCCCCCAAAGTTTTACCGAAGATGTAATCCTTCTTGTTCGCATAAGATTCTGGCTGGCCACTAAGCTTGTTTATGAATTTGGTAACTTTATGGCCACCAACCTTAGTGGATTCTGCATATTTATTATCAGTATGTGAAGCTTCCATATTGTAAGTTCTGTGAAGCTTCTTTATTGTTTATTTCTAAAGATATTGCCTTTTCATGAGAAAAGTATAGAAGGAAAATGAGGCTAATTTCATCCTTTTAATACCCTTATTTTTCCAAATGAGGAAAGCATGCTCCGAAAAACGAATTCAGAAAAAAGAACGCCATGAGTAAGCAGATTTAATAATTCAAACGTTATTTAATATATTGCACTATATTATATTATATTAATTTATGCTCTAATATGGGAGGGATGCTATTAAAAATTCAAAGCGCATACAGTGATACGCTGACTCAAAGGGCGAAGAAAGAAACACAAGAGAGTTTTTAGGTGATCTCTTGAATTTAGCTATTGTCATCGTCGTAAGAATCATCGTCATCGTCATCGTCATTGCCATGTGTGCCTAAACTAAAATAGTCGTCGGCATTATTTGCATCTTGTAAAGTACCCAGGTCACCTGGCGTCATATAGACTGCGCTATTCGCCCTTGATTCACGAGGAGATCCTGGAACACTGAGAGGTCTAGCAATCTTGAATTTCTTACCGCCAGCTAACGTATCCATATTTGCGTCATTTAAGTCCTCGCCGACTAATTGTTTGAACAGATCTGGGTAGGCTCTGCGTAACGCCAATTGTCTTGCCTTGACGTATTCCAAACCCATACGTCTCCAATCCAATAGATCTGATAATCTTTCAGTTCTATTTCTTTGATTGATTCTTTGTCTTCTGTTTTTCTTGACAAATTCTTCCATGTAATCGACAAGTTGTTCTACGGATTCGTCAGGAGCTTTGAAACGACGATCGACAATGTAAATACCATAATCTTTTGCTTGATTAGTCTCAATTAAATCTTCCATATAGGCACCAAACCCTGATAAATTGGTTGTAATTGATGGAACACCCATGACCGTACATTCAGCAGGTGTATAACCCCAAGGTTCATAATATGATGGGAAGACACCTAAATGACAGCCACGTACGAACTCGTCATAATCCAATCCTAATATCGGATTGTTTGCACTTAAAAATTCAGGGTGGAAAATAATTTTTACTGGATCAGTTGGGTGATTGAACAATTGAACGTGTCTAATTTGGTTTAAAATCGGATCATTTGCGTCGTCAACCATGTTATGTGTAACTACCGGTGGTAATTCATTATCTGGTCTTCTCAACGCAAGGACTCTCTTTTTTAGCAAAACTTTATCTGAACTTTTCAATAACTCATCTAAATCTGTTGGAATTTCGGAATGAATACCCATATGAGGATATCTCATCGCATGTTCAAAAATTCGTTTCCCAATCAAATTTGTAACTTCAGTTACAGAATTCTCTAAAGCTTTTACAACAGCTTGGCCTCTCAAAGCTTCAACGGTAAATGATTTGTTTTTAGCTGGCATGATAATGAATGCTACCACTGTTTTTTTAGAGCCAGCAACTTTTAATCTGTAGTTCAAACGAGCTAAAGCTTCGATAAACATATCTGCACCTTTGTTCTTATATTCATATCTTCCGGCGGTGAAGAAGTATAACGTATTATCGAGGTCAAAATCAAAACTACCATGGAAATGACCTCTTACGAATTCATTGATTTTTTCCTTCTTAATTGCATGTAAATTTTGGAATTCATGCACAGCTTGGAACTTAACGACGTTTAATCCATTAGGTAAAATACCATCCGGTTTTCTTTTCAAAAGATGTTCTGCTTCTAAAGCAGTAATCTGTGAAACTGTAGTGAAAACATCAGCAGTATGAGCTGCTGCACGTTCAATACAATAACGATGGTAAATACCACGTTTGCCCGCTTCTTGATCAACATCAAAATTTGCGAGATTATTATAAAAATCAATATTACCTGCCGCACACAAATATCTACCCAGTATAGTGGCATGGGTGGTGAAGATTGTCACCACATCGATACGCCTTTTACGGCATAAAGGTAAAGCTACACCGGCTAGCCATTCATGGAAATGAGCAATGATTGCATGCTGATGATCCAAGTGGGCCAATTCGCCAAGAAACCATGCCACAGTATAACCCAACATAATAGCATCATCTGTTTCGGGATCATGTTCAGGGGAGGGAATACCAACTAAAGACCAGAGATCAGATTTCCATTCGTTTAGATAGCTTTCAACGGAATCTAATTCAAAAAGAATAACACGAGGAGCACCATCAATCAACCAACGAGCATAAATAAATCTCACACCTCTAGAATCCATCGATTTAAGGACATTTTGAATCGGTTTAAGTTCATCACTAAATGTTTCTGGAGCTTTCCAATCCAGCTGTTCTACTTCTCCCTGATACGTGGCTTTATTTAAAGGACCAATCAAGGTATAATTATCCTTGAACTGAGCAACAGTAACAGGAGCTTTTGACTTCAAAACAGAATAGATTCCTCCAACTCTGTTGGCAACTTCCGTTGCAACTTCGAACAATAAGGTATTCTGCAAGTCACGTGGCATTTCCGGATTGATGATTAAGGGGGTAAGCGGGGTAAATTTAGCTTATCGAGGAATCGTTTCGAGTTTATTCAATAAGAGTAAAGAGGAAGTACGAACTATTCGCACGGACAGATGGTAGTATGATAGTAGTGCTTTACTCTCTATCAACAGAAATGCAGGCAGACGGTGATTGCAACTAGATTAATCTATATTTTCTTAATTGAGTTCAAAAAAGGTAACGGCCAAGTTAGCTTGTAGTGTGTGTCAACAACGTAGAAATGCAAGTTCTATCTTCTTATATCAGAGTTCTGAGGTATCGTAGTCATCCAATAATTTAGAGGGGGTAGACCACAAATGGCTGTATTTTCCTCAAAGGTCTTTTTATTTCCCTTTGTAGTCGGAAGCTGTCAGTCTGAAGCCAAACCGATCAGCGCTGTTTCAGTCACTTCACTATCGATTTTGGGTTACTGAGAAGGAACTGTAGAAAAACCAGCTCTCCAGCACCGGTGGCACGGAGACTCAAGTGGGGTGAACACATTCTCTTGTAGCTCCTTCTGGCTTAAGGGGCTGCTCGTTGGGGAAGGCAGCGGGGAGCCACGGGCCAAGCAGAGATTGCAAGGGGGATGTGCGGGTGCCAGACCGAGCAGTACAGGGGGGGCGCGGGGGCATGCAATAATGGTTACACCTACAGGAGATAGATGATGAGTTCAACATAACGTCAAGTGTTTCGAATGGGGATTTGCCCTCAGATATGTATGTTGTTACGGTATTATTTAGTAGTATACAGCTGTGTTTCCATGCAATGATTTTTGTAGAAAAGCTCAAAAATTCCTATTTGTGCGCCTAGTTATTGAAGCCCCTTCTTGGCATGCATAATAATGTTCAAAAATTGAAAGCTTCGCCATTGTTAGCGCTTGCGGCAGTGGCAGTGAAGTTAGTGTCGTTACCGAAAAAAAACCCATCAGTTGTAGCGATTGAGGATTCGAACAACAATCCATCATCTTCGGTTGAGATGCTGTTCAAGAAGTAATCGGTTCCGATATCTTTACATTTGGAATTGTTATTGAATGTAGTGACATTATGAGTCGTGCCATAGATAGCATTATTGATATTCTCATCAAAACCGGTAGCTGATTTGTTAAGTATTTCATCCATTGTGAAGTCGTTATTATTGTTAATTTCATTGTCGTCATTAGTATTGTCAGTGAAGCTAGTATTCGAAGTAGCGGTAGCAGTGACTAAGTTACCGCCGCCCAACAACGTGTTCATTGTTGTTGAGGGTGACGGTGTAGTTTGATCCATTAAAGAATTGTTGAACAATGAAATATCGGTCATTGAAGTTGTATTATTCATTTTTCCCAAATAGTTTTGGCCAGAGTAGTTATTAATCATATTACTATTACTGTTACTATGCAAATGATGATTTACATCCTCATTCTTGTGCAGAGGAGTGTTGTTGTTGTTGTTGTTGTTGCTGTCATTTAATGAAGCTAAGTTTTCGCTGACGAAGTTGTAATCCAAGGGACCAACAGAAAAATCGATGCGGTTTTCATCTGTTTCACCATTTAAATCATTAATATTATTATCATTATTAGTTACAGGGGTAGCCAAAGGTGCTGTATTTGTGCCATTATTCGTGGCTTGAAAGGATTTGCTATTGAAAACATTCGAATTGAATTCTATGGGAAATTGACCAGGAGATAAAGAAAGTCTGGAATCCAAACTTAGATCGTTTTGTAAAGGTTCCAAACTCAAATTCATAGAGCAGCCATCACTTCTATTTCTCCTATGTAGAATTGTACTCTGAATCGCATCGATATTAGCACCGGAAGAAATGCTTTTCCGTTTGGAAATTTTGTTAACCGAGCCTTTAGCTACACTGCCACTACTCCCAATGGATATTATGCTATTTTTTCTGGAAGAAGCCGATGGAGATGCAGACGTTGGTGGAAAGATATTTAGAGTTGGTGGTTCCCAAATACTACTTGCACTTGTATCTGTATCGTTGTCATTATCATTGTCAGAGTTATGTTCATTGGATAAACAGTAATCTGATGGTTTCAAATCGGCTTTAGGTGATGTCAAACACTCGTAAAGCGAGGAATTCGACGTTATTGAACTTTGTGTGGCTCTTTGCATTCTTCCGTACATCACCGAACTTCTTCTCTTACGAATTTCCGATCGTTGTGTAACTGCTGGTGCTGTTGTTGTGTCCTCATTGTCGTTAGCATTTGAAGCTCTTGCATTCTTACTCGTATCAGAATTCGCATTGGCATTAGCATTAGCATTTGCTTGAGTATTCTTACGTTTCTTAAATTCTTTAGATTTGTTTGGATCAATAAAGTATTCATGCAGTAACACAACGTTTTCAGTAGCTGCGTACTGTAGAGCACCATCCTTTAAAAAATCACAGTCATCTAAACATGAATAACGTTGTTTATCCTTGGTTTGTTCTACTCTTATCCTACAGGTGTTGACGAGGCCTTTATTTTTTTTTATAAATTCCACACATAATTGTCCATATTCCCTTATCGTTAAACCAGTAATCACTTTGAATACTCTATGAAAATGCCACGGCGTTATACCCACTAGATGACCCAACTCTCTAAAACCCAAAATGTTACCTTTTCTTAATGCTCTGCTAACGCTCTCACTAGGCGAAAGTTCATCCTCGGAGTCATCATCAACATCATCGTAAGTTTCTTCATAACCATGTGTAGTTGAATATTCCGAAGAGTTATGTTTATTGCGAGGGGTTTCCGTTTCAAAATGAACAAAGCTATTCAATGCAGTATAAGCGATAAATGCACAGGCGGTTTCCACCCTTTTCACATTTTCATAATCCAACTCCGTTATGAGTCTGTTTTTATAATAAACCCTACCATCATTGGGTACAGTCTTTGCATTTTCTGGAATAGAGGGATTTAGCCTTTGTAGTTCATCAGAAACATTAGTAGGCAAGAAAAACAACTTGGATCTATTCTTACGTATCGACGTTCCCGTGAAGTTAATGTAGTTGTTTTTTAACGATTGATAATCCTGTTTAGGAACCTCAAAACATAGCTGAGGTTTAAACGATATGGCATCATTGACATTCGATAGTGTGAAAACAGTCAAATCTAATGCAATCTCTTTGATAGACATCTTAAGCTTTACTTGACTTGGCTTGGCTTGATATGCTTATGTGTATGTGTGCTTTAATCACGTACGTACTTCTATTCCGATATACAAATATCAACAAATGAGATAAAGTCCAAACTATAGTAAGTAGATGCCTTACCTATTACAAACAAGAGATGCGATGGAAAGATATCCTTGCCAAGATACAAACGTTATATACCTTTTTTCTTTTCTTAACTTTTTTTTTAATTTATCCCCTCTTCTTTTACCTTTATGACATATATTGGTAAATGAATCAATTTTAACGCTCTTCTCGCTACATAGCCTGAACTTTACGTAAGAAATACGTAGTGGATGCTGCAGGTTCGACACATTATTGCACTTCGGATTTCTTATACAGGTGGCTTCAAACGTTCCTCTGCCTTTCCAGAATAGTAGAGTTTGTCTCATTCCCTTTAGCTACCATTAGTCGTGATGATGAGACATACAGATAGGCGAGAAGCGGAATTAGGGGAGGACATGTTTAAATTGACTTCATTGTTCTCCAACTGTGAAGGTTCCTGCGAGCGTCTGGCGTGGGTGTTATAGGTTCCGATGGGTGAAATCCCGGTTTCAATGCTGGTGAAAGACGGTTCGTAAAGGGTGTAGTGGTGGTGAATTTGTGCAGAAAAGTGTAGGAACGCGGCTCTAATGTAGATAGGGAGGCGGGAATATGATTGTGCGTTAACAGCGTAATAGGATCGTCATAGCCAACTATCGGTCGAAATTTGTCCCTAGATACAGCGCGGAATTTGTCCTATGGGCTCGCCCCTATTCGGTAAATGCACGCATAGTTCTTACGTCTTGATGACCGTAAGGTTCTATTACCGCTCATTACCGAGAGGGACTTTCCTAATACGTATGCATGATGCGTGTTTTCTAGGGTCGCGTGGTGTCCGGCTGGGAATGCTCTTATCATTTCGGGTAGGGTAGGCTATGGAACAAGAAGATATCCGCTTGAAGGAACCATTTCGAAACTTGTGCGGTGCACAGGAAAACTACGTCGGTGGGATGCAGCAGTGACGGGATGTATGGCTATGGCTCAAGTCACCAATGGCTAAACCGGATTTGCATTCTCGCTTCCGCCCTTTTTTTTCTTTTTTTCTTGTTGGTTTCGGATGCTCCAATCGGGAAATTTCCTGCAAGTTCGGTTCAGATGACGGTAGAGTCACGGGTAAGAAAATCTATCAAACGATATATTACGTATTGTGTACTATATGCTATCGTAAATAAGCTCCCTTAAACGATAATCCTCATTTGCCTCGTCAATATCTTCCCAGTTACCAATGAAATCGTTACGGCCTCTCACGATACCTGGTAAAGTCTTGCCTTTACTAAATGATCTCCAAACTTTTCGTGCTTCTTCGTCGGTTCCAAGATCTCTGTATTGGTATTTGATACGATTGGCGGTTAAAATTGTTGTTAATCTATTAGTTCTGGGAACCATATGAAATCCTCCACCGGCCAAGGAGGTATAAATATAAATTGGTTGTTTCTCATTATATGCTCTAATTTCGCTTTGTTTGATGACGTTTTGTTGATTTTGATCGGAAGTCACGGGGTTTTTCTTCTCTCCTTGTAATGTTGATAACATCTGTGCAAGATCGGAATCATCCATCAATTCTAATTTTCTTAGTATTTCTTCTGTATCATCATCTAATATACTTCGCGTAGGTTCTTCAGTAGCAGTATCGTCGGGGATGTCACATTTTTCAATTATTACGGGCTCCTCCATCTCTTCCTCTAAAGATACTCCATTTTCAATGTCGTCACTTTTTAGCTGGTTTTCCTGGGATTCTCCAACTACATCGTTAGCTTTATCTTTATTGGTATTGTTTTGAACGGTGTGCTCATCCCCAGCATTGACTGTGTCTGTTTTATCCTTTGCCTTGTGTTCATCTTCTACTATTTCTTTGGCTTCGTCTTTTGCCTGCTTGGCTTGGACTTCTTCGGCCATGTCTTCGTCTGCTTCATCTTCTACTGTCTCCTTGGCCTGTGCTTTTGCCTGCTTGGCTTGGACTTCTTCGGCCATGTCTTCATCTGCTTCATCTTCTACTATCTCCTTGGCCTGTGCTTCTGCCTCCTTGGCCTGAACTTCTTCCACCTTGTCTTCATCTGCTTCATCTTCGACTATCTCCCTGGCCTGTGCTTCTGCCTCCTTGGCCTGAACTTCTTCCACCTTGTCTTCATCTGCTTCATCTTCGACTATCTCCCTGGCCTGGGCTTCTCCAGCCTTATCTTCATCTGCTATATCCTTGGCTTCGTCTTTTTCGTCCTTGTCTTCATGTGCTGCACCTTCTCTTATCTCGTTGACTAGTTCATGACTAAAACTGTGTTGGTCATCTTCTACTGTCTCCTTGGATTGGCCTTCTTCGGTCTTGTCTTCATTTATGTGACTTTGTATTATCTTCTTGGCTAGACATTCCTCGGCCCTATCTTCATCTGCTTCATCTTCTACAATCTCATTGGCTAGATTATGATCAGCGCTGTGTTGGCCTTTCTCAGCCTTGGCTTCACCTTTATCATCTTCTGCTAACTCCTTGGCTTGGACTTCTTCAGTCTTATCTTCACGAGCTCCGTTATCTAGTACATGCTCGGCCTGTGCTTCTACCTGCTTGGCATGGACTTCATCAGTATTATCTTCGACTGCTCCATCCTCTACTACTTCCTTGGCGGGGAGTTCTTCAACCTTGTCTTCATCTGCGTCATCTTTTACGATCCGTTTGGCTGAATCATGTTCGGCATTGAGTTCATCAGCAATTTCTTCTTTCGACTTAACTACTTTTTCCTGTCCCTCTTTTATGGCTTGCTCATCTGCCGTACTCAAATCAATAAAATTAGGACTTTCTTCTAGCGATTCAGAGGGCTCATCTTTGACAACATTGACATTAATCTCATCGTCAACAATGGCTTTATCATCATCATTGAGATACTCTTCAATACCGATCATGATTGAATCTAAATCGATTTTAGAAACCGCCTTCTTTGATTTATTCTCTTCCATGTTTACTCGCTTCAATTCGTTGTCGTTTTTGATTTCCTGTTCGTCGTTGTTAATTTTGTTGTTCGTGTTTGACTTATCGTTCGCGGCATCTTTCGTTTTCACTTCTTGCCGTTGTGTCTCAAAGATGCCTCGCTTTTCCTGTCGCCGCGGCTTCCTCTAAGTCTCTGGAATATTCATCATTACCTTGATCATCCATCAAAGTACCTTCTTCCTCTTCATCTTCTTCTTCTTCAGCCAAAGTTTGTTGGATAATATGAGGAGCATTCTCTAGATCTGCTTGAGATATGGAATAGTTGTTTGTACTGTAAAATCTTTGAGACGCGTCATTCACAACGGCAGCAGCATTTCTTTTCTTAGCTGGATCACGACTTAGAGATCTTGACAACGATCTTAAATATTCTGTGGACGATTGTTTATCTACAGATCTGCCCGAACGTCTTCCAGAACGTTCATTTCTGCGCTCCTCATCAAGACTATCCAGTCCTGATTCACTTTCGTGAATGGATTGATAAGAGTCGCCTCCTGCCAAATGCGGTCTATGAGATTCATTCTTGATAAATTGTCCATATGAATTTCTGATTGTATTGTCACTTTCTTCTTCTGATTCTAAATATATACCAGATCTCCTTCTGCTCTGATGACCTTTCTTCAAAGTTGAAGTGATATTGATCTGATCATCAACTGGGTCAGTCGATGTAACCAAAGACTTAGAATCTGCACTGTGGGATGATGAGACACTCGCACTTGAGGAAGATGCTGAAATCTTGTTTTTCTGCTTATGCTTTTCAAGCTCCTTCTTCTTTTTCAGCAAAAGCACTTTTCTTTGCTTATCTAAGTCGTCAGTCAGCTCTTCAGTCGCATTAATAACTTGTTCAAGATCTACCTCATCGGTAAGTAATGCTCCTTCACGGTTCAATTCGGCAACTGAAGTGTAAGAAGTATTGACCGTATTAGGTTGAGACTGTATCTTGTTTAAAACATGTGAAGAACTTACACTGTGGACAATTGGACCCGACAAATCATCTTGAAAATCGGGATTATCTGAATCATTGATACTTCTGATGGACACGCCCACTAACGATGGAGTAGATGTTGACTTTTTCGTAGGTGCATTGGTATTCATTTTGGTCAAATTTTGGGCTTGTAGATTCTTTGTTCAATATTTGAAAACAGATGAGTGATAGATACGATGAAACAAGTCAATCGATGTTATAATGTTAATTTTACAATAAACTGCTTATGAAGTTCAACAGATGGCTTGCTATTGGCTAGAACTTCGATCCCGAGCTTGAAAAGTAGGGGGGAGGAGGATTGAGGCTTGAGGCTGAGATGAGGGTAAGGAGCTATTTCGAACTTTTTACGATGACTCGGTATGCTTTTCTACGAAAGTAAAGGGCCTTTTGAATAATCACTTCGCATCTTCATCGACACAAATATGTGCTTTCTTTGTTATTTATATTATTTCATTAAATTAGGCTAAAGAGTGAGTGGACCTCTTGGGCGTCCCTTCTTTACTTTATCTCTATCTGTCTCATGCTCAGGCGGCTTTTTGTTTGTTTACTCATCCGATAAGAGTATCTTCCTGTTTGTTTGTTTTTCTGCAAATAGATTAAGAGCTAAACGGCACTCGGATTTCAAAGACCGCCATAGGGATCATAGTAAGAAGGCATTCGCAAGTGCATGGAGCTCTGTCTCTGTTTGTACAATTTGAGAAATTAGCTCAGAATCTTTGAAAGACGAATTTTCGTCATCAGACGATTATTGTAATAGAATGAGGCAAAAAGGAAATGCGCAAGCCCGGAATCGAACCGGGGGCCCAACGATGGCAACGTTGGATTTTACCACTAAACCACTTGCGCTTTTTATTTGTATGATTTTTAAACATTACGCTGCTATTCAACTAGATTTTTGCTGAAAGCACAAGACCAGTTGTTTATGGCACTGCTATTGTAAGTATCTTTTCGAAAAGAATGCCCTTTTTTTAGTTTAAGTTGACAGCTTTATGTTCCAGGATTTGTTTTTTTAGTCAGAGGTATTTTTGAAAGTTGGTCCTCTTTTAGCTTCGCCTACCGCGAACAGTACGGATTTATCGATTCAAGTGCTTTATGACTGCTTAACGCTCGACTACTTGACTATATTTTATACAGCATAGTGAAAAGAGAGGGACCTGGCGATAAAAATGGATACTTCGATAGTGAAGAGGCACAGTAGTACCCATTTTGCTAATATCAACTATGGGTATTATGTTTTGGGCATATCTACTATCTACGTAATCTTTTTAATGGTATTGCGAAAAGTTCTGGTAGGAAAACCTGCTGGCCCATCTACTTCGAAAATAAGGAAGTTCCTGTATCAATTGTACCTGCTGAATCCCGCGCTTCATTTATTTATCCTGTGGCTGTTAGTGCTTATACCATTCTATAGTCATTACTCTTTGACTCAAGATGTTACTGTTTACATAAAGAGATTGGGTCGTCTGAGTTATGTTCTTTTGACGGTGAATCTAATTTTGACCCTGAGGCCGAACTGGTTGATGTATCAAGAGTACACTTACACGGATTTCATCCCATTGCATAAGTGGTTATCCCGTACCATTGTCCTTGCTGCGGTAGTTCATGGCATTATGTTCCTAGTATATTGGTCACTGAATAGTACGAAATCCGTAGCAACAGGGCTAAAAAAATTCAGGAATTTGCTAGGTTTGATCATAATGATTCTGATATGCGTGCTAATTATATTTTCCACAGGTCCAATGAGACGGCTCAACTATAATTTTTTCTATGTCATGCATAATATTGTCACTTTCGGTTTGATATTTATTACAGCTTTGCATGCGCGACCAGGTGTGGCCGTTCCATATCTGATAATTAACGCTATCATATTGCTAGTCCATGCATTTGGAAAGGCATTTTTTGCTAAAAGGGTAGATTTATTAGAAAAGAATGCAGACTACAAAAACACCAACTTGGTTAACGTCCAACTACCTCGTGCTGCGCTACCGGAAACTTTTGAACCAGGTTGCCACATCAGGATTAGCCCCTACAGGCGGCTGAACCCGTTGTACTGGCTATTACCATCTCATCCTTTCACCGTGGCATCCTTACCTTCGGATTCTAAAGTTGACTTAATTATCGCTGAAAGCAGTCACCCTAGATCGTTTAAACTTGAACTGGGAGCCCCGTATACGGTTATCAATCAGTATACTCCAGCAGTTCCTAGAATATGCCTGAAAAAAGCAAAAAGAGTTTGTATCATTTGTGGTGGTAGCGGCATTTCGTTTGGCTTACCTCTATACAGATATTTCAAAGAGGTTTACCCTGTTGAATTTTTGCAGTTTGCTTGGCTTGTGAAGGATAAGTATCAACTAGGGATCTTGGAAATGCTGACTTGTGCCTCTTCCTTTGATGGCTCATCCGATTTCCATATCTACATCACGAAGAATGTTGAAAATATGGGTGAAGCAGATCAAGCAGAGCCAGATTTGGAATTTGAATTAGAATCTCTGTCCCATGAGCAACTGGACGAAAATGGCGCGATATTAAATGATGGCATCGCCAGCGCTGGATCTAAACTCAAGGCAGCCTCTGTTAATATAGGTAGGAGGATCGACTGGGTAACTGATTTATCACATTTTGTCGAAAAATCACTGGTGGATGACACTTGGATGATTTCTTGCGGTCCAACAACTTTAATAGAATCAGCTCGCGAATATGCTGCCGATAATGGGATTAATTTTGCATCCGAAATTTATGCTCTGTAGATAGAAATCAACCTGTCTTCATACAAATCAAGACTCAAGTACTAAGAGTTAGATGTCAGGCAACCGCCCAGACAACCATATATTTAAAAAATGAGATTCGTGTATACTAAATTACTCACGTATTTCGATATAGTTCACCTAAATAATTGGGATTGGTATACCATCACCTCTTTTATCAGTACCAGCACTGTAAACAAACCCATTTTTAGTGGCAACTTTTTTAATAATTTGACCCCTACCAAATATTTCTCTATCATAAGATTTGACGACACTTACTTGATGATTCAAACGACGTAAACCTTCTATGACTTCAGGGTCCAAATCTTCTTCGACTTGTACCAATGTTACAGGAGTGGAAACGGGTCCATCAGAGCCGCGACCCTTATCTTGATGCTTATATTCTGGATGAGGGGAAAGGCAAAAGCGAGGCATATCTAAAGATTCCTGGGGGGATAGCTTAAACAACATCAAATTTAAAAAATGTTGGACATGTCCAGTTGGCTGCATGAACCCGCCCATGTTCCCGAAACTATACAGTAACTGTCCGGTTAGAGGGTCAGTAATCATGGAAGGTATAATTGTGTGATAAGGTCTCTTGTTGGGTTCCAAGCAATTTCTGCTGCCAGGTGTCAAGTTAAAGTTTGCACCTCTGTTTTGTAAGCAAAATCCGCCAAGGTCTTGCGGGATAATTGCACTACCAAAGCTAGTATACACCGAATTGATGAACGAGGTAGCATTGCCTTCTGGATCACTGACACTAAAATACACTGTATCAGATTGATTAACATCTGGGTCAGGGACACCATGCTTTATGCGGCTCGAATCCAAAACACCGTTAGGATTGAACAGCTTTGCTCTCCCTTTTAAATACTGGCGCGATGACAATAAATTTAAAATATTCGTATCGTCGGCTTTTCTAGGATCACCAACGTATTCGTCAGCATCATAAAAGGCCAATTTCAGACATTCTATCAACAGATGTAGGTATTCCGCTGTATTGTGTTTCATTTCTTTCAAGGCAATGATACCTGAGTCTTCCAATTCCCTAATAATTCCCAATGCCAAGATAACTACTAAGCCTTGACTATTTGGAGGTATTTCCCAGATTCTACCACCTAGAAAATCCAAATATATAGGTTCAACAAACGTCGATGTGTGATTTTTTAAATCATCTGTGGTCAACAAGCCGCCTCTACTTTGAACCTCTTTCACAATACCTTCAGCAACTTGACCTTCATAAAATCCAGTTTTGTTATCTTCTGAGGTTGAAATTTTTCTTAGGATTGCCGCTAACGGTTTATTGATTACTATTTCGCCATCCAAAGGTGGTCTTGAGTTGTCATCAATAGGTGCGAAACATGAAATTAATCCAGCCTGTTTCTCATTTTGATCCTTCAGCTTCCTCCATGACCTCTCCGTCAGATTCGATGAGATTTCACTTATGGGGTGGCCATATTCACAGAGGTCTATTGCAGGTTGTAAGATTTGAGCAAAAGTAACTCTGCCGCTTCCGCATTTGGTAACTGCGTCAGCCCATCCGGCAATCGCACCAGGGACCGTAACAGAATGGACGGAATATGGTGACATCCTCTTGGCAGATTCGCGACCTAGTTTCTTATTTTCGATGATAAGAACACCTAAATCTAATTTAGCCGGGGATCTCCCAGTACCATTAAGGCCGATCACTTTCTGCAATGCATTATCATAATGTAGCATGAAACAATCACCACCTATTCCGGTTGAAGCTGGCTCGAGAACACAGAGACAAGCTGAAACTGCAACACTAGCATCAACAGAGTTACCACCTAACTCCAAAATCTTGACACCAGCGGCAGATGCTAATGGCTGTGTGCTTGTTACAATACCTTTTGTTGAATGCACTACGGACCTTCTACTTGAATTGAATGACATCTTTGTATTGTATTACAGGTACAAATGCTGTGATCGCTAAAGCCAAAGCTTACCAGTAAAATGGAAGTTGAAAGGGGAGTCAAGGCCTATGAACTGCTGGCCTTTTTTTACCTCTAGATATATGCCGCTTTCAAACTTCAAGATTGATCTTACAGCCTTTCAGCCATATCTCGGAAAAAAGCGCCTTTCTGATCCTCGGAAAGATGACGCTTTTCGATCCGAATTCATCCTTAATTTGCCTTTTATATAGTATGGTTCATTAATATCGCTAGTGTAGTTAAATAGAAGAGTAGATAGAAGCAAATACTTCCGGTCAGCTATCCGTCGCCGTATCTTGAACTTAATCTTGAACTTGACACTCTAAGGTGTCTGAGAATACCTTGAAGGGTCATAATGGATAAAGTATGGCGATGACCATCCGATCAACGCAGATAAAATTCGTTAACTAATGTTACAAAGATCTAAAATATTTCCTATTCTGTCTATAAGTATGTCATGTTTTTGTCTTCATTCCCATGCAGGAAACTCAGAACCAGTTAATTCGGACAAACCATCAATACCTGCATTGTCTATAGGTAAAAAATCCACTGCTTCAGTTCCAATTGGTAGGTCAGGACTGTCAAAGTTGTGAAAACCAACAGCTTCGACAATACTTGATGGGTTGATCATTATACCGTTGAAATTGGAATTCTGCAGCAGGAAGTCTTCAAAAGCGGGTGTATAGTTAGCAGAAGAAACTTCCGATGCTGGCGAGGTAAAGGCTGTCAACCCACCAAAGTTTGCGTCATTTATGGAGGGGCTATTATTATTTGCGTTTGCTCTGTTACTCATAAGATTAACACCGTTGGAAGTTGATGAATTTGGTATTGGCATCGGAGTTAATTGACCTGCAATTCTTTCTAAAGATGGTAATGATCCGGTATTTGGAACCGCTCCATTGATTCCATTGGATATCCCCACTGAGGAAGACATTGGTTGCATAGGAGGTAATGGCGCCGATACTAGGTCGGCTAACCGAACAGGTTCGGAAGAGTTGCTATTCAAACGACGTCTTTTAGAATCATTTTCCTCGATTTCTGCCGTACGGCGCAAATTACTGCTAGTGTATGTGATGGGTTTGTAAGATCTTAGCGGAGGTAACTGTGTTCCCATTCTGGAGGTCCCATGAGGGGCAGCCATTTGACTCTGATTACTTGCATTTTTTGGCACAGTAAAGCCTATAGCATCTTGGTATACTGGACATTTTTTTAGCTGTTCACCATCTGCCGATAAAATAAGTGAGGGAACATTCCTGAGGAATCCAGTCATAGCAGGAAATCCTGACTTTTTTCCAGCGGGGAGATTACCCATCTTCTGATCATCTTTAATCTTGGAGTTTGGGTGCTTCAATAAAGCGATGAAAAAACCCGTAGATTTCATCATCCTAATAGCATAATGATACTTTACACAAACTTGTTTCGTCATTTTCTGAAAAAGCGTCATTCTTGACAGAAGTATCTCAGCCAAGGATTCGCCGGCATCCAAACTGATGTCCTTCGCCACGTCATCAGTTAATTCTGCAGAACCCTCTCTTATTTTTGGTATGTTGGATTCATGTTCGTCTTCACTGCTACTACTACCAGAGTTTACATTTATTATTGCGCTTTCTCCCATACCAGTCAAAGGACCACATTTTGCACGCAAAATCAGACAAACAATAAATTGTAAGGCACGATGTCCTATATCCAAGCATTGCGGAGCTAATACAACTTCCATGTAACTGAACATCGAACTCGTTGTACCAGTGGCCTTCAGGTTGTTGAAGAAAAGCATACAATTTCTGTAGCCATCCATAGCATAATTCAACGTCTCTTGTGCGTATTCTTTGGCAATGATAGTAGTTCCTGGATCCTCGGTACCCATAGGTTCGTAATGCGTAAATAAAATGTAGTTTAATAGGTAAAGAAGCATTCGTAAAGTCAAATGTTTAGAGAAAAACAATGCCCTTGTCGCAGATTCGTGAGCTAAGTCCAACTTCTTATCCACATCATTATCAAAAGAAGATGCGGATTGCTGTGATAGAATCTCCTCTAAACTTGGCAAACCATAAACTTCGTCTGAATTCTGATCAACCATGCCTTCTGTTGTGTAAAGGAGGCCTTTATTTATCAGCCCACTCACCACATCACAAATATTTTTATCACCGTGAGTAAGATCACTTAGCGAACTTATCAATGCATCAAGTTCAAATTTTCTAACGCTTTTTGCTTGAGAAACATTTAGGATGTGATTTAAAACAGCAATAATGCACAAATCTATCTGAAAGAATAAAGTTGTGTTCTTGACAATGACCAATTCCTTAATATCGCGCACGTAATCAATCTTGGAAGCGGACGGCAGTTTTGTATCGCTAAAATCTCTCAGATTTCTCAATAACCGAGGAGTTCCCAACGATAAAGATTGCTGGACGTCAAGGGAGACAATATAATACCAGGTTTTTCTCCAAGAATGTTTGAATCTTTCTGTGCTTGCTTGCGCATCTTTGTTCAGTCTTGTTGAACCATTAGTGGCATTGGGAGCATTATTACCAGAATTTGTGCTTGGAGCTGACGCTTCAGCGTGAACGTGAGAAACCGCATTCAATTGTGGAAAATTGTCGGGATCTCTATGTAGTCCGCAACTAAATGCCATCTGTGTAATGCTCGAAAGTAATACTTGGTGTGTTTCATTATCTTGACCGCCGCCATTATTAGTTGTGCCAGGTACAAACGAGTCAGCAGTGTTCGTCTGTGCTGGATTATCATTCGCCCAACACATAAGGTACAGTTTGTAGAAAATAGCAAATTGTATAGTAGTCAGGTTCACGTTACTGTTTGAAATGCTAGAAATCTGATCAAACTTTATGAGATGTTCGCGGATCAACTCTAACGCTTCTACTGGTGTTTCATATTTCATTAATAACGCCTCCTCTTTGCTTTGAGTTGCAGTCGCCGTACTTGCTCGTGGCATTACAAAGGATGTGCAGTCAGGGCCTAAGTTTATTTCACACGCATTCGAGGGTAAGGATAACCAAGTTAACCTCATGATTATAACTAATATTCCCAAGTTGCAGTAATCCGCTACCTTACCTAACCGCAGTTGTTGCACATTGTCACTATCCGCATTTGTGTATGCTCTCAACGTTAAAATCTGATTCATGTGGTTCTTGAAATTTTGTTCGTCAATAATTGGTATCACGGGATAAATTTGTTTAAAAAATTTGTCGATAAACGAGCAGATAAATCGCTTAGGTGGTAGTAGTTCGCATATTCTCGCCAAAACTTGTTCATGCGTTAAAGAAGTATGATTTGCAATCTGCTTTTGCTGTTCTTGCTGCTGTGTCATCGAAGGTATCGGAACATTAGCTGTTGGTGAGGGACTATGAATTACCGGGCATTTCGATGTTAGATTTTGAAATGATGGTAGGGAGGTAGGTCTTGTAATATTCGAGCTTGAGGGTTCAGCTTCTTGCTTTACTGCGATGCCGTCATGAGATACAGGACATTTTGATTTAGCAGAATGGTCAACCGGACATTTGTTCAAGGATTTATGATCTATCGGACACTTGGAAGGTTGCGGTTGTACAGGCAGAGGGGATTCTTCTTTTGTATTATGCGATATAAATCCCATATTCGTGTGATCGACCGGGCATTTAGATGGTGGTTTACGGTGAATAACGGGGCATTTACCATAGTTTCTTTGGGCTGGGATTTTTCTCTTTTGACTGTACCATTCAGCCAGTTTTTCTCTCATTGAAAAAATGTGACCCCATAGTAATTTTAAATAAGGATCACCTTTCATTATCGCCAGCCAATGGGTAGCACCCAAATGAATGGTACCATTGTTTTTCAAATGCAACATATCAAATTGCCTTGTCAGATTCAACTCATCATTGTTGTATTTACTTTGCTGAGAACTGATCTTGGGTTCTTCGCTTGTTAAATCATGATTGTCATCCAAAACTAAAATATTACTCTCGGGAGTATTGCTGCAGATAGAATGTACTTTGGACAGGCTATCTTCCAAGGATTTCACACGTTCTCTTAGTTGTTTCAATTCAGATTCCTTCGAAATTTCTTTTTCAGCTTCTTCTGCCCATGTTTGCTCCATATAATGGCACAAATGTGCAACGCCAGTCCTTGAGCATTGTTCACAGTGTGGACGGGTCTTATCACACTTCACTTTTCTCTTACGACAAATAGTGCAACTCAGTGGAATCCTATTGCGCTTTCTCTTAAACTTACTATTCGGCGTGTTACTGCTTGTGGATACAAGAGGAGATTCACTCGACATTTTTAGCTTCTTTTTATTCTACTAGTGTTTTTGGCACTGCTTTTGAAAATTCCCTATATCAGTTTCTCTCTGTGATCTCTTGCGTAACGCCTATAGTAACTCTTCAGTATAAATATGTTTGATAGGAAACAAAGACTAAAATCGTGGCAAGGTTAAACACACACCCTGGTAAGCTAAACGGATAAGTAAAAGGAGCGATGATGTTCGTTATTATCGTTGGGTAAAGCGAACAAGCGGAATGCAAAAACACAAAACAACGACAGAAACTTATGGGAACTAACGGTTACTCGTATGATAAACGCCGCAACGTGTGTGTTTGTTCTAGTCTTGATCCTCGTTTAACCAAACTTTTGTTCAGTTCAGCTTTTTGATGTTTTCTCGCGATACAAATCGCACCACCCAATGGCTTCAAAGTGTTATTCTAAACGAAAAAAGAGCTCAAACGAGAGGAGGATCTCCTGCTAAAATAATGCAATGCACTTACTCTATTTTTCTGTTGAGAAATAGATGAGGGCTGAATAACAACTTGTGAGGCTGCAGATACCTCATTATCGCGATTATTACTTTCTGCATCTCCAATGGTGCAAGAAAATGTTGTTGCAGCTATATCGTGCGTAGTTTTTTGACTGCCTTATGGCACAAAAGGACTATTTCAGACAGGGGTGTTCGAAAAAGGGACTGCTTAATACTTGATCATAGTAAACAAAGTAGAAGAGGCTTCTTTCTTGAAATGAATAATAGTATTTTGAAAGACGATGAAGTGGCTGATTATTTTATCAACGCCAAGACGGAGAAGCTTCTTTCTTTTCTCGATGAATTGCAGGTCGCACTGACTAGATACTCGAAAAATCCTTCGATAATACCACCACGCATTGCGGCTGAAATCCCATCCGGGAGCACTGTGCACCTATATATGCCTGTGATAGATGATATATATTCTGGTGTAAAGACGTTGGGCTACAATTCAAGTTCTCACATGGGATTTGTAGGCTCTGTTAACGTTACAGATGCCGAATCAGGTACTTTATTCGGCACTTTAGAAGCTAAGGAACTGACCGGAGTTAGAACAGCTTTAGTCAGTTGTATCGGGCTATACCAACAATTCGATAAATTTGCCAACCTGCCAGTAATAAATTGTACCGTTTTTGGGACGGGATTGCAAGCATTTTGGCATATTCTATGCTGTGCACAGATATTTCGTGGTAAATGCAAAGAATTCAAAGTTTCCGTTTTATACCGTTCTTCTAAAATGGATTTGGAACCTTTTGAAACTATATTTGATGCTGAAGATACAGATATGGAAATATCCTTTAATCAGATCCAATTATCTAATTCTGAAAAGGTTGAGTCTGCTGTCAGTGAAAGTCACATTATTTTCAGTTGTATACCTTCAGCCGTTCCAAACTTACACTACGAACATTTGGCTAATATTCCCACCGAAGTTTCACATACTTATATTTCCTTGATTGGTAGTTATAGGCCATATATGCATGAGTGTGATCAGAAACTGATTAATAAGTTCCAAGAACAAGGCGTGCCAATTATCGTCGACTCTAAAGTGCACACATTATTAGAGGCGGGAGAATTGATTGATGCTGCAGTTGAACCTGAACAGCTAATAGAAATTGGCCAATTGGATGGAACTCCTCTGCTATTGATGCAATGTGGTAAGAATCGCCGCACCATTACGCTTTGCAAGATAGTAGGGTTAGCCATTATGGATATATGTGTCGCCAAGAAGTTGCTCGAAATATCTGCGTTTCACTAAATAAATATATATATATGATTTTCTATAGATTTGATATTGCTATTGCTAGTTGTAAGTTAAGATTAAAATGTTGTTTTTTTTTCTGAATATCAATCAAGTGATCCATGCACATCGATATGCGTTGCGAAAAGTTAAGATAACGTTTAACAAAATGCAGTAAAAAAAAAATTAGAAAGGTCAATAAATATGGACCTGCCGACCGCATTAAGGGTGATATCTTCCTTGGAAGGCCAGCTCAAAGAATTAGAATCATTCAGTAGAGAATATGAATCGGAAATGGAGCAAGTCATCGACAAACTACGAAACGATTATGTGAAAGTCAGTGAGGGCATGCAAGGACAAAAGTCAGCAGTAACTAAACTTGAAATTCGGATAGATGAGTTAGAGTCGGAAAATTCATACTTAATAAATAAAGTTCGGGCGTTGGAATTGGAAAATGACCGACAGTTAGAACAGAATGTTTTACTGGAACATGAAATGCATGACTTACAAGAATTGTTAGTCAATAAAGCTCAGCCCGATATAAACAACAAGAAACTGAAACTGAATAATAATGAACCCCTCCGAGTATCTACTTTAGGTTCATCGTTACTCATAGCCCCACGAAAGAGCAGTCTGCGAAATGCTGCTAATACTCAACTAACCACTTCCAGAGTGCTCTCAACTACATCTAGCAGAGCTAAATAATACGAATTATACTAGGGGTCATCGCTTAAAACTGTATATACACGAAATTATTAACATTTATTTATTACGCGATTTTTCTTTTCCACCATAAGGCAAAATCGTAAAGTATCAATTGGTTTTTACGCCTTTCATATTCAAACCATGCTAATACCTCTTTGCACAACCACGTTATAGACCACCTCCTATAGGTACTACTTATCCCTTCGCACGCTTCGTAGTAGACTGTGCGTGCACAGTATTGGGTCATGATCAAGAAGGTTCTTTCCGGGCCTAATGGATTGCGCAAACATTCATCCAAATGCCTCGTCAGATCATTTGTTTTCAAAATTAAAAGCACGATACCGGGAATTCTCGCTAGAATACCCATCAAATCAACCAAAAAGGAGCCTTGCATCAAACCAACAGCCATTGTTTTTATTTCTTCGTTACTTCTGGGCTTAGATATATCGTAATTCAGAGCAGTATCTATACTACGTCCAGTGATTGCAGCGGCAAATAAGGGAAATTGTTCATCTGTAATATTAGCAAATTTTTTGGCGTAAATTTTCATCTTCGTTTGATCATGATCCAGTAAAGCTAACCAGAAATGCGCGTAATCTCTTCGCATTTGCGTCGTTGGAAACCTATATAGTCCATGGTCAAACAGAATGATTTCGAAATTATGAGGATTGTTAGAAGAGCCCTTACGTGGTTTGACGACCCTGATGGCTAAGTTACCCCCATGAGGGTCGCAATGTAAGCCTACATTAGGGGTGAAGATCATATTATTGAAGATATGCGAGAGACATGCAGAAACTTCCGCTCTCGAAATGTGGTTTTCATCGAGATAAGCAATGTCATCTAAACGTTTTCCCATTAGATATTCCATTATCAAAATTCTTCTATTAGCACTGATAACCTTCGGAATTCGCAGAGCTGTTTCTCTCTTATAATGAGAAAAGTATTCAGCCGTCGAAATCGCATTTCTGGCCTCTTTAGTGAAATCTAACTCAACAAATATAGATGACTGTAATTCATCTCCCAGCCACATCAACGGATATTCCGGAAATACGATATCCATCATGTTGAACACAGTTTGGGTTAGCATTACATCTAAGGGAACAAATTCTTTTAAGGACGGATGTTGGCATTTGACAGCAACCCTTTTGTCGGAGTCTCGTAGTTTAGCTACATGTACCTGAGCTAAAGATGCCACGCCAATAGGCTTTGGATCAAATTCTGAGAACATTTCGTTAATGCTTGTTTTTAAATCTTGTTTGAACATGTCATTGATTTCTTCAATAGTTGATTGAGGACACTGATCTTGTAAAGGAACCATGGTTTCAGTCCATTCAGGGGGCAGTAAATAGGTCAGTGCACCTATGTGTTGACCCAACTTGATAAATACTCCACCATTCGATTGCAGCGCATGCAGGGTTACTGTTGCACAGTATTTATGGCAAGTTGTCAATGCAGCATTTCGAATTTCTTGTGATTCATATTTAGCATCTAAAGTTTTTTTGTATTGATGAAAACAACGAATTGTCGCTACCGTTACAACCCCAATTCTTCTTGAAGTCAAGAATATATGCCTTAAGACATCATGCGCAGTATCATTCGTCTGATAGTACACAAAACCTGCCCCAACAATCGATCCAAATATTATTCTGCCTTTTGTCCACCTTATTGGAATCAAACGAGGTGCTTTATTGGTTGCCGTGCTTGCATATCGCCTTAAAGGTATCGGAAGAAATAGCCTTTTTTGCAGTAACAATTCTATCATGGTATAGAAGCAAAAGTTTTAAACGAATATGTAATCATGTACCTTTATTCTTCTTGCGTGCTTTTCGAAATAAGTTGTGCAAGCTAACAGTTCACGATCTATATATCTCTGCACTCATTCAAGCTCTCGTGGAAAGAGACATGCAAAAAACAATGCTGCAGATTAAGGATGGATAAATTATGTAAACGTATTTTCACTATAATATTTATGGAATCATGGCATGAATCCTGAAAGCGGCTTAACGTGATTTCAATTTTGCTTGTTCGCTCGCCTTCGTTGCTATTAGAAATGGACTGATTTCGCTACATGCAGTTGCAATTGTTTCGTTCTATAAATACAGAAACAATGGTAATATCCAATCTTCCGACGCACCCACTGTTGTTAAAAGCGCTGCAAAGGGCTACCTGATGATCATCAAATATTTAATCGACAATTGGTGGAGAATAAACAGGAGATTTTTCCTCATCTGTCGATGCAATAGAATTCTTGTAAGACAAGTACGTATTCCAAAAGACAGCAATACAATTAACTGCTAATAGTCTATGTTGCAATGGCACAACTGAGAAATTGATCAATTGGAATGCCGGCCAGACAGCCCAATTTGTTTTTAACGTGTCCCACCACCTGTCCTCAATCTTTTGTTTAGCGACACCTAGTGATTTCCCTTCCATTAAGGTCAAGCAACCGAAATAAAATGGAATAACTAATGGAGCAAACGAAAGCTGATCGACACCAACTCTATAAAGAACATTAGACCACTTTGAATGTGGAACGTTAGGTAAAGTCACTTTGTTGTTCAAGAATTTGAACCACTTATCACCAATGAAAGAAAAAACCATTGACCCATAAATAACTGATCTGGCTGTCCTAGCATAATCATACTTCACATCCTTATCATCGTTCGAGAATACTAGCTGCGCAATGACATCCCCCAACCCAAACAGGGTTCCTGTCACGATAGCGTTCGTTTTCTTTGGATGCCTTTTCAAGACACCCTCATATAATGCTAGAATTTTGCTCATTGTTGTATTAGTTTATTATCCTATTATGCTATTGCAGCTGTTGATTGCAGAGCTCAATGACTAACATTTCAAGCTTGGCTAAATAACTGGATTGCTACGAATGCGGCTTGCAACTTCGTTATCATATAGCATTTTTTCCGTAAATATCATATCTCACGAAGACTGGTGTCAGTAAAGATGCGATCCGATTAAGAAAAATACCTTTTGTGTCGCCATTACATCGAGATTTAATCTAATCAGTTTCAGTAATCTTTCTATTCATTAAGGGTTGTTCGGTCACTCTGTCCTGTGTACCGCTCAATAAAATAACGATAAGCAATATTACCATCCTATGTTTGTTGATTATTCTGGCCTTCAGAGGTTTAGCGCCATTAATAAATGTTTTGCAAACAGATACCTTCAATTGCTATATTTTGAGAGTATTGACACACAGGAGGGTAAACTAGCACAGCTCAAAGAGTATGATAGAACGGTATCATGCATTCAGCAGCTTCAATTGGAGGACTTTAAAAATAACTTTACTATCATCGACTACCTATTTAAATTGTCGATTTGTATCGTGCAAATGCGGGAAGTAGCAGTGCTATTAAGGAGATGTCCTACTTTATACGCTGTGGAGCTTTTCAATCACTCATTTGTTGCTAATAATCACTGTGCAGCAGACTTTCCAAGTTCATTAGCAGTGGCCTGCGAACAACTTCAGACAACTTATAATAGCATTCGATCAATATTACTTGAAGATATAAAAAGAACAATTGTGGAACTAAGACCCAGCCCTGATTTTACAAGTTTTCAAGACTGGCATATTCTTCAAAGGTGTCTGTTTTATGAATATTGCTCTGACATCCCAAAATTTGTGACTCCAAAAACAGATATAGTGATAATCCCTATGGCATTTCCTAAGCAGTATGCTGAACAAGTTAATAGTGACGGATTCATGAGCACCAATTTTAAGCTTCGCTTTTACAAATTCGATTTAAACACGTCAAGAGGTTCTCCTCACTCCATTCGAAGAGAGTCTTTAGTATTGAAACAAGTGGGTAATAAAATATCCACGATTTGGAAAGATGGGGACGACAAAGATTATATTGGGACAATGTGGGAATCAGACTGTTTCAAGGAGTTGGCGCCAGTGCATTCAAGTTGCGGAGGTACGAAAGAGCCCAAGTTATTGAACTTATTTCGGGAGCATGAGCCAAATATTGACGGAGCTCAATGTGTCAGTGATTTCAAAAGCTACCGACAGATTGGATACTCTGTACGTCGAAAAGAAAACATAGCGACCACAGGAAAACATAAAAACTACGTTCATTCAGAATTAGAGAGTTTATCTTCTGCCAAAACTAATGCAAGTTTATATGACATTTTTTCTCCTCTAAGCTCAAGCAATTTACCAACAGCAATGACCCCTGAAAATTTTACGAGTTCAATTGTAAACCACAAGAGGTATACAATACCAGATCAAATGCAGTTGCCCAATAACCTTGTTTTACCTCCTCCTCCCTCGCTTCTGGCTACCTACGATGATTTCGATGTATCTGCCTCGACTTCAAATAGTCACTGGCTCAGATATAAATTGAAAAATTTAATTTCACGGCCTGCTAACAAATGCGATACGCCTCTATCATCAACTAATGAGTTTGATACTGTGGGATCATCGGCCGAATTTCAGAGTCCCACCTGGAATGAAATGTCAAGCAAGAAATTTATCAAATTTAAACTTAAGAAGTGGAAGGGTAATTACCACTACTACGCTGGAATAGCCAAATATTGTATTGACGATTTTCATAGTAACAATTTATCCCAGCATTCATAGGCTAATTGTATATAGTTTTTATCAACGTATTCTTAGTATCTAGGGAAATTGCTCTCTGATGTGCCAATACAAACATTACGTCAGAATAATTTCGGTACATATCTCCAGTAAGTCTTAGGATTGCGGATTTAATCCATCAAGCTCTTTCTCTGAATGGTCGGTTTGGCTCCGATTAGAATTGTGAATCGATAGCTGATCATTAGTTATTTGTTGCAATTGCTTGATCACATGCTCCTGTAGTAAAAACTGATTATTGAATATTTCGTCCAGCCCCAGAGCATCTGTCCCAAGACCATATACAGGTGTTGTCGTCACCTCCGAAGCTTCAGGCCTTACAAATGCATTGCTTTGGGAAGGCCTTCTCAGAGGAGGCTGCCCGATAGCTTCGGACTGATTGGTACTAGCCATTTTGTTATAATTAGCAAAGATGTCTTTATCAATGTTATTATTTCTTAGTATATTCTCGTACCAAATCTCGTCCATTTCTTCAACTTCATCACAATTATGTTCAGTCCAACCAGCGGTATCACATCCCTGTGAACTTGTATAGTCATTTTCACCAGTACTAGTCGTACTTCGCGGAGACTGCGATTTTGAAACGTTGCTTTGATCAATTTGCATTGACGCACCAAAGTGCTTGTAAGCACTATGAGGTGTCTGAGAGCCTATGTTAGTTTCCATTCTCCCGGCTTTGGAAGGCCGTCTTTTCGAGGTGCTGCTTTTGCCGTTTCCCCTATGGTCCATCCGCAGGCCGCTGGCCATTCGGCACTCATCTTCATCTATAAAGTGCAAAAATATGTGCCATTTTGTATAGGACAATATCGAAATAATTTCTTGTAAATCAGTTACACTTGCCTGCGTGAAAGTGTTGTATTTGGGGAAGTAATTAATCGGGTTGAATTGTGGTTTGATTTGAGACTCGCCTGTCTGGTTTATGATACCTTGCAGGTCTCTATGAAAACGATTTAGCCTGGAACTATAGTCAAACAAACAGTTCTCTTGGTTTTTTAGTATCGAATAGGTGAACAAACTTCCCCTTGAAATTTTCCATGCCTGGAAATTGATATGACTTATTTTGGAGATAACGGCATTTAAATGAGAGAGCTTGTCCAAGGAAGTATTTACAATAGAGTCTATCAGCCTGCACATGACCTTCACGTCACCGCTATGCGTGAATTTTTCATGCGCAAAGGTGTCATTAACGTAATTGAATTTCAGGTGTAAACTCCTTGATATCAAAAGATGCAAAACCGGTGGAAATTTGGCTATAAACTCCATGCAAATCTGTAATACAATTACTTCGGATCCGCGGCCAAATACCCTCTCAACTGCATCACTAGTATAATCATGCCCGAGTAGAGCAAGTGTTAGAATCGGTTCAATCTCAACATATATAGAAAGTAATTTTCTCATATAGTGAAGGGGCAGTGTACCATCATAAAGCTCCGGATTTTCGCCTACTTTTTTATCAATATGAATGAACATACTGATGTAAATGGATAATAAGACCTTCTTACTCTGAACAAATCCTCTAAACGCGTTCAACTTCATCACTGAGCTTTCCAGATTATCTATCGGCTGCATAATAATATCCTCCAGGGTATTTCCGTATTTCTCTCTCGATTCGGATTCAAGAAGATCAAGCACAGTTTGAATGTTTTCACAACTAGTTTTGCATGTTTTGTTCGTCACATGCCGCAAAGCCTTGCGCAGCGTCAAAGCCATTCCAAAATTTGTATTCATACATTCCACAGTAGCAATCTCCAATGAAGGATTGGTTACGAAGCTAGCAAACTCGCCGTGCTCATCAAGAGGAATGGAAGGAAGTTTGGTGTTGAAAGAGTTTTCATCAATTAGTACTGTATTTCCCATATCCAATGCCTCATCCAAGTCTAAGAAGTAGAGTAGGTACCATATTTTTCTCCATTGTTGCAGATACATTTCATATGTACGTAACTGGTGGCACGTTTCAGCATCCGTGTTCACGCCAAGCCCGTAGGCCATTTGTATTAATAGTCCAGTAAGTGAACTGGTGTCTGCAGGGTCAACGACATCGCCTTCTTCTAGCGCAAACCTCCTGTATAACCTAATCATCAAACCGCAATGTACAACAGGAAGAGCTGGCTTTCGTAACAGTTTGAATAAATTCATGCACATTTGTGCAGCATCCATAAATTCTTTACCAATAGGAAAAGATAAAATATATTTCTCTTCTTCCGTAGCATTATTTGCAGTTACCCCTCTATATATCAAACTTGACAACATAAGAATGGTCATCAAGATACCTATATTCGCGAAATCAAACCTTCTGGTTAACGTGAGGATAGGTTGCACTTCTCGGCTCTTGTTCTTTCCAATTATAGAGATCAGGGTATCCCTGAACCAATCTTCATTTAGAACAGGAAACATTCCATGAATTGGAGATCGAAAATAATTGTCTAAGTGTAACCAAATAACTTTTTCAGGCGGGAGCATTGCTTGTATTCTGACAAGTATCTCCACTTCCGGATTTGGTTGGTATGCCGACATGCCGAATAATATCTCGTGCACGCGCTGGTTTGATGCGGGGACTTGTAGTCTCGATTGTCTTAACGTTTCCAAATCGTCTAATATAGTTTTTAATTTCTTCCATGTCTCTATATTACCAACCTCAGAAGAGTTTTTACCATCACTTCCCCCTCGGTCAGAATCTCGCTGTTCCGTTGAATCACCGTCTTCCGTTTCGTTCAGAATATTGCTTACGGAAAGAGGTTTAGTGACGTCCTTTTTGTTTCTTTGCAATATTTTGTTTATTTGATCGAGACTTTCATTTTCAATTAGCCGCTCTTTAAAGCGTCTATCCACCTGGTCTTTCTCTGCAGAATCTTCATCTTCATCTTCATCTTCTTCGGTATCAATCTCATCATCGTTCTGGTCGGTATCGGTTACAGTAGGGGTGTATGCTTTAGGGCTGGTGGTGTCATTTCCCGTTTCAAATTCATTTTTTGATGCCTTTTGCCGTCCAGTCGAAATTTTCATGCTTAGATCAGCACTTCGGCCTGAAATTTTTGATTTTGTACTCGAACTTCCCCGTAATCTAGCCATGGATGCCCTTTTGTTGATCATTAGTTGTTTCATTATCTCGCTGGGAGTATATTGGATATCTGGGTATTTACGAAACCTATGATTTCTCCTTCTCGTAGCTTTTTCATAGGTTGAATTTCTCTCCATGCGAATCATTGTGGTTATCATTACTAAAAATGGATCCTTTTTTGATACAGAACGAAAGCATAATGGTCCGTCGAATGAGAGCCTTCCAGCCTTCACCTCTATCATATCATAATCATAGAATGACATCGGCGGAAGATTTCTCAGCGCCATACTAATCGAGTCATTGCAGTTGTTACTTACATTTGAATCAGATGTCTCTGATACTTCGTCAGCTTGTGAAGCCAGCAGTCGTTCTAAAGAAAAGAGATTGTTCCTCAAGGACTCCATTTCTTCAGAAATTCGATCCTTTCGTAAATTGGGTAGTTGAGTAGTGGTAGATAAGGCGCATCCAATGGAATTTCTAGAAGATTGCTTCACTAAATTATTGTTTCTAGGCTCCGGAGAACTTGCAACTGACTTCTTGTAGATAACGTTCTGAAAACGAAAAGGAGTGCGACCTTTGACTCCATTTCCTGCACCATCATAAGCACATTGTATTTCTGAGCTGTGCTTCACGCAGCTGAGACAAACTGGCCGTGTCTTGTCGCACTTGACCTTTCTCCTACGACAGACCAAACACGATTTACCGCTTGACTTCTTCACTGACAGGGTTTCATTCATTAGCCTATCGCCTCTAATCTCAATACTTGAAGGGGAATATGAAAAAAAAATTAGGCCCAAAACAAATGCTTACCTATAGAGCCCTTTAGATACGGTGTGTGCAAATTGTATATTTTTATGTTTACATGTTATTGGATATCATTTACAGCCTTTCGATATTTTACGGAGCGCATGAAAGGCGAAAGATAGGATCTTCAACAGACTAATGATCCATTCAGATAAGATATGCAGAAAACCGATCTACACTTAATCTTCATATTTCAAGCCACATGTAGCTACATTACCCATTTCAACACACGCTCGTAACTCCTTTCCTATATAATAGCCAGAACTAGCAATATATATTTATATATGATGATAAACATTTCCATTAGGGACGCATAACGGCACTTCCTTTGCCTTTCAATCCCATGAGAACCATGTTTCCAAGTGGAGTTGAGATCAAAACATCCATATTACTCTCTAAATCAACGGTAACATCCCTCTTAAGTAAAATTTCATTGAAAATTTTTGTAAGCTCAACGCTGTTTGTGACCTGCACCTCATTGTCTTGAATATTTAGCGATAATTCCATCATAGTTGTTTTGTTTTCTCCATAATGAGAAATTCGAGAAGATGCTTTTGACCATACCCTCATCGGTATTGTTAAGAAATGTACGCTGTTGTGATAAAGCATCGTTACCCCTTTCAAGTACTCCACAGATAAGCGCTCTTTCGAAGTTTCATAAAATGGTAAGGCGATTGTTCCAACAATCTTTCCGACAACACTTAGTCTTTTTTGGCCAAATAGGCCAGATACCCATTTGATCCTTAACCCTTCAATAGTGACATCTTTGATCAAGCTGTCAGAATCTATTGTGATGTTACTACTAATTGGAAAAAATGATAAACCTTGCAAAACTGGTTCAAGAATCTCATATGGCACGAACAAATTTGAATCTTCGTTTGATGAATTGATAGCATGGCCTCTGACTTCCATTGTTAACAGTTCCGTCTCATTGAATATTTTATTGAAAAGATTTGTCATTGGGGTGAAAGCATTTTCTTCATCGGACCAGCAAACTTGAGATAGTAGTGACTCAGGTAATGGACCTTCAATATTGCTATAGGCAGTAACATTAATTTCTTCTCGCACTATGAATGAATCTGTGAAGCAACATACTGTTGGTAAATCGATTGTATACTCTTCATAACAGTCCGGCAATCTAATTTCCCAATTTATAAAGGGCATGACTGAATTTGTTGGGAATTCCAGCCAGCCAAGAAATTTAGAAACGTCGATCGGCTCCGCTTCAATATTGAAATTAAATCCCTTAATGGAGTCTGTGATAGCAAAAGATTGCACTTTGATTTGATCGAATTGGTGCCTAAGGTTTTTGAGCCTAAATGAAATTGTTTCCCACTTAATAATGTCCTTCCAGTCAATGCGTAACCCTCGAAGTCTAGCTAACCGTAAGTTCCATCTATTACTTAAACGGCTGGTTTTCTTCGATAATGTGACATCAATTATAGATGATAAAGCCAATTTATCGTACTCATGATGCCATATTTTTTTCAAAACACGCAAAACTTTGTCCATGCGTGGTTCTACAAACAGTGTTAAATTTAATTGTGTGGTGCGGTTATTGTGTAAATCAACACATAGTGGTTCTTTCACCTGCAGAAGACCGACGATATTGCTATCAATATTTTCGCCATCGTAAGTGGTAACGTTATTTAGGTCGAAACAGGCAGTTCTAACAATATTTTCGCTTATGGATCTATACAATCTCTTTTGACGTAGATCAAGCGCCGTTTGGTTGCTAGCAAGCCACTGATCGTAATCCAGCCACACATTAATTGTGGTAGACACTTGCAAGGCTTTACCACTATCATTATCAAGCCGATTCCCATTAGTCCACCCATCTAGATGTAATTTGACAATTTCCCAATTTGTGATTTGAATAACGCTCTTTTCGATAACATCTTGCGACGGTAAATTTCGAACAAAAAGAGTTCCAAAAATAAGGAGACCTGCGAATATCGACGCTATTCCAAAGATCGTTGACCATTTGACCGCAGCGCCCCATCTGCCATGCTTCTTGGTGGTGTTCAAAACCGCTGGCTCCGCACAATGCGGTTGAGCGCCTAATAAAGGTTGTGTTTCCAGATCAGAGCTCATTACTGAAAACCTCTTTATTAGCGGTTACTTGTATCTTTTAGTTAATGATTCCCACAACCCTTAGAGAAACCCTTATATTCAACAATACCCCTCACGTGATAATAGCCAAAAGCAGCGGAGGGAGTAAGTTAGTTGCTTAATGATATATGATCCTGGAGCTTATATATCCCTTGACGCTAAACTAGAGGACTATATAGTTTCACTCTTGTATCCTTTTATCTTAATTTTTGCAATATTGTGCGCATACGTCTATTAGACACGCTAAACGAACTCCATCTAGAAAATTTTCTAAACCATTAGGCTCATCGCTTCTTTGTTTTGCCAATATATAGGCGATAGTACAATAAGAAAATTAAACAAAATGTTATATCTAATTGGCCTTGGTTTATCTTATAAATCTGACATTACGGTTCGTGGTTTGGAAGCCGTCAAGAAATGCAGTCGTGTTTATCTGGAGCATTATACCAGCATTTTAATGGCTGCCTCTCTGGAGGATCTGGAGAACTTTTATGGTAAAGAAGTTATCTTAGCTGATAGAGAGCTGGTTGAAAGTGGTTCAGACGATATATTACGTGATGCCGACAAGGAAGACGTTGCGTTTTTAGTGGTTGGCGATCCTTTCGGTGCCACTACTCACACCGATTTGGTCCTGAGAGCCAAAAGACAGGGTATCCCTGTGGAAATTGTGCATAATGCTTCAGTGATGAATGCTGTTGGCTCCTGTGGGTTACAGCTGTACACCTTTGGCCAAACAATTTCCATGGTTTTTTTCACGGATAACTGGCGACCAGATTCATGGTACGATAAGATTTGGGAGAATAGGAAGATTGGTTTACATACCTTAGTCTTGTTAGATATCAAAGTCAAGGAACAAAGTGTTGAAAATATGGCACGTGGCCGCTTGATATATGAACCACCTCGTTACATGTCTATATCCGAGTGCTGTGAACAATTATTGGAAATTGAAGAAAAGAGATCAACAAAGGCGTACACACCAGATACTCCCGCAGTGGCCATTAGCAGATTAGGCTCTGCAACTCAGACTTTCAAATCGGGCACAATCAAGGAGCTATCACAGTATGACTCGGGAGAACCTTTGCATTCTTTGGTCATTTTAGGAAGACAATGCCACGAGTTAGAAGTTGAGTATTTGCTGGAGTTTACTAATGATAGAGAGAAGTACAAGAGAGATGTACTTGCTGACCAAGAATTTTTCAAACCGGCTCCTTGGGTGCCGCCTCAAGAAAATGATTGAGATATTCATGTGTCCTATATATAGTTGATGTAACCATCTAATCCAATCTCAATAATCGCCAAATATTGGTTAAAAACTTCTGCTTGCCTTGATAATACAGCTTCTTTTTCTTGTTAAGAATGCATCACGTGATATCTCATGTCAATTTTTTCATCAAGTTCAAAGAACTTCAAAGGCCACCACCAATAGATATTTGTAGTATTTTGAAGGTAGTAATATAAGAGCTGCGGCAGAATAGTGCCAATAGGACGAATTTTGAGGTGAAGATGACACAGATCAAGTATTTTATATTAGCATCAAGGCAAGGAAAGATTAGGTTAACAAAATGGTATGCCCCATACACACCGAAGGAGAAAAATAAAATAATGAAGGACCTTACTCCCTTCATATTATCACGGAAACCGAAAATGTGCAATATAATAGAGTATTCCGATCACAAAGTGGTATACAGGAGGTATGCCAGCCTGTATTTCATATGTGGTATTACTCCCGAAGTTGATAATGAATTGTTAACTTTGGAAGTTATCCATAGGTACGTTGAAACCATGGACTCATATTTTGGCAATGTGTGCGAATTAGATATCATATTCAATTTTAGTAAAGCTTATGATATATTGGACGAGATTCTGATGTGCGATGGTTCGATAGGGGAATCGAGCAAAAGAGACGTCTTGCAGCACGTGATGACCATGGACACAATGGAAAGTAATGACAACCTCGACAGAGTATTAAGTTGAAATAAATAGTACATTTCTTTATTTAAGCGATAAATGCTACAATTTTGGGTCTTTTATAGTGCCAGAGTAATGCACATCTTAATCACATTCCAAACACAAAACCTCCCAAAGAAAAAGCATATCGGGCAAGCGCCGCAAGCATTCACGTTTATTGTAAGTATACTAGGCGAGATTCTGAACCACTATAGGCTTGTATGGACGTGCAAAGAGGCCAGGGTCCATCACTCTTGAACAGATGTGTTTTTGAACTGCTGGAACAGCATATTTTGAGGATTATTTAATTATTTAAGAATGGGCAGAGAATAACATGTTATGCTTTAATCTCAGATAATATCCAATTAGTAAAAGAGGCTTACCTCAAACAGAGTGGGGATAAGAAATAAATTTTGTTGACTAAACAATACTTGAGTAATATAACGTATTCAGCTGCTTCTCGTGACCATTATAATTGTCTCTGTTAAGTTCTACGGTCTACGTTCTAAAACATCATTACGCTGAGTTACTCATCCTGGAGATGCTTGACTTCTCCTGTAATGCAGAGTTATGGACTCGATCTGCCTTCTCTTCAGATTCGTCAATTTTCGTGTCATGTGTGAGCACACTCTTCATGAGATCACAAAATTCATCCCGGTTGTTTGGCCGAGCTAAGGCGCCTGATTCAAGAAACCGATTAAAGACGATTCTTGTGCGTGGCACACCACGCGTTGAACCGTCAGGTATCGTAAGAAGCAAGAGTTTCAATCTCCTAGCAACCATGATTTTTTGATGACTGCCTTCAGATTCAGGTTTTGAATTTTCAAACTCTTCCCTTGTAACACACTTGTAGTCAGATTCATTAAATTTATAATTACTATGTACGATGGGACCTGGCATGTTGTTACATTTCGAAAAAACAATTCCACAAATGACGCTCTGCCACTTGTTCACCTGTACTTTCGTTCATTTCAAACTCTTCGCGTTCTTCCTCTGTTGAGCTGTCGTTAACTTCCTCTTGTTTCACGCCAGTTGCATCTCCCTTCTTTTTTCTTCGTCCCTCTAGTATACATTTATATTTGAAGATATTCTCTTCGACAGAATTTCTTATCATAAAGCTCCAAACGTATGTTTCTCGAGTTTGTCCAATACGATTGTTTCTACTCATGGCCTGTAATTCATCACCACGATTTATTATCGGATCCAATAAAAATACATGTCTCGCATTCAATAAATTTAATCCAGCCCCTAAAGCTTTCACATTGAGCAATAAGCAAGTAATAGACTGATTTTTCTTGAATTTTGAGATGGTTTCACCAACGTTCGCCACATTTGCCAAACAAGATAAGTGCTTGATATCATGTATATGAAGAACTTTTGAAATCACTTTTAAAAATTCAAAAGATTGGGAGTATAAAACGATTTGTGGAGGTTCTGGATCAGCTTCTGTCTCGCTTTTCAACTTCAGAAAGAGAATTAATTTTACGACAAAATCAATCTTAGCTCCAAAACTTTCCTTAATAATCATCTTATGGACTTCATTAAATTGAGGGAACATCGAATACTTTTCATTGAATATTGGGTCATACTTTTCCACAAATACTTCGGAAGTATAATCTTTCGGGTTTTTACCGCTCTTTTTATCCGTGCTTTCTTCACTGGATGGACGATCTGTTTCATAATCCTCATTTTGAAATTTGAAATTGTAAACTTCGCTCAGACTTGCATTTATCTTGCACAAAGGACATGAACTGTGGTTCTTTAACCAGCTATGGATACACTTTCTACAGAAGAAATGACCACATTTTATTATTGCGCCCATGTAAATTGTCCCCAAACATATCGCGCAGGAAAATGTTTTATGATTCGTGATAGATTCTTTTAGTTCATTTAAACTACTCAGATATTTGACCCGTGATTCAGCTGTACTAATTTTCTCTAGGTTTTGTTTATGTTTAAGGCCATTCTTGATGGACTTCATCACGGAGTTTCTGGTAGAATTTTCCAATTGAAGAAGAGAAACCAACGAGTCTGAAATTCTTTGCAAATGGCTGAAGTATTCCAATTTGGCATTGTAAACATTATTCAATTTTTTTAATGAGTCTCTAACATTTTTATTGTCTTCAATCATTTTTGTCATCTCTTCTTCATAAGTTAACAGATAATCCTCAAATTCTTCATAACCGCTATTCATATCAGAATTTGTAGAAATATTTCGTACGATTTTCGAATTTTTCAATTCATCGAATACAGGTTTCACCGGCGACGCGTTAATCAACTTCAATGTAGAAATCATTTTGCTATGATATTCCGAGAATTTTTGACCAGGTTGTGGTTTAAATAGCTTTTTAGAAACTTTTATTGTTTCATCAGATGTTAAAACTAAGTCCCTGTTTGTTAAAAGTTGTTCGATACACGCAAAGATAGCAAACATTTTATCCTGATCATCTATTGATGTTGAGTATTCTTGTGCCTTATCCTCCTCATTTTCTTCATTGTACTCCTTGATAATTGGCTTATACAATAGCTGTTGTAATTCTTCAAATAGCGTATTGAACTGTTTAGCTTGTTCATTTAGAGAATTTATTAAAACACCCAAGAGTTTAAAACATCTTGAAGTCAGTATGCTATTTGAGTAGTCGTTTTTGTCATCAAACTCAATAAGTTGCAAGGATCTGGGATTTTTAGAAGATTCTTGATCACTTTGAAAGTAATTTTTCGTTTCTTCAATTAAGCTTTCCACTTTCTGGACTCTACTGAAAAGAATCCTTTCCCTTAATTTTTCAGCATAGGAATAGTATTCCTGTTCTAGCTTCTGATTTTTTTCAATTCCTTGCATTTCTTCTTTTGAAAAAATCTCAACATAGGTCTTTGGTAATTTCTCTGATTCAGTTAAAGCCAATTTCTCATTTTCGTGATCGACATTCTCCAATTTGCGGGATCCTAAAAAATAATAACCTGTGGCGATGAAGAAATAACATTGGTGCAGTAAATCCAAGTAAGCTCTTATTCTCATTTTTGCACTATTTTCCAAGCTAACACCTATTGAATCTGGGTTCGGGCTGCTGCTTTTATTTTGCCAAAGAGCACTTATATCAAATGGATCATCCACGCTACATTTGTCTTTCAAGTCCATTATCAGATTTTGTTTAACTGAATTCAAGAGTTCAATGCCATCTTGCTGTTTATTCTGTAATTCCATCTTTGCTTGTGCTGATTTGATCTGCAATTGATAATTATCTCGGTATAAAGAATCCAATTTCTCCATGGCATCCGTTCTCATAAGCTTCAGGACGTCATCAATATTTTGCAAGGTTGTTTTCCCTGATGTAGAATTCAATTGGTTGTTCTTTGCATTGTTATTAGACTCAGGAAAGATGGCGTGACAACATAAATATCTGAGACGAGTAAGCCACTGATTTAGTTGAGTTGTTGTTAATCGTGAAGATCCCGTACCATTCGGAGAATAACCAGAGACCGAAATGAATGTGTTCCACAAGTCCAAATAGTTATCCCACTCAACGGGGGCAAAGTCTAACGGAACAATGTAATTGTGTTGCTTGGGAATCTGAATTTGTGAAAAAACCTCTTTCTTAGAATGTCTGATGCATAGATCTCGTTCGATGAAAATATTCATCAATTCTTGCAAACTAAAACGCACTCCATTAACCAACGCACTTCTCCCTTGAACAACGTTATTGTTGATACTCGACACAATTTCTGGAAGTTCATGAAATGGAGATATTTTCAAGTATGATAAAACCGTTTGGAAATCACGAATCAACTGAATAGGTGTACCCGATACACCCCAAGTATGAACTCTATGTAATAAGCTCGTACATTTGGCCGCCTTCGTACTATCACTATGAAGCATTTGAACTTCATCCAAAATAATTCTGAAAAATTCCATTAGAGATAAAGGAGAAGAATAATCATATTTGATCGGAGAAATGGTTCTCCTTGGTCTTAAGCTGGCATTATATTCAGCATAATGAATTTCCATGGAAACAACGTTATAAGAAGTGATGATGATATCGAAATGAGATAAATACTTGACAATATCTTGTATGTTTTCCGCATTAAAATAGTTCTTAACATGAAGATATCCCTTATAATGAAATATTTTTAAGCTGCTTGTTGTATGAGATTCAATTTCATTGATCCATTGTTGTAAAATTGCATTAGGACAAATGATTAACGTAGTATTTGTTTTAAAAATCGTCTTACCATCATTCGCAATAAAGGTTTCATTCTGCAAATGAGCAGGAGGGTCTTTACGTTTGTTCAAAAGTATTAACGATAGAATTTCAATAGTCTTACCCAATCCCATCTCTTCGGATAACAAACCTTTAGCACCAACAATCTTACTTCGCCGCAAGTTCATGAAGTTTTCATAAATTTGTTCAACCTCAGGTTTGGTCAAAATGAAATTTGTAAATTTATTCCAAAAAATTGATGAGGAAATCATTTCATATCCGTAAGAAACATAGTTATTGAGAAATTCGGTGGCCTCTAATGGAGCAGCATCTTCAAAGGTTTGGAGCTCTTTGGATAGCAACCATTGTAAACTTTTCATTTGAAAAGGTAAGAGATTGACATTTAAACCGTTTATCGAAGCATCATTCGACGATGTATCTAGTTGTATCCGTGTATGTGAAATAGTTTGCGCGATAAATTCTCTTTGAATAAAAGACGAAGAAACTGAGAGATTCGATCCTATTTTCTTATCCTTAGAAAACACCACATCTAATAAAGCATTTGTCTCCGCAGAGAATTTGTTTATTGACTGGGGAATATAATTCAGATATAATCCAAACGATAGACTCCAATGAAAATCGCTATCCACGAAGAGATACAGATCGGGACATGCTATATCCTTGTACGTCTGGCTTACTGTTCTTATCGTAGATGCCATTGAACTCTCCTCGAACCTTGATTGTGATTTACGCTTCTTCGTTTTTCTGCTATTGACTTGCTTTTGTTTCCTCTGCTCGTCATTATTCCTTTTCAATTCCCTTTCCAAGCACTTATGATGAGCCGCTTTGAATATCTCTTTGAATCGATCATCCACAACTTTATTGAGAGAAACCTTGAAAATCCTAACACCGAAGCAAGACACTACCAGACTATAATCCTGATTGGCTTCATTAAACTCAAAAGTTACCGGATATTTGTGTCGACTAGGAACCGCGGCATCTTCCCAGTTGCGCATATCGACCGAAACAATGAGAATCTGACTTTTACAAGTCTTTGGTCGTTTCTTCGCCCTTTTTATCTGAGAGGTGGAGCCATCATCATCATCATCATCATCATCACCACCCTGCTTCATGAAGAAATCAACAAGCTCATCTCTACTCAGATAGTATTCTATACCGCCAACATCCCCATCAACAAAAATATCCAACTTTTTAGTATCGTTTTCGCTACCCATTCTATTTCTTCTTGAAGCACCACTTAACGTATAAACATCATCGACCTCACCACCATATATTCAGACCTTCCAAGATAATGTAATGAGAACCTGAATGCTTGCTTGAAATGCTCCATCCATCTGCTTTCTTACAAAGGCCATCTCCAGCTGATAACGCCACTGAGAGAGAGAGAGAGAGAGAGACAACTACAAAATCACGTAACACGAACCAACTGTCACACCCACGCACCAACCCTAACTCCTGTGCCCTACATGTCAAATCGTGCAGAACGATCCCCTTTCTGTCGTCATCACATAAGAAGGCCGGCCGTAGTCTGTCTTTTCAGTGTTGAAAAGAGGCAATTGTGTGTTACTTCAAGAGAAAACACCGTACAACGACCGGGAACTGAACGAGAAATGCAAAAAACTGACACAGAAAAGAAAGAGAACAATAGATATTGCTAAGAAAACGTAATACCAAGCATCCAAGGCAAAATTGTGACCTCTGATGATGTATGTCCAACATCTGCCATTAAGGTTGAAGAGCCCTTAGTTATGCACATTTATGTCCGTTTCCGTTTCTTGCTCCTTTCTCATCTCGTTATTACGATTTGTGGGATGAGATGAGCCTTGATAGATCATTATCTATCTGCCCGTCCGTCTTGAATTCTTTCTTTTTCAGAGGTGTTTCGCCTCCTTTAGTCAGCCGTCCTGTATATTTCTGTCTGCAGTTTTTTGTTATTTAGATTGTTTCGCAATTTATAAGTGGGATAAGGTCGTTAGCAGTTTGCTTGTGTCTTGCTTTCCTTAGAGATCTGAGACTTGATTTTTTTTTTTTTTAAATTTGTGTTTGTTTGTTTCTCCTTTCGAGAAAATAAGTACTATTTATAAAGATCGCTAAAGGCATAGAGAAAGGAGTTTCATTTACACACCACTCTCATCATTGGCATTTCATTGAAGAATTTTTGTACCGTAATTGCATTCTATTGATTATTGGTAATATAGTAGTAAACTGTAAGGGAAATTCAAAAGATGTTTAAGATAAAAAATATTTTCAGTAAGAAGAAGCAACAACAGGAGAAGGAAAAGGAGAATGCAATCACTGATTTCTATAACGGTGGTAATGACACTGTACAAGAAGATTTGATAGAGGAGAATAATGATGATGCAGCACCAAATTTGATGGAAGAAAGTACTTTACTGCCTACTATACCGATTGATATAATGGGTACTAAAACAAGGGCTATTTCTTTATCTTCGACCACGAAAGTTAGCAGTGATATTTCAATAACGGATGACATAAATGGCAGTAAATACATTATGAAACAAAATGAGATGATATTAGATGATAAGACACCTGAAGAAGAACTTGATTCGATAGCTACTAGTGCTAGTAGTACGGATGAAGAAGAAACACCTGAAGAGCATTTTCCTGAACAATTAGAATTGCAAGGTTATACTCTGATAAATAAAATTGGAGAAGGTGCATTTTCAAGAGTATTTCGTGGTATTCCAAAAAAAAGTAGTTCGAAAGCATTTTTAACAAAAAACTACAATGAAGTTGCTATAAAAGTTATTCAGAAACAAAATGTACCTGTAAATGGTAAGAAGAATACGAATGATCAATCAAGTAAAGCCTCCAGTAAAGAGCAGGTACTCAAGGAAGTTACAATCCATAAATTAGTGTCTTCTGGTGATGGATCCACACAAATTGTTGAATTTATTGATTTTCAAGAATCGAAGCATTTCTACTATATCGTTCAGGAACTATTAAGTGGTGGTGAAATTTTTGGTGAAATCGTTAAATATACATATTTTAGTGAGGATTTGTCACGTCATATTATTAAACAGTTAGCATTAGCTGTTCAACATTTACACGTAATGGGGGTCGTGCATCGTGATATCAAGCCGGAAAATTTGCTATTTGAACCAATTGAACATGTACCATCAAAGAATCTGATTTTAAGATCCTCGGATGATCCAAATACCAAGCTCGATGAAGGTGAATTCAGACCGGATGTCGGTGGTGGTGGAATAGGTATTGTTAAATTAGCAGATTTTGGTTTATCCAAACAAATTTATCAAACAAATACAAAGACCCCATGTGGTACTGTTGGTTATACTGCACCCGAAGTTGTTAAAGATGAAAGATATTCTATGAAAGTTGATATGTGGGGGATTGGATGTGTTTTGTATACAATTTTATGTGGATTCCCACCATTTTATGATGAAAAGATTGATATTTTGACTGAAAAAATCGCACGTGGAGAGTACTCATTTTTAAGACCTTGGTGGGATGAAATAAGTCCCGGTGCCAAAAATGCGGTTAAGAAACTTCTAGAAGTCGATCCAGAAAAAAGATACGATGTTGATGATTTATTAAATGATCCATGGTTAAATTCGTATGATACTTTGAAACAAGAACAATTAGAACTAAGGAAAAAGAGGAAAAGTAAAAATCATTACTATCATAAGAAGAAAATGCTAATAAAGAAAGAAAATTCATTATTATATTCTCCTGCGGCAGTTGCAATGCGTGATGCCTTCGACGTAAGTAACGCTGTACAACGTATTGAAGGAGACAGAAGAGAAGTCTCAGTACCACTACATTCATTAGCAGAAGATGAAGAGTCTTCAAACGACAACAACGGTACTCTAGAACACAATCTATTTCAATTGCGCTTAAACTCTTCTACAATCGTTAAAAGAAGAAAGGAAAACAAACCGCAAAACATACCGAACATTCCAATCCCAACACTCATAGAGCAATAAACTATTATCATATATGACCTATAAACACCATACATTCATTTACATCTCATGAAACCAAAGCACTACATACGAAACACCTTGAAAAGAAAAAGATCGAAATTTTCTTGAAAAAACTACAAACACCCATGCACACACCTCGATGCGACCATCACGTGCTGTCCAATCTCAGGCTGAAAAAAAAAGAAACCAAAAAAGGAAAACATCAAAAAGGAAGATGATGAGAAGAAAAAAAAATTTCTCTTTTCTTTTCAGGCGATGTGCGTCGATTGAAAAAAAAATTTTCTTTCTTAATCTAATATAAACCCAAGTCATCTCTAGTCCTCTTTTAACTTCTTCTTCTTTATGAATAACTCTTTTCCAGTAGTTTTATATTATCTTTATACTGTTTAATTTGTTTTAAATATTGGTTTCTGCTTTTTTTTTCTTTCTTAAACCGAATATTTTCTCTTCAACGAATCTGTCAAAGGATAGTGCAAGATGTCTGATTCAGAACAATCCATCAAGGTTCTTAATGAACTGCTCGAGAAGTTATCTCTTGCTACTCCAGAAAACAGAGATGAAATAGCTGGTGAAGTCGCTTCATTTGTTAACGGTAGCATCATCGAACACGATGCTCCAGAGCATTTTTTCAACGGTTTGTTCAAGGCTATTAAGGACAAGAAGACTGCTGCTAATGCTTTGGAAACTGTTTGTCACATTGCAAGCGAATCTGATTTGTCTCCAAGTGTTGAACCTTTCATTGTTTCTGCTATTCCAATCATTGCTGAACAAACTGGTAACAAGGACAAAGACATCCAAGCCATTGCCTCTAAGGCTTTATTGGCCCTTGTCAAGGCTATTAACCCAATCGCTGTTAAAGCTCTTTTACCTCATTTAAACGTAGCATTGAGTTCCACTAGTAAATGGCAAGAAAAGGTCGCTATCTTGGCCGCTATCTCTGCTTTGGTTGACGCCGCTAAGGAGCAAGTTGCTTTAAGAATGCCTGAATTGATTCCAGTTTTGTCTGAAGCTATGTGGGATACTAAGAAGGAAGTTAAATCTGCCGCTACTGCTACTATGACCAAAGCTACTGAAACTGTTGATAACAGGGATATCGATCGTTTCATTCCACAATTGATTGCATGTATTGCTGATCCTTCTGAAGTTCCAGAAACCGTTCACTCTTTGGGTGCCACCACTTTTGTTGCTGAAGTTACTCCAGCTACTCTATCTATCATGGTCCCATTGTTAGCTAGAGGTTTGGCCGAAAGAGAAACTTCCATCAAACGTAAAGCAGCTGTCATTATTGATAACATGTGTAAATTGGTCGAAGATCCACAAGTTGTTGCTCCTTTCTTGAGTAAATTATTACCAGGTTTGAAAAACAATTTCGCTACTATTGCCGACCCAGAAGCTCGTGAAATTACTCTAAGAGGTTTGAAAACTTTAAGAAGAGTTGGTAACGTTGGTCCTGAAGACGCTTTGCCAGAAGTTTCTCACGCTGGTGACGTCTCTACCACTTTGGGAGTTATCGATGAATTGTTGAAGGACGAAAAGGTTGCTCCAAGATTCAGACCAGTTGTCGAATACGTCGCTGCCATTGCCGGTGACTTGATCGATGAAAGAGTTATTGATCAACAAGCTTGGTTCACTCACGTTACTCCTTACATGACCATTTTCTTACATCAAAAGGCTGCTAAGGAAATCATCGATGAATTCAGAAAGAGAGCCGTTGACAACATTCCAGTTGGTCCAAACTTTGACGATGAAGAAGATGAAGGTGAAGATCTATGTAACTGTGAATTCTCTCTAGCTTACGGTGCTAAAATCTTATTGAACAAAACTCAATTGAGATTGAAGAGAGGTAGAAGATACGGTCTATGTGGTCCAAACGGTGCTGGTAAGTCTACTCTAATGAGAGCTGTTGCTAACGGTCAAGTTGACGGTTTCCCAACTCAAGAAGAATGTAGAACTGTCTACGTCGAACACGATATCGATGGTACTCATGCTGAAACTTCAGTTTTGGATTTCGTCTTTGCAGGTGATGTCGGTTCTAAAGAGGCTATCACTGCTAAATTACAAGAATTCGGTTTCTCCGATGAAATGATTAGCATGCCAATCTCCTCCTTATCTGGTGGTTGGAAAATGAAGTTGGCTTTAGCAAGAGCTGTGTTGAAGAACGCTGATATTCTATTGTTAGATGAACCAACAAACCATTTGGATACCGTTAACGTTGCTTGGTTAGTTAACTACTTGAACACTTGTGGTATTACTTCCATCATTGTTTCTCACGATTCTGGTTTCTTGGACAACGTTTGTCAATACATTATCCATTACGAAGGTCTAAAATTGAGAAAATACAAGGGTAACCTATCCGAATTCGTCAAGAAATGTCCAACTGCCAAGTCTTACTACGAATTAGGTGCTTCCGATTTAGAATTCAGATTCCCAGAACCAGGTTATTTGGAAGGTGTGAAGACCAAACAAAAGGCTATCGTTAAAGTTGCTAACATGACTTTCCAATATCCAGGTACTTCTAAACCACAAATTGCTGACATCTCTTTCCAATGTTCTTTGTCTTCTAGAATTGCTGTCATTGGTCCAAACGGTGCTGGTAAATCTACTTTGATTAACGTCTTAACTGGTGAATTGCTACCAACTACTGGTGAAGTTTACACTCACGAAAATTGTCGTATCGCTTACATCAAACAACACGCTTTCGCTCACATCGAATCTCATTTGGACAAGACTCCATCCGAATATATCCAATGGAGATTCCAAACTGGTGAAGATAGAGAAACTATGGACAGAGCCAACAGACAAATCAACGAAGATGATGCTCAAGCTATGAACAAAATCTTCAAGATTGAAGGTACTCCAAGAAGAATTGCTGGTATTCACTCTAGAAGAAAGTTCAAGAACACTTACGAATATGAATGTTCCTTTTTATTAGGTGAAAACATCGGTATGAAATCTGAAAGATGGGTTCCAATGATGTCTGTTGACAATGCTTGGTTACCAAGAGGTGAATTAGTCGAATCTCACGCTAAAATGGTCGCTGAAGTTGATATGAAAGAAGCTTTGGCTTCCGGTCAATTCCGTCCTCTAACCAGAAAGGAAATCGAAGAACACTGTGCCATGTTGGGTTTGGATGCTGAATTAGTTTCTCACTCCAGAATCAGAGGTCTATCTGGTGGTCAAAAGGTTAAATTAGTCTTGGCTGCTGGTACATGGCAAAGACCCCACTTAATCGTCTTAGATGAACCTACCAATTATTTGGATAGAGATTCTTTAGGTGCTTTGTCCAAGGCTTTGAAGGCTTTCGAAGGTGGTGTTATCATCATTACTCACTCTGCTGAATTCACCAAGGATTTGACTGAAGAAGTCTGGGCCGTTAAGGACGGTATAATGACTCCATCCGGTCATAACTGGGTTACTGGTCAAGGTGCTGGTCCAAGAATCGAAAAGAAGAATGACGAAGAAGATAAATTCGATGCTATGGGTAACAAGATCAGTGGTGGTAAGAAAAAGAAGAAGTTGTCTTCTGCGGAATTGAGAAAGAAGAAGAAGGAAAGAATGAAGAAGAAGAAGGAATTAGGTGATGCCTATGTTTCTTCTGACGAAGAATTATAAGCTTTCTAAGTTTATTTTTTCGCATCGTCCATGAAACACCTTTTAAAGATACAGAAGCCATATACCATTATATAATTTATTTTTCTATCTTTTCCTTGTATTTGTGTTTTTGTTGTTTGGTATATAATATAAAAAATCATAAATCCTTTTTTAAAGCTTCCTTAAATCCTGATTGCCGTTCAACTACTTGAGGATGAGATCTGGATACGCAAAGGGAAAAGTTCGTTTTCTGCCGATACCAAGATCTCGGCGGCTATATAAAGGTGGCGGAGGATAGAAGAACACAAACATAAATGTTATATATAGGTGCTGTAGTCACTTGCTTTCATTAATAGAGCCATGAGGAGTACAGTCATGAAGCATGTAATTTGCATTTCCGTTCTGATCTTGATGGTCTTTCCAGCGTATGCAGAAGATCAATCGCCAGGAGAGATACAGTGTCCTAAATTCCCTTTGGTGAGAAAAGCTCAGGTATGTTCATAAGTGAGGATACTCCAAGATTATTTTTTGATCAAAACTAACTGTTTATTTCTTACGTTTAGAACAAAATTTGCGCGGAAGAAGAACAATACATCAAGAATAGGATCCCTTACACCAGAACTGCTTTGGAGGATTTCCTTCATTCCCTCAAGATGGTTCAGTTTAGTCCTGAAGTGTACGACAGCATTAATGAGAATCCTCCCATTATTGGCCTGGCAATTTCCGGAGGAGGGTATAGATCCATGCTTACTGGAACGGGCTTTATTATGGAGATGGAAAAGTTTCGACTTTTTGATAGTTTGAGCTACATTTCTGGCCTTTCTGGTGGAAGTTGGATACTAATGGACTTGATTATACATAACTTCGAGGTTAGTTCTATGTTGACAGATTGGAGTCTGGACGATGGGCTACTTCAAGGTATACCATACTTTGATATAAAGCAAAAGGATATTATATCCGGTATGAACCAGGAGGAGTCACTAAGTGATGAGCAAATGTTCAAGAGAAGTGTAGAGGGACCTGAAGTTGTACAATTTGATGAATTCCAGGAAATTCTAGATATGGGAACTATTTTCTTCGAACGAGAACAAAGCGAGCTCAAAACTACTAAAAGGGCTGTTAGTCCTCTCATTAAACTGAGAGAGTTCTTATTTCAACATCGCGCAGATCGTGAGAAGGAATATTCTGGTTCAAATGAAAAGAGCGGCACGCCATTACTGTTTGACTCTTTGAAGTCAATTCATCGAATTCTGCAGTTTTATATTGACCTTCATTTGGAGGTTAGACCTAAAAAGGTTAAAGGATTCCCAGTCTCTTTCACCGATTACCTGGGAAAAGCATTTATAAAACGCCTTAGAAAGGATTTTCTACACGATATAAATACCACATCATTTTCTCAGTTAGCAAAAAGATCACACAGATTTCAAAACTTCCAGGCCCCGATACCAATATTCATTGCAAACTGTAAGAATGGCTTATTGAAGAACGTGATTTTTGAGTTCACACCATTTGAGTTTGGGTCTTGGGACCGCTTGCTCAAACTGTTCGTCAAACTGCCATATTTAGGTTCAAGAGTCGTTAAAGGCAAAGCAATAAAATGTTTCAATGGTTTTGACGACATTGGATTCATTACAGCGACCTCATCTTCTATTTTTAATAATGTTTTGATATACATCTGGCAAATGACCTCCCAGTCTTCCAAAGAGACAATCAGAGCAGTTAGAGCGATCATGAGCATATTTGGACTAGGAAGTAGTAAGTCCAATACAACAAATTTACAGCCTTCATATATTAATCGATTGAATACAGATTATGCTGTCTATCAGCCGAACCCGTTTTACAAATACCCTGGTGTTTCCAATGAATTGACAAACAACGATTACCTGTATCTGGTGGACGGTGGCGAAGATGGGGAAAACATCCCTCTTAGATCTTTATTAATTCCTGAGCGAAATTTGGATATGGTGTTTATCATAGACTCTAGCTCCGATAAGAACAATTATGCTAATGGTACTAAATTGCAAAATATCCTTCGTCTAATCAATCAAGAAGAGAAGCATTTTTTCCCAGAGATTGATTTCACCTCACAGAATCCAATCGCGCTTGGATGTCATGATAAAGCTTTACCTATTATTCTTTATTATGCTAACTCTGACCACAGCTATGCATCGAACATGTCAACATTCAAAATAACTTATAATGAAAGTGAAGTTTTAGGTATGCTGAAAAATGGAGCTGACATATTCAATTCCGATTCGGATGAATATTACAAGAATTGTCTGGGCTGTTTAACCTTGAAGAAATCATTAGATTATTTACAGTCAAGTGCAGTTCCATCGTTTTGTTACAAATGTTATGATGACTTTTGTCGCTAGCTTTATAATTCACGTTTATAACATCCGTGCACCTTGAAAATGGTAATTGCCATATTTTGAAGGGATCAAACAACGAAGATATCAAAAAGTTTTAATTAATTTGTTCGTGAAAACAGTAAGAGTGTCAAATAGAGCAAAGGAATTTACTTTGATGAGGATTTTCGCAGCACTTTTGGGCTCTTTGCTAGCTGTATATGTTGCAGCTGATGCGAATATAGGGACTGATGTCAATGTTGAAGTAGAGAAACCTCCAAATGATGTCTCATGGGAAGAATGGCATATGCATCATGAGCATCAGCTGGATAGGTATGATCCTGAGACTTTTTTTGCATTACATGATATTAAGAAAAAGGGTTATCTAGATACAAACGATATTTTATCACTCTACGGTTTAGATCGGGCAGAAGTAATTGGGAGTGGAGACGGCATGGGCCAGCATGATGACTCCGAAGTGGTCGATGAAGATTTAGCAAACCGTGTGGTTAAATTTATTATGAAGCTGTTAGACGTAGATGATGACTCAAAAATTACAAAAGAGGAATACCTTGCATTTGCAAAGAGAGGCAACCGATTCCCTGATCTTGGCGTTGGTGTTGGTCATCATGCGGATTTCGAATTGGAGTATGAGATTCATCATTGGAACAAATACCACAAGGATAGCGATCCAGATGTTAAGAATGTGCACAAAGAGGATATAGCACATGAGCTTTTGCATCATGAACATGAAATTGAACATGAAGAAAGCGTGCAAAGGGGGGCTGCAAGAGCCACCGTCCTTACAGATGACGAACTAGAATCGAGGATAGGCGCTGATAGCATTCCAAGGAAGTATAAGAACGGAATATAAGCAATATGAATCTATTGTAGTTTATTCACCCATTTTATTCCATGAGTTGACTATGTTAGCATATATATATATATAGTGTGTAATTTCTAGTCGCATGTAACTCTCAACGCCTTCTATTTACAAGAGTTAATTTTCGTCAAAACATCTGCCAGTAATTCATTTTCCATCTTATCAGAATCAACTTTGTGACATTTTACCCCTCTTTCAGCGAAGAAATCCTCGTTTATTTGAATTGCTCCTTTGGTCAGGTAGACTATATCCGTTACAAATATATTCCATTTAAGTGGTAACTTACCATCGGTACAAGGCAACGACCCCTTCGATTGCCTATACTTCCTCACTGCTCTGGACATAGACTCCACCAATAACTGGACATAAGTTATTCCATCAAGCCAACAGGTTTCTCTGTCATACTTGTTGTTCACAAGCAGCACTTTATGTATTCCATCAGATTCTGAGATGACATCTGCGATATTTCCAAGTATTACTATTGGTAACAAACTTGTGACAAGTGAGCCGATTGAGTAGACCACCATGTCAGCTTTTTTTATCTTGGATATGGCTCTGGCATTTCCCATTGGTTTAATTTCCTCACCATAGGGATTTATATACAGTAATCTTTTTATAGGTGCAGGTAATGTCACTTCAACGTTCAGTTTGTCGAAATGCAGTTGTGAATTTTTCAGTTCTGGAAGTATATAAATTGGGTTCGCATATTCCTCTTCCTCTTCTTCCAACACTTCGTTATTGCCATAATTTATTTCTGCTGGGGTGTCCAAATGAATGAATCCATCTCTAGTGATATCCGCCGTTGATTCTGTTCTTTGCTCCTTATTGAATGAAGGTTTAGAAGGATGAGAAATTTGCGATTGACCTGTGATTACCTCACCGTTAGTTAATAAGGCAGATATGTGGTGCGTATGATTGGTATTTATGCAAGGAATGACATGCACATGGGAGTCACATCTTCCAATTCTCATCATCAACTCTGTAGAGGCGTCCAACGATCCCAAGAATAATCGCGCACCTGTCAAAAAGAAATTGCCTATGGAGGCCATCTCAAACCGGAAAGGGTTTGAAATTTTAGTTCTTTTCAGCAACTCCGATTGTACGTGAATGAAGAATGCTCGACAGATTTCTTTTACCTCGGTAGGAACATTATGCCATAAAGAATGGTGACCTTCAACTATTCCGTTCCATTCTTCCTTTGCCTTTATACGATCATTTGGTAATCTATAACTTAGCAGATGAGCCAACTGTTTATCCTTGACCAGTCGGACAATACGGGACCTCATATCTCCAATTGCAGGGCCTCCGACGACCCTTAGAATTTCACTTGTAGATCCACCATTATCTGAGATCGGTAAGACGTATGTTAGTTCATAATTCTTAGCGACGGATATCTTTGAAAAGCAGGGAGTGAGTGAATTAGTAGCGGTACCACCAGAAAATACAACGATATTCATTTAAATATCAAAAAGGGGCTCAATTGTTATGTTATATGCGTATTATTGTTGAAAGAGAAACGCCTAAATTTTTGGGATCTTTTTTATTTTTTATGACGTGATGCTTTGCTTCTGCTACCTATCTCGTCTCTCCTGCCAGGGACGGCTATATAAGGAAGGAAATTGCAATCTGGCATTCAAACCGTAGGAAGCAGCAACAACATAAACGAACAAAACAAAGATAATAGAATCAACACGAGAATGAGCAAAGCAGTCATTTTTACCGATTTTGATGGTACCGTTACATGGGATGATTCCAATGATTATTTAACCGATAATCTAGGTTTTGGTAAGGAAGAAAGATTGAAAGTCTTTGACGGTGTTCTGGATGGTACAACGACTTTTAGAAAAGCCTTCTGGGAAATGCTAGAGTCAATCCATACTCCATTGCCTGAATGTATCAAGATCTTAGAGAAAAAAATCAATTTAGACCCAGGTTTCAAAGACACTTTTGAATGGGCTCAAAAGAATAACGTACCAATTGTTGTTGTGTCAAGTGGTATGAAACCTATTATCAAACATTTGTTGACTGCATTGGTTGGTGAGGACTCGATTCATAAGATCGACATAATTTCAAACGAAGTCGAAATCGACGCTAACCAAGAATGGAAAATCGTTTACAGAGATGAATCTTCTTTCGGTCATGACAAATCCAGGAGTATCGAAGCCTACAAGAACCAATATGAAGCCAAATTGAAGCCAAACGAAAAAAGACCCGTATATTTCTACTGCGGTGATGGTGTCTCCGATTTAAGTGCTGCAAAAGAATGTGATTTATTATTCGCCAAAAGAGGTAAAGATTTAATAAGATACTGTAAAAAGGAAAACGTCCCATATCATGAATTTGACACTTTCAAAGACATCTTGAGCAGCATGAAAGAAGTCTTGGCTGGTGAAAAGACGGTCTCCGAATTGATGCAAAACGAGTGATATTACTTTATATATATATATATATAGATGAAATAAAATAAAAATAAAAATAAAAGCACGTGCATGTCATGTGACTTGCGACCTCGTGAATATCATGTGACCTTCCCTTTTTCGCATTTTCCGCCGTCGTCGGATCCGAAATGAAAACTCCGATCCAGTTCTTGTCCGGGCTGCTCGTGTTGCCAGGAGATAACATCGCACCATATAACGTGGCCCGGGCAGTCGGACTGTGCTGGGTCATTCACTGGGCAAAGAGATAGGCGGCGGAATACTTTCTTACGGCGTGCGATTAGCGCGTAAGAGCTGGAAAGGGAAGGGTAAGGGCGTCTCTGCGCACGGTACGTCCCGTTGTATGGAAATTCTCGTCCTAGGTCGGTAGTTAATGACAAAGGGATGTAGGTTTGACCATTCTTGAACTATATAAATCGTTATTGATATATTCAGAGATTAGTAGATATTGAGAACAGATACTGGTATAACTTGGGCAATACCATACAACTTCATCATTTACATACATATATATTTATATATATATTACAGGCCGCACAACGACTCATAAGCACAGTATAATATGACTAAAATCCAGGTTGCCAATCCCATTGTTGAAATGGATGGTGATGAACAAACCAGAATAATCTGGCAATTGATCAAGGATAAGTTGATTTTGCCATTTATTGATGTGGATTTGAAATATTACGATCTTTCAATCGAAAATCGTGATGCTACCGATGATAAGGTTACCGTTGATTCGGCTGAAGCGACTTTGAAATATGGTGTTGCTGTTAAATGTGCCACTATTACACCAGATGAAGCGCGTGTTAAGGAGTTCAACCTAAAGGAAATGTGGAAATCTCCAAATGGTACCATCAGGAACATTTTAGGTGGTACTGTTTTCCGTGAACCCATCGTTATCCCAAGGATTCCTCGTTTGATTCCACAATGGGAAAAACCAATTATTATTGGTAGACACGCATACGGGGATCAATATAAAGCCACCGATATTGTTATTCCTGGGGAAGGTGAATTGAGGTTGGTCTATAAATCCAAGGATGGTACCAAAGATGTGGACTTAAAAGTCTTTGATTATCCTAAAGATGGCGGTGTTGCCATGGCTATGTACAATAGCACTGATTCTATCGAAGGTTTTGCAAAGGCTTCATTTGAGTTGGCTTTGGAACGTAAGTTACCTCTATACTCGACCACGAAAAATACCATCTTGAAAAAATACGATGGAAAATTCAAGGATATCTTTGAGGGAATGTACGCCGATCAATACAAAGATAAGTTTGAAGCATTAGGAATCTGGTTCGAACACCGTTTGATCGATGATATGGTTGCTCAAATGATCAAATCTAAGGGTGGCTACATTATTGCCATGAAAAATTACGATGGTGATGTACAATCAGATATTGTTGCCCAAGGTTTTGGCTCCCTGGGTTTAATGACTTCAGTCTTAGTTACTCCAGATGGTAAAACTTTTGAAAGTGAAGCCGCTCATGGTACCGTCACTAGACATTACAGACAACACCAACAAGGCAAGGAAACGTCCACAAACTCCATTGCTTCGATCTTTGCCTGGACTAGAGGTATTATTCAAAGAGGTAAGTTGGACGGAACCCCTGATGTCGTTAAATTCGGTGAATTGTTGGAAAGTGCTACGGTCAACACTGTTCAAGAAGATGCTATTATGACTAAGGATCTTGCCTTGATATTAGGAAAAACCGATAGATCAGATTACGCTACCACTGAGGGTTTCATCGATGCCGTTGAGAAGAGACTAACTAACGAATTCAAGAGTTCTTTTCGTCACTCATCTTTATAAGGAATCCAAACTTTGAAGGAAAATTACATATTTATTTATTGGGGCCTGTTCCAATGTATCATGCATGAACCTCCCCACTAACTTGTTAAAAATTTCTACAGGACACAAGATAATGTAACTAACTAACGGAATTTGAAAACTATTCACTGTGCTAGAAGCCATTGGTATTTACCAAGTCCAATTTTTTTCTTCTTGACTTCTATAGATATATCATAATACTTGATTTGCTTCAAGGTTCACTTGGCGTATCGAATTGTTAGCCATATACAGTCACGTGATCGCATGTACAACACATCTTGTTATTTACAAACTATTTAGATACATGTGCAGGATTTCAATGCTCCATGAATGCCTCCACTGGCTAATACCGCCATGTCGTTTCGACTACACCTGCCCGATCTCATGATGTACCAGTAAGAGAAGTTGGTGCGCAGAAACCGATACAGGAAACAGGGTGCTGGGAATTGAATGATGCGATAGGCTACATTCTTTTGAAGAAACTACAAATTAGGATCCCTGACCTGCTCAATGTAATGCGAAGGCATCCATGCCATATAATACGTGTTTTATCACGTGACTTGATTGTTAACGACCTTACATCCATCAGCTTGAGCGTGACTCACTTGGTGGAGATTTTTTGTTGATGGTGAAAAAAATCTGTTTGAGGATTCCAAGTATATAAGCTATTTGAATCTCAAAAAGAGCCAGAATCAACGTGTGTATCGAATTAAGCACTATAAAGACGCTGTTATGATTAGATCAGTGTTGCATAGCAACGCCAAAAGATGTTTGGTACGTTACGGCTCTTCTTCAACCTCTGCTCTGGCTTATAAGCAAGTGCACAGACATGCATCGAGACCACCATTACCCACTTTAGAAACACCTTCATGGAGTGCCGATAGCGCTGTCTCTTCTATTCTTTATGAAACCCCAGCTCCCTCTCGACAACCCAGGAAGCAACATGTGTTGAACTGTTTAGTACAAAATGAACCTGGTGTTCTTTCAAGAATATGTGGCACTTTAGCTGCCAGAGGGTTCAACATCGATTCTTTGGTTGTTTGTAACACAGCAGTCAAGGATTTGAGTAGAATGACTATTGTCTTGCAGGGTCAGGATGGTGTTATTGAGCAAGCTAGAAGACAAATGGAAGACTTGGTTCCTGTTTATGCTGTATTGGATTACTCAAATTCTGAAATCATCAAAAGAGAATTGGTATTAGCTCGTGTTTCTTTACTAGGTGGTGAATACTTTGAAGATCTGTTGTTTCATCATCACAAAAGTACCGCCGCTGTGGAAAATTCTAGTGAATTAGTTTCGGAAATTAGGGAGAAGAAATTTCATCCTACTAACTTACCAATGAGTGAAGTGCTAAGATTAAAGCATGAACATTTGAATGATATATCTAATTTAGCCAATAACTTTGGTGGTAAAGTTGTTGACATTAGTGATTCCAGTTGTATTGTTGAACTTTCTGCGAAACCATCTCGGATTAGTGCCTTTTTAAAGCTCATTGAACCATTCGGTGTACTAGAATGTGCCAGAAGTGGTATGATGGCTTTGCCAAGAATTCCAATTAAGAATGGGGCTGAGGAAACTGAGGAAACGGATGCTGAAAAGATAAACGATATGGTTGATATCAGTCAATTGCCTCCTGGTTAAAGAAACTGAATCTCTATAGGCTTCCCGTAGGTGACAAAGAGATTGTGAAACGTAAAACTCATCAGTAATTTTTGTCTATTTCTCAAATTTTTCTTGATTATTTACATACAGGAATTTGCTATTATATACATATTGTATAAAATTTACAGTTTGCTCAAGAAAGCTTCTTTCTTTCTGGGAATTGTATCTATTTGACTCTTTTCATAATTGAAACGTCTTAACAGAATGGTTTTCTTACTTGGAGTATCAGCAACTGTTGCTTCGCTTTCTGGCTGTACCGGCTTTAAATATCTTCTACGCAGTTTGACTTCATCCGACAAAGTTAAGAAATCACAGGCATTGTTCAATAGTTTCTTGACCTCATCTCTGTCTTTCCTCGTTCTTATCAAAGAAAATTTTTCATCCAACTCCTTAGTTAATTGGTCCTTCAAAGTTTTCTTCACTTCTGAGGACATGTATTTGATCAGCTTTAACTTGTTATTGAACGATGTCGAGTTGTTCAAGGTCGTAGTTATTACGTCTAATTCTTGCAATTTAGCTTCTAATTGTTCTTGCTCCCAATTTTCTTTCTTGGATTTAATTTTGTACTCATACAGCAGGTAATACTTTGCATTATATTGCGCATCGGTCAACTCAAACCCACTTCTTAAACAAGATCTCAGACGAAGCAAATATGCGGTGGCAACATCGATATCTTTGATATCAAGCTTCAAAGTATCAACAATTAATTTTGTAAAGTCATCCTGAAGAACTTTTCTTCTATTCTCACGATCTTGCAACTGTTTCAAGATCTCGTCCTTAGCTAAAGACTGTTTTCTCGGCAAGATTTGTTCTTCCTTCTTAGCGGCTGTTATATCCTTTATAACTTGACGGCCAAATCTTCTGACGCTAGGTTCAAAATGAGCTAAAGGCAGTTTTAGTTCACGACTCAGTGATACACCGATAAATTTGCGCTTGGGGTGGAAGGGATCTAGATAATAGCGTACCACACCGGGTTCCAATGCGTATATAGTATGATCTTTTCCTATTCCAACATTTTCACCAGGATAGAACTTCGTACCACGCTGTCTCATGATAATCTCACCGACTTTCACTTCTTGACCTTCATATTTTTTTGGGCCTAATCTTCTACCAGCGGAATCCTTCATAGACGTTCTTGAACCAGCTGCTCTTTTAGTGGCTGTCCGAACATGTATTAATATAGAACAGGCATTTCTTTTAGCAGAGAATGTGCTGCCTGTTAAAGTACTCCAAAGGGACATAATGGTACACGTACTTAAGCTAACACCAATTGCCAAGGAAGTATAAAGGTGATATAGGTTTTCTGCCAGAGGTGAAATGAAGCTGTATCATCTGGGGCAGTTTTCAGATTTTTGACAAAACTCGGATTGGAAATGAAAAAAAAAACAATCATTACATACGTGAAGTTAAGGCTTCACTTTGTTACAAGAATCCTTGAAGAAAGGATGAAGTGACTACTTGCTCGGTTTGTGAAAGGGATTGAAGTTAAGAGGTTTGAGGGCTACCTGACTAATATATTGATTAGTTAATCATCAAAAAACTGATCCTGCCCTTGTTACACCGGAAGTTCTTCTGGAAGATTGATTTAAGAACGCGCTTTTTATGGAATAATGGATGGTCAGTGGGATCTTGTCATATCATCATTACAAGATATCTATAATACCAACGAGGTGGCCCAATTTGACGATGATTTGAATTTAAAGAGAATCAACTTTGCCAATTTACCTGAAGAGCAGGTACAATCGCATTTGGATCATTTTGAGGAACACATGGAAAATGTGAAAAGAGCTCAAAGACTCTTGGATGCTGTAAGATCTAATTTACAAAGTGTCATCGAACATGTTATAAGCCAAGAACCTAAGCCATCTGCTACGCCCTTTGCCATCGATAAAGATGAAGCAGCAACATCGGAATCTGCGAACGAAGGTTCCGCGGCAACTGGTAAATGTTACTGGATAAGTCAATATAATCCAACCGGACCTCTTATTGTTGGCTCAGAAGTAGCTTACAAGCCAAGAAAGAGTGGAGATGGAGAGTGGTTTCAATGTGAAGTTGTGAAGATATCCCCAGATGGGCTGAAGTACGAAGTGAGAGATCCCGAACCAGACGAGACGGGTAGTACTGGGAAACTTTTTAAATGTACTTGGAAAGATCTCATCTTTATTCCACCACAAAGTTTCGCGAAGACCCAAATACCCACTTATCCACCCGGTACAAAGGTGTTGGGCAGGTATCCAGAAACCACCACATTCTATCCAGCGATGGTCATTGGAAACAAGAGGGACGGCACCTGCAGGCTCAGATTTGATGGTGAAGAAGAGGTGGACAAGGAAACAGAGGTATTAAGACGACTTGTCTTGCCATTCCCATCGGTATCTTCAATGCCTTCGAAGAAATGATTTTCAAGTTTCGTGTGCTATGATGTAGTAATTTTTCATTTCTCTATCTTGCATGCGAAAAAAAAAAATACCTACGAACTTCAACTTATGCAGGTTGTTTGCGTTGGTTATGTAGAAGTGTAGGTTTATGGTTCTAGAAGGCTAAGAAGTAATGTCCGACTTCGATAGAGATAGGGGAAATGTAAGTTGGCTATTTTTTATGTGCGGTCTTTCTGCCTTTCTTTAAAAACTCAAGTATGAAAAATTGGAGAGGAGAAAGAAGAAGAAAGGAATTCGAGCTTTGACAACCGGAGGGTGGGGCTGTGCCCTTTCTAGATGTTTACGAGGATTGTACTATTCGTTAGGACTCTCGGATCGCAATAAAAACAGGAATATTAGGGTTTTGTGTTTTTCCTTGTGAAGTTTTGCAGCGTTGATATACAAATTGTTATTTGGGATCGGGTCTTCGGGCTAGGGTATTCCTTCAATGGCGGTATTTTGCTGATTTCTGTTCTCTCCTTTTTTCATCTCTTATCTGTTTTGAATTTTTTAATCTCAACTGTTTTACTAATATGGTTTTTGCATGTGTTTTTTTTGCTCTTAATTTTCAATAGGATGACCAGCGCAGCAGATCAAGATCACCAGATCGTCGTCATTTGACTGACGACCGCGACTATGGAAGGAGAAGAAACTTTGGCCCTCCACGCCAAAGGGGCGGTTATGGCGGCAGGTATGAAGGTAGTAGACGTGGTGACTCCCGCAGAGGTGACTATGGTATGGGACGTGGTCGTGGTCGTGGCGGTTTTCGAGATGATGCCAGAAGGGGAGGCTTCAGAAGAGCAAGAGGCGATTACGGTCCTGTCTTGTCAAGAGACTTAGATAGTACATATGATGAAAAAGTAAACAGAAATTACGGCAACAGTATTTTTGTAGGTAACCTAACCTATGATTGCACACCTGAAGATTTGAAGGATCACTTTTCTGAAATTGGCGAGGTCGTCCGTGCCGATATTATCACCTCAAGGGGTCATCACAGAGGAATGGGAACTGTTGAATTCACTAACCCTGATGATGTAGATGAAGCAATCCGCAAATATGACAGTTCGTATTTTATGGATCGTCAAGTCTTCGTTAGACAGGATAATCCTCCTCCAGAAAGCGCTCGGGACAATGGGCGTGAAAGACTTCCAGTCAGAGAAAGAAAGGAGCGTACTAGCGGGCAGCAGCAATATTCACAGCAGCAGTTACCAGTGTATGAGGTTTTCGTGGCAAATCTTCCGTATTCTATTAACTGGCAAGCTTTAAAGGACATGTTCAAAGAATGTGGTAACGTTATACGTGCAGATGTCGAACTAGACCGTAACGGCTATTCCAGAGGTTTCGGTACTGTTATATTCGGGACACCAGAGGAAATGGAAGGAGCCATTGAGAGATACAATGGTTATGAAGTTGAAGGTAGAGCTTTGGATGTTAGGGAAGGCCGCAACAGTACAGGTGCCGAAAACAATACCCCTGCTGAGCCAGAAATATCAAACGTCTCTGAATTTACCGAAGGTGTTAGCGGCGGTGGTGAGAAAAGCAACCTCATCTATTGCAGTAATTTACCATTTTCTACAGCCACAAGCGACCTCTATGATCTGTTTGAAACTATCGGTAAAGTCAACAACGCAGAATTGAAATACGACGTTGAAGGCGCTCCATTAGGCGTCGCGGTAGTCGAATATGCGAACGATGAAGATGCCGATATGTGCATTGATAGGTTGAATAATTATAATTATGGTGGTTGTGATTTGGATATCTCTTATGCAAAGCGTGACTAAGATATCTGCATCAACAAAATTTGTATCTTGGATAAAGATATCACCGAACAAAAAGTTTTATGTTAACTATATATACGAAGTACATTATCTTTCTTTAATTAACACTAAGTAGTAAAGGTATGATCACACTTCCTCTCGTGCTATGCGACGGATAAATGTGAAGGTGCGTGAAGATATATCAACTGAGAAAATGAAGGGTTGCTGCACTGAACAGTTTTATTGAGAAACTTAAGTGTGCGATAGTAAATGTGGACTTTAAAACCTTTGAAACTTACTTTTTGGCTGCTTCTGATAGGTGGCTTCCTTTTTGCTGCCTACCGTAACAAGGAGGATATTAGTATGTACAGTTAATCATCCCTCATGCTTACCGTAAGAGAATTATGAGCACTAACATGCAATAACATATAATAGCCTACAAATTTAGAGAAGTTTACGCAAGAATGAAAAGAGGCCTAGGAGGTAGCATCAGTCTTAATGATTCCTTTGCTGATGACTTAGAATCGGGCCTTAGTTCAAGAAATTTTGACATTATCTCGCAGAATGATGAAGACGCAAGACTGGGACTGGATAGTATCTCAAAGAAAGAGATCAAAAGAATAATGGAAATAGACAATGTAAGCTTTGATAAAGCTAGATTACTTTATACGGAAAGGAAGTTTGGAAAGAATGGCATTGCCCCTGATGGCACTCCTATGGACCCCAAAGCAGTAACATTTGGCAAGTAGGACCTCATTATATACTCAATGGCGTAACGATTTATTATTATATCAACTTTTATATAAATGTCCAATTTTTATTTAGGATTTCTTTCCCATAGTTTTTCATCCATTACCCCTTGAATTGTAGTCGAACTGGCTTGTCCTCAACCCTGAAACTTTCCTCATTTGAGTTCACCAGAGTTGCCAGATAGGCGTAGGAGAGTTCTCTAGCGGAATTCGTATCTTCATTGCTTCCATATGCTGCTTTTTGATTCTTTTCAGCGCCTACGCCGCGGATTGCTGCTTCTGTTGTCTTGAAAACGGATTCTGTGAGCCTACTGAGATCATAGAAGTCGATCTTACTAGGCGAAATCCATATTGGATCATCATCTGCATCCCTCGAGCTTTGAGAGGAGGAAGTTGTATTCGATGTCGCTATTATATTCTTGGGTAGATGATAAATAAATGGCTCATGTGGCAGAGGAAATAAAGAAGGTACGGTGGCTTTAGTCAGGGTATTAATCGCTTTTGGTGAGGAAGTCAATTGTGATTCCTCCGGGTTGACCGACGATCTATCGAAAGTCATGTTGAAAGAGCTGAACTCTATATCTTCCAAGAGAGCACTTTTATCTTTTGGCTGCCGTGTATCACTCGTGACTGTATCCCTTGAAGTCTCGTTGGTATCATCATTAAAATCGGAGTTACTGGATTTATCCACAATCTCGAGCACCTCCTCTGAGAATCTTGAGGTGGGCTCTTCCTCTGGTGTATAAAAAGCATCGCCTTGAAAGTCATCTTGCGAAGGCAAGGTCAATTCGAACCATCGCTTATTCGACTCCATATTCAGATCCGAAGAAACAGAAAAGTCGTAGGCAATGTTGCTCTCCTGATTTGCTGTTTCTAGCCGCTGAATTGGTTTGCTAGCAATACGTGTAGGAGAGGATTTGACAACCTTAAAACCAGTTACAATTTTGGTTTGTGTGCTGATTTCATTTCCATCTTCATTTAAAAGAGTTTCGACAGGGTTTTCAAGCTCCACTTTTGATCTTATGGGAGAATCGACAATCACGCTCCCGCTGGTATTTTTTTCAATCAGATATGATTCGGGCATCTTGTGATCAGCCGGGTCAACGGTTGTTTTCTGCCCATCTAAAGCTTCTTGAACTGGATGATGTTTTGCTAAATGGTGATCATTTTCCCCTCTTGCAATAGATGTAAAAGCATGAGATTCTGGCTGCTCCCTCGTTACAAGGGTATTCTCACGGAGCGATATTTCGCTAGACAGACGTCTCCAGTTATATTGTGCGTCATATTCGTCAAGGACTATGCGCATTCCACGAAATAGCTCAATAAATGATTCAGACCTTTGAAAGTTTTCCTTTGGTTGCTCTACGATAGGAATCGATGGAAAGATTTCGGGCCTCTTGTCATCCCTCCTGTTTTCATTGGCCCGGTGAGAAATCCCGCCTTCTTCGGGCATACCATCGTGTTTAAGCTGAGGTTCTCCTTCAACACTCAGATGTATCTTGTCATTGGTTCCTTCATCGCGTTGAATCTTATTATCTCCTGGGGTGTTTACTAATTGGTTTGTTTTCACATTCTTTTCATCTGTACCACTTGTTGATTTTTCCGACATTTGAATTTCGCCTGAACTAATAGAGGGGCCATCTCTTTCGAATGCAGTAGGACGCTGCACCTCCTCAGGTCCAGCAGTCAGTTCTCCATAAAGATCTTTATCAAAAACTTGGCTTTGACGTGCAGACTGCTTGTAGAATGCTGTGGAGGATTGCGAATCCATATTTAATTCAGTTGTTGGTAAGGTATCCACCGGTGAAAATCTGTCCAAGGTTAATCTTGTACTATTCAAGGACTCTTGTGTTTCCAAAGGATCTGGCCGTACATTTTCGGCATTTATGGCGGCTATTGGCATATCTTGATTTGTTTTCTCCAATACGTGCTCTTTTTCTTCAATTCTTTCGCCAGAGTTCGAAGAAAACTCTGTGTTCCTCACAACAGATGCCATTCTTTGCTCTTCGTAATCGCCCTTACCAGATTTTCCTGTGTCAGGTTCAGTTTTGTTGTTATTTTGGTTTTCTGGTAAACTTCCAGCATTTTTGGAGGTTATTATAGGCTTGCTGACCGTCACTTTCTTTTTTGGATTCGTCCGCTTATCTTTGTCTTGCCGTTTTGAACTTTTTCCTCCAAAAATTCCCTTGAAGATATCAGCAATACTTTTTCTCTTTTTGTTAGAATCATGTTTCTTCGCCTTCGTGCTGTTATTTTCTTCAAAAGCTGGTTTTTTCTCGACTACCCTTCTTTTTATTGTTTTCTTTTTAAGAACTTTATCTAAAGATGTTCGCTCTTTTATTACATCTTTCAAATCACTAGTATGACTTCTAAATGTGGTTATTGTTCCAAAAGATTTCTTTTTTTCATGGTCTGGGATGAAATTTTCAAGCTTTTGTTGATCTGAAGCTTTTGAAGAATCTTTTGATATGTCATTATCAGTAATAATATGATGGAAATTGCATCCAATTTTTTTGATCAGGTTTTCATTTATCGTCAAAAGCACAGGCAGCAAAGGAGAGTAAATCGATGAGTAGCATACCGGTATTTCAAAAGAGAGTTGGCGAATTATTGCCGATACGATGTCTTCAGGGGACACATTGATAGTGTGAAGTCCTCCGTCACTAGTGCACATGTCCAGTTGGATGTCTCCATCGTCAAGCTCGTCAGCAAATTTTGCAAATATCGCAAGATGTAGTTTGTTTCGATGTAGCATCTCAATTGAAGGCTTCATATTCAGAAATAGAACAAATTTGGATTTCAATTTCTCGTTATTATAAGCTTCAAGTTCATGTGCAGTGGAGTACATTGTAAAGTCATCCCTGACAGCCTTAAATAAATGAAATGCAGTTTCTTTTTCCAAAATCTTTGCCTTCACAACTAAATCTGCTATACTCGAGGCAGAAACGGATGGAGATGCAACGTTGCATATGATTGAAAAGGACTCGCTCTCCCTAAATCCATCAAATCGAAGAGCATCTTCGTCTAGTAAGGAAACAAAGATCTCATCAATATAGGAATAATGATCGACCTTCAACTTAGGAATCTTCTGAGGCAATGGCACCTCGTTGATCAATGAATTCATTAATATGTCAGCTAGATGAGGTTTATTATTGCAATCAGCATCATAATATGTCTCCGCCTGAACTATATCTAGAAAGACGATATAATCGCTAAAGATTACTAGTATCTTTCGCTTTTCCATGTCATTCAGGTCAACGATGTCGTAAACGCCAACAACTCTCCTCTTCAACCATTTGTATTGTAACTCTACAGGCCAACCCTTAGCGAGTTCGGTTAATATTTTTCCTGAGGGTGTAAACACTCTGGTACTATATGAGCTCAAAGCAGATTCTAATTTTCCAAAAGAATCAATTGTTCCCACAATGTTATCGTAGTACTTTTTAGCTTCCTGCTGATCTTTGGATGACCACTTCTTTGTATCATATAGCCTGTTGATAATTAGCCTGATCTTCAATAACTTTTCCTGCGGTCCTTTAATAATGGTTTCAAGTTTCATTTCTGTATAGGCATCCTTCATGGGAATTATTTGATTGAACTTGCGTAGAAATAGTTTTATGTCTTTGCTGAAATTTTTCGTTGCTGCTTCATGCCTCGTGTAGGCTTTGTAGAAGTATGGAATAGTCACACTGCAGGCCTTAAGAATTTCCAATGAACCATAAGGTGCAGCTGATTTTAACGAGTCCAAAAATATACAGTTTATTCGAGTAACTTCATCAATTGTTGGAGAAAACAATCTGTTGAGCTTTATGGTTGACAAGCCTTCAATTTCTTCATTTAATACTTGAACTCTGAGAGTTATTAAGAATTTCTGTAGGAACTCAACCAGATTGAGCGTAAAATTTGTCTGCAATTGCAATAGTTCATTAGATATGGCTTTAATAATAACCGTCTCTTGTTCCATCTTTTCTTCATTCTGCTCTGGTGGTTTGTATGTATATTCTGTCTGCTCTGGAGAATACTCATTCAAGGGATTAAAAAGCTGCTCCAGTTGTTCGCCCAAATGAAATACTAAGCGATTATTGAGTTCTGTTGTAGATGCGCTGTGCTCATAGACGACATCTAATAATGCTGATTTTAGATATCTTTGCTGCAAAAGGCCTAATGATAGCACACTTTTCCCTATGTTTTCAGGAGTACAAAAATCTACCAGTTCACACCTACTAGCTAAGTCACCAGCGTGTGTGGGGTCGTAATCAAACTTCAGACCATTATGTTGAAGGCGACGCACATGCTCTTCTGATAGTTGCGCAAACTTTTGTAGCAAAGAAACCGCTATGCATTTCCTCACATTTGAATCTTTATCTTTGGGATCTAGGTTTTCTATGGCTGGGTAGTACTGGGATTTAGGAGAAAGGTCCACGGGGCTAAAATGGCTAATGCCCAATTTATCAATAGTGAGTGAACTGATTTTCCCGGTCGTAGGATCTTTGTAGACACATATGAAGAAAGTGCCCCATATTAATTCATCTATTCCTTGATACACAGCAGATTCTGGGAAAACCCTTTGCATCCATTCACCTATCTTTCGGTCTTCTAACCAGCGTTTATTCTCCAAGTGTTGATTCAAAAGGTTGTCAAACAGATAGATTTTCATCTTTTCTGCGTGTTCAGTATTCCCATTTTCAGACCTTATTTCATTAGAATAAATGGACGACAGATCTTCAACAGTCATTGTCATTAACTAGCTATATTATAGTTTCTTAATAACTTGATATTTCCTTTGTTGGTGTTTTCTAAGGCAATGTTCAGGATGAGGATCTTTTTCACCAATGTTTACATTTTTTGTTTACCTTTTTGGCCGTTTGGGAACTCGAGCTTTCAAAAGTGAAGCACTGAGAAAAAAATATAACTGAGATAAAACACGAAATTGAACGCGTGTTGACGAAGATGAGTAATTGTATTCATATATAATCAATGTCCATTAATTTGTACTCAAGGATATCAAACGACTATTCTTATAAGTTGGTTCAATTGACACCTGCTCTCTTGGAAGCATTGAAAGAACCTGTTTCAACATCTAAATTGCATTTCAAAGCTTACGATGAAGACAAGGCCGATGTTGTACTATGCTCGCGGGATAAAACATGGCTTATTAAACAGAAGAATCACTCAAATACGGTAATGTTGATGCGTGAATTCGTTCCAGAATCACAGCAGTTGTTAAATGATAAGTCATTATTTGGGATGCCACAACCAACCAATGATCTCCTGGGATACTCTAAGACAACCTTTGAATATGAGACTCGGCTCACCGAAGGAAGAATAAATTTGGATTTAGTTCCAATATATAACGGGGAAATGAATTTCCCCACCGACGAGTCGAAACTCAAATGTAGAACTTTTAGTGAACTATTGGAAAACTCCCCGACATCTGAAGTGGAATGTAAAAGTCGATGGAGCAAATTAGGGGGATGTATAGTTAATGGATATCCATGTATCTTAACAGCGGATTTCATATCGAGTGCTTTGCATGTCACATTGATGAGTGCTATGGCGGAATCTTTAGATTTGGAAAACCTCACAATAAATGAAACATTTGCCGCTGTAAATAAGGATATGGATAGAGATAATAACCCGTATACGGTACAAGTAGTTGAAACGGTCTTGGCAAAATATGGAACACACAATCAAGGTGATAAATGGAAATTAAATATGAGCCAAGTCGCCCAATGGTATGGGATCCGTGCTTTGAGAAAATACGCTTCCAAGAATATCGTTCCACATGAAGAATTCTTAATTAAGTGGAAATCCACTTTCCCACCATTTTCTCCATTTGATATTGATATAAAAATGCTGCGAGGATGGTATTTTGAACCGACAAAAGGAAATATTCAATACATATCCAAAGACACACTTCCGATGGATATTAAAGACCGATTTAAAATGCTATTTAGATTACAATCGCAATGGGATTTCGATGATATAGTGCCCTTCATTGAAGAATTGAACACAAAAGGTATGAAGATCGAAAGCTTTATAATGAAATATGCGCGTAGAAAAAGAATGGCTAAAAGATCAGTAGTAACGAGCAGATAAGCGCATGCTCTATAAAATGATATTGCATCACTATTTATATTTACAGAAGTTTATCATTACTATCACTTGAGCGATATGTTAGTAAAGTGTGTACCGTTTCATACATACCCAAAAATATGGCGCCACCCGCACTTATCCACATTGTCCTTGGACCAATGCCACTAAAGAAGACACGAAACCCCTCTTCTTTGTAAATTGAGCGAGCCAACTCCCATACTGGCACCGACTTATGGCTTAGCATTAATCTCGTCTTCAACACGTCAAGAGGTGTTGTTGTAGCTGCTGCAACTGCACCTGCAATGGAACCGCTGACAGCACCACTCCAGGGAGGAATCTGATCAACCTCATTGACTTGCGCCCACTTTTTCTTCAAAAATTCGTACAACGGAAATTGTATACATGTAAAAGGGATTTCTCTCATAATTGTCGTTGACCAACCACGATATAGATTTTTACGTATGCCTTCGCCATTTTCATTTTTCAATATAACTCTGAAAGTTTGCCACGACGAGTGGGTCGAATGCGTCTGAGTTCGTTGTTTGATTACCTCTGAAGGAACTCGAACCATGCAAGCCGATATTTCACCAATTGTAGACGAGCACATTTGAACCACGGTATCGGTAAATTGATCGGACGCGTTGGGTAGAAACCTTTGGAAGTGAGGCTTTAACTCAGACTTCATGAAATCGTAACTAACAAAAAACAATGATGCACTGGGAGCAGATGCAACAACTGCGCTCCCTAAGCCTCGATATACCCCACGATAACCACCATTCGCAAAAAAACCGCCCTTAGCTTGAAGTCTGGTTTTTAAAGTGTCGATTGGAAAGAAAACGAGATCCGTAGACGTACCAGCTGCTGCACCACTTAATAATGATACTATAAATCCACTAGAATCCATCACCTTTGACTAATGGTGGAATTGAATGTCACCAACTACTAACACAACTCAACTCTCCGTTCTATGGAGGCCAGGCAATCAGGTTGTTGGGTGCCATATTTATCACGGGATCCTCACTGTTATTGAAGCAGTCAAGTTTGGGTTACCCCGCTCTCATATCTGTTCACCCAGAAAAGAAAAAAATGCATTTTTGCCGAATCAAAGGAAGGTTTCGCTGGCTGACTAAAGGTGCCATCGCCCCGATTCCGTATATTTAGGTTACAATACGCTAAATTCAATTAGAAAGAAGGAAAGGACAGTTCCAAACTTTCAGTACTTTTAGGGCGTTCTAGTAATACTGTTTACCTAGTGCTTAGAAAGGTGTCCGAAGCGATCATAACTTACAAGTAGAACAAAGATATGTTGAGTCGTGCCGCAAGAAGTTCTATTACTAGACTACCAGGATTGTCGTCTCCAACAACGGCTAGACCTATTGCTAATACTCTGAAGTTAGCATTTGCTTCCAGACTCTATTCACCACCTGCTGCTGCTGCTGTTAAACTTGTCGACGATGTTTCTTTAGAGACCCATACTGATATTCAGACGGCAGCAAGAGAACAAGCTGAAACCAGAGCTGCAGCTGCAGGATCTTCTCCTGAGGCAGCGACCTCTAGCACTAGTGCCTTACAGCATGCATATCAAGAGAACACTGGTTTTGGTACTAGACCAATATATCTGGACATGCAGGCTACTACCCCTACTGATCCTAGAGTTCTGGACAATATGCTCAAATTTTATACAGGTCTATATGGTAACCCACATTCAAATACTCATGCGTACGGTTGGGAAACCAATAAAGAAATAGAAACTGCGAGAGATAACGTTGCTCATCTAATCAACGCTAATTCAAAGGAGATTATTTTTACATCAGGTGCCACTGAATCTAATAATATGGTCATTAAGGGTGTGGCTAGGTTCTATAAGAAGACAAAGAAACATATCATTACTACAAGAACAGAACATAAGTGTGTTCTCGAAGCAGCAAGAGCAATGATTAATGAGGGGTTCGAGGTCACTTTCCTTAACGTCGACGAGAACGGATTAGTTGATTTGAAGGCATTAGAAGCTAGTATCAGACCTGATACCTGTTTAGTTTCCATCATGGCTGTCAATAATGAAATTGGTGTTATGCAGCCACTCAAAGAAATCGGTGCTATTTGTAGGAAAAACAAGGTATTTTTTCACACCGACGCCGCGCAAGCTTACGGTAAAATTCCAATAGACGTGAACGAAATGAATATTGATTTACTATCAATATCTTCTCACAAGATATACGGTCCAAAGGGTATAGGTGCAGTATTTGTAAGAAGAAGACCAAGAGTAAGATTGGAGCCTATCATCTCTGGTGGTGGACAAGAGAGAGGGCTAAGATCGGGTACCTTAGCTCCACCGCTAGTTGCGGGTTTTGGTGAAGCTGCTAGATTGATTCGAGAGGAATACAGCAATGATAGTGCTCACATAAAGAAGCTATCTGAGAAATTAGTTAAGGGCTTGTTGTCCATAGATCATACAAGCTTGAATGGTTCTCCAGATCATCGTTATCCAGGTTGTATTAATGTTTCGTTTGCATATGTGGAAGGTGAATCATTGCTAATGGCATTAAGAGATATCGCTTTGTCCTCAGGTTCGGCCTGTACTTCGGCTTCCTTGGAACCTTCATACGTTTTGCATGCCTTGGGTAAAGATGATGCATTGGCTCACTCTTCTATCAGATTTGGTATTGGTAGATTCACTACTGAAGAAGAAGTTGATTATGTGATCAAGGCCATTAGTGAGAGAGTGAGATTTTTGAGAGAACTTTCTCCCCTATGGGAAATGGTTCAAGAAGGTATTGATTTGAATTCCATTGAATGGTCTGGGCACTAAGGAAGGGGATTGCTGTTTATTTGAGGATATCAAACATATGTTATAAATAATGTTTCTTTTTATCACTTGACGCAAGTTATTAAGTCAATGCGCCTTATTTTTGTCAATACTTTTAATCATCGTAAATATATATTCATTATTAAGTAAGAAAGAAACAGAAATACATACTATCAAGTATAAAAGAAGAATGAAATGTTTTGAGTGGCACCCAATCATTTCAAAATTTCTTTTACGGCCTTGGCAACGGCGTCACCAACCTCGGAAGTACTGCTAGATCCGCCCAAATCGCCAGTTCTAATCCCAGCATCAATAACTTTCTTTACTGCCTGTTCGATGGCAATACCTTCGTCAACCATGTTCAAAGAAAGCTTTAACATCATAGCTGCTGACAAAATGGTGGCGATTGGGTTAACTTTTCCTTTTGGCAAGTCCGGCGCAGAACCATGGCATGGTTCATAGAGACCAAAAGCCGTGTTGGTGTCCGGTAGAGAAGCCAATGAAGCTGATGGTAATAGACCAAGGGAGCCTGGAATAACTGAAGCCTCATCAGATATGATGTCACCGAACATATTGTTGGTAATAATTATACCATTCAATTGGGTTGGGTTTTTGATTAAAATCATAGCAGCGGAGTCGATCAATTGATGGTTGACACTTAAAGTTGGAAATTCGTTCTTGATAGTTTCTTCCACAGTCTTTCTCCATAATCTGGAAGAAGCCAAGACATTAGCCTTGTCTAGAGACCAAATTGGTAAAGGTGGGTTATGTTGTAAAGCTAAAAATGCAGCCATTCTTGTAATCCTTTGCACTTCTGGGACGGAGTATTTCTCGTTATCCCAGGCTACACCATCGCCATCATCCTCTTTTCTTTCACCGAAATAAATACCACCAACTAATTCTCTCATAACGACGAAATCAGTACCTTTAGCGTATTGTGGTTTCAATGGCGAAAGCTCTAACAATGAATCAGAAACGAAATTACAAGGTCTCAGGTTAGCATACAATTGCAACTCTTTACGAATCTTTAAAAGACCTTGTTCTGGTCTTACAGCACCAGTACCCCATTTAGGGCCACCAACGGCTCCCAATAAGACAGCATCAGCTTTCTTAGAAGCTTCCAATGCATCATCCGGTAAAGGAACGCCAGTAGCATCGATTGCAGCACCACCAATTAAATGATGTTGAAAATTGAAAGTGGAACTTGGACGAACTTCTGAAATTGCCTCCAAAACCTTGATGGCTTCGGCAGTAATTTCAGTTCCGACGTGATCACCTGGTAGGACTACAATATTTTTAGAAACGGAAGCCATTATTAAGATATGATATATTCACCTTATGTGAAGAAATAAAAGTTTTATGTTTGAAAAACTAAATACGCAACGATTGCTTGAAATGAGAAATGCTTTAACTGTTTTGAATCTACTATTTAAATGATTAAATAAAGAGATCATCATGCAATAACAACCAGTTGTAAAAAAAAAGCATTCCCTTTAAAATTCGCCGGTTCCGGAGCGCTCTCGTTCTACAGTTTGTGCATCTGGTACACGTGACCTGATGCCTAGCCGCAGAAGGTTGTTAATAAAGGCAGTATACACTCATTGTCTATTCATATATAATAGAAATACAAAGACCCATGTAAGATCAATTCAATTTAGCGATTAACGAATCGATGTCCACTTCAATTATTGGGGCAGTAGTTGAATTGGAAAATTGACGAGTTTTCACATCATCTTCTCTTTGCTTGATTTTTCTCAACTTGTTCAAAGAGCTAAAACCAGAAATCTCTCTGTTTAATTTAAAAGGTTGTAGAAAGAAATTACACGTTGAAAAAGCATCACCCAAAGTGGCAATTTCATGAATAATATCTTCCATACAAATGATACCGTTTTCACCAATTTTTTCTTCAACAATGTTGTTATCGTTCAATGCAATTTCACGAGACTCTTCCTCTCCTGGTCTTTGATATATGATTCTACTTCTTTTCTGAATTAATGAACGAATAGATGATAATGATGGTTTTCCGATAATGACATATGGTGCAATGAGCTTGAGTAATGGATACACTTTTTCTGTCAGTTTAACAAAGACACCAGTATTTGTATCGATCAATCTCATTAAACTCAATACTTTAAACGCTTTATGAGGGATATTGGCCGCAGATGGACCCTTGACTCTGACAACAAAGAGCAAAGTTGGTTCGCCATTATAAATTATCTTCTCCTTGATCAAACCTTCGTCATCGTCTTGTTCTTCATCATCTTCAGGGTCTTCAGATGCGCTTCTTGGCTTTTCCGTGATTTTCAATATGAAATCTTTATCGGATGGTAAATGATCTAATTCATTTCTGGCTTTCTTGGCTCCCAACTTAGAGACTCTTTTGATTCTTTCCTTCTCTCTCGTAGTTGCTAAAGTTTTTGCCACTATGGATTCAGGTCTAATGAATCTGTTCTTGTTTTGCCTCTTCTGCTTTTGCTGTAACTCTCTTTTCCGTCTGGCTAATTCTTGTTTTTCAATTCTCGTTCTATCAGCATTTCTTCTCTTACGTAGAAGAATCTCTGGGTTTGAATTCAGAGGTTCCGGAGATGACATTATTATTGTTGAGTAATCGGTAGCACTAACTTGTTCAATACTTAGATACTAAGCTTTATATATTATGATACGATTTTAAGTTAGGTCAGCTTAGCTCATCGCATCTCATCTCATCTCATTTTTCTTATGGCGGGAACTCAGAATAAAAATTTTCATCCTCGTATGCTATGATGTTCATCCAGGATTCCCAAAACGAGACCCAGACAAGTATACTTTCTCCGATTATTTTTTTTGAGGAGCGACGGACGACACGACCGCATGCAGCTTGTAGTAGATCGAAAAGCGAGGGCCCAGGTCCTCCCAGAATATTACGGTGGTCGTCCCGTAAACAGAAATCAATCAGGAATTGCTAGTAGATATGCGCGGAAGAATTCGGCTTCTCTTGTCCAGACTTGAAAAACTGTGCACGTCGCTTCCCCAGAAACAAGGCCATTTGGGGGGAGGACAACTGGAATAATCGGCCTTTTACCGGATAAGGCGTGCACATGTTGGCAGTTCCTTCTCCTGTAGAGCAGGCCATTGTTCTAAAGTTGAAAGCAAATTAATCGAGACAAATTCTTCCCAACCATGATACCACTATCTTTGACACTTTGCTAGTCAATATTTACCGTCAGGACCCTATTTAGTAGATACTTTAGGATGCTTCCCCCGCTCCATTTTATCACAGTGTCTCCTCAATTAGAAGTTGAAATTATTCAACAAGAATAGACAAGTTTTGATGACTTCATCGTACGTACTGAGCATTTTACTCGATACCTGTTGTGATTGACACCGTTGCTACAACGAGTGTGATGTAAAAACTTACACACAGTGCAGTCCCTTGCGACGTATAAAAAATGTGGGGCTTTTGATAAGTGACTTTTGAGGAAAGTGCCTTCTTCGGCGATATGGTTGTAGCCCTGGTAATTTGCTCAGCCTGCTCAAAAAGAATCGAAGTGGCCATTTTTGTGTGTAGCAACGTTGTCTGTACATTTTCTACTGTATTGTGTAGAGCTAGGTAGGTATTTTTCTTTATCGTTCTCCTCACCGTCAACAGTAGGGAATTTCAGCCGCAACCCTTGTTGCCAACATAACGCGACGCTGAAGAATGTCATTTCTTTTGTCTCATCTTTTTTTTTTCTGGCCTCTTCGCTTCTTCGCTGGCTGTTTCTTCTTATAACAGTTATTTGTCTAAATTGGAAGACAATAAGCAGGCAGGCAGGCAGGCTTAATTTTAGATAAGCTCGTGAATTAATTATTTGTTCTTGATTTTCAAGCGTGTCCTTCTTAGGCCTCCATTCACAATAGAAACGTTTAGATGCGGCAGATCTAATAATCTACATGCTGATTCTTTCCTTGAAATATATTTAAACTATTGACTCTTTCTTTTCGGGTTTTTCTCTTGTCATTGGATTTCCATTTTGTTTCCCAGTGCTTTTCTCTTTTGAGGTTTTACTTGTCATCCCTATTCAAATATAGCTCTCTTAGCTTTCCCGTTTTGCACACGGCATAATCTATTTACCCGATTCATAGTACAGTTTCTCTGGCAACCAATTTCGGCATATTCGCTTGGAAAATCGGAACAACAGTAAAGTAAAGTAAAGCTTCGCTTCTCTAATAAAGACATTCCGATCGTTCGTTATTAAAGTAACGATTTCTGGTACCTTTTGCAAAAAAGAAAACGTTGATGGTTATTGATCAATACTAAAAATGAACATCGAAAATCACATGGGTAGAAATAATAATTCAATGAAGCGGCAACCACCGTCGTTAAACCTCCTCAATTCATCAGATGGGGTTAATGCATCATCTGCAACAAAAATGACAAATTTTCCCTTTCAACAATCTTCCATCTATCATTTATTACAAACACCGCCATCTCCATCTCCAAATGCTTACAAGGTGTCTCCAATTCAACGGGGTTTCGAACCCATGTGCGTGTCCGCAGCAGCTATACCACCTGCAACAGCCACACCCACTAGTGCCACCGAGAAATGTCACAACATACGACTCGTATCAACAAGTTCAAGTGTGGCCCCTAGCAGCACAGCAATGTTTCATGAAGTTTCTCTCCCACATCCTTTTACAAATGATTCTTTTACCAGTGCTGGACAAACAATCTACCCGCAATGTTTACCATCTCCTCATAGAAATTTAGTTGCGTCTTCCTCTTATTCGTTTCACGATAGTGCTCAAAAAGCCGCCGTCGACAACTTTTACCACAAGAACCTGAATGAAGTTCAAAATAACAGATTTTGCTCATTCGTAAACCCTGGCAATCAAGAAAATTTTGAGCAAGTAAGAAAATTTTCGAAATTGGAAAATGGGGAAAAAAGTGGAAGATACCAAGATCAAGAGCAGCCTCCTCTTCAGCTGCCGTGGACTCGTCAAAGGCCACATTTACAACCCGCATCTCATCCTGGGTCGTTAATGGGAAAGCCGATCTCTCCATCTTCATATACAACAACAAACCCAGACGGACCCGGACTTTTGCATAAATTTCCTTCTGTAGGATCTAGTCAAGGTTTTGCAGAATCCACCCAAAATTCTAGTCCAAACGATGTTGGAGTCAAATTTGAAGCAAACATGGATAGGACTAATAGTTGTGACGTTTCATCCAATACTTCGACGATTAGAAGAAACACGCAGGAAGCTATGGCCAAAACAATTGCTGAAAGGCACATCGATAAACCGATTTCCGAGTATGCAACTATTGTAAGACAAGCAGAACTTGCTGTTTTAAATATGGATTCACAAACACACTCAAAGACATCAATGCAAATTGCAGAACAAAATCGCGAACGTGAAAGACAAGTGTATGCCTTCTTATGGTTGATGAAAAATTGTGTATCACAGCCTGATAGCTACGTCCCACGAGGTAGAATTTTCGCTCAATATGCGGCTTCCTGTGCGAACAATACTTTGAAGCCTTTATCGCAAGCTTCATTAGGGAAATTGATTCGTGCTGTCTTCCCAGACCTGACTACCAGAAGATTGGGTATGAGGGGTCAATCCAGGTATCATTACTGTGGACTTAAGTTAGCTCCTGATGAATCATTGAGTAGACAGAGCACAATTACAATTTCCGACCCAGTACGAGCTCCTCCTTCGGCTACTTCACTCAAAAAAGCTGATTCCAGTCCATTGCCACGTTCACAGCATACTTCAAGTTTACCTTCTTCATCTGCGGCCCCCGTCGACGGCGCAATAAGTTACGACTCAGTAGGAGCGGAAACAGTAGATTTTCTATCAAAAGCAGCGAGGCCTTCAATGACCAAATTAGAACCATCGCCCGTTGCATTAGAACAATTCTCAAGTGATTACGAAATGGTTTTCATGGATGACCTTTTCCAAAAGGTATTCGCTAATGATGTTTCAACTCCTTCCGATTATTCCTTGAAATTTCCTCCAATTCCTAAGGACAACCTACCACCTGGTACAGATGAAGATATAGTTTCCGCTTTAGAATCCTTGTATAATGTTCATTGCAGTACCATTTTTGAGCATATTAGGTTTATGAAATTTGATCAGTTGCCGCATTGCTTGCTACTATTTGGATCCGGTTCCATATCTCCACAAATGTACAACCTATTCATGTCTCCCGAATTATATGATTGGGTGTTTGAGTGTGACTTAATAACGCATGTTTCGTTGATCAAATCTCTATCACGAATGGTGACTGATTACGAGAATGTCTCTACAGCAGTCATAGAGAAGATAGAGAAGTTTTCTAAGGAGTACAATGAATTAGTTTCAAAGGCTATTATTGATTTGCCCCTCCCTATGGTTATTAAAAAAAAAGAGATTGCTGGAAATTTTTCCAGGTTGGTGCGAAAGTTGGTTAAGTATCTGAAATTCACCAAAGAAATCTTGAAAATTTTACCTAATTTCAAAAATATGAGACAAGATTGGGATTCTTATGTTAATTTGGATGACGTTCTAGACTTTGTAAACAGGGACGGGTATGAAAAGGTCATTGAAATTATCAAGACATTTATGACAGTTAACGTTCCTGCATTTTTAGATGAATTAGCTGCTGGTCATGTCCGATTGGACATATATGTCAAGGGTTATTGTGAATTACTTTCTAGCGTAAGAGACATGCCAGCTTATAAAATCATGGATGGCATTGCGATGTTTTCAAGAGCTTTTATGTCTGATATTAGTCTGGTTTTACAGCAAAAGGGCTTCCCCTGGTATTTCCTTGATATGCTTTCCAGTCTATTAGTGGGATATTGTTTTGAAGTAAACAGGTTTATTCGTTAATACATTTCTTGGCTCGTGTTGTTTATTTCGACAAAGCATATTAATCCTACCAGGATGCACCAATTTATGACCCGTTAAACAGGACAGGACACTAAAAAATATCAATGGGTGTACCTTTAAATCCTTACATATTAATATATAACGGAGTAAAAAATGTTAGTATTACTACACTACGTTCTTTATCACATGAGACAACCTTGGAATTTTACACATCATTCAGCGCTACGCATACGGCACCCTTATGATGGCCACCATACTGCCTCACAATTTCTCTAGTTGACAGGTCCCACAGCCTCACATAATGATCCGAAGATGCTGTGACGAGGTAGGCACTATCTGCGCTAAACGCACAATCCCACACCCATCTCTGGTGACCATCTAACGTTGTTTCCAATTCAAAATTGTCTTCAATGGACCACACCCTTGCCGTATGGTCTGCAGAACACGTAGCTAAATGCTTCACATCTGAAGAAAGCAAAATTCGTGTGATATATGTGTTATGTGATCTGAACTTGGTTACGGGCTTGAGGTTCGAGGCATCTGTGCGATTTGGCATCTCCCACACAAAGCAATTACCTTTGCTATTAGCAGCCACTAACATGGATCCATCACTAGCTAACGATAAGGATTGCAATGGTGTATCGTCTTCTGGAGTCAATTGATGCGTACACTGATTCTCACCCAAATCCCAAATACGAATATTTCCATCTCTATCACATGATATCAGCTCCCCCTGATTTGGATGTATTACTACCTCGTTGACTGGTGCGTTGTGTTTGTAATTCCTTGGAACGGAAGGCGCCCTTACATCCCAAACTTTAATGGTACCATCTTCACTTGATGTCACCATCCACTTATTATCTTGTTGAAAAGATACAGAAGTTACATTGCCACGATGACCTTCAAACGACGCGACGGGATTTGGATTAGTAGTTCTAATATCGTAAAGTCTTACATTCTGATGGCCAGCAGCAGCAAGTAACTTTTTATCACTGGTGATTTCCAACCTGTTCACCTGAGAATCCGAATGTTGAATAGTCCTTGAACAAACACCTGTTAAAGCTTCCCAAAACCTTATAGTATGATCGTAACCAGCAGATACTAAAAGCACAGACATGATATTCAAGATTTAGGTTGCTTTCCAGCTCTCATGATATATAGATATCAATACTGAACACCAATCGAAAAATGTCATGTCACATATAGCGTAATAAAATGGAAAGCCCAGCATATAAAGCCACGTGATGTCGGACGCTCAAGATTTTCAATCCGGACAAATATTTTTAAGGAAAATGCCCCAGAACATTCTAGAAAGCACGACTTTACTTCAAGGGATTTCTTGGAAGTTTGCAAGTTCTTGATCCGAGAAACAAAACCAAGCGGTCCCAGCTGGACAACAAATCTCCCTAGCGAATCTTTCTTTCTTCAATGTCGTGAATTTTATATATAAGACTTCAAGAAGGGAGTTTATAGATTTTTCTACCTTTAACTGAAAAGGTGCAACTGTATTTTTAGGATACTTAGTTCATTTAATCTCGAGTTTCTTAGTTAATTAACTCAATTGTTATTGCATAAAATAAAGACAAATATTAGAATATAATGGTCAAGGATACGAAGCTGTATGATCTGTTAGGTGTTGCACCTACAGCTAATGAGCAAGAATTAAAAAAAGGTTATAGAAAGGCTGCTCTAAAATATCATCCAGACAAGCCAACAGGTGACACAGAGAAATTTAAAGAGATTTCAGAAGCATTTGAGATTTTAAATGACTCTCAGAAGAGAGAGGTTTATGATAATTATGGTTTGGAAGCTGCAAGAAATGGTGGTCCAGCCTTCGGAGGTGCAAGTCCGGGTGGACCAGGAGGGCCAAGTGGTTTCCCTGGTGGTGCTGGTGGACCTGGTGGTTTTTCAGGTGGCCACGCTTTCAGTAATGAAGATGCGTTCAACATTTTTTCACAATTCTTTGGTGGTAGCTCTCCATTTGGTGCGGGCGCTAGTGACGATGGATTCAGTTTCTCTAGTTTCCCATCAGGCGGTAGTGGAGGAACAAGGTTTAGCTCCATGCCAGGCGGTATGCCTGGTGGAATGCCAGGAGGTATTCCTGGTGGGACGCATGGTGGTATGCCAGGAGGTATGCATGGTGGTATGCCTGGCGGCATGCCTGGTGGCTATAGATCGGGATCTGCTTCTCCTTCTCAGACCGAAGAAGATGTGGTCTCTGTCAACTTACCTGTTAGTTTGGAAGATTTATTTGCCGGTAAAAAGAAATCATTCAAGATTGGTAGAAAAGGTCCCAATGGAACTTCTGAAAAGACACAAATTGATATCCAATTAAAACCTGGTTGGAAAGCAGGTACTAAGATCACATATAAAAATGAAGGTGATTTCAATCCTCGTACTGGAGGAAGAAAAACGTTGCAATTTGTGTTGCAAGAAAAGTCACACCCTGTATTCAAGAGAGAAGGTGATGATTTGATTTTTACCTTACCACTGACATTTAAAGAGTCCTTACTTGGCTTTTCAAAGACAGTTCAAACAATCGATGGCAGAACTCTACCTGTATCTAGAATTCAACCCATCCAACCATCAGAAACCTCAACTTATCCAGGACAAGGTATGCCAGTAACTAAAAAACCAGGTCAAAGAGGAAATTTGATTGTTAAATATAAGGTTGATTATCCAATATCATTGAATGAGGCTCAAAAGCGTGTTATTGATCAAAATTTTTGAGTGAATAGTACGCCACCTCATCTTGTACATTAATCATTCACTGAGTCGAACATCCAAAGAGCTAAGATACCTACCATACATAAACTGTTCCATCTTGAGGCGTTTATATTTTAAATCCTGTGCTTTGAACCATCCTTGATACTCGAAAACCCCCATCATATCTATTAAGAATGATTGTTAACAATAAGTAATGATTCCATACCATAGATACATATCTCCAAATAAATATAATCTTTTTTAATATTATAAAAAACTTCATTCTTTAAAAAAAGGTTACACAATATACAATGCTACAATAGGCTATCCGTTGTAAATGAGGTGACTTCATTTCTTCGACTTCTTTTTCTTCTTCTCAGACTCTTCATCTTCATCGTCAGCTTTTCTCTTCTTCTCCTTTTTATCTTTTTTCTCCTTCTTTTCTTTCTTCTCTTTCTTTTCTTTCTTCTCCTTCTTCTCTTTCTTCTCCTTCTTTTCTTCCTTTACTGATTCCTCATTCTTGTCTTCCTTCTCTTCTTCATCAATTTTCTTGACCTCTTCAATCAGTGGAGTTGCTTCGGTAGCAGATTCTTTGGATGGAGCTTCTGTTGGGGCATTATCCAGAGGCACGTAACTTTTCTTCCAATCTTCTGGAGTGCTTTCGTTCACTCTGCCAAACTTATCTAATTTACCATCTGCCTTCATCTGCTTTTTCTTTTGAGCTATTGGGCCCAAACCCCACCTTCTAGGGTATAAGTCTCTTTCCATGATACATCTTTTGACCTTTGCAACGACACCATGATCACAAGTTGCTAAATCTACGGTAGACATTTGAGCGATGGCGACGGCAATAGCCTCACCCTTTGTAGTGATCAAGACCACCTCGTCATAAAGCTCAATTCCTTCTTCATAACGTAGTAGACCTGGAATCATCAGTTTGGCACCATAGCATACTGCGTTAACTGCAGAGTCTTTCACCACTATTCTCTTGTAACCGACAAGCAAAGTTTCTAAAGGCTGAATGATTTTTCTCAAATATGATTCGTCCCTGGTGTTGTCATAAACCCATTGGGCATCAAGAACATCATGTAGTGTGACCATGTTATCATTTTCAGATAAAGCACCAGACCTAACACGACGCAGTTCCTGCATATGACCTCCAACGCCCAACAACATACCCATATGGACACAAAGCGTACGCATGTAAGTACCGGCTTCACAAGAAGCCCAAAAGACACCCAAGTTTCTCTTATTGTCAAACTCAATCAAGTTGGAATCGTATATAGTACGCACACGCAATTGACGCTTTACAGCTGAGATCAAAGGTGGTCTTTGAAACAAAGCACCTGTAAGATTTTCCAATGAACGACCCAAATCTTTTTCATCTTTCAATGCATCGTGTAATCTGACAATACAAACATACTCCTTACCAGCACCTTGTTGAGATTTGACTAATCTAGTGGCTCTATCAATGCAGACAATCAAACACCCGGTGACCTTTGGATCTAAAGTACCTGAGTGACCAGTTTTTTCGCAACGCAAAATACGCTTGATCCAGGCAACAACTTCGTGGGAAGATGGATTAGATGGCTTATCCAAATTAATAACACCGGAACTGACATAAGATTTCAAGTCCCTCTTCAATGGAGAACTACCTACTGGGATTGGAGTATAATGACCACTTCTTACCAAAAGTTTGTCATAATTTTTCAATAATAGAGGCCAGTCACTGGTATCGGCTGATGGACCAGTTGATTCTGGTTTAATAATGTGTTCCTTAGACATTTTTTGGTATGGCAGTCGCTAATAATTATACACCTCGACTTCTATTTTTCCTTAGAGAGATACAATGTAATACTGAAATTTGTTTAAAATTATTTCATCTCATCTCATCAAGAATGAAAATTTTTCTCTTTGAAAAAATATTCACGTGATTACCTTTATCACTAAGAACGTTACCTCACTGTCAATTTCACTCTACACTGAGAATTCCTCGAAGGCCTATTTCTTAACTTGCCCTCTTCTTGAGTTTGCTTCACTATTCCTGAAACTGTTTCTTAAATTACTGTATATAAAGCTTACTTGGGTTTAGGAGATAATACGACTCGAAAGGCAACTAATAAGGGGTCCTTGAATCAATGGACAGTAATTTAAATACTTAGATTGCGGAGCATGTAGTCAGCGCTCATGGTTTAATATAAGTTTGAAGGATAGGCAGAAATTTAAATTATTTCCTTCGTACTTGGTGGGATGTAATTAATTCACTTTAGTAGGAATTTTTTTACGACCGCCTAGACATCTAAAAGCTGATTATAGAGCACAGTCATCTTATATACTTGCCATCACCTTGACTATTGTTGTTCAATAGCTTGATTTGTCCAGTGGGATCATATAAACTACTCACCAAAAAAAATTTAAAGAACACCCTCAATATCATCATTTATGCGTTAAATAACATGGTTGCAGGGGATCAAGAAAATTAGAACTTATGCTATCTGCAGGGTTTTTGAATGAAAACGCAAGAACTTGGATATTTTGGTGGGTTATTTGAATAGATCGAGTTGCCCTTCAAATAGTTCATGTGAATTGATGTTTAAGTGGCACGTATTCATTACACATACGAGTTTGATCGCTCTTTTTCGTAGAAATTGTTCATTACTTACCCAAGGTGGAGACAACTTTTTGTATATGCGTTCTTGTCAAAAATTGTTCTCGAGCTAACTCTCTAGTCTTTTTCACGAACATATCCAGCTTTATAGTGTCACGATTCAACAGGCGAGCCAACGCGTGGATCGCATCAGAAAGAGCATAATCTTTAGCGACCAATTGATATAGTTGACTGAGGACTACAGTTTCTGTAGCTGCAAGAGAAGAAGGATCCGGATCAGTGCCTCTAGTTCGTTCATATTCTTCTACTTGCTGTGATTGACGTCCTACCAGAACAATTTCTCTCTCTAAAGACGCCCTTGTATCATCTATGGATTTTGAAGCACTTTTCAGTCGTTCTTTTTCGAAGTTATACACTATCTCGAATTGCTTTATCGCAGATTTGATCGTAACTGTACGCTCTTCAAAGTTTTCTTTGACGAATCGATCTTCCATTGTATCCATTTGGTTTAAAGTCATCTGTAACTCAGTGAGTGCCCTTTTGTACAAGGGTTCTTCTTGATTGGCCACTTCAGAATCTAAAAGATCAATAGATATCGTGGGCGGCCTCTTTGGAAGACTTGGAGGTACCTTAGGAGTTTCTGGAACAAAGGAGGTATCGTTCTCTCTTACTGGTACTTTCGGGGGTATTAAAAAGGTTGTATCATTTATTGGGTAACTTTTGGATGCTATTGGAGTACTTGGTTTAGGAGGTATTGGTGGTCTTTCTGGCATATTTGGAGTCAAGGTACATGCAGGTTGTATTGGAGGGTGAGGTAGAACATTTTCCTCCATTTGATTGTTCAATGGTTCAACGAGGCAGGTATGGTTACATACTTCAAAGAGTTCTTGAATAACTTGAAGTATGTTATTTACACCAGGGTGCCATTTAGCAAATATAGGCAAAGACACGACACCATTTGGATTTACATATACACCCACTGAAGGTCTCGCGTTTTGTAACGATCCCAGATCAATGTAAATCAAAGGATGCTCGAGTGGATATGTTCTAGGTATCCAGATGAGCAGCGGTACAGGAAGTGTGAGTTCTAATTTCCCATATATACATAAAAGCAACTCCGATATACCGTTGGAATCCGTATATACTCGTGTTCTTGGCCTCAGTTGCTTAAATTGGCTCAATGTTGCAACACAATCATGGAATATCGTCCTACTATCTTGATAGACCTAGAGAGATGAGTATATGAATACATAATCGTTAGTATAATCTTGATGATGTGTGGTCATTTAAATAAACGAACGTACATACCGGTTGAATGACATTAAATAACCAATTGATTACAGATTCTGGTATATCTACCGAGTTCCTGGTTCTATGGGTCTCTGACATTACTTGCAGGTTCTTACGCTGCTATCTTCAAATTAATTCTCTTTATATCCGGTATATATTAACCCTCGCTGCCTGGGAAATACCATTTCTTGGTAGCGTTTTCATTATTGACGAAGCGTGTGCACAAAGCGATCAAGGGTCATGGAACTTTAATGTGTTGCATCGTAACTTCAGCTGAAAAGCGAATTTATGAAAATAAAGATCCCGAATTAGTCCAAGGAGACACCTAATTATGAGTTTGTATGTTTTTGAGTGTTCACGTTGTTGCTGATTATAACCTATTTTTGATACTAACAATTTTCACAGCTATACCGTTGTTGCTGCTTTTTTAATTGTTGCACTAGTTTCCGTTGTAGTTTGGGTGTTTGCTCCCAAGGAAAACCAAACGTATGTTATCAACATAGATGAAGGAAGATGAGATTGAAGTCTTAGCGCTTTGATTTCACCTTTTGGACGATACCAAGTAATACCTAAATATACTAACAAGATATATTGTTTTCAAGTGTTTGGAGGAGTACGGTCATTTTGACCCTCGCAATGATGTTCTTAATGTGGGCGATAACATATTTATGTCAGCTGCATCCCCTTGTGGCACCACGTCGCTCTGACCTAAGACCAGAGTTTGCTGAATGATGCATTGAAGTTAAAGAGTTAGTTAAAGGCAATGGCCGCAAATAAAGTTAACGTTTTGTAAAATATAAGTTATAATATATGAAGGCTCAAGACGCTAACTATGTGTATTAATTCAAGATTGGAATGCTAAATGTGTATAAAAGCATACGGGTATATAGAGAAGCATTATATCTCACTGTGTAGGGATGATTAACACAGTAAGTCGAGTAATGCATTCACACGATCCAGGCAAAGTACTCGTACACGGATGTATCAAAGTTGTGCATGAGACGTTACCTGGCTTCATCTCCTCCATCACAAGACCCACAATTTCACGGAAGAGTAAGAAATATGGGGCAGAAATAGGAGGTATTTAATCATTAAGAATTAAGTGGTCTATCAAAGCCGATATAACCTTATATCGAAGTCAAATGAACCAAACCAATGATACGGCTCTGTGCTTTTCATTGCTATTTGTTCTTATACTTTGTTTGAAAAGTAAAATAATGATGATTACTTGGAATATATATATATATATATACAGGAAATCAATGTTCTTTTGAGTTTGTTATTTTCCGGGTAATTTGGCAGCGAGCAAATCCGCACCACTTCGTTAGGTCTTGAAACATTGTATTTATTAATATAATGGCTCTTCAGTGTACTAAGGCATTGTTTTGAGCTATAAAGCACGTTATTACCAATTAGTGTGCTCCAATAAATGGGAGCGGTAACTTCATTATTTCAAATTTCAAAAGACTTTGGACTTCTCATAGCATCCACATTTGGTTTCTGTGCGGCCATCCTTTTCAGGTTCCTTTCAGGTGTGGTTCATATTCTACACTATGCCTTGATAACGCAGACTTACCTACTACTCTATACATTTGTATGGTCACCCATATTTATTATTTTTTCAAATATATTCCAACTTATCTTTTTACCCATTAATATACCGCTAAAACTATTTACTGGGACTTCGGTACAAAATGTTCTAGTAAAAGCGAATACGTGGACGAGTAGATACATAATTATTACGATATCTCAGTATGCTTTGGTTTTAATTGTGTTTGGCGTCGCAATTGGACTAATCTGTGGTGTTTGTCTGGGCATCGTACATTCACTGATGCAAATTCCTGATATTAATGTGGATATACCTATATTATTTTGGCAACACATTCCTACACTTTGGAAAAGGTTCGGACTGCAATCTTTTCCTAATACATCCCAAAATTCACTGCTGTTCAACGAGGAAAGACTTAATATTCCTACTCCTAGCCCATCTATACCACCCTCTGGAATAATGGAACCATTGTTTGCAGAAGCTTCTGCAACCGCTAATACGATGAATCGCAAAAAATCTTGGCAACGGCGCTCTACCTCGTCTAAGGAAAGTGTATTAGAAATGGCCTCGAAACTTCCCAGTGACTTTTTCCAAAAGAAAAATACCGTTGCTGAAGACTTCAAAGGCCAAGAAACACAGCCATATTACCAAACCCCCGGTCAGTCGCCTCAAAACGTAACGCGTGATGATTCCAGTTATGTTTCCACTGATATATGGGATCAGTTCGATGAACTACCTAGTACGCTACGAACAGACGGCGGTTTAAGTACACTTTACAGTCGTAGGCCATTCACCGCCACTAGCAAGGGTGAGACAGCATATATGGCTAAAATGAAAAATAAAAGCTAAGATTTTTAAAATTAAGATTGTATAATTAGAAAAGGAATGGTAAGATATTTTAGAAATATTTTTTAAAATTAATCAACTATCCGGTTTTTTGAAAGTTAGTAACTGACTTCAAAATGTTAATATAAGGTGTACCATCATCACATAAATAAAGCCCATAGATAAAGTTTCCTGGGAAATGGATTTTAACGGCCCTAATTCATCGAATTTTCATGGTGCTCCGTGCATTACGAGCCATGTAGCTTTATACATGTTCCATACTAATTTTTTAATTATTTGATGTCACCCGGCACATCCTACCAAACATTGGTCGATCTACTATAAGGTTGAAAGCACTCCCATGGAGTACTATTGCTGCTTGTAGAGCATCTCAATAGAATTATCTATGTTCCAGAGTATTACCCAATAACCTCGATTGCAAAAGGTATGAAAAAATCTAAAAAAATACACTCACGGTGGGGGTCGAACCCACAATCTTCTGATTAGAAGTCAGACGCGTTGCCATTACGCCACGCGAGCATTATGAATTATTTTCAATAAAATATGATATACTATCTGCAGTAGCTTTAATTGAATTGAGTTATTGTATTGCTCGAGCCGTATCTTGTTAGAATGAGGAAGAGCAAGCTTTGGTAGACTATGGTAATGTTCAGCCCTTATCCAAAGTAATGGTGTACTTCCGATCTTCCTTAGTCCTCCTGGAATTCTAGCTAAAGGCTATTTGATTACCTTCCTGTTAATGAAGTATATTATGTATCTTTTTCTTAAGGAAGCGATATGATGTACCAGACAGTGGTTTCTTATGACTGGTTTTGTAGCTCGCCAGTACTTAGAATCGAAAGATTTCGACTACTGGTATATTCTTTATCAATACAATCTCAGATTTTGTTTATGACAGGCTTAATTTACTTGGTGGTTTAGCAATTCTGTTTCCTACCGTCCTATATGTTGAAGAACGGCATAGAGGTGTAATAACGTAAATCAATATCTACTTTTCTCCTTTTCACTGGGTAGCCATTATCGTTAGCATTTGCTCGCCCCTATATATGATCCCACTTGCGCTTTCTTAATCCTTATACGATCACACGTTGCAAGTCACGGTATTCTAAAACGGTGCTTGATAGATTCGACTTAGAGTAATACTGCACGTATTCTTCACACTTCGAGAACCTTCGCTAATTTTTCAAATCTACTCAAATGCATGAGTTGTTTCAACCACGAGTATATCGTTGCATGTAGGTGCAAAAGGACTACTAATAACTTCGTTCCCCCCCCCCACCAAAGTTTTGCACAGGGTTGTATGAACTTGAAATATTCGTGCTTTCAGAAGATATAGAATCAGTCATAGTTTCACCTCAGCAATAAAACCTTATGAAAATCTGGCGCTCGTTAAATCTACTAGCTCCCATTTCAATTTCGGATTTGAATGTATGCACCGAACTCCAACAGCCAATCCATGACAATGCATCGCCCTTATTATTGAAGATGAACACAGGCGGACAGTGGGTGGACATCCAATCGCGGCTACAGCATTTCTTCATTGCTAGCTTTTTGAATGTAGTAAAGTCGGAGAGTCATGACTACTTGATAGTTCCACTACATTACTAACAAAATAGAGATCAAGCTTGCCCATAGAATGGGGCAATGCTTTCTTGCTTGCCGTCAGGCTTTTTCACGTATGGCGCCAAAGATTTACTTTCGTGCGGCCTCTAATGCTTCTTCTAACGTATGAATTTTCTTGCAACGTATCATATTGTACTAAACTGCAGGGCTAAATCAGCACTCTCGTATTCTGTAAAAATAAATTCTTGAAAAAGCCAATGAACTCAAGTTCAATGTTGTAACGACAATATTCGAAGTCTGGAAAACATCCAGCGCAACCGGCTTCTCTTAGCGGTACATGTAGTAGATTTGGCTGCCCAATTTTCGTCTCTCGTTTGATTGATTAATGGCTGGAAATATCATGGCCATATATATATGATTCGACCTGCCTGATTGCAGATTCTTGAATTCGAAATTCCACACTACCATCAGCCACTGAATTTATTACCGTTTTTCCGGCAAAGTTGTAAACCGCCATGTCCGCCCTGAAATAAAGTTCCAGCAATACTATCCGGCAATACAAAGTCGACAGATCTGAAGGGAAAACACACAAACAGCGTGGCGTCAGGATTTGACCGTTCGCAGCCCATGAAGGTGCCCACTCAAATATTAAATCGTGTAGGTCTGAGTTTTTCAAGTTCCCAAATAACGTCGCCTCTGAAACATTTGGGAACAGCAAGAATGTCTTCCTCGAAGGAATCCTACTTAGAGTTGGTTAAACAAAATATTTCGTTTCTGAAAACGAGATTTTACTTCAAGCGTGGAGAAATAAGTGTCATCCATTCACCACAAGAATTTTACGAGACTCTCAAGAGAAAGATATTACAAGCTGAAGACAGAATATTCATCGCTTCTCTTTATATTGGTAAAACACAAGATGAGCTACTAGACTGCATCGCGGAAGCACTAAAAAAGAACTCCAAGCTAAAGGTGTACTTCTTAATCGATGGACTTAGAGGCACGAGAGAAGCTCCATTTAAATGTTCTGCCTCATTATTAGCACAGTTACTGAAAGAATATAGTAATCGGGTAGATATCCGCCTTTATAGAACTCCAGCATTTGTTGGTTGGAAGGGTTCGGTTGTACCAAAAAGAATTAATGAAGGACTGGGACTTCAGCATATGAAAATATACGGGTTCGATGACGAAGTTCTTCTCTCGGGAGCCAATCTATCTACCGACTATTTTACCAACAGACAGGACAGATACTATCTTTTCAATTCGAAACCTTTTTCAAGCTACTATTTCCGACTTCATCAGCTGATTAGTTACCTTAGCTATAAAGTCAAGTATACGAATAGTGCACAGAATTTCCTCATTTCCTGGCCTGCGTCAAATCTCGCAATTGAGCCAAAGCATAGTAAGAAAAGGTTCATACAGGAGGCATCTGCTGTGCTGGACAAGTTCTTAAATATGGAGGAGGATGAACGGTCTCCACATAAGAGCCACGCCAATGATATTGAGTATCCAACAGTTGTGTATCCTATATCGCAATTTACTCCCTTGTTTGGCAAGGGACATGATAAGTCAACGGAAAAGCGTAGCATTCTAGCTCTTATATCTTCAATTTCCGATCCTTCTATAACGTGGACATTTACTGCAGGTTATTTTAACATGTTGCCAGAAATTAGGAAAGCTCTGGTGTCCACACCATCAAGAAATGCCACTGTAATCACGGCCTCCCCGTACGCAAATGGCTTTTATGAGTCGAAAGGAGTATCTGGCCATCTTCCCGATGCCTACCTCCATCTCTCCAAGAAATTCTTACAAAACGTCAAGCAACATGGAAAAGAAGCGAAAATTGTTCTAAGAGAATGGAAGCGAGGTATTGTTAATAAACCTGGTGGATGGTCCTACCATGCGAAAGGGCTATGGATCAGTGCTATGGATGGGAAAGAATGCCTTCCGATGGCTACATGTATCGGATCTTCCAACTACACAAGAAGAGCCTATTCTCTCGATCTAGAATCTAACGCTATAATAATCACAAAAGATAAAGAGTTGCGACATAAAATGCAGAAAGAGCTAGAAAATCTTACGCAGCACACAAAAGTAGTTACCCTTGACGATTTTAAAAATGATCCTGCTAGGCGGGTCAGCACGGGCATCAAGATTGCGACCACATTTCTTGGTACTAAATTGTAATGCACGCAGGTCTAATTTCCAACACCAAAGCTTACTATTTACAGATCGTATACAATTTTTTATAATTTCAATGCTCTCCATTAATTTTTAGAGTATCATCTACCTTTCGGAAGATATGGTTTCGTCCCCAAATATAGGAACTGAGCCTGATAAAGAATTCCAACCAGCGAAAGGCTCTCTATCGTTTTTACAAATACTGGTGTAAGGTTGAACGGGCATCTGTAAAACTCAATCTGTTTAGGTAATATAGCCAACCCTACTAGTGCAATGGAATTACTTAGGAAATTTATGAGAACATACTTCGATGACAGACCTCTTGTTGATGAGCCCATCCAATTGAGCGTTAACTGTGGTAGAAATCTGAAGGCTCGTAGTAGGTTTCCAATAACCCATAGATAATTAATATGTTCCAAGTAAAATACACCAAACCTTCCTGAATCGCTCACTGGAAGATTATAACATGAACAGGTATAAGTAAAGATACCAAAAATGGCGGATATAACCAAAACGAATACGCATATTTTTGAAAGACCTTGATATATGTGCTTGGTGGTTCTGTAGAGTATCAATTGTCGAATTACGAGTGCCGAAGCAGCCATGATTAGAATGTCTTTGGAAAGTAGCAACAAGGAAATTGGCACTTGATTTTTATCCACAGGGTAGAAAAGTGGAAATCTTTTGGCGAATTGGGACCTAAGTAACGGGGACAACCTATAGTTGAGAGTACAGTATATAGAAAGGCTGTTTCCTAAAAGATCAAGCACAAATAAATCATAGGAAAGACCATATATTGAGTGGTGAAGTTTGTTATAACGTCTTTGGTAAAGGATAGCCACCATCTAATGAAAAAAAAATGGAACAACATGGTTATATCTGGTTAGTATAAGATCATTATAAGAGTTGGAGCAGACGAAACATTGATGCTTAAATCATACAGAGAGAAGGCCAGATACGGATTGCACAAATATAGCATGCATCTGATCTTGTATCACGATAATGTTTGTTGGGTTGAGCCTTGTAAATTGATCATTTCGTACTCATTACTTTCTTTTGCTAGCCGCTTTTTTTCGCTAAATCTGGAGAAGAGCGCAAGCAAATTAGGAAAAATGTAAGACGATCTTTTATGTTTACACCACCTCACAAGAATAAATAGAACCAAGCAATGGATTTTCAAGAAGGAGATATATCACAAGGAGGGTCTTCGAATCCTGTTACTGTGCACTTCGAGAGGGCAAAGACCCTCTACAGGCTCTACCTAGACAAGGCAGTACCACAGGTAAAAGAAAGGTGGGCTGCTCTGGGATTGCTGGTAACTGTATTTCTATTGCGGATCATACTTTCACAAGGGTGGTATGTTGTATGCTATGCTCTTGGAATATTTCTATTAAACCAGTTTCTGGCTTTCCTAACTCCAAAATTTGATGTGTCTTTGCAACAAGATGAAGAAAATAAAGAGTTGGAGGCAGGGGAAAGATCTGATGAGTTTAGACCATTTATCAGACGGTTACCAGAGTTTAAATTTTGGTACAATTCTATTAGAGCTACTGTTCTTTCCCTGTGTTTGACTTTGTTTCCTTTCATGGATATTGCCGTTTTCTGGCCAATCCTGTTAATGTACTTTATCTTGTTGTTCGCATTGACTATGAGAAGACAAATCCAACACATGATAAAATATAAATACATTCCGTTAGATATTGGTAAGAAGAGATATACACGTTCGTCAACCTAAATGCTTCGTCGTTCAAGTCAGTCATTGTGCGTATGCGAGAACCCTGACCCATTGGAAGATGACACGGTTAATGTAATCAACACTAGAGATTAAATATGTCTATCAACATTGAAATTAGACGTTCATATAAATAGCCTTCAAGTAGCATAGCTTTTTATCAATATTTAGAGATAAATAATGCCCGTCAATCGATCGGTTTACTGGGTGTACTGCTGCAACATGGGCTCTTATATGCTTAGCCAATCTTTCCTTGGAAATTTTAATTATACTTATCATTTAAAGAGCAGCAATGTGCAAGACATCACACGAAAACACCTAACATGAGGATTCTCAGCATCACTAAAGGATCGCACAACAGTGATGAAGCAATAATCACAATATTACCTCAGGACAAGGAAGATTTGTTTACAGTGCACCAACTAATTGATAAGGATGATGAAGTAATTTTCAAAAAAATGGTCACGACAAATATGGATGAGACAGGCAAGAAGAAGTCTACAGACTTAGTTAGACTAAAGCTGCAGATAATATCCAGCGAATTCGATATGAAAAATGAGTCCTTGAGATATAAGGGTGTCAGTGTCGTCGACGAAACTGGCAAGGCCAACGTGAATATTCCAGTTGGTAAATTTTTCAGTTTTACAGTTAATTATTCGTATTCATTTACGATATTAAAACATGATTTTAATAACTACTCCCAAAAATTGCTTGATGAGGCAAGTCAGGTGGGGCACAAAGCTGATACTGCTGCAGTTGTGTTGCAAGAAGGAATTGCTCATGTATGCCTGTTGACGCCTTCCTCGACAATTTTGAAACAAAAAATTGAGTACTCTATGCCAAAGAAGAAAAGGGCTACTGATGTCGCAAAGTTTGATGACAAAACTCTAAAGTTCTACAAGGCCATTTATGGATCCGTGAAGAAGAATTTTGATTTCGATAAGTTAAAGATGATTATATTGTGTTCTCCTGGATTTTATGCAAAAACCCTCATGGAGAAAATCTTCCAGTACGCTGAGGAAGAACATAATAAAGCTGTCTTGGACAACAAAAACAAGTTCCTTATCGCGCACTGTTCGACCGGTTATTTGCAGGGTATCACTGAAGTCTTGAAGGATCCATCGTATTCATCGAAATTACAAAACACGAAGTACTCTCAAGAGGCACTCATAATGGATGAGTTTTTACAGCATCTAAACAACGACGACTGCAAAGCCTGGTATGGAGAGGCAGAAGTACAAAAAGCTGCTGATATGGGTGCAATTAATGTTCTGCTTATCACAGACACTTTATTGCGATCAGACGATATCGACCAGAGAAAAAGGTGTCTTAAATTAGTGGACAGTATTGAGCAAATGGGAGGGAAAGTTTTAGTATTTAGTGCTCTGCACAACTCTGGAGAAGAATTAGATAAACTGACGGGTCTGGCGTGCATACTCAAGTATCCCCTTCCAGACCTTGATGAGGATGAAGAATAAACCCGCTAAGTATAGGTCTTAAACAGCACTACATAAACTTTCGTTTATAATCTTCTAGCTTCACAATTCTTATATCTTGATCAAAAAGCATCACGTGCTACACAAATCTATAAAAGCTCATTTAAAATTGAATAAGATATTCTTTTAAATAATATAAAATATTAATTGATATTTATTAATTATAACAATATATATTTTTGTGCTGTACAAGGCGTTGCCGTGTTTGTAATTTGTTGTGGTTTCCGAAGCCTAAAACCTGGTTATGAACTAAGAAAAAGCACAGGCGTGTGCAGAATTTTTAAATTTTTACATGCTTTTCGCGAGCTGTAAATAGCATTGCATTTACGTCTCATCTTTCAGATTTTAAGTATGCATCGATGAAAACAAGTTAGAGCATTGTAGCAGTGTAACCAAGTCCTAAATATAGTATTCTAACTATATGGCAATCTTCGGGAGCGTTGCGCTTTCATTATTATATTGACTTTTAGGCTGTGATTGCAGCACTGCCTATTTTGAATTAATTACGAGGATCTCTAGGTCAATCTTTGGAAAAAATTACGTGTTTTAAGATCGATATGAACATGGTCGTAACAAAAGACTTTTTCGCATGTCAAGTTGAAGACATTTTTAATTATATAGTAGATATTTCAGTGCCTCTCTCCACTCAACGTTGATACATTCCATTGGTTGACACTTGAGCAGAAGCCCGGCTGCTAGCGTTTTCTTTTAGGGCAATTAATTGTCTTGCTCTGAAACCTTCATAATGTATAAAAGAAGTGCTTTCAATGAGATCTTGGAGGTGTGTTCTTATCAAAAACTCCCTCAAATAGACAAATTCACATTGGTTAATGTCTTCAACATTAATGGTACCCCAGCGTGTTTTTCTCCCTCTAAACGTTTCTCCATTGATTTCAATTTCCTTTTCGGAACCAACGACGGCAAATGGAATGATTGATCTTATACTTTCGTTTAACTCCAGTTCTTCTTCGTTGAGCTCGTCAGAATCGTAGGGATAGATACGAAAGTTGTGTTGTTTGAATTCACTCTGAATAATCTCTCTAAATTGAACTCTTTCTTCCAAGGTTAAAGTATCTGCTTTACCAATTACCGGAATAACGTTTGCGATTTCAGTCAATCTTTTTAAGGTTGAGACGTCTAAGGCTGTAAGGCCTTTACCATTTGGTTGTATAAAGTACAGAATAGCATGAACACGAGTGTCGTTAATGTATTTCTCACGTTGCGCAGTCAGTTCTTTACGTAAATACTGAGAATACTGTTCCTTAATATATTTAACAATAGGCTCCCAGACTTTATTGTTATTTATTTGATCTCCAAATCCTGGAGTATCGATAATGTTAATATTTAAACGCACCCTATCTTCTACCAATGAATGGGAAGACATTTTGATTTCAGTAGTCTTGCTGATTGGTCTAGCACTTATATCTGCACCGGTGAGAGAATCAATCAAATGAGAGGAGAATAAAGTATTGATGAGGGTACTCTTACCCAAACCAGAGTGGCCGACAACCATTATATTGAATTGAAAGCCTTTCTTTAAAAGACGATGTTCAATTTGGCTGGTAATGGTGTCGAAACCAACATACGATGTTGGTTGGATACCACCAAAGGGAGCAGAAAGAGGCGTGACTGACATGGTAATGAGCTGATAAAAGTAAGGGCGGGCCTTTTTTTGTACGATATACGACTCAGTAGAGTTATTATAGAAGTAGACGATATTGATCTTAGTCCCTAAAGACAGGAGTATCGAGGACGCGTTTTGTTTTTTGAAAAACCACAAATGATGGATATGCAAATTGAATTCCGTGGTAGGTGATATTAAAATTTTTTAAAACAACGACTTTAGTCAAAAGATGAAAAAGGATAGCGCATAGCTTCAAGATAGTAGAGCTCAAACAATAATAGATGAGCGATGCTTTTTCCAGTCGTGCCTAAATTGTCACTTTTCAGAAGTGTATTATCTGGTAGCGTCACTGTTCCATGGTCAATCCCGTTTGGAGGTCCTGTAGCAGCATTACCTAGGCAGTTACCTTTGAAACTCAGGGATTTGGTAAACAGGAGATCAAATGGTGAACTAAGTGGGCAAATTGTTGATCAAGATTTCTTTTCTAATAATGGTATACTGTTGGCCGTTCCCAAAAAGAAGGTTTCACATCAAAAGAAGAGGCAGAAGTTGTATGGACCAGGCTCGAAACAACTCAAAATGATTCATCATTTGAATAAGTGTCCCTCATGTGGTCACTATAAAAGTGCTAACACTCTTTGTATGCACTGTGTAGAAGAAATTAGGCATATATGGAAGAGCCATACATTGCGTAAGCCAGAGGAACCCTTACAGGAGCAGCAACTTTCAGAATTGGATGAAAGGATTTTGTATCCTGGAAAAAAAGAGACGGAGTACACGGAAAAGTTGAAGAATAAGGGTACTTACTTAGAACGTCGTTTAAGATCTTTACCTGTAAGTGATAAGAAATGAATGTCTCTCATATGGAGATATAATATGTCATTCTTACAAGCCATGTATATAGAACAGTCAATGTACCATCATTCACTCTTTCTCTCTTATTCCTGTAACCATATAAATGATAAAACATTCTTATTATCTACGAGTTAGCAAATATACTCATACATTCATTTGAGCAGTATAGAATTTCTGCATCTCTTTCTTTTTCACCGCTGGAAAATTTCAAAATTATCCGATGAGATGGAAAATATGAGAAATTTCAAATGCTCCAATCGTTCTTTGATCTAACTTCTCTTCACAAAAACCTGTGGATATTTCTACATTTAAAAGCATCATTCTCATATGTCTTGCGGTTCAAAAAGGCACAAGAGCGTCCCTAATTATCGCATCAATATCTTCGCGGTGGCGCCAAAACATCCATTAGGTATCAAACCTTCAGGAAATGCTCTTTTAGATCTGATCGACTATGATTCAAGAGAGAAGTTGAGAACAAACTTATTGGGTCACTTATCAGTTTTTTCAGAAGAACTTTTAGTGGAGCTCCTTTCTTATATTACCAATCCGCTTGATTTGAAGAATGTAAGTCATTGTTCAAGAATTTTATATGCTTATACCTACTCTGAAGAGTATTGGAGAAATCTTTACATAAGAGAGTATGGTCGCCTAGAGAAGCTTCAAGATGGTGCTGATATAAGACCATTTGGCAACAGAGGATGGAAAGGGACGTGGAGAAAAAGCGTTCTCAATATAAACGAAGAAGCGCTAATTCAGTCGAAGATGATATTTTCCGATCTACTATACAGACCATTTCAATGCTCACAAATAGATTATTCATATCTGTTTAAACAAGTGATAGATTACGAGGGAAAATCTAGTGAACTCTGTCGTACATTGAATTCAGAGTTTGGTATAGAACGATTTCATGAAGAGGACTTTACTCTGGAAAACTTTCGAAGTAACTATGTTAATAAACCCTTTATACTGCAGTGCGATCTCAATAAGAATAGGTGGCCCAAGTGGGACTTTGATCAATTGCTAGAATTGTTTCCCAATGAAATTTTTCGCCAAGAGGCTGTTCAATGGGAGCTTTCTCAGTATCTTGATTACGCGAGGAACAACAGGGATGAATCACCTCTTTATTTGTTTGACTGTAATAGCAAAACAATTGAAACAGTTGCTAAAAAATACGAACCTCCAAATATATTCAAATCTGATTTTTTTAAACTATTTCAAGTCGAAAAGATCCACTGTAGACCAGACCATAGATGGTTGATTGCAGGACCAGCCCGTAGTGGATCTACATTTCATAAAGATCCCAATCAAACCTCAGCGTGGAATGTCGTTCTTAGCGGTATCAAACTATGGATACTATTGCCTCCTGACGTCAGCCCTCCTGGTGTCACTGCTGATAAAGACGAAGAAGAAGTAACAGCACCTATTGGAATCTCGGAATGGATTTTATCAGGTTTTTATAATGATTCGGTAAGGCTGGCCGGCATGGGTAAATGTCTCATTGGCGTTACATTTCCTGGTGAATGCCTTTATGTGCCTACAGGTTGGTGGCATTCGGTCATCAATATTACTGATTGTGTGGCGCTGACAGAAAATTTTGTACCGGAGCCAATTGTTGGCCAAGTTTTGAATTTTTTCAAGAATAAAAGTACTCAAATATCAGGTTTTCATCTTAAAGATGTCGTCACGTCGGTTAAAGGTTTTTTGGATAGCATTAAAGACAAACCTGATGCAACTGGGAGCAATATTAAAATTTTGCAAGACTTTTTACGCAAGAGCGAGGATTCTGAATACGACAATGAGGATTGTGGAGTCCAATCCAGATTAAACACTAAAATACCTATTTACGAATTTTTCGTAGAACTAATCAAACAATCTAAAGACAAAGATGTCTTACCCATAGCATTGGAGACACTAAGAGAGATAGAGGGAAAAGAAACGGATAACGAAATTAAAGTATCAGAGACCTGGAATAAGCTTAAGGAAGGAAGCGGTCAACCCTTCTCGTTTGGATTTCCTGTAGATTAAAAGACTTGATTAAGCAAAATCGCCCATAATATATAGTCGATATATCTACAGCATGGTCATACTAAAATAATATCTTCTAGTATAAACGGCTTTTAAATTACATAGATTGGAATAACAAAAATCAACTTTTTAAATAAAAAATAAAAAATAAAGCAGCCTGTATTCTATTTCATAGAATGATCCCACCATCGTCATCTTACTTTCCCGCGCCCAAGTTAGGGAATAATACGGAGGCAATCAAGATTCTTATCTTCCTCCGAAGCCATGGTTAGGCATCTGTTTCGTTCTCTACATGACAACACAACAATTGTTTTTAGGCTCAGGTTCCTTTTTCTCGACAACTTTTTCAGTTTGTCTCTTAGGAGCCTCTGCTTTCTTGGTAGGATTTTCAGTTATCTTCTTTTCCGCTGTTGAAGGTGCAGAAACGAACTTTGCAGCAAGTTCGTAAAATGTTTTACCTTGAATTTGAGCAATTCTCAACTCTAAATCAGAAGCATTTCTAGAAAGATCAGAACCAGCCATGGTACCCGCACCCCATGGTGAACCACCATGGGGTTCATCAATATTAGCCAATTCAGCAAGCGCATTCTTATAACCTAATGGAATATAAATGATACCATGGTGAACCAAGTAGTTCATGGCATTTTTTAAGACACTCTCTTGGCCGCCACCAAAACTTGCACTGCTAACGAAAAGGCCAGCCACTTTGCCATTTAAAGAGCCTTTAGTCCAAAGGCCTGCAGTTTTATCCCAAAAAGCTGCCCACTGAGCTGGTAAGGCGCCAAATCTTGATGGAATACCAAATAAAAAGGCATCATATTCTAGCAAAGTTTCAGGGGTAGCTACTGGAATATCAGCAGGTTTCTCAGGAGCCTTCATTTTTCCCAAAATCTCATCAGATAAGGTCTCTTCAACTCTATATATATCTGCCGTACCACCAGCTGATTCTACCCCTTTCTTAAGAGCTCTTGCAAGGCTATCAATATGACCATATAAAGAGTAAGTAACAATTGCAACTTTAACCATTGTGTGCGCTGTAGAATTTTTATTTTATTTATAAGACTGGAAGGGAGGCTTATTTACTGAATTTGGCCAACTAATAAGTTCAAAAGGACTTTGAAGATGGAAGTAGTAACTGAACGACGAAAAAAAACGAATGGTAATTGATACTGAGAAAACAGATTTTCAACTTCGAAAGATTGTTGTTACTCCTTCTCTTATAAATATATATTTTACATGATTACATTGACGCCTATCAATATGGCTGTTGTCCCTACTTTTTTCCCTTCGAGTAAACAAAAGAGGGGTATGGGTTGGCTAATGTGAGCCCCGGTAAACAGACATATAGGTGCATAAAGCGGTGGTTCAATACAACGAATGAGTAAGATGGTAAGTAATTAAAATCGACAGATGCACAAACTGCAATCATTACGCATTACTTTCATAATCTTCCAGCAGGTTGAGGTTTATGATCTTGGGAATCAACCCTTCATAAGCCAAGACGATCACTATAGACGAAAGACGAAAAGAGTAACGCCCCACGCGGGGGAAAGATGGCTGCTTGAGTAAGCATTACTTAATATCTTTCCTCTGACGATATTTTGCTACAGACAGTAATTCGAATTTGTCAATTCATTGAGAAATTTCAAGCATTCATCTTTGTAGGAAGGAAGGATGGAAGGAACTGAGTAGAGTAGAGTAGAGTTGAGTTGAGTTGAATTGAATTTCATAATCATTATACATATAGACGTAAACATGTTAACCCTACTTTGGGTTATTTAAAAGTAATAAATAAATCGACGATATTTGCTTAGTAGTAATAAAAAGGTCATCAGTCATTTCGGAGTAAAAGAATAAAACAATAGTAGTTTTGGTTTTTTTTTGAGAAAATTGTTTACATGGAATGCGAAGTATGCCTTGCGTACGCCTGTTTGTCCATTCAACTTATTTTCTAATGCATTTTTTTTTGTTTGATTCTTCATGTTTATTTCTTAGCATTAATACCTTTGATTAATTCAATGTATTTCTCGGTGGAGAAAGATTTTGGTCTTTCAATTGGAGCGCCTACAGCTCTGTCAATGATTAATTGTGGTAACACACCGAAAGCTCTTGCGACACCAAACAGTACGGTATAAAATGAAGCTTCGGTCAAACCGTAGTATTGTAATAGAACACCGGAATGAGAATCAACATTTGGCCATGGATTTTTAGTCTTACCTTGTTTGGTCAATACACCTGGTGCAACTTCATATATCGTGGAGACTAACTTAAATAATTCATAATCTGGGAAATGCTTTAAAGCAAATTCTCTTTGAGCGGTATAACGAGGATCAGTCTTTCTTAAAACGGCATGACCATAACCTGGAACGACTCTACCAGAGTTCAAAGTTTCCCATAAGTATTTTTCAATGGTATCTTTGGAATAATCACCGTTGACTTCTTCTCTTAGCTTGAATAACCATTCCAAGACTTCCTGGTTAGCACGACCATGTAATGGACCAGCCAACCCGTTTAAACCAGCTGCAAGGGATAAATATGGTGAAGATAAAGCTGAACCAACTAAGTGAGTGGTATGAGCGGAAACGTTACCACCTTCATGATCAGAATGGATAGTTAAATACAATCTCATTAATTCAACAAAATCTTTATTGGAGTAACCCAATAGATGTGCTAAATTTTTACCGTAATCAGCATTTGGATCGACCTCAACGATTTTACCATCTTTAAAGACGTTGCGGTAAATCTTGGATGCAATCACTGGCAATTTACCTAGAAGATCTAAAGAATCTTCAAAAGTATAGTTCCAGTAATCTTTCTTGGCAACACCTTGAGCATAAGCTTTAGCGAATTTTGATTCACTTTCCAAAGCAGTAACAGCAATAGAAAATTGAGCCATTGGGTGTAGATCTTTTGGTAAACTATCTAACAACGTAGAAACATGTTCTGGTAATTCCGATCTAGAGGCCAAATCAGCTGAAAATGCCTTAACTTGAGCTTCGGTTGGAATCTCACCAGTCAATAATAACCAAAACAAAGCTTCTGGTAATGGTTCATCACTGTTAGCAGCTTTTGGTAATTCCCTTTGAATATCAGGAATTGTAAGACCCCTAAATCTAATACCTTCTTCTGGATCCAAAACTGAACCTTCCCAAACTAAACCTTTGATACCACGCATACCACCATAGGCTTGTTCTAATTTAACTTGGTCGATTACTGTGTGACCATACTCTTTCTTGAATTGCTTGATCTCTTCAGCTTTTGCTGGGAATATTTCTGCAAATCTTTCTTTTAAAGTCTTTTCAGCATTGCTATAGGCACGAGAGGCAAGTAATGCGGAAATAGCTTTCTTATTGCTTCTAGTATGCTTTAAAGCACCCTTCGCTAGAGCAGTTCTTGTGGATGTGCACAATACGGATGACATTTGGTATAGACTTTTTTACTATTTTTGTGGATGATAATACTTATATGTGTATGTCCAATGAGAAACTTATATAGTAGAAAGTAAATCCGTCAAAGTACATGAACAAACCACAAACAGTTTATTTTTTACCTGAATTGAAGGAATATTTATACAATGCTAAAAAAATTGTTATGATGATATCTTTCGGACCTCTGACGGAAAATAATCCTGGGATGTCATTGGCCCAAGAACGACGCATGACACCTTGTATTATTGTTGTTCGATGATATTTGTAAATAACCAAATGAATTCAATTGAAATGATGGGGGGGAAGAGTAGGATTAAAGGGATATCGTAGAGCTACGCGAAGATTGAGATAAAAGAAGGGGGGGGGGTCACACACATTTTCCTGGAACCTGGTTGGCTTAGAGCGCGCGCAAAGTTTCCGGGTCCGTTTTTCTACTTTGAAGGTTGAGACACTCTCAGAACAGCCGCTAGTGGCAGGTTAGCCGCCTCGCGGTAACAAATGGCAGTAGCAAGGAACGTGTCACACAGTAAAAGACCGCATATCATTGATACCATGGGACTTTCAGCCAAACGCCTCTGCCTGGCTATATGATGTATGTAATCTGTGTGTGAGAAACGTGACTGCTTTAAGAGGAATGACGTATCGCAATGACCATTACCATTTTTTGAAGTGTTTTTTGGATCAAAAATAAAAGAAAGATGCTCTTTCAGATGCAGAGAAATAGAATATTTGTTATGTATTCAATTCTTTCTTCAGTATCAGTCGGCGGTTATTTTTCAAATTTAATGCTTGTTTCTTCTTGACCGAATGGTGAAAAAAACGAATGACCCGTAGTATTATGGAACCGATGTCGAAAATATGTGGAAATCCATTGAGCATCATCATCCGGTTTTTCTTTTTTTCGGTTGTTGTAGATGATAAGTGATTTTCCAATCCAGGGTTTCTTTTTTTATCGTTTCCGGATACGGACAATCAAACACCTTGCAGTGGTCTTTATTATCCGAAAGGTAAATAGGACAAGAACCGCGGCGTATCACGGATCTGTTCGAAAATAAGAAAAAAAACAAATGGGGGCGAGCCGGGACTCGAACCCGGGACCTCCCGCACCCTAAGCGAGAATCATACCTCTAGACCACACGCCCTAGTTTTCATTGAGTTAAGAATATTAATTTGATCCTCCTTTAAACAGATACCCAATGTTTACGTTTGAATTCCTTTTATTGTGTGCAATCAAACACAGCTCTAGTTTTAATGAGAGAGATAAGCGTTAAGCAGATGTAGTCAGTCCCTATCCAAAAGTAGTGGTCAAATCTTATTGTCTGAACCTTAAGGTAATAGGTGGTAGATCATCAAGTTAAAAACTGAGAGTAATCTCATCTAGTAAAACAATTTGACGAGGCATCGACAACCCTCAAAATCCTGACCGATTCCCAACCATTGATATCCTTTGTGAAAGACCAAATTGAGGACCCGAAGGTATTCAGACTAAGGGATGAGGTACAAAGACATGAACTAGAATGTATGTGTATTAATACCGAAAAAAACTATGCACATATATTGGTTAAACCAACACAATCGGTAAATTTTAAGAATTATAGAACAGATAGAGACCAAATATATTGAAAGGTTCTGATATATTAAGATTAATAAAAACATTGAAGCATTTAGGGTATGCTAACCAATTTCATATGCCGAGTTCGTGACTCCATGTGAGTCTACGAACCGCCTCGGTCTTCTATATAACAGAATATAAACTCGGGAACGATATGCAAATTCTGCTTTATATATCCCGAGAAGTGCGCTACATCGAATCATACCATTGAACCATATGGTCACCATATGTGAAACTAGGAACGACAGTACTTGCGGCGCATGTGTCAATCGGAGATTGCACATTGTTTAGCTAGTGAAAATGTGGTACCTGAATGAGGACGTCTCGCTGAACACCAATGACCGACATCCTTTCAATATCAGCTAGGCTTGTAAAACGTTCATGCCATAATTCTATGACTCTTTTCTATACTTCTGTTCCAACACACAACGTCATATATAATGTGTAATCTTAATTGGTAGAAGCCATGTATTTGGTATATGAAAATTACTAACCAGATTGATCACAATTGTAGCTACCGAAATTGAAAAGATACAATAATCTATTCGCAGCTCGATTGCTTTACCGTTTGTTTAAATTTCACTCTATAGGGATCTTAACTTTCCAGTTTGAAATCACAATAAAAAACAGACTCCGTGGCCAAGCTGGTTAAGGCGTGCGACTGTTAATCGCAAGATCGTGAGTTCAATCCTCACCGGGGTCGATTCTTTTTGCTCTCATGGAAACTTTTTTCAAAAAGAAACGTTCTATTCCTCCTGCTGAAATTTCACTTTCATATTAGCTAAACTAAAGCAGAAATCATTTTCGGTAGGCCCGTATGAGACCTCAATACGTTGTATGGTTTCTCTTTAGAGGCACGGGAACGAATCGTAGTAGGCTACTGGAAATGTTAAGAGCCCACAGACAAATGTCTGCCATAAATTTGTGAATCGTTGGAAACGTTGTAAATCTCAAACTGGCTGTGGTCGGTGGGTGTTCATCTTCGCTAGCTCAAAATCTCCGACTTCTTCATAATGAATAATGAACCAAGAAAAAATTTCTTGAGCATGCGTGCGTCTGCCTATCAAAGAGAAATTTTTCTCGGCTATTTAAAACAGACTGATGGAGTGAAATTCCCATCATTTCAACTGCCCGTGTTTGCAGGAGGAGCCCCATTACATCAAATCGTTGTTTGCCATACGTTATTTATTTCATTTTGAACCGTTAGTTATCTCTATTTCAAATTGACTCTGTATACCGGTTTCTTTTTTCTGCTTTGTTCTTTCAGCACCTTCTCCTCCTTCCTTACATTATTCCACTACAACAAAATATCTATCGGACACTCAAGAAACATTCCGAGGGAGCAGAAAAATACAATATATATATAAAACCGACCATCCATATTAATATCATAGACATTCCAAAGGTTTACACATATTGACACGGACTTCAATATGATTAGTAACACTAATAACAGTTATAGCCCTTCAAACCACAGCTTTGCGAGTGTGTCGAAGAAAAATACGCTTTCGAAGGTGGCAAAATTGTTTGGTGGCTCAAAATCATCTATAAATACAACTGATTCAGAGGTACGAAGAGCTCCACATACTCCTCTAATGGATTCCCTTCCTAATGAAGGTATTGGTGCAAACGGTGCTATATCTCCGGCACATCCTGAAGCCAAAAACCCTCAAACTTCAAGGCATTCGTCACCATCACCAATTCGTACTATTTCAAGCAATTTCAATAATGCAGGCAAATCCACAATATCTCCTGCATCCTCCTCTTCGTCTATAACCTCTTCCATCTCGGCCATTTCTTTGTCATCAGCATCTCCTACAACAGCTAATACGTATTCTTCCAAACTACGAGACAATAGCAATAATTTAACAGGAATAGCAGCAAGCACTATAAGTGTTAATACAAACAATAATAGCGTTGCTAACCTTCCTCAATCCTCATCTGCTCTATGCGGTAGATTCATAATTCATGACGATGGCACTCACGAACATCATTTAAAAAATGCAAAGAGACAGGAAAAGTTAACAAGCATGATTAAAAATATGGTTGGTGCTCAAAAAATTAGAGGTCAAGCTAAATCAGCTGTACCTGATATAATGATAGACCCAAAAAAAAATCAACAAAGAGTGGATCCACCAACTTTATTTGCAGGTCTTATGAAGCAAATGGCCAATATGAATGATTCTGACCGTGAAAACATTCCGTTTAGCGGTGCTTCGAACGAGCCTGACAAAAGATGGTATAAAAATGGTGTTGTAGATCCAATCACTCCCACTCCTTCTTTGGATAAAAAAGACTCGTTATGTTTTGCTCAAAAGTATGGTCGTTGTCAAGAAGTTTTGGGTAAAGGTGCTTTTGGCGTTGTCAGAATTTGTCATAAAAAAAATTGGAACGCAAGTAATGCCAACAATCGTGAAGTTTTATACGCCGTCAAGGAGTTTAAAAAAAAGGCTTCAGAATCTGCTGTAAAATACTCTAAAAGGCTTACTTCAGAATTTTGCATATCTTCCTCCTTACGTCATTCAAATATCATCATGACGCTCGATTTATTTCAAGATGCTAAAGGGGACTACTGTGAAGTTATGGAATATTGTGCCGGTGGGGATTTATTCACTTTGATTATTGCCGCTGGTAAGTTGGAATATTTAGAAGCTGATTGTTTTTTCAAGCAACTCATTCGAGGAGTTGTGTATATGCATGAAATGGGTGTTTGTCACAGAGATTTGAAACCGGAGAATTTACTTCTGACATCGGACGGCACACTAAAAATTATTGATTTCGGAAACAGTGAATGTTTCAAAATGGCATGGGAGAAGGATATTCATTTAAGTGGCGGAGTTTGCGGTTCCAGCCCTTATATCGCACCGGAAGAATATAGTCAAGAAGAATTTGACCCAAGACCCGTGGATATTTGGGCTTGTGGTGTTATATATATGGCTATGAGAACTGGACGTCAGCTTTGGAGAATGGCGCAAAAGGATGACGAATTTTTTGCTAAGTACTTGAGAGGCAGAAAGGAGAAGGACGGATATGAACCTATAGAAAACTTGAAAAGAGCTCGATGTAGAAATGTCATCTATTCCATGCTGGATCCCGTTCCCTATAGAAGAATTAACGGTAAACAAATATTAAACAGTGAGTGGGGAAGAGAAATTAAGTGCTGTAACGATGGGCATGCTCTCACATAGTTACTTATTTGCTTCCCATTGCACTTCTGGTGTTTCAAGATTCAATTTTTGCACATCTATTTAATTTATTGTATGAATTATTAGTTTCTTCTATCTTATATCGTACGCATGAGTTCCGCTACATTTCCAGTTCATGCAACTTGTATTATTAAATAAAGCAATCTGCATTATTGTGCCATCATTGCATGAACTGTCTCATATCCCACTTACGAATGTTCAAAATTGAAGCCCCTAAAATTAATGTACTTGATCATTATTGTAATGACGCCTTATTTGTTGTTATTATATATATACATGATTTCAGAATATTCAGAGGTTGGTTAAAATAATCTTCACATTGGCGAAAAGAAGAAAACTAAATTGTGCTATAATTGAGAGGAAATTTTTTGCTCGAAAACCTGTCCCGACGTTTATTAACAAACTTCAGACTGCTTTCTTCTCTGGTTGAATCATCTTTTTCGGTGGTAAATATCGAATCTTCGTGACCGATATAAAACAAATCCATTATATTGGCAAATCCAACGATCATAGCCTTTGCACCGAATCTAACTAATGGACCGAGCCTATTAACAATCAAGCCATTGACACCAACAGGAATTTTATGAAGGATTACGGTACCATTTGCAGACATCGTCCAACCTTCCCAAATATTGTGGATGCGAAATGAGGAGTATTCAGCTCTTGGTTCGATTATCTTGGATTTTCGTTTTTGCAACGAAGAAAATTCATCCTCGGTATCATTTCTTGACACCGAAGAACTTCCAACTTTTGTCATAATACTTTGAGGAACTCTTCGAATTCCCATCAGCATATTATTATCAGTGACGCACCAGTTTTCCACATTGTAAAAATAATGAACTGTCTCCACTGCTGACTCCATACCTAAACAACGAATTTCTCTTGGGTCACGCTCAACACGTAAACAAATACTTGTCTTGGTCCTGCTTTCTAGCTTGAAAGTATGCATCGTAATACGAGAAGAATCTTTATCGGTATATGCAACCGAAAATGATGCAACAGAGGCACTACCACAAAATCTACAGTGAGTAGGATCGTCGTGAAATACCCGTAGAGAATTAGCTTTGAACCTGCCGATAGAAACTGTTCTAATCACTGTACCAGTTTGCGCGTCGATAAGGTCAGCCTTCGTTCCAATCACACGAAGGAGCATACCAACAAACGATACCAACTCAATGGTGTAATCTGTTTCCAAAGAAACTTCCGCTACTTTTTGATATAGCCCTACCATATCGTTTGCCTTAATCTTGCATGACTTTAATGGAGGGGTTATTGTATTCCTATAATCGACTGCCAGTTTTCTTGTTCTCCATTTATTGTTAACAACAGTTGACACATACAGATCTCCCATTACGTCACATATTACTAATCTGTCATTAACTCTTGGGGATGACAATTTCTTGCAAGATTTTAAGCGATGTTCAGAAGGAGTCAATGTATTCACTTGGATATTTCCGTCTCCGTGTATACCGTAAACCAAACCTGCGGCAGTTACAAATATTAGCTCTTCCGCATCGTCTGCATAACCTGGGGTGCGCATAGCATTTTCGTAAGAAGCATCTATATGTCCTACAGCTGCCATCGCCATGAAATCTGACGAATTCACACTAGCTCGGCCACTTCTAATATTATGTCTTGAACCTGAAGGTTGCAATCTTTTTCTTGTGAAAGATGTAGACGTGATTGTTCTAAAAAAAGCTTCCAAAGGAAGGACGTTTCCCTGCTCAGAATCCTCTTTCATCTTGAGCTCCCAAATAAATTTCATGTGCTTTCTTGACCACGTAGTGACGTTCCCATTCTTGCTGAAAAAAGCAATATGATAGCCATCATTGCTTAAAACCACCTTGCATAGTGGCCAAAATTTGCGATGTAACGGTATAGAGGTTGGATGGGGGATTGGTTTCATCAAAGGTGACCAAACGAGAACCTTATAATCTAAGCCCACAGACACGATAAATGGCGATTTAGAGTCTGCAATGTGAATAATATCTAATGTGTGGCCATATTTATAGAGTTCTTTGAGGTTAAACTGATCTGATGTATTGCCTTTATCATGTGATGAATTCATTGAATCAGATATGCCATCCTTCGCATCTTTACTATCTTTGAGTTTTTGCTTTTCCTTGATATCCTGCAAGTTTGTATTGTTGAAAGCATTTCCATTGATCCTATCCAATTTCATCATAAGTTTCTGCAAAAATAATAGCGTACAGGAAATGGCAAGTACAGCTACAAGAACAAACTCGAAAGCGTAATAAAGGTCGATTCGGTAGGAGGAAGTGAATGCGGAGTCGTCAAAGAGGGCACGCAGTTGCCCCTCAGGTAATTGTGGATTCAGGCTATTTGAAGTGGATTTGATTACATAAATAGGGTTGTTGATCGTCAAATACAAAAAAAATTTGCTTCTCAAGTTTTTGACATCGTCACCTTGGAAAACCTTGTTAGCGATGAGACTCTGATCGAATATAAAGTTTGGAATGGGCTTTTGAAAATTCAAAATGGAATGTATCCCTCCTGTGAAGACTTTATAAAGCACAGATGTCGACGAACGTGCAAAAGAGAATTTCTCATTGAAAAAGACCAAATAGAATAGCGCAAAGACCATTGAGTAGCTGGTAGAAGACAACTTATTACACGTGAAGAACTTCTTATAACCTGAGATTCTAGTTGATGTCAATAGTATGTCTTTATCCAAAAAAACATTATCTTCAGGGCTGTCGTTTAACCCGCTTCCATCTAATCTTCTGTAATCCAAACTCAAAACAGCAGTAAAAAAGCTGCATTCAAGAAAATGACCAAACCAAAGAGACGATAAAAGGAAGCATGTGGCTTTCCTGCTGAACGGTACAATTAGAATAATTATAAGTGACAAAATAATCATTGCTTTCGTAGACTTGTAATGAGAGATGAACAAGTTGGAGATAAAACTAGTTTCCGATGTCTTCTCGTGGTCTTCAAAGTCCTTTTTATCGGTAGAGTAACCTATATTCTTCGAATAATCTAAGGAATTGAGAATGGCCGATTCTTCGCTAATAATCGCACCTGATATATCCCTTAATAGCCTTAACTGTTCGTTAACCAAAAATATGATGGCAGGCAAGTATAGAAAATGCAATGGAAGGTTTTCATTCGAGTTTTTGAACCAAAAATTTGTTACTGTCGTCGAAGAGCTAATTGCAAATACAGTTTGCGCGACGATAGCGACTGAAATACCAATGACAGATTTAACAGAGTTTTTTAGTGACCTCATCGAAATTACAAAATAAGCCATGAATAATATAGAAGAAATTATTAGAAGGTATTTGTCTATCCTACTAACCTTCATCATGGAGAATTCCAGAATCTCGTTCATTACCTTAGATTCAGATTCTGTGGATTGTAGAATATGAAAATTCGTAATATTAGATATTTCATTCAACTGTTCCACATTACTATGCAACAAATTGCGCAATTTCGAATATTCTTCTTTGTTCACAAGTAAAGATATCGCAAAACCTGCCGCACTTGAAACAAATCCATTTATTTTCCACAATCCAAAAAATGAGTACCGAGGAACTTTTAGTAAATTCTCATTAATTGTATTCAGCGGAGAAGGGTCACTTTGCAATGATGTTAAAGAGTGGTCCCATAACTCAAATGGAGAGCTAATCATTGTCTGACTTGATACATTTTTAAGCAATCTGGTTTCAAAAGCTAATGAATCCATCAATGTTCTTTTGGTGAGGAAGTTTATTGAATCTTTCAACGGCTTTACCCATATTTGCAACATCGACAATTGAACACCTGCCTCGTTGGGCAAGGTAGGGTGGATATCTTCATTAAGCAGTCCCACCTTACTCACATAATCATTATCCTTCAAGCTCGAAAGTGACTGTCTTGGATCGTTAATAACTGATATCAGAGGGTACGAAAAGATAAAAGATATCAATAGCGGCAATATTATATTTATACTGGGATGTTTTACAACTTTCGTGCACCATTGTTCGATTTGAAACCGCAAAAATGCTGAAGTGCTCCCATTGAAGCGGTGGCGCCGATTTTTGCGGTGTTTCCTGGTGCTCAATCGTGATTTCATTCTATGGAACTGTCACGTTATAATATGTAGTGGCCTCCCTTTCTTAAATGGCCCACTTGCGTACCTTCCTCCCAAGGACGTAAACACCGATATAATAAAATGACGTATATGAAGGATACTTACAAAGTAGTGACTTTGTGAAGTAAGCTCTTATAGCACGTAAACCGATTATTTCCAGATGGTTTACCTGGACTCTTTAGTAGTTGTGTCAAGTTGATGTCTGAGTTTTGATGATCTTCAATCATACATGGTGAATGTGAAGAGATAACTCCAAGGATATGTATGGGTTGATGTTAAATGGAGAAAAGCCTATTCCGAATTAGCAGAAATGAAAATGTTGTTAGGGCGAAGGACAACTCCATCGTTGCAAATTGAACATATAATGGCTACATTTCGAGGGGGTTTCAACTCGTATATAGTACTAATGACACACAAAAAGAATCAAGATCGCCCTAAAATAGTTACATAAATATATATTGAGTCGAACGTTTAATAAAGGTTCTTGTAAGTTGATTCTATTATCAAATATTCACTTATAGCCGAGGGCGCATATATCCAAACTTTGCATTTGATTCAATAGCTCCGTAATTCGCTCGTCCAACAGCCCGTTAGCATAATCATCTCTCGATTGCTGATCCAAATATTGTTGGATTTGTGCAAGTCTTGTGTAACCATCTGTGCAGAACCTTAATTGAATCTTCACCAAAGCTTCGAAACTTGGATCGTAGTATGGTACCCTTAAAGCAATCAATTGAGGAAGTTCTTGCTTCAATTGATCGTTAAGATTATCAAAAATGTCCTTTGCTAATGCTAACTCTTTTTCTGCCCTAGGTAACTTAGATGCATCTTTAGCCGGTTTATCGATTAGTCTACGTGCTTTAGCTTTCGCAGCATCGTAATCTTGTTTCTTATGTTCCCTTTTTTTGATTGCTTCTTCAATTTCTTTGAAATAGCCCGAAAATTTTGTTACAGGATCTAGAACTGATTCTCTAAAAGGTCCATCCAACTGCTTAACGGTTTCTGAATCGAAATCTTGAACACATTGCAAATAGTAATTACCAACATTATATCCACCATCGCTTACATACTTCGAATCGTCGTACAGGTTTGATATCACTTCGGCAACGGTAACCTGTGATGCAGTTACAGCTCTCAAAGAGTCTAAATAGCCTTTGGCTTCCTTTTGAAGGGATTCACCTGCTTTTTGAAGGACTTTATAACGACGCTCTTCGATATCATATTCTTTGTCGATAGTCTTGTCGATATTCTTAATAATAACGCTATTACCAGCTCTGTTGATGGCCTTCTTGAATCCCTCCCAACTCATTTGAAAATGTGCAGGAGTTGTTGCAATTAGTTTGTGATTACTAATATGTGGCTTTTTGTGAAGTTACTACAACTTACTTCAAGTTCCTCCTTTTTCTGCTCGATTCCCTTTTCATTTTCCTCAAAATCATGTGGTGTACGCGTGTGAATATCATCAACTAGAAGAATAAGAACTGCGACGTGAAACGGATACAAAACACATTGAGACAAAGGTGATTGCCGCCAATTGATCATATTTTCGTAACCCAGTATCATGTGCTTAGGAGGACTGCTGGGACGGGTATAGTTAGACAGCAATCGAAAAGGCTAAAGATGTCAGGTATCGCCCGCAATCTCCGTTACATTGAACTTTTTTTATGCCTCTATAGATTCATGTTAAAGTAGAAAGTAAAAACATATATATTATGTATATATGATGTATGCAAAAAGTTATATAAAGTCTATGCGCCATATGTGGAAATTGTCTCGCAACCCACGAAAAGTTTATGAAATGTTGCTTCCATCAAGGACCAATTTCTTATAAATAATGAAGATAATTGCAACACTCAATGTGCAGACATTCTTATAGATGTTTTTCATTTGAAGGTAAAGGGATGGAATGGGCAACAATGTATGAGTTCTGTTTATTCGTCAAACCAGCGAATGCATTATACCATGCAATAAATGATACGATTACACCAACTACACCTCCCGCTCTACTGATACCTTCCTTAGCGGTGAAAGAACCAATGGACAGAAGTAAGAAGGTAATGGCAAGTAGGAAAAATAGGGCAAAAAACATAACGGTGGATTTCATGGTACAGGCGCTTAAGCCGAAAGTGAAGATCGACCAAGCTAACAAATAAAACCCTATTGCGCTACCAAGTTCAGCCTCCTTACCTTCGTACGCATCTATAATACCGAACCATGGAATATAAATGGCTCCGAAGCTAAGCCAAAACCCACCGTATGAGCATAATGCTGTACCACCAAAAGTGTTCTCCAAAGCAATTTCCCAGATACCAGCAACTAGTTGCACTAATCCACCATAAAACATTGCAGGTCCAACAACGACGTTTGGAATAGTAATACCCATGGCTTTAGCATTGAACATCGATAATACAAATGTAGTTAATGCAAACCCAGATAAACCTAATGGAGCAGGATTAGCGAATTTATGCAAAGAAGGTGGAGCTAAACCTGGATTTAAAGTACCACCAAAGGCTTCATACAAATCACTCTTTAGAAATTTTTGACGCCCAATAAATATGTATTCGTTATTAGAACCTGTGGTGTAAATTCTATGCACTTGTTCTGGGGATGCATTCGAAGCGATACTTGGTAAGTCATCAGAGTTCTCTGCCGTTAATGCTCTTGGCAGTTGGTGCAAATTTTCCTCACTCAAATGCTCGTGTGATCTTTTCTCTAGGTCTGACATCTTTGGATTTTTTTGCAATTGTTATTGTGTTATGTCCTTCTAGACAAGCGTTGTATTTGTAGTATATAGGCTTGCGAAAAATCAACTATTAACAATGAACACAAAAATTCCACCCAAGATGATTACGTTACGGACTTTTGTCAATGTGCTTATATACACCAAGAAAAAATGTTCCCATCGATATCATCATGCCTTGGCATTTGTAGTGCATTATCGTGAATAAGAAAAAAGTGAAGCTGTCCATCGGATATTGCTTACAACTACGGTATTTCATTATGTTGATTGTTACCTTATACGAACGATTGAGAGGGGCAATAAGAGCCGTCCGTTTAAAACTTTTTTTTTCTGGCCATTTTTCCTGTTTCTTCCGACAATACCCATACTATGCTCTCGTTCTGACGCAATAAGTGCATATGAATGATGGGGTCTTATGCGATTACCCCGGTTATAAGGCCCATCATTGGCTATATTGGACTTTGATCGACTTCGATAGCCAGTGGCAAAGATGTTAAAGTCCGTGAAGGCGGCAGGTCACACAAAAGCCGCCGAGACGGAACGGGGCAGAAATGAGGAGCGTAAAAATGAGGGGAGGCAGATGGCGTGTTCAGCGGCAAAGTTCATTTTTCGGAGATTGAAATACATCGGTCAATGGGAAAGAACGAGAAACATAGCCGGAGTAAGGGCCCTGCTTACCCTGCATTATCGATCAAGTATGATGAGTAGTGTGTAATGAACCCGCTCTCTAAATGAGAAATATTTAAAATGTCATTAGTCATATTAATTAGATAAAAGACAAACCATATCTATATATATATATATATATATATATGCGCACGTATAATCGTTTAAACCAATAGTTGTGCATTACATATTACCTTGTTGTAGGAGAAACGTCTTGTTAATTATAATTAGTAGTAGGTAGGAAGAATTGTTTAAAAGATTGTTCTTTCGTTAGTTGGTAATGGATATGGACGGGCAAGCATATAAGAGTTTTGTCTTGTGGCAACACCTGCGTATGCATTGTACCATGCAATGAAAGCGACAATCACACCGAGTACACCACCTGCTCTGGTAACACCAACTTTACCGGTAAATGCTCCAATGGATAGCAGTAAGAAGGTAATGGCAAGTAGGAAAAATAGGGCAAAAAACATAACAGTCGATTTCAAAGTACAAGCGGTTAGACCAAATGTGAAAATCGACCATCCTAATAAATAAAATCCTAAACCATTCTCCAAATCAGAATTAGTATCCGTATAAGCTTCCAAGATACCAAACCATGGGATGTAGATTGCACCGAAACTTAACCAAAACCCACCATATGAACATAAAGCTGTACCACCAAAAGTATTCTCCAAAGCAATTTCCCAAATACCAGCAATCAATTGAACCAAACCACCGTAAAACATGGCTAAACCAACAACAACGTTTGGAGTAGTAATACCCATGGCTCTAGCATTAAACATCGATAAGACAAATGTAGTTAAAGCAAAAGCAGATAAACCTAATGGAGCAGGATTAGCGAATTTATGCAAAGAAGGTGGAGCTAAACCTGGATTTAAAGTACCACCAAAAGCTTCATATAGATCAGTTTTCAAAAACTTTTGACGCCCAATGAAAATATATTCATTATTATCACCACTAGTATATATTTTTCCTAGCGATTCTTGAGAATGACGCCCATCGGTAAAAAATGGTTGTTGTTCAGCTGGTGCTGAAGTCTGATGCTCCAACTCCGTGTTGTGACTAACTTGTTCTTTGTCTGACATGATAATAATAATAATTCGTTACTTGTAATTAGTTTCGCTGCTACTAATTGCTTGCTTAAAGAAATTTTTGTAACACAACTTATAAAGTAATCTCTAATAGCTCCGTAATTCGATCTTACTTTTATATTAATTTTTTTTTGTGTAATACCGCTTTTGTTGATGATTTGAGGACCCTTTATTCCCCACATCGTTTTTGTTGGGAGTTTAATAAAATTGATCGACTTATTAAAGCGGAGTGAACATAGTCACAGTGCATCAAACATCATCATTTTCTGTTCGTTTAGTACATTTATCTCTCCTCAAGACAAATGCTTATATTGAAATGAACCACCGGGACAATCCCAACCAAAAATAACACCAAAATTGTAAAGCATCTATCGAGCTCAAGGTAATGAATGAATGAATGAATGAATGCGCCTGCATCGGTTCCTTCGTTTGATGTATGTTGATGGAATGCACGACAAGCAGGTCAGCCATTTCAATTCGGAGTATCTCCAATCCGCGAGGAATCCGGGGCGGCTCTCGCAGAATCTCCATGCGGATGTTGACGCCCAAATGAGGAGAATTGCTTCATGCAACCCCTCATAAGCGTTGGGACAAGACAACACAACTGGAATGAATGATCATTCCAGTTATTTATTCTTTCATTCTGCAGATCTTCCCTCTGCCGGTCCGCTCCGTACATTCATAAAGAATCGGAATAAGAGAAATTAATATTAGGAGTTCGGCTCAATGGAAATTGCTATGCTTCCGTGGAAGACTCCGATGGGGTACGAGGTGATGATTTGATTATTTACTTTGCTGGTAGAGATGTATGTAATATGACTATCAATAATCAATAATCAATCTAACCAAGGAGCTTGTTTCTTTTGCTTCTGACAGTTTCGTCAATATGGTCATCGATCATGTGCAATAGATCATTAACCATCTTTTCGTTAAGTGTATCAATATCTTTGTTCTTGTTGTTTATCATTGGATTCTGTCTGAATTTCTTGACTTTTATGTTTTGTTTTTCAATATTGTTATTTACAACGGTTCGTTTGGAATCTTTGGTCTTCTTATTCAAAGGTAAAGTATCTTGCGGCAGTGAGAATTGTGAAGTGTTTTTTTGATTCGTTTCATCTGTTGTTAACTTTCTTGTTTTATTCTCGAAATACCATTTAAGCATCAGGCATCCCAGCTCGTAATTTGCGGGATCGATGGTTTTTAGTTGTTTGACATAGTCGATACGTTCCAATTCGTTTTCGTATTCTGTTTGCTTTTCTCTTTCAGTTTCTGCGGAGATAATGACTTCTTCCACGGATTCACATTGACTTTGTCTTTTGAAATTCTTTGAACTGTTGTTCTTCGATTTATAAGTGCCACTATTATTTGTATTTTTATTTTTCCATTTTCTAAAATAGTGATATCTGTTGCGATCAGTGTCACAATGACGAGGTTGCTGATGACAACTTTCTTTGAACTTTTCATAATATTCTCTAAAAGGCGATACAAACCATTTCTTCTTGGAACTGGATGAGGAGATTGTCGAAGCGTTTACATCTTCTATGTGATTTGGTTCATGCATTGTTATTCCCATTTTTAGTAATACACAGGATTGTTCGCGACTATCTATCTAATATAATCTAATCTTATGTAATGACTTGTGCTGAAAGGTGAGATGTAAGTGTATTTGTCACTCACTATATGATGATGTATTTTACAATTATTATTTTTTTTGTGTTAACTAACGACTTCTGCGAGAATTCAGTCGCGTCACACACACACAACACAGATTCCATTGCCAAAAATATCTTCGCGATTTCGTTATACGACGGTACCAAGAAATGTAATAGAGAATCCGATATAGTATCACAGAGGCCATTCATCAAAATATACGGCATCCTTATCATCTTGGGATGGAGCAATTCCATTTATGTAGTCAAAAATGGAAAATTCCGAGTGTTCTTCAGTAGTTGAAGTGGTTCCCGATTGAGTCATTTGTAAAACACTTTCCAATGTGACTTTATAACAATCATATGTAACCTTTTCCAATTTATCATCGTAAACTAACACATCACAAAGCGATTTTATATTAGCGGTTGTCAATTCGACATTCGTTACTTGCGCTGAAGTAATGAAATCCAAAATCTCCTGGGTTGTTGAATAGTTCTTGACGTTTGGGGCGTATAGGACCTCCTTATTGCCTTCACTGAAATTTTTGAATCCATTGGGAAAAGTACGCTCAGAAACAAACCTCCATACAATTGTGAGTAAACTATTGATGAATTCAACATCCAATTCACTATCTGTGAACCATGGTCCTCCCGTAACATCAATGGAAGGTTGTAAGTTGTACAACATGTATATCTTTCTTGTTGGATATTTTACGCTCTTGACACTTTTCACGTACCTTTGAGATTCTAAACTTTTGAGACACTTTGAGACAACATGTTGGTGTAAATTGGTCTTTGCCTTGATAGTCTTCGTCCATATACCTTCTCTACCGCTTGCCTCGATATAGGAATAAACTAACGCTTCTTCAGCTGACATTGCTGATTTCTTCTGAGCTTCTGAAATATCGACCGCCTGAAATTTTAATTCATTGTTTTGTTTGATCAATTTGATAAGATTCTTATCCAGAAGCTCTTGGACAATAGTCATCAAGTCACCCAGCGATGGTAACCCTGAGTGCTTTTGTAATTCAGGCTGCGTGAACATGGCAGCACTACCTTCCTCAATCATTTTGGCATGAAGCCCTTTAGCGCTGTCTGAAAGCTGAATCGATGGCTCAAAAATTGCATTCATTCTTACTATCAGGGTATTAAATAAGCTGCTTTGCCGGTTTACCAGATGAGCTCGTCTATATTCAGGGGTTTCTTCACTTTAACCTTTTCATATGCTCATCGGGCTTGCTAAATGATGAAATTTTGATCTGAAATTATATTGTACATAGGAAAAAGTCTTTACGTACATGGTGATATACATAGACATGATTTTTTTACACATGAAAAAGCAGCTCGTGCTCATTCATACTCGTACTTTTCTTCATCTATTTCTGTTCAACAACGATTAATTTAAGCGCGAAGTATCCTACAAATAGGAATATGATATTGAATAAACCCAGTACTTTAATGTCAAACATCAAATTTTGTACAACGAAGCCAAAGGTGCTCAGTATAGTGGCACCGGGAACCTCGATTTTTAAACCGTATTTAGTCTCTCTTAACATCAGAGTCTTGACTTCGTTTATTAACAATGATTCATAAGCATAATAGAAAACAGACAAGTTTTTCAAATACTTGAATGCCACATTAGTGATATCTTTTGTGTTGATGAAAAGTCCACTAAAGAGCAGTGAACCCAATAATACCAATACGCTGAAAATAATTGAGTTGTTCAAATCCTCAAATACAATTCCGATTGCTAGTATTTCCAATGATATGCTTAGATTGAAAAGTATTAACACACCGATGAATTTAAAGAAAGCATGATTTGCCATGTTCAATCCAACTAAGGGATAAACTACTAGAGCCAGCAAGACTGGTGGAACAACTCTTAGAGGCAATACATCACTTAAAATTTTACTAATGAAGTAGGCCAATGGACTGTAGTAATTATTTGAACGTTCTTTGATGAAGATAATTCTCTCCACGGCAAAAGAACTTAATCCAGTAAATGTGACAAATCCCAAATACGTCAAAATGAAGAAGAATAAACCCATTCTATTTTGAAATCCACTTATATCGTTGGACACATCATAATACAATGTTCCCAAAAACAGCCCAAGTACTAAAGTCAGGAGATAGTTTGCTAAAAGTAACTTTGGGTTCCTGTAAATGTTTTTAAATGTTCTTGAACAAAGAATAGATAACTGTTGTAAAAATGAAGCTGCTTTCAACGTTGATGGTACTTCCAAAGGTGATTCTTCATGTGTGGCTATGACAGTTTGTATTTCTTGACTTAATTCGGCGAAGTATGGGCCTTCTTTGAAACGATTATTTAACAATTTCGTATTCATTGATCCGAGGGTTTCATACTCAGGATCTTGACTGTCCAATAACAAAGTCCTTATTTCATCCCTGTGACCAGCCAAATGTTCCCACTCACGTTGGTTGAAGGAGCTAACAGAACTGCGAGTTTCATTTAAGGCAGAATGGATACCATTTTTTTTGGTCTGTGAAGTAGTAGAGAAAAGAGCAGGGGCCGCTTCAATATCACCTTGATTAGCGACCAACTTTTTCTTTTTGCGTGACGTTTGCGATTCGAATGTAATGTCTATTAGATAATCAGCAATATTATAATCCGAAGGACACTGGTAACCATTATTACGCAGGAATTCACCGACTCTAATTGCATCACCGGAATAAACCATTTCACCATTGCTTAATAAGACTAATTTATCGAAAAGATGAAAAATGTTGGATCTGGGTTGATGGATTGAGAGTACCAAAGTTCTATTGTATGTTTTTGCCAACCTTACTAAACACTCCACAACGTTACTGGCATTGTTGGCATCTAAACCTGAGGTGGGTTCATCCAAAAATAGGACAAGTGGACTTGTAACTAATTCACATGCAATGGAAACACGTCTCTTTTCACCACCACTAATACCTCTCTCGAATTCGTTACCAATTATACGATCCTGGATATCTAGAATTCTTAATTCTTCCAGAACTTGATAGACTCTAGCCTGTTTAGCGGCAAAGGAAAGCGACCGTGGCAAACGTAATAAAGCACTATTTAAAACTGTTTCATAAACTGTTAAAGTTGGCAAAAGGTAATCGTCCTGATCGACAAATCCAATCAATTTCGCATAATCTTTTCTGTTCATGTTGATGCCATTAACTTTGATACTTCCTGAAACGTTACCAGTCTTTCTTTTCATTGCCAGTATATCCAATAAAGTGGTTTTCCCAGCACCAGAACCACCCAACAGGGCCATAATTTCACCGGGTTTAGCGAGCCCACTTATACCTTTAAGAATTTTTTCATTGACCTTAGAGTCTGATACGGTGTAATTGATATTTTCGAAGCTCAATGTGGCCACAACATCAGACTTCAAGAAACTATCACCATCAGTATCTTCGTTTAATAAATGAATTGTACCATTTTTGAATAAAGGCGACTTGGAGATATAGAAGATCACGAAGGTAACCAATGCTAATAATGAAACAGAAGTCAAGCTGAGAACAAGTTTGGCCTGCCAAGAAATTACTAAATCTTTGGATGGTGGGATATAACCTGGAATTTCGCTATAGTGCAAACATTCACCAGATTTACAATTCAAAGTAATGTAAGGGTCCCCAAAAAATGTTTCGATTAAATCGTTCATGGAAGGTTCACTAAATTTACAATCCCTTGAGTTCAAGTCACAATTGAAATCCCCTGGACCTTCAACTGTTTCTGTCAAAAAATCGGAGATATCAATTGAACCATTAGCACCACATAACATTGTATCAGGAATACATTTACAATGAACGTTTTCACAATTATAGTGTGAAGTATTGCTGGCCAAATCATATTGGAAAGTACAGTTATCCAATCCACAGTAAAAACTTTCCAATTGGTCTATCCAAAATTGAAATTTACAAGATTTGTCACCTTTATCACAAGAAAAGGTCACTTGCGGTAACTGACCCTTCAAAATTTGTACGATTTTCTCATTTGTCACATCACACCCTTGGTAAAGTCTATTTACAATCATTCCGTTTTTATAGCAAGTACCTTTTAACTCTTTATCAGGCATAAATGCATCACAAACGAAATCCTCTTCACAAAGATTACAATTGATACCGCCCCATCCTGGCTTACAATCACATTGATTGGTATCATTGGAACGTCTTGGCCTCTCACTATTATCATCTGATAAGCCACCACAAAGTGGAATAGAGCAGTCGTCACCTGCAAAACCTTCTATACATTCGCATCTACCGGTGTTCGAATTGCAAGACGAGAATTGTTTACATTCGAAAACTGGTAACATACAGTTGAAACAAGGTGGACATTTACCATTGTCATCATCAATTCCAATGGACCTGCCATTGCTCATGTCATGATTTTTGTCTGATGATACCAGTTGTAAAGTAGTTCTTGCTGTAGCGTCAACAGTAGAACAAATGCAAAACCAAAAAAATATGAAAGACAACACACATCGCGAATAAATATCTTTCATTTTACCTTATAGACATAAATGTATGAGAATATATATACACGCGAATACGGATACCCGTCCTGTGATCTACTTCCTTCTGACTTCAACTTATCATGATGTTGAGAATGAGCTTAAACGCCCAGCTTTCTCTCCTTATGCTGTTGCCACCAGCCCCCACATCATTGACGATTTTCTGTTTGCTCTGCCTGAAATCCAAGCAAAGGGAGGGTAACAAATCGAATACAGTCACGTGGAAGGAAGGCACGTGCTCAAGCGAATCGACCGTTCCTGCACCCATCCACCGGGGATTCCTCTATTTTGGATATCTTCTATAAGTTGTTTACGGACTTCCTGTCTTCTTGTATTCCTGCCAACGTCCTCTACTATTGACACCCGCCCCCTTATTGCGCCGTCAAAGTAACAGCAGTCAGTCTTCCATCAATAAACCAAATACTCAAGAGCCACGATATGCACAAATGTACCTAGCTAGTTTGTTGATGTCAAGCTCTTGAGCGGCACAATGTCTCTCACGATCCAACTAGTAGACCGGAAGAGAAATGTGGTGAATTAGCTAGTCATTGAGTTTGTTGAGTATGAGAGTAGCTTACCCACTGCCTCCCTTACTTGACGTGTCATGTACCCTATTGCTTCTTTTCTTTGTTCTTCGTGGTATAGTGATAATTGACCTGCGAGACATTGCAACTGCAACTGCTCTCGCAGGTCAATTATTTGAACCATCATGTTACCTACCTTTTTTTCCTAATCAATTCCATTTCCTTCTATAGAGCAAGTAATTTTCCTTTTTTCCTCTTGATTGAAAATTCGTATATAAACTGCAATTGTAATTCCAACTCCATCATTTAATATCATCTGGATAATCTCGTTCCTTTGAATTCTTTTTATTTATAATAATTCGACTGTATTTTGTTCTACAAAAACACCAATACATTTTCAAAAGTTTCAATATGTCTCTATCTTCTAAGTTAACGGTTAAGGACCTACAATTAAAGGACAAACGTGTCTTCATCAGAGTTGATTTCAACGTTCCATTGGACGGTAAAACCATCACTTCTAACCAAAGAATTGTTGCAGCTCTACCAACCATCAAGTATGTTTTGGAACACAACCCAAGATACGTTGTCTTGGCATCTCATTTGGGTAGACCAAACGGTGAAAGAGTTGACAAATACTCTTTGAAGCCAGTTGCTGCTGAATTGGAAAAATTATTGGGTAAGCCAGTTACTTTCTTAAACGACTGTGTCGGACCAGAAGTTAACAAAGCTGTTGAAGCTTCAAAGCCAGGTTCCGTCATCTTGTTGGAAAACTTACGTTACCACATCGAAGAAGAAGGTTCTAAGAAGGTTGACGGTAAGAAGATCAAGGCTTCTAAGGAAGATGTTACCAAATTCAGAAACGAATTGAAATCTTTGGCCGATGTCTACATTAACGATGCTTTCGGTACCGCTCACAGAGCTCACTCTTCCATTGTTGGTTTCGACTTGCCACAACGTGCTGCTGGTTTCTTACTAGCAAAGGAATTGGAATACTTCGGTAAGGCTCTAGAAAACCCAGTTAGACCATTTTTGGCTATCTTGGGTGGTGCTAAGGTCGCTGACAAGATCCAATTGATCGACAACTTGTTGGACAAGGTCGACTCCATTATCATTGGTGGTGGTATGGCTTTCACTTTCAAGAAGATTATTGACAACACCGAAATTGGTGACTCTATCTTCGACAAAGCTGGTGCCGAAATTGTTCCAAAATTGATTCAAAAAGCCAAGGCTAACAAAGTTGACATCGTTTTACCTGTTGATTGGGTTATTGCTGATGCTTTCTCTGCTGACGCTAACACCAAGATTGTCAGCGAAAAGGAAGGTATTCCAGCTGGCTGGCAAGGGTTGGACAGTGGTCCAGAATCAAGAAAATTGTTTGCTGAAACTGTCGCTAAAGCTAAGACCATCGTCTGGAACGGTCCTCCAGGTGTTTTCGAATTTGAGAAATTCGCCGCTGGTACCAAATCTTTGTTGGACAACGTTGTAAAGTCTTGTGAAGCTGGCAACACTGTTATCATCGGTGGTGGTGACACTGCTACTGTCGCCAAGAAATACGGTGTCACTGACAAGATTTCTCATGTGTCCACTGGTGGTGGTGCTTCTTTGGAATTGTTAGAAGGTAAGGTATTGCCAGGTGTTGATTTCTTGTCTGAAAAATAATGAAAACAACACGCTTGTGATAGATTCAAAAATAAATTTTAAATGTCTTACTTAAACTTTTTCATATTACATACGAATGAATAACGCTTTTTAATGAAACGATTATTATCAATCTCTATTTAGGTTTCCGTCTTTTTTTGACGATGTGGTTTCTTTCTATGGGAGATATATATTCTTCACCAAGTAATTCAAATATTCGATGGTCATCAAAGCTTTCCAGCATAACATTTTCACCTTTATACAATCCATGTTGGGTTAATTTCATACCTTTTTGGATCGCATGCAACCTAAACCATCTGTTGAACTCTTTGGGGCCTGTCCATTGTATTCTTGCAGCGCCAAGTTCACGCCATTTACAGCAGAAAAAATCCACTCGTCGACATGGATTTTCCTCTGAACTCAACGACATAAATTGATCAGCCGGATTTAATTTGATTACATTTCTATTTTTATCATCTCTTTTAAAACTTTGCTCGCTTGGCAATTTAAATCCTAAATAAAACTTTTTTAAAACATCAGCTCTTGGTGGGTATTCAGTACTTGAAGGCAACTCAATATTACATTTGTTCAACCTTTCTTTTATGTTTTGAGAAAACAAGTCACATATTGCATCCGTCAACTGTAAAAAGCATTGGATATAGCCTTTAAAATAAAGTCCTGTCGCTACTTTCTCCATAATCATGCCTAATTCTGACGTATCATCGCATTCTGGCTTGAAGAACAGTAAGTCGATATCGCCGCATTCTTGTGCACCCCTAATATAGCTTCCCTGTAATTCCACTTTACACTGTGGGTCTACTAAAGTTAATTCATCATTCACCACCTGAAAAATGGTCTCGCATTCTTCCCTTGAGATAGGTTTCATCCAATCCTCGTAATATGACCATCCGAACAAAATGGGCCATTCTCGTATGAAAATATCAGGGAATCTTTCAACAGCTTCCGAAAACGTTTTTATTCCTAAAATATTCCACCTTTTTGCTGTATATATACCGACATCATGACACTGCGTGAGGTAATTCAACTTCTTCTCTAAATCAAAGGATTCATCTAAGCCAGGCAAGATTCCGGTATCTAATATAATTTGAATCTTTCTGGCAATACTAGAGCCAACATTAGCTACCTCTCTTTGTGCTTGTTCTCCTGATTCAATTTTGAGGGGAAAACGTTCAATTCCGGTTTTGGCAAGTTTATATCCTCGAGACCGAAATTTATCGCCCTTCATTTCATATCTCTTTGCTAGTCTGCTCAATGCATTTATCAATAGCTCATTGTTAGGCGCTCCTCCTATATTAACACCTTTCTTGACAGTGTCCTCTACCGATGACTCCCTTTTCTTGGTAACTGGTACTACATACGAGTTTCCCTCAGTCGGAATATCTTTCGTATTGTCAGGAGAATCATGGAATTCAATATCAGTTTCAGCTTGGCTGTGTGATGTTTCACCCTTTTGAGATACTTCGCCGTCATCATCTTCATGAACAGGATCAGTATTAACCAAGATAGTGGGTGAAATCTCAAAACTTTCTTTTTTAATCCATGTACTAATATAACTTGCCCTGACGCATTTTAAACTATTCTCTGCAATATATTTCCACAATACATCAGGATCTTGTTCAATTTCTTTCATGAAGAGTTCTCTCTTTGTTAGGTTTTGGTTGTCATCGACGAAGGAATCGTTAAGAAGAATCGTTGTTTGTTGATCTACTTCTCTTATTTCATCAATTACTATGCCACCCTCTCTTTTCACCAACTGAGCCAAAAATCCAAGGGTGGAGGATCTACAACTAGGCAAAAATAGGAACTTTCTGCCCTTGAATAATGACATATTAAGCGTTTGTTTCCATCCACGATTGCTGGGCCATGTCTGATGGCGTCGTGTTACATGTTATGTTTGGATCCATTCTACTAGCTAAAGAAATTATAATGTATGTTTTCAATACGACAAAATTTAGGAGCGTCACAAAAAAAAAATAAGAAAAATAAAAATATAGAAATATAAATTAATTGCTTAAAAGTTTCTATCGCTATAATATCTTTTAAGAGTAACTGTTAAATTTGTACTGAAGATTTCACAGGGATGAAAATTAGCAAGCAGGATTTTCTTGGAAATGGTTTAAGCATAGAAAAAACTCAATGGCATTCACATCCTACTACTGCTGATACAGAGCCTGTTACCTGGGAAACAAGTAGACCAGCTCAGGCATCTGAGTTAATCGAGCAGTATGTTGACTTTAACCAAGGTATCTTTAGAGCTACACATCCACATTTTATTGATGAAGGTTATGAACCGGAAGAGGTTGATGAAGATGATGATAATGACGATTATGGGGAAGGCGAAGATGTCACAGATGCTGACTATGGAGGGCGCTACATGAGGTGTCCCTGGCCAGAATTTGAGGAGGTACTGGAGTTGGAACATGCGTTGGAACAAATGCCATCACATCGGCAGAAACAATTCTTATTTTTGCATAGCATTACTAATTCTTCGAGTGATGACTCCAATTTCAACGAGACCGACACTGATTCTGGTGAAGACTGGTCCTCTTATCCAGCCCCGGTGGATTGCAGTTTTTATCATTTCGAACTCTTGGAGATTCCAATACCGCTGCCAACTACTACACTTGATTTTTATGAAGAAGCAGATGTAGAGATAAGGGAAGTTCTGATGAAGCCACGATTGGCGTTTTACGCAGTTCCGCAATCAGTCAAACATCTGCTTTGCACAGATGATAATCTCATGGGTTTTAGTGATAGTATTACTTTGGAAAGGATTGTCCGAAGAAAATCATTAGCAGATATTATTCCAATGAGTTCGCAAGGAGTAAGGACATTTCTGCCCCTTGAAGCAGACTTTTCTTTAACAAATGTTGAGCAAGAGTGCATCACTGACGTGTCCTCTTTTATTCAGACACTCTCAGAAAAGTTTCACCAAAGGATAGGAAGCTTTTTCAATACGACTTTTCAATTTTCATACACTTTTGATGATGGAAAATATCATTTGAAATACGGTATATTTGAAGATTGTGACCATTTATCACAGAAAACGTCTAGTATGGATTATATTGAGCTCCATGTATTTTCAAGATATTTGCCAAGTACATGTTTTGCGGAGTTGGAATGGAAGGGCCAAAGAAGTAGAAAGCGAAAACTAGATAGCACTAATAAGAAGGGTTGGAAAAGTTTCGTGACGATGGCAGAAATTTTTGATATAATTGAGTATATGCTTAAGGGAAAATATAGCTGGATCCAAAACAATAATCGTCTCTTGAACTATGTGAGGAGGGGTGGTTCACTTAAAGTAGCCGCAAAACAATATCAGCTTTCGGTGCGAAAAAATCAACGTAGGATATTGAGTAACGTGAAGAAATTCATTAAAAATAAAGAGTTGATGTCTTATGGAAGGGCCAAAAAACTTGGTATTGAAAAGGAAACTGAATTGGAATTTCACTATGGCCTATACGAACAAATAATTGGGTACTATAATAACCTTAGCATAAAGTTCTCTTCACTGGAAGATAAAGTTTATGTCATTGAATTGAAGGATTTCGAAAATGTGATAAGAAGCATCTTGGAAAAGTACGTGTATGAACGGTATGATGATATCGGGAAGGATTATAATTTTCATTATGGAGTTTGATGAAGAAATAGATGTTTGAGATCGAGCCAAGATTTCACAAGATAAACGTTGTTATCTCGATTTTTTTCGTAACATTTTAACCATCCTGTTGAGTGATCTTCAGCGAATTTTGAAACCTCATCTTCTGGTAGTCCCAGTAATTCAGTGGTCAACGTTTTGAATTTTTTCCCTTCTGTTCTAGGATCTATTAATAATACACCATTTGTTTTGGGATGTAATATGCTCAATACGTCTGTTTCACTGTCACCAATGTACCAATAACGATAATTTTCATCATTATCATATTGATTTAAGATCTTGTCTAAAACAGCAATTTTATCTGAACCAGTTAGTAAACTATTGGAGAATTGACCTGTGTATACATCACCGTCTGAAAGCAATTCATTGCAGAAGATATGACCCATAGTTATGAGATCTTTTCCAGTCACCTGTTGAATAAACTCTGTGGACCAATTGACTGAAACTATATAGAAGTCAGCCGTTTTTATAGAGGTTATGAAATCTTCAAAGCCTCGTCTTATTAAAGAGGAATCACCTTGAAACTTTTCATTGACGTAGTGACGAACCTGAGAATGGGTAACATCTTTAAAAATTTCGTATTTGGCTATTTCGGTAGTACTAGTCAACTCAAGGAGCCTTTTATTAGCTTGAAATTTCAACTCGTGTTCGAAAAGAACATTGAAGTTGGAAACTGATATTGGGTGCGCAGGTTCCGCCATTATTGGTAAAGGTCTTTTTATATTGTTCATATGGCTAGAATCTTGGGACATCTTTTGAAAATCATGATGACTTTGCATATACGTATCTTCGAAGTGGGACCATCTAGGCTTTAAACCTGGCTTGAGTCGATAAGGCAATTCCCCAAGAATAGCTATAGTATCCCGTTTTGTTATGGTTTCATCGAAGTCAGATATGATAACGTCTTTCATCTTACAAGTACAATTGCAACTCTAGAGATTTTACGGCAATTTTACCCTTGGTTACAGGACTTGTATATATCAATTAGGTTTAAGATTTTTTAAGACTGTTTACACACTTCTATATCAATCCAAAGTGGAAAAAGAAAAAATGAAAAAAGCTCTACAAAACCTTAAAGGAATTGTAGAAATATAGAATAATTAATATACTATACACGAGTTTTTCATATTTCTTCGAAGAAAGGATCGATTCAAACTTGGTGTCGAAAATTTATCTATGCTACAATTTTATGTCACAAAACGGGGAACGATTATTAGGCAACCGTGCCCTTCAATGCAATCGAGCAATCGAAGTTGCTCTCTTCAAATCCAAAGGATATTAAAAAAGAGAATGAGTGGTAGAGACAGAGAAGAAATCAATTTGTAAAATTTATTTATTCAGAGAGGAAAAATTATTTTTTCAAATGCGAGAAAGTCACGTGAGGTAACGAATACAGAGCGTAGATTTAATATGGGCGGTGAAAGTAGCACCAAAAACCGTTAAATCCTTCAAGCATTACCTGCTGTGCTTTTACAAATATACAGTACTGTTGGATAAACTGAATAGCGTATGCAGCATATAAAGATTGGGAATAACAGTGAGAAAAAACATTTATCATGTGACTAGAGCACTGGTATATAGGATAAAACCAAAGCAGACACGATATAAATTTTCTAATATGGAGGGTTGGCCGAGTGGTCTAAGGCGGCAGACTTAAGATCTGTTGGACGGTTGTCCGCGCGAGTTCGAACCTCGCATCCTTCATTACTTTTTGCCATTATTGGCAGAGCCCTACTTAATCGAGCGTCTGTAGTGTCCATATATGAAGTCATTCATCTACCAATAACTTTACGCTAGATTTTATGTTTATATATGAGACTACGATCGGGGGAGATGTAGCTAAAAAACTACAGAATTTTTTGTTTACGTTTAGATGTAGGGAATATAGTTTTCAGAAAAAGCAACAAAGTCATAAATAAATATAAAAGGGTTATGTTACTCGGTCTCATCAATTCCGCATAAATGAAATGAATCAAGTCAAGAAGCTATATAGATGTCGAGCAAGCCCATCAAAAATGTTTGTATGAAACTATCTGCCCTGTTGAATCACTCTTGGTAAGAATCAAGTTCAGCTGTTCACGCGCGGTGTATGGGCGTAGGAAAATTTTACCTCATAACGATGTGAAGAAAAAGCGATGAGCTTTAAACCAATTACATGTTGCATACAGTCAGGAAGTATCAAGCATATTGACACGCATAAAGATGTCCAGTCAACATATACCGGCATGGCAAAGGATAGTGATTAAAAAACAGCAACAAAACTCAGAAGACGGTGCGAATTCACTCAATGAAGATCCATTAAACATAACGACTCATCTGGCGAGCGGTACATTAACCAAAAAAGAGAAGCAACGCATAATCAGAGGTGATGATACAAACAACAACAGTAAGAAAGTTACCAAGAAGAACCCAAGCTCCAACAAGAAAAGAGAAAAGCTAGCCAGAGATGAAAGAGAAGATAAAATAAGGAATACTGTTCTCAAAGATCAATTACGTTATTTGATAGATTTTTATCTAACCAAAGTTGAAGATGAATTACCAAGTACACTATACGAGTTGCAAAACGTGAAAACGAACTATCCAGAGGAAAAGTTGCAACGCGATGACAACAAAGTCGTTGAAGTTTGGAAATTTTCCAAACAAAAACAAAATTGGCTGATAAAACATTTTTTCAAAATAGAAGAAATACCCCTCCAATACGATGACTTACTAATTGCATATTTCAAGAATCTGAAAAGCGAAGGGGTCAAGGATACGGTTACAACCAAATGTCATCAAAAAATAAAGGAATGGAACGAATACATTGAAATGCAGGAACTACAAATTAAGCAAGCCATTGAAGAAAAGGGACACGATCAACAGTCCTCCGATGATACCAAACCAAAAGAAGAACAACCTTCTTCGATTCCTCCTAACAAAAACATTGTTTCCAGATGTGCCAAATTGTTGAAAGAATGGCAAGACGAAAGTGGAGACAAGAACAAAATAGAAATTAAAAACTTTACCGCAAACTAACTAACCAACGGAGATAACTTGAATCCTTGTACGCATCTTATGTAGAATATCTAAATATCAAGACAACTTCTTCGTACAAACACCTTGGCGTTACCCTTTTTTTTTTTTTTTTCTCCTTGATCATCGTCCCAAAGCACAAAGAACACCACTGACAACAACCACGCATAACCCAAAAGAAGACTGCACACCAGCTGCGCAAATCCCTGCAGAGCCATGCATGGCTACAGCCCTCTGGTATCTATCGCCATGTTGATGTTGTTGTTGTTGTTGTTACCAGTCGTTTCGAGTGCATATCCAAGGGGTAAAAATCCTGCCGCTCAACCGCCCACATTTGTGATCTTTGATTAATCGGACAAAATGTACTTTCCTGGGAAATGGCGTAATCGAATTGCATTCTGTTTCTCGGCGTTCATTTTGCCGAGAAATCGAATAAGAGCTTGACACAAAATACATATTGAAGGCATCGGTGGGACACAGATCCCCGATGGAAAAACCTTTTTCGTCACGACAAAAAAGTGCGGGGTAGGACATTGGTGAATGTCTGGGTGACTTCTTATGGTATTCAGCAAAGAATGCAGTACTCCGGAAGATATTTCTCGTTCACGGCTAGCGGAGCGCGTATGGTTAAGATTTGACAGAGGATTATGATCGGCTTTGCTCGACAAACCGGAGCAATGTGGGACAAACGCATGTCCGTACAAAGGATGACACGGACTTTCCACGTACGGTGGTTTTTAACGTGTGGGGATTTTTATTACAAATATTGGTCAGCAATTATCCGAAACGTCCCAAGATTGTTCACGACTTACGGCTAATTGAGTAAATGTCCTTTTCTCCGCAAGTAGTACCACTTTGTTATGTTCTGTATCGTGAGTATCCTTTCTTATTGGTATCAGTAGCAAGACAACTGCAACATCCACGGGTAATGCAATGGTGCTTCAAGGTAAGAGAGCTCGGCTGGGTAGCGAGCGGATGATCTGAAGAGGACGAATCTTGAACTCGATTTGGAATCCAAAGTTATAAAAGCAAGGCAAGTATGGTGGAGTTTTTTGATCGATGTCTGTCTGTCACATTCTTATTTGTAGTCTTCTTCTATGTTAAGATCTAAAGTGAATCAATATAGTATACTTGTTTAACATATATAACAATAAGTGTTCACGTTAAAGGAGAAAAGCGAAATAAGAAAAAAAGAATCTCAGAAATAGCAATAACAGTTTGATCAAGATGGGTCAAGTCCGTGATGTTTTGCTAATGAAAAAGGTCAACTATCGGGGGACCTTTTATGATAAATTCCCCAAAATTTATAATATTGTCGTCATCGGTTGCGTATCGTGCATATCGGGGATGATGTTTGGTTTTGATATCTCTTCGATGTCATCTATGATTGGTACTGACGGTTATAAACATTTTTTTGGTACGCCTGATGCTACCAAACAAGGTGGTATTACAGCTTGCATGTCTGCTGGTTCATTTGTGGGCTCATTGATATCTCCATATTTTTCTGATACTTATGGTAGAAGAGTGTCTTTACATCTTTGTTCAGCTTTTTGGATCACTGGTGCTATTTTACAATGTGCTTCCCAGGATATCGCAATGTTATGTGTAGGTCGTGTGGTTTCTGGTATTGGTATTGGGTTTGGTTCTTCTGCTGCTCCAGTTTACTGTGCTGAAGTTTCTCCACCAAAGATTAGAGGTGCCATTTGTGGTTTGTTTCAACTTTCTGTTACCATTGGTATTATGATTCTATTTTACATTGGTTACGGTTGTTCATACATTAGCGGCGCCGGCGCCTTCAGAGTAACTTGGGGTTTGCAAATTGTTCCAGGTTTATGTTTGTTATTCTGCACTTTCTTTTTACCAGAATCTCCAAGATGGCTGGCACTTCATGATCGTTGGGATGATGCTTACGAAATTGTCGCCAAGGTTGCTGCAAAGGGTAACAGAGAAGATGAACAGGTGAAGATTCAAATGGAAGAAATTAAAGAACAGGTTTTCATTGATAAAGAAGCTGAAGCATTTGGCTACAAAGATTTGTTTAGACCAAAAACTCGTTTAAAGACAATCGTCGGTATGTTGGCTCAAATGTGGCAAGAATTATGTGGTATGAATGTTATGATGTATTATATTGTTTACATTTTTGAAATGGCTGGTCATACAGGTAGTACCGTTTTGGTCTCTGGTTCTATTCAATACGTTTTAAATGTCGTATTAACCATTCCTGCATTGTTTTTGGTCGATAAAGCTGGTAGAAGACCTGTTTTAATTGTTGGTGGTATTCTAATGTTTAGTTGGTTATTCGCTGTAGCAGGTCTACTGGCTACTTATAGTGTTCCACAACCAGACGGGTTCGATGGTGATACCACTGTTCGTATTAGTATCCCTAAATCTCAAAAAGGTGGTGCTTCTGGTGTTATTGCTTGCTCTTACCTGTTTGTGTGTTCTTTCGCTCCAACTTGGGGTATTGGTATTTGGATTTACTGTTCTGAAATCTTTAACAATACCGAGAGAGCTAAAGGTTCCGCTGTTTGTGCCTCTGTTAACTGGATTTTCAACTTTGCATTAGCATTATTCGTTCCTACTGCTTTCAAGAACATCACATGGAAAACTTACATTATGTTTGGTGTCTTCTCTGTTGCTTTAACTATCAACACCTGGTTGATGTTCCCAGAAACTAAGGGTAAAACATTAGAAGAAATTGATCAAATGTGGGCCTCCAAAGTTCCTGCTTGGAAAACTTCCTCTTGGGTACCAGATGTCCCAGTTCTTCCATACAGCGATGATATCGCTAAAAAAGATTTTGGAGTTAGCCATCTTGAAGAAGCTGACACCAAAGGTATGGTCAGCGAAAAACATTCCTCGAGGGATGGCTCCAAGTCAAACTCTCTTTCCGATTAAACTTCAAACAAGTTTGAACAGACTTTTTTTAATCAACCCCCCTCTATTGCTTCTAGTCTGATTTACGTATATCCAATTTCCTAAAGGCATTAGTTAATGATAATCAATGGAATATAATTCATCATAATCATACTATACTCCAAAATGCGAACGATGTTTGCAACTACACTTACATAACATGTCTTTTTTAATATTTAGTAGGAATTCAATTTCAATTTTTTGATGTATATCTTGACTGTTTGCCTACCTACCTGCAGAGTAAGTCGGTCTTTTTGTTTTTCCTTTCGTGTTTTATTTCATCTTAAATCGCTGAGATGTGCGATCAAGAAAAGCGTAGATGAGAATGTTTTAGCAGAAAATAAACCACGAACAACATTCAAATGGATATCAGTCACACGAACGAAAAACTAGAAGCATTGCTTAACATCTTCACGGATCTTGCTCTGCTTCCCAGTAACTATACTCCTTTGTTAGTCCCTTGTTACGTTTCAATTGGTAAAGATGAGCATCTGACATCTGTAGCTATTCAAAAATGTGAACAAATTTTCAAAAAATGGGAAAATGATGACAGCGGGGCCATTCAACCCGATGTTGTACGACGTTGTATGGACCTGTGGCTAGTTATACATGGCGAAGATTATAATCCCCTTAAACCTCTTCCGGTTGTACCTAATTTATTTGTGCAAGAGACTGAAGCGAGCGACTATGTAAAGGATAATCAGGTGGAAAGACTGGAATTCGACCCCGTAACGAACAAAATAATTCAAAACCCTCTCAGTAACCTGATTCTAGAAGAGGTTGAAGCTGCTGAATTCGTTGATTTAGATGAGTTTGACCATAAGTTACATTAAATAAAAAAAAAACTACAGAATTTTACAGAAATTCCTATTAATTTAACCAAACAACACGTTAAGATAGCAAAGACGTCAATCAAATTTAGTCAGTTGCGTCCTCGTACTGATCATTTTGGTAATAGAGAGGCTTATCAAACACGTGATAATGATGGCCTCTTTCACCTTCATCATAAAATTGATCCGGAAATTTCAACTCATCGTCAGCTGCATCATCAAATCTTTCATCATCATATAGAGAAGCACCATGAGCAATGATTTCATCATTTGTTAAGACCTGGAACTTACCCACTTGTAATTCTGTGTCTGTTATCGTGCCTCTAGATACTCTAGCGTAACCAGTTCTCTTTAATTTCTTATACAAGATGTATTCACACCACCTATCGTCATCTTCTGGATCGATATCATGCATGCCAGATTCTTCACTAACAAAATTGTTATAATTACCCTCGTGTGGGTCAGTAACCAAGTAACTTAACAAAATTGCAGGACGATCTGTGCTACCCATCAATCTCGACAATTCTTCACTTTGTAGTCTTCTATCTTCCTCATCTTCTTCTTGACCACCATGGAAGACAAATACGTCCACCAAAATATCATCGTAAGTTTTTATTGTGGCGTGAATGGCGGGGGCAAGTTCACCATCTGGAGAAGGCATTAAATGATGGGTTGAGTTGATGATAGGAAATTTAGACAATAGCACACAACCCCAAGTATGTTTATTTGGGCCAGGTCCGAAATCCGTGTACATATTCAGATCATGTCCTAATTTACTGGTCAAATCTCTGTTTCCCATTGTGATGCGTTGGGTATCTGTTTCTAACAAACCAACGACGTCCAATTCCATTTCTTTGATGAGATACATCATACCATCCTCAGAAGCCCACATATCATTATCCAGACCAAAGTGAATGGTCCAAATACCAGCCGTAATTAATTTTGAATCAGGATGAAATGGTTGTGGAACTCCAGTAGGTCTCTGCTGATAGGTGTAGGATCCAATCAGTCCCAAAAAGATTACGCAAAGTAACCAAATTCGTCTCAAAAATTTGCTGCTCAAAGAAGCCGTGCTGTTACTCAAGACGGTAGACAAGGAAGATTTACTCGACAGAGCTCCCAATATAACACAGATACTTGAAAAAGCCAGAACACCCTCAATTCTTTCTCTTAAGAGCCATCCAAAGGGAACGAAAGCATATGCAACAACCCAAACATGGGCAAGCACTAAAATGATGTAAAGGAAAAATGCGACCACGAATACCCAAAGATTTCCAACATTGGCTAAAGTGACAAAATAGACGGGAATTATCCACATCATCGAAACCGCGTAGAACAAACCACCCAAAACGTACTTGGGCCATCCAGTAATGGATCTAGTGCATAGCGCTGCCGTGGACCCTGCTAATAAGATACTTGGTATCAATGGGTTCTTAGCAAATCTTGAGGAACTCAAAGCCGCGAACAACATAACCGCACACGTCAAGCCACTCCAAGGCCAAGCAAGGGGCCCTTGCGATTCCTGGTTCCAACCTTCCCATGACCAATATATTATTGTAGAGGCATCAGTCAATAGTTGGTGAATACCATAGATCAAGGAACCAAAGCCTAAACCTACGAAAAGCTTTGAAATGCAACTCGACTGTTTCTTGCGTTGTTCTTCATTCTTTTCCGAAAAATGAATGGAATTGGTATAAGGTGCTAACAGGCCAAATACTGTTACCAGAATCAAACCAAGTTTATTATGACCACCATTTTGTGAATTCATAATTGGCCACAATGGGTTGTTGGAATAATGTCCCATTTTTATGACAACGGAAAGGACTAAACCTAAAAGCCAGGTAACAGTGAAAGCTGCGTTGATCTTTGAGTTGACAAGGGATCTCAAGTTCAAGGAAAAAGTCGCAACTGTAATGGCAGTACCTGCACCAACGACAAGCAGACGCGCTTCCGGTGTTCCTACTAAGTAAGCGCCGACAACAATCAAGCCACCTAACAAAACTCCGTATTGATAGAGGATGGTCGGCATTAAGGGAAGATAAAGAATTATTGGACTGGAAAAATACAACATGGCAGCCTCATATCCGGAAAGTCCCATGTACCATAAAGGAAAATACCATATACTACAGGTCAAAGAGGTCATAGCAGTCCAAAATGTAAATGAGTTGAAAATATTTGTGAAGATATACAGGAATGAATCATAGGGTGGAGAAGGACTTGTCTGAGCAAGAATAGTCACATCTTCTGTTTTTTCAAATAAAATTTCAATTTCTTCGTCGTTCGAACGGATGAGTTCAGCTGTAGTTGTGTCAACTTCCTCTAGAAGTACGTCGATTTCTTCCTCCATTTCATCTTCACTTTCCATGGCCGAACCCTTTGGTTCCTGTTCCTCCTTTCTAATTTGGAAAAAAGGCATAACATTACCAGATGATTCGAAACTCAAGTGTATACTCAACTTTTCAAATTCTGTGTACGCAAGTGAGTCAAAGCCAATATCAAGGATAATGAGCGACCATTCGAAATAGGCGTAGATCGAATATGCACCTGCCACATGTTCCACTTGATGTTGAAGAAACCAATAGACTAACGGTACTAAGGTACTGAAAAAAATCGTTGCAACAACACCTTTGAGTACCTTTTTATCAGAAGACATACGAGTAATCATGATATCCCATGGCAACGTGAGAATAATGTAAGTGATCATAAATATATCATGGATATCGTGGTCATCAGTGCTTGTTATATATACCCAACCACCGCAACTGACTGTTCTAACAACTCCAACAATAAAACAAAAGAGTGAGCCATTCAAGTATAGATGTCCTAATAACAGAAGGAAACGAGGAAATGATGTCAAAGCAATCAATATCTGGAAAATGGAACGCTCAGGGTATCTGTCACCAATGGTGGCGGATACACTTGGAAACCATTCATCGGGGTATCCATAGTGTGCATTTTCCACAATCTTATGGAAGTGTAGATTGTAACCAGCGAACAAGGCAGCCAGGAATGCTGCCAGAGCGCAGATAGTATGTGCTAAAGGAATAACTTTCCCATTAATTGCTACCATGAGCGAACTGTGAATCTAAATATCCTTATTGTGGTAGACACGAACTGATAGCGTAATATATACTGGCTTGATAGATCTTTCAAACAAGGTAGGGTTTTCGTTTCAGTGATTTTATTTACGCATCACAAAAGTTGGGAAAAGGACGGATCCAGTAAAAGGTTCTTCTTGAATCCGTTTGGCGTTGAAAATAACGCGTGATTAACCCCGAAAGTATAAGGCCTGCAAGAGCATGTGGGCAAGCTTCTTGAAAAAGTGGGAGGAACTACGTAGATTAACGAGATTTTGTGCTGAAAACTTCACCAAGATGATCTTGAAGCATGATAAGGCTGCTGCATCAGATAATAAATTGACATAAAATATCGTGTGAGAGGCTTTCACGTGATTACAGCTGCAATGTATTGTTTAATGTGTCTCAAAATTTTAGAAACAAATATTAGATAGTGGCTAGTTGCTCACCGTTGTTGCCTTCATAAAAGAAGGATGCAGATGAAGATACAGATTTGCGTAAATTAACAGAATTAAATGGTAGCTTATTCCTACCCAAGAAACGAGGTGCTATATACGGAAGATGAAAAATTCATCCCGGACACCAAAATGTTGATTAGAGAAGCCGATGCATTACTACAGAATATATCGAGAGAATACATCCATATCGTGTTACTTGATTCATGAACACTATTAGACGGAGGCTGCTTGCTCACGACGTTTACTCTGGTGGAAGGAAGATATGGATTCACGCTAATACATTTAGCAGCTTGATCGCTTGAATATGAGTATCACATGGCACGATTGGCGAAGGATCAATACTGCACAGAATACGATCGCAACCTACCAGAGGCTTATTTATGCAATAAAAACGTTAGATCAACCAAAACTTAAGAGGGTGCCTGTCTGACTTTACCCGTAGTGGGCGGTTTGTTTAGTCTCAGTTTCAAATATCAAATTTTAAAGCCTTGTTGGCGCAATCGGTAGCGCGTGTGACTCTTAATCACAAGGTTAGGGGTTCGAGCCCCCTACAGGGCTTATATTTTTGTAAATACAGCTATTAAGCTGTGTGAGAGGATATTATTATTGTAATAATTGCATAACATCAAATTGAAAAGGGAAAGTCTATTTAAGATATTATAAAGATATAGACCCTTTTACTCCAAAGCGCAAACCAGTGCGACTCTACTTGGAATATAAACTTGAATAAAGTTTTTCCTGTTGTTCCACTCCAAATCAGTAGTAACATATTTAGAATCTTCATTTATTCTGTTAAATCCACCATATTCCTTATGATCAGAGTTCAAAATGATACGATATGTACCTGGAACTTCGACTCCAATTCTGTAATCGGTGAAACTTTCAGTGGGATGAAAATTAAAGATAAATAACAATCCGTTACGTTCAAATGCGATGATTTTGTCTACCTCGTGCTTTAAGGAAACATACGCTTGAGGAGTATTTAGCCATTGATGATTTTTTTCGCAGTTTTGCATAGCGGCGTCGAAATCATACAGTTGCTGGTAACGTAAATTTTTATCATCAACCAAGTTGAATTGTCTGCGGGCATAAAGATAACTATTACCATTATTAACGTTAGGGAAATCCAACCATTCAGGATGACCAAATTCATTACCTTCGAAGTTCAAGTAAGCCTCGCCACCTAAAGAGTGTGTTAACAGCCTAATCAACTTATGTAAAGCAATACCACGATCGATAACAGGGGTTGCAGCTTTCAAAAGAGTCATATCGGTATACATTGCGGCATCCATTAACCAAAATGCCAAAGTTTTATCCCCAACTAAAGCTTGATCGTGAGATTCACAATACGCAACCACTTTCTCGCCGTGACGTCTGTTAGTTAGTGTGTAAACGATTTTGGACATATCCCAATCTTCATCCCTTTGTTCTTTCAAAATTTTGATCCACATATCAGGTAATGCCATTGCCAATCTATAATCGAAACCGGCACCTCCCATGGTACGTGGTAAACACAAAGTTGGATAGCCAGAAACATCTTCAGCCACAGTAATAGCAGAGTCAGGTAAAAGTTCATGGACCAAATCATTTGCTAACATCAAGTAAGCCAATGCTTCATGATCAACATGGGATCTATCACTAGATAAATACTCATTATAATCACCACTAAAGCCTCCATTTTCACCAACACCATGATGTATGTATAACATTGAAGTGACACCATCGAACCTAAAGCCATCGAACTGATAAATATCGGCATAAAAGGCCAAATTTGATAGCAGAAATCTTTGAACTTCGAAATGACCATAATTGAAAAGACGTGAATCCCAAAGAGGGTGTTCACCTCTTCCGGAAGCTATCGAATGAAAGTATTGATGATCAGATCCATCGAACCTGTTTAAACCATCTTCAACATTCTTGGAAGCATGACTATGGACCACGTCCAAGAGAACAAGGATCCCCATACTGTGAGCTGTGTCTATCAGTTCTTTTAAATCCTCTGGAGTACCAAAACGGGAACTTATGGCAAAAAAGTTTGTCACTTGATAACCGAAAGAAGCGTAGTAAGCATGTTCCATAATAGCCATAAGTTGAATGGCATCATAACCCAAGTATTTGATTCTTGGTAAGAGATTTTGAGTGAATTCTTTGTAAGTGGCCACTTTAGGTTCTGGAGAAGAGATACCAACATGAGCTTCATAAATTCTCAAAGAATCCGTTTTTTGATTAAATCGTGGTCTATTATGAATGAACTTGTAAGGATTTGGAGGATTCCAAAACCTACCTTCGTAAATTGGACCAAATCGTTTGGCGGTTTCTTTATCAGGCTGTGTAGCTCTTGTTATCCAGGCGGGCAGCCTATAGATCTTAGAGCCATCCTGTAAGATAAATAATACCTTAATCTTGGAATCATGTGGTATTGCATAATCTCCATTTGATAATGGAGGAATCTGGATCGTAAAATTACCAAATTCATCCTTATGTTTCAATTCATGGGAACTCTCATTCCAATCATTGAACTCACCAATTAAAAAAGCTTGCTTGGCATTTGGAGCCCATTCCTTATACGTGATTTTTTTAGTATGGGGATCGGCATGAAGTCCATATGATTTGTAAGAATCTCTAGCAAACTTCGATAAAGATTGAAACGATCCATCGGGAGTAGCATGAGTAATATTGTAAAGCCATTTATCTGCAAAATAGCGTCTTTCAGATAAAACGTGCGCAAATGGAGTTAGCCAAGGATCGAACTCTACGGCACCTTTAACATTTTCGGGGATATCAACCATTTTCCTTACCAGGGAACTGCAACAGAAATCGTACTCGCACTTGTTATGAAATCTGTGGAATGAGATTCAATCTATAGTAGAGATACTGGTATAGCAGTTCACATTTATACCTGGACTAGTCTTGTGCAATTTTATTAGCAAGCCCCCCACCCCCGCTTGGTTTCCCTTTCAATCCCCCCCTTGTAGATTTCGCTTTCACGCAGAAGTTCAGCCAAGTGGTGCTGCAACTCGGCCTGTCGGATCCCCACCGCTGCTTCATGGACACGCTACATCGCTACACCGCTGCACGGGACATTCTTTTGTAGAATCCCCTTCGCTCTTTTCCCTCCGCCTGGGGGGTGGGATTCACGAGCTGTTCGTGCAAAGGTAGTTTACTTTGATAAGCGTGATGCGGGCGTACTACCATTGTGAAGTGGAACAGAGTGATATACTGGTATCAGTATATCAGCAGTTTGTGAATCTAACTGTAGGTTGCTAATATTATATATTATGTAACTATTTATGCCGGCCTTGGGGTTTCGTATCTCATACGTCCGCTGCGTCTTCCCTGCTCCTATTCTTCCTCATCGCTCATTTCTATGTCGCTCAATTCCTCGCTGATCCCATCTGTTTCTTCTAGTGCTTCATCTTCGTCATCATCAAGATCTTCGTCATCTTCATCATCAAGATCTGCCTCTTCGTCCCCATCTTCATCCGCTTCAGAGGTCCCAAATAATTGAGCATATTTCTCTTCAGAGGCATATTTGTCGATGTACTCTTTTATCTTTTCCTCATATAATTTCTTATCCCGTAGTTGTAAGGTAGCAGCTTCATTATTCAAGGGATCACTTCCATTTGGTTCCTTTAATAGGCCAGGGATCATCCATTCAACGATATTTTTCAAATCGTATAATGGGGACCATGTAGAATTTATTACGTCCAAACAAATGGAGCCTGAGGCTATGTCAATATTGGGATGGAATATCTTATTGACAAAACCTATACTTGGTGATTTATACGGATAATTATCCGGTAATTCAACGTGCAGCCTCCAAACACCGTATTCATACGGAGTATCCTTTGGTCCATAAAATTTCATATGAAATTCCTGCATATTATCGTTGATCAGTTCCACTTCATGGTCACTCATTAGAAGCTTCATAACATCCGTTTCAATTCTTCTCTTCGAATTTCCGCCACTAAATATAGAAAGTTTTTGAGATGGTCGTTAGTCATACAGGCACTAAAATGCAATAACTTGCCCTGTCAGATCAAACGAAAAACTTAACATACCTCATCTTTTGGTTCTGTTTTTTATAATACTCAAACTTGGAAAATCTAACTGGTAGATATATTCCTTCTTATTATGTCTCTCAATCAGTGACTCTGATATAGCTTCCTCCTTTTTCCCATTTTTACCCAGATAGTACGACTGCCCGATGAACTAACCACGAAGAGCTCAAAACATCATTTTCGACGGCTAGGAAGATAATCTTCATATTCTATCAATTCATTCTTCTTGCTTAAATGCTTCTATACGCATTTTCATATCTTCAAGAGTTTTTTCTTGTGCTTTCACGTCCACAATATGATTATGCCTTTCGGAATCATCGAGTAATTGGAAAAGTTCACACATGTTCTCTCTTTGTGCGAGCAATTGGTAAGCTGTTAATGTTTTTAAAGTGACATTATTGTATTTACGTTGCGAGGCCTTAGTGTTATTAACAGCAGTGCTGTCGATTGTGGTTGTCATGGGTACGCTTGCTGTTATTGGCTTTTGTTCTGTTTTGCGTTTTAGTTCTTGTTGATGGTTGGAAAGTTCGCCTTCAATTCTAAATTTTTCTCTATTTCTCACCTCATATCATACATACGTGATGTCAAAAGAAAGAGGCGAAAAAGAATACTTCAAGAGCAAGATGAATGAATTAAAGCTGCCCGATTTCATTGGATGCACCTTATATATCTACCTGGGCAACGATAGAATTTTGAGAGGATCTCTGGTTGCATTGGATTCTCAATTGAATCTACTCCTGGATCACGTGCATGAGCGTTCCGGCAACTCACAAAGGCTACTTGGTTTGGTTAGCATACCACAGAAATCCATCACTTCAATTAAAATGCCAAAGGAGAAACTGACCCAACTAGTCCAGTTCAAACACACTCTTATGGATCAAATAATATGATGGTATCTTTATTTTGCTCGTTTAGACTTGGCATAGATTCTTCCAGAACAGGTTCTAACGGTTTCCTTAAAAAATATAAATACAACAGCTCCAAAACGATTTACGAAGTGCACATATATAAAAGACTAAATTCAAAACGTCGATCGTTGTTCACATTCAAAAGATGGTATTAAGCACCAACAACTGATCTAAGATAAAAATGGTATCAACCACTGATGCATTACTGTCTAAATACAGCGATCTTTTCAAGAAAGCCACAGAACACCAATTGACTAAGGAATTGTGCCAAGGTACCCTAAAGGATAGCATATTGTATACTTATTTAGCTCAAGATGTACAATTTTTTGAAACTGGGCTGAAATTGATGTGTAAAATTACTTCATTATCCCCAACAACCGATAGTTTGATCACGCTGGCTAAAAAGATTGGATTTTTCGCTAATGATGAAAACACCTATTTCCAGGATGCCCTGAAATTATTAGCCCCATCAATTGAAGAGTCCAAACGTGAGTTACTTAAGAAAACTCAGGTTGGAGAGATCAAGGAGTATGTTGCCTTCTTGGAAGAGATGACCAATGACACGAAATATACTTACGCAGAGTTGATCACTTATTTGTGGTGTGCCGAAGAAGTATACTGGAAATGGGCTCATGATCTACCAAGGGCTTCTAAGCTGCATTGGAAATATCAAACATGGATTGATTTGCATGATGGCGAACATTTCCAAGTTTGGTGCGAATTTTTGAAAAAAGAAGTTGATAACTATCCTGTGGAGCAAGTTGAAAAGATGTTCGAAAAAGTTCTGATTTCGGAATATCAGTTCTTTGAAACAAGTTACAATGCGTAAGTTGATCGTCTTATGTTAGTCTCTCGTATATTTCTCTCGTTACATATTTTAGTTTATACATACTAATATATTGGCAAAGTCTCTCATAGAATGTTAACCCATTCCATTTTCTGGTGCCTGTCTCAAAGTTTGGCACCCCGATTTGCTCGATGATACACCCTGCGGCAATGTTACCACATATGCTGGCAACATATAAATCACCTGTTAATACGAATCCGACACAAAAACCTCCCAGGTATGAATTGCCTCCACCAGTAGGATCGATCACTTTATCTGGACTATGCGAATGATAAGCCGGTAAATGTATTACGGTGCGGTTTCCACTTACAGGGTCTCTTGCACTAAGAGCTACACTTCCTAATTTGCCACATCTCAATACGCATATGTTTCTAGCTCCCATATATTTGTCAAATTTCCAAATATACTGCATACATTCTTCCAAGCTTAAGGGTTCATCATCGTTAAATAGTCTCGCGCCTTCTTCTGCGTTTGGGGAGAATACTATGGTAGCGCTATGATGACCAGCAAGAATCAGTTTGATCTCTTCAAAATGTTCTTGATTACACAAATCAGGAATTGGCTCCCAAACAAAAATCGTCGAGCCGCAGCCTATTTGTTGTAGTTCACCCATAATCTTCAAACAACGTGAACTTGAGCAAAGTAGATGAAAACATTTCATCTCTTGCAACTGAGCTCCACCAAAGGCTTCGCACCAATCTCTCACACCGATTTGCTTCTTGGGGGTCAGATATTTGAATTCTCTGAAGTCATTATCTTTATAGTAATTCCAGCCTCTTGTTGTTCCTCTTGAAGCATCATCCCTGAATTGTACTCCACTGCCCCAATGCTCAATAGTCTTTGTGACTTCCAACGGAAAATCGTTACCACGATCAACGATCCACTTAAGACAATTGGAAACTTTCAATGTTGGTGATACAACGCAACCGCCTAACATTGCAAACATACCACCTCCACCGGGGACATTTTTATGGACTGTACCATCTTGCACGTATATATCATCAATGATAAACATACCATTGGTGGTAATTAAGGAAGTACCGGTTGTGAGGTCCGTGCATTGACCTTTTTCCGTCTTCATTTTAGTCATTTTTGTCATATCTTTCATTGTGATCTTTGATTTTCAGGATATCCGTCATGGACTTATCTAAAAACATTACACGCCTTATGGTTATGCAACATGGATACTTACTCGTAGAGGTTGTTTAACCATTTCTGAGCACTTTGCAACTGAGATATCACATGAGGTATACTTTCAGCACTATTTTCAGCACTACTTTCAATCCGCATCTATTACTTAGGTAATAATTTAAAAAAAATTATAGCGCCGCTTGGTTTCGATCCAAGGACATCAGGGTTATGAGCCCTGCGCGCTTCCACTGCGCCACGGCGCTATGTAAACTTTGTAAATGTTTTTGTCAAACTAGAGCGATATAAGGATACGCACATTTTATATCCGCAAATTCCATCATGGTAAGTTCTCTACCTTGAATTGGTTTATTCGACCTGATTGTCTTGGAAATCATCAAAGTGTCAATAATTCTGTTGAAAGAGATTTTCCTTAGAGGAATTGTTGAAACTATTGATGTGAGACATTGTCAGATACTTGGCGATTGTTCTATTATAGAGATATATAAATCCTTGCTTTTCTTATAAAGTGAAGCTAAGTCATAAATCCAAAGGCTGTCATATCTGGCAGTATCACCCGTATTTATACCTGATGAAATTGCACATATTGAGACATAATCAGCTGCTGTCAGTGAAGATTTTTCACTCTTCTGATTGCATTTCAATCTCTGATCACACCATTTATTTGATCCCATAGAATCTATAGTACCAACGAATAATGTTGCGTGATATGTTGCGTGCCCATAGATTCATTTGTGGTAAGATTCCTGATTTGTAATCGTCTCGCAAGTAGCTATCAACTGATATATTCTCACTCTTTCATATCACTTGATACTTTGTTCGGGCTTAATCTTATTATTCGCTCTATTTACTGATGGAAATGCTATTTTACAACACTTCAATTCTATAACATAATCATCATCTTCAATATCTTCAATATCTTCAATATCTTCAATAAATTCAATGAATGAATAACTCTTTCAATGGATTGCCAATAAGGTTTGAAATCTGTCGTGCTGCTACAATTTAGATTGTACAAAATACTTACGTATTGTAAGAGATTTTTTTTCCGTTGAGTTGCTGACACTTTGATTAGCAGACTTTTAGTAATTAAACAGAACTAACAAATACCAGATAAATGTACCGGTATCTATTAGTTACAAATAGTACCTATTGATGTTGGAACAGAAGTATGGAAAAGAGTCATAGAATTATGGCATGAACGTTTGACAAGCCTAGCTGATATTGAAAGGATGTCGGTCATTGGTGTTCAGCGAGACGTCCTCATTCAGGTACAACATTTTCACTAGCTAAACAATGTGCAATCTCCGATTGACACATGCGCCGCAAGTACTGTCGTTCCTAGTTTCACATATGGTGACCATATGGTTCAATGGTATGATTCGATGTAGCGCACTTCTCGCGATATATAAAGCAGACTTTGCATATCGTTCCCGAGTTTATATTCTGTTTTATACAGAAGACCGAGGCGGTTCGTAGACTCACGTAGAGTCACGAACTCGGCATATATAATTGGTTTAGTATAACCTAAATGCTTCAATGCTTTATCAATATTAATATATCAGAACCTTTCAATAATTGAATCCCCCAGTACTGTTATCAACGCGGCTTTTTCAGCGATGAGAACATAGTTGACATTGCCGATTGATAATCATAGAATAGCTCGTAGTGATGGTATAATCGTGTCGAAGCAAATATAATATCATTCGATTCTTTTGCATGTCGAACAATTATTGTTATGGCTCACATCACACCACTTAATTTGTTGTTCAGAATGTCATCCATAAATTTCGCATTGTAGCTAGCTAGCGAGCTATAAAATTGGCCAATCACAAAAAATTATCTTTGCTACAATATCTCTTATTGGAACAAGATAGAGAATACCTAGCTTACGGGAAAATAATCTGGTAACCTCTAGCTATAGTTACTGTACGACTCCAGGAAGACCGGCAGCCTATCACTACTATAAAAAGATGTGAATGGAATATAATAAATACCAGATAAAAGTGTCGGTTTTATACGTCACAAATAGGACCTGTTGAATCGTCCAGCACTGTCATCGGTGCATGTTTTGCAGCCATGATCACACCATCTGATCCCATAGGATCTGTACTATGGTTGACTTTGCTGATTAATAAGCGGAGAATAGGTCGTAGTGATGGTCCTGATTCTTATCGTCTCGCAGTAAATATCATTCGATTCTCTTCCATATCGAACGATTATTGTTAGGGCTCACATCACACCACTTAGTTACCTATTCGTCAAGTCATCCTTAAATGTGACGCTTCAGACACTGTCCTTTATATTTCACTGGTTCTTAGTTCTAACGAATAAGGACTTAATACCTCTACAGTATTGAAAGCTTCTGATATATTAATACTAGAGCACAATTAATTCAAAAAAAATGGATTCGAATGTACAGACGAATTTGGCAGCATTAAAATTTACTAACTTTTAATGGTCCTATAGTGTAGTGGTTATCACTTTCGGTTTTGATCCGGACAACCCCGGTTCGAGTCCGGGTAGGACCTTAACTTTTTTTATTTACAGTAATAGTGGATTACATGGCAAAGATCCTCCAAATTATTGATTTTTTTATTCAGATATAGTTATTAAAGGTATACATTTAAAATGCAACTAAAATATAGTTGGCCTGGGGTGTATGAAACATTAAATAGTAATGATAACATTGAGAGGAAAAAAACACTTATCAATTAGATAAAATAAGAGAGACCAGTATAGATAGGTAAATGTAAAAACAAACAAACAATAAGTGTAAGATTGCTAGCACTTTTTTGTATCTTAAAAATGGCCATGGAGTGTTTTCAGGGTTATTATGGTTTTAAATCTTTTTCATTAACTTATTTTTATTTTGTGCAATTATATTAGCATACTTGCCTGTATCTTTTTTGGTTGAACTAAAGTCTATTAAATTACAATGAGCACTCAATTCCTATGCTGCACTTATTAGTTAGTTCAAAAATTGCAGTATTTGTTGAGTTATGTTGTACAACTCTACGCTGGCATCTTCTACTGGTTCCGATGATTTCGAGTTGTTTAAATCATTATCAGCGTTCTTTCCGTCTACTGTTGATCTTTGTAAGCGACTAAAGGTTATATCAGCCATTCTTTTGACTCCATTAATGATGTCCGTATCGCTTTTCACTAATTCAGCAACTTTATCGTTATGACTTTCCAATAGTTGTAAAATTGTCCATAAGGAAATGTGTTCGAATGTGGCGTAATCACTGTGTAAAAATCTGATTAAAAATCCACGAATACCTTCCCTTGGATGATCCCAAGCTTCAATAATTCTAGAGTAGTTATTAATTCTAGAACACAGGTTGGCCAATGCGGCAGCTGCATTCCCAGATACTTCTTGATTATTTGAAAATGTCATTGGAATTAAAGCATCCAATATATTCGCGTCCAAGAGATCCAGCTTGGAGACATCGGCCAAAGCAAGTATGGCAAAACATGCTGATATTTCACTTTGTACGCTTACGGGCGAATCCAGTGCCAACTCTTTGCATTTCTCTACAGCACCACTTTCGAAAAACTCCTTTCGGTTTCTTTCTGAGGATGCAGCTAAGTTCCTTAGCGTTGATACCGCATGGCATTGAATTTCTTCCGATTCTTTATAATCTAGCAGTCTAACCAAAGGCTTTAAAAATCCTGCGTCGACTATTAGCCCTTCATTCAGTGGATGAATAGATATGTTTCTTATACATGCTACGCTGGCTAACACCAAAGGCATGGAGTTACTTTGAATTAATTTAACCAAATGTGGCAATCCGCCCGCTCTGACGATCTCTAATTGGTAACTGGTATCTGATGCCAAGTTTCTCAATGCAAGCGTCGCTTGACATTTTACTCTGGAAGAAGTGGAATCCATCAATGTCACTAATTTGGATACGAGTCGAGGTTCTGTTTGGGCTAACTTTTTTCTATTGGTTTCATCTACAGCTATATTTGATAACGCCGTGGTACAATAGTACTGTACATCAGGGTCAGCAGATGATAGTAGTGAGACTAGAACCGGCACTGAGCCGGCATTAACTAATTCTTTCCTATTTTCTTCTGAATGTGTCATGTTCAGTAGTGCACCAGTAGCATTTCTTTGCACCCTTATATGTTTGGATTTTGCCAATCTAGTTAAAGGCACAAGGGCCCCAGAAGTGGCAATCTTATGTTTGTTGTCATCCTGAGTCGCTAAATTGGTAATACAACCAACCGCATTACATTGAACTTCCACATTATTACCCATCATTTGACTTATCAACGGTTCTAAGCCTCCCATTTCCACAATCAATAATTTATTATCATTATTGACAGCTAGGTTACCCAATGCTGCACACGCAGCAACTTGGATTTGAGGATCTTGACTTTGCAATAATATCAAAATAGGTTCTAATACATCACGAGAAACAGGACGAACATACTTTTCCGTAATTTCTGCAAACGCTAAAGCAGCACTCCGTTGTAAATTCAAATTATCTGAGTAAACTAATGTGGTCAATGCTTTCAATGGTTTACCAGAATAAAAGTCAAACCTATCCTTATCCTCTAAATATCCTAGTAGTAAGGTAACTGCTTCACGTTCATTGTCTGCAATTGGCAAGACACTGGCTTCATCCGAAGAGTCTTTCAGACAACTACAACATGCACCCATTGCAAATAATTTGAAAACTTGAACTCCTCGATAAAATTAATGCAGTTCGAGATGCGGTACAGAGCCTATTTTGAGAAACTATACTCAATAACAAGATAAATAATAACAAATAAACGAAAAGTTAAGGATAGAGAATTGGACTTTTTCTTGCTCTTATTCCTTAGTCAGAGTGATTATATCTTTTACCACTAGTAATTTACCTCTTCCTTCTTTTTCGAAGTCCTCACTTTTCGTTTTATTGAGTCTCTAGACAGGTAATCATCAAATAGTGGTTGCACTCTCAATTTTAACTTTTACGGGTCACTTGAGCGACCCCCTGCGAATTCTTTCTCGTTTCCCTTTTCAAATTTTTTTTCTTCTTTTAGTAAGACGTTCGGAACTGCACCACTCTTGGAAGAAACAAGAAATTGAAAAATTGCTGAACAGTCGTTTATGCGGCGATATTGATGTACAGATGAATATTTAAGAAAGTAAACTAGTTTTGCAGCTTAATTCTTACATTTTGATATTAGTTACAGATATAATACAGTCATAGTTCCAGTGCCAACGAACCTTCAGTGATGAACAAGTCACATGACTGAAATTTACGTAGTGATGTTCTCTGCGAATAAACACATTGTGGAGTACCCATGTCTATGACAACAGCATCTTGTAGATGATGTGAAGAGTTTTGTTTGAGTGTGTGAAGTGATACCAGTGGCCATCCTGTACATATGACACCTGTAGCTTCCACTGCTAGCTCGAAGTTTCTTTGCCCTGAACCACTATCGAAACCGCTAGGGATATCCAACGACCATATTTGTCTTTGGCCACTCTCATATGTACGATTACACCATGATATCATGTCCAAAGTGCGACGTTCTGTGGTCGCCGAAGATGTATCATAATCGTCACTGGTAGAGGCATTTTCATAAAGATCTACCAGGTTACAATCAAACCCTTGCATAGCGTCAATAACAATTTCCACCGGGCTATTCAACTTTTCCACTGCATTTTCCAATGCTGCCACACTATTAGCGATTTTTCCACCACATTTTTTAAACAATTCAAATTGCTCCTTAACTTGCGCATCCTGTAAATCAGTAGAAGAACACGTGAATAATGCAATAACACGGATATGTCCTGATTGACATAAATGCCTGCCGAGAGCCATTGCTCTTGCACCTGACCGATTGGAGTCAGATGTAAGGATCACAACCAATGGCTCAGGATTATTATTGTTCAGACGAAGTCTAGCGCGACCTCCCAGCTTTTGTTTAAGAAAAAAAGATGAGTTAGTTGCGAAATTCTCGAGCATAATGTGTGATGTGATACCGAATTGATCAGCATTAACACGCTCTATCTCCAATAATTGCACTGGATTGGCCATTGGGACCGTTTGAGTACTATCTTTTACTTTCAAAACCAAAGGTTTAGTAGTTGGGGAAGAGACAGTAGCTATGCTTGAAGATGCATTTGAAAAGGATGCGGCCCTCGATTGACTGATTATAAGTTGTTCCAATTGAGCGATCATGTTATCTTGTCTCTTATCTTTGTCTTTACCATCTGAGGAGGCTGAATGCAGCAAATGGGTGATATTGATAGATTTGGTAACCGGCATATACGAAGAGTCGCTGATGTCATAATATTCGTCGTCATCTTCATCCTCTTCATCGTCATCCTCTTCTTCAGCTGATGAAATTTGGTTCCATGCATCATTTTTAGCATTCGGAATAACCATTTCATCATTTTGAATATTTTCCACAGCGTTAGCATTGTCTCTCTGAGTTGGTCTTTTATTGTGCGATACGAGTCTATCTTGCGGGGCAACTTCATCTCTTTGCTTCAATTCAGCAAACACATCCTTTTTGTTAAACATACGTAGATTACCTTGAAAATCAAAATCATCTTGCTGCTTCAACTTCATAACGTCATCATTTTGCCAATCTACATTATCAGATGATGGTTGCTGCTGCTGTTGTTGCTGCTGCTGCTGTTGCTTCTGCTCCCTATAATCTTTCTTTGATGGCGCTACAGTAAGCACATTAAGATTCTTCAGTCTTGAAGCTCTGACTTTAAATGCTTGAGAAGTACCACCATCACCGAATCGGACCTCATTCAAAGTCAACCCCTTTGATGTAGCTTTCGCAATTTTCCCTTGAATGAGCTTGCCATCTTTTAGTTCAACTTGAACACCAAAGCCAACGAATTCTGACATTTTTAACACCTCCTTCGGATTGTGAGAAGACTGAGGTTCGTGACGTATGAATCACCTTTTTTTGTTTAAGACAGCTCGAAGGGAATCGAAATTTGAGGCCAAAGAAGTTTCGCTAAAATTTGTTCAATTTTCTTGAGCAAGGCGTTACCCGTTATTAGAAAAACACCGATCTGTAATCTTTTGGAATGATAGATTCTAAGCCAGTTTATTTCAGAAGGACTGCTTGATGCAATTTGGCATGCTCCAGTAGTTTGTATCGACATGGAATTTCAACCTACGGTACCATCATCCTCATCAGCACGCTCATTTCAACGTAAGATTATTATTTTGGGAGCACGTAATGTGGGAAAGACTACATTAACAGTACGGTTTGTGGAATCTCATTTTGTCGAGTCATATTATCCTACAATAGAAAATGAATTTACGAAAATTATACAGTTTAGGAATCAAAACTATACGTTAGAAATTTTAGATACAGCAGGTCAGGACGAGTTTTCATTATTGAACATGAAATCCTTGATAGGGGTCAAAGGTATTATTCTTTGCTACAGTGTAACGAATAGAGGTAGTTTTGATTTAATCCCAATCATTTGGGATAAACTTGTGGATCAACTCGGAAATGAAAATTTACCCGTAGTGACAGTGGCGAATAAGATTGATGTTCGAGATGAGAAAAGTGGGATTCAAACTGGTAGTGCAACTTCGAATTATGTCACAAGAGAAGAGGGTCGGAAAATGGCCAACGAACTAGTAAGCAGCGATAAAAAATTGAAGGCCGGATTTATTGAATGCAGTGCTAAACAAGATATAAATGTGGATGAAGCCATCATGATACTTCTAAGGAAGATGGAATCCATGGAATCTAACAAATCCTTTGATGGAGAGAGTGATGGAGGTAAATGTAACATAATGTAGATTGAAAATTGTTAGTTTTTTGTTATGTTTAATTGTTAATATAAACGTATACTGTACAAATTATATGCTCCATGTTGATGGATCAATGAATATTGAAAAAAATTGAGCCCTTACCAATTAGTATAACCACCATCAACAATCAGGTTTTCACCGGTGGTGTAACTCGAGGCAGTGCCGCTTAACAAATACAGCATCGACCCAACAAATTCTTTAGGTTCAGCCATCCTACCCATTGGAATTCTAGAAGTCCATTCTTGTTGTAAAGCTGCACCTTCGGGTGATGCACTAATGACTTGTTTGGTCAACGGAGTGGCAATGTATCCTGGTGAGATTGCGTTCACGCGAATTCCATATCTTGCCCATTCACAGGCCAAAGATTTAACCAGATGAATCACACCAGCTTTAGACATGTTATAAGCGGCTTGAGGCTGTGGAGTATTAACTATCACACCTGACATGGATCCAATTAAGACAAATGAAGCGTTAGGGAATCGTGGTAGGACTTCTCCAGCTGAATTTGCCAAAGTTGAGATCGATTTTCTTCTCTTTGTACGTTGCAATAGTTGACGGGTCATTGCTTGACAAATATATAGTGATCCCATTAGATTAACTTTGATCAAGTGTTCAGCACGATTTGCTGGATAGTCTGCAGCTGGAATATTTTGACAGTAACCAGCGGTGTGGACCAATTTGTCAGGAACAATACCTTCGTGCTCACTGGGGATCGCAGAGATCAATTCCTCTACTTGGGTAGCATCACTGATATCGCAAGCCCAAGTTGAAATCGTTACTGGCTGTAATTTATTGATTTTTACGAATTCCTTTAACTCCGATTCCACTGTAGCTAATTTCTCCACAGCCAAATCTACCAACGCGATTTGTGAACCTTGTGCCACAAGGGCTTGAGATAAAGTATGCGCCAATCCACCTGAACCACCTGTAACTATGGTAACATGTCCATCTAGTCTATAAGATGGAACAATATCCGACACTAGTGGAATGCTTGGAGTGTCCGGAGTAGCACCCCGCACCATACCATCATCAGAAACAATCGCGGTATTCGCAGCAACCATTTCTGCGTCAGCAGTTCTCACGGCACCAGTGTCAGGTGCACCTTCAGCCGTTGGTCCTTCAGTAATATGTGTGTGATGTTCTTCCTTCGTCATGCTTGTTCGATTACTTTAATTTACTATGAATGAAACGAATCAGATTCTTTCCTATATGTATGTTGAGCGAAATTTGTGCTTGCAAAAGAGAAAACTGCTTCCAGATCAACTACTCAGATTTTTCACGCACTTCTTATATACGATCTTACAAAGAGATTTAGTTAAAAATATAACATATATGATTAATACTAGAGAGATCAGAAAAAGAAATATCGTTCAGCCTTGTACATATTTCAATCCCCCTTTCTTCTTACTTCCGACGCCGGAAGCTTTTTTGAGCTCTTATTTTTTGCTGTGCGTTTGCACTGTGACTACGACGAAGGTCAACTAGAGATGCTATCTAGTCACCAATGAGGGACAGGACCATGTCCTGGGGAGAGATAGAGAGGTGTATGATAGCTTCTTGCAGGAACGGAGGTCACAAAAAGAAAAAAACATTACGTCAAAAAAGAAAGAAAATGTGGGAACTCACCGTGACAATGGAAATTAGGTTTTGTGTCAACACCCCCGATTGGGACAAGGACAAAGCAAAGTAATAATTTGGCGAATGTTGATGTAATAATAAACACACATTTGTCCCAATTTTTTTTCTTTGAGCCGATGCTCGGACATCTCCCCTTGTCCGGTCGTGTAAACTGATATCGCATATCGAATAATACGGCCCGTGGGTAGATAATGATAGTCGTTCAATTGCATGTTGGGCATATACATTGATGAAGTTTTGCATCCAAGTTCTTCAGGTTGCATGATGAGTAATGACAATTATCTGGATTCTTTTGATATAACCACTAATGAAGATGCTTCGATAGATGTTCAAGATCCATTGGGTGAAGATTATCTTGCAAATAATGATGCACATGGTCCAATGTGGTGGAGTAAGCTGAAGTACTGGTGGTACCGTAACCGCCTTAATAATCCGTATATTACCGGTGGGAAACCGGGATCGAGAGGTATCCCACTTTATGATTTGGATCCCAATGGGAATATGACAACTGGAGAAGAAGGAGAAGGAGATATGAGATTCGTTTACAGGCATCGTTATCATGTTCCTTGGAAGTTGATCATTCAGATATGTGGGTTCATGATTTTATCTGCGGTCACCGGGTCACTAATTTTTAGCGTAGTGAAATACAATCCCCGAAACAAAGCTACTCATACTCTGAATAATGGTTTAGAAACATCTTTTGATCCATATATAAAGTACTTCAATGGCTCGCACGAATTTTACCCGCTAACAATAATGGTGTCGTTGGATGGATTCCATCCTTCATTGATCTCTAAAAGGTTTACGCCATTCATGAACGATTTATATACACTTTCTTATGATGGTAACGAGAATATTACTTCGACACCGTATATGATACCGAGTTTCCCCTCACAGACTTTTCCGAATCACTGGAGTCTAGTTACGGGGAAATACCCTAAGGACCACGGAATCGTATCGAATGTATTTTGGGATTCTGCTGTTGGTGAGGAGTTTCATCCCGGTTTACTAGATCCTTTAGTATGGACAAATGTAAGTGAACCAATTTGGCAAGTTCTACAAACAGCATTTGAGAACAATAAGATGGATGATCCATTTAAAGTAGCTACGCATATGTGGCCAGGTAGCGATGTAAATTTTACCAATGTACCAAATGTACCAAGGAAAAGGATGCCATACTACAGTGATAAATTTGACGCGAAGGAGCCATTAGATAAGAAAGTGGAAAGTGTGCTCAGATATGTTGATATGGAATCCATAGACGATAGACCCCAATTGATATTAAGTTACGTACCGCAGGTAGACGCATTTGGTCATAAACATGGATATCCAATGAATGAGCAACAGGAAAATTTTGAACAATTTACAAAAACATTAAGTGAGGTTGATTTTTTTTTGAAAACACTAATTGAATCATTAGAAAATAGAAACGTTTTAGAGTTTACTAATATTGTAATTGTAAGTGATCATGGCATGAGTAATATTGAATTTCCTGAAAATGTTCTGATTTGGGAAAATTTATTAGATGAGGACGTTAGGAAGAAACATATTATTCATGCTTATGGAGAAGGCCCACTGATGGCAATTACAACGAAGGATAAAAACGAAATAAATGAAATTTATCAAAAATTGAAAACAAGTTTAGCCAATCAAGGAGAATTGGGATCAAACTTTGATATTTATTTGAATGGTAATTTTCCTGAAACCTTTAACTTTAACAAAATGGATAATTCACGCATTGCACCTATTTGGATTATTCCTAAACCTGGCTATGCGATTGTGGATAAGAGTTTCTATAAACATAATGCGAAAAAGGGGAAATCAAGGATGATTGGTAATCATGGTTACGATAATCACGCACTCGAAATGAGATCACTGTTTATTGGAATGGGGCCGTTTTTCGAAAAGGGATACGTTGAACCTTTTGAAAATGTTGAAATATTCGATATGATTTGTGATATATTTGGAGTTTCTATGAATGATAGGATTGGCGATTTAGAAGATAACTTTTTTTATCGAAATTTTCTCGATACGAATGAATCGTTTGAAGATGATTTCGAATATTTGCATATGAGATTTGGTAATGAGAGTACGTATAACGTTTTGTGGGGAGGTTACAAAGAGATGTGGTCAAGTGCGAGTTCGAGTTTGAGTTTGAGTTTAAGTACAAGTACAAGTACAAAAAGTACAAGTACAAGCACGAGTTCTAGTTCTAGTTCTAGTTCAAGCTCAAGCATAAGTACAAGTACACTTACAGGCACAAGCATAAGTACAAGCACACTTACAAGCGCAACCACGAGTGCAACAGGAAACTGGTTTCAAGAAATGATTGAAGATGGTAAAGAAATTTTTGATCAAGTCATTGATGAGATAGAAGATATAGTAAATAATCATGATCATAATACATAGAAAGATATCTAAAAGATATAAAGAGTTAATACAGTTCCACTAATTGCGAAAATCAAAGGTAATTGACCTAAAGATTGTTTCCAAGATTTCATCCCAACTTGAACAAACTCCAACCAGGGATAATCTGTTAAACATTCTTCTGGGATAGTATAATTTAAAATTGCTAGACTTATTAAACATTTGGAAACATGGAAAATCATTGGATCAATTTCAATGGCTAAATCATAACGAATAAAATTAATATAATAACCAATTAAAATTGGTAATAGATACGAGCACGTGATCCAAACTGATAAAGTTGAAATCGATAAAGATTTCTCCTGTAGTACAATCAATGGTTTAAGGATATAATAAAATTCTATTAAAAACAGAATAATATCAATTGAATGTATAGTTGATAAAGAATCTTGAATCGATTCATTAACATTTTTAACTTGAGAAATTATATCTGAAAGATAATTTTGAAAATTAAACTTGAAACTATCTTCCTTTTCATCTTCGGCAGATTTCTCGCTGAAATTCAAAGTGTTGAAATTTGATTTACTAGTATCCAAAAATGTCGATTGCTCCTGTTCTTGTTCCTGATCGTCTTCTCCCTCTTCTTCTTCTTCTTCATGTTTGGTTACTACAGAATCGTAAAACGACTTCAATTCAGGGTAATCCACTTCGATATCCAACGGTTCATTCAAAATATTCAAATGGCTTTCAATAGTATCAATCAAATCATTTTTCCTAACATGGTTTGGTATATTCGATATTTTCAGTTTTTCAGCCAAGTCCAATAACTCGACCTTCCTCCAACGTGAAAAGGTAGAACTCATCGCCAGCTTGCTCAGTTTATATCTCTTATATGTATAAAGGATACAAGATTAGGAATATATGATATGTAAACAAACAAACAAATTTCCTCCATATATATACATCTGCAACCTTCGCCAAACTAAACCACATCCAAAGAGCCTATACATATAAGGGATATTGTCACTTTTACTATTGTGGTCACCAAGACAATTACGTTCTAAATCCGGGTAAGGCCCAAACCTCTCTTGTTTACAAATTACCCAAAGCGGAAACATCGCCCAAAACGGAAAAACAACAACAGTCACGTGAAAATAAATTACCCGGCCACATACACATCACTACGCACGAAACGACAACATGACGGATAAACACCGCAAGAAGAAACAACACCCGTTCACCGCATGCGGAAACACCACCCAACGTGGAATCCACAAATTTAACTCAAAAAATTACCGCACTGCATCACAAAACAAACAAAACAAACCAACAAAGAAAGAAAGAAACAAACAAAAGACCTCTGATTGCAGCAGCAGCAGCGGTACATCTTCGCTTTCACACGTAAGAAACTATTCCAAACGAGTAGTCGTCCGCACGGCAGTCTTTCCGGATATTGCAATGGCTCCTTTTGGTTATGTTGCTGTTATATAAAGGAGGTTCGCTCTCTTGGATTCAATCAACGATATTTGGCTCAATATATCTCTCATTCTTATTCTATATAAATCTTGGCTAATAATTTTTCAATTGATACTTATTTTGTTTCTTCTTCTTCTTATATTTTGGTAATAGTTAGTCATCGGGTTTTGTCAGTTATATTACAACACAAGATCATATCATATCATAATATAATACAACGATGTTACCAGGTGGTGTTATTTTAGTTTTCATTTTGGTCGGTTTGGCTGTTATTGCTATTATCAGCACTATCATTTACAACAAATGGAGAGCTAAGCAAAAGGGTCTACAAAGATTTTAAGGAATGTTTGTTAAGCTTCTTTTTATTTTTTTTTTTGACTTCCTGGCTTTGCGTGTGTGTGCATGAGCGATTGGAAGGATTTGGCTTTTCTACCCTTTAAGTTGACAGAAGAAGATCAATATCATTAATAATACCTAATACTAATATATTTCTTTTGTCTTCTTCAATCCTATCCTCTTTTTTTTTTTTTTTGAAACATTTCTTCTACAACAGTTCCTATTGCAACTATTATATTCGTGCCAATACTTCTGTTCTTTTCTTTCAAATGATGTTTTTTCAATGTGCTTTGTGATTTTTTTTCTATTTTGGTTCTGTATGTTCTGTCTGTGTGTGTTTGATATGAAATAATACTGTTTCCATTCTATGTGTGTTGTTATTATTGTATGCGTTTGATTATATATGTATGTGTATGCGTGTGTGTGAATTATTGTGTGTGTATATGTAGATATCTGTGCGTATATTTTTTCAATACATTATAAAGGAATTCTATTCTACTCTCTATTCTAATGCTCTTCTCATGAATTGAACAGTGTCATCGAAATCTAGTTGTAGTTGTGTTGCAAGCTTCCATGTTTCACTTCCCATGTAGCTGCTCATGATCGCATCGGATATGCTTTTCTGTAGCATCAGTTGTAAATCGTGAACGCTTGCAGGTGTATCATTTTTAATCCGTTGAATTTCGATGATATCTAGAACAATATCTTCGATGTGTTTTTCCTTTTTCAAAATGTCATACAGTCCTTGTAAATCTCTCTTATATCCACTATTACCCTTAGCTTGCAGTTTATTTAGAACCGTATCTCGATATAGTTGTAATAGTTTCTCTCTCTTTGGATCGATATGATTGACCGAAGCTGATGTACTACTCGCAGTAGTGGCCGTGGCGGTGGTATTCGTAGAGGTACTAGAGAATTTTGGATTCACAATTTCATCTTCTAGTTTCTTGATAATCTCATTTTGTTCCTGAAAGAAATTCTCTAGCCTTTCATTGATGCTATTTTGTAGTTCTTTAATATGTAGATTGTGGAAACTTAACTGTCCATCTACCAATGAGATCCTTTGATTGGGAAATATTCGTTTAACTATCATTAAAATATCGCTAATATCCAGCTTACTTTCTCCATTATTGACCATTTGATTAATTAAAATATTATTTTGTATTTCATTGGTTAATTTCACTAATGAAACTTTGGCATTACCACTGCTCCCTTCATTACCGCTGTGTTGTAATAAAAGCAAGGTATATATAATTTGTAACACTATCAGTTCACTTATTTCGGGTTGCATTGCATTGCTTTGTTTTCTCGTTCTGTTTGTTTCTTTTCAAACTACAGGTTAAAGTTGATTTTCCTTCAAGTGTGATAATGATGCTCGCGATTACTACTATCAAGTACCAAAAAGAACAAAACGACAATAAATCATGTCAAGCTACCCAAATTCTGTACCTTTACATCCTCATGCAAGTAAAAAATTTCATAATATACGTACAATAGACCTTTCATCAAATTTCAAAGTTGCTAAAAGACAATTCATCGATACTTTTTCTCTATTGATTGAATGTTCTTCAACAAATATAGACGAACAAGTCAACTCCTTGATATTGAACTATCAGCAAATAGTTGCCTATGAAAAGGAATCGAGCTCATTGGAGCAACAGGTACGATCCTTAAAAGAAGAATACAAAAATCTATCGGATCAATGTCAACCTGTTGATCTAACAACCTGGGATCAGTATCGAACTAACGAATTGCCAACTCCTCCAAAGTTATCTGCAATGTTTGCAGACTTAACACGAGATGAACAGCAACGAGAAAACACATATATTAGTAGTACAGCAACTACTGATGACAAGATTTTAAAAGCAATACCTTACATTTGGAAAGATCCAACTTGTGTCATACCAGATCAACAATTTTCGTTGACAACCGATGAAGACGATTTACATATACAAGGTGGAAAAATTGAACTGATATGTCCCATCACCTGTATCAAGTTTAAAAACCCAATGATGTCAAAAAAATGCGAACATGTCTTCGATAAAGATGGTATTAAAAATTATTTTCAAGGTTATCCTTCAAGAGACTGTCCACAAGGCGGTTGCTCACAAAACTTGACTCTAAGAGATTTCATACCGGATGAATTAATGAAATTAAGGTGCAAAATTGCTCAACTCAAGGAAAAGAGCTCTGTAAAGAGCGACAATCTCGAACATTTGGATACTATATAATATCAAATTTTTTTTATTATACATAATGCGCAGCTTGTCTAGAAAAACAAACCGAAGGTTGAACACTCAAAACAGTAAGAATTTGTCAAAAAAGACAATCCGATGGCGGCGGTACGTACGATCCTTCGAAAGTACTCGATTGTTATTTCAAATGCTCCCGTAACTGTGAAATCATTGTATAGAGAAATTGCTAAACCTCCAAAGCAGGTTGAAAATATCAATGGATGGATCAAATCCGTCAGGTTATTGAAAAAAGTTGCATTTATAGATTTGCAAGATGGCACTTGTTCGAAAACTTTGAAAATTGCAATACCTATATCTCATCTCGATGAAAGTAATTTTCTAAAAACTTTGAATACTGGCCAAAGTATATCAATATCAACCGCTATATGGGAAGCAACTCCGCAAAGAGAACAACCATTCGAACTAAAAATTCCCAATCCTATAAACAATATTTCAATCGTCGGTAACGTTACAGCGTCTTATCCGCTGCAAAAAAAGAATCATTCCTTAGCATTTCTAAGATCATTACCTATTCTTAAACATAGAACAACATATCTCGGCTCTTTACAAAGGTTTAGGTCTCATGTAGAGTATGCATTATCAAGGTTTTTTCATGAAGAACAATTTACCAAAGTCTCACCACCAATTTTAACTTCAAGTGATTGTGAAGGTGCTGGCGAATTATTTAAAGTTGAGGCAACAAGTAGTGAAGGACAAATTTCATATTTTGGTAAACCAGCTTATTTAACAGTATCCACCCAATTACATTTAGAAATACTAGCAATGGCTTTATCACGGTGCTACACTCTGACTCCGTGCTTTAGGGCGGAAAAAAGTGATACAAATCGTCATTTGAGTGAATTTTGGATGCTAGAAGCCGAAATGTGTTTCATTGACGATGTTTCAGTACTTACTACATTGATAGAATCCATGATTAAGCAGTTAGTACATTCATGCTATGATAATAAGGATGAGTTGATACCAAGCATTGCTTTTCAAGAATCTCTTTCGAGAGAGGCGATCTTAGAGAGATGGAAATCACTGTTACACCCTGAACCGTGGAAAAAAATCACATATACTGAAGCAATTGATATACTCCAGAAAAAACATCAAGAAAAGCCATTTTCGAAATATGTACCAAAGTGGGGAGAACCTTTACAGACTGAGCACGAGAAATGGCTCGCAGGAGACTTTTTCAAAGTTCCTGTCTTTGTAACAGACTATCCCAGGAATTGTAAGGCATTCTACATGAAATTAAACAAATCAGAAGCTGCTGGTAAGGAAACTGTAGCTTGTTTTGATCTGCTAGTGCCTGATATGGGTGAAATCGTCGGGGGAAGCATTAGAGAAGATAACTACAATGCATTAGTGAGTGAGATGGAACGCCGTGACATGAACAAATCAGGTGATTTGGACTGGTATATTTCTCTGAGAGAAAATGGTTCTGTACCTCATGGTGGATTCGGTCTGGGAATGGAAAGATTGATCTCCTACCTATATGGTAACCATAATATTAGAGATGCATCACCATTTCACAGAAGTGCGACGGGCACTATTGAATTGTGACTCCATTTTCGTTCCGAATTTCGGTGCGCATATTACTACCCGAATGCCCGAAATATATGGCATATAAAAGGGAAAAGTTCCAAATTTTGGGGCATATATATATATCCTGTAAATAATATGTATTCAAACAAAGCTAAAGTAATAAATGCAGAGTAAAGTCGCAATCACGGAGTATTTTACAGAGGCTTTACAAGCTTATGGTGTAGATACCGTTTTTGGCATTGTCGGCATCCCGATTGTTGAATTGGCAGATACGATGATCTCAAAAGGTATCCGATTTATAGCATGCAGAAACGAACAATCAGCTTCTTATGCCGCATCCGCGTATGGATATCTGACAGATAAGCCCGGCGTGTTACTAGTGGTAGGCGGGCCAGGATTAGTGCATGCATTAGCTGGTATTTACAATTCAATGAGCAACAGATGGCCCCTTGTGGTGCTCGCAGGTAGTAGTGAAGACCAGTACAGGGGAGGTTTTCAAGAGCTGGATCAAATAAGTCTTCTTTCTAGCTACTTGAAATTCACGGGTAGGTTAGCCAGAAACCAAGAAAACATTGACCTGGTGACATATAGTGCGATCTCACATGCAATCGCTGGAACTCCAGGAGTGACGTATATCGACTTTCCCGGGGAACTAATTAATGAAAGTATAAATTTAACGAGGCGAGATGATGTATCCCAATTACAAAAGGTTAAGTGCTCACCTGATCCAGAAGTCGTAGCAAGTGTGGCCAAATTACTATCTAACAATCAAGATAAAAGAATTCTTTTGGTAATTGGAAAAGGAGCAGTGAATTCATTTGTTGAAATTCGCGACTTTGTTGACAAATTCAATTTACCATTTCTACCAACACCAATGGCTAAAGGAGTAGTTCCTGATTCACATCCCTTAAATGTTTCCTCTGCAAGGTCTAGAGCCTTGAGAGAAGCTGAGATTGTTATTGTTTTGGCGGCTAGATTAAACTGGATGTTACACTTTGCCGAAGCACCAAAATGGAATCCAAACGCTAGGTTCATTCAAATTGATAGTAATCCAGAGACATTAGGACAAAATAACTCAAGAGGATTAAAATACTCCTTATACAGTGATATTGGATTAGCAGTTGAATCTTTATCGGACGCGATTTCCAAATTGGACATAAAGTGGGAATATAAAGGACTATCTAAGGACTTGAAGGATAACATAAAGCAGAATCAAGTAAAGCTGAAATTTAAAGAGGTCACTCCATCAACAGGAGGAGGACTGTTGAATTACAACCAAGTTTATCATACGTTAAGGTCCTTGATAAATGATAAAGATACCATCATAGTCGCGGAGGGTGCAAATACAATGGATGTGGCGCGGATATCATTCCCATCCAACTATCCAAAGCATAGACTAGATGCAGGTACGAATGCAACAATGGGTATAGGACAAGGATATGGTATAGCGGCCAAACTTGCTGAACCAAAAAAGGATGTAGTTGTAATCCAGGGAGATTCTGCGTTTGGATTTTCAGCTATGGAATTGGAAACTGCAGTTAGGTATAAATTAGGATTAATTGTCATTGTGATGAATAATAGTGGTATATACCATGGCATTGATCCACATAGCTCTGAACATAGAAAACCGCCTTCTACAGCATTAAGCCAAGAATGCAGGTACGATCTACTCGGGCAGGGATTGGGTACACATGGATACCTCGTACGTAATCTACAAGATTTAGAAGATGCATTCAAGAAGGCTTTAAAATCTTCCAGGAATCATGGTGAGACAAGTGTAATAAACGTGATTATCGAACCTGGCAAACAGACTAAACTATCTTTTGGATGGCAAAACAAAAAACAACGTCTTTAGGCATATACGCAAATATATCAATTCTATCACTTTAAGTTTTCGAAGCGGGCATTGCTCACATATTTTATAGTTACGTCAGCCTTGTGCTCATAATTTACTTGATCCAGTTTTTTGCAAAATTTGAAGATTTCGTTTCTTTCCTAGGTAGACCGCGGGTTAACATCTTCGCATTCTACCTGGGAACGAAACTCAATTCGGTGTGTTATCAATGAAACAGTATCAATTCCTACGATCAAGAAACCTGTCTACCTACTGGAGTTGTAAAGACTCATTTTAGCAGGTGGGAAATTCGGTGGAACGCAACGGAACAGGTTTGAATTATTTTAATTCGAACTTCTAACCGACCGCCAGCTCAGTTTGGCGGTTTTTCCGTGAGGAGAGATTTTGGGGAACCAAGCTCGTTATGGTCGTTGTCATCAGAAATCAACTGGGAGGCTCGCGCTTCCCAGGATGGGAAAGGCAACGGACGTTCCGTTTGACTTCAGTTACTGAAGGTCTGTTGAGTGCAATCGTAGGACTAGTCATGCATAATGGCTTGAACTCGATACCGATTACTGGTACTGTTTCAACTCATCGCTCCTGATCTTTTTTATCTTTCCTGGGAAGTATTGATCGTCTAAGGTTATATCTTATAAAAGCAAGGTGGAGGAACGTGCATATGTCGTACTCTGCAAGCAAAAGTTGAGCGCATTCCTGTACGCAGTAATCGTAGAGATTATGTAGTGAAAGCTAATAGAATTAGGAGAATTGCTGATCCTGTTATGAACAATATGGCGTTATCGCATGTTTTTTCATGACAAGATCATACCGTCTCGTCACTTGCTGGTCTATACGGGGTGCCAGAATTTTTGCATTGCTCATAAATAAATATGCTATATATCATTCGCAATCGAGCTGCATGATGATTTGAAGAGCAGAACAATGCTAGGGTAAAGTTCAAGGCTTTAGCGATGAATGAGTTATGCATAGCTCATCACCGACCTGAAAGAACCGTCCGTGAAATTTAAATAATAGGAAAAATTAAAAGTATATTCAGCAATTAAGGGAAAAGGAACTATACATATATATACATGACAGAAGATGTGATTTGATTTGATTTGATGTTTTCAACGTCCTAGACCTTGCCCAAGAGCAGCGTTCTGTTCTTGGAAACGTTGTCCTACACGTTCACTATGCTTCAAAAACTTTTCAGAGCATTTCATAATACAACTTTGCTCCTTGCTAGTTAGCTTAGACGAGGTGAAATCATTGACACAATCGGAAAAACATCTTTCGACCAAATTGGAGTACAAGCGCATAAAATCTTTCATCTGCTTCTGTTCCACCAATTTTTGGAACTCCTGTTGTTCTCTACTGTTTAATGCGTCCATATTTGCCTGATTTTCTAGTTGTGAGCTTGATTTACTTGTAGAAAGTACTGATGCTAAGACCTATAAGATCGTGAGCAAACTATATAAATGAACGTCTTTGATGAAACTTGCTAGTTTTTTTTTTGCAAATTTGAATTCCATTTCCGGGTAACCTAAATTTTTACAAGAGAATGTTGTATATGTAGATCAGATAAGCTCTTCGTGAAGTATATATAGTGATGTTATCCCACACGTAGAATGCAGCATGCGTATACAAATTATTTATTCAGAAGATCCACACCTCTTAAGATATGCATCCCAACCTGCTTTTCTGTAACGTTCACCTTCAACTTTTGGATCTCTACCTTTGGCAAATAAACCTCTACCCACAATAATGATATCAGAGCCTGTGGCAACGACGTCATCCACTGTTCTGTACTGTTGGCCCAGTGCGTCACCCTTATCATCAAGACCAACACCAGGAGTCATGATCAACCAGTCAAATCCTTCATCTCTTCCTCCCATATCCCTCTGGGCAATAAAGCCGATAACAAAGTCTTTGTCTGTCTTGGCGATATCCACTGTTCCTCTAGTATATTCACCATGAGCCAGCGACCCTTTAGATGACAATTCAGCCAACATTAGTAATCCTCTTGGCTCATTTGTAACTTCCTCGGCGGCTTGTTTCAAACCGGCAACAATCCCTGAACCAGTAACACCATGAGCATTTGTAATGTCCGCCCACTCAGCAATTCTATAAACACCACTGGAATACTGCAATTTCACAGTATTACCAATATCAGCGAACTTCCTATCTTCAAAAATCAAAAAATTGTGCTTCGAAGCCAACTCTTTTAGGGGCTTGACTGTTCCTTCCAAACTGAAATCTGATAAAATATCAACATGTGTCTTCAATAAGCAGATATATGGTCCTAAAATATCCACTAATTTTAACAATTCTCCAGTGGTACGCACATCCAAGGAAGCGCATAGATTGGTCTCTTTGTCATGCATTAAGTTTAATAACTTCGATGCCACTGGACTTGGATGTGCATCCGCTCTTACTTTGTAGGAAGCACTGGACATCAGTATGTGATTTGAATATAATCCTAGTTAAACCTGTTGTTCTGCTGTTTCGATCATATATATGATCATTGCAAACTTTTTTTCTTTCACATTCCTTCATTGATGCTCGCTGGCTCGCCGTGCGCGTGTTTTCTCGGCTCTCTAGATATATAACACCATGCAAACCTGAATCAACTTAGAGAACTTGCAGGGCATTGGCATGTTGGTCAAACATTAGGCTATTATTTTTTTCCGTTCTATGAAGATCATGCCTGATAGTTCATAGCAGAAGTAGGTTCGCTCCTCTCAAGCAACCTTACGTATGGCTGAGAATACAATGAAGAGGAAATTTTGCTTTTCATGTCAAACGGTGCCTCTTCTTAAACCTTAATAGTGAAGTGAATACTTTCTTGCTTCTCCTGCAGTTAGCAGGCTTTTATAGTCCTTGAAGAAATAGCTGTATCAAATCATGCGGATATTCATGGAGCCGCACTATTCTGATGCTATGCTGTTTGTTTGACGGTTTCACAATATGGTGTAAAACTTTTGCCGCTACGAGAAAATATATGGCTAACTTAGAGCTATCATGAATATGTTCTAGTTTAGCTTTGCACGTCAGACAACATGCGGAACGTCGTCTTCTTGATAGTGGTGAGATACATTTTTCGTGTACCCAGGCAGCTTGTCGGTTTCGTCCGGAGGATATAACATCCAGGTAAATGTATTGCTTAATAGTTGAGTATGTCCGGTAAATGAGGACCGTGCATCATATGCAATGTCTTAGGATGGATGAGCGGCGGATGTCGTAACTGATTCATAGAGGTCACTGTTCTGAGGTATCAGCAACAAGTTCGTTGGATAACGGTAAAAACTTTTCACTGGTCCAGTCAATACGTTTCCAGACAGTATTTTCTTCCGAGTGGACTCTGCTATGTTTGTTTTCTTGGGTGCTAAATGAGGTTGATTCACATCTGTAATGTTCTTGAATTAGGTAAAACAACCAAAGTCCCCGCATAGAAAGGTAGAATGTAATCAACTTGCTCTCTTGAAAAAACGCAACTATGCTACGAGTATTGCAAATTTTCAGTCGGGACATATGGGAATTAATTGGGTATTAATTCACTATTTTAGCAGTTATTTGTTTATCTCGAATAGCCGCCGATCGTCAAGACAGAAGATATCAAATCTGGAAAAATGCATGACAGCGCCTGCGAATTTTCTAAGTTTTGGAGCATATAGTAAGTAATAGAATCTAATCCTGACGAGTCGAGTGATAGTTCCACCAAGATCCCTCGAGAAGTACATTCCGATAGTGGCACAAAGAAGTAATAGGTACCACTATATTTGGCGAGGACTATGAAAGTAGCATATTCAAGGACATCCATATTCATTGATACATTCCCACAATAGATAAAGGAACAAAATCCAGTTTTTTCAAGCCATGGCGAACGTGAGTTTTGATACGAGTAACTGACTGATTCCTTGTATGCAGTTGTTATATTTTGAACAAGAAAATTTGGCGGAATAAAAAAAAAGCGCCCCAGTTTCGCGCAGGCATTTTCAAAAGATAGATTGCTCCATGATTGATGATAGGAATTTATACAATCAGTAAGAGCTTAATTGGGTAGCTTTTCTGTTTAAGTACCAGATGAGTTGGATATGAAGTCACAGAACGATGCCACTGATTCAGTTAGTGATGAAACCGCTCGATCGGAATTGCAAGCATACAATAGTCGCAGCTCATCCATCATTGGCGCACTTACAGCTGGTGGGCGTTCTATAGTTTATCAAATGACTTCATTCTATCTTCGCACACCCTTAAAGCTGTTTCGACCAGCAAGATTCGACTACCTTCATTACCTAAGAATTATTCTCACAGGTGAGGAAAAAAGTGGCGATCCAAAAATCCGATCATCTTCTCGAAAGCTATTTCGTTTTGTCGATCCAAAGTATTTCAATTACCTTGAAAATTCATCGCTAGGAATATTGACGAAGGCACTAAATAAGTATGGATGGAAGGTCATACCTGACAGGATTTTACCACCGTTAGTAGCCAATTCGATCACAGGTGTCATTTTGTACACTACATATCTGACCACTTTGCACCATTTTTCAAATGGTCATGCCTCGACCTCGCAAATGAAAAGCCCATGGGATGTTTGGAGATCAGGATTTATTGCAGGTGCTACCCAAGCTTTTGTTTCTACTCCGATCGACGCTATCTACACGAGATCCTCCACAAGCGAATTACTGTCCAGTGCAAAAAAGTACGACAATTTGTGGTTTTATGGACGTGATAAATTGAACGAAATAGGTTTCATAGGGTGCTTTGGGGGTTTTGGCATTACATTAATAAAAGAGTCCTTTGGATTCGCTGTATACTTTACCACTTTTGAATTTGTCAGGGGGCAATTATATCATGGGGTTTTGAGCTTGCTCAAACAATATGCACAGCTCAAGTATACAATTCATAATACGAAGTTGACCGACATTTTTCCATCTGATTCACAATCAACGAACGAAACTACAAAGGAATTTTTGACTCCAAAAGAAGAAAAGTGGCTTTCCAGAACATTCATATTTCTTGGAGGTGTTACTGCAGCCTTTTTATTGCAATTAGTACAATATCCTTTCAATAAAATACAAAAAATACATTTATCAAGATTGGAGGCATTTGATATATATAACCGTTCGATGTCTAATCGAGCGAACGGATCTACATCTTCTCCAGTGATATCTAATGCAACAAAGATGTGGGTAAAATCTCCTAAAAGTAGGCGCCTTCACATATACTTCAATTCTTATTTGGATACGTTTGAACACATTAATTTTATTCACAAAAACACAAATTCTTTGTGGAAATGGTTGTATAAGGGATTTACGAGGAACACTTTGGCCATCATTCCCGGGACAACTGCTGGGCTAGTACTATTAGATTATATGCGAAGCTCATTTGAAGACCCACTTGGCCACATCATGGAGTAATTCTAAGATCAATTTACTTTAATTAAACTATTCTTACGGCTGTCGCTCGGGGTTAACCCGCTGCAGCCTGCTTGTTCAATAAATTAACAAATAAACTCAATTAACCACCATTGTATTTCAAGCATGATTCCTGCGCTGCCAATATATACAACAGGTCAAGTTCTGCTTAATGTTCGATCGAAACGATAATGTAGCTATATATCATGTTCAAGAACACTTTTGAACATTCAATTCTTGTAAAAGGACCCCTAACCTTGCTACCTGGCATGCATTGCAAGTTCCTATTCAATTAGAAATTTATATAGATTGTATATCTGTTTAGATTAACTGCTCTCCGGGCCCGCCTGACCCGTTCTCTAGGTAAGCTTGAGCGGCTTCTTTTTCGATCTCTTTCTTATCAGTTATCAGTTGCTGCAACAGTTTCTCTATATCTGGGATATCGACATATCGATTGAAAATGTTTAACATTTTCAAAAACGTTTCATTTGTTGTTACACCTTCCTTCAAGCGATATAGGTATATTTTTGATATGACAGTTAGTATTTCAGGTACCGGTACTTTGTTATCTTCTTTGGTAGTACTTGATTCTAAAAGAGGCAAGAGTCCGCCTTCAATTAGCTCTTCGACCGTTCCAATCTGTTTAGATGGCAGCTTCATCTTTTTTGTTAAAGAATCTTCTAACAAAGACAAAGCGTAAGAGCGTACTTGCTCACATGGATTTAAACATTGATGCGCGAGAGCCTGTATCACTGCAATCATTTCATTTTTTGAAAGTTCAAATGAGGCTTGTTTGTCCTCAAGCAATTGGCTAGTCAAATTAACGGATTTCAGCGACAATTCCACTACATTTTGGTAAGGATTTTCTTTAGCAACCTTGTGTCCCGTCCCCACTAAGCGATCATACTCCTGCTCCCACTGGCTTCCTATAGCACCGATAGATGATATCTCATCTAGTAAACCCAATATCCACATGAAGTTTTCATTAGTTAACACATTACTGGTAATCATTAAAGAACGTTCCAAGTACTTATAAACATCAGCGGAATGTTCTTCCATCACCGCTACAACCCGAAGCAGGTTCCAAAATCCTTCATTTTGCACTATATGTCTTGTGTAATTGTCGATTTCGGTCAAGGCCAATAATCTTTCCAATAATTCTCCTCCTGCTTCGCTTGCATAGTACTGTTTATTAAAAATTTCATTTTTTCCTAGTAGTTCCTCATTTATCAACTTCAACAATAGGGTTTCTTGCTCATCTACCACTGAAATGAGTAACAGCTTATATGCCATAAGTCTCCGTATCGTTCCTTTAGACAAAGAACTTACTCCCGATATCGCAGAGACCTTCTGCAAAATGAAACGGCCCAGTTCTTTCTCATCTTTACAAAATAAAAAAAGTGCAACAGATAGTTCGACTAAAAACAATATTTCAGATTCAAAATATCGACCGTTCTCAGTTGTCTTTTTAGTTTTGATTGCTCCCAACAATGTTTTGACCAGATCTGCTGTGATGTTAACTTCGTTTCCAAAAACTGAGGAAGGAATATTGCTAGATTTTATGCATTGAAAAGCTTTGGCTGATGCGTCAATTTCATCTTCAGTTGGTTCTTCATCCCCTTTCAAATATGAAGCAAATGCCGACAAGATACCCTTCGTTTCCTTCGCTTTCTTGAGTGAGATTTCAGGTAAAGGTTTAGGTAGGTTGCCCAACTTTAATTTTTGCTGCAAGTCCGGAAATATATCAGGAGATAACATCAAATTTTCATACAGGGTCAAGATCATTTGGACAATCTTAACCCACAGCTGAGAATTTATTAGGTCAGCATGCTGGTTTCTATGGAGAATCCTGAACAGTACCACCATACACAATTGTCCTTTAAAAGACCTTCCCAGTTTTACCGCATCGGTATTCACAATAATCTTTGAATTTGTATCTTCTATTGTGATCTCAACTAAAGGAATCTCGTCGTTATCTAACGAAGGGTTCTTCGAATGACAACCATCATCATCTATTATTGTGGTTATCTTTGCAATATTACAAAGTATCTCGTTGAACAGCTGTTTAAAATTCAAGAAGGATGCAATATATGAACATTTATCAACACTTGTCAGCATTCGCGTAGATATATGATCATCTGAGGCAACTCTGTATATTTTGAATAAAGTCTTGACTATCGAGGACCCAACATGTTTGAAAATCGCTCCATCAAATTGGGCTAATTCTTGAGGGGTCAGTTTATAAGTAGCGCTAGTTGAATCTTCGGCAATTTCAGTTAACACAGTAGTAGAAGAAATCAAATTGTTCCAGGCATCCTCAAACCATCTATCATTTCCATGGTGTTCCTCAGGCATCACAATTTCCTTGTCTCGAATAGAGCAGTAGATTTTATCCAGGTACCAAGGAGGGAAATTCCGTTGATTACAGCAACCCTTTAAATTACTTGAGTAATCCTCATAAGACATATGTTCCTTAACTTGTGGGTTATGCAGATCAGTGTTCAACATAATGATGGAATAGCTCAAGATGAATACTGAGTCCGCGTCTGGCTGAACTGTGCTAACATCTTCATCAACACCTTTCTCAGACGTACATGAATCATAATTTTGGCACTCTACATACCTGGAAGAAAACGCTTCAATGATCCTCTCAATTTGTTGTGATTCACCAGGTAGACGGAATTTAGTAAGCAGGATTCTAATCGCTTCATCTACCCTCAATCCTTTGTAATCGAATAAATCGATAAAGCTTTTCAATAGAGTAGTATTTTTTGGGTCACAAAGAAGCAAACCAATAGTTTTCTTGTTCATCCGACTGTTATTTTCGAATAAGAATTCTGCAATGTCCGTTTCTAGATTTGATTTAATAAATCCCTTCTCAATTAGCAATGGAATACCTTTTTTTGGCTTCTCGTTGAATGCTTTCGCGCACTTGATAAATTCAGTCTTGCGTTCACGTTGCTTTAGCAAATTGATCTCATTCTTATGCAACAGAAACTCTTCTCTATCAACACTTTGTAAGTGGTCGTACATATCATCAATTAAAGAAACTAGTCCTTCCAGACATATTGGCGGAACGCTATCTGTGCTTGTCAATGCTGATTCAGGTAGTGCCAGTTTAGTCAAAACTGTTAAAAAGTTGATAGACACATCAGCCCTATCAAGATTGCAATCAAAATTGATGAATGTAGAAGTAAAAAATGAAGGGAAGCGAGTCCATAAAATGGAAATTTGTTCAATTAACAACTCCTTCACTGCTGCTGGCCTTTCCTTAGATTCTTTACCAGCGTCAATTGACTCGGGAGAAAGAATAGCAAAGATACGAGTCAGAGTAAGCTCGATTTGCATTTGTAAGTGATCTCCGAGAATAATTACTAGAGTGGTGAAAAGTTGCAGGGCAGCCTGTAAAATGGATAGTTTGTTGCTATTCTGAATGATGAATAGGACATACTTAAAAATAGGATCTGAAATGAGACTAAACAAACGCGGATGCTGGGGAAATTTATCACCGGAGAGCTCTATTGCACTATTTATCAATTGCAAACCAAAAATTCTAGCAGAGTTCGTATGTTTTGTCTGGTTTTCGGGAACAATTAACGAAAGCAGCAAGTTCAAATACTGCTTTATAACTGGTAAGCCATAATTATCTTCGATAATCTCAGAAATTCTGGAATCCGTTTTAGTTAACTTGCCACTATCTGTAATTATTTTAGGTTGCACTTCCTCCTCTGTTCCTTCCATTGTCTTGCCATCCATTGCCTCGCCATCATCTACAATTGTTCCAATCACATCATCCTTAAGCACATTGTTTGAGTAGCCCTCATCGTTAATATACTTTTGTGTCGACTTTGTTGTCTCAATTGATTTAAGCTTGCCGAAAATTCTTACTGTAATAGATATCATAGTGAATTCTGCTGCTCTTCTTAGCACCTCACTTCTTCTCTTGTTGCATGCTAGCGACAAAATGGTTTGTAAAACATCGTACATAACTGAATCGGATATAAAATCACCACAAGGTGATTGGATAATTGTTTGTAAAAGATTGACAACTTTCAATAACACCGAGTCATCCGACAGCTGTTCTGACCCCTCAAATCTACAGTGAGTGAGGGCATTGACTGTTTCTCGATGGGCAATAATACGATTTGTTGAAGATTCATTGATAACATTCAGTGTGAAGAATTTCTGCAAGGAATCCAATGCCAAAGATGTAATATATCCTGAAATAGAACTAGTACTAATGACTAGTAAAAAAGGCTGCAATAAGGTCAGAGAGTCGATATCTTCCAGACTTTGCAACTTATTTAAAATGAGTCGCAGTTGTATAAAGCCTGATAAAAGCGGATCATTGCATTTGTTGGTTGAAAGATTGTTGAACGTGTCAGCCAACGAATCGTCTTGGTTACTGAATATATCACTTCCTCCTCCTAATAATGCTGCAACACCAGACTGTGAGGTGAATTTAGAATATTTTCGCATGGCAGTCGACAGGTTGATGCATTCCTTAATTACAATAGTGACCGGATCCACGGCTGCATTGGTCTTGAGATCCATCTCGACAGGGTGCATTAATCTCTATATAATTTGCCAACCTAACGTCCAAGCGTTGATGTGCCAGCTAATTAAAGGCTTCCCTTATTGCTCAATTAGATGATATTAGCAAATAATGATGCTGGATGTCTAAGGCTAGGTGGCAACAGAACAACTAACGTTGGTTTCTGTATGCCTGTATCAACACGCTCGCGTCATTGCCTTCACTAAAACAGGTCGGGTAATATGAAATTTTGCGACATGTCAAGGAAAACTTTGAATCATTATGCTCGAATCAATAACTGCAATAATCCAATGGAACTATAACTCATTGAAATTACAAAATACGGTGAATGTTGAGACATGAACGGCAGTCCTAACATATATTTTGATATTTCAATTGATGAGATCAAGGTAGGTAGAATAGTGTGCGAACTGTTCGCAGAAAAGGCCCCAAAAACCGTTGAAAACTTCTATCAGCTATGCTTAGGAGACCGTTATGTCGATCAAGGCAAACCATTGACGTACAAAGAAAATTACTTTCATCGTGTCATCAAAAACTTCATGATACAATGCGGAGATATCCTATATTGTTCAGGTAGTTTTCAAAAAACTGACAATACCGGTAAAGGTGGTTGCTCAATTTATGCCACTCAAGAGGAATTGCAAAACAGTACTTCTCTATGCTATGGTGATTTTCAAGACGAGAACCTTGGAACTTTTGAGAAACCATTCTGTTTAGCGATGGCCAATATGGGTTCTCCAAACACGAACAGCTCTCAATTTTTCATAACTACGTATCCTGCTCCTCATCTAAATGGCAAGCATTCTATTTTTGGCCATGTTATTCACGGCAAATCAGTTGTCCGTACAATTGAACGCTTCAAGGTGGATTCAGATGGCTTTCCACATTCCTGCATAAGAATCGAAGGTTGTGGAAAATGGGAAAAGTCAGATAATGTTCCTTTGTATAATGCATCGAACGACACCATTGGAGGCGATATCTTCGAAGAGTTTCCCGATGATAACGAAAATTTTGACTCTGAAAATTTCGACGTTGCATATTTGGCAGCAAATTCTATCAAAGAATCGGGAACTTTGCTATTCAAGAAGAAAGATTACCAGAATGCATATTTCAAATACAAAAAATCATTAAGATATGTGAACGAATATATCCCGGACCTTGATGTAGACAAACAAAACAATATCAAATTTACCCAATTGAGAAGCAAAATCTATCTCAATCTATCTCTCGTGTTGTTTAACTTATGCAACTATGATGAATCGATTAAATATGCCACGTACCTATTAGATATGAAGGGTATACCTGATGTAGATCAAGCAAAAGCGTACTATAGAAGAGGTAACTGCTATCTTGCGAAGAAGAGGTTAGATGATGCACTAATAGATTACAAGTCTTGTAAGGAGAAAAATCCTGAAGACAAAGTGATTACAGAGAAGATTGAGTATATAGAAGAACTTCTTGAGGAGAATAAACAAAAAACGAGGAAAAGTATATCTAAATTTTTTTCCGGTTCTTCGTAGATATTTGTGGTTTCTCTTCTTTTTATATAAGTTAAACTTTCCGACTTCACAGAAAATCGTCAAGCAAGTTTCTCGGAGCGGAGTTTCTTTCTTTGACAGGCAATTTGTCACGCAATTCAGGTGAACCATTTGCAGCATCAGTGGACAGACTTTTGTGCCCGTTTGCAGTTTGTTTCGTATCATGTAGCGACGTTGTGCAGAACCCCTCGAGTAGATCACTCTGCGATGAGGGTTTCTTTGATTGAATTGGGCCCGAGTAAAAATCGTCCAATAGATTTTTACTATTAACAGGGGATTTAGATGGTGAGGAAAACCTGTCTAACATATTTTTACTCGCCGAAGCAACATTATTAGTTGGCAAATTTGAGTATTTGGATCCGTTGGATGAAGGAGCAGTGTCATTGAACTTATCAAACAGGCTTGGCCTAACTATATTGGTTTTTGTTGGTTCAGTTATCATGGAATCGATTCCGGTATATGTCCTTGTCCTTTTCGGACTGTCTAGTAAGCTTGCGATACGTTTACTTTCTTCTATAAACTCCCAGTTTTTAACCAAAGACACTGCTAAGTATTCACAACCCATTCTCCCCAAAATATCTGTGACTCTGAGTACTAAATGGTACTCCAAGGTATTTTCGACTTCTAGTGAGCCAAGAAAATATTTAATGTTCCTTTTTCTTAGATGATTGTAAAGGACGAGCAGCGCAGGATCTTCGACCAAAAATGACTTATTCACGCAACTATCTTTATCCACAAGCTCCTCATTATTCTCCAAATTGATGGGCGCTGTCATCAATGCTCTGATTGATACATCCTGTTTTTGCAATTTCCAATATATAAAACTTGTCATCCATCTGTCATTTTGCATGATTGCACCAGGTAGCACCTGCCTCGATAGTAATTTACCAAGCGCTGGTCCATTATCTCCCTCATAAATCCTGCAAACACCGATTGCCAAATCCATATCCTGAACTTGTTTTAAGAGTACATTGGCAGAATCTTCCAAGGATCCAGCCAAAAGAAAGAAACACGCTGCATCCATGAATCTATGCTTACTTAACAAAACAAATGCATTTTTGAGTGCTGCGCTTTTCCACCTTGGTTCAGAGAAGTCATTGCCTAAAAATTTTAGCATCTTTTGTTGTTCAGGATGACCGACACTTATCTTCCATAAGCTAATTAAAATCTGTTTTTTCTTCAGAGCTAGATAGAATATTGCGCAACGACTAGGATCTCTGTTGTCTTCTCTGGAAAATTCATGCTTCGCAATTTTCTCAAACTTTCTAATTAAATCAATCTCCTTCAACCAATATGCTATTTTATACTCACGAGCTCTTTCCCAGGAGATAATATGACCATCAAAAGTGGATAGGAGGAGTTCTTTGTTGTCTGAGTGCAATGCCCAAGTGACATCTCTCATTAATAAATTTTTCTGTACATTCTTGTGAGATAAAAACAATCTAACTCCAAGCAAAAAGCGTATACCATTGTAGTCGACAATAGATTCATTCTTCATGATTTCATCTACAGCTTCAATCACTGTTATGAGCGTTATTTGCTGATGACGTGTCAAATATGGCAAGGTCGTTTTGGTAAGCTGCTCGGCGAGAGATAAGGATACTTTTTGATTGTATTCCGGGTAGGGATCTGTAAACGTTTGCTTGGGATAATCCTTGTCATGGTATATAAAGAACTTGGAAGGTTCTATATTAAGATTTGAGTTCAAATTCAGTAAATCTTCGGACCGGAAATTGAGTTTTCTAAGTTCGAGAAATAATCGCAATAGGAGCTCCTTGACTAACTGCAGTTTGTTTGCGTAGATACACTGTATCAAAAATTGAGGATGATAAACTGGTAACGGACCATTTAATACGCTGCTTAAATGAAGTATGTCGTTTGATAAAATTTTTCTAGACCCTATGGAACGATGCGTGAAAGGATCTTCCAAATCCAGATATTTGTCTTTGATATAAAATTGATTACCAGATGCTACTACAAATATTCCATCTTTTAGCCAAATAGAGTCTCCGATGTTATGATCTGTGTGGGATGTTATATCAATTTTTTCAATGGGCAAATAACTTGGATTATTATTGGTGTAATCGTATCTCAACTGAGTATATAGCAAAGCATAGCCTGTGAATCCTATTGAAACTATACTTTGACCAAAGGCAGTACTTGTCCAATCAATGTCTTTGATTGAGTCCTCAAAGGACTCTTCATACTCCAAGACACCGCTTTTCATGTCCCATAACGACATAACCTTTCCCGTTGAATGCACTACGCACAGTTTTCCAGTAGAAGAGCCTCTCATATCCGTAATATTTTCAATACTAGTATTCAACTCAAATGTTTTAATCCATTTTATACGTCTCATGTCGTAGTTCACAACAGCTTTATAAGTCCTTGTGACACCACTTTTTGTAATCAAAGAAATTAAAGGTCTGTTGCTAAAGAAACCTCTATGCACTGGATCTATTGTAGAAATACGATAGATATCATGACTTGGTATGTTTAATGATTCTGATTGGAATTCACATATTCCGCGTAGGAAGGAAACTTCAAAAGCTTTAACGCTACCATCCCTATAAATTAAAGCCACAAAGTGACGTTCGTGACTATGCTGTGATTCGGGAGTATTAAGCATTAGAATAGGATCACCTAACTGAGGACTTGGGGATAGGGTGTATTCAGCCCTTAAAAACGATGCTTTCTTCTCCTCCTGATCGTTGGGACACTCCCATGCTTGAATTTTTGAGTTTTCCAATAGGCATATCACTAGTTGGCCTTTTTCATGTATAACAGCAAGCTTGATTGGAGCTTCCGTATTTATGATGTTTTTCAAATGGAGAGAAACTTTATCAGTCTGCTGCGGGCACCAGACACAGTTTTCCGAGAACCTCGAAATTGTCAACATAGCTTCACCATCACTACTTCTTATCAACCTCTGAATGGATTTATTCTGCCCAGTTAGTTTATGTTCTAGTTTTCCTACTTCTCGTTTCTTCTGTTCAAATAGTTGAGAAACATCCAAGCTTGACTGCCTGATAACTCCTCTCAAATCATGTACAACAATGGAGACGGTTCCTTTTCTGTTATCGTAAGGCTGCACTTCAGCAAAATAGAGATAGCCAGGATTTGAGACGAACGAGGAATGCGTTACATATATTGATGAGAGTCGTTGGTTTGCCATGGGTTTTGGTGGGTTGTTAGAATAACCGGTAAGCAAATACACTTCAAAGTGACCGTCCATAGTGCCCAGGAGTACTAGATCGGGATGATCTTGGAACGCGTTGCTATTCAGGTGTTCATTTCGTAAGCACTGTCGTAAAATCCAATTGTCAATAATAAGACAGTACTTCTGATCGGAACTTAATTGCAGCATTCCCCATTGTTGAACGGTACGCACTGAATTCATTTCATAGCATGACCAAACTCGGAGTTTCTTATCCGCGCACAGGGTGTATACAACTTGTGAGGCATCAGGGTTATCCTCTAATGTCTTTGAACTCGATTTTTTCCATCTGATATTTGTTACAGGTGCTGGGTGTGGTAGCAAAGTCAAACTAAAAATGTCTTGGTCACCGCTGATGGAGATACGTTTCCATAATTTTACCGTATTATCATATTTTCCAAAACTGGCAAGTAATTGCGAGTCCTCAGACATCTTACATATGTAAACAGGCTTAGGTTGTCTCTTATTCCACAGAAGGATTGGCTTGAAAACGCCGAATTCGTCCTTTACTTTCCAAAACGAAAGATATTGAGAGCCCACAACGAGATCATCAGAATTACCCCAGCTCACGGAGTTCACCTTTGAATCGTCATGATATATCTTGCAGCAAAAGTCCCACTTGGGATCTTTCATGACCTCATGAATCGGTTTGTAAATGTAGACGTACTTACTAAATCCTACCGCGACAAAACCATTAATCGGATTAATATCCACCGCAACACTGTCTGTCTGAAGGTATATTGTCTGCATCCTTGTGTATTCGTTAGACAAAATTATTACATTGTTACCGGAGCAGTACGCAAATATAGTTTGACCCTGCCAAAAAGCCTGACATGTGGATTGTTGAGTGTCATTTGGACGACCTGGTAGGAAGCTTAATGACATTCAGGCTATTTAGATGATGCAGGCCTTCTTGAACCTTTTTGTTTGTATGTTATTGTTTCGCTAACATTCAATATTTCATGTTCCGGATAATGTAGGGGAGGGAACGTTTATTCGCAAGGCTCATTCTTAGTTAATGGTGCAAGACAAAGAAGCAGCGTGACAGGAAAAAAACAACCAAGGGTCTCTCATTACATGCTAGCTGCATATTTTTACAAAAGATAGATCAAATATGTCATCAATTCTGAATTTTGATACTCAACAGAATCGCTAGATTACCAAAGTCAATCCAACTTAACGTATAAAAGTACATCAGCTTTTGTCAAACTGCACGTCTTAGAAGTAGCTACTTAGTATCATCTTTGTCGTACAGTCCGAAGAACAGATATTAACAGATACATTAAGCAAATCATGGGCGCCAGTTGTAAAGATCAAAAGAAAGCCGTTGCTATTTGTTTGCAAAGATCACCTTGTGTGATGATCGAGAGGCACACACCTCAAAGATGTTTAGAAGATCCACAATTGAATAAAGATCTTCCTGAATTATGCATTGCCCAAATGAAGGCATTCTTGGATTGTAAGAGGGGTATGGTAGATATGACTAAAAGATTCCGAGGTAACGCACCTTTATCCACCGGTAGATATGATCAACAATACGATAATTTATGTTCAGGAGACTTTGACCCAAGGGAAGAGATGAGTAAGCTGAATCTCCTGAACAGTAACCAAAAGGAGTAGAAAATAATTTTTGATGACCTCTAAATGTATAACACCATTAGCTATGAAGGGATTGAACTTCAGTGGTGTATATACTTGTGAAATCCAATACCCCAGACCACTCAAAATAGCTAATAATCAGCGAACCTAGACGAACATATTCATACGCGCAATGTAATGCGAGCCTCTTAAAGACCTGGGTGCTGAGGTGACATCAATCGCATCTCGTAGGTTATCTCATACCTATATTATCAGTTCTCGCAAATAAGTGATGAGGGTAATTAGCTAACATGTATATATCATAGTTGTATAGTTTTCACAAGCACCGATTTAAATGTTTAACCAACTATAGGGTCTTTGAGGCAACTTATGGGGATCATCAAAAATTTACTAGCTCCTTAGTTGTTTGAAACGCTTCCATACACCACGCTTACTTGCGATAATTATACCTTGAAGTTGATACATAGAAGCTGTTGCACCTTATTCCTTTTCATCTAAATTTATTCATATTAGAGGCCAATTTGGAGAGGATACGAGGGCTAACTGGGGTGGTAAAGAGTTTTTTTGAGGACCAACCATCTATCAGCTGTATACTCCCGTTGGACATCATTTATATTCAATACATGAAAGCAGAGTCTGGGCTTTGAGAGTTATCTAGAAAGTGACGCTGCTCACTTTTTTGTCGCAACTCGCCACTAGGTGATCCTAAAATTTCAATTGTTTAAATAAATACTAAGGGCGTGTGGTCTAGTGGTATGATTCTCGCTTTGGGCGAATCTGCGGAAAACCGTAGATGAACTACATACAACAAGCATGCGAGAGGCCCTGGGTTCAATTCCCAGCTCGCCCCAAGTATAATTTTTTTATTAATTTGCTTTCTATATGTACTTTAGGAGGATTGATGGTTTGTTCAATAGAAGATAAGTAGTTGGGTTTATTGCTCGCAAAGCACCAAGAGAAATCTCGGACTCCATAGTGACTTTCAAGCTTTCAAGAGAACTTGATTTTCGGCAGGGTTGACATCGGCCAACTTTCGGATTATTCATTTTATCTGTACATCAAAAAGAAGTACTAATATAGTTTATCCTTGCAAATATCCTCGATAAATCGCTCTTACAATGAATGATGGTGAAAAGCAGCTCCATGACCTAGGTGTCAACGTGCTGCCGCAAACTATTTTGGAACAAAAGATCGAGAATGATGCGGAATCCCTAATTACGCAACAGCTGATTGAACAAGAGGAGAATAGGCTACAGAGATCAACAAATGCTTTAGAAAAATGCATCACTAAGAAACGTCTCCTTGAGAGCAAGTTGAATGGTTCATCTAGGATATCGGTTAAGCAAAAGCTGCGGGAACAAATTGCTGACGTGGAGAAAACAGAATTGCCACCAATACTTTCAGATATAAAGGATATTCGAGGGAGATTAATCCGTTTAAGGGATCCTAATAAATCCCAAAAAAATGAGTCTTCTGGACAATCAAGGAGGCCGAATGAATCAGAGCAGGATTACCTTGTAAGAATTGGTCATAATACGGCGTTTGGTTCTAAAGATGGCTTCACGCTGGAAAAAAAGGAAGCAAATGGTGCTTATGAAGTTAGCATAACTGAGGGGGAAAGAGAACGAGATTTAGAATTAGCTAATGAACAGATGATAGAAAATTTAGATGGCGAATCAACTGATGACAACGACCATTATGATGACGATTATGTGGATGAAATCCTCGATGAGAATGAAGATGAAGCTATCGATGAAGAATCCGATCAAAAAGTAATAAAAACTAAACCTGATGATATTAAAGATGATGGGGACGAATATTATTATCAGCAGCGCCTTCATAGATGGATCAAAACCCGATCTCAGGGTCGTCAAGATGATTCACAACCCGCTTATCCTGAATGGCGAAAACCACATCCAAGTATTCCAGATGCAAAACTCAACGATGATTTCAAAATACCGGGTGATATTTTTTCTCTACTCTTCACTTATCAAAAGACATGCGTCCAGTGGCTGTATGAACTGTTCCAGCAGAAATGCGGTGGGATCGTTGGTGACGAGATGGGCTTGGGTAAAACAATTCAGGTGATAGCATTTTTAGCTGGATTACATCATTCGGGTCTATTGGACGGACCTGTACTTATAGTGTGCCCAGCAACTGTAATGAAGCAATGGTGCAATGAATTACATCATTGGTGGCCTCCTCTTCGTGCAGTCATTTTGCACTCCATTGGTTCTGGTATGTCCAACAAGAAAAAGATCAACGAAGAAGAACTAGAAGGACTGATAATGTCTGCTGATCCAACACAGTTTACGTATGACGATTTCAGTAACTCTGCAAAGACAAAAGGGCAGTTGGAGTCCAGTAAGAACATGCAATCACTGATTGATAAAGTTGTAAAAGATGGTAATATCATTATTACGACATACGTAGGCCTAAGAATACATAGTGAAAAGCTTTTGGACGTGGAGTGGGCATACGCCGTTTTGGACGAAGGGCATAAGATCAGGAATCCAGACTCTGAAATTTCTCTAACGTGCAAGAAGTTGAAAACTCATAACAGAATAATTCTTTCTGGTACACCAATACAAAATAACTTGAATGAATTGTGGTCACTTTTCGACTTTACATTTCCAGGGAAACTGGGTACTTTACCGATTTTCCAGCAACAATTTGTACAGCCTATTAGCATGGGTGGATATGCAAACGCGACAAATATGCAAGTTCAGACCGGTTACAAATGTGCTGTTGCATTACGAGATTTAATATCGCCATATTTACTAAGGAGGGTTAAAGCGGATGTTGCGAAAGATTTACCAGAAAAGAAGGAGATGGTATTATTTTGCAAGTTGACTCAATATCAACGAAAAAAATATATAGAGTTCCTTAATTCAAAAGAGTTAGAACAAATCAAGGGTGGAAAGCGTCAGGTTCTGTTTGGTATTGATATCCTAAGAAAAATATGCAACCATCCGGACTTGCTGGATAGAGAAGAAAAGAGATACGAACGTTCTTACGGCGATCCGAAGAGATCTGGGAAAATGCAAGTTGTTAAACAATTGCTTCTTTTATGGCGTAAGCAGCGAAACAAAACTCTCTTGTTCACACAGTCAAGGCAAATGCTCGACATTTTGGAGGAATTCATCTCGTTCAAAGATGAAAGTCTCGAGGGCATGAGATTTTTACGAATGGACGGTACCACTAACATTTCTGCCAGACAATCTTTAGTTGACGAATTTAATAATGGCAATTACGATGTTTTTCTCTTGACAACTAGAGTTGGAGGCTTAGGAGTTAATTTGACAGGTGCAAATAGAATCATAATATTTGATCCTGATTGGAATCCATCAACAGATATGCAAGCACGAGAAAGAGCGTGGAGAATTGGTCAAAAGAGAGAAGTTTCTATATACAGGTTAATGGTCACAGGCACAATTGAAGAAAAAATATATCATCGCCAAATTTTCAAGCAATTCCTAACCAACAAGATTTTGAGTGATCCTAAACAGAAAAGATTTTTCAAAATAAATGAGCTTCAAGATTTGTTCTCGTTAGGAGGAGAGGGTGGACATGCCACAGAAGAGTTGGAAGAAGAGGTCCAGAAGCATACCAATACTTTAAAAAATTCGAAATCTCAAGAAGGCGATGATTTTGAGCAAGTAGTAAACATGGCTGGTGTGTCAAAATTGGAAAGTTTTTATAATGGAAAAGAAAGAAAAGAAAATGCAAAAACGGAGGACGACAGACTAATAGAAGGTCTACTAGGTGAGGAGAGCCTGGAGAACGCCGCTACTCACGATGCATTGGTCGATTCGCATTCCAAAACTTCTTCCAACATGATTGCCAGGGAGGCTGCTAAGGTTGCGGAGGATGCATTGAATGCTTTACGGAAATCAAGAAAAGCAACAAAGAAATATGATATTGGGACCCCGACATGGACTGGAAAATTCGGACAAGCTGGGAAAGTAAGGAAGAGAACGAAAAACGGAGGAAAGGAAAATTTAACTGGATCTTCGGCTATATTGGCGAAGATTCGTGGTGCGCAGAATGAAGCTAGAAAGGTGCCAACTCAGGAAGAGAGCGTTGATGATGAGAGTCAGCAGGTTTTACGTAAGATTGAAAAATTCTTGAACGATAGACCGGGTTATTTTGCATCATCTTTTGATGTGATTCAAAGTATAGGTGTAAATTTGGCTGAAAAAGAAGATATAATCAAGGTGCGTGCCCTATTGAAAAGCATTGCAAGTTTTGATAAAGAGAGAAGAGGATGGGTGCTTCATGAAGAGTTCAGGAATATCACTTAATTTTTTTAGATAATGTATGGGTGTTGTTGACAACACTAATATTTGTGTCATTTTTGGTGAATCAATAAAAAACATCAAAAAAGTAGCCAATTTAGCGACATTTTTCCCTGGAGGGTTTCAGTTTTATTATATTTATTAATAGATGCTCGCTCCTCTGGGATCGGTAGATGTTCTCAAAGGACAATCATGACACCTCAAGGTTCGACAGAGGCAATGAAGGTGAAGGAAAAAATTTCTAAAAATATTATTTTATGTTTCGATGGGACGAGGGAGAACTTTGGGCCCCAACCTATAACCAATGTACTAAAATTATACCAAATTTTGGATAACAACGATGACAAAATTCAAATGTGCTATTATCAACCTGGCGTTGGAACCGAAGCGGACTTCGATCCTGTCGTTAATGTAAGGAGACGTTTTACCTTATCCAATTTCAGCAATATCACAGACGCCATGTTTGCCTCTAGTGTTGATCATCATGTGGTATCTGGATATATATTTTTAATGGACAACTACGAACCAGGAGATCAGGTATTCATGTTTGGATTTTCACGCGGCGCTTTCATAGCTAGAGCACTAGCTGGGATGTTAGAACGAGTTGGTCTCTTGAATCGAGGTTTGAAAGATATGGTGAGTATGGCATGGAGAATATATGAATCATGGGAATATGCTGAACAACCAAGTCAACCAAACTACAATACTACACTGGCAGATGAGTTCAAACGAACGTTCTCCCGCACGTGCGACATACGCGTGCATTTTCAGGGATTATTTGATTCTGTAAACTCAGTTGGAATAATAAGAGATAGACTGTTCCCTTGCACCCAGAGAAGTGGGATCGTTGACCATGTGCGACATGCCGTTTCATTAGATGAAAGAAAAGGAAAGTTCAAACAACAGTCCTTTGCACCCAATCCATCTTCCCCCACGTATTATTCGCTCAATTATGAAAGTACTACTAGTAACAACAATTTATGTCATGAAGAACCAAACTCAAAAAATTCACCTCCAGACGAAATGAGCGAAGGACCTTCAAATCTTTGGACTCAATTCACAAATGCGCAGAACTTAAAGGGTGCTTCTTCTCATTGTGAAACCAAAAATTACCAAACGACAGGATGTAACAATACGAATAAGGGTGATATTTCATTGGGAGTAGAGGATCTTTTTGAGAACAAAAGTGTGGGTAGTGTGGTCCATCATGTAGAAACGCGCAAAGAAATTTGTGATTTTGAACCATTTACGACTTCGACAGATACAGAATACACTTTGACACCAGATTTAATCGAAAAATGGTTTCTTGGTGATCACTCAGATGTCGGAGGCGGCTGGGGTTCGGACTGTGCCACTAGAGAGAATCTTTCAAATTTATCTTTACGTTGGATGATATATGAGGCTGTCAAACATGGTGTTTTATTCAAGCCAGGTTCTATAAATGAATTTGCATCTAAATACACTTCCCTTGGATCGCTTTTCTCTACTATTCATGACAAACTGAGCTTCAGGCATGGGACTAAAGTTGACCCCTTAGAGGAAGACTTGATAAGCGAAGTCAATGAAGATCAGACGACAGTAACAGGATCCCCGATCGTCAGCTGGATACGCAGTGTTCTGAAAGAATTTTATGCCGAAAAGGAGAAAGAAACTCTCAGTGATGAAGAGGCAGCGAGAGAAATGTATAGTGCGCAATGCAAAGGTATCACTAAACTTCAAGCGCTGTTATGGTGGGTGCTCGAATTAATTCCAATCGGTTTAAGAATTGAAAATGAAGAAGGCAAATGGCGAAACGTCTATGTTCCTAATTTAGGTAGGTCAAGATACGTGCCAGCTTATGCCGAGTTACATTGGTCGATATATTGGAGAATTAAATATGACAAGCGCTACAGACCCACTAATTTACCTGGATATGCAAGAAAACTTTTAGAAGAGTTTGAGGGTATTAAATTAGATAAACCAACATTAGAGAATATAGGCACCATAGCGTCACCTCTCAAAACATACCCTAAGGGCGTGAATATTTCTAGTAATGTTTCCAGCGATGAAGATCAGCCACTGTTACGCGGAGGAGAGATGAGTGGTACAATGATGGGTGAGGTTGCTGATGCCCAGTACCTTAAAACAAAAAGATGCTTCTCAAAATGGGCGGGAAAGTATTGGAGAGAGTTTCCTGATGATTTGGAAATACTGTTATGTAAAAAGCCTGACTTGTAACGATTTATAATATTTGAGAATTTTGCATTTCAATATTTTTTTTTGTTGAATATATATCGTAGCCACCACCTAGGTGATGACAACTAGAAAGTAGTTATGATGAGAATAAAGGGGCAGTAATAAATAAATATATATATATATGTGGAAGGTTATGCTTTCGTCTCTCGTTCGTTGAAATTCTTTTTTTTCCTTTTTTTTCTTTTAGAAGTGATTAATAAATTGATGAAACGATCCTCTTGTCAAATGAGTCCAATTGATGGATTGTGCATTATACGGCAATCAATAGAATTTCATGCTAGTAATTTTGTATTTTTAGTGTTCGATTTTTCCATATCGCTTAACCAACAATCAATTTTGCTTCTCCATCTTCAAATTCGTATCTTGGAATCTCCAAATTCAATGGAGCAGGACCTTTCCTGATTCTACCAGAGATATCGTAGTGAGAACCGTGACAAGGGCAGAACCAACCACCAAAATCACCAGCTTCACCAATTGGAACACAACCCAAGTGAGTACAAATACCCAACATAACCAACCATTGAGGATCTTTAACTCGGTCAGCATCCGTTTGAGGATCTCTCAAGGAAGATACGTCTACTTCGTTAGCTTCTTGAATTTCGCGTGCAGTTCTATGTCTAATGAAAACTGGTTTACCTTGCCATTTGACAACCACGTTCTTACCTTCTGGAATAGCAGCTAAGCTAACTTCCACCTTGGCCATGGCCAAAATATCAGCGGATGCGGTCATAGAAGTAACAAACGTTTCAACAGTAGACTTAGCACCGGCAGAAGATAATAACCCTAATGAACCAACCATAAAGTAAGCAAAAGTACGGCTCTTATCAGGATCGTTGTTTTCCTTGAGCACATCACCAAAGTCCGGTGTTCTATAAGTAGATTTTGCAACAATGCTAGTACTTGAGATGGATCTCAACGGCATCTTGCACATAGACTTCATAGAAGTTCTCAAAGAGGTTCTTAGAGGCAACATCGTCTGCTCTATATATTATACTCGTTACTAATTATTTCGATAACCTTGAAATCCTGGTTAATGATATGGTTCAGAAAAGATTAGACAAAGGTAAACAAATTCTTTTATAATAGTAAAAGTTAGATATAAATCCCGTCAACTTAGTTGTTCTATCAACGCTTACCCTTACCCAGCCCATGCGCTTGCAGTCCGTTAACTTACAAAGGTCGTCCTGCTCTGGGGGTTTGCGCTGCTCCGTGAAGAAAAGCTGCGAAACTCTGGGCCGATAAATTTTTCCCAGGGCTCTCTGCACGGGTTTCTGAGCGATGGATTGGAAATCGCAAATACTAATCGCTGATTGGCCAGTTGAGATGGTTTTTTTGGATCTGGTGTTGTCACGTGAAATTCACGTGGTTCACCTGAACCCATACCCCTCGCATTGAGTGACAGCCCACCATAGTTTCTGTTCGAGTTTTGATCTGGAGGAGTAATCCCATAGACATAGTTCGTTAAAGCAAGTGTGGGCCAGGGGGAGCTTTTCACTGTCATGAGGACCTAATCTTGAGATCTTGAAGGGTAAGGTGGACATTCCTGTGGGAGGAACACGATCTGATCCTGTTATAAATTGCAATAGCTTTCTTTGCAATGGCAAATCCCAATTCTGTACAATATCCCAGAACCACTTTGTTACTTCTGAACTATCACTGAATCCGTTAATGTATTTCGTTACTGAACGTAACATTTGAAAATCGTAGCAATCCTTTTCTCGATCACCGCACACCAGTCTTTCTAATTCACTCGAGCTGAATAGTTCGATCGATTCACTCTGTGCGAAAACTTGACGAAATCCGCTAGCGAACTGTTCAAACTGTCTTTCAATGGACTTTGTCATGTAAAATTCTGTCCAAAGTTTGACAAATTCATGTTTATTTTCCTGCGTTACCTGCTTGTCCTTTCCATTCGTACATAATTCTGCGGTTATAACATTATTATCTTTCCCTGCAAGTGTAGAATTCGAATCCTTAAATGTAGTTTCAAAAGTCAACCCAAAGACATCGGTAAAATCATCCGGAACATATTCCAACATCTTAAGTAGATTCCCCCCAGTCTCAGGATATAGCTCAAGATAGTCATTAAATGTTGGTGGTTCATCGCACAACTTCTTGTAAAATGCTCTAGGAAATTGTAAATCTAATATCGTACTATTGAAGATGGCTAGACCCACAACTATGCCAAACAAATAGTATAGTTCTTCGTGTTTTGGATCTTCCTCCTGTGGCCCTCCTTGTGTTGGACGAATAGCTATCCATGATAATCTACTCTCTTCTATATAGGAAAATAATCCATTCATGGGGTTAAATAAAGATCTCGTTAGAAGTAAGAACCATTCTTTTCTTAATCCACCTGCGTCCACACCGGGTTCGCCTATAAATTCAACCCTTAATGATTTCATCAAATCTTTCTGATGATTTTTAATGCACCTTAATGAATCCGCAGTAATATGGTTTCTACGGATACGAATTTTCAAGTAAACGGCAATCATTTCACCTTTATCCAATGAAGTCAAAAATGCGTGCTCAGCTTCATATTCCATTATTCGACGAACCTCAAACTCCATAATCGAAATTTTTATCCCCAATGTTAACAAAAATGGGTAGCTACAGAGGGCAAACCGTTGCTCTGTAGAATTCCATTCTGTAAAAAAAAATTGTGAAAAGGCAAGTTTACCCGTTTTCCCATTGCGACGCCAGTTGTCGAAATCCTGCTTATAATCTATAAAATCCAGCATCATGTTATAAAAATTGCTGTTTCCCAAAAACTCGCAACGCAAAGTGTTTTCCCTTCTTTGATTCGCAGTGTGATAAATCATCATTAGTCTAATAGCGCATCTAATGTGCCAATCTCTTTCATACTCGAACGCTTTAAATTTAAAATCCTGCGATGATAGAATTTTACCAGTTTTCAAATCCCAAAGATCCTTTTTACTATCATTCAAATTGTTGCTGTCATCATCATTTCGGTTCCTATATGAGGTGTCATCACTTTCACCGCCAAGATGTCTTGGCGGCCGCTTGACATTTTTTGATTTCTTCTTGTTTCGATACAATATACGAGACAATTGGAATGTAATATACAAATTGACAGTTTCCACCTGATCTTGGTATATATCAATAGGCATGTATTTTAAATAATGAATGAACATATTCAATTGCGGACCGGTCGTTAAGTTTGACAAATATCCAACGCATCTCTTCGCCAATTCGTACGCAACAGCACGAATTTGCGGAGATTCAAAGCCAGCTTTATTCCTACAAGTTAAACTCTGTCTGATAATTGGATTGGACCATACTATAAGAATCCAACGAAAGTTATCAATGGATCCATCCGGCCTCCTCATTATGTCATTACTAGCACATAACATTCTGTAAAACGGTCTTCTTGTTGGCAATTTCATTACAACTTCATAGAATTGAAACAATTCCTCATAGTGAATCAATTCATGCTTTCGCGAGGCTTTGAATGATTGGTTTAGTTTTCTCACATCATGGAATCCTTCGGTTAAATATATACTGACAGGCTCAAAAACTTTACATCTTGTTTCCCTATCGGCAGATTTCCCCTCAGTTCCTTCATTAAAACATGTCCTCACCACTTCCTGTAATTTTGATAGGTTAAGAGGCTGAATGTCGCTAGATGGAGGAGTTGAAGGCTTATCAGAGGCTCCATCAGCTAGCGTCGTTGTGACTTGACACACAGCACACCTAAATCTTACCACATCACTAGGAAAATGCAAAACAGTCCCACAACATTGACATTTAGCTTGGCTGACCTTTCCTGTTTTTTTAGGGCATGCATTTGTCGCAGTATCCCGTGCTTTCAGTTTGCTGTGACTAATGATCTGGATGTCAGCGTCTTCCTTGGCAATTATCCTCTTGAAAAACGGTGCCATTATATAATGGAAAATGTTTGGTTGTATTTTTTGGTTGTTGTAAGATGTATTTTACTGCTTTATTCAATTAATTGTGGTTAGCCTCCCCTTTTTGTGGCCAGATTTTAATAGTATTGGGAAGATTAAAGGGGCAGCCTCATAAAACACGAAAACCTACTCAGTAATAGTCTTCTTGAATATCAATTTCATGTGCTCCGTAAATCAAGATTGCTTGTTGAATCTGCTTATATTTTATTTCTCACAACGACGTACACTGATTATGTGGTACGACGCAGTTAATGTTGATCTTCTTTGATCGCCAGCCCCGCTGCCGTTTTGAAAATCTTTGTCCGAACATCTGATAACGATATCAGCAGCGTATCATCGCGCAAATTCAATATTGAGAGAAGCATATTTTGGATGCATTGCACTCATGACATATAACATCTTTTTACATGAGCTAAGGAGATCTAAAAGGATTGTTGATATTACTCTATTAAAGAACAATGACCTTTTGATTGTTGAGCCTGAACAAATAAAAAAGGGGATCTACTCAGTTGACCTTGAATATGAGGACATGCAAGTATTCAAAACGGTGGGTTATACTGTTGCAGCTCACTTATGTTGGGATCCTCTAGGAAATAAAGAGTTCATCATTCTTCTCAAGGACTGTGGGATTTTGGAAGTTTTAGACTCGCAATTAGAACGAATTGACCTCCTTGAAACAGAGTTTCAGATAGCCCACGATGATATATTTATTTTATTCGATGATCGAAATAATAGAATATATATAAATCTAACTATAAATGGCATTTATGCAATTGATTATCAATTGGAAGGAGATAGATTGTCCTTTGTGAAACGAAATGAGCATCCCCAATGCATATTCGAATCTGTGAAGACCATCTCAAATATGGAGAGCTCATGGCATGTTGACTATGATAGCGGAAGAGATTTCAATGCACTGTCAATTCTTTTATATAATGAGAACTCAAACCAGTTTTCCTTTCAAGTCATACGACAGTTACAAGTGGAGTCCCGCAAAAGAAAACAAACTTGGGAAATTTTAATTAATGAAACTCTCTTAGAGCTGAAAGAATCTTCCATGATATATAAAAACAAAAATCCAAGGTTCGCAACTTCCAAAGCAGTGCCTAATATCGGTTTTTTTGTATTCAGCTTTTCAGGCATATTCTTATTCGAATTGCCTGGAGGATCGGAAAACCTGCTTGAGGGAAAAAAGGTTGTAGGATATGGTACTGTAGAAGGATTACTGTCGATTAGTGAGCTCGATAGCTTTGGTTCTGAAATAGAGCTGCAGGCAAACGTCTTATTGACTCAGAAGTTGAGCGGTTTAGAATTTACCATTGCTTCTACTGGAAACCTCATTTTAGTTGTGAGTCTCGACCTGATCTTTGAAGAGACTATGGAGCAGATATATCATTGGAAAAGATCAGTTACTAGAAAGCACGCCATCGAAGAACTACTGTTACCCAACGGTGACATGGACGAAGTAGTGAAATCTATCTATTTGAAGCATCCATTATGCATATTAGTCAGCCACTCACGCGGACTATTAGTCGTAGATTTGGATATATTCAAGGTCGTTCATAAGCTTACTTATAAGTTACGCTCTGCCTTTTATTCTGATTTTATCGGTAATGATTTTCGAAAGCACATTATCTGCGGTGGGACGAGAGAGAATGAAGGATTTGTCGAGTCCAGCTTTTTTGGATACCAGAACTTCTTATCACTCGATAAACAATACACATCAAGCAAAGACATCACGAGGGTATGGTCTACGGAACGAAGCCTCTGGTGGAGAAATGATGGTGGAGAATTATTTTGTAACGGAAAGTTCGTCGCAGCTGCTTCTGAAGTGGTTCACATAACTCAAAAAGATGTTTTGTTGAAAGATAGCTTCATAAATTCTGCGGTAAACATATGGGGTGATAGAGATGGCAACTACGCCTACATCACTACTACTGGTATAATTCGATGGAGTGATGAAGAGGAAGGTGTCAAAATTGGAAAATTTAAAAATTCCTCTCTGGCAAAGTATGTTTTAGCTTGTACGAGACAAATTGATGGTTCCAAACTTACAGTAATTGCTGTAGACAATGAATTCACAATTTTAAGAAACACGCAAATAAGTAAGGAGAGCATACGTATTTCTCATGAGTTGGAAGCGATATCTAGCCTATTTATTATTGCTTCTAAATCCTCTCATCACCTTTTAGTTGGTGGAATTAATGGCGTAGTATGCGTTTTGGACCTAGCCACACTCAAGGTCTATGAAAGAAGGAAAATAGGATCCGAAAAGATTCACATTTGTGGGATCCCACAAAGCGATTATGTTCTAATATACACGAAAGATGAAATTATTTTGGTCGCTACAGGCACAGCAGGCAAATATGAAATGACTAAAATAAGCATTCCTCATCGCATAACCCATATAAATGCTAGAGACAAGTTGAACATTGATATACTTGTCGATAGGAAGGATATTTATATTTGTGGGATTCCTTCAGAGATTGAGGGGCCGTCGGTCATTACCAAACAAATTTCAACGAACACACACTTTCATACAAAATTTATCTCATTGCCTTGTTCGACAAGATATGTTATCACCAGTTCTTTTCATTCAGAATATAGTGATGCTCACAAGAGAACTATGTATTCTACGGAAGTACAGCTACATGATATAGAGTTACAAAAAACTGTGTATCAGTATGATTTATCCAAGAGATACCCTCACGCTATAATATCCGATATTGCAGCGATTCCATTCAAGTACTCTATATACTCCAAAGATTATGATAAGAGAGAGACATCTTATGCAAAACAATTGACCCTTGGTAAGTGCTTCGTTGTGGCATTAGACTATGAAGCAGCAGAAGAGGATTCCTTAGATAACCTGCTCTTGTTCTCCCTAGATAACGACAGTGGCACGCTTGATTTTCAACTTGGTACAAATACAGGACATCCGATAACGGCATTGCATAATTACTACAGCCACCTATTTCTTCTGGCTGGGGAAGTCTTACAAGCCTTTCAGATTGATTACTCTGTAAAGGATAACGCTTTCAAAATCGAGCCAGTATCTAATAAACTGTACATTTGCGGGTTTGTCAGGTGTATAACATCGCTATCGCCCAACCAGTCAAATCTCAATAACCCCAAGCGCAGGAAATTGGACAAAACGGAATTTGCTAATCACAGGATAATCATTCTAAATATCTTCAAAGGCTTGCAAGAATTTACCTTATCACGAAAAGGGCCAGCACAACGTTCGATCCCTTCTGAACGGTATTACCTTACCCCAGTTACGAACTCGCATAAAGAAATTTCCTTTATTCGAAATATTGCACCGCATATGGTCACATCAATATCGATGTGTCGTTCGAGCAAGAAATTGTGGTTCGCTGTGTGCTCGTCCAATGGGGTAGTCTCACTGCATTGCTTATGTGCCGAAGAAGAGGACTTTTCTTTGGAGTTTAAACTGCCAAGCCAAGTTATCAGCATCACTCCACTTGGGCAGAAATACAAAGGTGGTAATCTAATGGCGACCAATTCGTTATTCAAAGACGAAGAGCAAACTTTATCAGGACTCTTTAACCTTAGTACATGTCAAGGCGGATGCTATACTTTAGGAGTTATCAATGATGCTAATCTATTGAGAAAATTCGAAAAAAGCACAGAGATGGATGAGCAACTCAAGTTCATTGGTATGGTCGCTGAAGAAGGGAATTTTGTTGATGGTCGGATTGTGGTAGACGGTGATGGTATGTGTTCCTTTACAAAGTATTTATTTTAACTAGAGTCTTTTTATACATAAGAACATAGGTCTCAAGATTCGGTGTTCAAATTTTATCAGCCGTATGTTTAACTGGGACTGTATGATGGCATAAAATTCATACAGTATGAATATTCACCTTTGGAAAATATTGTGGCATATGTATTAATATGTATTATAGTCATATGAGAGATAGCGCTTCATCGCGAAAATGTCAGAGACCCGTATCCCAAAAATTATCACCATTCTAGACTTCTCAGAAAGAACAAGTTGCTGATGAATTCGATGACAGGAACAATGGCAGAATAATGCAAAACGTCAGAAAATTGGAGAATGAGCTGAAAATTGAACCAAAATGGGATTCAACATACACTCCAGATTATATTTCCTTGCAGCGGATTGGTACCGAGAGCTCTACTAGGTTAGTTGGGTTTCAATTGATAAATGGCAGTCAACAATATCTTCTCTGCTTGGATAAAGCTATATATATCTGTGAAGAAGACGAAATAATATGTCAACGTCCATTCAAGTGCGGTCGCAAATGCCAGTCATATTTGTATATCGACCGATACCCGACTTCTTTTAACAAATACTGTCCTGCTCATGCTTTTTTCATAAGCGATGGATCGATATTAATATGTGGATATAATGGCTCTGATATTGTTCAATTCGAAGAGATAGCGTTATCAACCGCCATTACGTTTCGCAGGGCGCACCTTCCATGCTTATCAGCTTCTTCAAGGTTTGGCGTCTTTTTTTCCTTTGATCGAAAGAAAATACACTGTTGGGGATTTCAGAAAGGTCATTCAAGTGGCTCTAATTCTTTGGGAGTTCGTAAGATTTATAAATTGAGTATGGGTGAACTTATATATTATGGTTTCATGAATGCAGGGAATGTTTTACTTTGCCTGTATAGAAATACCTCTACAGGTGCACTCTATGCTGAGCATGCCTTACGTCGGTCCGATGATTACTATTTCGCGAAAAGGTATGTTATTAGCCCCTCGATACCTCCCAATATGATTTTCAAACAACTAAACGATTCGTGGATTATTTGCGCAACGGCGCATAGTATATGGAGTTTCAAAACTGATTGCTCACCTTATACTTTGAAGAACTTCGGCATAGATAACAAAACTAAAGTGTTGAACATTGACTGGAAAGATGAAAGGGGGAAGGAAAATGTGATATTCGATATTTACGATGCCTCTGGTCAGGTCTATGAAGCAGTCCACTCCACGTCATCACATAAGAATCCTGTTTTACGTTGGACTAAAAAAACCCTACAAGTATCAGGTTCTTCAAAGCCAGATGAAACAGATTTTATTGCTCGCATCCATTCCAACTCATATCTGGTCATATCGAAGGTAAGAGGTATCACTATCGTTAATTATGCAGGCAAGACAGTCTCAGAAGTTTCCTCGTGTTTTTATAAGAATGTGATTTATTCTGACGGCAATTCAGTATCGAATGGAGGGTCTACTCTTGATTCAATTCTTCTATGCGGTGCTTACACCAATTCTCATGGATTTCTTGAAAAACAATCTCTGCACTACGATAAAAAATTAACTCACATAGTTTTCACTCAGAATCTCCCTCACACACCTGTTGAAAATATTTGGACTTCCGATTTCGGTTTAGTTTACGAATCCATGAGAAATTTATATAGAGCTGGCTCAGTTGAGAAGTTTAGAGATTTCAATAATGGAGTATGGTTTACGGAGAGCGGGATTGATATCAATGATGAAGAGAATAACATACTTTTCACTGCCCCGTTATCAAGTCATCTGAAGAATTTAGCTGATTGTTTGTTGGTGTTATTTAACAATGGTGATCTGAAAGCAATAAAATTCAAAACTCAGAAAGAAAGTGAACAGTTATTCATTCTGAAGCTGGGGCCGCAAATCTTAGACTCGGCTGTGGCCGCATGGACCTATAACCCTACTGATGATTCTTTCTACGTCGCTGTTTACCATGAATATGGTTGGCTAAGTCTCTATTCGAATAAAAGAGAAGTTTTCAAAGTTAGATTAGATCTGGATTTTTTTGTTGCAGCACTCCTAGTGAAAATTGTAGGTGCAAAAACGCTCATAATTGCGGCAAGCTTTGATGGTCGGGGACGAGTATATGCTCCCACCTCAGAAAGTTACCTACTGGAAATCGTTGCTCCCTCAGGCAAACAGTTACGAGTTACCGATATAGGGCTCCATATATCTTCCGTTATATTCTACAATGAACAAGATGTTATTTTAGTCCAACTTGAGGGGATGATTCATGGAGCTTTGGATCTTGGATTAAATCCCATACAAATTGTGCCTTGTGGCGAGGATAAACCATCCTCATTCCTTGTTCTAGATAGTACTTGGTCCGTGAGCCTGATTGATTTTGCTTCAACTGAAGACTCTAGTCTCCTACTGAGATTTGAGCCAACCATTTATGATTTGGGCAATTTTATTCCTCTAAAAATTCTAATACTAAGAATAAATCGGGCCGTTATTGTGCTGAAAAATGATGTGAGAAAAACCCTACGTATTATTCTCTTCGATTATACGTTAATGAAAGTAACCTCAAAATATGATATTTATCAAGACTGTTCCAATATCCTGCTATGCCAGCTTTGTAATGAAGATTTTCAAATAAATTCACTTAGCGATTTATTTTTGCAAAATATGATCATTGTATACTATATCAATGAAAATGTTCCTTTCTTTCATCTCTTCTGTGTCAATAAGAATGCATTGATACTTCAGCAGACTGAACAGTTATTGCACCCTGCCTTGACGATTGCCGTTGAACAAAATGCAATGAAATTAATATTCGACGGCATCTATCCGATGATATATGACATTAATGTTGACTACAAAAACGGAAAGACTACTCTGCGATGTGTCTCAGATATTAAACTCATATCGCCTACCCATTTATGCACCGAAATTGCTTTCTCCTCAAAACTGCCCACCTCTGTTGATCCATCCATAGGTTCCCTCAGTTTGGAAGTCACTGGCAATGACGTGGCGCGTGGGAGGACAGACGAAATGGATAGTACCAGTAGCTATGATTTGATTACACAAGTGGCCCTCAAGAGAGTGCCTAGGAAGCATCTTTCCAAAAGTATAAGTACTGAAGGGAAGTCAGAATCTGCATTCTTAAAAGACTCTGATATTCTTCGTGAGTTTATGAGCACAAGAAAAAAATTTGGAGGGAAATCATACCGCATGATGATAGATTGTTCTAATCATGTGTATATATCTTACAATTCAGACGAATCTTGTACAGCAAATGCAAGAAAAGCGACGCCATTCTGCAGCTTCAGGATTAACGAAACAATAATTGGCATTTCTCCAATTTCAAGTGTATCTGGTTCTTCAAGGAGGACTAGCACAGGTGTTGTAGGAAGGTCAAACGGAGCGGTCCCGCTTTTCATCATAACATGCTCTAATAGTGCTGTGTATGTGTTGACAGAACTTACAGCGGGAGGCGGCACAGATTTAGTGCCAACAATGCCTAGAAGTATCAAAGTATTTGAAAGATAAGATTCTTTTCGTCGAAGACCACTACAGGAATAAACTATCAAGTTCAAAAACTGGGAAAAAATGCACTATCGCCATTCGTGGGACAGCTCGCTTATTTGAAGAAAGTTCGACATTGAAGGCTGAATAAAAGCAGTAATAAAATTGCCCAATACAAAAAAAACACCAATACACTAAACAATATGCATTAGAAATATATTTATAAAGTCAACTATACATGGTCCCTGTCTACTAAAATTAGATTAACAAAGTTTCAATCTTGTCCTTGACAGCGTAGATTTGACTCTTAATAGAAGAAGCATCGTTAGTGGTAATAGAAGCTGAAATAACTGGTCTAGAAACACCACAAGCTCTACCTAAAGCCACTCTAGATGGGACAAAGACGTATGGGACATTCTTATCTTCACATAGCAATGGCAAATGCAATAGAATTTCAATTGGTTCACAGTCAGCGGCCATAATGATGAATTCTGAAATACCACGATTCAAAGTCTTGGTGGCTTCATTGGCACCTTTCTTCAACTGTCTCAAGTTGGAAGCCTGTTGAACAACATCTAAAATTTGTTGAGTCAAAGCTTCATCAGCAAGGGGAAAAGCTTTTGGGTTTGGGGTAGACATCTTCAGTTCCTATTAGTATTCAAGTTCCTTGCAGTTTACAACGGTAGCTCGCTCGAATGGTGTCTTAAAATGTGACAGTAATAAATACAAGATTCATATGGAGGAAAGATATATAGAAAAGCGATGAGATGCGATGAGAGGCTTACAGAAAATTTTTCAGATCATCTCTAACGGCGCTAAAAGAAATGTCACTGAGGACGACATTTAATATATTACTACAATAAGGATTATCAGGCGCATGAAATAGGCTTTCGGAGATAACCACCTATGATAATCACCACAATTAACATCCAGTTTCAATTGCGCTTCTTCAACGGTGCCGTGCAAGTTACTGATATCTACTTCAATCAGGTGCAACCCGATCAAATATTGAAATTTCAAATTCGAGAAGTGTCGTGTCAGCTATATCGCAGATCTTAAGTTCGGTCATACACATACAGATAACCTATTATACAGTCCCCGGTTTCTTATGACTGCTCGATATAGTCCATTGAACAAAACTGGTAGTAATGATGACCGCTTTGCTCTGATTCCAGAAACACAGAATTTTGATGACTTTGTAACCATTGATTGGATCGCAGAAGGAAATAGGCCTATTCATGGAATTTCAAGTGAAAGAGACATTCTCAGCCTTAGATTCCGTAGATTTAAAGAGCTCGTATGGGATAAAAGTAGGACAGTTGTCACACTTACGTGTATCGCAATTACGATTGGCTGTATAGCTGGATTTCTTCAAATTTTCACTGAAACTTTAGTAAATTGGAAGACAGGACATTGCAGTAGAAACTGGTTGCTGAATAAATCATTCTGTTGCAGTGGAGCAGCTCTCAGCGGTATCAAAGAAAGAAGCTCGCCTTTGAGTAAGCGTGAAGAATTCGAGTGTGTCAATGAGGGCGTTTGGGTTACGTGGTCCTCAGCACCCTTTCCGTTCATGATATTTATTGCATTTTCCGTTCTTTTTGCACTTATAAGCACGCTCCTCGTCAAATATGTTGCACCAATGGCAACTGGATCCGGTATATCTGAGATCAAGGTGTGGGTTTCAGGTTTTAAATATAAAGACGAGTTTCTCAATGTGACAACATTGGTAATCAAAAGCATTGCGCTTCCATTAGCAATCTCCTCTGGCCTGAGCATTGGTAAAGAAGGACCATCCGTTCATTATGCTACATGCTGCGGGTACGTACTTACCAATTGGCTTTTAAGAGATGTATTAACTTATTCAAAGCAAGCAGAATATCTAACAGCTGCGAGCGGAGCAGGTGTCGCCGTAGCGTTCGGTTCCCCCATTGGTGGCGTTCTTTTTGGTCTAGAAGAAATTGCTTCATCTGCAAAGTTTAATGCATCTACACTTTGGAAAGCATTTTACGTAGCTCTTGGGGCTGTCGCGACTTTAGAATATATCAACCCTTTTAGAAATGGCAAGATTGTCTTATTCAATGTTACCTACGATAGAGATTGGAAAGTACAGGAAATACCAGTGTTCATAATTTTGGGCATATTCGGTGGTCTATACGGAAAGTATGTTAGTAGGTGGAATATCAACTATGTGCAATTCCGTAAGAATTACCTTTCTAAATGGCCGGTTCAAGAAGTTGTTATACTTGCGTTTATCACGGCGTTGATATCTTACTTCAACGAGTTTTTAAAGCTCGATATGACTGAGAGCATGGGTATTTTATTTCACGAGTGTCAGAGTAACGATAATGCATCCGCATTCACGCATAGATTGTGTCAACTCGATGAGAATACTCATGTTGTCAGCTTCTTGAGAATATTCTCCTCATTATGTTTTGCTACGATTATTAGGGCAATCCTTGTAGTGGTTTCCTACGGTGCTAAGGTACCTGCAGGTATATTTGTTCCATCCATGGCAGTAGGCGCTACCTTCGGACGCGCTATAAGTCTGTTAATAGAGCGTTTTGTAAGTGGGGCTGGTATAATTACACCTGGCGCGTACGCATTTTTAGGTGCAGCTGCCACTCTATGTGGGATCACCAATCTAACCCTGACAGTAGTTGTAATTATGTTTGAATTGACTGGTGCGTTCATATACATACTTCCTACCATGATCGTGGTTGCAATTACAAGAATTGTAGTATCTTATTCCGGCAATCCAGGTGGTATTGCGGATCAGATGATTTTAGTGAATGGATTTCCCCTCATGGAATCTGATACCAACGAAGCACTTTTGGAAGGCTATGATGCTGAACAAATTATGTCACATGATTTAATAACGCTCAATGAAACAATGCAGCTCTCTGAACTTGAAGCTTTGGTATATGATTCATCGGATAAGTCCGTTCACGGGTTTCCTGTTGTCAGAGATCAAGACAGGATGGAACCTGAAAAAAGGTGCATTGGATATGTGCTGAAGAGGCATATGATGTCGAAACTGATAACGTTACAAAACACAACTACAAGATCTAACATTATGGTGAGTTTTGCTGCTGCAGAGTCACCAGATGACTCTAATTTTGCATCTGAAGACCTATTGAACTTTTTCGATATTGTGAATAAATGTCCAATAACGGTAAAGCCAGATGTCCCAACTTCACTTTTATTTCGAATGTTCAAGCAACTTGGCTGCAAAGCCATTATTGTAGAAAAGGATGGTCTTTTACAGGGTTTAATCACTAGAAAAGATATTTTGAGATTAGAACTAATGAAGAGGAGAGAAATCCAAGGGCCCCAAAATACCTTCAGCGAATTTTTCGATCAAAAATTGTGGTCGCTCATTCACCCAATCATCAATAAATTCAGCAGTGCTCAATAATGAAATTCTATATACTTTTGTACATCTAAAATATTAATATAACTTACTCAATGACAATCAGTCCGCATGCCATTTACCCATCTTCTTATAACTTGCGTACAAGCTTCTGAAGTATTCTCTACCAGCATTGTCCAGGGCACCGTTAAGGAGAGCTATCTCATTTGGAGATAGCAAGTCAAATACGGAATACATAGCATTCGTTAATTCCTTCCTTGCCAAGGGATCAAAGCCCGAGCTAATGGATAGATATATATATTTTACGAGCAGCACCGGCAAGTATTTTCTTAAAGATCTCTTAAGTATACTCATCTTGGAGGTAAGATCGTTTCGTTTGCTTGCTTGAGTTTTCAAAATATTCGCTGGTTCGCAAAAGTTGGATATCAACCTTGACAGTGACCTTGCCGATCTAGCTGTCGAAAGGGTACCTTTATATGTTGACAGCAATTCCAAGTATTCGCACAGTAGCGCATTCACGAGATGGTGACGGCTGGATAGTTTCACTCGATGAACAAACAACACATTTGATATCAGTTTTGTGGTAGAAACAAAGATATCATCACTGTTATTGGGGCTTTTCGCATACAATAAGATCAGATTTAAGCACATTGGGAATATCATTTCTATGCAATACTGAGAAAACAACCATGATTTGGATATCAATAAGGTTTGTATGGTACCTAAAATTTTTAGAACACCTTCTTTAGCATATCTAAAGTTTATTGAGTTCGTGTAGAATTCGGAAATAGATTTCACGAACAAATGCGTCCCTACAATATTATCTTTATTGAGACATTCAATTTGGACTTCATACAACTCTAGTAAACCTTCAATAAAATTGTGATGATCGGTTGCAAATGAAGATATGGTGATTGCAAATGCATTATTGAACTCATCAACGTTGCCCTTCAAAGATTTGTTTATTATTCCCCGTATGCCAGGAAGTATCAATTCTGCATCAACACCAGCTTCTCTAATGACTAGATAGTGAGCAAACAAATATTCTAAATCATCCGTATACAGAACCGAATACAGCAAAAAAATACTCACTATTAGATCCTTTTCCCTGTGATAAAGTACAGTAGCTGGTATTTTCGTAATGCCTGATAAAATCAACTGCATTGATGTATCTTGTGGGAGGTAATTTTCATCAGATTTGAAAACAAAATATAAGCACCTTAAGAGCCATGATAAAAGTGGAGTATTTTGTTCGATACTCTTTTCAGAAATCCATCTTAACGAATTTTGGACGAATTTTGTTTTCAGATTCTCAAACATGTGCATATTTCCTGTTTTCAACACTAAGTACGCCATTTGGAAGTAAACCACGTCAAATTCATCCTTTTCTATACCTTCACACAACACTTTAAGCGCATTCTCAAAAAACTTGATAGTTACTTCTTCTTTCAGCTGAGATAAATGATTATTCCATATCTTTTCAAAGACTTCATTTTCATATGTCAGTCTGTTTATCTTTTGAGCCATCAGATAATATAAAGAGTCCAAGTTATTTTCGATATTCGCCTTAAATGTTGGGTTAGCTAAAACGTGGTTCAAAATTCGCATGTCTATTTCCGTTATCAGCTTTTTGGAGCTGATGTTGTCGATCAAGTCTATTCTTATGCTTTTGCTAATACATTGCAATGGAATTTTACCTATATATGAGAGCCCGATCTGATTTTCGAAAGAGTTCGATAACTTTCCAACAATGCAATGCATTATATTCGGCTCCTCAAAGATATTATCATCCGTGAACAATATGTCTAGAAGTCCGATATGTTCATTCGATAAAAGCGAGTCGATTAAATATGATAGGTCATCTTTGGGGAAGGTTAAATTAATTAAAGTGCTCCAATTAATAAAGATTTCTTTAATAACTTGGCCTCTCACTTCTTCATCCAAATTACGAAAGAAATCCATGAATTTTGAGATAATGGGCGATATATCGAACTTTTTGTATTCTCTTAGCTTAAAGAAATAAAAAAATAACTCCTTTGGGACAACAGACTTGTTTATAAAAGCGTCAGTTTCACGATCTAATTCTTCCAGCGTTTCAGTTGGAACAATGTCGTCAAAAACCTCCATGATCAAGTATCTTACTTCCCATAGCTCTGATACCTTTTGAATATCAATCTCGAACACTTTAGGGAACATTCCCTTTAGTTCTGTAAGAATAGTGTAAGATATTCTTGGTAAGCCTCGCAAAACAACCATAAAAACCATTATTGTAGTCTTATTTCCGCAGTCTTTGTCTATCTTGGTTATAGCTTGTGAGATAATGCTTTTCAACTGAACAATAGATAAAGTGCTTATGTTTCTTGATATTGTTCCGGTGAAATTTGGATCTGTAAGCAAAAATAGTGACGAATCGCCATTATGTTTGCAATAAGATTCCCATTTGTTTAAAAACTGAGGAAATTCCCTAGCATTTGAATGACAATTTACTATTTTCGCCAATAGTAATTGAGTCGATTCCTTGTGCGCATTCTTCTGCTTTGATATTATTTCTAGTAGCTGATCTGTATTTTGAATACCAATTTCGATATCAAGATCGAGCACATGGAATATCAAAGACCAGAAATCGGAGTCGTGTAGGTTATCAGAAGATGCAGTTGATATAGCTTTTTGTAATAAATTTTCTAAAAACTCCTGGGACATTGTTTTTTTGGATAAGGACAACTCCTTTAATAACATTGCTGATAGAGATGGTTGCAGTTCAACGATAATCGAGAATATTTTCTCCAATTGCGTAATATTTTGCTTTGCCATGAAGGATATGGATTTCTGAAATAAAACAAGAGCAACATCAGGTGTTAAGCGATTCCTGTTTTTGGCTACAAAATCTTCCAATAGCTTGACTGTATCAGTTAAAGGACTAAATAAATAACGGCCCAAATTTTCTGTCAAAAAGGAAATGCCGTGGTCGCTTGTTTCTGAACCAAACCTTGCAATATATTGAATTGTTGGAAAAAGCAACTCATTACAATAGTTGGTGGATATTTTCGTTGTCACCTCAGGAACGTTGTTTATGTCGGTGAGGGTTTTAATTTGCTCAAGCAAATCATTTCTAGATTCACGAACGTATTCTTCTTCCGGAACCCTTTGCAGTAACTCCAGAACTCTGCCCATAATTATGTTAGCATTCTCCAATGTAACAGCGATCGTGAGTGTGGAATTCACTAATAAACAAGTCTTCTTCAGTTCATCTAAAAACTGCAAAATATCAGAGTCTACTACTTGCAATGTTTGGATTAAGTGTGGAACGAATTTTAAATGCTTGAATAACTTCTTCAATATCACCTCATCTCCAAGTGCTACCCACATATCACTATATAGTCTCCAAATTCTGTAGTCCTTTTTAAAAGCAACAAGCTTCTGATCATTCCATCTATCTCCTATGAGCTCTAAGACAAATACCTCTTTATTTGGAAAATAAAGATCCAAATGATCAAATTGTGAAACTATGTCAAAAATCTCACCAATGGTAGTATCCTTAGAACGCAACAACTTGGTGAGGGCATCGGTAGAGCTTGGTATATCCATTACAATGGATGATGTACAAAATGTGATGCCTATATTCACTATACTTACTCTTTCTCAGCGTTCGTCTACAAATAAACATGGAACTGATGAGAAGCGATGAGCTGCAATGTCAAATTTTCTTCATTGAAAAAACGCACGTGATTTGAATAATACGTTTCTGAACTGAAACTTTTCGAATTTTGGTAAACAATCGACGGAGATTATTAAATCTGATTCATTCAAGAGAGAAAAGAAGTAAGGTCTTATTCTCCTGGGAATTGTCACAATTAGTTTTATTTTTCAATCTATTTTTCTTCACCAAATAGTATTACAACTTGGTTCGTACAATGACCGTTGATATGCCAACAGATGCACAGCACTTACTTATGGACGTTGACGAGATGGATTTCGTGGACGAAGACAGCACTAGTGGCGCTCAATTGGAAACAGGACTTGAATATGATGACGATATCGGTAGAGATCCTGTCAGCGACGTTTTGATGGTGTCGCTATGTCGAAATAACGAACCACTTTTACACAATGAAAAGGGTAAGCTGAAATTTAAACTAAGTCCGCTTGCATCTCACAACGTTGCCTTTTTGACGAAACCAAATCATTATGAGCTATATACTGTGAAGATACCTCGCATGGACACTTGCCAAGAGTTTGTCGATTATGTTTTCAAATTATTTGAAATATACAATAACTTGGGTGACGATAGAATATATTCTGTACCCACAATAGGTGTCATTAGTACCCTAGACACCAAGGAACATACATCAGCAGTAAACTTAGCAGTGGAAGCTCTCGTAGTTGAGTTGGAGTTATTCATTGATTCCATCAAAGATAGTAATAATGCATTTACCAGGTTTGTTGAGCTTGAAGAGAGTCTTACGATCCTCAACTGCCTTAAAATGATTCATTTTACCATGGACACACCTAGCGAACAAGAGATGAGAGGTACTTTTATAAATGGTTTGCTAAGCTGGATCAATCGTTCGGATGGTGAGCCAAATGAAGAATATATTGAACAAGTGTTTGCCTCAGCAACTCACGATCGAAAAATTTACGAGGTCTCCTTCTTTTGGAAACTACTTAATCAACTACTTCTTAGAGGGCTATTTGATCAGGCCATTGCATGCATAGAAAGATCTGATCTTCACGCATACCTGGAAGGGCGTTGCGAAGTCTCAGCTAACGCGGTACATGACATTATCGCACTCCTGAAGCAGTATCCCATTGATTCTTCCCATACATTCAGGGAATGGAAAACTTTAGTGTTAGAGTTGGCGCAAACATTTAGTAATTCGACTACTCAAACGTCAGGCGAACTACGCGACTTTCTGGAGGACACTTTGTTCTTGGTCGGAGGGGATCATTCTAAGATTTTGCATTATTCCAATACTTGGTATGAATCATTTTGCGGTTTCTTTCTGTTTTATATTCCATCATTAGAGCTTTCTGAAGAATACTTACAGCTTTCTATTGAGAAGAATCCTTTGGATGTTACCAATAGCTGGGAGCAAGCGTGTGTTGACATTATAAAAGGTAAGGTATATTCGATTTTACCAACATTGGAATCTTTAGACACTTGCACAGCTGCTTTTGCGGCTGCATTTTGTGAAGCAAAAGGATTGTTGGAAAACTATTACGATGAAGACAAACATGATACATGGTATGAGGGAGTGGAGGACCTATTTTCGTACAGGAATGGTATGGCTTGTTACATGCTGAATAATTTTGCATTTGAATTATGTTCTCATGAAGATAAAACTTTATGGCCAATAGCGATTGGCTTGATCACTTTGTCCCCTATTGGCACCACAAGCGCTAAGAAAATGGCCATTGCTGAGTTATTACCCCATTATCCATTCAAAACAAACGATGACATTGAGTGGATGCTAAGCATATGCGCCAAATGGCGTCTACCACAAGTGGCCAAAACAATATATATTACACTTGGTAACAAGCTATTATACGAAAGTAATACGATTGAAGCAATGGCCAACTTCAGTAAAGCTGGAAAATTTGACTGGGTGAAACGATATTCATGGATGATGTTTGAAGCTTCTGCTTTACAAGGGTGTCCCTTGGATGATATAGTGCTGAATGCGATAGTAAGTGATAGTGACAAACTGGTCATACCCAAAGAAATCTTAGAGAGTTTGGTTACAGGCGCAATGAAACAAACTTTAGCACCATATGCGGTATTATACCAATTTTACGATGCAAAATCGCATGAACAATGGCAGGAAGCATTACAACTTCTGTTGGCCTTAATCGAGTTCACATACTTACCAAAGTGTTATATGGTGTTATTGGTGGCAAGATTTTTGCATCCATTATTCTTAGAAGACACTTCGAAAGTTATGAGTGAAGAAACGATATTTCGCATCTTGGAAGCCATGGAATACAAGTGGGATGATACAGATGAAAAATCGCAAAATATTTATTTATCCCTTCGTGAGATGGAAGGTGATAATGCTAAAAAGTTGCCAGATGAGATGAAAACTCTTCATAAATTGGTGAGAACGCGATTAAATTTCAAACTTTGCCAAGAGTATATGTAACGAGCTAAGTAACCTAAGAGATACAAACGTCTAATTTTGTTTTTGATTTTCTGTATTCATATTATACCTAGATCATCATACCTAAGAGATTAATATATAGGAATAGTGTATATACTAGGTCAAATGAATGGTGATGATCTTTCTCTCCTATTTTGGATTTATATATGAGCTTGCGATAATTCAATCGTGTGTATGTATCAACATGTTTGTTTAGTAATGACAAACAACATCTTGAGTAGCTCTGGAGTTTAGCAGCAAAGCAACAATCAGACCGTACAAACCCAAAACTTCAGCGAAAATCAAGATCAAAATCATACCAACAAATAATCTTGGCTGTTGTGAGTTTCCTCTAACACCGGCATCACCGACGATACCAATGGCGAAACCAGCAGCCAGACCACTTAAACCAACAGACAAACCAGCACCTAGTTGAATGAAACCTGTGTACAAGGCTTGTTGTTGTTGAAGGGAATAACAAACAAGGACAGAAACAACTAAACCGTAAATGGCAATAATACCTGCCATAATCACAGGAACAATGTTCTTAAATAACAAATCTGGTCTTAGAACACATGTAGCACAGATACCAACACCTGACTTGGCAGTACCATAAGCAGCACCAAAAGAGGTAAAAATGATGGCAGAAGCACAACCAATGGCACCGAAAAATGGAGCATAAACTGGACACAATTCACTCATACTGTTTATTTTTTTATTAATACACGAGAACTAAAGGAATCAAACAAATGGATGACAGTTGGATTCGGTACTTGACTCTTCTTTGAAGTTTTTCGATTATCTTTCCCTATTCCATTTACATGTGGTGGTAAGTAATTAGTTTTAGATTTATCCCTTGAGGACAAACAGGCCTTGCAACCAAAACGAAAATGAAAAAAAAAAATATATTTATCCGGGTAACCGTTCATCTCGTGATTTACAGAATTCTAGCTTGATATATAATATACAGAGTAGTTTATTTTGATTTCTTCTTGAAGAAGTTTTCAAGTGTCCCTTGCGTCTTTTTATTTGGCGTGGCTCTTTTTTTATCGGATCTGTTAGTTATAGCTGATACTGCTCTCTTTTTAGATACCTGCGGCGGCGTGGAAGTCGCCGGACGATTTGTGACAATATAACCGTCATCATCCACATAAGATGAGTCTAGCTCTTCTTGTTTTTTTACTTCTTGATCTGCATCTGATTTGTGTTCTTTGGTGTTTACTATGAGGGAGTCTTCAACTGTAGTCTCTAGCAGTTCTTCCAAATCTTTACTATCTATCGGTTCAGATCCCTCTTTTTTTGTAGGTAATGGCTCCTCTTCTTGGTCGACCTCTTCAGCTTCCTCTTCATCAAAAAGGTTATTCAGCTCTTTCATTTGCGCGGATCTCTTTGGATCACTAATTCGCTCCGATTGTTGCATCCTCCTTTTCTTCAACTCTTCTTGTCTTTGGGCCTCTTTATTTTCCCTTTCAGCTCTCATTTTGGCAAGAATAGCCGTTGATCTAAGACTACTTGATTTTTCCTTGCCATTTCGTTTGTCTGCTACATTCTTTGAATCGGGTACTGTCTTAGAACGAGCAGGAGGCGTTTCGATCTTCTTGGTAACAGGCTCTTCTTCAATAGTCTTTGATCTTTCGTGAGATACAGTTAATTTGTAAGGATTTCTTATCGTTAAACAGTCGTGTTGATCAGTTACCATATTCACTGGAATAAATGTATCCATGGGGTTGAACGCGTAAATAAAGCAGTCAGCGAGAGCTTCTTGATCTTTCACATCGTTCACATCATGCACCACTTTAATAACCCCATTGTTGTAGCAACATAGAATAATGCAATTGAATTTGGTGACTGTATTTTGTTTGTAATATGCATACATATACAGTTTGGCTCTCGAAGGTCCAACTTTGAAGTGGAAAATCAGGTCAGTAAACAGCACAGGCCTCTCCTCCGTGAATAGCTTCTCATTAATATATTCGATAGCTTTCTCCTCGAATTGAGACATCCTACTCTCGGTCTTTTCTATCCTTCTGTGCAAACGTCAATATTGATAGCTTGCTCTAAAATGAATGCATTCTTCACGTTGCGGTTGTGCCGCGTCATACTTTGAATTGAAAAATCAGAGAGGAAGCTTTGTTGCCAAGATAGATGTGACAGTAAAAAGACACAGCACCTGCCTTTTATATATAATAGGAAATAAGATTTGACGTTTAAATATTCAAAGATTAAGACCTGTGAGTACCTGTAAAGAAACATATTTGCATAGAGCGCATTCACTTGGCTGTCGTTATATTTTTTACACAAACACAAAAGTAAAGTCAAATTGAAGCAGCAGCAAAGGGACGGAAATGCTAGCACCGAATATATTTCTATTAATTTCTATTTTCTTCTCCATCACATTCGGGTTGTCATTAGAGGAAGATACCGAAATTTCCAAAATTCTGTCACCTTTGATGAAATTCAAAAAGAATGATGCCGATCATGTATGGAACGAAACTAGGACACTCGAGTATTTGAACAGCTTAATTGATAAGCATGGCACCAGGGTTCGACAAGAAATTGAAAAAGCAAGCAAGGAAGACGTCAGAGATTACGCGAGGACACAAGCGAATAACAAGCCTGAGCAGGATAGAGTATGGCACGTAGGTGAAGCGGCGATTACAAAATTTGACAAAACCATATTTGGTGCTATGATCAGCAAGCTGAGAGAAATGTGGCCTTCTTCTGCTTCATTGTTGGATAAGTTGGAATTTCAGGATCTTGGTTTTTATTTTTTTTCAATAGATGACACCGATATTTTCGATGAGTTGTAAAAACAAAACATATAATTCCAGATTCAGAAGACAGCAATTTTCTATTTCTTTTCTATGGAACCCAGATCTTAAATTTAACCAGCATATAAATAATATACTAACTATATTACAATTCCTAATTTCAAAAGGGTATTTATGTTACTTAGCATTTAAAAAAAAATAATAGCGCCGCTTGGTTTCGATCCAAGGACATCAGGGTTATGAGCCCTGCGCGCTTCCACTGCGCCACGGCGCTATAGAAGAGATATATGTGTCAGGAACAGAAATGAGACATGACTGAATGAAAGATGTAGGACAATAACGAATTAACGTACTCGACTTGGAGAACCGATCCACAAATCATCCATGAAACGGAAAGGAATATAAAAGACGACTTTGGATACCAGCAGGAGGCACAGCTCCCTCGATTCCGCTCTCCACAAGATATGTTGAGGTATTCATTTCGAATCTGGATGGGACGAGTTTGAAAATGAAATTGTAGCTGAGCTCAGCCAATATCTTAATAGCGTGTATAATATTTGTAATTGAGCCCCTTGAAGCCCCAGAATAGCTGCTTTCGTTAAGACGCCAATGCTCAATTCATATCCCAAGCTCCGGAATACCACCACTATTGCACGGAAAACGAGAAAGAGAGCAAAACGCAAACTGATGAAGTGATTCAACAGCAGTTGACCCTCGCAGGCTAAAATGACTTCTCAGATGTGCTCGTCGAAAGAAGGTGTCAAAGTTCAAGGAACGCGTATAGCGGGCTATTTTTCCAGATCACTAGGAGTGATCGACGCACTCGAGCATTTCACTTATGCAGTAAGGAGACAAATTTCTACTGAGGACGGATCATATCAGTTCAATAAAGCCAAAGAATAAACACCAGTAGTTTGTGGATGGTGTACGATTTGAAGATAGTATAGTCGTGCCGAAGGCTAGACTCCAAGTATTTCACGGCAACTCACTGCACGGAGGATATTATGATACTCATATCACCCACGTCAAAATCGCCGGATAGGTTTACTGGCTAAACCTAGTAAAGTCAATCTTTATGCGAGAGCATGTATTCAAAGCCAGCTGATGGAAGCACATAGGTCCCAGGACAATGGTGGGATGATGCCACTACCAGTTGCTCAAGGACGATGGTTGGTTATATCCACGGACTTTGTGACAGGTTTACCAACCAGAAACTGGGGATCAGATATGATATTAGTTATAGTCCATGGATTCTTTAAAAGATGTCATCCGTGCGCAAAGGAATTAACAGGATTGACTGGAAAGATGTATCCAAGTACGAACGTACTCAGCAAATCAGCACCAAAAAATGCGATCAAGTACTACCACAGATCGAACTCGTTTACAATTCAACGTACAAAACCTCTCTACGAGAACTACCGTTCGAGATTGACCTTGCCTAGTGCCCTAACCCATCATTACAAAATGCTTCGGGAGAATTAAAGCGCAAAGAGTTTGACAATATTTGAATTAGTAAAGAATAGTATTTCAAACTAGGTATTTGCCGTTTGAATGATTCATGTTTAGTGTTCTTCTCAGTAACATATCCATCGCAGTCACTCCTGCCATACTAAAAAGGAGAGACGAGTGTTCTAAGAAGATGTAAATCGTTCGTCAAAGGGTAAATACGTCGCTGAGAAATAATACAAGAACTTAACATCTCAAAACACCAATTATTCGCATATCATTGTTAAAATAAGTCAAGAAAAGACAATCAAATAACAATATGGTTTGTCAATCGACGGGAAATGCCCCTCTGGAGCTCCACCACAGAAGTGCTATCATTTCAAGAAATGATATATAATATTATAGTTCTCTTTATGGCTTATTTATACCACATCCTTGAAAGGGACATACGGCGAGAAAATCTGTACGCTTCTGAGTCCTCATTAAAATTATTTCAAATATTCATATTTTTTTTCTTGGCCTGCTGGAAAAAATGAAAAATTTTTTTGTATAAAAAGAGCAGGCTTTGAAAGGTCCTCTCTTTTCTTTTGCACTCTGTTGAAATAAGAAATATACAACTTGTAAAGCTAGAGAAATGCAGTGATATGCCATCAGAAGATGGGGGTCCTCAACAATAAGTTAGTGGATTCGACACTTGCAAGAAAAATGAGTGGATTTTATGAATTTTAAATGATGATCACACCTTTTTAAACATTTAATGTAATAGGAAGTGCCGTGTGAGCACTAGCTATGATCACAAACTAAAAGGTTTCAATTTTCTGTAATATCTGAAAAACTAATTCATAGCAATCACTCGTTATTCTTGTTCCCATATAAGTTACTCTTTGCTAAGACAACATCTTGATTTATATATCTATATAACGAAGCTCCTGCAACGCCGTATTGGATGATCATAATTTTTCAGTTACTCATCGCCTCTTGTCGTTTGCTCATCGCTCTCTACAATTCATCATTTAGATTTACTTAATCTAATCGGTTGAGTATCATTTTGTTTGACTCTTACCTTCAAGGTAACCTGCATGTTGTTGAGAAGTATTTCAAGATTAATGTCTACGTTCGAAACAAAGGTTTTAAAAGTTGATCCGTCTTCAATCCATTTTGCACCTAATGCTCATCTAGATGGTTCGTTGCCTACAATAAGCGATCCTAAGAGTAGATCTGCCCTTTTGGAAGCTGCCAGAATAATAAGAGATACTGACAACACAGTCGCATTCCCAACTGAAACAGTTTATGGTCTCGGTGGGTCGTCGTTGAATGATAATTCAGTTTTGAATATTTACAAAGCAAAGAACAGACCAAGTGATAATCCTTTAATCACGCATATATCATCAATTGAACAACTTAATAGGAGAATATATGGTCAAAATCTGATCGAAAATGAACCATTGTTGAGGAATATACCTGATATTTATCATCCGCTAATCTCAAAGCTTTGGCCAGGTCCATTGACTATTTTGTTGCCTGCACCTACAGCTGATATAAAGACGCTATCCAAATTAACTACTGCGAGTCAACCCACGTTTGCCGTACGGATTCCATCGGATCCGATTGCGAGAGCTTTGATTGCGCTGAGCGACACACCCATTGCTGCTCCTTCAGCTAATGCTTCAACAAGACCTTCACCAACACTGGCATCTCATGTATATTATGATTTGAACGGAAGAATTCCGTTAATCTTGGATGGTGGCCCGTGTAAAGTAGGTGTAGAAAGTACTGTTGTGGATGGTTTGTCAACACCACCTATGTTACTACGACCTGGTGGATTCACATATGAACAAATCATAGAACTAGGTGGAAAACCTTGGTCTGCTTGCAAGGTAGAAAGAAGGAATACTGTCGATGAAGGCGAAAAAGTGAGGACCCCCGGTATGAAGTATAAACACTATTCCCCTTCTGCTAGGATGATTTTATTAATTCCAAGACAGGAATCCATTGGGGAAGATCGAGTTGATATCCTAAGAAAACTTATCGAAGAAGAACGTGTGTTAAATGGCACCCATATCGGGAAAATTGCGATATTGACAAGCTCACACCTGCATACGTTTCCAATTAGTGATTTATTTGCATCCGAGCCGGCTAGGAAGCCTGTTGTATTACATTTGGGCATCACCGGGGAAGAAATTCAAGCAAATTTGTTTGCCGCATTGAGGAAGGTCGATGAAGTGGATAAAGTCGATTTAATAATTGTAGAGGGTATTAATGAACAAGATGAGGGTTTGGCCATTATGAACAGATTAAGAAAAGCTGCCGGAGGTAACTGCATTCCATTTTAACACCAAACACTGAACACTCAATAAGAAAATCTAGAATCAGTAGCAGTATAATAACTTTTATTCGATTGAATAGGACGTATTTAATATCTCGTGACTATTATAGTTGGCGAACTATATTGTTTCTACTTAGTTTCTTATATTCCGCTCTCTTTCTGAAGCCTTCGAGGCCCACTCTTATATACCTCTTGCTCTGGTTCCAGAACATCCCTTATTCTCAAGTAGTCGTTTAAAAGAATTATCCCGTGGATGTTACCTTAATACATCGTGGTGGTCTCGACCTGGCCTTCTCTATAATGTGGATTCTTCGGGTAAAATTTTACTTATGATTTGATCAACCAAACTACATAATTACAATACGCAGTCGCTTAGGTATATGTTAAACACTAGAGTAATACTCTTGTGAAGCCTGTCTTCTGACCCATAGTTTTCGCAATTCATCTGCAATGAAAACACTGCTACTAATCATTAGCAGGAAGCATAAATCTGCAATACTTAAACTCTCTGTCTTGAAAATTTGCTGGAAAAATGGGACGTAAATAGCACACATCTGTCCCAATAAAGACAATCCCACAGCATAGTTGAACATTCTATTAGCAAAGAATCCAACCTCAAAAATAGATTTCGTAGCATGCCTACATGCTAATGCATTAAACATATCAAAGAATACAAAGCATGTAAACGTCATTGTGGTATCCCTGGCAGTAACTTGGTTATCTTCTGCCATTTCTCTGATGAAAACGTAGACAGTTCCCACGATAATAAATGCAGCCGTCATTAATAAACGTTTAAGCACCTCAGGCGTTAAAATTTTATCCGTACGTTTTCTGGGCGGTTTCTTCATTACTTCATGATCTACCGGTTCGACACCTAAAGATTGGGCAGGCGGCCCATCCATCAAAATGTTGATCCATAAAATTTGCATGGCATTTAACGGATTGGGCAGCTTGAATGCAGTCGACAATGCTACTAGTGATAGTGCTGCTACAGAAGTTGAAAGTTGGAAGGTCAGAAAGTTTTGTATGTTGTTAAAGATACCTTTACCTTCTTCAATAGCTGTCAAAATTGTACTAAAATCGTCGTCTGTCAAGACCATATCAGATGCCTCTTTAGCAACATCAGTACCCATTCTTCCCATCGAAACACCAATATCTGCCAATTTCAAAGCTGGCGCATCGTTTACACCATCACCTGTCATTGCTACAATATCGCCTCTCTTTCTTAGTGCACGAACAATATTCAATTTATGCTCTGGAGTAGCACGTGCAAACACTGTAACATGATCTATAACATTTGCCAATTGATCATCACTCATTTCATTCAGTTTATCTCCTGTCAGTACAGATACGTCAGGATTCATTACTGGAATACCAATTTGTCTAGCGATGTTCACTGCTGTACTTTCCGAATCCCCAGTAATCATAATAATGTGAACTCCACCTTGCAATAACTGTTCAACAGCAGGTTTAACAGTGGGCCTAGGGGGGTCACTCATAGCTATTAACCCAGCAAAAGATAGTCCCTTCACAGTGTCTTCAGTAAGCTTAATGGATGAATCTTGCAAATCTAATTTGGCAAAGGCCAAAGTACGCAATCCGCTAGAAGCCAGCGCGTTGGCAGTGTCGAAAATAGTGTCTCTATGCGAATCAAGTAGTTTTTCTGCCTTTCCTTTCTGATTGAGAAAGTGAGTAGAATCAGCCAGTATCCTCTCAAATGCACCTTTGACATATACTGCACATTTGCCCTCCGAATCAAGTAGTTTGGTAGCCATAAATTTTCTTTTTGAATTGAAGGGGAGCTCTTGTAACTTCTTATACGAAGACCTCATGTCTTTAATTTCAAACCTTGATAGTTGTTCAAGCAGAGCAACGTCCGTTGGGTTCCCTAAATATTTACCGTGTTCTTGGGAAAATGACGCATTATTACATAGATTACTGATCGTCAATGTGGCTCTAACATCCTCTGTTAAATAGTTTTTGAAATTGATGCTTTTATTCTTGTCCAAAACTAAAACGTTTGATTTGTTAGCCATGCTACCAAGACACCACATTTTTGAAACAGTCATATGATTTGAGGTTAAAGTACCAGTTTTATCAGAACAGATTACATTAACGGAACCCAGTGTCTCAACACTGGGCAGTCTTCTCACAATTGCCTTACGTTTGGCCATTCTTAGTACACCAAGCGCCAGTGTAACTGTTACAATGATAGGCAATCCTTCAGGAATTGCAGCAACAGCTAAAGAAACAGATATCTGGAACATTTCTAGCCAAGATCTTCCTTGTATGATACCAATCAGACAAATGAAGCCTATCAATACAAAACTTACCAGTGACAAATCCTTACCAAGCTTATCCATTGCAATCTGTAGAGGCGTTTTGGGCTTTTCGATGGAGCTCATCATTTCAAACACAGATCCAAACGATGTATTCTTGCCGGTCCCCACGACAAGTCCTTTACCGTGACCCTCTCTTACTAGGGTACCCATGTATGCTATACAGGTCCTGTCAGAAATGGGAACAATGGAATAAGACTCATCATTGTAGCTTTCCTTATTGACATGCTTGGAGGACTTATGAACTGGCTCATTTTCACCAGTCAAATTACTTTCATCTATAGTTAAACCGACGCTTTCTACAATTCTTATATCTGCTGGAATTCTATCGCCAATTTTGAAACGTACCAAATCTCCCGGTACTAAATTAGACGCTAAGACATGTGATTCTTGACCGCATCTGATTAAATGACACTCTGCGGGTACCAATTTATTCAAAGCTTCCAATGACTTTTCAGATCTATACTCTTGAACAAATCCAACGGTCACGACAATCACAATGGCTAGTGTGATACTAACGGCATCATCGATATTACCCATTATAAAGGACACCACTGCAGATCCAATCAGTAATAGAATCAATGGATCCTGTATAAAAGTGCCCACAAACTTTCTCCAAAGGGTTTCAGTTTCCTCTATAACTACCTCATTGGCTCCATATGCAAGCTTTCTTTGGCTGGCTTCTTGCATGGAAGCAAGACCTGTAGTTCTATTGGTGTCTAATCTTTGGAGGGTTTCGTCCACAGAGAGAGTACAAAATTCTAGGGAAGGATTAGGTTTCGAGAGTGCTTCCACGGTGGCTCTGAGCATTTCCTCATCTTCATTACTATTATCATTGCCGACAGAGGTATTGAATGGGTTCTCACTCATGATTTCGCCTGATGTAAAATTGCTGTCGTAAAGGACACTTGATAAAAACACCGACGTACAAAAGCTAACACAAAATCAAAGAATAATTGACGCCTAATATCCAAGTACCAAATAATTGTGCTATGAGAGTAAATACCTACACCGTATGACCCTTATAGAATAAGCCTCTTTACCTGTTGAAATTTTTTCGTGTTCGAGTACTCTGATCTTTATTTCTCTACAAATTCTCGACTTGAAAAGTAACAATAAAACACATGACCTACACATATTATCCAGCCACGTGATGGAATTACCATATAATTATCGTATACTCTGCTTAAATGTCAAGATTATTGCTAATTTTTTTCTATTAAGTAAATTGCTACACTACACATATGTATATGATCCGATGATGCCCATCATACCCATTTGCGCTGTATAATTGTTGAAATTAACGTGGGTCCACATTGTAACGCAGTCTGATACCCATTGCAGCCAGTTCAGAATCTAAATATTTCAATACAAAGGGAATGGCAACCGTCGTAGTCTCACCACCACCAACAAACTTGTTGCCTTGGCCATCTTCCCATATATGAGAGTCATCAATGAAAACGGTATCAGAATCCTCGCTTTTAGCCAACATTTTCTTTGCATCATCAAACTTGATTGCGCACCGACGACAGCGAACAGTTGATACGGACCCAATTCTTGGAACACTCTGTTGTGTTGTAAGTATTGATCCACATTCACGACAGACAGAGGTTTGTGTATAGTCTGAACAGTTCAACAAACGATCTTGCAGCAAGAAGGATGTCCCATGACCAATTAGGGCGTCCCTTTCCATTTCACCAACACGAATACCACCATGTCTCTTTCTACCCTTGACCGGTTGCATTGTTAAACTATTCACAGGACCAGTAGAACGAACTTGAAATTTGTCGTTAACCATATGACGTAATCTTTGGTAGTAAACAACACCAATGTATATATCTACTCTCAGTTCTTCACCTGTAGCTCCAGAATACATTGGTTCATTACCATGATAATTGTATCCGGATTTGCGCAATTGTTCACCGAAGTAATCAGCTGGCGTATCATTTTCGTTGAAGATCCAAGGCGTGGCGTCCTGTGCAATCCCGTGCAGTGCACCAGCTTTTCCAGCCAAAGATTCGACAAACATTCCAATTGTCATACGGGAGGGGAATGCGTGAGGATTGATAATAATATCAGGTTGAATACCAGTTTCGCTAAACGGCATATCAACTGTGGGCCATTTTCTTGAGCAAACACCCTTTTGGCCGTGTCTGGAAGAGAATTTATCACCAATTTGAGGTGTTCTTCTAATACGGTATTTGATAGAAACTGTTTGTAATTCTTGTAGCTTATTAGATTCATCGCCTATTAAGTTAACTTCTTCGATGTATGCAGGTTCTGACGAATGATAGGTCTTTATTTTTGTTTTATTCATAGTGTCATCGAAGTATGCGCATATAGGATCACCCTCTTCTACATATGTACCAATATATGGTAATCCGTCATCATCCAATTTTTCGAGCCATTCCTTTGGCCATTCATCACTGCCGAAACCGAAATGTTGGGAAATTGGGTCACCACGGCTTCTGTTCATTGACAAATCAACTTTTTCGGTCTTGTACATCGTACCGTAGCCGAATCCTCTTTCATCAGCAGACTTATTGATAATCATCGCATCGTCCATATCATAACCTGTGTAAGAAATGACCGCAACGACAGCATTCATACCGTTGGGGAAATTGTCCATACCATAGTCATCGTAGAGGTTAGCTTTCACAATAGGTGTCTGTCCAGTTTGCAACCTGTAAAGCTTATTGTCTGATCTATTACATAATGCCACACCAGGAGTACCCATCGTTTGCTTACCCATTTGACATTGGTACATATTTCTTGGAGATTGATTGAAATCAGAAAAAGGCGTCAAGTTGGCTAAGATAGACAACATGTTAGTTGGACTGAACTCAACGTGGGTGTGCACGTTGCTTTGAAGCTCCTGCGGAGTCACTGCTATGTTCATGTACACTTGCTCAAAGGGTCCAACAATGTCCTCTTTGTCTAATGGTAGATAGCGAACGGGACGCATCATCCTTGAATGACCACCAAATATGTATAAACCCGGATACTGACCACGAGTTGAAGGAGGAACGTAACCAATTTCTAGATCTAGAGGCAAACCTTCAGTTTTGCCTTCTACCTTCCAAAACCTGAGAGTATCAGCAATGACTTTACCTTGTTCATGAGATACCCATCCAATAATTTTACCATCGATTTGAACACAACATAATGATGGACCAGCTGCAAAAGTTTGAAAGGCTGGAGAAACACCTAAAGCGTATAATAGGGAGGGAATCTTAGAAATGTCGGATTGCTGTGTAGAGATGCGACATTTGTGAGCAAAATGGTTCAGCAAACCACATGGAGATCCATCGGGTGTATGTACTGGACATAAGAACCCCCAAGATTCCGGTAATAACTTTCTAACTGTCGTAGTCTTTAACTGGGCAAAGAAAGAACCTCTATGCACCATTCGGAAATGTGAAATGAAACGGTAGAAATTAATTTTTTCTGCAACAACGGTGTAGCCGGAAACTTGTTGTAAATCTAAACCAGATTGGGAAACTAGATTACCAGTAGACAGGAAATATTGCATCTTGGAACCTATATTGTCATTCACTCTCATTAGCACTCTCGTGACATATTTACGATCCTTGAAGTTAATGGGCAATCCACGATTAATATCTGTCCTAATTTGTGCGGTAATGTTTTGTAAATATTCATCAATTTTTTCTTTTATGATCATACCATATAAGAAGCCACCCAATAAAACTTCTTGATGTTGGGTCGCATCTGGATTATCCGGGCAGCATTCTCCTGCAACTAACGAATATAATTTTCTTATTATGAATAATAACATTCTAAATTTGTCTTTGTTGGTATCTTTATTCAAATGAACTAGGACAATACGGTCTAGAACTTCTTGCCCAACTTGGAAATCGGATTTGTCAAGGGAGGCTTGGAAGACAACACGAAATTTATCACCCAAATATTGCAAAATTTGTTTACGATTTTGTAGTTGCGGATATCTTTTTTTGAAACCTCTCAATAATAATTCCAGACGATCTGTTAAGAAGGAATTCTCTACATCAGCACCAATAATACCATCAAAGATTTCTCTATCATTGGTATCGCACAATGCTTTCAATATCATAACCACTGGAATCAAGTATTCATTTTTTCTCCAAGAAAACCTAAATGTTACTTGACCATCGTTCAAATAATGTAAAACGTTAGTTTGAGAAGTTTGATCTGGTCTTACAGATCTGATCTGGATACCAAATTTGGAATAGGAAGCACCTCTGTTAGCAAACGATGGTCTGATGATAGCCATTGGATGGTTTCTTCTTTGTACGATCAACATTCTGATTAGTTTCTCTATACCATTAACGATAAAATAACCACCAACTTCATCTGATTCTTCCTTACGTTGGACCAAGTCATGAGGAGATAATCTGTTCAAATGACATCTGTTACTCTGCAACATGACAGGTAAGCCACCGCAATCTCTTATTTCTGTAAAGGTTTGTTCGCCATCGTTGACAGACCAATTCAATTTCAACATTAGCTTACCTCTATAAGATGAAAGTCTTTGTCTAGCTTCAGTGGGAAAAACTTTTCTTTCGACGGCAGAAATCACACCATCATTTGACATCGGTTTGGTTATCGATACTTGTTCTACACTTAGAGAAAGCTTGTTACCTAGATATGTAGACTCATTGTCATCACGGATTTTACCATCAAAAATAACTTTCTCACCAATGTCTTTCACAGCCTGATTCAACAAGCCACCGCCTGTACCTTCAGTTAAGGCATTAAAGGAACCAATATGAGGCTGCACAGCTTCTTGCAGTACTGGGTATGCTGATTTATCTTTTGGAGGATTGATAAAACGAGATTCTCTCTCCAACGTGCGGAAATCCGCAGTTCTTGAAGTTGATGGAGGTTTGATTATCTTGCTCATATCAATTGATTACCTATGCACATATAAACCCTTTCTATAAGTACTGCGGGATTATGTTTTTTTCGAATACTAGCGATGGTCAAACACTTAAAGTAATGCAAGTATTAATTTGTTAGATGAGATGAGATGTGATTTTAGAATTCGGTTTTGAAAATTTTTTTTCAGGCTACAACTTTTCTTTTTTTGCCTTTTTACCAAAAGTGAAAGCGCGCCAGACGACAAATCCGCGAGTGTCAGCTATCTCGTATTATAAATGCTCGATCAACATTGAGCCTGTAGGGGATTGAAATGCATCAGAGTGCAAAAGAGTGAGGCTGCGGTACAATGTGTTTCTGACAGGTTTCGAAAACATGTCTCGTTTGTGTAATTGTAGAGGCGAGTTTCGACTCACTCGCGAACGGTTTCTTCTTGTTGGATACTTGACTTGAATGCGGTACCAGCTTGTCGGCTTCTTCAGGGGGGCATGGATGCAGCAGCTTATGCTTGTATTGTGGTTAATAAGCATGGGGTAGAAACTCTGTCTTCTGATGGAATTAGCCGCGGATCTCAGGAATGAATCGAGCACAACAAGTATTGATTTTTAGTTCAGAATCTGTTTCATAGCTAAGCTGGTTTAGCCGCCTAGGTGCTGGTTGATGCACGTAGCCAAAGTAGCGCATTTCAGCGATAGAGATGCATTTATTTTCCAAATAACAAAGTGCTTTTCATTATAAAACTAGTTGAAAATTATCAGATGCTCATGTACATAAGTGATAATGAAGCTCAAATGTTTAAAACATCAAAATTTTAAAGCCTTGTTGGCGCAATCGGTAGCGCGTGTGACTCTTAATCACAAGGTTAGGGGTTCGAGCCCCCTACAGGGCTAATTAATTTTTTTATACACTGTTTCCTATCGTACTCGAGAATGCAATACCTGGAAGTACAAAACCTCATCTTCTACGCCACCACCAAATCTCACAGATACGCCTATCGCCCTTACGTTTCATCAATCACTCACAACGGAGCTTCAATCGCGCGTTGCCGTAGCTGTACGATACGACTGCTCGTATTTCACCGCAAAGCGCAGCGCTGTACAGCCGAACGGCAGCGGAGTGGCACAAATCACCCTTCTCAGATATCACCTTCGGGCATATGCCGGTTCGGCCAGCATCTAAGCTGGTATGGCACTTCTTATACGGCAAGCAGCGGAAGGGCCATGACATGGCAGCTTATTGCCGATACTTGATAAATGTATGGAGAAAACAATATCTTAATGCATGGAGGGATTCCTTTTCCTTTCTCGTATGAGCGTATCTAATTTTTCGCAGTCATTTTATCTGTTGTCTGTCTATCTTGATCTATCTCTCTATCTTGAAAAAAAACAATTCTGCGGTGATTTGTTAAACATGATTAACAGATTCAAATCTTGTCAGATATACTTTGACACAATATGAGAGTATATATTAGGTGATTATTTATCGAATGATGCAGTTTGCACTCGGCTTTCTCTTTTTTAGTTTCCATATATAGTTCAAGCAGAGAGATAACCTAGTGTTCAAGATGGATAACGTTTTAGGCAACGCCGCTTATGATGATCAGCATGGTGTTAATGGTTCTGCAAACGTTTTTGAAAGAATTAAAATTTTGATGATTTGGTTTTTCCGTAAATTTACCACTAAAGAGGGTTTGTTGGGAGATTATAACTATGTATATCTTTTCACACCATCGTATCCTTTCAGAGATTGGATCAACAGGAAAAGAGGGGTACAGCCAGTACACATCGATCAACCTTTTTTCTCATTGAATGAAGATGTTCCAGTTGTGTTAGGTTTCTTACTAGGGCTGCAGCATGCTTTATCGATGTTGGCCGGTGTGATCACACCTCCAATGATCATTGCAGCAGTTGCGAATTTACCACTGGAATTGACCGAGTATCTTGTTTCTGCATCTTTAATTTCTTCAGGGATTCTTTCAGCAGTGCAGATTACAAGGTTTAAAATTCCTTGGACTTCTTATCACATCGGATCGGGCTTACTTTCAGTGGTGGGTACTTCATTTGCTGTCATTGGTATTGTGGATAAATCCATACCAATAATGTACAAGACAGGGTTTTGTCCGGTGTCGAGCGATGGAACATCGCTAGCATGTCCTGATGGATATGGTGCCATCTTAGGTACTGCTTGTTGTTGCGCTCTTTTAGAAATTGCCTTGTCATTCACACCCCCAAAAATTCTACAGCGTGTTTTCCCAAAAATTGTCACAGGTCCAGTCGTTCTATGTATTGCAGTACCTTTGATTCAGAGTGGGTTTAATGATTGGATTGGAGGTAGTGGATGCATTGGTGCGATATGTCCATATGAAGGAGGCCCACAAGCTGCTCCTTGGGGGTCTGCTAAATTTATTGGTCTTGGATTTTTAGTTTATTTCACAATCATTATGTGTGAGAAATATGGCCCACCGATCATGAAATCCTGTGCTGTTATCGTTGGTTTGATAGTTGGTTGTATCGTTGCAGCAGCCGTTGGATATTTCGATCGTTCAAGTATTGATGCTGCCCCAGCTGTCACTTTCCTATGGGTTCATACTTTCAAATTACGGGTTTATGGTCCGGCAGTTCTACCAACTTTGGTAATGTTCATAGTTTTGGCGCAGGAAGCCATTGGTGACATTACCGCCACAAGTGATGTTTCCCGTTTAGAAGTCGAAGGTCCTATTTATGAATCAAGAATTCAAGGTGGTGTGCTGTCTGATGGTATCGGTGGTATCTTTTCTGCTTTATTCACGGTAACACCGATGTCTACATTTGCTCAAAACAATGGTGTCATTTCTTTAACCAAATGTGCAAGCAGACAAGTTGGTTATTGGTGTTGTTTTTTCATGATCGTTATGGGTATTTTTTCCAAATTTGGTGCTGCTCTTGTGGCAATTCCCAAACCTGTTCTTGGTGGTATGACAACTTTCCTATTTACAACAGTTGCCGTGGCGGGTTTGAAAATCATTTCTACAATTCCATTTACAAGAAGAGATAGATTCGTTCTGACTGGCTCTTTGTTATTTGGGTTCGGCGCAATTTTGGTACCTACCTGGTTTGATAATGTTTTCACCTATTCAGGTGAAAACCATGCATTATCGGGATTTTACAATGCCATTATCTTGGTTTTAGAATCCAGTTTCACCGTTTGTGGCTTGGTAGCTATTGTTTTAAATTTGGCAATTCCTCAAGAATTAGATGAAGAACTTATCGATGATATAGAACTTCAACAAGAGAACTTGAGCGTCCTAGATGGTCAAACATCTCCAATGATCAGTACAGTTTTATCAAACAAGGCAAAAGAAGCAGAAGCAGCTAGAGCAGCAAATCATAGAGGCCGTATAGATGATGCAATCAATAACGGTACTTACGAGCTGAAAGATAATACTCAATATCATGTATCTCCATCAGGATCATCCAAATCGTGATGAGATCTACTCTTCTTTACTCCCTTTTAATATACTCTTAAACATATATTCCCTCCTTTCCAAATATTTTTGTGAATTCTTAAATGTCTAATTAAATAATCTATGAGAAAAATATTACGGATTAATCACTTATAACCATGATATCATATTTTCTTCCATTCTTGAGTTTCATAAACTAAAACTCCATTAAATACAGATAATGCTATTATATTAAACATTTATTTTTCATTCCAGATGCGATTCTTTATCGTGTATACGAACAAATAGATAAGTTTATTGATCAATCCAAAATTGTTCAATCATTTTTTCTCTTCAGATGATTCCGCCAAAATCTTATTTAAGTTAGATTGTTCTGGGTTCTTGGTTATTCTCAATGACTCATCGTGAGCAAACTTTTTGTAGGTAAAGTAAGTACCTGAAGCCAATGCAAGGCCCATAGCGAAGAACAATGGTGTCAATTCGACTGGGATACCCAGACCAGATCCTTTTTTCTGTTGATATAATATCGTTAGTAATAAATTCGGCACGTACTTGCCACGGATACAGCACTCTATAATCCGAGCTGAAAGACCCTCATTGATCGCCTTTGTATTACTGACAACTCTGTTCCAACATTTCGCATATATCGGTCATTGGGCTTCACATTATGCGAGTGCATCCGGATACTCCTGATAGACGTCTAACATACAGCTTGGTTTAATAATAATTGTGCAGGTCTCATTTTGTTGATTCAGTATCTATTGCAATTAAAAAGTTTTTGTTGTAGTATCTGCAATGATGGAGATGCGATGAATCCTCTATACTCATTTAGCTAACAAACGTATCCCTCATGAGATTTTGTCTTTTTGAAAATAATCGTTTCGGCAAAGGGAATGGTCCGTAGTCGCTTTTAACGAAACATGACTTTTCTGCAACATGATTGGTCAACAGCGACAGTAACTTCTCAAGAAAGTAGTATTACTTACACATGTATTTACAGAGTTCAATTGATTGGGTTAATTTTACTACCATTGCCTCAGTTCATCGCACACTACTTCATAAACGAGCCAGCTTACTGCGGTAGATGGAATAACCTTGAAGAGATTGGCTGTTAAACCTTTGTAGTATCCAGAAAAACCTTCGGTTTTCCCAATTGTAATCAAAGCATCAGTTACACTCGAGTAATGGAAGCCTAACTCGTTCCCTCCCATGGATAACACCTGAAATCGTCTTCTTAGGAGATCAAATGGATACGTCATCGTTTGGGCCACCCCACCACTTATTGCTCCCGTAAATAACTTGTAAAAATTATCCTTCCATGATGAGGAGTCATTCAGAGAGTTGAGTTCTTTCAATTGCTCGTACACTGCAAAATTCAACGCAACATACGGAACTACCCCTAAACATGTTGGCCAAACTCCTCTATATAGACCTGCAATTTTACCTTCTTCACGATAGGTCTTTTTTAGTAACTTCCAAACACCTGGGGGTTTTACAACATTTTTGGCTTTGGATTTATTCAATTTATTCAGATTTGCCGTTTGAATAGATAACCTTGTCCTAACTAGATCCAAAGGATAGGTCGCTACAACACTGGCACCTCCACAAACCGCACCGCTAAAAAGTCGTTGGAAGTTTGATAGTTGTTCCTTTTTTTTGATACCATCTACGTGGAATATATATTTTTTACAGCCCTCATAAACGACAAACTGAACTGCACTATAAGGGAAAATTCTAACGCAATTCAATCCATTACCACGAAATAACCCTTTAACACCTTCTTCATGGTAAACCTGACGAACAGCACCGAATACACCTTGATTATATGCACTTGTGGAGCTTTGCACTTGCAATAAAATTTTCACTCTTTCAAATGGCGACACAACAGTACGTGAGATTGCACCTGCAAGTCCACCAGCTAGAAATGCAACATTTGAGTCCCTTTTCAAATATGCTTTTATCCAATTATGCTGTCTTAAGGTATCTCGTACTTCGGACATTTAAACTTCTCGTTTAAATGTTGACCCTCTAAATAATCTCTTGATCTTTCTGTAATTTTTGTAAGTTATTCAGAGGGAGCTTATCGAAAAGGATTGCCGTTGGCCCGCCAAAAGGTAGTGAGTGATTAAAGAGTATTGCGACAATTGGAGTCTTTTCGCCTTAGTGCTTGCAATTAATCATATTCGTTAAAAAGAAAATGATGATATGATGAAATTATTTAAAAAAAATAATTATGAGAGCTAAGGGATTCGAACCCTTGCATCCGTAGATATCAGAGGATTTAAGTAGATATATCAACCTAAATCTGACGCCTTAAACCACTCGGCCAAACTCCCATAAGTGAATTCAAAGATGAAAAATTTATAGGATACTATACTGACCTGAAAATTTCTTGCTTCATATTTTTTTTTTCGCAATCAAAAACACTAACGTCATTATTTTCAGTCATAAACCATACATTATTATACTCGCATATATATGTTATACAGGCGGCTTACATCCTTCTTTCTTGACCAACTTTCTTTCATGACTCTTTAAATGTCTCAACATGTTACTCTTGACGTTAAACGACTTCTTACAGTTGTCCCATGTGCATTTGAAAGGAGTATCACCAGTGTGAATTAAATAATGTGTTTTCAAAGTCGATGGTCTTGAACAAATCTTGCCACATACGGGACACTGTTTACGTAACCTAATAGCGGGATTCAAAGCGTTCGATAGTGGAAGTGCAGATGGAGTATCTACTACATCACTAGGAATTGAATTGGAACTCGATCTCGATAAATTTGCCAGCTCCATTTGTGCTGCCATTGCAGGATCCAGCCTGATTGGCAAACTGCTGCTTGAGGTATTATCCATCATATATGTCATAGGCACCATTTGTGGGGCAGATTTTGGTTGGTGAAGAAGGTGATTATAATTATGATTATGATTATGACTATGACTATGACTATGATGATAATTTTGTTGCTGTTGGAAAAATGCTGAAGAGTTTGGAGAAGATTGAGTGGAATCGTTCATTAACATAGCCGAGTGTGAAGCAGAGCTTGGTAGTTGATCTGGATGGGCAACATATGCAGTGGATGGAACTAATGATGATATTGGTGGTAACCTGACCTGTGAATTCTTGCTCAACGTCATTATAGAACTGCTATTACTCCTACTAGTAAAAGAGTTGACATTACCACTTTCATAGTTTGAAGAATGATGAAGTTGTGGCTGAGGAATATATTCTGAGTTTTGGTAAACCAACAGAATGTTCTCCCCAGTAGTTGAAGTTGTTGGAGGAACATGTGGTGAACCTTTTAAGTTATGCTGATGCTGATAATGATCCTGGTACTGCTGTTGTGGAGGTACAGCAGTAGAAGAATAATAGTAGTTTATATTCGGTGTTATAATAGGAGTTGATGTTAGCATCTGATTATAATATGCTGCGACTTGTTGTTATGATAAGCAAATAAAATTCGCCAATATTCTCGATAAGAAAGAACAAAAAAGACTATTGCCAGAATAGACCTAAAAAGAATAAGATATGAAATGAAATTTATTCCTAAGAAGTCAAATAAAAGAACAAGAACAATTTATATCAAAAAAAAATACGACCGACAGATGTAACTCTCTTGAACAAACAGATCCTTTATATATATGTTGATATAAGTTTACGGCTTTTGTAGCAATTACGCCTCCTCTTAGAACTTAGAAGAGATTTTTGATGTATTAATTTACGCAGCGATAATAGTCACCCTTTTGTTTTGATTGCATTCTTTAGCGGATGGACTTCTCTCTGACTATTTTGAGTTACTCGCCGGAGTAAATATGTTGGATCCCTAGATTGGATTAGTCTATCGAGGAAACGGATAGAAGAAGACGGCAGGAAACCAGCCGAAAGTGATGGCCTGGGAGACAATCCATTTTACATTTTGCGTTCTACACCGCGTTCTGCATCCCCTCAGAAGCTTCCCTAGAGGAGCGCAGACAAATGCCATTTCTTTTTACGTAATGTCGTTCCTATTGATAACAACAAGTTTCAACAACGGGAAAGAGGAAATAAAATGTCAATATACCGGCTAGCCCACGGGAAATATTACTCGCAGGTGTATTGTGCGTTTCAGCATGTTGGGAATGAGAAATTATGGCCGTTTTGATAACAGTTGTCTATTGTGTTGAAGGATTGACATTTAAGGGTTACACCTTTACTACGTATGTCGGAAGTAATGTACGTCCTTTGAGCAGAGCACGGAGCATGCGGAGCGTTTGTTGACTATATGACAAATTTTTTGATAAACGGTCTGTCTGTCAATAAAGTAAATAAAATCTTTTTTTTTTTTTTTTTTTTTGAGTGGGTGAGTGATTTAGATAGAGGTGCGGTGTGTTTTGCTTTACATTGTTATTGAAAGATGTACTTCAACTTGAGGAGATGATGTAATACAAGAGAATAAGATGTGAAACTAGTTGAATCTTGTTTAATAATCTCTGTCGAAAACACACCTATTTCGCTTCGATCTAGAGTCGCAATGATGTAATAACCTTAAACTTTCTTTTCTTTTTTCCCAAAAACAAATATTCTTCCTTAAGGACAAATGTTATGCTTCGAGCTAGCGCTCATGCTGGGAATATGCCGTGGTACACCGACACTGAGAATTAGCGGAACTGATTTTTCTTCTGAGATATACGTAAAACGCGTGGAGAAAGGCACTCTCTGTATTGGAGATGCAGAGGATATCCGTGTACAGGGAGGGTACTTCCTAACTGGTGCTGTTCCGCGCACTGCGGGAACGGGCAAAAAATAAACCAGTACATAAATTAGATATCTTAAAAAAGAGGAAGAGTCGTTGTTTACATCTTGACAACGTGTGTCGGCTGACGTAAGATACATGAAGCGGCCAAGACTTCCTTTTAGAAACGATCTTGCACAATCAAATGATACTGAGATTTGTAACCCCTTCAGTCCTGAATCTTTGAAAATCCCATGTCTCAAAAACTGATCGGTTCCGCATTCGCAGAACAATCCGCGCATCACCCATGCGTTGACTACCCTTCGTTCGCACCACCATGTAATGTAACCCAGCGCACATTTCGGGATCTTTGAATGGCCGCTTCCGCAAAGCTTATGTAATAGGGGGCGAGGAAGGAAATCGAGCAAAAATCTGCAAACTCTAAATCGCTATTGCCTCATTAGGGTGATAATCTCCTATGGTAATATTTGCTGTCGAAAGCAAGAACAAGCGATCGGCTCTAAATTTAGGGGACGGAAAAGGGAATCTCAGATACTCACAAGTGTAGGTCTGTTGTGTTTTCGTTTCCTGGTGACGACGGTAGATGAGACCTGGTACATTTCTACAGCTGGACATTTTGCCATTGATAGCGACAGTTGCTGCTTTAGTTCAACAAGTTAAGCAAGCGCGTCGTTTTGGTAACTAAATAACTTCAAGTTGTATCCTTCTTCTTGGAACCAAGATGTACGTACCTGTTATTGCAAGCTATCTTACGCGTGACTTTCACGTGCTAATATATTCGAGTCGCTGTAGCGCAATCCACGTCATTGTTGAACACATAAATTTAAACCCGAATAAAATTATTATTATTTAGTTTACAAAAGGGCACGGTAACTAATTGACATTACATACAACACGATACTTCAACCTTAAAAGCAAGATTTTTCCCTATTCTATAGGCTTGCTCATGAATAAGTTTCAATCAAAGTGTCACGTAAATTACCAGAAATGGCTTCCGGCTGACCATCCTGCAGACGGAAAATACTTTCAATAACGCTTAATTCGGGCGCTGTGGTATCTAATCCAGTAACTGCCAAATAATCATTAACAACCATACCGGCACCAACAACTGCACTACCACGGTTAATGGTACCAGCTACCAATGGAACTTGCAATAATGACGATAATTCTTCTTGATCTTGAATACTTGTTTGTGGATGAACTAAACCACCTTGATTACTTAACGCACAATAGGAACCAACAAGAATATTACCCGATATCGTTTGACGGAAAACTTCTACACCTAATACATCACTTATCAATTCTTCTGTTTCCCTGTCAATATCCGGATGTACTAATGCAACATAATCATTGCAACAGATTACGTTACCTAGAGCTGATAACCTTTCTTCGACCCTTTGAATTTTGACAGAATCCGGTAAACAGTTTCTTAGATGTTGTAATTCTTGATCAGTAGTCTGAGTAGGAACTAACAATCCTCTACGATTACCTGCGGTCATTCTACCGATAATACGGGTTCCGGCAATTGTTGTGTGCGCAATAGGAATAGCATCACCTAACTCTGCTTCAAATGCTGAATAAAAGTTTTCTGATCCACCTAGGGCAACCAAACAATAAGTGTTTGTTAACTTAGAAAAAACACCGATTTCATTAGAGTTTTCAAACTGAGTCCTAGTAGCCATAATGATTTTGAATTTATTGGTCTTTGCTTTTATTAAGTTTAGAAAATTCTGTGTAAAGAACGCTATTCGGTGCAATTTTTAAGTGATGAGCTAACCGAAAATTTTTTCTTTGTAAAGAAGAAATCTAAAATCCGGGTAACGAAGGTTCATGTCGAATAGCTCTTAGTAATTTCGGAATTTGGACTTGATTATATTAATAGTAATATTTCCAACTTTTCGTTATACTAGTGCTCCAAAATAGACTTGAAATGGCTCGCTTACCAAATTTGTGTTCAAAGGTAACTATTGTCGGGATATCACAGCCATTTTTAGGTCGTGCCAAATTTATAAACTCGGCGGCTAAACCGCTGCAGATACTCTTGTATGTTCATAGGACTGAGCAGTTACCCAAAACTTCCTAAAATTGGCATCCGTTGATTTACGGATCGGATGAGGCCAAAGAGTCACTCAATATCCCGGATCAAAGAGTGCTTTTTGTTTGTATCATGCTTAACACATTCTCACGAAGGAATGATGTCCTTCGTTATATGTATCTACACTGTCATTTAAATAATTCTTATGTGGTTACGATCGCAACCACAACATGTCATGATTAGGGAATGATAAGAAAAGAGCATACCGCTGTAAATCACCGGAGAAATGAGGCACAACTTCTGCTCTATCTGCTAATACATGATGCACATTTCTTAGCGTTCGAAGACGAGTGACGGGCGCTTGACCCCAACTACAATGAGCTCTTCTTATTTCCAGCCACAAACCGATGAAAACTCCTTAGATATTAATTATTTATATAAATGGGAACGCTTGCGACGCTCTCGTTTGATATATTTGCTGCGTAGTTTTCCAGGCTTAGTAAATACACCTCCAACTCTGGAGTTGCCCCACGGTCATGCTTGCTTACTCGGCATACTAATCCAATAGGGCCCCTATCACAATCTGCACATATAAGGTATTTAACGCACTTTCTGATGTACAGTGTTTCGCCATTATATTCAAACTCTAGATTGTCAAGTTCTTGATCTTTGTGATGCTTATCATTAAAAGTTGGTGGGATTTCTTTCGAAACACCAATGTTATCGAAATCCCATACATCTTTGACCAATAAAAAATTGTTCCTGCCGCCGTCCTCTCTTTCCTCGTGTTCTTTTCTGAGTTGTACCAATTGGAATATGTCAAAAACACAATCAGGCAAACGTACTGAATTCCTGGCGTCGATATCAATAATGGCACTTTCGCATCCCTCGAATGAACACCTGGCTTTTGTCATATATTCTGAGTTGCTTAATATGAGTAATTCGAATCTATAAAGAGGTATGATTTATTTAAATAGCTCACTACGCCACAGACCAACCCGGGAACATTCTTTCTATACATATAGTGTGAATCCTTCATTCGCACGTAATTTCCTGATTGATGTTCGCAAGGTCTATTTTTGTCGAGCGTTGGGGAGGGTTACATCGCACAGAGCTTATAAAAAGGGCTCCTGTCAAAGAAAAGAAACACATTGTACAATTTCGACTTTAGGATCGATTTCATATCTCACAGTTACGTTTTGGTCTTTCCCAATTATCGATGTTGATTGGATCGTGGTAAATATTTTCTATGCATTATGTCATTAATTCTGATGTTTAATCAAATCGTCATCTATATCTACCTGAAATCAAACCGTAAATAAGTTTCACCAAGATAGAAGATAACACGTAAAGCAAGTAGCTCTCTAAAAGTCTTAACGTAAATTTGACCAACTTTCATATCCTCTGTATCTACTGCTTGGCAACTGAAACAGGTAGTCGACTCTCTTTTTACTATAAACTAAGAATAAAGTTCCCCACAACATCTAACCGGCGGACTAAGCAACACATGCGTCGAATATACCGATATATAGGGCTCTTTAATGCTTTAAAAAGAATATTATACTGACATCTCGATTCATCGGCGCCACTCTGTTTTGTCGTCTGGCGCGCTTTTAAGTTAAGTGGGCAATAATTAGCCACAAAAACAAATATATTAAATAATAACAATAATTAGAGTTAAACTGTATACATAATGATAATTATCGAGAGGTTAGTGAGAAATTCGGAATAACATTAATTGTATTAAAGAAGGGAAGCAAGTAAAGTTTGGTGCATCTTACCATCAGCTCATACTCCATGGCTGAAAACGATATAAAGGATATAACGGATAAATTTGTCTCATTAACCTTAAAAAGTCCAGAAAAGTTAGTTTTATTTGGAAAAATACTTGGTAATGAAGAATCCGAGGACCTAGTCTCAGGTAAAGAAAATATGCCTCCATCAGCTGAATCGCTCAACTACGATGGTTTGACGACAAGTGATGTCACAGAAAATTATATTGCTGGCCCAAATGAAGAAGAATTGTCCAAATTTAAGAATGAAAACTACCATTTGAAACTTGCTCTCAATGAAAAAGAAAGCGAACTGCTTCAATTAAAGAATACAATGAGGAGAGGCGCTTATATCGAACATATACACAAAGTTCTTCCCCTTGATGAAGCCCATACTATGTATGTTGATAACGATCGTTTAAACCAGCAGAATACCGAGCAGTCAATGGCTGGCTCCCCGGCAAAGTTATCCATATCTGATGCTGAGATAATGACACACTTTTCCGGATCTCCATATAAGGGTAAAAGAGCAATTTCTTTGATGACTGAAAGCTCCTTAGCTACGACTAACTTTTCTAAAGTCAAAAAGGATCATAAATTTTTTACTACTAACGTGTTGCCTTATATTCAAAAAAGTATTTCAGTTTTGCATTCCAGTTGCGTTTTCAAAGACGAAGCAATGGAGTTACAGTCAAAATTCAATGAGTTTGCGACTTTAAATCTTGATAAAGACTATAAAGTCAAAGTAATGGCAGAAATATTTGATGATCTATTATACTTGCACAGGCAAACAAGTTCTCTATTAAATAGGGAGTTACGCTTTAAAGAATTATCCCAAAGATTGGAGTATCTATTTACCATATTCTTGGACCCCAGAGAATATAGTTTGACACCTCAAGATCACATTGATCATTTAAGAGGAGAAATTTTGGACACTTTAATAAAGCTTTTTGATTATAAAGATGCTCAAATTGCCACCGATCAATGTAACAACAAGAGGGAGTCTGCTAAGGGTTGTCTTGAAGCACTAGCACATCATACTTCAAATGTTGAAAGATCTAACAAAAGATCGGAAACAGCTTACAAATTGAAAAATTTAGAGGAAGGTATACACGTTTGTGCAAAAGCAATGAGCCAAACTTATAGCTCTAAAAACATGGAAAATACAGGAACTTATTCGCGCCCCAGTTCAAAGAGTAGTACAGGAATATTAAGTACCTTATCAAACTTTAGCAACACAGAGAAAGGCAGGCTCAAAGAGAGTAAGGAATCATTGGAGTTTATACCAATTGGCTACGATGAATATATGTTGAACTCAAAGACGCCTCAGCGACGAGCTTCAATGAGTAAACAGAAATATGATCTTACTCCTCGAGCAGCAGCGGCAGCAAAATTGGACGAGAATGATCCTTTGCAAATATTTTTTAAAGAGCAAGCTAGTTATTATGATATCAGCGTGATAAAAGCTCGGAAATAACACAAGTGATTGAAGCGAGGTAGGTATTGATGTATACGAAGCATATAACAATATTTAGTTTCATTACGCTATGAAAGAAACGAAAAAACCCAGAACGCGTATTTATCGTGATGAAGTTCGCGTCGCCCACCTGTAAAACTTTGGTTGAAAAGAACCGGATGGAGATACGCTAAGGAACAGTACTTTGAAAGATCTAACACAATTGTATTGAAATTGGTCAATGTACTAGTGTTTCCAGGGATATACTATATAGTTTTACGAAGTTGGAAAATCCTTGTAGTTGAATAGGCTTTATGACCACTTCTTCCAATAAATTTACTGATAGGCAGGGCATCCTCTCATTCTTCCAAAATAATGCCACAAGCCATGAGACTTCACAAGAATTACCCCAAGATTCTAAAGAAATATTAGTTGTTGATTCCGATAAAATGCAGGAAACAAATGATGATGATGATGATAAAACTGATAAGAGAGAAATAGTTGAGCAAAACGAGAGTTCCTATCCTCTACATGAGGATACGAAAAAAAGTGAACCCACATGTAAATCTAGAGGCAGTCCGATTGATTACAAAGAAAAGTCGGAATCTGATGAGGATGAGAAAGCAAATGAGACAGCGTACAACTCTTCTGGGGAAGCAGCTGGGGAGCAGAAGAAAAAAGATCTGTTAGCGACCAAAAGAGAAGAGTTGAAACGGGATAAAGAGATGAAAAAACAGCAACGTGAGGAAGACAAACGTAAACGTGAAGAACAACGAGAAGAAGAGAAGCATAGACGTGAGGAGCAACGAAAAACAGAGAAACGCAAACGTGAAGAGCAACGAGAGGAAGAGAAGCGTAAGCGTGAAGACCGTAAAAGACAGAAAGATCACGAAAGGTTAGAGGCTAAAAGGCAAAAGGAACTTGAGAGGCGTCAAAAAGAAGAAGAGAGACTAAAAAAGGAGGAAGCAAAAAGGTTGAAACAGGAGGCAAAGGAAAAAGCACAATCTCGTATTGGAACTTTTTTTAAGAAGATTAGTGACTCAAATAAGAAAGTGCATGTAAAATCTGATTATGAGAAATATTTTTTGCCGTTTTATGCAAAAGATGGGGTGATTTTACCTTCAAATTGGCCTACTTTTGATTCTACTGCGCAAGAGCGTAATGCAAGAATAGATATGTTGTTGGTAGAGGGAAAAGATGATAATGCTGGCAACGATGATGTCTCTGCCTGGTTAAAATCAAGAAAAATGAAACATGGTCACCATGTAAGATACACAGCAGTTGCATTATTGCAACAGATGACAGCGAAGGAAAAGAAAGATACGGAGCTACAGGCTTTATTGTCTTTGATACCTCACAAATACATCAAGTTTTATGAGAATATCAGACCACCGTATATTGGCACATATTCAAAGGACGTGATGATTTCAGTCAACGATCCCTTTTCCACACAAGAGACTGGGTATAATTATGACTATGATTCCGATCTAGAATGGGTCAATGAAGAAGAAGAAGATGGTGAAAAGGGAGATATAGATAATCTGGAAAGTGGAGAAGATGAAGAAGACGAAGAAGAAGAAGAAGCCAGCGAAGGTGAGTTTGATGGATTTCTTGATATGGAAGATACCTCGAACCTGACCAATGGCCCTCAAAACGGTAAAAGGAAATTTCTAGGCCCTTTGGTACCAACCGTTTACTTAAGAAATAACATAGAAACTATGGATGAGGAAGATATGCTATATTTTGAGACGGTATCAGTGACATACCTGATAGAGCAACAGCCATTCCCTATCGAACCAAACATCGCGATAGTCCCAAGACGGCCAGATCAATCACAGAACCCAAACGCTAACAAGCGGCTGATAAGTGATATTCAGCAAGAACCGCTGTCCGGCTCAAGCAGTGCTTCTGCCTCTCCAGAGAAAAAACGGGCTAAGGTGCTTATTACAGATGCTAAGAATCTTCTGAAGCTATTCGATGAAATTCAGAATAGCACATTTTCTCTTGGTACTGTTACTGAAATAGCTCAAAAAAATCTCCCACAGTATAGCAAACAAATCATTAAGAATACCGTAAAGGAATACGCCCTACGAGGTACCGGCAAAGGTGATACAACACGTAAATGGGAAATCAAAAACATGCAGCACTGGGAAGAACTTCGGCTGAGTGTTCAGGAGTAGCGGCGATTTTTCATAGTAAATATATACATATACAGCTCCAAATATTTAAGAGTACGTTTTTAGCGTATTTTGTACACAGGTATTTTGATATGAGTAGCCTTGCAATATTTTTCCATTTTAGGTAAAGAATTGAAAGTTCTTGAGCGTTTAGGCGAACGCGAGGTGGGCAGTAGTACGAAAATAAGTAGAGTAGTATATATCTTCAACCGAACAAGAAAAGAAAGGCAATAAGTGTATATCGATTAAGCAAATACTTATAACAAATATCATGTCTGATCAACCGAGTTCACCTGCAGCAGGTGCATTGGATTCTAGCTCTTCACCATCTGCGGGTCCCAATTCAGCGCCTCCCCAACCTTCTTCACCAGTATTATTCTATAATACGTCCTCATCACAACCTGATACATATGAACGCGATAACTTAGCAAGACCAGAACAATCAAATAGGAATGTTGCTGCAGCTTTAGGGTCTTCACCCTTCAATTATCCCTCATCTCAGCATGAGATGTCTGACAACATTGCATCTCAGAGGGGAAATGCAGCAAATGGATCAGCTAACACAAACGCGAACAGAGGATCTACCTTCAGAAGCGACAGGTCGGCACCTATCCCCTCCTCTCCATTTAGTGGTCGCCCAAGTAACCATACGTACATGAGAAGAAACGATATACATGCTTCAGATTTATCTACACCTAGAAGAATAGTAGATTTGGATTCTCACTCAGCGCCTTCAATCACATCCTCCTCTTCCGCACCTCCCCCTGAGGCCACTGAACCACTTAGAATTATATGGGGTACTAACGTCAGTATTCAAGAGTGTGCAAATAATTTTCGTAACTTTTTGATGTCTTTCAAGTACAAGTACCGTAAGTTATATGACGAAAGAGAGCAATTTATAAATACAACGACTGATGAGGAACTGTATTATATAAAACAACTGAACGAGCTGAGACAACTTGGTAGTTCGAACCTGAATTTGGACACTAGAAATCTACTCGCATACAAGCAAACTGAGGAGTTATATTATCAACTTTTGAATTACCCACAAGAAGTTATATCCATCATGGATCAAACAATCAAGGACTGTATGGTGTCTTTAGTGGTTGACAATAATCTGGAATATGACTTAGATGACATAGAAACGAGGTTCTACAAAGTAAGACCTTATAACGTCGACACTTCCAGAGGTATGCGCGAATTGAATCCCAACGATCTCGACAAACTTATTAGTCTAAAAGGTCTTGTTTTGAGGTGTACTCCAGTTATTCCTGATATGAAGGTAGCATTCTTCAAATGCAATGTATGTGATCATACCATGGCGGTCGAAATTGACAGGGGTGTCATTCAGGAGCCAGCAAGATGTGAACGTGTGGATTGCAATGAGCCAAATTCAATGTCATTAGTGCATAATAGGTGCTCTTTTGCTGATAAACAGGTCATTAAGTTACAAGAAACGCCAGATTCAGTACCTGATGGCCAAACCCCGCATTCTGTTTCACTTTGTGTGTACGATGAGTTGGTAGACTCTTGCCGTGCAGGTGATAGAATTGAAGTTACAGGAACCTTCAGATCTATTCCAATAAGAGCCAATTCACGACAGCGTGTTCTGAAATCGCTTTACAAGACATATATTGATGTTGTTCACGTAAAAAAAGTCTCAGATAAACGACTAGGTGTCGACACGTCTACTGTTGAACAAGAGTTATTGCAGAATAAGCTTAATCACAGTGAGGTAGAAGAGGTTAGGCCTGTCACAGATCGTGACATAGCCAAAATTCGAGAGGTGGCGAAAAGACAGGACGTGTATGAGCTACTGGCACGTTCAATTGCTCCAAGTATATACGAGTTGGATGACGTTAAAAAAGGTATCTTACTTCAACTTTTTGGTGGGGCCAATAAAAAATTCTCTAAAGGAGGTCGTTATAGAGGCGACATCAATATACTGCTATGTGGCGATCCCTCCACATCAAAGTCCCAAATTTTGCAATACGTGCACAAAATCGCTCCCCGTGGTGTATATACCTCAGGTAAAGGTTCCTCAGCTGTGGGTTTAACTGCTTATATTACAAGAGATGTTGATACGAAACAACTGGTTTTGGAAAGTGGTGCTCTTGTTCTTTCTGATGGTGGTGTTTGCTGCATTGACGAATTTGATAAAATGAGTGATTCAACTAGATCTGTTTTACACGAAGTCATGGAACAGCAAACGATCTCTATCGCGAAAGCAGGTATAATTACTACTCTGAATGCTAGAGCCTCCATTTTGGCAAGTGCAAATCCAATTGGATCTCGTTATAACCCCAATTTACCAGTAACCCAAAACATTGATTTACCACCTCCTCTGCTCTCTAGATTTGATTTAGTTTACCTGGTACTTGATAAGGTTGATGAAAGTACTGACAGGGAATTGGCCAAGCATTTGACCAATTTGTACATAGAAGATAAACCGGAACATATCTCCATTGATGACATTCTCCCGGTTGAATTTCTAACGATGTACATCAATTATGCAAAAGAACATGTTCATCCCGTTATCACGCAAACTGCAAAAACAGAACTAGTTCGCGCATATGTAGGTATGAGAAAGATAGGTGATGATTCAAGATCAGACGAAAAGAGAATTACAGCTACCACCAGACAATTGGAAAGTATGATTCGGTTGTCGGAAGGTCATGCGAAGATGAGACTTTCGGCTGAGGTGGAACTTCAAGATGTGCAGGAAGCGGTAAGACTAATTAGGACAGCTATCAAAGACTACGCAACGGATCCAAAAACGGGCAAGATTGATATGAATTTAGTTCAAACGGGAAAATCAGTTATACAGAGAAAATTACAAGAAGACTTGGCTAGAGAAATGCTAAGAATATTAACAGATCACACGTCTGACTCTATGAGCTTTAATGAACTAATTAAGCAATTGAATGAGCATTCTCAAGATAGGGTAGATTCTGCTGATATATCAGATGCGTTATCACGGCTACAACAGGAGGATAAAGTTATTGTCTTGGGAGAAGGTGTGCGTAGATCGATTAGACTAAATCGTCGCGTGTAGTACTAATATTTTACGACAGTCAAGTGTCCTCAACTATAAATCTGCATATATTTATTGCTGACCATATCAATTCCACAGCACTTCTTTCTGGTATCTATAATCAGTGACTTGTTCCTGATGAAATAGTGAAAAATCCAATCGTATGAGTGAACACATTTAAGTGACGTACCATTTCGGCAAGGCCGCGAAAGTAGCACAATATGCTTTTTACTATAGGTATTTAGATGTAGTTATACAGAAGCCTAATAGTCGAAATCTTTACCTTAGTAAAGGGTATATTATTGAAATGACGTCTTGTGATTGGTCAAGGTGTATAACTATACACGAATAGTGGCACCTTCTCGAGCCGAGAAATCACCGAAAAGAATCTTCAGTTAGAAGATCCTTTACCATCTTTATATGAAACATAAAAGGAAACGAAAGACTTAAATAGCGGGTATATCATGTTGGGTAGAGTCCAGTCATTTGCCACCAGCTTAGTTACCAAGACAAGTAACCTGGCCACTAAAACTGTATATTATGGTAAGGTAGGTGCTGAATTATCAAAGCAAGTTTACTTAAAAGAGGGTCTACAACCACCATCGGTTGCTGATTTCAAAAAAGTGTATGCTGAACTATACAAGAAGACCTTGCACTTTGCTGTCAAACCCAAGGAAGTATTTGAAATTTTTAGAGCTGTTGGAAAAAATGACGCCTTGAGGTATGGTGCGTATGCCGTCCAAGTGGTTGGCTTCTATTCAGTTGGTGAAATCATCGGTAGAAGAAAGGTAGTTGGTTACAGAAACTACCTTCCTCACCATTAAGAATAACCATTAAACTTTTTGTCATGACTACTTTATTTCTTTCGCAGTATGCGTGCGAGTTCTTGGAAACGGAATCATTAAATTACAACAGCATCGCTTCCTGAATATAGGATTATCACACATACAAATGATTTTTTTTGTCACCTAAAATTGTACGATTTTTAATTTTGTTATATTCTTTCAATACATATATGTATGTACATAATGTCTCAACCTCAATTGATGATGTCAAACTAAAATATTACGATGAAGAAAAATAATCTGGCATTTATAACGCAGTGATTGGAATAATACATTAAAGTGTTAAATTATTTATTTACTTGGTATTCTTGCGTACTTTCCTCGTCAGTTTGTTGCTTTCTTTTTTTGGAGGCATTGATCATACTTTGCTTCTGCTTTCTCCTCAGTTTGTCCACCTTTGGTACGGTACTAATTTGATTTCTCTCTGTACGTGCTTTACCCCTCTTGATCAGCTCCTTTTCTCTTTTAGTAATCTTTGCAATCTTTTCCATCCATGGAGCAACTTGGCATCCACTCTGTTTCATGACATTAATTATAGGTTTGATTGTTAATGAGTCATGATTGGTGTAAAGGGTGATGGCCTTACCAGAACGGCCACCTCTACCCGTTCTACCAATGCGATGTACATATGCTTGAGCCGTTCTTGGCACGTCATAATTGATAACGAGATTCACACCTTTGAAGTCAACACCACGCGCCAACACATCTGTACAAATCAAACACCACAGGTCCCCACTTTTGAAGCGTTCTATAATTTTTTCTCTTTGTATCTGTGTTCTTTCTGCATGAATTACATCCACATTTAGCCCATCATACATTAGTTCATGGTATAACGCCTTAGATCTAGTTATTGATTCTAAAAATATAATCACAGGTGGTCTGAATTCACCCTCCTGTACCAGTTGCCTGATTGCAATCAACTTACCTTCTTCATTTCCACAGAATACTAAGCCCTGTTCAATATCTGTATTAGCAGCTTCCTTATGTCCAATAATTACTCTAACAGGATCCATCATTATACTATGTGCAATTTCCTCCACGTTGGAAGGTATCGTAGCTGAAAACATCGATTTACGAATTTTAGCACCGGTAAATGAGCTTAAGATGTCATCGGTCTGTTCAATAAAGGTTTTATCAAATAACTTATCAGCCTCATCAAAAACAATATGCTTAACATGGGAAAGATCCAACCCTTCGTTTTTCACCAAATCTATAAGCCTCAAAGGGGTAGAGACAAGTATATCATATTTTGTATCACTTACAGCTTTATTTCTCAGCTTTGCACTTAATGATTTTGACAGTAGTGCTACTTGCAAAGGCCTTTTTTTCTCAAGAAATACACGACGTGATAACTTGACGATCTCCAAGTATATTTGGTTTGCTAATTCTTTTGTTGGAGAAATAATCAAACCTTGTAATCCGTGGGAATCTTTACCAGTTGTAATAACATCCTGCAGCAGTGGGATCAAGAACGCTAATGTTTTACCAGAGCCTGTTGGGGCACAGGCAATAAGATCGCGGCCATGCAAAGCTAATGGAATACCCTCACATTGAATTGGTGTTGGTTCCGTGAAATGATTTTCCACCAAATTGTTCAACAGACGCTTATCGAAAGAAAACCTTGTTATAAGATCTTCGAAGGAGCCAATGGGTAATGGGAGATCCTCACCAACAACGTTTCCTTTATAAGACCTACGTAGTTTCATAGCTTCATCCCTGTTGGTGATCCTTGGTTGCTCAATGTCATATTCAGCAGTTGACGCCACCTCTTCACCGTCATTCGACTCGGGATTTTGTTCATCATTTAACTCAGTATTTTCATGTTTCTTGATTAATCTCTTATTGTGAAAAAAGTCAAGCTCTTTAGTAATGCGTGCATCATTCACAGCGTCATCCTCCTTGACAACAGCACCTATCATGCTAAAGTCGACGGATTTACCGACTCTTTTTGTGTCTTTATTCACATTTGAACCCCTTGCAAGTACTCTAAAAATATCCATACTATCGATACGTTCGTTATAGTCTCAGCTCAGCTATACATCGTTGTACAATACGAAATTTTTCAATCTCATCTCATCTCATCGCTTCTTATTGCAAAAATTTTAGTCGGATTTGTCCGGACCGCCCGGTGTTCGGACAGAAACACTCTTTTGCGAAAAAAACATACTGCTTATATATGGTTTAGATAAGTATTTACCAAACGCTATCAATAGGGTTAACATGCTTTTAAGCTGTAATTTCCTTTACTTTTTGATGCAGCTCTGCTATCCTCTCGGCGGTATCCATGAATAGCTTAAATTCTTCAATTACAGTTGAAACTAATGCATTTAGACCTGTTTTCATTGCAAATATATCGAGAGATTCGGAAGAGTTTCCGTCATTAGATCCGATGGCGTTTGGATAGCTACCAAAAATGTCGGCATCGATACCGTCCACTGCACTCTCTATATCTGATAATACGCGGAAATAGTCATCTAGTTTATTTTGATACACTTGTGCTCTGTGATGGAAGAATTTATCTAACTCATTGGATGAAATCTTGCTTCCCGGTGTGAGTAATTGTTGTAGTATCATTGAAAACGTTTGTGTTTCTGCTATGCTTTGATCTGTAGTTTCTTTGATGGAAGAAATTCTTTTGAAGTCTTGTGCCAGACATTGGTTTGCCAAGGATTCTGTCTTCGATAAATATGCAATATCACGAGGAACTGAATCAATTAGTTCTTTATGTTCGGAAGTATCAGCCTTCAAGTGTTGAGATATCTGGACTTGTCTCTGTATGTACTGATCTAACTGCTCTATCTCTTGACGAAGTTGTGGAGGTAAATCGATTACTTTCGTCATTGGAGTAATCGGAAGTTGTGATATAGCTTGTAATGCAGATTGCTGTTGAAATTGTTGCTGCTGCTGTGGTGCCTGAGAGCCAAAAAGTCCTCCGCCCAAACCTGACTGATTATTTGCCGTATTGTTACCAAATAAAGAAGTTCCTGGAGGTTTAGAGCCAAATAGTCCTCCAGTGTTATTGGACGTGCCGCCAGAAGCCCCAAAGAGACTTCCACCAGTACTAGTTGCATTATTTTGCCCAAATAATGATTTAGGTCCATCTGCTGGTTTAGAGCCAAACAAACCTCCTGTTGACCCTCCTCCAGAGATGCCACCAGTATTGTTCGAACCACTTCCAAACAGACCACCACCTACTGTGTTATTGGTATTGGCCCCTAATAGGCCGCTCGTACCTGAGCCAGATGCAGAGCCTGCCATAGTATTTGTATTTCCAAACAGTCCTCCTCCAGTAGCGGTATTGGGTTGTTGTTGACCAAAGGAAAAGCCTGTGCCAGTACTGGTGCTTCCAACTGGTTTATTTCCAAACAAGCTATTGTTTGCAGTGGGATTATTGGCCTGCTGCGTAGCTTGATTACCAAATGAAAAGCCAGTACCCGTACCAGTTTTATTATCATTGCTCTGACCAAATGAGAATCCGGTACCCATACCTTTATTGCTGCCAATGTTGTTGTTTTGACCAAACATACTACTCGTATTTGTAGTGCTGGCACCAGCAGACGCAGGCTTATTGAAGCTAAACATGGCTTTCAGACTGGGTTGAATATCAAAGCAATTACGGCGTAAAGAACACACCACAAAGTGATCTAGCTTCATCTGATAATCTATATGCTTGAAGCCATCGATATTCGCAACGTTTTGGGATATTAGCTTGAAAAGCTGTAGTCTCGTGTATGATGATAATCACGTCCGTGGCAGACATCTCCACATGATATACCAGATGAATCAGTGCTATAATCTCATATTTAGATTAACTTGCTAGTGGCTTAGCTTCATAACAGCAATCTACTGCTCTGCAATACCTCAGCTTTGCTTTTTCGATTACTTATGCTGTTAGATTCTACCTGATAGGCATAAGTCCGTTACCCTACCCACTTGGCATTACCTCGAGTTCGTTCGCCCGCCTCTTTTGTAGAGAGGCATGCAGAGAATGAACAAGATATGTAGGAAACAGACGAGGAATTGAAAGAAACGAAATCGAGTGCTTCTTTTTCAGATAGATCCTAAGTTTAATTTCGTTGATATACGACAAGTCAACCTACAACTGATCACGTACGCTTCTATCGCTCGATAGAAAAAGGCTTTCTTCAAAAGTTAGCGAAGATACCAAAAACAAAGTTCAATAAACTTTGTCCCGTACCCTTTATCCTTTCAATACTGAAGTTTCAAATTTTGCTCAAGAGTTTCCTTTTATCATAACTTAGCAGCATGGGTATCCCAAAATTTTTTAGGTATATCTCTGAGAGATGGCCAATGATTTTACAACTGATTGAGGGAGTTCACATACCAGAGTTTGATAACCTGTATTTGGATATGAATTCAATTCTGCATACATGTACACATGGTAATGACGATGACGTAACAAAAAGAATGACCGAGGAAGAGGTATTTGCAAAGATTTTTGCCTACATTGACCATCTTTTTCATACTATCAAACCAAAGAAGGTGTTCTATATGGCTATTGATGGTGTCGCACCTCGTGCCAAGATGAATCAACAAAGATCACGTAGATTTAGAACCGCAATGGATGCTGAAAAGGCATTAGAGAAAGCAATTGAAAATGGTGAGGAGATTCCCAAGGGTGAACCATTCGATTCGAATTCGATTACACCAGGCACTGAATTTATGGCGAAATTGACAAAAAATTTACAGTATTTCATTCATGACAAAATAACGAACGACTCCAAGTGGAGAGATGTACAGATTATATTTTCTGGTCATGAAGTTCCCGGTGAAGGTGAACACAAGATAATGGATTTCATCAGAAATATCAGGGCTCAAGAAGACTTCGATCCAAACACGAGACATTGTATATATGGACTGGACGCAGATTTAATCATGTTAGGTTTATCGGTGCATGCTCCCCATTTTGCATTGCTAAGAGAAGAAGTTGTATTTGGTAGAAGATCAAGCACGCAATCAACTTTAGAGAACCAAAATTTCTATTTGTTACATTTGTCTTTGTTGAGAGAATACATGCAATTGGAATTTGAAGAAATTGCAGACGAAATGCAGTTCGAATACGATTTTGAACGTATCTTGGACGATTTCATACTTGTAATGTTCGTCATCGGTAATGACTTCTTACCGAATTTGCCGGACTTACATTTGAACAAAGGTGCATTCCCAGTTTTATTACAAACTTTTAAAGAAGCTTTATTACATCTTGACGGATACATCAATGAACATGGCCAGATCAACCTACAGAGATTAAAAGTATGGCTGCAATATTTGTCTCAATTTGAATTGATGAACTTTGAACGTACCGATGTTGATGTCGAATGGTTCAACAAACAATTGGAAAATATTTCATTAGAGGGTGAAAAACAAAGAGCACGTATGGGCAAGAAGCTTTTATTGAAGCAACAGAAAAAGATTGTCGGTATGGTTAAGCCTTGGGTGCTCAAAGTGATGTCACAAAAGTACCCTCCTAATCTTCCTGAACATGAGATACCTACGCTGAAACTTGATGACGATCGTAGCACGGAAAATCTGGAATTCTTAAAAGAATTTGCTTTCCAGTTAGGGTTATTCGTCACACATTCGAAATCGACTGATACATATTCCCTGAAAGTTGATGTTGATGCTATCAACCCGGACGAAACTGCAGAAGAACAGGAAGAACGCCAAAAATTGGTGAGGAAAACCTTGAAAAAATATCAGGCCGCAATTCTTGTCGACGATCAAGAAGAGCTTGATGCTGAGAAACAGGTTTACAACGAAAGATTTATCAAGTGGAAAGATCAATACTATCAGTCAAAACTTGGATTCGGTTTAAATGACACTGAAAAGGTCACTGAATTAGCTCAGAACTATATCGAGGGCTTACAGTGGGTGTTGTATTATTATTATAGGGGGTGTGCGTCATGGGGATGGTATTATCGACACCATTATGCTCCTCGTATTTCTGATTTGGAAAAAGGTGTCGATCAAGTCATCAAATTCACTAAAGGGAAACCTTTCACCCCATTCCAACAATTAATGGCTGTATTGCCCGAAAGATCAAAAAACTTAATTCCAACTGTGTTAAGGCCTTTAATGTATGAGGAAAACTCTCCTATTAGAGATTTTTATCCAAGAGAAGTTCAACTAGATAAAAACGGCAAGACAGCAGATTGGGAGGCTGTTGTCCTATTGTCTTTTGTTGACGAGAGCAGACTGATCGACGCAATGGCACCTTATTTACCAAGGTTATCTCCTGAGGAGAAAATTAGAAACGGAGCTGGAAAGGATTTGATTTACACATTTAGTCCTCAAGTTGATGAGGTTTACAAAAGTCCTTTGAGTGGCATTTTCTCAGATATTGAACATAACCACTGTGTGGAACGAGAATTTGTTCCACCACATATAGATGAATCACAATTTCGGTACGGTTTATTGCCGGATGCCAAAGTGGGTGCCGACCTTTTGGCAGGGTTTCCCACTCTCAGGACCATACCATTTACTAGTCAGTTGATGTACAATGAAACGAGAGTGTTTCAACAACCTTCAAGGCAACAATCGATGGTTTTGAAGATCGAGAACGTCTATAAGGAAACGAATTTCACAATGGATGAATTGGCACACCGATACTTGAATAAGGTTATTTATACGAGATGGCCTTTCTTGAGAATGTCAAAATTGATATCGATTAGTGACGGACACAATGTATTCGAAATAGCTCAGTCATCGAGTAAGGAACATACCAAAAATGTTTGCAGACCTGCAGACGAATCTGATAGAAAATCATTCCGTTCTTTGATCTCTTCGATGACTCGAAATTATTCGAGTGAAAGAGCAGTACTTTTGGACAAGATTGAAGTTATTGTAGAGGTACTGCCAGTAACAGATCTGGTGAGAACTCCCAGCGGTGCATATGTAAAGAATTTCGCTAGTGATCCAGAATACTATCCTTTACAACTTGTGGTTGAACAAGTTGCAAATGAGGATGAACGGTTTATTGAAAAAGAACCGGTTCCCATTAACCAGGAGTTCCCTGAAGGCTCTCACGTTATTTTTCTTGGTGACTATGCATATGGAGGGGAGGCAATAGTTGATGGCTACAGTAACGAGACAAGATTGAAATTGACGGTCAAAAAGAGATCTTTAAGATCTGAGCCAACAATCGGTAAGGAGAGGGTAAGGATTGATAACTCTATGGTAAAATATTTTCCATCCTTCGTCGTGGCTAAAAAACTACAAGTTCATCCATTGTTTTTATCTAAGATTACCTCAAAATTTTTGATTTCGAACCAGTCAGGTAAGCATATAAATGTTGGTATTCCAATCAAGTTTGAAGCTCGTCACCAAAAGGTTTTGGGTTATGCAAGAAGAAATCCAAAGGGATGGGAGTACTCTAATCTAGCTTTGCAGCTCTTACAAGACTATAAAAAGCGCTTCCCAGACTTTTTCACCAGATTGTCAAAAGCTAGTGGCAATATTCCTTCCGTTGAAGAATTATGCCCCGAATTGTCGGCAGAAAAAACGAAAGACCTTTTGCAGAGTGTCACCAACTGGTTAAAAGCGGCGTCGGAAAAATTCGTAAATGTCTCATTGGAGAGTGACTCTTTGACAAAGGTTTCTATGTTAGCTGTGGAAGAGCATATCGAGAAGTATTCGGCATATTTAGACAAAACCGAAAAGAAGCAGCTCGCCAAGGTTCCCTGTGAAGCCATCTTAGATCCTAAGACATCCTTTGCTTTGTTACGTAGCCAAAGATTTGATTTGGGTGACCGTGTTGTGTACATTCAGGATTCCGGTAAAGTTCCGCTATTTTCGAAGGGTACTGTTGTTGGCTACACCACTTTGGGCCCAAATTTATCTGTGCAAGTTCTATTTGATAACGAACTCGTCGCTGCAAATAAGTTTGGGGGCAGACTGAGAACGAATCGTGGTTTGGGACTTGATGCATCATTTTTACTAAACATCACTAATAGACAATTCGTTTACCATTCAAAAGCCTCTAAGAAGGCCTCAGAGGAAAAAAAACCGCGTAATACTTCTATATCTCCTGGTTTGCCTCTGAAGGAGAAAGCTGCCGAAATAAAGAAGAAAAGAGCTCATCATCTATTGACGCATATCAAAAAAGGTGATGAGAAAGTCTCTAATGGAGCTCAAAACAAATCTGAAGGTGGTAGTAAAGAAACTCTCGAGGCATCGTCGTCGCTGAACCAATCGCATGGTGTTAGGGCTTCTATTGCTAGAGGCCCGAATATTGACAGTAATGCAGCCAATACATTATACAACGCGGTTTTGAATCAATACGCTTCAAGTGGATATCCTTCTCGGAGCGTTCCGCAATCTACTAATCAGGTTCCAGAATCTTCCGGTGTACCATACCAGATACCACCAGGTTATGCACCACAACCATTTCCGACATTCACAAATATGGGCATGCCAATTCCACTGCCATATGGTGGCCAGATTCCTCCACCTATGAACAGTTTTGCACCTATGCAACCGCAAAATGGTCTTGGCCCAGCGGCGCCGGTTAACGAAAAAGCAAGTATGGAATTGAAACAATTTGTCAAAATTCAACCCTCGAATTACGGAGAAGACAGAAGAGAAAGAACCAACGGAGCACCCAATATTGCTCGAAAAGGAGGGAACTTAAGAGGGAGAGGTGGTAAAAATACATCTGTGAGGAACACGAGGAAACTGGGTTCAACACCTTCGCAGAAGGCATCTGAAGCCTAAACCTCAAATTTGCGTACTCAATCACTTAAAAATCATCTGGCAAATATCCATTGAGGAGGCTTCTAAATGATTTTTTTAATCCAATAAGCCCTTTGGTAAACGCAACAGATAAAAAACATCACTCTCGAGGTAAATCGGATATAATGACATGCTTTGTAATTTTGATTAGTATTTATGTTATATATTATTAGTAATCTTCCTGTAAGGTGTAACTTTGTATTTTCTTCTCATTAAGCTCATTCTGCTTCGCAAACCATTTTTTTTCAAACCCATTCGATCTGTCAACGCCATCCCATCTCCAGCCAGGATCAATTCCAAATCTATTTTCGGTGTGTAATTTGTTGTAGAGCTTTCGTCCCAAGACAGACGTCCTTACGTTTCTGTCGTTTTTTGCATTTTCTTCAAAAAAAAGAGCTGGATCATCAAATTTCATTGCTTCAGTGTTAGTAGTTTTGATTGCTGATTTTGAAGAATTTTTCGCCATTAATTTTTGTACTTCGCCCATGTTCAAATCTCGCAGCCTTGCTTTCTTGATAGCTTCATGAAGATCGCCTTCTTGCTGTTCCTTATGTAAAAAGCTCTCGTAGTCCTTTATCTTACGACCTCTCTCGTCCCTATATATTGTCTTTGACTCGGTCAATTCCTTCCCACTTGCCTTCCTTTCTGCTGATTCCTTTGCCCTGATTTGTGCTTCCACTTGTTCTGCAGTCTGTAAACCAGCATATGCACCAGAAGATAGTTGTTCTATACTTGACCCTTCGATTGGCATCTCCCTTTCGCTGATTACCTCATTCGTCTCCAAATTCTTCCAAATATTTATACCTTTCCTACTTTTTTGCACCTTCTTAGGGTCTAAGGCCAGCTCATTATCAACCAATATTTTCTGAGAGCTTTCTGTTATGCACAATGAGCCGTTTTGTCCTTGAGCTGGCCCACTCTTTTTTTCCCTCTTTTTTCTTTTTTTGTTGGTACTGTCACTATGTGATCCATACGCTTCATTTAAGTAGCTATGGAGGGACATGATCCTTCGTGTATATTGCTTCACTTTGTGACTCGAGCTAGCTAAGGTGTGTTTCGATACTTTTAACTGGCTTACCTACCACTGACTATCCATCATCCATCGGTTTGATATTTCAAGATAGTCCGCGATGCGCGTAAAACAAGAGATAGCTCATTCAGATGGCATCGTATACGGGCAAAGGACCAATGAAACGTAATAATTTGTGGAAGGCCATACCCTAAGCACTCAATGAAGCTCAGGTCCAGACTGAACATTTTACTGGAATATGACCTGGACAGCCTACTTGCTGTACAGGATGATGTCGCAAGGCTTATCGAGATGCAAGTTGGGCAATTACAAAGAAAGTTGGCAGCAGTAAACAAGAGCGAATTGAACTGCCATCGTACCTCTCTGGAGGTGCCAATCCTTGAAGATGACAAGGAAAACATGCCAAAAGACTATGAGGAGGGTGATACCGATGATTATATCTTGACACAACTTCATCATGACGACAGGCATTTGAAGCAAGAACATAATGGTATAAGCTTTGTAGGAGCCCCAAACTTAGATAATAATCGCATGAACCAAGATCTCAGCTCGCCACTGAAAGGAACGCAAAGTCAGCCAGATTCTTTGGCCTCAATTGAAAACAATCCCGAAACTGTTTCCACAAAAGTAAAGGACGAAGTAACCAACGCTTTTGGCCATAAACACATTTTGCAGACAGTCAATGCGATTCATAATGAGCTGGTATCGGACGGAAAATCTAGTGGAACGAAAAAGATGTGCTTGGGAACTACTGTAATGATGCATACAGGTTCTGTTTGTCTTAATAAGAATCCGATAACGAAAAAACCCTGGATTTTAGAGGATTTCAAAAGGAATGAGGACGTTACTTCAATCAAAAGAGGTCGTAGGAGAATGGATAATAAGAAAATGAAAAAATTCTATACCGAGGGTGGTCGACCGCCTGAAATTATTATTGAGCATAACATTGAAAATGTCGAAAATGAGGAAATTGATTGTGATTTTGAAAATTTGAGAGAACGTTCAAAGTCACCACCTGGTTATGGAAGACTAGATTTCCCTAGCACCCAGGAAAGGTTTGATGATAAACTGAAGTCTCAACAAATAATTTACAATAAAACTAAACAACGATTTCTCCAAGCGACTTGCACTAAGCTACCCCCTCAAGAAAGGGAGTACTGGTTCAAAAGCGATTCTCTAAATAGAGCTGTGGATGATGGAGTCTTCAATTGGAATGAGAGTGAACTGAAAATATATCTTAGAAGGTAATAAATAAGTTGTTTAATCGTCTCGTTATAAAGTTCGATATGTAATATGTACAAGCGCATCGTTGACATTTCAAAAGAAGTTCAATCCCCATCAATATTAATGCTTTTCAAATAGTCATGAAATTGAGAATAAACGCTAAAATCAAATTTGGAAAAGTTATTGTCAAGATCGATAAAAACCTTAGCAACTTGACAACTTTTGTAATAATAGTTGAGGTAGTTGCTGCTGTATGGATCCACTGTTGGGCTAAAAAACTCCGGCTGAGGGGGGCCATGTGGTGTAGACTGAGGCTGTGATCCTAGATTGCTGAAGAATGACGTAAATGAACTGGTCACAGATGGTGTTTCGTCGTCAACTTCGGAAAAACTATTATTACTTTCATCCGGTAGTGGAAACAGCCCTTTGAACAGTTCATATGCAGCAAGAGTGAACCCAAACTGTGGGGAGCTTCGTAACACACGGGCACCACCACCTTTGAAAAAACTCTTGAAACTTTCCTCTTTTAAAATCGTGCGTGCGGCATGGAGGATGCCGGTATATTGTGTTTCTCCTCTACGGGGATCCATTTGCAATCTTGTTTTGATGACATCGCATGGAGTGGTTAAATAAGCTGCAGGCATACCAGCTAAACCGCCCGCCAACAATAATTCCCATGTTTTCAGCCTGCTTCTTTTCGAATCATCTTGCGGGTTGAAATTAAATAAATCCCTTTTAATATGTGCGTACGTTGGAAAATAAATTGCTGAAAAAGGAACGTCCCTCATAAGACAAGCTGAAACCCCTCTATATAGACCTGGCAGGCCAAGTCTCTTTATTATTCCGATTGCTGTGACCTGCGCTTTAGCTAAATTTTCGGTTGCATATTCGGATTTTACCTGTAATCTAATTTTGACGACTTCGAGGGGATTCGTAAAAATGACTTGGCAAGCCCCTGCGGAGGCCCCCGCTGCAATTTCTGATGATAACTCTAATTTTCCAGTTTTATCGGCCAATTGTTTCCTCATGAAGTCATTCACAGCTAATTTTATTGCCTTTTCAGGGGCAACTCCCAGCAATTGAGGTCCCAGTCCTGAGTATAATCCTTTCACACCTTCACGTGAGGATATCTTCAGGAAACAATCAATTGAATTTTTATATTGAGAATTCGATCTTTGGGCTTGGAGCCTGGTCTTCACTAAATCAATTGGATATACTACTGTAGCACCTATACAACCTGCAACAGAACCCAATGAGAAGTTGTAAATGGAATCAAAAATAGGATAGAAATAATAATTTGTATAGAGAGAAGCCTGTTGAATTCGACGAAGTTCCATTTGATGCACTATATCATTAAGATAATTGGGATTTAAAATTTTCATGAAGTCCTCGGTTGTCAAGTTGGATCCCATGGTAGCTTTATCTGATGTTTTGCTAGAAAACAGTTCAAAGAGACCAGTTGATGCCTGAGATATTTTTTTCATTGTAGCATCCTGATCAAACCCATCAGCCAGTTCCTGATAATTGCTATTGAAAAATTCCAACTGTCTCTTTCGACCGCTGACACCGTGAGCATACTCGTTTTGAATAAAATCCTCAATGCGGGAATCATGATGATGCATCTGCAACTTTTTTAATCTGTTATTTTCCTTCGAGTTAGCCACTATTGAAAATAACAGGTTTATTTGCGAGGGTGAAAACTCCGTAATATTGTTCACCTTGTTATATTGAGTATTCAAAACAGCCATAAAATCTGTCTTTGTAATGACGTGTTCCCTTAAGTCTCGCTCTGTAAAACCATTCATGGTTGCATTCTTGATCAAAGCTTGATTCAATAAATCAAAGTTTTGAAATAAATAAAATATGTCCTTGAAGACGTTAAAGGCTATGGAATGGTTATCCGATTTTATAAGCTTTGTATTTGTAAGATTTAGTGACTCGAATACATCAGCGGAAATCCTATGAGAATAGAATAATTTCAACAGGTAAACCAGTTGATTCTTATTAAGTGTCAGGAAATTTTTAGCGGGATCCAGATGTGATAGCTTGTCAAATCCCAAAAATAATTTTTCGTTTTTCAGGTCATTTTGCAAAATTGTAACGATAGAGTTTAAACTTAGATGCGCTCCTTCATTCCGTTTGTCTGGATAACATTCATAGAACTTTAAGAATTTGAACTGATTCCAATCTAGAAAAAGGTCGTTTTTCTTAACAAAGTCATCTTGCACACATTCGTGTAGCAAATTTATCGTCTGTTTAAATTCATTCAAATTAAGTAATAGATCGTCAAAACTTAGAAACTTGTTCCCATAGTTTATAGATTTTACCCTGATGTCGTCAGTACTCATGCGCGATGAGAATAGTGACCTTCGTTTGACTTTTTGGATCATACTCCGTTGTCTCGCTTTGATTCTTTCCATATCAAACTTTCTAAAGAACTCGTAGAGAATAATAAGGTGATAATTATCATTTTCCAACAAATTATTGAAATGAAACCAATCATTGACAGTCAGGTAACCTTTGTTGTTTTCGTCTAATGCAAAAAAGATACAACCAAAAGTATCTGAAGGAATTTGATTCAAATTGAACGAATGATCTGAAAACTTTGAGTATAAACTTTTCGAGCTGGAGATTAATTTTATGAAATCCTCATATCTCAATATCATTTGACCACTCTCTTGTTGAGGGGATAGCACTGGAGGTTGTGTTTCTCCTGCAGCTAACTCTTTCCCACCGGGACCAATGTAACAATACGGATCCTGTAACTTTTGTTGATCTTCAGTAAGAATACTGGCAAACTTCTTAAATATTTCAGTCTGCTGCATTTTTTTTTCACCATATGAGTTTACTTGTTCCATTTTCCATATGTGTTGGTGTTATTGTATAGGTTCCATTCCTAATAAGATGCAGAGAGTTTGAAACAGGTTAATTTATGAAAGTCCAAAAGAGTCAGTGATATGAAAGTATTGATTTTGTTCAGATAATCTCTTCTATTATGCTATGATGTTATCGCCATCGTCCTCTTTGATATTGTTTCCTGCTGCATCAATACGGGGTCGGAGCCGTATAAAAAAACTTCTGTCCGGCATCGCGCTACTCCGGACATATTTGGAGAAATATACAAGTATTATTTTATTATTAGTTAATGTTATAAACGCTTGTGGACTTTACATTCATCCAGCCTTATGATCGAAGTGATCACTGCCATGAGCTGAACGGCAAATTTTAAACTTTGTACATGTTTTCGCAGGTGGGTGATGACTTCCCCATACTACGCTCGAGACAATTGTCGAACAATTTGGCGAACTCACGACCAAGATCCCAATAGCTGTTATCGAATATTCCTTTCATGTATTGCATCATACCACAAAGATGATTTTTTCCCGGGATACGATGTAAAAGGTCGGCTTTTGCCAAAACGTCATTATGGTAGCGTATAACATCTGATGATTTATCTACATTCAAGCAGGCGTACATTCTTACTAGATACACTTCGAAAGTCTCCATGGGAGTATAATTATCCTTTGTTTGCCTATTGCGTGATGCAGTCGCATTATTTTCTGGGGTGGCCTCTGGATTTTCTGCATCACTTGGTGTTATTTCCTCTGCTGCAGATTCTGCATCCCCGTTCTCCCAAATCTGAACCTCTGGGCCATTCAAGGCAAAATTATAGGACCATATTAGTAACACAATTAGGGCCAGAGTGTTGGGTCTTGTTATGCAATAGTCAGAGTTGACATTGTAGGGTTGTTTGGTCATTTTTAATGTTTTTTCGTCGATGAACATTTGGAACACAAATTGATAGGCATATACCATAGCCACGCCACCACTTTTTGGATCCGTGGCGAATTGAGATAGACGTCTCGATACAAGATTATATTCTTCATTTCCGGTTCTGACATTCATTCTCCATGGTGCACCACTATAGATGTAATAATCATAATGAAAAATACGTAAAATAACCTGCGCCATATGGTACTCGGGTATTTTGCAAGTAAAATTATTATCCGCGCTTAGAAGGTCAAGTTCATCTTTCGATTCTATTCCAGATATTTCATTGCCCTTTTTCTGAATATCACCTCCTTTTTGTGTATCTAACATATTTTCGGAAGTTATGAAACAATCTTTGGCTTCCGTGCAGCTCCCTTGGATTTGAAAAAGCCAGTAATTAATTGCAAAGGAAAATATGTCTTGTCCAGACACGCCATTATCTTCCAAGCCTAAACTGCATTTAATTGTTGTGGAGAATAGATCCCCATCACTGCTTTCCTGACATTGGAACATAATGGAAATAATACCAGCCAAAAGGATTTTCTTTCCAAATACACTTCTGATATTCCATTTTTCGAGTTGGTAGGCATTAATTTTAGAGGAAGGATTGCCTGCGCTACGCAATGTCTCTATAATTTCTCTTATTAACTGTTTCAAGGCACATAAGAATGTGATTCCGCTGTCTCTACCGAAGCCATGTTCCAATAAGACTTCATAACTTAAATCGTAGGATTCCCAAACTAAATCAGGGCAGGGCAGTGTTAACTGAATATGATTACAGTTGATGAATAAGTTCAAGTACCCAAATACCACTGCATGCGTAGTGTCCATATAAAACGCGTAAAATGCTACTCTCTTCAGCATTTCAAAATCAATCCACCGTCGATAAACCTCTTGAGGATCTTGCAAGTTGTAAGGTTCCTCCTCAGTTTTCAACCTTAAGGGATGGCCTCCCAACGAGGGAGTTCTTCTTAATAACTGTATTGTAGTGCCATGGTGTAGGTATGATCTTTCATGTAAATATCTGTTCGTGCTGGTCTTCTCATAACCTTCTAGCAACAAAAGGCTCTGAATTATATATGTCTTTGAAGGAGGCTGGAAATCAACGTGAGAAAATATAATCCATCTTAGCGGTGCACAGATAATATCACTAATCATTTCGCGGTAGCGACTTCCAAGAAAACTTGCACCAACCATAATAAGTGACAGGATCAAAATGGATGGCTGCTCATCAATATGAAATGAAGGTTTATGCAAAAGTCCATATTGTGCATTGAAATTCAACCAATATGATTTGAGTGACTTTTTTATGTCATCAATTGAAACGACACGTAACTCGTTTATTATTTCAAGTATTTCTTCATGTTTCTTTTCTGAAATGCTGTATTTTGTCTTTGGATCTGAGTGAAAAAAGGATGGGACCATCTTCATAGAAGTGCGTACTTTTTGTTTATAGCTTTGTGATTGTTTTGGTTCTATGTGACCATTACCCACAGCAAAAGTACCCGGTTTTGAAGATTTCCTTTGCATGTCCACAATATTGGACTTTTGTGCCATTAAATTATCTTTCACACTTCCACGACGAGTATCCTGAAATTTAGGTATGGCACTTGCTGCAGGATCTGAATTCGCTGGGGAAGCAGAGGCAAGCGGACTTTTGTTAGATGCACTATCTTGGGATATCATGGCAGGTGCAGAGAGTTCTTCCATGAATGTTTGTAAAGGATCATTGCTTAAGAAATCTACGGAAAACAAATCTTGCATTTTCGTAGCACTTGCCGAACTAGCAATTGGCTCCAAACCTTGTGTTTGATTAACTTGCTGTGCTTGATTCTGTGGGAGAGAATATTGAGCTTGTGGAAGCTGTTGAATAGGAGGCTTTGCTCCTTGTGCTAGTCCGTAACCTTGATTTGAATTGGAGCCATTCAGTTGTGGCAATGTTGGAAAGTGAGGGGTTCCTAAATTAGGCGGTTGCATTGCCCCAGGGGTCGTTAGTGATGGTGAGCCATTGTTAAGTAAACTTCTTGCTATGCCCACTTCATTACCATTTTGCTGATTGTTGAAATTGGCATTGCTAGCATTTGGCGTACCGTGTGAATTATTTCCATTTTCAAGTAACCAGCTAAAAAATTGGTTAGCATTCGAATTGCTAGGATTTTTTGATCCTGAGCCAATCGTATTCGGCAATAAGTTAAAAGTGTTATTGCTCCCTATTTGTGGGGCAGTATACGGGCCCTGAGTCGTTGCCGATGGCATGGAAATAGCCTCACCAGGGGCGGCGACTGGTGGTGATCTGTAAACAGGATGATACTGCGGGTAATCAATATATTGCTGCTGCTGCTGCTGAGATGCTGCGTTAGGAAGGAGTATGCCAGAAGTCGTACTCGCAGCAGTCGTGGTAGGCGGTGTGCTTGTTATGGGAGCAGTTGAATGTCTCCGGATTTTGTAGGCATTTGTGTTCGTGCTACCACCGGTACCAGCTATAGGGTGATTTTGAAGCCGACCTCCAAGTTTTGAATGTCTTTTTTCATGTCGCACTAACAGATCCCTTCTAACAAACGTTCTATTGCATGGTAATCCAGTGTTTGGAAAAACGAAAGAACACCTAAAGATTTCTTTTGGCCAATGATTTAGTTTATGACGAGACAAGTGCTCTTGCCTTGTGAATGATTTATCACAATCAGGATGTGGACATTTGAACCTCCCCACACTACCTCCAATTGAATTTGAATCGACCTGAAACGTCTGATCCTATAGCATCACTCTCTTCGTTCATATAATCCTTGATGGGAGATATGCCGCTGCTAGACATTTGACTAACGAAGTTTAGACTAGCTTTTTGAATGGCTATGAATTTAGTTATAATCCACTATCTTGCCAGAAGGATTATACTCGAGGAAAGATAAAAAAACTCGCAAGACAATTGAGAAATCTATGAAATTAGTGATTATTCCCTTTAGCTCCACTGATATCCTTCTTTCGATGTTTTGCCACTATAGCTCGTTTCGATTGATCACAACAACTGGGATCCTTTTTCTCATTAAATGACATTTTTCTCGGTACCCTTTGAATGAAAACTGCGAGACTAAAAGAAAAAGGTTTCGGAGCTTTACGACTCTTTGTTCTCTGCAGATTTTAAAAGATCTCAATCCTCACATCTGCGATCATAGTGCAACGATTGAATGTAAATACAGAGTAGTTCTAATGTAATGCAAGAAATTTATGAGTGCAAAAAGTCTGTAGGATGCGACTCGTGAAGAAATGGTGTCACGATTTACTGATGCTATTCAGAGCGTTAGAAAGCTGTCCGGGGAAATCTACCAAAACACGTGAAGTCTTATAAGTTTTCTGTAATTTGCAGCTGATATTTTTGTTGATGCTTGCATTTCCGGATCGCAGGTGATGGGTAATTGCTTCTAAGTGTTGCACTCAAGATTCGCCTTCTAAAATAGTATCGATTGCATTGGTCTGAACTTTACAAAGCGTGCCACCTCTTAACAACATATATATACATATATATATATATATTCATGATTATTGGAATTAAGGTGTCGTATCAACACCTATATGGGCTAGTAAGTTTTTAAACATTTACAGCTTATCGCTTTTTACATTCCTAATGCTACACCCTCGTATTGACTTGAGGTATTTACATAGTAGTTTTTCTTATCATGTGTATCAAATAGCTCATCGATATTTGTGACCAACCACTCTAAGAGTAGTTCGGTCTGCTTGACAATCAATTGACAGCTTTGCGAATCCATTGTCGTTGTGGTCATTAACTCCGGCAGTATGCTCAACAATCGTAATAGATGCACGGGTCCATATATTTTACAAAATGGTTCATTGGAGAATTTTTCTTTCTTCAGCAATTCATCAAACTGCAGTCTCTCTAGTCGGTATAATAATAAGATGGGCAAACTTTTTTCAAAGTACAACCTTAATCCTGCACAATACTCTGATAATTGAGATTGTGAAGCTGGAGATTCTAACTCCTTTGACATTGCCGTTTCGTAGTTCGTAATTATCTGATCAACTGTCATCGTTGGCGAAGGTAGTTGACAAATTTTTTTATCCTTGGTAACAAATTCCCAGTCATCAACAAGTAAAGATTTTAGTCTTACCGGAATATGTAGTATGATTCTTGGAATGTTATTTTGCGAATTCGGTGAGCTCAACGCAGCTCCACTTGAGCCCTGTCCCCACGATCGTTTACCACCTTCATCGGTATTGGTTGTGTCAAAAGTAGATTGGCTACCACTCGTGCCGTTGAGTACAGCTCCTTTCCTAGACAACAATGACGAATGCTTACCCAATTCTTGCTTGCTTTTCTTGCCACTACCCCCTACAACGTTTGAAGATGCCTTTCTCTTCCTTTGCTGCTCTTGTTGTAATTTTTTAGCATCTCTGGCCTCTTCGACCAGTTTTTTTTTCAAAGCCAAATTCTCCTCGTTATATTCATGTATCCTATCCAACCCAATCCATTCATCCCACGTTGCCTTCCAGCCCTGATAGTGTACAAAATAGCATGCATTATCAACGAGTTCCTTAGGCACAGCCGAGCTGCTGTCGTTTTCTCCGGGAATAACTGCGTCTTCGACTGCTGTAATATGCCCGTCGCTAAGCATGGATATCTTCTTATTCTCATGATCCCAGATCTTCAAAATTTTGGCCTCATATAACATTGGCCCATGATACGCCAAACATTTTCCACCCAATTCAAACATCACCCTGCTCTTCCTGTCCTTAGGGGATACTGAATCGTTATGGAACCTCACCAAATTGAACCTTTTCGATTGTACTTCTCATTATTCGTGATAGGTGATCCAAAATTTTCACGTTTTTCCGCTGATATTAGCAACCCACTGCATGAAAAAACTTTAACGGACCGCAAATAATGACAATTGTACAAATGTTTTAAGTTCGAAGCACATTTTGTAAACAAGAAAAAAAAAAGTGAAATACAAAGGATAGCTCTGTACCGTGGCAACGTATTATTGTTATTATCGTTCTTTTTGTTCGTTTGTGTTTATTTGTCTTTGTGTTTTGTTTGTTGCCTTTACAATAGATTGACTAATCTTATAGAAAAACGTTGCCATCCTTTGTTGTCTGCTATTACTGCCATAGTTCTATTATTTCCTTGTACAACACGTTATGTCACAACGTTCCTCTCAGCATATCGTGGGAATTCATTATGCGGTGGGCGCTAAAATTGGCGAAGGTTCATTTGGTGTTATCTTTGAAGGGGAAAATATTCTGAATACCGGTTATAGCAATAACAATAAGGAAAACGATAATGAACTGAGAGAAGCCGAACCAGTGGCTATCAAATTTGAACCACGTCGCTCGGATGCTCCACAGTTGAGGGACGAATTCCGAGCTTATAGGATTTTGAACGGTTGTCGTGGTATCCCGCATGCCTACTATTTTGGTCAAGAAGGAATGCATAATGTGTTAATTCTCGATTTACTGGGGCCTTCGTTAGAAGATCTTTTCGAATGGTGTGGTAGGAAGTTCTCAGTCAAGACTACGTGTTTAGTTGCTAAGCAAATGATTGATCGAGTCAGGACCATTCATGACCATGACTTGATCTATCGTGATATAAAGCCCGATAATTTTCTGATTTCTGAATATCAAAGAAGTTTGCCAGATAGGCAATTGGTTAAGTCAGTGGCACCATCTGCTAATGGTGATCCCAACTTGATATACATGGTGGATTTTGGAATGGCCAAGCAATATCGTGACCCTAGATCTAAACAGCATATTCCATATCGCGAAAGGAAATCGCTTAGTGGCACAGCAAGGTATATGTCTATAAATACACATTTTGGTCGTGAACAATCTCGTCGAGATGATTTGGAATCACTGGGTCACGTATTTTTCTATTTTTTGAGAGGATCATTACCGTGGCAAGGTTTAAAAGCACCTAACAATAAACTAAAATACGAAAAGATTGGTCTGACAAAACAGAAATTGAACCCTGATGATTTGCTTACAGAATCAATCCCACCTCAATTTGCTGCCTATCTAAAATATGCGCGCTCCCTGAGGTTTGATGAAGATCCAGATTATGATTATTTAATATCTCTAATGGACGATATTCTTCGTCGATTGGGGCTCAATGATGATGGCCATTACGATTGGATGGATTTGAACAGTGGTCAAGGATGGAATATAAAGATTAATAAAAGAGCCAATTTGCATGGATATGGTAACGCTGCGCCAAGGCATAATGATAGCAACAACGGAAATAACACCCCTAGTAACGTAAACCCAAGAGCAAGATCTCAGTCAAATCATCATAACTCAGTAAATTTTGCGAAACAAAAACTGAAATTAACCAACAATAATTCAATGTCAGGCGCAAATCAGTCTTCAAAGCAACCAGTTAAACATAGGACATATGATTCGATGGGTAATCGTATATTGAAAACGAATCTAGGTGGTGCAGCCCCTGGTGTTTACCAGGATAATAGGACAGGAGGATTGAAGATCAATGACAATAATGCATTATTCTACCAGAGACAGCAATTGCAAGAGCAACAGCAACAGTTCAATCAACGATCTCAAGTGGATGACGCGGATTCCGCGGAGAACACCGGCATATGCTCAAAGATTTGCTGCTGTTGGTGTTGAGATGAGAGTAATTTTTGCATGTTCGTTTCTGTATTTCCTTCCATCCTCTCACGTAGATCGTGGGCGCAGCGCGCAAAACCTGGAAATACAAAGAACCTAACTTCCATAGGGGAATGTACTTTGATACTTTAATGGATTTTTAACATTATTATTATTGAGGGTATTTCTTCGACCATGGATATGTCATTACATATCCCATAAATGTGTATATCAAAATACATTTGAATTGATGAATCGATTATTTGCATCTCCCAACTCCTGAATTTTTCGGTGACTGCTGTCATAAGCATTTTAGTCTTATATATATTCATTGAAAATAGGCGCACATATTTACCATAAATACTCTATTTAACACAAAACAGTCCCGATTGCTACATAAACTTAAGCAAAATTTAAAAGCACGACATAAAGCCAAAAGTTTTCATCCATTTTTCATTATTCATAATTTTTTTCGTTTTTCTTAATATTTTGATATATTGTTGATTAAGGAAAATGCATCACATGTTTTCATAATAGTTTCTCTATCCCAACATGGTAATGCTGTTATATTTATTCGTAAATTGTAGACCCGCTTAAAACGAGATTGCTCATCGAATAAATGCTTGCAGAGTTTTTCTGGGGTTGAAACTGTTTGCTGAGCTCTAGAGATTCATGAAGACCATTTGAATGCAATGTATGAGAAGATGAACAATCTGAATGAGCCGATAGTGAGGATGATTCGTAAGCTAATAATGTGGTATCTGATTCGTCGTGCGACCTATTCTCTTCGTGATGATCGATGACTCTCGACTTTGCTCCGGCATAATTGTAGGTTGGTTCATTAGCTTTTGCTGTCAGTGCATGACATTGGACATTGCAAATTTGATGCAAGCCTAACTCTGTGGAATTCAATGTGACTAAGGATCCATTTGTGAGGCTTTCCATGTAAATTGATTTCTGAACACTATTTTCTGAATTTTGCTTATGTGAGTTTCCACCATTAACAACAATATTTCCGCATCGACTCACTTCATGCAATAGTTCATTTTCATTTTGTACGATGATAGAATTGAATCCTTGAGCCAAAATACCTTTTTTCATTCCGTCCATGCGGGTTAAATCCCATGAGATTATATAACCCTGGTCGTCACTGGTATGTAACGTTTTTGATGCGGAGTGATAACTCAAGGATTCAATGCAACCTTTCATAGGTAACATTTCACATTTGGTTTCGCCACCAGTTGACCTTATATCCCATACTTTTACGGCATCGTTGGCACAGTTCGCAACATGATATTCGTCTATCCACACACAATCGTATGAAGAGGTATGTGAGGAGGATAGACGTGAAGATGCAGTGGTATTGCTATCAGGAATGTATATATTGCGATCACTCTGGTCACATCTTAAATCCAGCAATGCAACTCCACTTCGACCAAATTGTGAGCCGCAAAGTGATAAAAGGTATGGATTCTTGTTGATGGCAAGAGATTCAATTCCTGGAAAGCTTTGTAGATATTGCGGCGACTTTGTTCTATTCAAATCGTAGATAAAAAGGGAGTCATTTACCAATGATGTGAATCCTGATCCATTCCATGGTTTTAATTTACGCACTGGTAATGAGTTGTATGATCGTAGCCAACTGTCCAAAGTAGCCGGGTCCTTGTGGCTCAGGTATTTCCCGTGATTATATCTCTTGACGATTTTTGCATCACCATTTTCGATGGAAGTAGAGATAAGATTAACAACACCATCCTGGTGACCACTCAATAAGAGCTGGTCATGGCCATCTACAAAATCTGCAGCAAAATCCACGTTAGATAATAGAGAGGCAGATATGATAGGATTCCCTGGAACTGAAATCGATTGCAGTTCGTGTAGCTTTGCGGAACCCCTGGCATCTTCTTCTTGATCCGCTTGTTTAATATTGATCAACTTCAAATTGTCCTTAGAGTCCATGTTTGATATCAAAAGAGTATCATCTACCACTGACAAATCTGAAGGTAAGGAAGCGGATCGCGTTTCATTATTTATTTTCCAGTATTCAGATTTGAGCTTCTTTGTAGTATAATGATCATTGTAATCGTCAGAGGCTTTCCTCAACAGCGGAGACCCGATTTTTGAAGCATTGTTTTGCCAGGATTTCTTATGATGACCGGAAGTATCTATCAGACCTTTAGCCATTCTTTGAGATCTTTTCTTCACGATAATAGCAGGTTGACGGAAGACGTTTGCTGGTTGATAATAGTTGCTTTCCATTGATCTTCGATGTTTTGGATATTATATTAAAGTATATAAACGACCTTTGAAGAATTAAGAGAAATCTGAAAGTAACTTTAAGTAACTTGTGAAGCGACGCTTTTCTCCAGTCATTATATAGTTCAATCGATTGACATTTCCCTCGTTCAGTAGTTCAGCTTGCAAACCAGCCACCCTTATACTTCACAGACCATAAATATCTTCATATGCCTAGCAATAAAGACCAGTGTGTCGTAAAAGTCCTCTTCATTTGCTGCATCTCTTCCTACTTGCTTCATTGCTGGGTTTGTTGTGTAAACAAACAAAAGTCCAGTATCTATCACTGCGCACGGCGAAGATACTTGTCACGTGCAGAGCTCGTCAAGAGCGATATCAGGGGGTTCTCTCCGGTAACTCAGGTGGTCTAGAACTGGTTGACTAACTAACAAGGAAAAAAAGAGCTTTCTACGACACACATTGCGAACATTCACAAGGAAGGCATACTAAACCACTAGTCTAAGACTTCATAGTACTCAGTTATAGCGCAGATCTGCAGCAGGGTTGATTAGGCTATCTTAAGAAGAAGGTAGTAAAGGAAGTTGAGCTGTAATATTAAGCACTTAATATTATCATTTATCTCGCTGTGTGTGTATCTGTAACGCTGTATTCGGTTCTACTATCAGTTTAAACCTGGAAATACTTTAGGCTTGGTTAAGAGTTTGGTGATAAAAACTTTTCAAGTGGTAAAACTGAAAATTCTGAATATCGATCATACGCTTATCTACAGAAGCGGCATACCCTAAGAAAGGTTCGATATAGTGAACGGAATCCGTACTGAGAAAGTATATATTGTGATCCAAGAAAAGAGAGGTATTTCTAAGCATCTTTTACTGTTCGTTTGTTTTGTTTTTGTTTGTTTATTCTCCTTTTAATCTAAACATACGTTTCGCTCGCCCCCATTGTGCTTTTTTGGTCCATTGCTCGTAGCCTAGAAATTTCACTTCTATATCCGGTTTGGCAAAAACATTCAAAAGAGATACAAAGTATATAAAGGACAATAATGTCATCGATTTCAGTCAAGTTAGTGGCTGCTGAATCTTTGTATAAGAGAGATGTTTTTCGGTCGCCCGATCCCTTCTCTGTTTTGACCATTGATGGTTATCAAACGAAATCCACATCAGCAGCTAAGAAAACGTTAAATCCGTACTGGAATGAGACCTTTAAATTTGATGACGTTAATGAGAATTCCATATTAACAATTCAAGTGTTTGACCAGAAGAAGTTCAAGAAGAAGGACCAGGGGTTTTTAGGTGTAGTAAACATCCGTGTTGGAGACGTTTTAGGTCATTTAGATGAAGATTCTACAGCAGGCACGAGGCCACGTGAAGAAACTATCACCAGAGATTTGAAAAGATCAAATGATGGTATGGCAGTCAGTGGAAGGTTGATTGTGGTGCTGTCGAAACAAGCTTCTAGTTCAGTTAGTTCAACTACAGGTCGCACAAGTAGTGGCACTGAAACAAATACAGCAAGTACAACTGCTACCGCAACAAACGGAAATGGTGCTTCGACACCTGCTCGCTCATATGCTGCCCCAACTCATACTCCAAGATCTACCGCGGCCGCAGTGGAACACACTTTACAAAGCGGTACAGCATCTTCTGGGACAACTGCAGCAACCAATTCATCCACAAGGCAATATTCGTCATTTGAAGATCAATATGGCCGTTTGCCTCCTGGTTGGGAAAGAAGAACTGACAATTTTGGTCGTACATATTATGTTGATCACAATACAAGAACAACTACTTGGAAGCGTCCTACTTTAGAACAAACAGAAGCGGAACGTGGTAATCAAATGAATGCTAATACTGAACTACAGAGGAAGCAACATAGAGGGAGAACTCTACCTACTGGTTCCACTGATAACTCTTCTGTAACAGTCCAGACTGGATCAAGCTCGCAGACACCTGCTGTGAATGGTGCTGCCGCTGCTGCATTTGCTGCTACCGGCTCAACCACTTCTGGTTTGGGTGAATTACCTTCTGGTTGGGAGCAAAGATTTACTCCCGAAGGACGAGCTTATTTTGTAGATCATAACACGAGAACGACAACATGGGTAGATCCAAGACGGCAACAATATATCCGTACTTATGGACCAACGAATACAACAATCCAACAGCAACCAGTTTCACAATTAGGTCCATTACCTTCGGGTTGGGAGATGAGGTTGACGAACACTGCACGTGTCTACTTTGTTGATCATAATACGAAAACAACGACGTGGGATGATCCAAGATTACCATCATCTCTAGATCAAAACGTTCCCCAATATAAGCGTGATTTTAGACGTAAAGTCATTTACTTTAGATCTCAACCTGCTCTTAGGATCTTACCAGGTCAATGTCATATCAAAGTTCGTAGAAAGAATATTTTTGAAGATGCTTATCAGGAAATAATGAGACAAACGCCTGAAGATCTAAAGAAAAGACTAATGATTAAATTTGATGGTGAAGAAGGTTTGGATTATGGTGGTGTCTCTAGAGAATTTTTCTTTTTACTTTCACATGAAATGTTCAATCCATTTTATTGTTTATTTGAATATTCCGCCCATGATAATTATACAATACAGATAAATCCAAATAGCGGTATTAACCCAGAACATCTAAACTATTTCAAATTCATTGGTAGAGTTGTTGGTCTTGGTGTATTCCATAGAAGATTTTTAGATGCTTTCTTTGTTGGGGCATTGTACAAAATGATGTTACGGAAGAAAGTAGTGCTGCAAGATATGGAGGGGGTTGATGCTGAAGTTCACAACTCTCTGAAATGGATGTTAGAAAATAGCATAGATGGTATTTTAGATCTCACATTCAGTGCTGATGATGAAAGATTTGGTGAGGTGCTTACAGTAGATTTGAAACCTGATGGAAGAAATATTGAGGTAACGGACGAAAATAAGAAAGAATACGTGGAACTTTTTGCACAATGGAAGATTGTAGATAGAGTGCAAGAACAATTTAGGGCGTTTATGGATGGATTCAATGAATTAATTCCTGAAGATCTAGTCACTGTTTTTGATGAACGTGAATTAGAGCTACTAATTGGTGGTATTGCAGAAATTGACGTTGAAGATTGGAAAAAGCATACCGATTATCGTGGTTATCAAGAATCAGATGAGGTTATCAAATGGTTCTGGAAATGTATCACTGAATGGGATAACGAACAAAGAGCTCGTCTCTTACAATTTACTACGGGTACTTCTCGTATTCCTGTAAACGGGTTCAAAGATTTGCAAGGTTCAGATGGTCCGAGAAGATTCACAATTGAAAAAGCAGGTGAGATAGCGCAATTGCCTAAATCGCATACTTGTTTCAATAGAGTCGATCTACCACCCTATGATGATTATGAAAGTATGAGACAAAAATTGACATTAGCTGTTGAAGAAACAATAGGGTTTGGCCAAGAATAAATTGCTGGTACAAATAATTTCTCTCATCTTATAATACCATTTAAAATTCTTTATAGCTCCTACTTAATTTTTCTGTTATTTTTACTATCTTATATCTTTTATCTTTCTTACTTTTCTTATACTATTAAGGGCCTCATGCTTGCGAATATTATTAGTTTGCATGAATAATTGCTTATTCCTGCCGTATTTTTCCCTTCGTGTAGACTTAAACTCAGGTAAAATTATGTATAAGGTTAAACGTATGAGGCATTTGTTGCGTTTATATCTTAATGTTCTCTTCTCTTTACCATGTTTTAAACCTAGTTTTTTTTTTGGCCAAGAAACTAAGACACAGCAGATGAAATCCTCAACTGAATAGAACATTTAAGAAATGTGCGTGAACAAGGTGATGCATGAAAATGCCGCCCAACTTACCTGGATTCTATTATGATGAAGAGCGGGGTCGTTATTTTCGTATATCATCAACAGCAGAACGTGTAACTGATCTATCTTACAATGTGCAAGCTATAAAAAAAAGGAAACTCAAACAAAAAAACGAAACTCACAGCAAAACTCTAGCTGAAGAGCGCTATAAAACATTGCAGAAATATGTTTTCCAACTAGCAGATCCGTTTCAGAGAGCATTTGGTGACCTTGAAGCTGCACGGTTCGTGAGTGGTTTGAGAATTGAAGATCACATACGTATGGACACCAATGCTTATCAAACGACGATAAATAGGACCTTCGGAACTAGCGAACAGCATCATAGAATAAGTTCCAAGATTATTTGTGATAAGTGCTCCCCAGAAGGTGTTTCATTAATCTTTTCAACGGACAATGGTAGCTTACAACGCTACTCCCAAGGACGAGTGACGCATGACAGTACGAGTAGAGATGGGCCAACCGACAGCAGACTATTTGAAATAGAAAGCGCGGTATCCCAAACAACTGAAGTCAATCAATCTTTCAACTACAATACTATAAAACTGGTACAGAATCAACAGCCGTTTGGTGGCATATATTTTCATGCACAAAAAGCACATTCTAATACTCATATATTCGTACATTTAGAACATAACTTTTCATCTAAAAAAGTGAGGGTCTTAAATCTGAAACTCCGGGAAAACGTATATGACTCTGCTGATCTCGGTGATCATTTTGTGGTGGCTGTTAATTCGCAATTGCGCATATATTCATGGAAGGGACGCTCTGCTGATCCATTAATATATAGTCAGCAACTGGATGGCAAAAACAATTCAGACATTTTATGCCTTACCGTTAGTCGATCTACGCTAGCGCCGATTAATTTATATGCTGGTTGTCGTGATGGTTCCATCTATAGCATATCCCTAAAATATGGGTTCAAGCCCGATTCTTCTTCATTAAGTCGCTATAAGGTACCGAGTGTACGTTCGATAGTATCCATCAAAGCGACAGATATACCGGGGATCATTTTCGTTTCTGCAGTTTCAAAACATCTTCAAGCCCTTTATATGATCGATTTAATGTTAGATTCGCGAGATTGCAGAATTTCTACATTCAAGACGACATTTTCAAATTTGACGAGGGAGCAGGAATTTTTTGAGGTCACGTCAGATGGGCATTATTTCTTCTATGGTTCTTCCATTGCAAGAGATGGTAAAGGTGATATAGAAGTATTCTCGTCCCAATTATCGGATAATCTCAGATACGAGCGAAACGAAGATTCTCATGGAAATAGGGTGACGTTCTTTCCCTTGAGATCGGTAGAAAATGAACTTCTCAAAGGCACAGATTGTGAAGGTAAGAAGTTACGGGCTGTAACACTTGGGATGCCTCAAAAGGTTGATGAAGAGCTTATGTTTACAACGAACTTTGCCGAAGATAACTCCAGTGAAATAGCTGTATCCTCACAAGCTTCTCATTATCAGAATAGTTCTTACCGCTTAGTTATGATATTTGATGACTGTAATACACAATTATCAAATATATTTCTTCCAAGTATGGCTTTGGTATCGACTAACATTGTTTAATGTTACCTACCCTACATATCACCTTGTGCTCATCGCATCTCTCGAGTAATTCTTTTTGAACAAGTGAACGCATCTTCTACGTCTAACTATTTTTCAGGATAGATAACTACTCCTCATTTATTTTGTTTTTTTACTAGCAAATTCTCAATATTTCTTTTAAAGTATAAGAATGAAATAAACCTGCAGATATGTATGTATATATAAAAGGAAGGAAAATACTAAATATCTAATGTAATACTAAACTATATTTTCTCCTTTCGAAAGTGTGTAAATTTGCAAATAAAGGGATGACTATTCGTATGCAGTGGATTCTTGGTAATACAACTCCTCGATAATTTTTATTTACTTGTCTTCCGTTTCTCTCTAACTTGCCAGTATATGATATTAGAGAGCATCGACTTACACACCTGGAAAAGCCTGTTCTTTCTTTCTTTTTTGGTTGCCATCTTGCAAAAAATGTGGAAACCACCAGAGCGAGTGAATGCAAATATGTTGTAATTTTTGGTAATGAGTGAGTGAATGAATAAAATGAAAGTACAAAAAGCCGTTAATGAAAAATGAGAGACATGAGCAACTGAAAAAAATAAAGGTGAAGGAATGAGCGACATATGAAGAAAAGTGAAGGTGCCAGAATTTTTATGCATCATTTTTCTCAGAAATACTTTTCTGTGATATCCGAAATGTGTATAGGGAACACTTTCTCTTCTCGAAATTTTTCTATAATAAATATGGAGACAACGCCAGGAATCTTGGCTATTGAAATTTTTTAATTTCTTTTTTATATTTGGTATTAGGATCTTATGATATGCAGTATTAGTTGTATAAATTTGCAGCATATCCCAGATGTATCAAAAAGTTCCTTATCGAAACCCAAAATTTAGCTTATTGTTGGTTTTTTCGAAGCCATTGACATTTTCTCCCATGTACATAATCCCATCAACAGCTTGTGTTGGGATGTAACTGTTCATAAAGCTCGGTTGTTGGAGTGCTGGTTGTTGCACCGGGTATGGATTGCTAACAATTCTTTGTTGTGAAAAATTGGGTTCCTGAAAGCTAGATTGCGAGTTCGTCGAAAATGCAAAATTCTCGAGCATCATTGGGTCATTAGCGGTATTGAGACATAGATTACTACTACTGCCATCATTCATAAACGTCATCGGGGTAACTGGGTGCTGAATTGACTGCAAGTTTGTATTTGAGTTCCGTTTCGGAAAATTGGCGTTCACAAATGATTGTTGTGGTGGTACTAAATTATGTCCAATGTGGCCATTAATAGGAGTGGAGCCGAGGAACTGGGGTTGATAATTCAAAGGAGATGCGTTATTTGAAGCGTGCGCGGCGAGGTTCATGTTATTTTGAAGCTGTTGTGGTTCTGGCTGCTGAAGTGCCCCGTACGGCAAAGAAACAGAGCTACTACTCCTTCTGCGATACGCATTTGCAGGCAATGAAAAGTGACGAGCATGCTGTTTTTGATAAACTCCATTGCCATTTTTGCTGTTGTTACGCTGGTGATTCTTGTTATTGTAATGATTATTGTTGTTGCTGCTGCTGTTGTTATTGTTATTGTTATTATTATTATTATTATTATTATTATTATTGTTGTTGTTGTTATTCTTTTTTGGAGATAAATCTGTAAATACAATTCCCGTCAATTCCGCGTAAGATTTAACCTTCAACTTTATCTTTTTAGCATATGAAGTTGTCTTGATACTTGGTAGAAATTCTTTCGTTAGAATGACCAGATTACCAATTTTGGTGGTAAAATCATGACTAAAATCCAAAAGTTTAGCTAACTTTAAAACATAATTGTTACCTGGGTATTCTAGTACTTGCGAATAGTTTTTAACATCCAACAAAGTCTGTAAAGCATAATTACCATAATTGTCTCGAATCAAAACGTTCAAATTAGCGGTAAAAATATCAATGATGGTTAGTAGGATGCGCATGGCAGCAGTTACTACGTCATCATTTGAGTCCGTAGCACTATCGTTAACATTCCTGGGGACAGTAGTCATGATTATACGAAATAATTTTTTAATAAATTTTTCAACGACATTGGAAGAGAATTTCAGGCAAGATAATTGACAGAGTTCGTTTGACAATCTATTGAAAATTTCTGCCAAAAGATAAAAATCTAACTCCTTGATATCCAAAAGAAATTGAATGATATAGTTACCGAATTGATCGTTGATGAGACCGGGTAAAAATTGAATGATTTTAACAGAGATTTTGAATATTTGCTGCAAAGTGCAAACGCTCAAAAGTTTCTGTAAAACGCAGCAACCATGTTTATGAGTTGAAATTGCAATTATATTGTTTCGTTCTACAATGGCATCAATGATGAAGTCAAATTTGGAAGGGGGGAATTTGAAAATACACTTTTGGATAACGTGATTACCATTCAGATCATTGATTAAAACGACTACCTGTTCAATAAGAGTATGTTCTTGTGAAAATCCCTTTATGATCAAATCGATTTGATTTTCGCTATCTACTGTATCAATAATTTTTTGCAAAGAACGTGTACCATACTGATTGATGGAAATTTGGAAAACGTTTGGGTAAATTGATTGAATGAGTGAAGTTTTCTGATCCACAGTGAGGTATTCACAGAGCTTTTGAACTAAGTAATTTCCAAATGAATCAATAATCAAATCAAGAAAGTATGGTTTTATCTGATCATACATCAAATCTCTCACAATATTCGATTCGCTAGGAGATTCCAATTTTTTTTGAAGAAAACGACAACCGAATTGATCTGTGGCTAATTTGACATAATCCAATTCTTCCAACGGAACAGATGTGATCTCCAACATTGAAGAATTACTAAACCCCTGATCATTGGAACCCGTTGATGATGCATTAATATTTCTAAGTGAAGAGGCTGATGTTGTCGTATTGGAATTAGTATTTGTACTATTTTCAAACGCTACTTCAAACTCATTTATTAGCGGTAAAGTAGCAGGTGTATTCGTATTGGTCGCATTAGGAGAAAAGGTTTTCATCATCATCATGGGAGATTGATTTGATGATGACGATGATGCAATGAACTGGTTGAACTCTGAGAGATCGAGAGACTGGGTCTTTTGATGGTTCTTCTTATTGTTCATCTGACCCAAAGGAGGAGGAGTTATGGGTTCCACCAACGACTGAATCGAATTAACGGACAATTGAGGTTGATGATTATGTGACATCAAGGAGTGATTCGAATTTGAAGCAGAAGTAGTTGCAGTCGTAGTAGACGTTGAACCAGCGAATGGGTATAAAGTTTGTTGGTTGCTCTAGTGCAAATATAACTTTAGTTAGTAAGTCTATTCAATTATTAAGGACCTGGGAAAGAATGACAATGTGGTTTCAAAAGTATAAATGTGTTTAAGGACACACTGCTTGAGTGTTAATCCATTTCCTACCATTAATATGAACTGGGTGGGTTTTCAACTTTTTTCTCAACCTTACTGAAGAGCAGTGGCCCGAGGAGTGCCACTCGGACAGAGATCCGGACAGATCTAAAATCCAAAATTCATATACGAATCAACATTTCAATGGATCCTTGCAGATGGGCTCTGAGAAGTTCACATGCATTCATTTGAAACCCTCATTCATTCAATCACGTACAGCTAGAACTGTACACATAAAAAAACTTGTAAAAAAATTGTTAGAAACATACCATGATATCTTGCGTTGTGTAAGTAATGACCGGATCAACACCAATGTATTCCGTCGCTCAAGGATGTACAGAGGGCAGAAGTTATATTATCGTAATTTCACTGGTATTCTGCTCTGTATAAAAATAGTAACAGTCCGGAAGGAATAAGCTAGTCAGTATGATCTTGTCCCTAAACTAGTTCTTTATTGCCTTATCTGTTTACTCACCAAACAGTCACTCGTTATTCCCTTGATAATGATGTTGCTGATCAACAAGACTTCGAGTCTATCCTAAGCTTTGTATACTCGCACAGGAATGAATGGAGCGTGGAAAGTAAGCAATCAATTATATATATATGTATATATATATATATATATCGTAATACCTCTGGGATATATGAATTCTCAAAATGTTCAAGATCGAAAATAAGTAATAATGAAAGAGCAAGAAGGAGAATTTATAACTTAGTTAACAAACTGCTTGATCAATTGATCTGTAACAATGCCTTTTACCAACAGGATAGAGAATAAGAGGTAGGAATGCTAGCGTACTGTCAAAGGGTTACCCTTCTTTTCACACACACCATTCTTTTACCCATTATAGGTCATAGGAACAGTAAGAGAATGGGACAGAAGAAATTGCGGTTACAACTGGGCGTCATAATGGAGAGGCCTAAGTTAAGGCATCCCATTGCAGGCCTGCCCTCTCCGTCAAGTCATGATGAGGTTTTTACAGTGCAGACTGAATTTCCTGATTTTGCCCTTCGAGGCTTGTTACTATGGGGTGTAATGGTAAAAGTTCCTTAGAAGGCTTTTATGGCTATGAGATGGACGTTTGGTCTATCTGGAAAATCAGGTCTTTTACTGTTTTAAAATTCATCACAGCATGTACTGAGGCATTTTTTGTGGTCAGCTAGGGCTGAGGTCGACTAATTACAGGTCTTTCAGTGTGTATGTCGTTTAAAAATAGACTACCCGGCCGTCTTTTCGCGTTAATATTGCCTTTTCAAGCATATCCCCTTAGAGCTGATACATAAACCCTAAGAATATGTAAATTTAGATGATGACCGGGCTGAGAGGGAAAAAAGAAAAAAAATTTAGTGGATGAAGCAGGATAAAAGGGCGCAGTTTGATCTCTCTTATTAGGCTGCATGCAAGGTTGACCATTAACAGTTGATCGAGACTTTTCTTTGATTTTAGTATTTTGAGTCCGATTGGTGGTGAGTAGTGTGAACGATGATCTGGGTCGTTCTTTTCTTTTCTTGGCTTGGCTTGACTTGTGCGTTGTTTGGTGGAAATTTTCGTGTTTTTCAATTGGACAGATAGTAGTCGGTGGGAAGGGTGCTTCGAATTGTCATGGGGTGAAAGGAACCCCATTAAATTGGTGGTTACGTAAATAGAAGGTCAAGGATTCCCTCATTCTTGTGATGGTGAGGAGACTATAATTTCAGGGGTGCAAAAGCCCCTCTTGTGATTGAGGATGCTTTGGTCTCGAGTAAGGCGTGTGTATGTGTTCAAAAGTTGTTTCAAGTTCGAGGCAAAATTTTTGTTGATGTCTACATCCTTGCACCGCATAGTATGAAAGACGATCGATTTTACGAAATTATTTCCCTTCACCTTATATAATATATATATATTGTGATATTTGTATCTATTTTACAGAGAGTTCAGTGTGATTGAGCTTATACCAGCAGTACTGCGTTGACGCAACCATCTCTATCAGGTTCGTTTGTAACCTGTGCATACTTACCCCAGACGACTTTACCTCCAGATGTGACCATACCCAATTCAGATACATTGACTTCGATCACGGTACCTTTGGTTAAAACACCTAATTGTGTATACATTGGGGATTGTGGGTTTTTCTTGACAGCCAAAATTGGTAGAAACACAGTAACCCCTAGTTCAGGATGGGTGACGTTGGCCTTCTTTTGTCTTAAAGCGGAAGGCCTGATGATTCTTTCCATCTTTACAGGCCTTCTCGTAAACCCTTCGCCAACAAATGTGTGCTTCGTGATCATTCTTTTCCATGATTTCGATTTCGATTTACCCGTTTTGATAACTTTAAACATTTCTTCTTCACTGATACCACGAACCTTAGGTAAAGGAACCGTAAACTTGTCAGCTTTTTCCAATCTTTTTTGTTTAATCGATGAAGAGATTGCTTTTGCTGTATTTGCTTGCTCTCTGTCCAGTAAATAAGTAGGTAATGCATCACCAGATTCATCCAAAGGTTTTCCGCTACCTTTAACCTTGGATTGCTCATGTGCCTTAATCTTCTTCTTCATAGCAACCTTTTCGGCATATCTCTTCTTGGCGAACTGTTTACCCTTCCAACCGGTCAACTTCTGAGCACGTTCAGAAATTTTGTGTGCTTCTCTTGCCTCCTTTTTACGCTTACGTTCCTCATAATCTAATCTACGACCATGCTGCTTGATATGTTGCTCGATATACTCGTTTTGAGGCATTGCTAAAGTATTCTCTATTTGAACCTGGTCTCTCTGTAGTTTGTAAAGTGATAGTTCTTCATCATCTCATCGCATTTTTGTTAAATGGGGAGGTCAGAAAACTTTCCTCGTTGTTAGTGATCTGAAAATTTTTCTTTTCGGCAAAATAAGCAAAATCGATGAGCTGCGGAGGGATGCGATGAGGTAGACAAGACAGCTGGAAATTGTAAAACATCATTGTTTTTTGATTGAAAACTAGCACTAAAATAATAAACTGCATAAAATGTCTGAGTTAGATGTTGCACTGAAGGATATTAATGAATCCTTACAAAACACATCGGACGCCCTGAAGAAATTGCAAAATTCGTACGGACTTGAAGATAATGATGACGAAAAGAAATCCAAGGCTATCAAATCGCAGTTTTTGGCAAATGGTAAATCTGCAGATAAAGTTTCCTTGTTATCTTTGAAAAACGGGAGTATGTTAGCATACATGAACTCTCTGCTGCTTGTAATTGGAGGAAAATTAGATAAGAATTGTACGGATCCAACTGCTGCAGAAGGGCGTCAGAGATCGATACAACATCGTGTTGTTCTCGAACGTGGTGTTAAACCACTAGAAAAAAAGCTTTCTTATCAGTTAGATAAATTGACCAGAGCATACACGAGAATGGAAAAGGAATATGTAGAGGCAGAAAAGAGAGCTTTGGAAAAATCACAACATAAGTCAAATGATCAAGCAGAAGAGAGCGATGAAGATTCGAGCGAAGAGGAAATGTCATACAGGCCTAATACTGACGGTATGGCATCCACGAAATCGAGCAAGCAATCAGCCAAGGCTGGGGTTGAGGATGTTAATGAAGAAAGCGCAAAGGGTGAAATTTATAGACCACCTAAAATTAGCGCTACATTACCTCCTCAACAGCTAAGTTACTTTGAAGACAAATTCAATGCGCAAGACCATAAAGATCGCAGTAGCAAATCTCGTATGCAAGCTATGGAAGAGTACATCAGGGAGACCTCAGAACAGCCCGGTTGGGAGTCTTCCATTGGTGCCAACATCATTCAGCATGGTAAAGGTGGCATAAAATCATTAAGAGATACTGAAAAGGATCGGAAGGTTGCTCAATATGAAGAAGAAAATTTCACAAGGTTGAATGTTGGTACCAGCAAAGTGGACAAGAGGAAACAAAAACAAAGAGAAGTAATGGCCAGAAATAACATGATCGGTGGTGAAGATTTCAGTATCTTCAACTCGAAGAGAAAGATGGAAGATAGCACTTCGAGGCGAGATAATAAAAAATCACGAAACGCATGGGATAGAGCCAAGAAAAGGCTGTGATCTTCTCTCTGGGATAAACTATATATGCCTATATAAACTCGGTAAAATATGTTAATAGAACTCAAACCAAAGAGTCACTTCATCAATCTATCAGAATCATGCATCATTAAAATCTTTACTGTCAAGGTGTTCTACTATTTTCCGTAGACAAACTTATAACTCAGTATGACATGAAGATCTTTCGGCTGTAATAGGCGCATTCTACTCTACCAGTATATAAAATACAACAGAATTAACATCAAAACCTGACAGGATTAATGATTAATGAATATATCGCACGGAAGGTGGCTCTCAAGGACACACAAGCATGCTTGATTTGTAGCATGCCTTGTACAACCGTACTTTACAATAATTCTGGGCCAGATTGGTTTTATACATGTGACATTCATTTGCAAGACAATCCACATTTCGTCACCCCGATGTATAGTCAAGAATATCAAAATGCTTTGAGTAAACTTAAAATTTTGAAGACCAAGGTTAGTGAGTTAACAAATAGTCAGGATTCAGCTTCATGGGATGGATGGGTATCGAAGATATTCACAAGGAAGGCAAAGGAAACTGAAGATATGAAGAATGCCAAGGATGATGCCAAGGGAAATAAATTAGACACTGAAACAGCAAATGAAGCAGATACCTCCAAGGAAAGCTTACAGAGAGAGTACAGTGAACAACTTGACTTGGTTACTGAACTGCAAAAGAAAAATAGAAGATATCAGTTGAGTAAAGTTACATTTGATAGTAGGGTTCAAAGAAAATTAGATGAGCAAAAGATGACAGCAAAGAGAAAGTTGGAAGAAGAAAATTATACCAATACGGATCCTGAGGACTTTGCGCAGAAGTTTTCTTTCCCCATTGTTCCAAAAGGAGCAACTAGTAAAGATTCTAAGTAGTACACCATGAGTGGCAAGCAACTAAATGAATTTGAGCGAAGTAACTCAACAACTATCAAAAGAACCGATTGAGTTCGATCGACTTGATGAATCATCGCTAATCATCCTTATCGTCGTGATAAGATCATAATGCATTATGATGACTATAATGACTATAAAGACGTACACTATGATATTACCCGCACACTTATAGCTATTCCCGCACTCCGCCTGATTCCCTCAAAATTTGTAGTTTATTAGAACATACCGACGTTTAGGTAAAACATATAACAAGTAAAGAGGTATACATATTGGTATCACACTATTGACTTGCTCAATTTGAAGGAGTTGTAGAGACGATATCAGGTGCTATTCCCTCCCGAACGTTTGCTGTTTTGACGGCAGAGAATTGTTTTCTATTTATTTGTTCTTTCCTTAGGCCGTTTTTCTGCATAAGTGATAGATAGCTCCCAGTCCCAATTACTGCTTTACTACTCTTACATTACTGAATCATTGAAAGTTAATTGTACCGTTGGCCTTCCATTTGAAAAGTCGAGGGAGTATGGAATTCGAAACAGATTCAATTGAAGCAGTGGATATACCTCCCGATTTACAGTTGGAGCTCAATTCGGCGAGGAGTATTGATAGCTTACCATCACTACGAAGTTCTCAAAAGCATGCTTCGTCATTCGATGCATCAAAATTTCAAGCCTTTCCCGATGGGCTATCAGCATCGTCATCCTCCATCGACTCTTTGAATATGTTAGTTGAGAGACAAAGAATGAGACAATTAAACCATCCACAACACCAAGAGCATATGACTGATGCGCAGGGATTAATACAACAGGCTGATGTTAAAGAGACAAATGAAATTTTTCTGAAATATGATCCCATATCAAAACGTAAAGTTTTAAACACTTATGAAATTATTAAGGAATTGGGTCTTGGACAACACGGGAAAGTGAAGTTGGCAAGAGACCTACTCACGAAACAACTAGTGGCGATAAAAATTGTTGATAGACATGAGAAGAAAGAGCGAAAATTTTTTAGGATTAAAAAGACAAATAGCCTTACTCAAAGTGACAAGATAAAACGTGAAATAGCAATTATGAAGAAATGCCATTACAAACACGTCGTAAGATTAATTGAAGTGCTAGATGATTCTAAGTCAAGAAAAATTTATTTAGTGCTGGAGTATTGTTCAAAAGGAGAAGTAAAATGGTGTCCTCGAGATCAAATGGAAACAGAAGCACATGGTCCCCCTCTTCTAAGTTTTCAGCGTACCCGAGAGATAATTCGAGGAGTTGTTCTTGGATTAGAATATTTGCATTACCAAGGTGTTATTCATAGAGATATTAAGCCAGCCAATCTACTGATTTCTGGAGATGGTACAGTGAAAATTTCCGATTTCGGGGTCTCTTTAGCTGCCACTGGATCAAATAGCAACGAAAGCATGGAATCTGTTGATGAATTGGAATTGGCTAAAACAGCTGGAACGCCAGCTTTCTTTGCCCCAGAGATATGTTTGGGCAATGAGGCATTTGAAAAATATAACCTTAAAAGGGAGGAGCTGTTCAAAGGTTCAAGCATCTCTTTTATGATCGACATATGGGCATTAGGGGTCACCCTTTACTGTTTATTGTTTGGTATGCTCCCATTCATATCAGACTATGAATTGGAGCTTTTCGAAAAGATTGTAAACCAACCTGTTAGTTTTCCAACATATGAAGAAATCAAGAGTAATGGAATCTCGGTAGTATCTTGTCAAGAAGAGTATGAAGCAGCCAAAGATATCGTAAATAAATTGCTTGAAAAAAATCCTATGAAGCGTATCTGCATCCCAGAAATAAAAAAGCATCCCATGATGTGTTGGGACTTTGAACATCTTTCAAGTACTGACGATGAACATATCACTTCTAAATTAGAAGAGATAAAGGAATTTCAAAGTAATAAAGAACAACTATTTAAGCAGATTTCGGTTTCGAAACGTGAGCTTAAAAACGCTGTCCTTGGTGTCGGAAAAAAGATCAAGGAATCCGTATTTAACACTCTTCCGGTAAACCGCCGGTCATCATCAAAAGGCGAATCTGAAAGTGTGAGTACTCTGCATTCAGATTTTGATCCGAAATTAGCGTCAAAGAAATGCAGTGATTCAAGCTTTATTGTCAGCGAGGGTTCAGTTGTGAGTAACTTGGGTGATGTTAGCACTGCAGCGCAATATACCAATGATAAAAACTTTGATGAAAATGATAACAAGAATAATGATAAACAAACCAGAAATGCAATCAGCTTAAAAAGTAATAGTCCGGAACTTTTCAAAAAGGGATACAGCATATGTAATGGTAATGACAATAATGATAACGAAATGACGAAAGAGGCTTCTCAAAGGGAGATGTTTGAGCAAGAGCTACAAAAATTTGACGATAAGCATGATCCCAAAACAATCGTAAACTTACCCATAAATTCATCATTTGCCTCTTTGGATAGTTTTTACATTGATAACTATGCCATGAGTAACGTCGGATCAAATAATGATATGGGTAATCGGGATTCAAAAATCACTTCTTCAATATTTGCAAGACCTCCTTCGGTGAGTGCAATATACCCACCTTCTGGTGGAAGGAGACAAAATAGCAATACAATAGGTAACAGGTTGAGGAGTTCCTCCTCCCGCCTTGATTTTCTCAACTCGGGGATCCAGTCTACAAGAAATGAAAGAGTTCCGTACAATCATTCAAGGGTCCTTCAACACTCGGGAAGATCTAGTACCGATATTACTCTCCAGCATCCTTCGGTTGGATCAAGCATGAGTTTTGGCGGTAAAGTGAACCGTAAACAAGCGTTCAACAAACCAAACGAGGATAATCGTAGTCCTTCTACCAATGAAACTGAAAGTAGAAAACCTGCTACCTCCAATCATCAGAAGGTCGATAACTCGAAGGATAATGTAAAGAATTTTCAAATAAAAAGGGGGAATTTCTTTAGCAGTTTCAATGGTCAAGACGAGGAAACAAGCCACTCTTCTGGTGCATCTAGCAGTGGCTCCTCCAGTTACTCCTCTTCTTCGGAAAGTGATTCGGAGGGCAGCTACGCGGAGTCGTTACCATTTGAGTTCGGTGTCGATTCATCTAATGGAAGTGTTGTTTCTATGCGAGAGGTGACTGGTCTTGATCATGTCAGGCCATTTATGGAGGTACACTCTCCAAGACATGCATCGCGTAAGGGCAGTCTTGATAACGGCAGACAAAATAAGCGCAATATTGGTATCCCGGATGATGATGAGAATGATGACTTGGTCTTAAGCATGGGGAGTGCTGGTCGTCAACGTCGCCAGGACTCTTCTCAGACATCAGGGAGTAGTGCGGGCAGCTCCAGACGAAACACCCTACCCTATCTCTACCAAGGTCGTGGATCTGATGGTGCTCCTGCAGTTGATAGTGTTTGCACCATTACACCGGGCAACTTAACAACGATTACTCCACATCTTTGGGCGTCAGGAAGGCAAAGGAGTGAAGAAGCACCTGCTGAGCTGCTTAACTCTTCGAGTAAGTCGAGTCTGAGTAGCGGTAATGCGAATATTTCGCACGTGTCCATTCATCCGTCTAGTGCTAGTAATCTTCAGTATTCAAATCCAGGAAGTACCTCTGGATCGCTATTGTTACCACTTTCGAATGTTAAGCCAACTACGCAGGCTTTAAATGTAGATGGCATTTTAAGTAAGGGAAGACATCAAGAACGTTTCCATGATAACTCAAGAAAATTATTGAAGACTGTTTTGATAACGTCAGCTGAGGCCGATAGGAGGCAATCAGTTCCATCTCTAACACCATCTGCTCAGAGCTCTCAGCGCATTCCTAGTTCACGAATCAATGACACGTCTGTTTATACTACCTCTGCTCCTAATCATGAACAGCATCATCTGGAGGGAAGACCGTCACATAATGTGGTCCATGAAGCTCCTGCTAAAAATGAAATCAGACGCTCAAGATCAATCACAATTGCTGAACTACGCAAAAACAAGCCATGATCTCCACTTCTTAGCAACCTGGAACTTATCGGCCCCTCAAGTTTTGTCTTCTAGCTCATTCAATAATACGCTATATAGAAATTTCCCTGACGAGAAAGAATAAGCATCATATAAATATAGATTAATAGACTCAACTTTGCATTAAGAAAACCTTCTTTCAAAAAGAAATTTTTTTTTTTTAATTTCGAAAGTTATGTAAACGCAACTGAGTCCTTTCAGTTGTAAATATTGAAGATTTATATCTTATAACTAACTACCTAGCCAGGTCCAAAAAAAAAACAAATTAAAATCCCATCGGCTCCTGATAAAATACGAATTAAACCACATCATATCTCAGTAAATTGATGATAAAAAGACGAAAAATACTCTTGAGAGTATAAGATTAGCATAAAAAGGAACAAAAATTATCTTATCCGTGATTTATTTTCTGCCTCAATGCTTTTAAACGATTAGCAATGCTGTCTATATATTTCCTGATAATCTTTTTATCTTGATCGTCCAAAACCCCTGTTGTGACCATGTCTGTTTGACTATAAGGATCATCTTCCATGGTATCATCTAGTAATGTTTCTAGCATCCATAAAGATGTAGCGTACGCCAATTCGCAATTACTTAAATGTTCGCCTTGAATTTCTAATTTAGCCGCAGTCTTTGATATTTCTAGCGCACGATCGTACAATATTTTCTCCAGATATACTGGCTCCTGTATATCATGCTCATCAGCATCTAACGCGTGGTCATGTTCCACGCTGTTGGCGTTATAATCAGTAGAAGATCCTTCTTTGTCGTGTGTTGTCAACGTGCGATTACTAGAAGCGCTCGTTTTCAGCTCATTAAGCTTCAGTCTTAAAAAATCAGCTTTTTCTAAGCATTCGTTAAATTTCTCTCTTATCCATTGAACCAGTAAGTTTAGGCGTAAGGAGTATATTTTTTCTTGAGACTCATACCACCAATTGGATGTGATGTGCATTGCTTTTGCCAAGATCGATAAAGATTTCATGTAGAGAATGATTGCTTCGGTACATAATTGGCGAGTTTCAAATGCTGGTAAGTCGTTTAAGGTCGAGCTATTTTGCGAATATCCTGAGGATGAATCCCTTTTACGTAACTCCTGTCTCATGACGGGATCAAACCCTGCATCTTCATCTTCTTCTTCCTCTTCAATGGCGCAACTTCCGTTACTTAACCTTTTCTCGAAACGCGGATCCTTCATTAAGGGTAAAGGAGCGATTTGAGAAAACTTTACTTCTGCGTAAGAGAAAATAACAAATGCTTTGGCTGAAAGAGTTTCAAGCAGTTGCACGATTGAGCTACTATCCAATTTCTGGGGTTGCTGATCTTGAAGATGCTCAACACGTAATATGATATTTTCAGTTAGGTCTTGGAAAACTTTCGGGTTCAACAATGATGATCTATAATTGGGAGAAGATGAATTTGATGATTGTTGTTGCTGTTGATCATTCGATCCGGTGGTGCCACCACCAAATAACCTCGTCGATGCTATCCCTAAAGCCCTCGATAGAGCATTGGAGGGATTCAAAGATGTTATTGATAGTCGACGATCTACAAGTGAAGGACGACGAGACGTGCTACTTCCACTTGATGTACGAGCATTCCGACTTTTCAAAAATTGATTTGATTGTGGTTGCTGTGATTGTTGACTCGTAAGATTAAGATTAGCCCCGGTTGGTTGTGCATTATAGCCTTGTTTCTGTTGATGTAGTTGTGATTGCGGTTGTTGATTTTGTTGCAAAATAATAGAGCCAGAGCCAGCCTGCGCAAATTCATCTGCTAACGCATTGACTTCCACACTTTTTTTCTCTACAACGACATATTCTTTTTCTAACATTAAATCGGATCCTGAATCTACCTTTTTCGTTTTCTCTAAAGGCGAAGTTCTCTTCAAAGCACGGGCTGGCGAATATAAATTATTTGCAGTTAAATTATTGGTAATCGAAATTTCTTTATCTTGTGTTTCATCTCCAGTGTTAGCTGAAGTTAATGGCTTCAGGTTTGTGTTTAATATCAACTTAGCGTTACTTATAGCGGATTGTTTCTTTGGTGATCCTGTCAAATACTCAGAGATGAACATATTACTCTCTACAACATCTTTGGACTTGGTCTCTAATTCAGGAATGTCTTCTTCCAATTCATAACGAGATAAATCTTCATTTACTAGTCCATTTTCAAAAAACTCTGCAAACCCAATTCTATTATTCGGATCAAAAGTTAACAGTCCACATATTAGTTGTTTCAGTTCTGGTTCTACCTCACATTGGGCAGGGAAAACTATTGTGTCGTTTGCTCTTTTTATCTTCTTAAATAATTCCAAATGATTAGAAGCTTTAAAGGGTGGTTTACCACATGACATCTCATAAAGTACTGTTCCTACCGACCATAAATCTGCTTTCGCATTATACTTCTGATAGTTTAATATTTCAGGTGCCATGTAAAGTGGTGAACCACATAAAGTTTCTGCAAGGGATGTATTTGGTAAAAATCGTGCAAAACCGAAATCGGCAATCTTCAATATAGGTAAATTGTAAATTCCAACAAACCCCATTTCATGAAAGGTTTTAGAGTCATGGTAACCTACCAAAGGTGTAGCCAATAAAAGATTTTGAGGTTTTATATCTCTATGAACAAGATTTTTGGACCTTAAAAACTTCAAAGATGAAGCCAACTGTTGTAAGTAACTTAGCACAAATGCTCTATGAAGACCGTTATGATGCTCGCTTGGTGGTGGGTATTTCTCAAAGACCGATCTTAATAAAGGATGATTTTCCATTAGTTCTTTACGTCTTCTTATTAGAAACGTCAAATCACCCAATGCACAGTATTCCATAACCAAATAAAAATCTGTTGAAGTTCTCTCACAATCCATAAGTCCCACAATATGAGGATGCTTGATCTTCTTCAATATTGCAATTTCGATCTCTAAATTCTCCAACAACTTCTTGTTTTTCAATTTCGATCGTGCTACAGCCTTAATAGCGATATGTTGACTCTTATCATCAGCACGATAACCTTTATAAACAGTGGCAAACGATCCCCTACCGATCTCATTTTCCATGATATATGCGCCACCTATTACCATGACAGTTTTCTTATCAGTCATGATGAAACGCGTTATTTGTAAAAATCTCTCTTAAATAGAGAAGTGTGTCTGATACGTTATGATGTATGAACTCTATATTTGATAGTATTGCTGTTCTTTTTTTTTTGTGTTGCTTTTATTTAACCTTCTTTTACTTTGAAGGTATCCGTATATCCTTATCACCCTCCAGGTGGGGTATTATCTCTTAGTTGCGTACCGTGAATCCGTTTCAAAACACGCGATACGTCTCTAAAATACCATTTATTTGAGAATAAGTGGTAGATTTTATTGCAAACGTCGTAACTTATCGTTTGAACTCCTTCAACTTATCCTTTATGAACGTATCTAAGGTTCATCAAAGATTTACGAGACTTCTTAAAATTGCCGATGACTGTTATCATCCGCTCACACAACACCCAAAAAACTGATTTCCGCCCTTCTTTGTCATCTTTTCTCCTCAAACCCCTCCGAGTCATTATGTACGCAAATGACTCCACGGGTCACGTGAGCGTACCGTAACGCACATTTTATTATAGAAAGTGTATTAATAATAACTATGATTGATATTTAGCGCGGCGGGTCACTGCTGCATGTAATAACCTTGATACATTTGCTGCCCAAATTGTTGTGGTTGTGGTTGTGTTTGTGCTTGCTGCTGTTGAGTCATCTGCATTTGCAACATTTGTTGTTGTTGTTGTTGATATTGCTGCATCTGAGTCAGTTGTTGATACTGTGGATGGTCTTCGTTGATCTCCACGGGAGTTGAATATAGATCAGGACGTTGATATAAGGACATCAGAGCAGTTTTATCAATTTGAGGTTGTTGCTGCTGAGCTTGCTGCATCTGTAGTTGTTGTAATTGTTGCTGCTGAAGCTGCTGTTGAAGTTGTTCTTGTTGTTGTTGCTGCTGTAGTTGCTGCTGTTGTAGCTGTAGCTGCTGTTGCTGTTGAGCAGCCAAGTCGTATTGTTGTTGATCCACATATATCATTCCTGTTGTTGGATCGTAGTATTGTTGCACAGAAGCACCAGTTATGCCATCGAATAAAGGTGCCTGTGATTGTTGCCCTGTCACTGAAGGTAACATCATACTTTCGCCAATACCATCAAATACAGCTGGTTGCGGTCCAGACATTGTTGGACGTCTTTTGGGCAATGGAGGATTGATTTCTGCGGAAGAAAAGTTACTTCTTGAGTTACTGTGACTGCTACTACTGTAAGCATTCAATCGTGATCCTCCGCTGCTTCCATTTCTACTGCTATATCTTTCCAAAATATCAATTGCCTTATTAATATTACCGTGGGTTAAAGAAAGAGATTCTGCATTATGATCGATGTCATTAAACCCCATATCTTTTAAATTTCTTAACTCTTTTGCATATCTACTCAATTCATAGTCTCTAGCCTGACGGTTGGATAAACTAGGAAGATCACCGGTTGAGCCGTAACCTCCAATACTTCTGCTTCTGCTCCTACTTATGCTTCTACTGGCGGGGGCTGAGTTCCTACTACCACTAACACCATAGTCTTCAGGTCTTATTGGACTGGATCTAAATGCTCCCACAATATACTTGTCTCTTATGAATTGTTCTACGGCACCCTTATCTTCATCGCCATCATATGGAAAGAGTTCCCTTTTAGAATTCCAAATCTCATTATTACGTTTATTACCGCCAGTGCTTGACAAATCATCGATATCTCTTGTACTCCAACGATCCATAGTTAAAGATTTGACATCTGAGTAAGCATCATCATCTCTACTGCCAAAAACTCTTCTGTGAACAGATGCACATCTACCGCATAAAAAGACACCTAGATTGACGGAACACCATGTTGGATATATACTACCACATTCTCCACATTTGTTGCCATTTTCAGGTCTGTTAACCAAGTCTTTCAAATCTTGCTCGGCGCCCCTACTATTGGCATGTGAAGAGCTTCTGTATCTCATTATCAAATTTTCTTGTTTCCTGATATCACGATAATCCTTTTATGCAGATTAGTGTAATGCTACTTCCAATATGTTCTCTCGCCCATATGCTATTTACTCCTAATTTCTTCGTTGCGACTCCGAAATGATAAACTTGGTCGTATCAAGTTACGTCGCAAATCTCGCTAGATACAGTACTGGGTACGGGTACGGGTAGGGAAGCGAGTATGCTCGTATTTAGTGACGGGTAGCCGCCCGTGTATATATACTTTTATACGAAATATCCACGAGTAGCCGCCCGGGTATGCGTAATCACTAATTTACGCGTAAATTCTTAATCAATGCCTAATAATAGGTATTTGCTCACTCCTCAACTCTGTGTGGACTTGGACAACTATGGCAACTTTTACTTAAATTATAGCAAACCAGGTGAGGCAGTGACAGTTTCATACGGCCCCCCACTACAGTCAAGGCAGCGACTTACGTCAAAGAAAAAATATAGAGTTCTGAAAAATTACCACAAATCCATTTTACAACCTCAGGCACACCCTGAAGATAAGCTGTCACTTGAATGGAATGTTTTTTTTAACGGAGGAGACTGACAGTTGCGTCGATTATGTAGACTATTGGTTAAAAAATCGGGCAAGGTTTCCAAGATTAAGCACTTTGGCCTTATCTTATTACCATTTAATTATCGACAGCTGACGTAGAAAAATGTTTTTCAATTAGCAAGAGCGCTGTCGAGGGAAGATATTCCCTATCGAGTGACAACCTAAAACGCACTATAATTTTGAGAAATAGGTTGAAGTGCTTTGGTTTCGGTGAGAAACTAACAAGAATTACCTCTTTAGCAGATCCTAAGTGGGATGAGGAGGAAAGAGAAGACTTCAACGAAATGAATGATGGCGTTACAGATCTTGATAATGACAGTGATGATGCCTAAAGCGATCTTATAAGATATGTTATAACCTAGATACCCGCCGACAGACGGGTACTTTTAGTAACTATATACGAATTCTACCCGTTTATTGGGCGGGTAATTCTACCCGCGACTACCCGTACCCAGTACTGGCTAGATACGATATTATTCAATCACAAACTCTTCTACTTCCTACCTGTATATTGGTGAGATGTTTGGAGCTAGCTAACGAGCATATCTATTAGATGGATGTAAATTTCGACTTTACTTGAATCTTTGGAACGAATGGTTTTTATGTTTTGGTGTCATTTACGGGCTTATCTTTTTTTTTAGAGGGGATAAGACAAACAAATAAACCACAAACCAAAGTCATCTTCACTTATGATAACATGTAAACCGCCAATTGCTAAAAACATGGTATGAACGACGTATAGCCTTGAGCAGTTTACCGATGAATTCGTCTTACTAACTCTTATATGTTATTGGTTCCATTTACCATTGAACTTGAGTTTCAACGGTAAGTGAAAGACAATATTGTCAATTAGCCGCCCAAGAGACAAGGACTTTCCCTTGAAGAAAAGAAAACACGTCTGCTCAATTTTTTCCAAAATGAGTACTCCTTTTATAACATGAAAGAGTTGGAGAAACTGATCCCAAAGAGATGTGCTGGAATATCTCCTATGATAGTTAAGGAACTAGTTCAGCAAATGATTGACGAGGACGGGTTAATTTGCGTAGAAAAATGTGGTAATATTAATGTATATTGGTGTTTCAAAAATCAAATAAAACAAAAGATATACGATGATTGCAAACGGATTTCCAAGGTAATTGAAACTAGAACAGTTGAGATCAATGAAATGAAAGACAAGTTAAATATTACAAATGAGACTCAAAGATGTCCACAACTGATGGGTACCAATGGTGAAATTCTATTTTCAAGAAAAGAACAGTTGCAAGTAAATAATGAAATAGTAGAAGAGACCAAAAAGTTGCAAATTGAGTATAATAAAATTTCGCAAATTAGGTGGAATAAACAAACGATTGAGGATAAGAGGCGAATGCTATCGATGAACTCGGGAACTTTGGAAATAATTACGGATAATATTGAAATTTTGGTTGGGTATTTATGCAAAAGGTTCAACATCGAGCCCAGACAACTTAGAAAAGAATTAGAAATCCCTGAAGAGTTTGAAGAGATCACTATTTGAAAAAATTGCAGGAAGGGAGAAACAAAAGCTGTTAATTATTTATTTATTTATCCTATTCTATATATTATTGATGAGTATGAGTCTTGATATGCTGATTCAAATTATCACTTCTGCTAAATTTTTTACCGCAAATGTGACAATCGAATGGTTTTTCGCACATATGTAAAGATCTCACGTGTCTTTTCAAATGTTCTTGTCTTTTAAATCTTCTATCGCAATATTCACACCCAAATTGTTTTGAAGCGTCCGGTATAGGAGATGGTTTACGACCCCTTGTCTTTGGCATTCCTATTTTTTTTCTTATCACCGAATTTGTATTTGCGTTTGCAGTAGCAGATGAGATGGCTGATATAATAGATGGTGATGACTTGGAACTATTATTTGTGGAACCAAACACTGTAAATTGTGAGATGGGTTCGATATCTATGTGAGCATCATCATCGTCATCAGCAGGATCGTCTTCGTGGTCACATTGATCACCATAGTGATCACAGTGTTCATGATATGTTGTTGAATTTGTAAGTAGTTCTGATGGGTTGATAACAATGTTAGAGTCAATTTCTTCTACAATTATATCGTCACCATTAGTGAAAATATCTGCAACTTCTTCTTCCTCTTCGTCAGTTAAAAAAGTAGAGGAAGATCTTCTCCTCGTTATAACATTGTTGTTCTTCTTCTTTGATGGATTTCTATTCCAAAAGTATTTTCTTTTGACAATTGGTTCTTCATGTAATATAGCTTCATTATTTGCATTACCATTAGTACTGTTATTATTATTATTACTATTACTATTATTGTTATTATTATTACCACTACTACCAAAGATGTTTAGTTTGAAAAAATCCTTAACTTTCTTTTTAGAAGGTTGCTGTTGTTGATCTGATATTAACGGCTCAATACCATTGTACATATCAATCAAAGGATTGTGATCCTGTACAAGTGTATGATCCCCCTGTTGTTGTTGATCTTGTTGATCATAATTCATTACGTCGAGGTTAACGTCGAACTCAAACATTTCGTTATTATTACCCATATTCATTGCCATCTCATTTTTTATAGGAGGATGCAATTCGTCATCACTCATCATAATTATATCATCATCATTATTGTTAGCATTTTCACGTTTTCGTTCATCACTATTGGTATGTTTACCAAAATACTCATATTCGTAATAACCAGCGTTATCGACATTATACTCAGATATCGATAATCTTCGGCTATTGTTAGTTATAAGTTTCTTATTTCCCATTGAAATAGTTTCTAAATTTAGAAAATCTTCAAACACGTTACCATTGCCATTGGTATTTGTAGTCGTTGTCCTCTGAATGGTGTTATTATTGTGACTGACAGAATTTTCAGTAATCATCGTATTACCAGTCAAATCATTATTAACAGCAGCGTTACTACTTTCGTCTTGTTTGGGTATCAATTGTAAATTGAAATGATTATCATCCATTGTGTAGTTTACATTCATTCCTAAACTAACAACTGTACCATTAGACTCGACCCGTTGCAACTGAAATACGGACATATCGATCTATGCTTGTGAATATATCTTAGAGCAGCAACCACAACTAGATCACAGCAACAAAACGAATGATTAGAATTGATATATTTTATATATATATACCTTCAATCCGATTATTATCTCCGGGAAAGTAATCCAAAGTAACAACCTTTTGTTTTTCCTCTCTTCTATATAATCTGATAAGCCTTTTTTTACTTACCCTCTTGATTGCGTGATATAATCTCTCACTTAGCAACGACCACTCGGGCTCTTATAAGTTCTGTTTTTTGCCAGGGCGAAAAACCAAATACAGAAATAAACAACTACCAAGCAAAGAGCCTACATAAACAAATAAATTCGTTAGATCACCTGGTAAAACGCGGCTAGGGGAAAAACCCACAACATCAAGAAGCAATTAATTATATATATATATAAATATATATACAGGTTTACTAATCACGCACCATTCGGGTAACCCGAACAAATAAGATACCTGCAGTGGCAGCTATTGTGACGTTTTCATTTACCTTCAATTCTTTGTTGCTGTACGCCGGCATTAAGACAACCCGAGAGATTTTATCCGTTGCAATTTAAACTTTTCCACAGCAGATCAAAAGAAAAGCGCAGGGTAGTTAAGGAGTTACATAACCGAAACGTCTCCAACTACCCTTGCACCGAGATACTCTCTTTGAGATCTTGTATGTTCCTCACATTACCCACGTCTATACTATATACATGTCAAATATTAGCTTGTACAAACACCGGGTAAAAGCGCCTTGCTGGCCTTGTCACCCAATTAAGGAAAAACATGGAACGTAAACACCTAAGCCCCCAACATTCCCGGGGCTGGCAGTACAAATCGAGCACGTGAGCAGCGCTGCTGTTACCCGGGCAAAGTATCCACAGTTGCAACAAAAGTGAGAGGAGCCACAATAAGAAATCGCACGTTTTGCGCTCGCACCGACGTGACTCAAACGGAGACAGAGCCAGATACCCAGGTTATAAGGCCGGTTGTCTCACAGTTGGTTTTTGAGAGACGGTGTTATTTTTTACTGTAGTGGTGGTGATCGGTATTATGATTGTCGTCTTTAACCTATATCTTCTTGAAACGGCAACATAAAGTGTGGATATATATAACGTATACGTTTTACAAGAAGAGCTGTAACTATACTATTCTGTAGTTGAGTATTACAATATAAGAGCATTTAGGAAAGATAACGATGGTGAACGATTTTAAACCGACATTAACTTCAGGTTTGGTTACCAACTTGGAGATCAAAGATAAGCATGGTGCATCGATTCATCCTTTGTATCTTTCAACGACTTTTAAAGTTGATTTAGATAATGAGGAGGGGCAAGCTTATGATTATTCGAGATCGGGGAATCCAACACGTTCTTTTGTGCAGTTTCAAATTGGTAAACTTTATGAGGTTCCTGGAAATCAGGTTCTTGCTGTTAGTAGTGGTATGAGCGCCTTGGATTGCATTTTTCGTGGGTTGGTACTTTCAAATTCTACTCATCTTCCAACGATCATTGCTGGTGATGATTTATATGGCGGTAGTAATCGTCTTTTAGCATATTTTGACACTAAATGTCATGCTCGTTCTGTTCATGTTGATACGGCTGATTTTCAAAGATTTACCACAGTTTTCCAATCTTTTGATAAAGTGGATTGTGTTCTTTTGGAGTCTCCAACAAATCCAATGTGTAAAGTTGTTGATATACCAAGAATCGTTAAATATATTAGAAAAGTATCTCCATCAACATTTATAATTGTTGATAATACTATGATGAGTGGTTTGAATTGTAATCCAATCAAATTGGATTGTGATGTGGTATATGAATCCGCAACGAAATACTTGAATGGTCATCATGATATTATGGCAGGTATTATCGTTACCAAGACCGCTGAAATCGCTCAAGACATTTATTATGTTATCAATGCTACTGGTGCGGGGTTGTCTCCAATGGATGCGTGGTTGTTAAATCGTGGTTTGAAGACATTAAGCGTTCGTTTGTACCAACAACAATATAATGCAATGGTATTAGCACAATGGCTGGAGGACAGTTGTGGTTTCAAACCAAATAAAAACAATCAAAATTTGAAGACAAGATACGTTGGTTTGAAATCGAATCCAAAATTCCAATTGCATAAATCTTATAATAATGGTCCCGGTGCCGTACTGGCATTTGAAACAGGTTCTTTAAAACATTCGTTTGGCATTGTTTCTTCAAAAGCATTGAAAATCTGGTCAGTTACCGTCTCGTTCGGTTGTGTAAATTCGGTTTTATCTCTACCCGGCAGAATGTCTCATGCATCAATAGATCCTGAAGTTAGAAAACAACGTGAATTTCCTGAAGATATAATCAGACTATGTGTTGGTATCGAAGATACAGTAGATATACAACAAGATTTATTGCATGCGATGATAGATGCTGATGTAATAGAACTGAGAGATAATGGTAAAACGCTTTATAATAAATTGAATGGCCACTTAGCTGCAAATACTATTGGTCAACACGGTTATAAGCAAAAGAATATCTATGAACAATTTTATGGTCAAGATATTATTGAAAATGATATCAAAATGAATCATAGATGCTTAAAATTGTAACTCAAAAATATTGCAGCACTTGAACCATCATTTATAATTAGCTATTTAAAATATAGTACTCTAACTTGAACTTGAAGCCCAGATCCGAAGCCGGACGGAAATTATAACGAAGAATGTGCGAAGGAAAACTAATCTTTATATTTCATTCGAGATAAGCAAACATACAAATCAACCGATGGATGACCAAAAGAAAACTATTTTATTCATTGCATCTCCTAATGAAAACTCTGAGATACTAAACTTGCAAAGTTTCAAAGAAGAGTTTGGCATTTTACATCATCAACTTTCAACAAAGGAAACTTTTCTAAATTTTCTAAGAGATCATGCAAACGATGGTATTGTGGCAATTTACTGTGGATATCCAGCGTTTCATCCAATTGGAGGGCTTACTCATGACATCATTGAGCATGAATTCTTCCCACGTAAGCAATTGAAATGTATAGCGCTTTGTTCAAGAGGATATAACGGTATCGATCTCGATGCGTTACGCAGAAACCAAATACAACTATACAACTATCAAGACGAGGACGACGACGATAGAGGAAAATATATATCAAATTTCGCGAAAAATCAAGTCGGAAATGATGTTGCGGATTGTGTTATGTGGCACGTCTTGGAAGGGTTTAGGAAATTTTCATTCCAACAAAAGATACTGAGAAAAGATGCTGACACGCTTATTGCCAGAAATCATGTAGCAAAGAAAGAAAAAGGGTTTTCATTCGGTCATGAATTAAGCAACGATGGAACGTCCTTTGTAAAATCGCCAAGAGGTAAAAGATGTTTAATACTGGGGTTAGGTGGCATTGGTAAACAAATCGCATACAAATTACATTACGGATTAGGTATGGAAATTCATTACTGTAAAAAAAATGAGGATACCGATCTCACTAAGACTTATGATTGGAAATTTCATAGATTAGACCAAACCTTGAATAACAAGTTATATCAATTCAATACAATTATAGTCGCGTTACCCGGCACTAAAGAAACTGAACATTTAATAGACGATAAGTTTTTATCACACTGTGACGGACCAAGCTTAACTTTAATAAACGTCGGTAGAGGTTCGATTCTAAACATGGATCACATTGAAAAAGCATTGCAAACCGGTCAACTGAGACACTTAGGATTGGACGTATTTTACAATGAACCAGTAATCGATGATCTGCTCTTAACTCTCGATGATCGGGCCACCATTACACCGCATATAGGGAGTAGCACCAAGGAAGTATACTATCAAAGTTGCGAATATGCACTTGCCAACATAATCAAAGCTGTCAATGGATCCAACAACGACTCTCTTTCGCGTGCTGTTTGATCAAATGCGATGCTGTCAAGATGTCATCCCACGCTTCAACTCCGGGGCTTTTTCAACATTACCGGATTCCGAATATTCAAATTCCCGGAGACGGAGCAGGTCAAAAATCATTGGCGGTTATCGTGCTGTGAAAAAGTGGAATATCAATTGATTGGATTTGGTCAGCCATCTTGGAAAAGCAAACGATTAACCTCTTACCTTCTTGAGCTAAACAGGAGCAAACAAGCCCCATTATGTTCACCGTGATGGGCACGCTAACCAAGTGAGAAATGATGATATAAAAAGGACAAGTATTTCCCCATTCTTTTCAAGTTTGTAAAATGTGTATGTAACTCATGTAAATAGTAATTATGTGTAAGAAAGAAGAAAGATGATATAGCTTCACTGATCAGATATAAATGAGAATGACAAGAGCAAGTGAAAAAAAAACTATCACTGTGGGTATCAATGGGTTTGGTCGTATTGGTCGATTAGTTTTACGGGCGGCATTGAAACATCCAGATATTCAGGTGAAAGTAATCAATAATCCTTCTACTACCTCTGAGTACGCGGCATATCTGTTCAAATACGATTCTACTCATGGTAGGTATGAGGGTGAAGTAACCTTTGATAATGACTCGATCAGTATTACTCCACCACCAACGATGGAAGGCGCCCGTCCTTCACAAAGAATCATACTATCACATCAAAGAGAGCCAGAAGATATTCCATGGCATGAAAATGGTGTTGAGTACGTTATTGATGCGACAGGAATCTTCAAAGAGTTGAATACTGCCAATAGGCACAAAAACGTTAAACGTGTTATCATAACAGCTCCTTCGAAGACAGCACCAATGTATGTTTATGGTGTCAATCATGAAAAGTACGATCCTTCAAAAGATTTTATTATTTCCAATGCTTCTTGCACCACCAACTGTTTAGGGCCATTAGTTAAATGTTTACACGAAAATTTTGTCATTGAAGATGCATTGATGACTACTGTTCATGCTACGACTGCATCTCAAAAAACAGTTGACGGTACTTCTTCCGGTGGTAAAGATTGGAGAGGTGGTAGATCATGCCAAGGTAATATAATCCCTTCTTCCACCGGTGCTGCCCAGGCTGTTACTAAGGTTTTACCTGATTTGGAGGGTAAGATTACTGGAATCTCTATCAGGGTCCCAACAATTAACATTTCGTTACTCGATTTGACTTTTCGTACAAAGAAAGATACGTCATATGAAGAAATCATTAAGACATTGGAAAATCACTCTAAGACAGATTTAAAAGGTATATTAGGCGTTACCCATGACGCAGTGGTATCATCAGATTTCACTTCTGACCCAAGATCTTCGATCGTTGATGCAACCGCTGGAATTGAGTTAAACAAAAATTTCTTCAAGATTTGTAGTTGGTATGATAACGAATTCGGTTATTCTTCACGAGTGGTCGATCTATTGAGACATATAGCTCATTCCGAGTTGAAATAGAACTTTCTTCGAATATTTAACTATATATTTATTGTTTTAACTTTTTCACCAATATACTACGTTTTTTTCTTTTTCATATGATATGCGGGAATCGCATGGCGAGAGAATTGATGCGGCGGCTCCAAGAGTTGCCGTTAGCTTTTTTCGTTCCTTTGACTCATCAGTATATATATAATCATTCACCTTTTCAGCATGTATACCATATATTAAATAAAGCCACAGTAGTCGTAAGCGTATCAGCGGCCTTTAATACAAAAATGACAAGAGAAGATGTCAAACATCCCAAGGTGCTCGAGGCTACAACTACCACGGTAACCTTTACCAATGAGGATGAACAGAACTCGAATCTCAATGCAGAAGATAAGATCCATATTGAAGAGGAAAAGGTCAACGAGAAATCTTCTTCATCTTACAGGAAAGCTATACAACTCTTTCTAAAATTTTCGCGCAAATTAGATTCATTAGGTGTAGAATCAACTGGTATTGAAAGAATATCCCCATATGAGCGAGGAACATCAAAAAGACAATTTTTGCACGTAGCAGGACTATGGTTAAGTGCAGCAGGTGGATTATCATCAATGTCCTCCTATTTTTTGGGTCCATTATTATTTGAGCTCTCGTTCAAGCAATCGTTAGTATCAGGTATAATTTCGATGATGATCGGATGCATCGTTGCAGCGTATTGCTCGATTATGGGTCCTCAATCTGGTTGTAGACAAATGGTAACAGCGAGATACCTGTTTGGATGGTGGTTCGTGAAATTCATCGCTTTGGCTTCTATTATTGGTGTCATGGGTTGGTCTGTTGTTAACTCTGTCGTTGGTGGGGAAATGTTAGCCTCCATATCTAACGAAAAAATTCCGTTATGGGTCGGTATCGTCATCGTTACTGTTTGTTCTTTCTTGGTGGCAACGTTTGGTATCAAACACGTTCTTAGAGTGGAAACTTATTTTTCTATCCCTGTTCTAGCGTGCTTTCTGTTGTTGTACATTTCCTCTAGCGACAAATATAGTTTGATCAATGACTTCAACAACAGTGATGTTGATCCTTTGACTATTAAAGGTAACTGGTTGAGCTTTTTTTCCCTTTGCTACAGTATAACATCCACTTGGGGATCTATTACTGCGGATTATTATATTTTATTTCCAGAAGACACCCCAAAATATCAAGTTTTTCTTTTAACGTTCTTTGGTACCTTTGTTCCAACTCTATTTGTCGGTGTCCTTGGGGTAATCTTGGCTGCTATTGCTGCTTCTTACCAACCTTGGAATGATGCGTACGAATCTTATGGTATGGGAGGTCTATTACATGCAGGCTTTGAACGCTGGAATGGCTTTGGTAAATTTTGTGTTGTTGTCTTGATCTTGAGTTTGATCTCTAACAACATCATCAATACGTACTCTGCTGCTTTCTCTATTCAGCTATCATCAGTCTTTGCAGCTCGCATTCCTCGTTGGTTCTGGTGCATCGTTTGTACCGTAGTGTACTTAGTGTGTGCTCTCGTGGGACGTAATCACTTCAGTACCATTTTAGGTAATTTCCTACCAATGATTGGTTATTGGATCAGCATGTACTTTATCATTTTACTGGAGGAGAATGTGATATTCAGGAAATACTTTTCATATATGTATACTAAGGAGTTTCCTATCGATGCTAATTCAGATGATGACGTTATGGAACAACATGAGAAAAATGCAAGTTCTCTTCAGGTTGGATCTTCATCCAAGATGAAAAGAAATGTGTTTATTCATCAACTCAAGAGAAGAAGTATGGTCAACAAGCATGGGTATAATTGGGAAATGTGGAACAACTACGAAGTTTTGACACATGGTTACGCTGCGACTTTTGCGTTCTTATGTGGTGTCGCAGGTGTTGTCGTCGGGATGGCCCAAGCATACTGGATTGGACCTCTAGCCGCCAAATTTGGTGAATATGGTGGTGATATTGCCATGTGGTTAAGCATGGCATTTTCAGGTTTAGTATATCCTGCATGTCGTTATTGGGAGTTACGAAAGTTCGGTCGTTAATAAATAGAGCAACGACGAACTGGAAGGCTTCAAGAAACAGCAAATTATCTGTCTTTTATTATAGAATATTTAATATAATAGTATATTTTAAATATGTACTATTTGTGTTCACAAACCACGTGATGCATAGCCAATTATATTTTGGTATTTTTTTCAATTACGTGTGGCGCGATGAAAAAATCACCATACTTCTATAAATTTTTTTGAATCTCCTATGATAGTAAGAACTGCGGAACCCGAGAAAACCGTGCGAGTTGTACGGTACCTGTAAAGTATCTTTAAATTTATTTAATTGAAAGACTTACAAAGGGATTCTATTTGCTTTAACATCCTTCATACGCTAGATTTTTAATTTTTAAAGTCAAGTAACACATATATACTTGATCAAGTACGCAAGTATACAATAACAAGAGTATGTTTTTCAACAATTAGATACGGATGCGCGACACCTTTTTAGGAATGAAAAAAGGATTAATAAATGTATTGCTGATGATTCTCACAAACAACCTTGGAAACAAACAATGTCCGATGTTGATATAATCCCAGAAGTTGACAACGAGTTGTATTCAAATCGTCGATCATAGCTATGAGATCCTTTTTGCTAGATTTTGAAGAGGCATGTCACCCCGCGTCATGGAGTTATCGGATAAGAATAACATGACATATTGGGAACATGCAAAGAATATAGTGCTGTTTGTGAGATTGTGCAACTTTTCACCTTTTCCTTTTCCCTTCGTGCTGCTGCTTGTTAAAATGTAAGATTTACTAACCCATATCTATAATCAGAAAATGTTATCCCTACGTCAATCATTAAGATTTGTAGCTCCAGCTACCAGAGCTTTCACTACTTCAAGGGCTGTTTTACAAACAAAAAACGTTGCCAAGACCGCTCAAACGTTGTCTGAAGTTAACGGTCCTGACACTCTTGTTGGTCCAGGTGCTCAACCAGGTACAGTTCCAACTGATTTGGAACAAGCTACCGGTTTAGAAAGGTTGGAACTTTTGAGTAAACTAGAAGGTATTGAACTTTTTGACCTAAAACCATTGGATGCTTCGAGAAAAGGAACTATTGCCGAACCAATTATCGTTGAATCATATGATGACTACCGTTATGTTGGTTGTACCGGTTCTCCAGCTGGAGCTCATACTATTATGTGGTTGAAGCCAACTTCCAAACAAGTTGCCAGATGCTGGGAATGTGGTTCCGTTTACAAATTAAATCCAGTCGGTGTTAAGACCGATGATGACCATCACCATTGATCAGTTTGAATCCATCAAGAATTTTTAACGAACATATACAAACAAATTAAGGAAACTCTAAGATACAAATTAAGACCTCAAGCGTTTATCCAGTTTGTTCAATGCTTTTTTTTTTATTTATTCCATTCATTCTATTAGATTCTTAAGGTTTATATTTAATACCATTGTTTTCAAGGACCAAAACGAAAGAACAATCATTAAAAGATAATAGGTAATTCATCAGGCTTCAATGAACCTTACCAAATAACAGAAACCAGCAAGCCTTCAATCATATTATGTTATGATATACTATTATTCATAGTTACTTATTTACTATACACTACTATTTTTATTATTCGTACACAAAAAGGAACCCCAAAAGATCATCAATTATCCGAAAGCCAGCTTATCTATCAATCGCATGCTTCATTATCGTCGTGTTTTTGGTTCGTAATAGCTACTTGATGGTCAAGCAAGAGAGTATAATCCATCGATGACTGCTTCTTCCATCTCAACATCCGTACACTCTCAGACATCCGTACATCCAAACGAAGTACTCTCTACTTTTTTGAGATTGACCGCGATGAAAGCCGTCTGAATTGCGCGTACCGCTCTGCCACCGACGCAACACTGCGGCCGTCATTCCCTCTGGAGAGATTGCCGCCTTTCGCCTAGCTTGGTCTGCCAACCTGGAATGGGCTCATCCCTGCTGGACGGGACGATGGAATTCCAGACGCGATCTCGCACGCCCGCCCTTCGTAGCCTTCCCCCACCGCAAAGCACCGTTGGTTGGTGAGGTGCCAAATTCTCTAAACTACGCATTGCAATGATGGCTACCGCTCTCAAAAGTATATAGTGAACGTTACCCAAATTTTTAGATCTTGATTGTTAACTTCAAATCATAAAAAGAACCATAGTCTTTAATAGTATGTGACAGGACAGTTTAAAATTGAAATAGCAAGCAGGAAATATGGATAAAGAAATGAAATTGGTACATGTGGAATAGTTGAGGGATCATTATCATTTTGAGAACGCAAGATGTATACGATAAAAGCAGTAAGAGGGCATTGTGGAGGTGTTATACACACAGTTTTATTTTCTTTACCCATTGCTTACTTAATTTACCACCGAATTTTTTTACTAACATGAATATCATTATGTTGTTTTTTCATCAGGTATAGTCAAAAATGCCAAAGAAGAGAGCTTCCAACGGTAGAAACAAGAAAGGTAGAGGTCACGTCAAACCAGTCAGATGTGTTAACTGTTCCAAGTCTGTTCCAAAGGACAAGGCTATCAAGAGAATGGCTATCAGAAACATTGTTGAAGCTGCTGCCATCAGAGATATGTCTGAAGCTTCTGTCTACGCTGAATACGCTTTGCCAAAGACCTACAACAAGTTGCACTACTGTGTCTCTTGTGCTATCCACGCCAGAATTGTCAGAGTTAGATCTAGAACCGACAGAAGAAACAGAGCTCCACCTCAAAGACAAAGATTCAGCAGAGACAACAAAGTCTCTCCAGCTGATGCCGCTAAGAAGGCTGTGTAAGTATAGCATTAGAATGATTATCTTAGTTTAGCCCTTTACGTATTACTTACTACAACTGGTATCTTACTATTAAATATATGCAAGAGAAACTGAAAACGTGACCCGATTACGTCATATGTGTCACATGACATGCGTCGTCCGAAGTGACAACGTCTTAGGCGAAAAAAAGTTTGCCACCCCTTAGCAGCTTTTCTCGTCTTCTGAAGTTCCCTCGTTAGAAATTTTTGTTGTCTCTCCCTTTAAATTTGCAATGTTGAAGATTGCACCGTCCAATTGAGCTTTCAGGATTCTTGATAAGTAGGAAATTTTTTTTTAGTTGTACGATTTTCGATAGGAAACGGATTGAGCGATTTGAGACTAGGAATCTTACAATTAGTCCATCTGATTGATTTTCAATTAGCTCTTTAGGTTTGTTTCTGTCAGTATATTTTGTGTTATCATAAAAGGATCCGCTCGCTCAAAAGCTGTCCGCCACCCCCCCTCCCCTTGACAAACATCCATCTTCCATTTTCTCTGAAAACAGATTGTTCCCAGTATATTGAGTAACTACTGTCAACCCCATCATTATAGGCTAGTTAGGTGGAAGAAAGAAACGGATTGATAGATTTGGATTGTCGCTTTGTAATAGCCATCCACTACTCTGCGGGTTAATTTCAATACATAGAATAAAGCTTGCGTTGCATGAACTGAAGCGGGGTCGAGTTAATTTTTTGTGCTTTTACTTTTAGATATTAATACGATCTGTCGTTTGGTTTTCTTCATTTTTTGAATGGCACAAGACAATTTTGACTTCAAGTTCAGTCAATGCTTTGGTGACAAGGCAGATATTGTTGTTACAGAAGCCGATATAATCACTGCTGTTGAGTTTGATCGCTTAGGAGATTACTTAGCTACAGGTGATAGAGGTGGACGTGTTGTTTTATTTGAAAGGAATAACAGCAAACATTGTGAATATAAATTTTTGACTGAATTTCAAAGTCACGATGCAGAATTTGATTATTTAAAATCATTAGAAATTGAAGAAAAGATCAATCAGATCAAATGGTTACGACCAACTCAACGATCCCATTTCTTATTGAGTACAAATGATAAGACCATAAAACTCTGGAAAATTTATGAAAAAAATGTGAAACTAGTTAGTGAAAACAATTTATCGGAAGGTTTATCAGTTCCAAGGTATGCTGGCATTGCCAATAATGGTAATGGCTCAGCTAAAGCTGTACTGTCTTTACAAAATCTGAGATTACCAAGATTATCACAACACGATAAAATTATAGCTGCTGCTCCAAAGAGAATATATAGCAACGCTCATACCTATCATATCAATTCCATATCTGTGAATTCTGATCAGGAAACATTTTTAAGCGCTGATGATTTAAGGGTCAATTTATGGAACCTTGATATCCCAGATCAAAGTTTCAATATTGTAGATATCAAACCTGCTAATATGGAAGAATTGACAGAGGTTATCACAAGTGCAGAATTCCATCCAGAACACTGTAACTTATTCATGTATTCCTCATCTAAAGGTACCATAAAGTTATGTGATATGAGACAAAATGCATTGTGTGATTATAAGACGAAGACATTTGAAGAATTTTTGGACCCAATCAATCATAATTTTTTCACAGAAATAACTTCATCGATATCAGATGTCAAATTTAGTCCCAATGGTCGTTATATTGCATCTAGAGACTATTTGACCGTTAAAATCTGGGATATTAATATGGAAAATAAGCCATTGAAAACTATAAATATCCATGATCAACTCAAAGAAAGATTGAGTGATACCTATGAAAACGATGCAATTTTTGATAACTTCGAAGTATGTTTCAGTGGTGATAGCTCAAGTGTAATGACTGGTTCTTACAATAACAATTTCATGATTTATCCAAATGTAATAAATACAGGTGACGATGCCACTGGTGTGGTCAAGACATTTAATGATAGCAATAGCTCTATTAATTTCAATAGTGATGGTAGTAGCAAGAAACTTCCTAAAGATAAAGACAATGGTAGTAATAATAACAATAATATTAATAGTAGTGGACCAATTAGTACCAAAATGGGAAGTAAAGGAAGCAGACGGAAAAATAGTAATAGTAGCCGAACAAGTAGTGATGAAAATGCAGGTGTTAATGAAATTGTACTACAAGCTGACAAAACCGCTTTTAAAAGTAAAAGGTTTGGTTCGCTAGCACAAAGATCGGCAAGAAATAAAGATTGGGGTGACGACATTGATTTTAAAAAGAGTATTTTACACTTTTCATGGCATCCAAGAGAAAACAGTATTGCCATCGCCGCTACAAATAATTTGTTCATTTTTTCTGCATTATAATAATTTCATTTTATCCCTTTTTTTACATTACATTTTTGTCTCTTTCTATTGCTCCTATTAATATTTGTATTTTTTATCCATTGCCATATTATCATATTTCGCAACCATCTTACAGTCAGCATCACCATGAACATTCAAAATACCAAGATATATGAACAGCTTGACGTTTATTCTTCCTTTAAATGCGATTTAATTAAACTATACATATATTCAATGGCAGCTTTAAGTACAAATATTTTTCATTTTCATAGAGATCTCTCTCTCACATTGAGCTGCATTCACATGTGAAACTAACTGTTCAATTAGAAATTTTATTCTTAGTAAAAGATAAGTTAGAAAAAATATAAATATTATCAAAATAAAATGTCATGCCCCCACATTGATTGTTTGTTGTTGTAATTGCTTATTCTTTTAGTTTTTACTTTCGTTTTCGTTATTCCGTATAACCATTCAATTACTTTCAACATGTCTGTTAACGATTGGATTCCAAAACAATGTCTTGTCACCATCACCCCAGAAAAATGGTCTAGTTCTGATATTTTGGTATTCGTAATCTTTTGGCCATTCTGAATCAGGAACATGCTTCAGATGTTGACGATGGTCATAATGTTCCTTTTCAACAAAGTAAGTGTTAACGGTGGCCAAAGCAATAGCTGGGAATGCAACAAACATGGTAATTTTAAACCAGAGACCAGAAGTACCTTTGGCATGTTCTGCTGTAGCCTCTATAGAGTGCTTGAAGGCTTGAGCAGCAGCCTTATTGGCAGGACCAAAAGCTGGTTCTAAAGCATGTGGAGGTAGTGTAGCGTACTTTCTTAGAGTTTGTCTAAACATAGTGAATGGTTTTTTGTATAAATGAGTTTAGCTATCTAGATTTAATCTATTTGAAGTGTGAAAGGTTGATGAAGCAGGTCAATTCAAAAATCTGCTCGACCATCCCATACTCGTACTCCATCCAATGCACTCCTTGCCCAAGGATCGTTCGGCTCGCGACCGATAGAAACGAAAACAAAAAAGAGCTGAGAAGTTCGAAGAAAAAAAAAGCGTGACTTTTTTTATGCTAAATGATTGGGCGAAAGTCACGTGAACACAAGCAATTTAATTCACATCCTTAGCTGTATGATAGGAGCCAAAGTACCGTATTACACCGACATTATGAGCTTAGTCTTCTTAGTCGTTCCATATCGTGGCATTTCATGCATGTATCTTATGGGATATGGAAACCCATACATTGCATAATGATGCGTCGGTTTGAGGTCTTAGGATCGTCCCTTTTTGATGTAATAAATAACATGGTTAACTATAATAGGTTGAAAAATATGGAATGTGGAGCAATCGATAGCTATATTTGGTTGCATGGAAATTTGTTTCGAATGCTAGGAGATCAATGATATCGAGAGGTGCAGTAAATGCTCAAGATGTTCCTGATGACAGTGCGGTTGTTATGATTAGCACTATGATTTTTCCGTTATTATGGGCCTCGTATACAAAGACCCTTGCTGAGGAAGGTATGAGCTTACTATCTTTCTTACCGGAGTATATGGTCTGGAGCGGTTACACTTATTGTCTTCTAGATTTGCTTTAGCCCTTGTGGTTTTGTTCTGCTGTTGCTGTTTCTTATGTTGAGAAACGTTCTGCGATGCGATATTGTCATTTGTTATAGTGGATTGCTGTGAATTGGACAAAAGTTCCTCATATTTTCTTTTCACGTCCAATTCATGGATACAAGAGCCGTTAAGTTGGTTGCCTATGGTAAACCAGCCGGGTCTAACGTTGTGTGCTCTTCCAAAAATTTCCAATTTTCTAGCATGTGGACCGACTAATCTCTCGATCAGCCCATAGAGTTCATCGGGCTTTCTGCTTGTTTCTCGAGTTGTAGAGACAATCAAGTCTGTGTCGATATGTCTATTAACCCATAACGGATTTCCCTTGAGACCTACTAGCAGATGCTCCTTGGAGTGGTTGAACCAATGACCAGTACGCCCAGTAACAATAGTTCGACCCAACTGGTTCGTTTTAATCCAAGATATCTCATGGACAACGCTGTAGCCCCACTTTTTTAAGGAATCTTTGCCTAAGTCGATAGCACGACCAGTCACCCACAAGAACAAAATGCCTTCTTCTTGTAGTTGATCTAATGGTAGCCCTAGTAATTCAATGTCGTTACAAGTACCATAAGGTAAATTCATGTGAATATTCCAGGCTGGATCTGCAATTACTGCAGAGAATTTCCCAAGAATGTTGAAATCAAATTTTCTTACATCGCATTGTATCCATTGCTCAGGTAACTGTGTTTTGACCACATCAGCGCAGCAATTACCGTGAGTGTAAAATGGCACCTGCCTTCGTGCAAGAATTTGTTCGTTGGCCAAATTTGCTTTTGCAGCCGCATTTTCTTTCGCATTTTCTGGAATGTATTGCAAGTAGTGAATATATCGGCATGAATTAAGCTTATGACACGTATCTAAATACGAGCAGTCTCCCAGGGTCAAATCAGTTTGTGGCTTTATATTAGGCACATAGTGAATGTTGCGTTGTACGCAAGCCATCAAACCTGGACAATTAGCTTCTGCTTTATTTAGTTTCTCCCTTTGCATCGAAACAATTTTCTTGCTTATTACTTGGACTGCATTAGATAATAAAAAGGCATGCTTTTCATCTCCGCAGACGGCAATATATTCTGCCACTGGCATAGTCTGATTCGCTCTTTCCCTACCTAGCTGAAAGGAGGCGGGCTCAACATCCAGCGAATTTTGCAATTGACTCAATAGAGTGTGGCGTAGCAGACCTTTGCCATTCCAGCCTGGATCCATATCTAAAGATATCATTAGCCTATCAAGAAGGGACTTCTCCTTTTCTGACTTTTTTGATTGCAGAATCTCTTTTTCTCCAGCAACATAAGCAACTACCTTGTTTCTACTCTGAACAAGCTCTAAAGAAGCTACATCAATGAAATCCAACCTTCTGCACTCCTGATATATGGTTGATTGCTCTTGGAGTAACAATGACCCCGGCACGACGTTGGCAATATCCATCATGTCTTGTAGGAATTTCGAAAAAGATGACCTGGTAAAGTTGTCTCTTTTATATTGTTGATCCACCCAATACAAGGAGCAAATGTCCCTGAGATCACCGAGTAGCGGCTGCGTTAGCAACTCATTATGATTATCGATCAAGAATTTGACCAAGTCTAAATTGATCATTATGATCCTTTTGCGGCTATTCTAAATTTGTTCCTTATTCAGTTGTTATGATAAAGGTTTTATTATGGCGCTTTAGTCAGGCCCAAATTCTTCAACGGCAAAGGTGCTGTCGGGTGTTTTAGATACGTCTCAAATAAGCTGCATATAAATTTGGGCATAAAAATGCAGCCAGTAGGGATGCTTGAGATGTATATAATGTGCAAGCATGCCCGCATTTATTTAAGCTATGTATGACTAGCTTCTAAGTCACTTTTCCCTCGATTATCATCCTTTCGAAGCTGTAATTGCGAGGACAAACTACCGCTGTAATGGCGCATTCCCTAAACGGAATGGAGTGGAAAAAGCAGGCATTCTGCTACACAGATAAAAGTATGCTCGATTCTTCATAGTACTTATGACCCACAAGGAAGGAATAAATGCATTTCTCGTCATAAGTGAAACTTCACTACACTAACATACGATAATCGTGTAAAGTGATTTAAGAACATTGGATTTAGATTAAATCATTTGGTAGACCTTTTGGATTATCATTTAAAGGCGAAGTGTTTATGTAAGTGTATATGTCAATAAAAGTAGAAACGGCCAGAGGCGGTTATGTCAACTACATTCTCCTATGATATCAAGACAAAAAATGCACAACCTTTATTTGAGTTTGGATCCGCCTATTGTCCAAGAGTTTCTTATCATTTCAACCCCAAAGTATCAAACTATCACTATGGTGTAAGGCATCCAATGAAACCGTTTCGCCTAATGCTTACTGATCACTTGGTCTCTTCCTACGGATTACACAAAGTAATGGACCTCTATGAAACACGAAAGGCAACGAGAGAAGAATTGCTAGAATTTCATTCGGAAGATTACATCAATTTTCTTAATAAGGTATCACCTGACAATCTTAGCAAGATGCCCAGAGGCACCTTGGAGAAGTTTAATATTGGTGATGATTGCCCTATTTTCCAAAACTTATACAAGTACAGTACTCTGTATGCGGGTGCTTCATTAGATGCATCAAGAAAATTAATTAATTGTCAGTCTGATATCGCCATAAACTGGTCTGGAGGCCTGCACCATGCAAAGAAAAATAATCCTTCTGGATTTTGTTACGTGAATGATATAGTGTTGGCGATTTTGAATCTGCTTCGATATCATCCAAGGGTTTTATATATTGATATTGACTTGCATCATGGCGATGGTGTACAAGAAGCGTTTTATACTTCTGATCGCGTCTATACAATATCATTTCACAAGTATAACGGGGAGTTTTTTCCAGGAACTGGAAACTTCGATGAAATTGGGTGTGCAAAGGGAAAGCATTTTTCCATGAATGTACCATTGGAAGATGGCATAGATGATGATTCTTATATTAATCTCTTCAAATCGATTATTGATCCGCTCATCACATCCTATAGACCAACGGTAATAATTCAACAATGTGGTGCAGACTCTTTAGGCCATGATAGACTGGGGTGTTTCAACTTGAACATCAAAGCACACGGTGAATGTGTTAAGTTTGTGAGATCGTTTGGGATTCCTATGCTGGTGATCGGAGGTGGTGGTTACACCCCGCGAAACGTATCTCGGTTATGGACTTACGAAACAGGAATTTTAAACAATGTCTTATTACCCAAGGATATTCCTGATGAAATACCTTTTCGTAACTGGTTTGGGCCTGATTTCTCATTGTACCCTGTCCTTGATGATTTATATGAGAACAGAAATAGCAAGAAATATCTTGAGGACATTAGAATACGATGCTTAGAAAGTATAAGATATATGCAGGGAGCTCCAAGCGTCAGGATGGATGCGGAAATAATTCCTACTCATGATATCACGGGATTGACCCAAGAGGAAGACGAGCTGATACAGGAATTAGCTGAAAATGAAGAATCGTGGAGATTAAAGCAACTCGAAAAGGACAGCGGAAAATCAATATGACCTGACAGTTGATCATGTTTCGGTTTTTTGCCCGTATATCTTTCCTCAAAGTACGAATATAGGCAAAAACTGAAACTCTTAGAGTACTCCTTTACCCCGAAAATGTTACGACGCATCAGTTTTGTAGAACATCCCTCGCAATTGGCCCTCAGAAAAGGTGTCCAATTTGCTTGAAAATAAGCCTTTCTCTCGGTTTGGTAAATTCTGAACTGATTGGCGAGATAGTGAGGTTATATTTTGAGCTAGGTTTAGAGCAAGTTCTTACAGGACTCTATCGCTTTACTTAGAAACCAATATTTGAGTAAACAAATCTTGAGATTTGTCGCGCGTAAGGCAGTAATCTAGCAGACTGTATGGCACCGCTGCTTTTCATTTTTAATGATAGAAAGTCTTTCCAGCGTCATTTTGAATTGTGCCCAAGCAGACCCATTTTCATGCATCAAATGGACATATACGCATTCAACATATGCCTATTACAGATTGCCGTTCCTCTAGTAGAAAATCAAGATGCCCAAACGAAGGTGTCTTCGGATAACGTTTCAGAAAAATAGGTGCATATCACCTTATCAGATTCCAATAATGTTGATTCCTCTCCCCTTACAATGCCTTACCTTTACAACAACACCAATAGTAAAATGAGATTACAACTGGATAGCTCCTTAAGTGCATGCTTCGTCAAATTTTTTATAATTTCTTCATTTAGAGTAAACATCTGTCACTTCCTTTGGCAGCATCTCATACACACAATGCAACAAGATACAAACCATCGGTCCCTCACCACATGCATTGCGCTATCCTGAAATTTGAGATTCTCATGCTCTTCCAACAAATTGCTAATATAACTTCAAAATACTCTCTATCACTCTGATTACCGAAATTTCAAGTATCTAAGTTCGGCACAATAGCAGCACGTATTCATCAACATTTCAAACTTTCGTTTGTTTAGATAAATCCTGAGGCACAGACGCATTCCGGTGTATAGCTACGTCATAGTCACATTTATCCTAATTATATTATACTACACCAAATTTTTGATCTTTGTAAACATTTTTTGCACTATCCAAACTATGGCAACTTCTAGATTAAATAACTGCTCTCTCCTGTGTATAATCTATCGCAACTGGGTCAATAAATTATCTGTTAGATAGAAATTGTCCTAAGAGATTTCGCCAATAGAGCGCTTCACTATAAATAGCTTTCAGGGACTAAATTTGTTTGCTTAGAAGCCATTACTTGGACATAGCTTCCCAATCCGCTTTGTAACATACGTTGCCTCGTGTTTTACGCATTGATCTCGCTATAACATTGCAGCTTCTTAGGGTCTTGTAAGATTGTAACTTCCTTTCGATGAAGCTTAGAAACTAAAATGTTAACATGCTCTATATAGTGCGCACTTTACCATTGTGCTGAATACTGTCAAATTTGGTCATGCCTAATCAACTTTCAGTTTCTTGCACTTGCTTTAACGCAAGTTTGTATCCATCCGTCGTTTCAGTTAGTAAGCGATGATTACTTGAAACTTTGAATTGAAATAATTGCATGTAATGTTAATTCAATATTTCTGATTTGGGGTTCCATCTGCGATGTTTGGTACTTGGTAGGTTGCGATCAGGGCACTTAACATCGAATGTCGGAGATGGAAAATTAATCATCAGCGTGAAAGGGAATTCACTTTAGAATATTGGTAATCGGGAAGTAGAGAGGATTTATGATTTACTATACATGTTCAAAAATGCTCAAAGTTGATTGCTTGAAATTCGTAACACGTTCATTGTTGATGTTACTGGTCTTTAATTTATTGTGGAAAATGATTGGAAAGTACTTACTAATGAAACTACGGCAATGGCTTCTCAGCTGTGCAACAGGCGAGTGCAATAATATAATGTGGTGGCAGCAAATCCCCAAAGTGGAAAAGATGGTGTGGCTGCTTATAGATTATATCGACACAAGGAACATAACATCTTAAATACACTCTATAAAATTTCATTATTTAATCTCGAAGTTCTGGCTTACGTATGCATATCAGATATCTTCATTTAACTCAACACCACCAATAGCCCATATTTCTCTTTCATCTTCAAAACGATCACTAAACATTGTTTCTGCATCACCCCCTTCAGAAATTCTTTCTCGTTCAACGGTTGCTAATCTTTTACCGACTCTCTTGGTGTAATCTCCAATAGATCTCAATGGGATATTAATGCCGGTCAAGTATTCACTGTCAGATGACATCATGCTAAACCAATTGTGGAAAGTTTCCATATCTTCTTCTTCTACCAGTCTAAAGACAGCCAAGTAAGCTTTCTCGGCAGCAAGCTTAATCGGTATTACTGAATCACGTAAGCAGAAGAAAATCGAAGGACCCAGTCTGTCTAAATATGGGTGTATGCATTCACTAAACTTGAATCTTGCCAATGTTCTCGCAACTACAAGCGATATTCTTCTAGAATCCAAAGAGTTACTAATAGGATGCGTCATAGCTTTGCACAATGCATCCATCAACTGCCCTACATTGGTATTTCCTAGCTCAAAAACTGACTGTGATTCTGTTTTTGAAAATGGAGATTTTTTTTCGTTTTCTAAAAGTAACAACTTACCAGCCGCTAGCAAGCCATTGTCACTAAAATGTACATTTGGCGAATTCACAGCTTCAATAATATATTTGACAACGCTATCCACCAAATTTGTATTTAAGATGTGATGTGGAACGTCCCTTAAAAAGGAATTTAGAGTTAAAATACCGAATTTGCCTGAATCGCCTACCAAACCAGCGAGCAAAACTTTCTCCTTTAAAATCTTGTGAACTTCTGCGGTTGATAGTATTTCTGAAACCGACCCGATTAGTTTGGCGTATGCCACTGCGAGTTTATCGTTAGTAGCTAGTATCTCCTCTTCAACAAGGTTTACTATGTTTGACTTTGAGGTTTCGTTTAATTTCGAACCAGCCTTTTCAATAACCTCCAGTATCGCCTTCAAGATAGCAGTTTTGACACCTTCATCGGTAGTTTGTTTTGCACCAGTAACTAGTTCCAAAACCAATGGATCAACTCTTGGCTGGTATTCAATCAGCGTTCCTAGTGCTTTTGCAGCACGCAAACGCAGTATCTCATTTGATGGGTCAGTCAAGGACTTGACAAAAGTCCTTTGTAACTGAGGAATAAATGGCCTCAAGAATTGAGGTACCTTCGAAAACAAGATATTAAGTGCATAAAGGATGGCTGCTTTGATATCACCGTTGAATCTTTCACCAACGACTCGAATTAAAGGACCAGTTATTGTGCTAACATATGGCTTCAGATTCAGAGCTGGTGTTTTAGAAACTACATCAGCAATACCTAAAGCAGAATCCTCACGTTCGTCACTTGACCCGTACATCAAACCATGTAAAAATATCGGTAAAACACAGCTAGGACCTTTTGGTAGGGCAAACGCGGCCAAGTCCTTTCCTTGTTGTCCAGTCATTTGCAACGCTTGTTTCGCAGGCTTAATGAAACCATCTAAACTAGACTTGTCTTGCTTTGCCAGCAAAATCGAAAGAGCTTCAAAATTTGCCTTCACAATCCTTGAATCCTTGTCATCTAAAGACAAAATGGCGTTAGATATGATGTCAGTGGCATAAACGGAGTAATCCAATACCGTTTTTTCAAAAAAGTTGGGCAGAAGTTGTAGTACTACAGCGCGTTTCTCTAAATCTTCAGATTTTAATAATGACATGACTTCCTGTAGCAACGGATGCAATCCTTCTCCTTCCTTTACAGATAAAAACACTTTATCCAAGGCAGCCTCGAGAGCTTCCCTTGTTGCTTCGTCCGATTTGATGGAGACAAGGGCATTTACTAATGAATTGATAATAGTGGACAGACGCTTGTAAAGGGCTGATCCAGCGACTTCTGCCAAAGAACCTAACGCAGAGGCTCTGAAGGTGTCAATTGGTGGATTTAACAATGTTGGAATCAAAATAGGAAAGATTATCTCTGACTTTGTAGACATTATTTCCTGTAGACCAAACAGGGCACACTCTGAATCATCGGATGATTCCAGCAAATGCAGCAGATAAGGTAGAACTTCATCAACAGCAACCTTGCCAACAACATCTTGATAAGTATCAAAACAAAGAGCAGCAGCATGCCGGACAGTTTCGGTGCTGTCAACCAAGGTATTCCGGAGAATGTTGACGATCATTGGCTGATATTCAGAGAGAGCTTCAGCAGAAGAAGATTCCATAAGTTCGCGCAAAGCGATGCAAACACCTTGCCTTGAATCTGGGCTGGATGTCTCTTCCAAAAAGTTTTCTAAAGTTGGCAGCAATTGCGATAATGCATTTCCACCAACACGACGAACCATATCACCCAAAGTCTGCGCAGCAATATTACGCAAGGTGCTGGAAGATGATGCCAAATGAACTACAATCATACTTATTAAGGTTGGTAAAATTTCCTTGACAGCACGAGGAGTATTCGGCACAAGAGCTTTCCAGATATCTACTGTAGTAGCACGAACGATACCAGAAGTGTCATTTCTACAAACGAATAACGCAGACAAGATTCTGTCGCGACGTTCCTCACCCAATATCTCCACCATCTTTCTTGTAACCTCACCATTGTGCTCAGCCTCTTCTTCATTGAATTCATTTTTGGAAGAGATACCAGTGACTTGAAACAATAATTCTCCTGATAATTGAACAGAAGACAACCGAATACGCTCGTTTTCATCAAACATACCTCTTTCCAGTTCAGGAAGCAAAAGATCGATAGCCTTCGTGGCATAGTTTTTAACAATTAATTTACCTGCCTTCAATGCAGTATCACGAATATTTTCGTCACTATCGGCCAAACCAGCAAGGATTGGCTGAATTATTTGACTAATATATGGTGCAAATTGAGGACCAAAACAAACCGGGATGAATAGCAACAGTGGCATATACCCCTCCCTAATATATGCACGGTAGCTGGTTACACCAGCCAATATCGTTGGCAACAACTCGTCCAATTTAGGCAAGCCCAGACCACTGATAACTTCGGCTAGCGCTTGCGCTGAGCCTAAACGATCTCCAGATTTCGCTTCGTCTGCTAATGTATCCAACAAACGCGTAATCAAATCTGGGAATTGCTCTTCACCCAGTCTTTCAACTAAAGCACCCAAAGCACGGGCAGCAGTTGCTCTGGTACTTGGTACGGGGTCAACCATTGCAATTTCAACTTCGTCAATCAATTGTTGCAAGTAGGGGATTAGATCCTTGGTATCGACTAGAATTGCCATATTACCCACGATCTTGCACGCTTTCCTCTTCGTATTGGCCGAACGGTCATGCATACCACGATGTATAACGTGAATAATCAGTGCTAGCGAGGGACCATCGATATAATGAACGAACTGAGTTTGAATCAAAGCATCTAGAGCTTCATCAGTATGTTTTGTAGGGTCGCCGATGGCCCTAATTAGAGTCGGAACTAGCTTTTGAATTTCCGGATTTCTAATCACTTCACCAAATCTCTTTAAAGATTCGTCAGCTGCCCTGCGGACCTCCTTATGCGAATCGTTTAGCACTCCAACGATCTCAGGAACTATAGTGGATAAAGAGCTCGACAGCTGTGTAGGATCTAAATAAGCCATATTACCTAATAACTCAACTGAACCTCTCTTGGTTCTCCAAGAGATTTCATCCAAATTGGAAACGGCCACTGGGATTAATTTCATAACACCAAAACTGGTGGTATGTGCCATGATTGCTTTTGTAGCATCTGCGGTCGCATCTCTTACCTCTGGAACAGCGTCACCCAGGTTTTTGAGAATATTTGGGAGGACCTCAATAACGTAGGGTTCGAAAAACTTCCCGAGTGATTTGGAAAGATATTCAAAAGCATAAGCCACAGACTCACGCCTCTTAGAATCCTTTTTGTCTTCTGCTGCTTCGATCAAGTTCCGGATAATATCGAACTTGGACAAACATGATATACCGTACCCCTTAACAAGACCGGCCATTCCCCATGCTGCACCCTTTCGAGAATGAACTGCTACTGTTGGGTCCAGTAATTTCTCCATCAGGCTGTTTATATAGTCTTCCACTTTGGGTCTGAATAGAAAAACCAGAGGAGAAAGACATGCTGAAACAGCTTGTTGAACATCCGAAGATGGTGTATCAAGAGTAGAAAGTAGTCTTGAAATTATTGTATGAATCCTTTCATCATCAGGGTGGAGGTGTCTTGCCAAAGAACCATAAAGGATAATGACATTTTCCTTAATGGAAGTGCCTATCGTAGAAATTAGAGAGGCTTCAAATATTGGGATTAGCGCCTCAACATTATTCGCACCATGTTTCGTTATAGTTTCAATACCAGCTTCCTTCATTTCTTGGCGAACTATGGGTTCTCTATCACCCAAAGCGCCCTGTTCAACCAGAAACTTTATGAAATTTACAACAGTTTTTCCATCCTCCTCGAATAATACTACAAGCTCTTTGAGCGCTATAGCAGCCGTACTTCTTTCTTCCCATGGATCTTTTCTTTCCGCTGCGGGAACAACTACCAGACCGAACTCGTCAACGATAGGCTCTACTGGTTGCGCTTTTGCCAAGTAAAATCTCGTCAAAGCATCTAAGGATTGATCTAACGAGCCAGAATTACTCTTTTTCAGGTAACCAGTTGCTGCTGCATACGCTCTTGCCGTGAATAATCGTAGACCACTATCTGCTTGATTAAAAAACGTAATCAATTTTCCCCCCAATTCATCTACAATTTTAAATTTGTTGAATTCCCATATGAAATCAGCAACACTTCGATTAGAATCATCCGAATCATACTTACATATGAATATTTCAGGGGAATATTCCATAAGTGGTTCAAGCTCAAACTCATTGTCAATTGCCTGTAAAATTGTAGAACGCACAAATTGATTAGGAAATAAAAGATTGGAGAGCAAAAGTTGAAGATCCTTATCTGTAGGAGCGACGGAGATGCTTTGACACAATGCATTAAAACATTCTTTTGCCACCTTAGCTTTGGAAGGTAAAGCCAAGAGAGAAAGTAAAACCTGCATGATAGACATTCTCGGAATGGATGGATCCGCAAAAGCTTCCCCATGGGCAGATATGATATCCATAGCTAACATTAGGTGTTCTTCTTCCTTATCTTCTTCCACAAATTCGCTCCTGGAAACCGGCTTGTCGGCATTCTTCAAGGCTACCCTTCTACCTTCTTCTAATACATTGATCAGTAAAGGTAAAACATATGTTAAACTGATAGGGTCTAAAGGACTTTGATCTGATACAAATTTGACCCTAAAAAGAACTCTTGAAAGAAGATCAGGTAATGGTTCCTCCAAATAGCTGCTTGATATGTTCGCAACGTGATGTACACGCAAAATCGCGACTCCAATAAAGAAACGCGTAACGCCAAGTCTATTAGAGATATCTAGCGACAGATCTAAAAAGGCATCACAAGCGGAGTTACCAATTAAAATTGCGGTGTTTACTTGTTGCGTAAGCTTCAATAGTCTGCCAACAACAACAGGGAACCAGATGGCACTTCCATTGTCTACCAGAACAGCTTCTTTAGCGAGCTGCCTCGTCAACTGGATAGCTCGATTCAACTGCAAAGCCGTCTTGGAAATCTTACTTCTTAGGGCTGCTTCCTTGGCTAACTGTTCCTTGACCAATTCTTGCTCTGCTTTAGTTAGCCTTCTAGTACTTCTTTTCGCTTGTTCCTTTCTGACATTTTCTTCCCATTTTAGAGTCTCATAATCCTTGGAGTTTTTGCTCATAACATGTTTGGTGCTGTCAGTTTCCAATACATCGATAACCATTTCTCCTTCTTTACCAGCCCAAATTTCTAAATCTTGGGAAGTGTATTTCGAAAGTTCATCCACCTGTAAATCTGTTTCTAACATTTTCGACAACAATGGTGCGATAGCTGGACTGTTGACAAATGATGCATAAGTTGCAGCCCGTACTGCACATTGGCTATATGCACAGTTGACCCATTTTGAATTATTTAAGATGGAGAAAACTCTACCGATCACCTCCTCTGCGTGTTCTTCCAATATTTGAGCTGGATCTAAGTTTGCATGAAGTACCAGACCAGCCCAGTTGTTTTTTATCGCAAATTTATCATATTGTGCAATTATAATTGAATGAACCAGAATCTTTTTCAAAGTTGAAGTATTGGGGATGCTTTGAGAGATGGAATTTAATACTGGTACGATAAATCTACAGGAGAAAGTATCTTCTGATGTAACTTCCTCTTTTTGTATCTGCTGTTCAAGAGCTTCTATGATGCTTAAACCAACAATTTCCGGTTCCTTTTGAAAAAAGGTTTGTAGTAGTTCTACCGAACGCAGTCGCTGAGATGCGGGAAGAGTGGTTGACAATGTCACCTCAAGGAAACAATGTCCCAACAGGGAAGAATCTGGAAGCGATTTTATCAATAAAATGGTCTTTTCTTGCAGATCAGATTTGTCAAAGGTGAACACTCGATCCATAAATTCAAAACATGCCAGTATGCTGGCTTGACCATTCCTTTGGGGATGTATCAATGTCTCTCTACAAAAATTCATGCAGTCATCTCCAAATGCTTCTAGGATATCTCTAGTGGCATTTTTAGAATTTATTAGAAACGAACAAAACCACAATTTTCTTAGGTTTGGCTTCTTCTCTCTAAACCCATTAGCAACAATATTGTTCAACTCCTCATTTGATTTTCCTATACTAAAGTAATTGACGAAGCATGCGTCCAGCATGCTACTGAGCGTGGCCTCGTTAGCCTCCTTCAAGAGGTAGGCTGATAGGCCCATCATAACTTTGGTACTCACTTCTTCAGAAAAAGTCGGAATATTTGCGAGAATTCTGGATGCAAAAAACTTGTATTCCGCATTCAAGTTCGACTTGATATTTTTGAAAGTCTCATCAACCAGAGTGATCATCTCTTGTATTGAAGTATTCTGAGCAGAAAGAGAAGAGAGTAAAGCAAGAATAGATTGCAGCGATGCATTTCTTATTTCTTCCTTCGAGCTCTTAAAAGATGCGAAAGTTTGTGAAATTATTTTTGATGAGACAAAAATGTGAAGAAGATCAATTTGCTTGGTATCAATGCCGCAATAAAGTTGAGATAATACATTAAATCCTAGTTCAGGTGTTCTTAGGTTCGCTTTTTCGACGTTCGGTAAAAGATAAGTATTGAAATATTTTTCAGTGACGAATTCTTTTAGAAAGGGTCTCAAGCATACTTCCAAGGATAGCATAGAGGGTGTGAACTTTCCAATGATAATCTCCTTGCCTACAAACGCGCAGTATTTCTCCACGTATTGAGCTCTTAATAAGCTGTTTAAGGCAGGTTGGGAAGAAACTAACTGTAGGCTAGATTGGGTCATCGCTCCAAGTAGCAAAACGATACCTGAGATAGGCAACTTTAACTTACTGTAATCATTCAACAGCAAATCTGCTGTTGAACTTAAATAGGACGTTGCTGTCTCCTTGTGTCTAAGGCATGAAACAAGTGTTTTGGTAGTCGATTGTAATATGCTATGACGAATTCTCTTTCGATGCTGATTTTGCTTTTCTAATCTCATTTTGGTACCTTCTCGGTTGTCGAGAACTGTTTCCGCTCCATAAGTAGTAAAAGTATGTGCTTCTAGCAATTTTGGTGAGTAAAGCTCAAACTGTGCACGATCGTTGGCAATAAACTTTAAAAATGCATGAATCCATTCAATTAGGTTAAGATAGTCAACTAGAGCTTTTTTTGCTGGAATTTTGTTGACTTGGTCCAAAATGAACTGAGTATATTTTGACAAAAAGCGTACATCGAGCTTCAAGATATCTTCAAAAATCTGAATAGCTAGAGATTTGGATTTGGGATCTTGATAAATGGTAAAATTATTCAGTAGAGTAATAGAAATTTGAGTTAATTGAGGGGTTTCTAGCATTCCGCCTTGAACCAATTGGCGCAGTTCTTGCAGAAAGGGCACTCGATTCGATATCAAGGAATCATGGCATCTTCTCTCCAGCTGCGAAGACAGTTCCTCCCATTCCACAATTGAAGTCATCGATGCGATTTTCACCTTTTGAGGGATTCAGGTGATTTTTTTGAATTACTTTAAAATATATTTTCACTCTAATTTTCACAATGGTTTCCTAATACTTTTGGTATTAACACTATCAGAACCTCACAAAAATTTTCATCGTACAGCATGATTTTTCACTTCTGGAGTTCATTGAAATTCCGAACACTAAAGGAATAGAGATGACTGGTGGTTTTGAAGTGCGTCATCAACTACTTCAATCGATTGTTGACTGATTTTAATATGAACAAATACGTCTATGTGTGGCTCTGTGTTAAATATTGCATTGTTTATGCTCTGAAGGATCAGTGTGGACTGTGGTGAGGTGAGGCCAACTTCTACGTCCTCTGTAGAAATTCTAAAAGATATCCACTTAGCTTGTATTACGTTTTTTTTTATTTTAGTCTCCAGGCTTATGTAACATTACAAAAAAACATCGGACATTCACCACTTCTGGAAAGGAGTCCAAACGTCGGCGACAAGTCCATGTTCATCTACGACAAAGAAGTACGGAAATTGGCTCATCACGATACATGCGTGTTGTGGTAAGATGGCAATCTTGCTACCCAGCCTTACCTGACGAGCTTCTACCCCAGAATGGTATGGTTTGAGAATTCCATGCTCTTGGGATACCCTGTCCACATACCAGTCGCGCTTGAATGGTCTATCAGTTAAAATTTCTTTCAAGTCAACACACAGCCCTCTGCCTGGTAACCTGGAAGCCTCTCTTGTTAAAGCTGTTACACCAGTGTCAGTCAGAACCTCATTTCGTGTACTATAGGACGAGCAGATAGTTCCAAGAACAAATCCCGAAAGCTCTGTTTCTTGGATACATCCTGTGCATAATTGTTGCATGTCATACATACAATAATTTCCACAATGTATCTCCAGAGTACCGAGTAGTTCTTTTTTGATCAAGTCCACCAAAACTGGTTCCTTTGCCATCCTCAAAGAGTTGGATGTCGGAGTTGCGCCAACGGATAATACCAATTTTGAAACATTAAAATTTGGCTGAATCAGGCTAAGATGTTTCGCAGCTTCATTAACCGCTTCAATTTCCTCAATCAATAGCTTATTAGCGTCGATTATTTTCTCTACGGAGTAACTGTGTCCTGCATGAGCATAGAATCCATACAACTCTACGACCTCTAAAATGTCAGACGACATAGCCTTACGCAGTAATGATTCAAACTCTACAGTACCGTTCACCAGACCAGCCCTACGTGTTCCCATGTCTACTTTAATAAAAACAGACCATTTAGCACTACCGGCAGGTTTCCCAAAATCGGCAAGATTATCAAAATGCTCAATATTGTCGACAAATAACCTAAGAGATTCAGTCCTTTTTGATAAATTGCTCAATTGTTCAAGTTTTTCTGGCACACAGGCTGGCAAACTATAACAAATGTCACGTATGTAGTTTTCGCCAATAGATTCCTGGTAGGCTAGCAACCCCTGCGCTCCCCTGATTGTGGAAATCAAAATCGAATGAGCAATTCCCTTTGCAGATGGCAGCCCATGAGCTAACTGTTTGAACGTACCCTGTGCAGTTTTATGTGTCTTTACGTGAGCACGAAAAAGGATTTGACGATCAGTGGCAAGGCTGAGATCATGTACATTATTATGCATGCTTGTACAATTACTGTCGAACTTGTTTTCCTGGACTACAAAGCTTGGTGTGGGTAGCTCCCGAAAGCTGCTGCCCTTATATTTTGGTAGTATATCAGCCATTGCAGCCAGGTTTGTTGTGCAATTGAGTGTCCTTTTTTGATGGGATAATCAGAAAAGGAAACATTGGGGCCCTTATCATCTGTTATCAAACGTACAACATATCTGCGGACAATCATCGAATGTTCTACGTTGGTGAATGGTTACCCTCCGTCGAGACCCCAATTTTGTTCCAACATTAGACGAACATGATATAATATGGAGAGTCTGTGTTATTAAGAGCTCCATGGGCTAAAAGAAACCCTTCCAATTTGCATGGGTTTGATTTTTTATTAATGAGAATAAAGCTCGAGTTAGAAGCCTTTTTTGTATGTTGCCGAGATTGTGACGTAAAATATAGGAAGTTTTTTTGTCATATACAATGTACATATATATATAGCCTTTGGACAATTTAACGATTAAAAATGATCGCTGCACTCCTAAATTTCCAAGCAGATCAGTAATCAGGGATAGACATTTCTTTGTATTTCAATTTTTTGGCATAATGTCGGCGGCTAACTTGCCGCTATACCCAACAAATCATCGCACATTCAAATGACACTAATGCTGTTAAGCGCACGTACTTCTCGCATAGGAAGGATGTACTTACCAGACGAGCATAAAGTGCAAGTTGCCATCAACATACGACTCATTCTTGCTCGAATCGGGATGATTGGCATGAACGTCTGTTCATTTCTTTACAATTGTGCTCAGAGCATGGCATTTTCTTGCTGCCTAGAAGCGGAGCAAATTAAAGGTGTTAAAGGCTTTGTACACCCATTGAAATGGTACGTAAAATCTCAATGTGTATTATATTAGGTGTTTGTCCTCATCTAATGATGTTCTACATACGGGATATTCATCAAGAAAGTTACTAAATAAAGAGAATGTTCCTGTAGCAGTATCATCAAAAAGAAAATAGTGAGACTATTTCTTCTTTCCGAAAAACGAAAAAGCACCCCCAGTTGAACCTGAATAATTCTTCTTACCCTTACCAGCAGAGGGAGGCGGAGGTGGCATAAAGGCGGGATTCATTAAGACCGCAGTATTATTTGCTGCGCTTTGAATTTCGCCAAAAAATTTTGTTTTGATCGATTTTCGTGACTGGGGTGGGAAGCTTGTGCTTTTGACACTCTGAAGAGGTTCATCTTCCTTACTGAGAGACGTCCTAGGGGACACTTGAGGTTGAGCTGGCTTGGCAGAGCTCCTACGCAATGTATTCACAGCAGAGGCGCTCCCTTTGAAGTCAGGGTTCACAACTGAAGGTCTGGTGGACATACTTTTCGCCAAGGCTGAGTCTGACTTCTGCTTTTCCATACTTTGCCTTCTGATAGCTTCTTGCGTATTGCCACCAGTTTGCTTCAAATCTTCATCCATCCTGGAAAAATCGTCTGCTAGTTTCTTTTTTACAACTGTTAGACGCTTTGAAATCTCAATACAATCCATACATCTTACCATCAATCTTGGGTAATTAACCAAGGCAGCAGTTCTGTAGATAGATTTCACAACGTAATCGACTGGAGGCAAGGCATTAGGAGACGCCAAGTTTTCTAAAGTGGGAGCGTTTGACTCATAAGACATAGGATCATCCCTAGAAAATTTCCCACCACTGGGCTTTCCTTGAGATGAGTAATCTTTTGTAGGACTTTGTATGTTGGGTCCAGCTTTGAATAATGGATCCACTGATTCATCAAGATCGGCTTGTCCTGCAATTTTCCTTTTCATCTTGTTCAGTGACAGCAAACCCAAATTCGAGTTTAATTCATCGGAGTCAGATTGCGAAGAGAAAGAATCAAAGTCACTTCTGTCTTTTTGAGAACCGCTGCTGAGCTTATCCATATTCTTATTATACTCTTGGTCTTCTTCGTCTTCGTCGTATTTTTCCGTTCTTGCATCTATAATGTCGGCTTGCATATCGGGCAGCATATCCGAATCTTCCTCGAGTTCCGCCTCTTCCTGCTCCGTGTCACTAGAGCTACTGCTACTTGCGCTGTTGGAATCATAGCTATCAATTAATGACTCATCGACTAAATCATTCCGATTATGATTACTAGGAATGTTAGTTACACTGTCGGTACTTTCAGAGTTCGTAGTATTGTCCGCAAAACTTTCTGTATCGATTTCTTTACTTAAACTTGACTTTTTCTTGACACGAGGAGTAAACATGGAATTTGATTGTCTTCCCTGAGCATTTAGTGCTGAAGGAAAAGCAATGGAACCGACAGAGTTGTGACTATCACGTGGGCCGCCTGCAAAAGCAGTTGGGATGGTGCTTCCAATCGGCAGCAACGTCCGCATTGACCCGCTTGTCCCAAACTTATTAGTTCCACTCTCACTGCTTCTGTTTGTACTTGCTGAGAATGCTCTGGATACTTTGTTCATCAGATCTACATCGAAAATCCCGTTATCGATACTTTCCAATGAGCGTTTCAATTTTATCAGTTCACCGTAGGTTTCATTCTTTGCCAAATATTTATTCATTAGTTCTTGGTCGTCGCCGCAGTAACTTGATAACCTGGTATGAAACTTTTCAGTCAAAGAATCGCAAATAACATATAAGCTATCCTCTTTCCTTCCAATGATTGAGTATAGTACTTCAGTAATCAATGTATAGAGTAGAGGAATTTCATACATTTTAGACATAATCAAAAGGTTCAGAACAACAGGAGCAAGCATCCATTTACCGTTAACTTGGCCTGTGTAAAAAAATTCGGCGAATGCACGTACAGTGGCTGTAGGCCACGGCATATATAAAGTTCTAGGCGTCAGTAGAGGCTCCCATTCAAGTGCTGCTGAGTTCCCACTTTCCGTGCTGTCCGGGTTGGATCCTAGTGAAAGTCTATTTGTATCACTGATCCTTGACAATCTTGAGCTAGTTGCAGCGCTATCTCCTGATTTGCAATTCATTCTTGCGAACGCAGACCTGTGTTGCAAAAATCCAAGATCCGTTGAAGCATCCATAGTCTGAGTCTCGTCCATTAATTGCTTGTCTAAAGATGTTTGGAATTGCTCGGAAGGACGCCTTACATCAGAGGAGCTTGATCTTGTATCATGAGAAGGCCTTCTTGAAGAAAGTGGGCTACTTTTGTTCGAATAAGCGAAGTCAGCAAACGAATTGGCACGTCCTGAGGTTGTGGGTGTCACATCGTGTGGGACTGGGGGCAACGGTTCATTTGGTATATTGGGTTGTGTAGGAAGTGCAACATTTAGTACTCCCAAAACTGGAGACCCTACAAAGCTACCGTTGCTACTTTGTGGTATCAGTGAATTTCCCATTCTGTCAGACGAAGAGCTCGCATACGATAAGGAGCTATTTTGAGATGTTATAGAGGGATTCCTAGAACTCTGGCTACTTGGAGGTAAAAATCTTAGGGTTGAATAGTGCCGACGGCCGTCATCAGGTGAGGATATTGACGCATTTGGATGAGACGCACGACGCCAGCGTTCAACAAAATTGTTTGGCTTCAAGTAGTCCAATGCAGCAGTTGCAACAGATGACGATCTTCTTTTTTCTTCCGGAGCAGTAGCTTTGGGAATGGGCAAGTTCAAATCACTTTGTGCTGATTGTGTGCTGTCTTGAAAGGGAACTCTAAAAACCATACCACCAGATGAGCTAGTTGTTGAGCTCGTACCTGCTCTTTGAATCGATCTTGTGCTTCTGTTCCTCGATTCCTCATAGGTTCGAGAAATAGATGGTGGAGAAACTGGATCCTGATCATCAGCTTCGAAGTAGGGTGGACTTGCGCATGAATTACTATGGTGTGGCTGAGGGTGCTCCCTTGGCAAAGCCCCGAAATCTGCTAAGCTTCTCACTTCTTGAGACTTTGGTTGATATACTTTCTGTTTTTGCTGCTGTGGCTGTTGCTGCTTCTGTTGTTGCTGCTGTGGCTGTTGCTGTGGTTGTTGCTGTTTCTGCTGCTGTTGATTATTAGCATTGAAGTAGGTCTCCAAGGAACCGCTAGATGATACCTCGGAATTTTTGGAAAAATAAACTGCCTGAGATGCATGTGGCGAAAACTTGATAATTTCAGATGGGGCTCCACTATTTTCATATTCTGCGCATGCTCGAGCATAACCTTGTGATAAAAGCATATCAAAATAGCAGCCCCATCTTTTCCTAAGTAAGTATAATGGAACCCCAATAGAATCTCCTTCGTCAGTAATAAATTCGAAATCTGATATTGGATTACCAAATATTTCCAAAGCATCTTTTCCTAAGACCATAGCGTATGGTGGAAAAACTGATCTTATTGATGTCATCTCTAATGGAGGCGCAATATATCGTATGTATCTTTCAAACTGTGAAGTTGCTGTGGAGGCATAGCTTGGATTTCTGAATGGCCGACCTTCTTCATTGTTGACGTTTGCTTCGATGCTGACCGAGGAGCCTGTAGATGATGGTTGTACCTTTTCCGATCCAGTCGTGGTGAGTATTACCTTTTGATTATTTGGCGGATGTAGAGATCTGCTATAAATGCTTATCATTGGTAGCCCGAATGATAGGAGATAATCAAATTTTTGTACAGTTGGCAAATTGTAATCGTCATTTTTAGTACCCAGTAATAAAGTTTGATGATGAGATTGCCACACGAAAAGTTTCCAGAACCTATGTTTGTTAAAATCACCATCATTGCATACAATACCAACTCGAGTCCACTTACCCGTGGAAATGTCATAAACGAAACATCTAAAATTTGTTGTTTGACAATTTGGATAAAACCCTCCTGTTACTATAGTATAACAAAAATAATCACCAGTAGGAAATCGTAAATTATATGGGACTTCTAAATTACCATTAATATTTGATTGGTTTTTAGTTGAATCCATTCTCATACCTTGAGAATCGGGTAGCAAAGGTAGTGCCACAATGGAGGATTGGGTTGTAGGATTAATATCATCACCGTTTCCAGATTTTGAAGGCGCTTCCTTTTCAGCTGCATAAAGCGCCAAAGTAGGTATCTTTGCTTCATTATTCTCAACAAGTATAGAAAAATTGGTTTCTTTAACCATAGGAACTTTGTGACCATCAACGTTCGAAATAATATTAGCTGCATCGCTTGGGTCCAATTCTGTTTCCCAACAACCTTTTGTGACATTATAAATATCGATTTGATAAACTGGTTTATCAATATTGTTTAAACCACCAACTATAACCAGTTTGGTATCCTTTTTATCATCATCTTCATTTTGAGAATGCATTGAATGGGTGAATCTTCTCGTAATTTGAGGATCCTTACTAATTAGAGACCATTTTTTTGTTTGTAAGTTTAATTCCCATAATTCGTTGGTTGCGATCAATTCATAGCCACTTTGTGGAGAAACCACCAATCCGCCGAATATGTAAAGGCATGTATTAGCAAAACACATTGAATGGTACAAGCGTTCCTTAAGACGTGGGGTCAACTCTTCATCATCAGTTTCATCTCCATTTTTTGGCTCCTTTTCCTGAACTGTTTCCACTCTTTTCCATTTTCTTGAAATCAGGTCTAAGAAAAACGTTTCTGAACTTATCCAGTCGTTTAATCTTTTGAAAGAGCTACCACTGTTCTTTTCTTTGGCGAAATATAATATTAGTTCTTTTTGAATTTGTACTGAATTAACGTGTGTTAGGTTTAATGGGATTGTTAAACCACCATGAACGAAGATATTTGATCTTGTTAATTCTACAGCGGCTCCTGTACGACAATCTAAAGTATACCTTCTCCTAGTTGGTGAGTCCGCTTCAGAAGATGACAATGGTGGTGGTAGTGGTAGCTGTAATGGATAGCATGTACAAGAAGATGGTTGCAATAGAGACATTTATAACAGCTGCTTAGAAAAAAAGGGATTAGATAAAAAAATGGTGGGGTTCGAGAAGCGTTTTTATCAATAAAGTGTGGTAAATCGTATCAGATTGTATGCGAAGCCACTACTCCTCTATACATTAAGCTCTAAACAGTCTCGATTGTTTTCACTCTCCTGTGATTGTTGTTTTCTTAAAAATGATATAATGCTGCAGATATTTTAATATTACTAACCCCCGAGAGCGATGCCATGTAACGCATTTTACCCGGAGTACCACGCACGCACACATACACACACATATATATATAGATATATTTCTGTACATCATAGTATCACCGTTAACCAAGCTACTCCAAAAAAACAAAGAGCAAGAGGATACGTTTCGATTGTATTCTTGCTTCTTGTAACGATGACGATGGCGGTTATCGACCAAGCCAGGAAAAGACACAGCAGTAGTATTTTGGAAATGATGAGGATTCTAATGCTCCAAGGTGAATCATGACCTATCTTGAAGATTAATGGTAAAATAAGCTCTGAGATGATGGCATTTATGACCAGTGGGAATAAACAATATCCGGATATCGAAATATATGAAATCAATGAAACGTTGTCGTGTGGCTTAGTGAGTCTTAGATGTAATGCCATTACTAATAAAACAAACCACAAGCAGACAAACAAACCGGAGAATAAGGATCTAGCGTTAGACCGAGAAACACACACCGCATATATAATAATGAATGTCAATGGAGCCCAAAGGTCGCAATGTACCGAAGCGTCATCCGTCGGTTGGTTTTCCGTCTCAGAAAGAGACTGATATTTGAAAATGAAATGCGGATACACCACTTGTTTTAACCTTGAATTTATATCTATAACATCCCTCTTGAAAGTCTGGAAAATCGTCTCATCCAAGGTACCCCTATCCGATACAACAGCGTTATTGTTGATGCTACTTGTGAATACGGGGTCATTGGGCCTCGTAGGTTCAACAAAATCTGGTTCAATCAAAGTATCATTGTTAGTAGACATGTCAGTTCTTGCTTATACACTATTACAATCAAAAAAAGATTTGCATCAAGAATTCAGAAGGAAGGCAACATAGGTTTTTCTAATCCTAAAATCTAACGGTAATGAAAGATTTTGTATCAGAGATTGTTCACGTTAATGTCGTTCATCATGATAAAATGGTTACGTACCTCCGTCTAGGTTCGAATGGACATGGATACTCCGACTGGAGTATTTTTCAACTCGCACGTTCACCACTGCTCTAGAGGGGGTTACACAAAGTGTAAAATTTTCGGAACAGATTATCTCTGGTTGTATCAAATACTTTTATTTCCGCGGCTATCAAAAGTGACTTTCAAGAAAAGTGGTGTATGGGTACCTCTTCTCGTAACAAACGCATCCTCTCGAGCTTCGAATACAGCACTGGATGGATCCATTGTAAAGCGGGTCGAAGCATCTCATAGACCATGTGGATTCACACCACTATTACTTGCTCAGGTAAACTGTTTACCCATTACGTAGCCTCGGCAATACTTGACAATTATCTAGCTATACGATTTTCAAAATTACAACTATCCTCTATGTTTGACTCTCCGCGGCTAAACTTCTGCATCTAGTCCCGCCTGCTCTTATGATAAACGAATGATTCTTTAAAACTAAATACTTTCGAATAGCAGTCCCTATAGACTGTATTATGCAATACCTCAGCGGCTAGCGTTAACCGATACTTACTGCTCCAAGATGTTGGGCAATCGCAATGCTTTAAGAACCGCTCGGATGGGGAAGGAGCCACCACTTGGGCAAATTATCTGCAAGAGTAGCAAAGTTTCCGCAGCAACGACAGCTATTGCAGTCCCGTCTTGCCAGATTAAGAGCTCATAAAAGAATACAGAGCCTCAGAAAGAACCTGGGCAAGTTCTGGTATGTATCCCTACGAAAACTATAAGCGCATCATGCTCAGGTACTCCTGAGAGTATCTGAAGAGAACTAGCGGGGCACTTTGTCCGACTACGCCTGCACTCACGTGCAGGGCAACGGCGTACGGAATGCTGAATGAGAACGCCGGGGCTCGTCTGTGCGCGTTTTCCACGTAAGCCCTAGATGGGCGGTTACCCTCTTCTTCGTTCTCATTTACAAGACTCATACATACTGCATGTGTATTAATAGCCTCTTAGAATCGTTGCATTTCTCGTTGAGGTCGATATGCGCTGTCTGACGCCGTAGTATTGGCTTGTCTACCTTCATAGGAGTCCCACCCTGTTTCCCTTTATTGTTAATTCCTCCGCTTTGGCACCTCAACTCCCTCGACCCGAAAGAAAAAAGTAAAATCTAAGTCTACATCTGAATATAACTACATAAACATAGCAGTATATCGCGCCTCTTATATAAATCCTATACCTCACTGCGAATATCTGGTGTTACATAAATTCTAACTCTAAATAGATGTGTTTTGTTTTATTATAGTTTCTTTCTTATCATCTGTTTTAATTTTTTCGTTTCATTGCCTTTTTCATTGCATAGTGGCAAAAAAATTTAGAGAAGGGAAAAAAAAAAGAGAGCAAAAAAAAATTACAACAACAACAACTTCAAAAGGTAATACGAAATCTCAATCCGAAGAAATAGAAAGATTCACAGTAAGAAAAGAACGATTGCATTCTTATTTTTCAAGTGTGTATAATTTTATTTGATCTTTTTGTTTGTTCGTTTGCGTGTTCTTGTTTGATCCTGTTACTCAATCCTGTGTCCCCCTCACCCCTTCCTTCATCCCCTTTAGTCAATCATTTAAAACACTTTTTTTGTTGATTTTCACACATTTTTTTCATTTTTGCAATTTTTAAGGATTATTGTTCTATTATTATAACTATACCTAATAGTTTATAAGCTAAGAAACAATCATACACACGCATCCTCCTCGAAGTATAAGAAAACAACATGGAAGCGCCTGCGGTTGATGTAGATAACATCATCGATAGGCTCTTAGAAGTCAGAGGCTCCAAGCCCGGTCAACAAGTAGACTTAGAAGAACATGAGATTAGATATCTGTGTTCAAAAGCAAGATCCATATTCATTAAACAACCGATTTTACTAGAATTAGAAGCTCCAATCAAGGTATGTTAAACTTTCTTCGTTTACAGCTTACTGGAATCCCCTCCGAAGCTTACTCGTCTTTATTGCCATCCATCGATTCAAATAAGTGATATTATCATCTTAACCATCCCTATTAACCATCTGTTAGTCCGTTTTACACTTGCGCTTCGTTAATACACATCACCTTGTTGCGCTGTTTTTTTCTCCATTCTCCTTTTGTTTAGCGAAAAAAAGCCTACAACGAACAAACAAGAAGCGGGGCGAACGAAACGGACAGACAGAGGAGAGGGGCTTTGGTCTTATTTGATGTGTTCTATGACAGAATCGAATCTTGTGGCATTATTTGATTTGTGAATCATCTTTACTAACGTTATTCTTTATCTTTTTTAACAGATATGCGGTGACATCCATGGTCAATACTACGATTTATTACGTTTGTTTGAATATGGTGGATTTCCTCCAGAGTCAAACTATCTATTTTTAGGAGATTATGTGGACCGTGGTAAACAATCTTTAGAAACAATTTGTCTTCTATTAGCTTATAAGATTAAATATCCGGAAAATTTCTTCATTTTAAGAGGTAATCATGAATGTGCATCGATTAATAGAATTTATGGGTTTTATGATGAGTGTAAAAGACGTTATAACATCAAACTATGGAAAACTTTCACAGATTGTTTTAACTGTTTACCTATTGCTGCAATCATTGATGAAAAAATCTTTTGCATGCATGGTGGTCTTTCTCCCGATTTAAACAGTATGGAACAGATTAGAAGGGTTATGAGACCAACAGATATTCCAGATGTGGGTTTATTATGTGATTTGTTATGGTCAGATCCAGATAAAGATATCGTGGGTTGGAGTGAAAATGATAGAGGTGTTTCGTTTACGTTTGGTCCCGATGTAGTAAACAGATTTTTACAAAAACAAGATATGGAACTTATTTGTAGAGCTCATCAAGTAGTGGAAGATGGTTATGAGTTTTTTAGCAAAAGACAATTGGTAACACTTTTCAGCGCTCCAAATTACTGTGGTGAATTTGATAATGCTGGTGCAATGATGAGTGTAGACGAAAGTCTTTTGTGTTCCTTCCAAATTTTAAAGCCTGCACAAAAGAGTTTGCCTAGGCAACAAGGTGGTAGAAAGAAGAAGTAAGATATAAATGAAGGAAGAAATAATGTTGACTGATGGATGGTTTGATTGATTGCGCAGATTAAATAAACAGAAAATAACAAAAAAATATAGTAAAAATCATACAACAAATAACAACCGATAAACAACGATAATGATTCGAAGGAATGTTTTTTTCTTCATACTGATGCACTGCAAGTTTATTATTTTCTTTCCTCTTTCCCAATAAGCTCAGACGTCAAGCCACATGGATTTCATTACAACAAAATATAAAGAACGAAATTAATAACATATTTTCGAATTTTATTTTATCAAATTTTTTTATCCCTTTTACCTATTTTATCCTACTTTATATATACATATATATATAGAAAGACATATATATTACTCTGTATTTTAGCTCCATCATCTATTATTATTTAGTAGTTACTAATTTTATTCAATTAATTCTATTCTCTTCCTTATCTCACTACACACGAGGTTTCACAACTTTTTGTTCGGATCACCACATAGGCTCTCTGAACGAAAAAAACACGTAAAAGGCCAAACAACACGATTCATGACAAGAGAGAAAAAAACAATTAAGAAACCCCCAATGAAGTTCTCAGTTTCATTTCAAGTTATTGCCACTTTGTTTTTGGCTCTCTTGACTTCTGCTCATAATGTTCTTTTACCATCTAACGGCCGCAGATGTTTTTATGAAAGCTTAAATAAGGGTGATGAATTTTCGGTGTCATTTCAATTCGGTGATAGGGATCCACAGTCTAGCTCTCAATTGACGGGTGATTTTTTCATATATGGTCCAGAAAGAAAAGAAGTTTTGAAATCTTTAAGAGATGTCTCTCATGGTGAAACCACATTATCTGCTCCAACAAAAGGCAAATATCAGTATTGTTTCGCTAATGAAAATTCAAATGTAGAAACAAAAGATGTTACTTTCAACATTCACGGGGTTGTTTGGGTCGATCTAGATGATCCAAATTCCAATACCTTGGATAGCTCAGTTAGAAAACTATCCAAATTGATCAACGAAGTTGAGGATGAGCAAAGTTATATCGTCATTAGAGAAAGAACCCACAGAAACACCGCAGAATCTACCAACGATCGTGTTAAGTGGTGGTCAATCTTCCAGCTTGGCGTCGTCGTCGCAAATTCTTTGTTTCAAATCTATTATTTAAAAAGATTCTTTGAAGTAACGTCCTTTGTTTAAAAGATACTGTATAAACCTATATAGTACAGTAATATTGCATAGTTGGTCAACCTACAACTCAAGAAAGTTTTGAAACATTTTATAAAACACGGGAGCCATTAAGCACCTGAATTTGAACTAGTTATGAGACGGTATAGTTTAAAAATAATAAAAATTTATGCCATCCCCTGGAATCGAACCTGGGTTTCATCTGCCACAAAGATGTGTACTAACCACTATACTAGGATGGCAAGTTTTCGCGATGATTTTTAATTTACTTTATACTACTCTTTCGATAGGTGCAAAACGCAATCTTAATTCTGTATTGTTTATGCTCGAGTTTAATAGGCTAGATAAGCGGTATAGGCTATGTGGCGTATGTCGGTCCTTATCTAGTAGTACTGATCGTTTGTAGATGCTCACTATGTCGTATTAAATACTTACGCGTATTTGGTACTTTAACTATTAGTTATAAATATTCTCCTCTTTCTTAGCAAGTGAGATGTAGTGATTCTTGTTGAAAGAGATTTTCCTTAGAGGAATTGTTGAAACTATTGATGTTAGACATTGTCAGATACTTGGTGATTGTTCTATTATAGAGATATATAAATCCTTGCTTTTCTTATAAAGTGAAGCTAAGTCATAAATCCAAAGGCTGTCATATCTGGCAGTATCACCCGTATTTATACCTGATGAAATTGCACATATTGAGACATAATCAGCTGCTGTCAGTGAAGATTTTTCACTCTTCTGATTGCATTTCAATCTCTGATCACACCATTTATTTGATCCCATAGAATCTATAGTACCAACGAATAATGTTGCGTGATATGTTGCGTGCCCATAGATTCATTTGTGGTAAGATTCCTGATTTGTAATCGTCTCGCAAGTAGCTATCAACTGATATATTCTCACTCTTTCATATCACTTGATACTTTGTTCGGGCTTAATCTTACCTTCTTAATCTTATTATTCGCTCTATTTACCGATGGAAATGCTATTTTACAACACTTCAATTCTATAACATAATCATCATCTTCAATATCTTCAATATCTTCAATAATAATGGTTGTTTATCTTGTTTAGCCGCTCATATATATCCTGTCGCCACTACACGTAGTTGTGGCCCTAGGCACGTGACCTTCACTTGCGTGCTGATTAACACGATATCTGAATCAATACATTCTGGCGTCAGAGCATTTAGTTTCAATCTGTAAGTCAATAATTACTAGTGGTAATATAGTAGAAACTTTTCTTTGCTGCTGCTAAGTTCTTTATTTTTGAGTTCTTTGTATGTATTTAAATTGATTATTTCGTAAAAAGGTTTTAATAGCGTGGAAGCTTCGGGAAAGGTGTGTAAGAGGTGCACTAATCGGTAAACACCAACATTTCTTTCTTCGATTTCGGCAGAGCCCATTTTCCAATTGTCTCACCCTCTCTTAATTGTGCATATTGACAAGTTACCAATTAATTCAATTCATAATACATTTCTATCCTTAGAAATGTCCATATCTATCATTGAAGATCATCATTACCATTAATATAACTTTGGTATAATTTCCAAGTTACTCCCTTTTCAGGATCTTTGACAAAAACAAATTTGACACCATGGCGTTCGACTTCCTTATTTCTGCTTTCATCATCAAATAGGCACATCTTGTGCTTTTTCAGATTATCATGTCCGTAAAGATGGGTTAATGCATCTCTTAAGTGGCCAATTTTACTTCTCTCGCCCCACTCCAAGTCGTCAAATAACTCTATCATAGGAATAATTTTACCTTGATATTCTATCTTGAAATCCCTAAGCATCTCTTTAGCAATTTCCGGTGCCCATGTTCTAGAAGCCGATACGATTTTGGATCCATTGTTCTTTAAATCAATGATTATCTTAGGTATATCTTTATAAAAGGCAATTTCGTAACCACTAGCGTCCACTAGATCATGAACTTCGCCATTCGCTTTCTTCACTGGTTTAAATGGCGGAGTAAGATGAGTGTCACAATAGCATGGCCAAACTGTATAATCCAAATCGAATGCAGCAACTTCTGGATACTGGGGCATTTTGAGAATCTCGACGAGTTTTAAGGCTATTACCTCTTTATGCTAATTTAATAGTACTAAGATTTGCCTTTCAAAACCCTCGGAAAAAGACGTGCAGATATCGAATCTAATACAGAATACCATATAACCGAACAGTCACGTGATATTTTAATATCTCAAATGAAGTGATGACGGCTAACAGCATTCATTACTAAGTATTGTCATGCATTGTAATAAGATGAGTACTATATAGTAACATGGCCATAAATAAAGGTATACAAGGCGGCCAAATAACATCAATATCATTGTAATGGCTAGAACTGAGAGCCAGTGAAATATAGATGACAGTATCTACAATGTGAAATTATGGATGACATGCTGAACAAGAAACTAGGTCGTATGATGTGAGCCATAACAATAATTGTTCGATATGGAAGAGAATTGAATGATATTTACTGCACGACGATTATAAGGACCATCACTACGAGCTCTTCTATGATTATCAATCGGCAATATCAACCATGCTGCAACTTCCATGGGGGGAAACAAATAAAGTGGTCATCGCTGAAAAACCTGCGTTGATAACAGTGCTGGATGATCAATAGGTACTATTTGTGACACTTAAATATCGGTACTTTCATCTGGTATTTATTATATTCCATTCACCTCTTTTTATATTTGGTGTCATAGAAAACAGGAGGTTGCTCTAAGAGCTTATAAAAAATTGGCATACTCCACTTGCTAATATCTGCTAACTAAATTGTCCACGGCTCGATGGATGACAACCTTATCGAATATAGTTCTTTTTTTTACAGTAAAATTCGCATACATATTATAATGAACCCAAATTTGACTTGAAAGAACAATTCTGGTCTCTTGGCCCAGTTGGTTAAGGCACGGTGCTAATAACGCCGGGATCAGCGGTTCGATCCCGCTAGAGACCATTTTTTTTTGAAAGAAATAGTTTCTTTAAAGTTGAACTTGCAAGTGAGGCTTCACCTTTTATTTAATATTCATATATGCTTACTACGTGTTCCTATTCAAAGACTAAGCTGATCCAGACCGTTCATTGCAAGTCCGATTGTATGTGTAAAGTTCAAGGGGGAAAATTTGTTTGTCATATTATCTTCCGGGCGAAACAAAATAAATAAATACGTAAATAAGCTTTTAAAATAACATGAATCGTTAAATTAACGGGGACTTTGAAAGGAATATGCAGTGCAGTGCTGTGTTACTTCATAAGCGTATGTTTGTGCTTTGTGAGGATCAATCTACAGGTTCCCAAGCGTCAACTTTCATGGTACCCTTTTCAATCAGATTAGTGTGAAATTTATGAGCGTTTTTCAACATATGTGGTTCATGTAGACAACCATGTTTACGAGCATAATGTTCAGATCTTTGCAAGTAATCGTTCAGCAAGTCTCTGTAATCTGGATGAGCACATTTGTTAATGATTTCGTGTGCTCTTTCTCTTGGAGCCAAACCTCTTAAGTCAGCTAGGCCTTGATCAGTGACTACGATATCTAGATCATGTTCTGTTTGATCTACATGAGATGCCATTGGTACAATTGAAGAGATACCGGTAGGATCAACCTTTGTTGGTCTTGCAGATGGTGCATGCATGATTGATAATTTAGCGTTTCTTAAGAAATCAGCAGAGCCACCTAAACCATTCAACATACGAGAACCATTAACATTCGTAGAATTTGCATGCGCGTATATATCTACCTCCACGGGAGTATTCATTGCAATGACACCTAGACGACGAATCATTTCTGGATTGTTTGAAACAACTTGCGATCTTAAACATAGCTTATGTTTGAATTGATCCCAATTGTTAAACAATCTCTCAAAACCTTTTTCTGTCAATCTCACAGATGTAGCAGTAGCGTAATCCAATGATCCATTTTCAAATAAATCTAGGAAAGAATCTTGCAAGACCTCTGTCCAAACATTTAAATGTTTGAAATTTGCATCTGTTAAACCTTCAATTACGGCATTAGCGATGTTACCAATACCACTTTGTAAAGGATGTAAATTTTCAGGCAATCTACCATGTCTAACTTCATCCCTAAAAAACTCAACCAAATTATTGGCAATTGCCTTGGACATATCATCAGAAGGAGTATTTGGTGGAACCTGATCCATTTCCTTTGATTCCACAAGGGCAATGACTCTTTCGGGATCCACTGGAATCGAATCGACACCACATTTATCGTCAACTCTAACGTAAGGATATGGTTGTCTGTAAGGAGGATTCACCGGCATATCTATATCGTGTAAACCTTCAAAGGATGGTGTTGCAGTGTTAATCTCAATGATAATTTTATCACTAACGGTGATAAATTCTGGAGAACCACCAACAGATGGACCTGGAACAATGGAGCCATCTTCTTTAATTGCAGTGGCTTCAATAATTGTGAAATCAAGAATCTTTCCATCCGTTCTTTCTCTCGAGTAAAATCCATAGGTCAAGTCTTGAGGGAACATCGATAAATGCTTATCAAAGAAATTAATCTTACCAGCATTAATAGCCTTCGCGATTGGTTTACCAACTTGATGAGGAGCCCTTCTAGCAATCATATCATGTTCAGCCCAACGACACTCTTCGGGACCCGCAGATGCCCCAACAAACAAATTAAATTTCAATTGACCCTGTAACCCGTTTTTCTCGACATGATCCACCAACGCTTCTGGCACAGCTTTTGGCGCACCAACACCTGTGAATCCAGACCATCCAATATACTGACCATTCCTAAATAGCGGGATCAATTCATGTGCTTCTTTAACTTTGGCCAAATACGGAGCATATCTAACTCTGTCCTTGAGTAGCTTGGATACTGTCATATGTATATGTGTATATATCTAAACGATTTTGTTTACTTCTTCCTCTTTTGTTTACAATGGAATATATACTTCCTATCAAACGGTTATCTAATGCAGTGATTACCGATCGATCGAATTAACAGAAATATATATATATATATGTGTGAAATTGTTCCTTGGCTCACCACTAGATTCTTCGACCGGCGGTTAGAGCTGAGCTACCTATCCATCATCATTCGTTTTCATTTTCTGCTGTCCAATCGGGTCACGTCAAACAACCAAAACAATCGGCTGACCCAGGTAAAAAGAAAGCAAAACTCAACTCACATCGAAAACCAAATCAACAAAATGACAACAGAAAAGTGAGTGGGGTTTAAGCTCCGTCTGTGGGAAATCAGAAAACGGGAGGGAGCTCGTTCCTGCTCGGCCCCTTAAAAAAAAGAACGCAGCATCAGCGCCCGATCAACGAAGGAGACAACAGGATGAAGACGCTTGCAAGGTCGTTGACAAGATATGGGCAATATGTGTTTTCCTGCGTCGAAGTGGGGCTATAAGAACCGGTTAATAATGCTAGGAAAATTCAACAAGTTTGACCTTTGATCCTTCCTCTGCCACTCGAACACTTTTGAAATGACTCCTCCCGGATTAATGGAAGCGTCACGGCGCCGACTCTCGCATCGGAAATGTTTTGGGAGTTCGGACAAAATGACATCGGCGGGTAATTTTGATGACGAAAGATAAAGACAGTATATATCTATCTATGCAGATAACGAATGATAATGATTAATGAGTGAATAGAGTAAGATTGTGGAGTACATAGAAGGAAGATTTGTTACACGAAAATTTCCCTCCATAGGAGATTTTTCAAATCCTTTGTTGTTAAAATGTCTTTGTGATTATCAAACTCGAAAAAGCTTGATGGTATACTTTCTCCTTCAGGTTCATCTATAGGATCATGATACGTTTTTAAATATGGATGTTTCAATGCATCTTTTGCTGTAATTCTTTCTCGTGGATCGAACGTTAACATTTTTTTTAACAGATCCAATCCCAAGGGATTTACGTGAGGTAAGATTTTCCGCAGAGAAACTTTTTCACATTTAGGTAACGTATTGATGTATTCTCTTGCTCTTCTTGATTGGATACATAGTAATTCTTTACCTCTTGGAGTGCCCAATATACTAAAGATTAACATTAACTGATGCCTATAATCCTTACCGGGGAAAATTGGTCTTTTTAGGAATAGTTCTGCCAGGATGCATCCACATGACCATATGTCCATCGCTTTGCTATATTTTGCCGCTGTTAACATCACTTCCGGCGCTCTATACCACCTGGTAGCGACATATTCGGTCATTCCGGAATTGTTATCAACCTCGTTAGAATCAGCAATTCTAGCCAGACCAAAGTCACATATTTTCAAATCGCAGTTAGAATTGATCAGCAAATTCGATGGTTTTAAATCTCTGTGAATTACATTAGAGCCATGCAAAACCTTTACCGCTCTTAACGTTTGGTATATGAAATACTGAATATGGTCATCAGTTAATTGTTGAGTAGATATAACTCGATGTAAATCAGTTTGCATGATTTCTTGGATTATATAGACTTCGTTAAAGCTCTCATACGATTCAGGTCGCTGAATATCGAATAGTGATATGATGTTTTCGTGGTGAAAATGTTTCAAGATTTTAATCTCACGTAAGGTCCGCAGTGCAAATAATGGCTTATCAAATGGTTCTATTTTTTTGATAGCAACAAGTTCACCAGTAGGTTTATGAATCGCTGAACACACGACGCCGTAGGCTCCTTCGCCCAATAGCGACTTAAGTTGAAACTCACTTGATATATTAAAAATGATTTTCTTCCCCATGTTAATCGTCTATTTTATGTATTAAAACGCTCACCGTGTTGTTTACTATATTCTACTACAACATCAGATCAAGATATCCTCATATATATATATATAGAAAGAAGATATAGGGTATTTACTAGGCCACTTATTGCCCAAACAATAAAATGTATCAGGATGAAAAAATGTTAAAAATAGCGCTTGTACTCACTCAGTCTGCTTTATTTGCTGTCACTTTTTGAGGATTCGCAGATAAGCTTAATGCGTAGTTCAGTAGTTAAGGTCCGAAATTAAAAACGTTTCAAACTAAAACAAATGTGAAACGATAAGGGAAAAGATGAAAAGCAACGCACAACGCAATGCAGAACTTTGGTTTTGTTCAGGTTTGGCGTGAGAATACCACAAGATCGCCAGATCGTTTTATCTTGCCTTCGGACTCATACGTCTAATTCTCAAGTAAATAGTCGTGCATTACTTGATTGGATTGAATAAGACTAGAATAGGCTATAGCCACATCAAATACAGGACATTTTATGTTCCCAAATGAAGTTTATTGGTTGTTGTACGGCGTCGCCAAGATGAAAAAGAGGCGTCGGCGCAAGGAGGTTTCGGGTTGTCCACCTTTTTCTTCCCTTGGAGAAATCGTTACGTAAATTGAAAACAACTACAGTCCAGTTTGGAAGATGAAGCAGTGGAAGACAACATTAGGTGAATAAGAAATAATATATACCTCATCGTATTGAGAATAAATCTGTTTAATTCTCTCTCTATTATTGAGCAATGTACTTTTTACGACTGGTATATACCTTTTGGATCTTTTTTTACCTGCGCTTCTGTCGTGCCAAGGAATTTACCCCCAAAGTTACAAGGACGGAATCTATAAATGGCTTCAATGTACAACCATTCGATGATTCAACCACTTTGATCAGATCGGAGAATACTAAGTTTTCTATTACTTTTGATAACGGTGTGACCTGGCAAAGCGTCAAAGACATTGTGGATAAAGTTGGTTTTGCACAAATAGACATATATAACAGCCATGATAGAGCATTTGTTCATGTTTTGGGCAAAGCAAAGCTTTACGTCACTAATGACCAGGGAAAATCATGGAATCCGATCTATATCGACATTCCAGGCTCAGATGAGGATAATGCTTTCTGTCACACTATTGTTACTCATCCTAACACTAAAGCCTACATACTCGCTCATTGCAATGTATGTCGAGAACCTGAACAATCTCCAAATAACAGTGATGAAAAACCTAATGGCGACAATGGCATAAGGTTATGTAGTGAACTTACATTTGCATCAAACGATGGAGGAAAAAACTTTAACGAAATAAAGCCACCAACAGAATCCGATGATATGTCGGCATCTATGTTTTGTAAGTTTGGCTCCTCTACACCAACTTCAAAGTTTATGGACAATGATGCGACGATATTCTGTTCTAACACAATTCGTGAAATTGACGAAGAGAGGCATGAAATCACAAAGACAAATTCAGAGTTTTTCTTCACAACTAATTTCGGAAAATCCACTAAGATAATTGATCCTTTTTCAGATATGGCCATTGAAGAATTCGAAGTTTTGGAATCTTTTATAGTTGTTTCCACACAGGTGGATAAATTCAACACAGATTCGGCAAAAACACTTTGGATTTCTACCGATGGATTGAATTTCAAGGAAGCATTTGTCCCAACGCAGATGAGATACTCAGTCTCAGGCCTGATGTTTCAAGATAGTATCGGTAGAATCGTTTTGCCTATTGTAACTGAAAAGACGGATGAAAAGGGGCGGGCTTCTGAAGTTTTAGTATCAGACTCTTCCGGTTTGAAATTTTCCCCGTTTCAATGGACTACAGAAAATACCAATGGTTTCTCGATGTTCAGCAAATCGAAGCATCTCAAAGGAACCATGCTGGGAGAGTTTTATGCTAGCACAAGACGTTCATGGAGGAAAAAACAGAGTTCAAAGTCAAAAAGTAAGATCACATTTGACAACGGCTACTCATGGTCCAATCTTAAGGTGGTGGATCCAGAGCGTAGGGATATTTACCCCTGTGATATTGATGATGTTGAAAATTGTTCGTTGCATACACTTTTCTCTTGGGAAACCATAGACGCAGCTACAGCCGGTATCATGATGACAGTCGGATCAGTTAATGATGGTTCCAAAATGGATTGGGGTAATGCTATGACTTTCATTTCAAGAAATGGTGGGTTGACTTGGCAGCTGGCTTTTGATTTTCCTACCATGTATGCATATGGAGATTTGGGTAACATTATTATCGCATTTCCTTTTAACCCTGATGAAGATAATGACCCAGAGTCTGAATTCTATTATTCGCTGGATCATGGTAAGACATGGACGGAGTATCAATTGGAGAAACCTCTTGCCCCAATAGACGTGCTATCTACTACCCCTGATGGATCTGGTGTTAATTTCATTGTCAATGGATTTCGCCTGGATAATGTTGCGGAATCAACTTCAAATTTCCTCTATGCCATCGATTTCTCCGATGCTTTCGATGGCAAGATCTGTGGAGCAGACGATTACGAAACGTGGTACTTAGCGGGAGGAGAATGTGTAGCTGGCGCCAAATATAGTTACAGTAGAAGAAAGCAGGATTCTCAATGTCTAGTTCGGAAACTTTTCGAGGATTTACAGCTAAAAGAAGAGATATGTGACGAATGTACAGAAAAGGATTATGAATGTTCGTTTGAGTTTATAAGAAATGAGAATGGCCAATGTGTCCCAGATTACCAACTTTTATCCATTTCAGACTCTTGCTCCAATTCTAAGGACGATACTGTAAAACTAATGCCCATGCAACTCCTAAAGGCAAGCCAATGTAAGAAGGAGTTGTATATAAACCCCGAAGATGTCTCTTGTACAGGGATTTCCGGAAATGATAATGACGAAGAAAAAATTTTGGTTGTAGAAAACCAATTTGATTCCAATATTGTTTTTTATCAATATTTTGATACCATCCAAGAAGAATCGATTGTTATTGGAACGATGAGGGATGGTGTTTATATATCGCATGACTCCGGTGAGGCTGTCAAAAGGTTTGATACCGATGATGATATTGTTGAAGTGGTCTTCAATCCGTACTTCAACACATCTGCATACTTCTTTGGAGCCAGTGGCACTCTTTATGTCACAAATGACAGAGGAAACTCATTTTACATCACGGAACTACCAGAGGCTAGACAGCTAGGATTTCCGTTGGAATTTCATGCAAAAGATGAGAACACCTTTATTTATTATGGTGGTAAAAACTGTGATTCCATGTTTAGCCCAGAATGTCACGCTGTTGCTTACATTACAAATGATGGAGGCGAAAGTTTTACCGAAATGTTAGATAATGCCATTCATTGTGAATTTGCGGGGTCGCTATTCACGCATCCTGTTGGAGAGGATTTGGTGATCTGTCAAGTGAAGGAAAGGCAGTCACAAAAAAGAACCCTGGTATCTTCTGAAGACTTTTTCAAAAATGACAAAACAACACTGTTTGATAGTATCATTGGTTACATGTCGACAGGAGAATTCATTGTTGTTGCAATACCTTATGGGAACAGAGAACTGAGGGCTTATGTTACCGTAGATGGTGCTGAATTTGCAGAAGCCAACTTCCCAAAAGACGCAGTGGCCGAAACTCAGCAATCATTCACAGTCTTGGGATCACAAACGGGGTCAGTTTTCCTACATCTATCCTCCAGTGATAAAAGAAATGCTGAATTTGGTGTATTGATGAAATCTAATTCTAACGGAACTTCTTTTGTCACATTAGAAAGTGCGGTCAACCGAAACCAATATGGTATGGTAGATTTTGAAAAAGTTCAAGGCCTAGAGGGCATTATATTGATTAATGTTGTGGATAATTATGAAACAGTTTTGGAGGGATCGGAGCAGAAAAAACTCAAGTCCAAAATCACGTTCAATGATGGCTCTGACTGGTCATACGTTCAGCCTCCTTCAAGGGATTCTGAGGGTAAGGCATATTCATGCGGTAAGGAATCTCTGGAGAAATGTTCACTACACTTGCACGGTTATTCGGAAAGAGAGGATCTGCGGGACACTTACTCTTCCGGTTCAGCACTTGGAATGTTGATCGGTGTTGGTAATGTTGGTGAATACTTGCTCCCACAAGAAGAATGTTCTACTTTCTTCAGCTTTGACGGAGGTGATACCTGGAATGAGGTTAAGAAAGGAGCTTATCAATGGGAGTATGGTGACCACGGGAGCGTGCTGGTTTTAGTTTCTAGCGGTGCCGCTACGGATACCCTAACGTATTCTGTAGATTCGGGTAAAACGTGGGCTGACTTCAAATTCACCGAGGAGAAGATAGTTGTGCAGGATATTGTCACCGTACCAAGAGATTCTGCCCTAAGATTTATGCTCATCGGCGAATCTACCTCTATCAGAGGTGGATCTACCAAGACATTTACAATTGACTTCACGAAAACTTTTGAAAGACAATGCATCTTTGATATGAATGAGCCTACTCATGATGACTTTGATTACTTCCCCTTGGGTGAATCCTCAGCCGAATGCTTATTTGGGCACGAGACGAAATATTTGAGAAAAATAACTGACAACTGTTTTGTGGGCAACGTACCATTGTCTGACTTCTATCAGATAACCAAAAACTGTTCGTGTGCCAGAAAAGACTATGAATGTGATTACAACTACTTTAAAGCAAAAGACGGAACATGCAAACTCGTGAACGGTTTGAGCCCAGCCGATCCTTCTGAAATTTGTGCAAAGGAACCAGGCTTAATAGAATATTTTGAACCAACAGGTTATAGAAGGATTCCATTGTCCACCTGTGAGGGCGGTTTGAGATTGGATGTCGCATCGGATCCTCACCCTTGCCCTGGAAAAGAAGAGGAGTTTAATAAGAAATACGGAGTGGGCGGTAAATCTTTCTTCTTGATCTTCATTATCCCGTTCCTAATTTTTACTGCGACTGCTTGGTTTGTCTACGAACGTGGTATCAGAAGAAATGGTGGCTTCGCTAGATTTGGTGAAATAAGATTAGGTGATGACGATCTCATTGAAAACAATGGAACAGATAAAATGGTCAATTCTATTGTCAGATCGGGGTTATATGCCATTTCTGGTTTTTTTGCGGGCTATCAACTAGCAAAACGTGCTATGGGAAATGCAGTACTAAAATTGGGAGAGCGGTTTGGTAGAAGAAGAGGGCCAAGTTATTCGACATTGTTGCATGACCAGTTTTTGGACGAGGCTGATGATCTACTGACTGGTCATGACGAGGACGCCAACGATCTGGGAAGTTTCCTGGAAAATGAAGGTAATTTCGAAATTGAAGAGGATGAAGTCCCTCCGCCAGTGCAAACTCAACCCTACTCTGGTGACGCTTCCTTAGTAGCTGAAAACACTGGGACATCCCAGGGGGCAAATGATAGCAGTGGTCAAGAGGAGGATTTCACAGATTGATGTAGTGTATATAACTTTGCATGTTCATTTATCGCAAAATTGTGATGATTCATTTGTATATCAATGAGATCGGCACATAAATAAACTTTAATTTTAAAAGTTCACGATTTTAAGTTCGAGTTCAAACGCTTTTCTGCGTCAACTTCATTACACTCGTAGAACAGCATATGTTTCAATCTTAAGAGTTCTTACAAATAATTAGATGAGGTCTCGCTAAAATATTTAAAATTGGTCTATTGCGGTAAGTTAAGGTGTTCTAAGAATATTGACATATATATTATGACTCCATATACATCTAAGAAATTACCTAAAGAATGGGAGTATTTCAAGCTTCTTATGTATGTCCTTTATTATCTTTCAAAATTAAATTCAATACAACATGAACACTGTTTACTAACTGTCCAACTGAATGCGACAGGAAATCAGACAATGAGGTATTTGATAGCGAATGTTCAATAGATATGATAACCTGGAAGCAATGGATAAACAATGCTTTGAAGCGAGCACATGGGATATTCGGACAAGGAGTGGAGTACTCATTTATTAAGCAGATTGATAAAACTGCATTTGTAAGAGTTAGCTACTCTGATAGGGAGACCTTTTCTTCTGCAGTTACTACTTACATATCTAGTGATGAACTTGTGGGAGCCCCAATGATTGTTACTATTGAGCAAGAATCGTCGCAGCTGGAACATATTGAAGTGAAGGAGGACGACAAACTCTGGTTTACGCGAGCTATAGAAAATGAGAAGGATGATGCAAAATGCGATTAGATAATTGCACCTTTTTGTTGAGCTCTCATATTATAAATGTTCAAGCCCATTGGAAGAATCCGCATGAAGATGACTTATCATTTGAGCTTCCCTTAGGTAATTTACATAGCCAAAATCTCTTTCCTGGATTAGCGGACGTTTTTGAAGTTCTCAGAATCGCTTCAACTCCATGCTCACATAAAGGAGGTTTACCAAAAATGTCCTTAATAGAAACTTTTGCATTCTCTCTAGATGAGCTCCTCTTCACAGGACTTTGCTCAATGACAGAAGTAGTCGGGTTTTCCAATTTCGCTTTCCTAAAAAAATTATCTATTGATTTTGATGGTGCGACTGCTCTCTTTTTACTGATCATGTTACTAGGCTTAGTCCATGCGCTTACCGGTTTAGCACCATCATTGGAGATACTTTTATTGAACAGATCCAAAACGTTACCATGCATTAAACCGAATTTATATCTTGCTTCAAATCTTGGCAATGTTGTCTTTATGTGTGGCACTTCAGAACCAATTCGCTTCAGGTTTATATCAGCAAAAACAGGGCAATGATCTGACCCCATTATTTCGGGTAAAATATCTGCTGACTGGATGCCATTCTTCATCCCCAGGCTAGTTAAGATGAAATCAATTCTAGAGCCATAATTCAAGGGCCTTGTATTTTTCAAAGTGTTCCAAACTGTGTACATTTTAAGTCGATTCCTCGATTGTATCAACCTGGTTGTATCAATTAAGATCCCCTCTTCTGCCATTTCTGGGATGATTGAATCGGCCAACATTTGATTTAACATTCTTCGATGAGCAGTTTCTGGATTGATTACAAAAAAATGGCATTGTTCTTTGTGAGTATTCTCTATTCTTATTCCCTCCATATTATTATTGATAATTATTGAATTCTTCTCTAGCGCTTCGGCATGATCAGTTAAATCTCGACAAATGTTAAGATCTCCCATAAGAAGAACTCGCTTTCCAATTTTATCCAGGTTTCGTATTCTTTTAAATAGCACCCTCAGAAATTTTACTCTTAATATCTCACCATCTTCAGATGAAGTCGAGTTAGCAGGGCAATAGACGCTTATAACAACAATATTACAAGCCAACTCCACCATGACGCAACGACCCTCTGTATCAATTTTCAATGCCTCTGTCATATCGTTATTATCTAGACCTAGCGATTCATATCCACCTATTCCGACAGAGCAATCATCTCGATATCTGATATTCGAATTCCCCACTTTTATACTTAGAAATCCTGTAATTCCCTCCTCGGCTTTCACAACTTGTAGTGCATCATGAAGAGGATGGTCTTCTCGTAAAATTCTTATCCAGCATCCGACTCCCGAGTAACCTTTCTTGAATTGTGGAATAGATATGAAGGAATAAAATCCAGGTACTTTACCCCATTTTGTAATTGAAAGACGCTCAGTTTTTAATTCCTGAAAGGTTATTATGTCGGAATCGAAATAATTAAATACTGACTCAAGTGATTGGCTCATTTCCGAGAAGGGGCGATAATGAAATAATGTACGTAATCCGTTAACATTGAACGTTAAAAATCTGACCACCTCATTACTTTTAGTGCACTTAATGGGATGTGGTGACTTTTCCGTCATTCCCCATTTTTTCTCATCGTGATAAATAATCAACGGTGAAGAGAGAGCAGCTATTACGCGTTCTTGAACATTTTCAACTGAACATCAAATCGACATTTCTATAGAGCAATATAAAAAATTATATATTCTTTGATCTGGATGTTTTTCTTTTTCCAATGAGATCCCTTATAGAATTTCTCTCTTTTATCAAAATAATTGAAAGCAATAAAACTGCAAAAGCCACATTAATAAAGAATTGCTGAAAGTTTTTGACAAAACCGATAACCCACCAATCAATTGTCCACACAATTATGCCAATTACAAATACAACTTTGAAATTTTGAAAATTGACAATAAAAGATGATTCTGTGAAGAGCTCTTTGTAATATCTATTAATGAACCACACACAATAGCTTATACGTAAAGCCATGTTGATAATATTGCCTATTATTAGGCCACTAATGGAAAGATCGAGGTATTCTATTAATATCCAACAGTTCACTAAGAAAACTCCCGAGAAGATCATCATCAAATATGAATGCTTCATAATTTGATTACCAGTGGCTATTCCTTGAAAGAAGGCTTCCAGAATACCATTCATTGCTAAGAATGGCAAATAAAAGCAATAAACACGAATGGTGTCCAAGACAGACGTTGTGGACCATTTAGAACCTATTAAGAATTGCAACAAAAACGATGAGTTTATAGGTCCAAATATGACAATCAAAAGAGATAAATACAAGTAGAATCTTGTTAGGTTCACCAAGACTTCCATAGACAATCGTAGATTTTTCGCCTTTTCAGTCGATAATAACCTTGCCAAAAATAGCCTTAGAGATTCTTCTATAGGAGCAAAGAGTAGTCTTGTAATTAGAGATCCATAATTCGAGAGCAAGGAATATATACCCTGTTCTTCTACCGTGCAAAGAGAGTTGATGATTAGCTTATCACCTTCATTCAGCAAATGCTTGAAACATAATTGAAAATAGACTTTCTTAAAATGTTCGGATATTTCATGCTGGAAATAGTAACTCTTTTTGGAACTATGGCCATGAATTCTTGTCAAACGGAGATTGAACAGCCTCTTTGGACCAAAATTTGTGACATAATCATAATAATAGCAACCGAGTAGTGTGATGGAATGCGCCAATTTACCGATTGCGAATGCCAAAATAGCAATTCCCTCTCTCATTGTTTCTGTGTTTTCTTTGGACGTTACCAACCACCCTTTTTCAAAAGACAGGATGAGGACAAAATTGACAACACAACCCATTGTCACTGAGACACCTTCAAATCGCGATCTTGTACCATAATTTAACATGAATTGATTAACAATGAAAAATGGCTCACTCAATAACTCCACTATAATGCTTAACCAGATAAGTAAAATCGACCAAGTAAAATATGGCAAAGCAACAAAATAAAAATTTATATTTCTATATTGCCACGTAATGAGGATAATTGAGAGTGGGATTCCAATCCATAATGGGACATGAGCAAAGTTTACAGCTGTTTGTAGAACTTCAGATCGGCTTTTCGATGTATTTGCAGTTTCATCATCACTGTCATCCTTTATTCTCAACGTAGAAAGTCTTATAGCTTCCCTACTAAAAAAGAGCACTGTACCAAGAATGAATTCTAGAAACGAAGTTATACCGAATATTCTGGGAGACAGAAATCGTATTAAAATATTATTCAATATGAATGTAATTATCTTGGTGAATAGTTGACCCATCATTAGAAAAGTGGCACCTCTCGTCGACTTTTCCAGGATCTGTTCGCTGGATGAGAGCTTATCGGCTGGTATTTTCTCCATTGAGTCAATTGATAAAGCTTCCTATTTAATTATGCTGATTATAAAACTGCGGGGCACTTAATTGACAAGATAACACGGAGATATCCTGTGATTACTTATGGCATGTGTTCCTGAAATTTTTCATACTCGAGATATACTCCGCATGTTCACGCGATAAAGTTACCCTAGCTTCACGGGAAAAGTATCTGTTCTACAGAGGGTCTACATAAACTGAAAGTCCAACTATCGTCGTTCCCTCCGGCCACTAAGGTCCTACCTCTCTCAAGTAGAGACTCTTCAGAAATGCCTCGAAGTTCATTCACCACAAATGCAATGTCCTACGAATGTACTCAGTAAAAAGTAAATTATTTACGAGAAATATCCGCCTGTCATCTGATTTTCGCGCTCAAGGTCGCCTTAACTGGCGACCTTGAGAAATGCGAAGATGGAGAAGCATTTGAATTGACCAATGAGAAAACTGGAACTACATAAGCATATTTGAAAAGACATGAGTTCTCAGGAGCTTAGAGATGGTAGTGGCGATATTACAAATTTCAGCGTTGCCGATGAAGTGGAGATTGATGCCACTGCTAAAAGTGCAAGTGATGTTGAAAGAACTGCGAGACAAAATCAATACATTGCGGAGTTAAGAGAACAAGATAGATGGCTTCCGATCAATAATGTTTCAAGGTTAATGAAAAACACATTACCGGTGACCGCAAAAGTTTCCAAGGACGCTAAGGAGTGTATGCAAGAATGTGTTAGTGAGTTTATTTCATTTGTGACTAGCGAGGCTAGCGATAGATGTGCCGCTGACAAGAGGAAGACCATAAACGGTGAGGATATTTTAATATCTTTGCACGCACTTGGATTTGAAAATTATGCTGAAGTATTGAAGATTTACTTAGCGAAGTATAGGCAACAGCAGGCTTTGAAGAACCAGATGATGTATGAACAAGAAGAGGGAGGTCTAGGCGTGGAAGAAGATCGTGGGAAAATAGAAGAAGAAGGAGAAGGTGAGGAGGAGGAAGAAAACGAAAATGAACCATACGATGCAAATACAAATCAGATAGAATTAGAGCGTATAGAGCAACGAGAACAAGAAATTGAGCAACCTGGGTTGGAAGAATAAAAAACAGGCGATAAAACTGGTGTTGAATGTGATTTCACTTTTGAATCTTCTCATATAGAGCCCTTCGCCGGAAATTCAGTGCGCTTTGGGAATTAGCGCGGTTTGTTCATAGGTTTGAGGCATCCTATTCTTAGAGATGGGGGATATCTTTGACAACCGAAAGGGTGAAATACATTCGGCTCAGCTCAGCTCAACTCAACTCAACTGGGCCGATACCAGTCGTTGTATTGCAACATGATATATTAATTTTTGATGGAATATAACTGAAAAATTCGCTTGAGACAGCCAACATCCAACCAGGTAAATTGTGACATTTATTTTTGTTCATGAGATTTACCTAAATAACATTCATATGAACATTCAAATTTTGAGATGCAGTTGAGGCTGTTTTTTCCTATCAATTTTTTTTAGTAATACAAATTTTATGTAACGACTGAAAGGCATTTCTCGGCAGCGGGAAAAGGAAGGTGCTTGTCTCATGGAAAGGTAAAAATATCACTTTTGCCACCGAAAACCTCATATTTATAGATATTATATTCACATATATAGCAGATCCAGCCGGTAGAATAGATAAGTATACATTGACTGCTAATCAAAATAGCTACATCACCTTCTTTTTCTGCTAAATCAAGGGTGGCGAAGTATACAAAGATTTAACATATGATAAGCAGAGGAACTTCGCCAGCGGTGTCAAGGGCCCTGAGATGCCATCTGGGGGGCCAAAAGTGCTCCTCTTTCTATGCAGTACATGTTGTGAATAGATTTGCTAGCACTATAAGTTCAGCGGAGGGCCACGCACCCCTGTACGATGCGGCCTCATCTGGCATTAATCATTGGAAGCTCTACCAATCCCAGTTGCAGGATCATAATGTGCAAAATGACTTGAAGAACTTAGAAAAGGAGTGGTTAGAAAGGTTAATATCTGTCAAAAGTGAAAGAGATCCTTTACCCAAACAAGAAAAGAATGACGAGGATGATCCTGAAAAGAATGACGATAAAGACGAGGGAGAGACGAAGAAAAATGACATAGAGAAATCGGAGGATCAGAATAAAGATGTGGAACTGGGTAATAATTCAGCTACTGCGGCAGGCGCCAACGTACCAGGGACGCCCTCTTCCGACAGTAATGATAACGGTGATGGAAATCAGAACAACAAATCAAAAAAGCATGTCCTGCCGGAGATATATCCGCAGATGTTAGCATTACCTATTTCGAGGCGTCCATTATTCCCTGGTTTTTATAAAGCTGTGGTTATATCAGACGAGCGAGTCATGAAAGCGATTAAAGAAATGCTGGATCGCCAGCAACCTTACATCGGTGCATTTATGATGAAAAATTCTGAATCAGATGCAGATGTCATTGAAAATAAGGATGAAGTGTATGATGTTGGTGTTTTTGCCCAAATTACTAGCGCATTTCCAAGCAAGGATGAAAAGACAGGATTGGAAACTATGACTGCCTTACTTTATCCGCATAGAAGGATTCGTATTGATGAGTTGATTCCACCCACAAACAAGAGCTCCACAGCTCAGTTATCAGCAGATGAGAACTCTGAAAATCCAGGAGATAAAAATCAAGAAATCAAGGAAAAAGAAAGAGATAACACTCTAACTGCCAACGGGCAAGAATCCACGGAAAAGGGAGGATATCCAATTGAACCTCTGGAAGAGGAAGAGGAAGACATCAATCCAACAGAATTTCTAAAGGAATACGATGTCTCCTTGGTAAATGTTTCCAACTTGGAAGATGAGCCGTTTGATAGAAAGTCTCCAGTAATAAATGCTCTAACCTCGGAAATTCTTAAAGTTTTTAAGGAGATTTCTCAATTGAATACTATGTTCAGAGAGCAAATCGCCACATTCTCAGCTTCCATTCAATCTGCCACTACAAATATTTTCGAAGAGCCTGCCAGATTAGCAGATTTTGCAGCAGCGGTATCGGCTGGTGAAGAAGAAGAATTACAGGAAATTTTAGAATCTCTAAATATCGAGCAACGATTGGAAAAGTCGCTATTAGTTTTGAAAAAGGAACTCATGAACGCGGAATTGCAAAATAAGATATCCAAAGATGTGGAGACTAAAATTCAGAAAAGGCAAAGGGAATATTATCTAATGGAACAATTAAAGGGTATTAAGAGAGAATTAGGCATAGACGATGGACGTGACAAAATGATTGAAACTTTCAGGCAAAGAGTGGAGAAACTGCAACTCCCTGAAAGTGTCCAAAGCGTTTTCGATGAAGAAATCAATAAATTGGCTACTCTGGAAACTTCAATGTCTGAATTTGGTGTAATTAGAAACTATTTGGATTGGATTACTTCTTTACCCTGGGGAATAACTTCAAAAGAACAATACTCTATTACAAGAGCTAGAAGGATTTTAGATGAGGATCACTACGGCATGAAGGATGTTAAAGACCGTATATTAGAATTCATAGCTGTTGGTAAATTACTGGGTAAAGTGGATGGAAAAATCCTTTGTTTCGTTGGCCCTCCAGGTGTGGGTAAAACATCCATTGGAAAATCCATTGCTCGTTCATTGAATCGGAAATTTTTCCGTTTCTCTGTTGGTGGTTTGACGGATGTCGCTGAAATTAAGGGCCATAGAAGAACTTACATTGGTGCGTTGCCAGGTAGAGTTATTCAAGCTATGAAGAAGTGTCAAACACAGAATCCACTAATTCTAATTGATGAAATCGATAAAATTGGTCATGCGGGTATTCATGGTGATCCATCAGCTGCACTACTTGAAGTTTTAGATCCGGAGCAAAACAACAACTTTTTGGACAACTACTTAGATATTCCCATCGATCTGTCCAAGGTATTATTTGTTTGCACTGCTAACACCTTGGAAACAATTCCTCGTCCATTATTGGATCGTATGGAAGTTATTGAGCTAACGGGTTATGTTGCTGAAGAGAAGGTGAAGATTGCCGAACAATACCTTGCTCCCAGTGCGAAGAAAACCGCAGGCCTTGAAAACACCAATGTTGAACTGACCGAAGATGCAATTAAGGCATTGATGAAGCAATATTGTAGGGAAAGTGGTGTGAGAAACCTAAAAAAGCATATTGAAAAGATTTATCGTAAAGCGGCATTGAATGTCGTTAAACAGTTAAGTATTGATGATGCACCACGCCCTGATGAAGATAATAACAAGATCGCCAAGAAGACTGCAACGGAATCATCTGTGGTGAGCGATTCTAATGGGGAAACTAACATTGAAATTGAAAAGACAAGGGATAGTGAACAAGCTATGAAGGTTTCCGATGATATTAAAGTTATTGTCACGCCAAATAACTTGAAAGATTATGTGGGCCCCCCTGTGTACACCACTGACAGGCTATATGAGACGACTCCACCGGGTGTGGTCATGGGATTGGCATGGACAAGCATGGGCGGATGTTCATTATATGTAGAATCTGTTTTGGAGCAACCGCTACATGATTGTAAGCATTCATCCTTCGAACGTACAGGTCAGCTGGGGGATGTCATGAAGGAATCTTCTCGTTTAGCATATTCCTTTTCCAAAATGTATCTGTCAAAAAAATTCCCCGAAAATAGGTTTTTTGAGCGAGCTTCAATCCATCTGCATTGCCCGGAGGGTGCCACCCCAAAAGATGGTCCCTCTGCTGGTGTTACAATGGCAACATCTTTCCTTTCTTTGGCATTGGATAAATCCATCGATTCTACTGTTGCAATGACAGGAGAGCTTACCTTGACAGGTAAAGTTTTACGCATCGGGGGTCTAAGAGAGAAAGCCGTCGCCGCTAAAAGATCAGGCGCGAAGACCATCATATTCCCTAAGGAAAACTTAAGCGATTGGGAAGAGTTGCCCGATAATGTCAAAGAAGGTTTAGATCCTTTGGCAGCCGATTGGTATGAAGATATCTTTCAAAGATTGTTTGCTGATGTTTCAAATAAAGAAGGAAACAATGTATGGCAATCCGAGTTCGAAAAAATTGACGCTAAGAAAGAAAAGGACAAATGATTCGATGTTTATCTTGATATTTCGTCTGTATTATTCAGTTTACTTTCTATTTATCCTTTTGTAAATAAATTGCCAGGAAAAGTATTCTATTAAATTCAAATGAACTGTTCATCGTGTCCAGAAGTATCGATGTTTTTTCGATCGACCTTTGGCACAACGAATGTGCCACTATAGAGCCAGAATATGTATTAGCGTATATTACATATTTTTCAGTAACCATTTTGGTTAGCACTCAATCAATAGTATACATAATTCAAGATACTACTGCTTGAATATGGACAGCATGGGTACCACTGTGAGTAATAACGGGCCTCAGTTTACTATCATGGGGCTTCTCAATTTTGGTAGGGACATTCCTCCTATTCGCTGAATGCATCTGATGACTAAAGTATATCTCAGTCATAAAATGAAACGATCTGCCAAGTCTATCTTAAATAAAATTAGCCGCCGAACTCAACACCATGTACTTGGCTTCGATTTCTTGTATCATTCTGTTCTGAAACATATAAAAGAACTCATTTTCATCGCTGTACCGTATTTTCAGGCTCATCTAGAAATGCTCTTGGGAAATTCCAATTGTTTGGTCCCTTAAAACAGTTGATATGCGAAATCTTGAAAGATTGCGAGCAGCATCCACCTGGGCCTTTATCGACCAACCTTCGTAGACACGAACGATTCGCATGCAATCCCTTCAATCGCGAAGGAAAATAAAGTATGGTTTCGACCTGGACTTCCAGCAGTGTGTCAATCGTAACTTTGAATTTCATGAATATTGGCCGGTACTAAGAACATTTATCCGTTAATAACGCTCTTGAAACATTGAATCTCAAAGGAGCGTTTCTTCAAACTTATTCAATAACACTTTAAACTACTTACCGAATTTAGCTCCATCATCAAGAATTCTGCTTTTACTAAGTTGAGCTCTCTATAATAATCTTCAGATTTCAAAGCGCTATAAAGAATCTAACCCAGCCTCGGTCTTAACTTGTTGAATAAAGTTATTTGACGATAGGGTATTCAACTTTAAATCTTGACTTGAGTTTTGGAGGCGCATCAAATCTGTAACAGGGAATGTTGTATATTGACAATCAATAGAGTACGAAGTTTTGCTAGAACAAAATTTCAAGGACCACCTATTTATCTTATAATATAAAAACTAAGGTTTTTGTAATGTTCAACAACACTCTTCTTGTCAGTTTTCAAAACTTTCAGATAATTCAAGTACAAACTGTATGTATGTATTCGTATATCGTTCTTTTATATGCACCGTCGGCCCCAGATTAATTTAGGGGAGCCAATGATGAAGGCTTCAAAACTGCACTGCACGACAGAAGCAAAGGGGAAGCTACTTGAGCGTTTTCCCAAAATAAAATCCCGTATAAAATAGCTCAGACGTGTAGATGTTGGTTGCAGCATGACATTGTTGCGTTCCTCTGTCCTATTGTTACGAAATCAACGAAGTGTAGTCAAAATGTCGCTATCCTACTCAACATCCTTCAATGATCCTGACCTATTCAAGACAAAAGCATTTGTCAATGGGAAATGGATTGAGAAAAAAGAGTCTTTTGAAGTAGTTAATCCATCTACTCAGGAAGTGATTGGACAAATATCAAGCTGTAACAAACAGGATTATGAAGAGGCCATCGTTGCTTCCAAAAATGCATTTGATGAATTTCGGTACACTACCCCGCAAGAGAGGTCTCAAATTCTGTACAATATTTACGATCTAATCGTTGAGAATAAGGAGGATCTTGCCAGACTTATTACTCTCGAGAATGGAAAACCATTTCAAGATTCTCTTGGAGAAGTGATGTACAGTGCGAGTTATTTTAAATGGTTCGCTGAAGAGGCTACTAGGATTTATGGCACAGTAATTCCTGCTCCTTCTTCAATCGATAGGCAAATATTCGCGGTTAGACAGCCACTCGGAGTTGTAGGAATTCTAACGCCTTGGAATTTCCCTAGTGCTATGATTGCAAGAAAATTGGCACCAGCCCTTGCCACGGGAAATACGTGTATAATCAAGCCTGCACATCAAACTCCTCTAAGTGCGCTTGCTCTTGGGTGGCTTTGTGAGCAGGCTGGATTGCCAGCAGGGGGCTGCAATATTTTGCCAACCAAACATTCAGGAGAGATTGGAAAGTACTTGTGTAGTCATGATCTGGTAAAAAAGATCACATTTACTGGTTCTACTAAGGTCGGAAGGTTATTAATGACGCAGTGTGCAAGTGAAAGTAAGCTAATCAAAAAGATATCGATGGAACTTGGAGGGAATGCGCCTTTTATTGTTTTTGAAGATGCAGATCTTGAAAAGGCGTTAGATGGTATCATTGGCTGTAAGTTTAGACAATCCGGTCAAACTTGTATTTGTGCCAACAGGATATTTGTCCATAAGAATATCTATGACGAATATGCTCAAAAATTGACAGAAAGGATAGAAAGTACATTTTGTTTGGGAGATGGTTTTGAAAAAAACGTCACACATGGTCCATTAATCAATGCAGATGCTGTTGAGAAGGTTTCAGAACTGGTTGATAAAGCCAAAGAAAAGGGGGCCCGCGTTCTTACGGGAGGCTCCAGAGCTAGTGCTCTAGGACCATTATTTTACCGCCCAACGGTTCTTGCAGATGTGGATGCCTCCATGGATATTTTTCATACGGAAATTTTTGGCCCTGTTGCTTCATTAATCAAATTTGAAAGTACAGAAGAAGTCTTAGAAATGGCTAATGATACGGATGTTGGTTTAGCAGGTTATTTTTACACAAAAGATATTCGGAAAGCTTATGACACTGCCTCAAAACTGGAAGTAGGTATGGTTGGGATTAATACCGGCGCCATTAGTGATTCTGCTTTGCCCTTTGGGGGAATAAAGAACTCGGGATGTGGTAAGGAAGGTTCCAAATATGGCATTGAAGATTACACTGAGCTCAGGTCAATCGTATTGCAACCTTGAGACCATTCATTTTATATTTGTATGAATGCATATATATATATATATATAGCAGTATAGTTTAGTTTTTAAGTTGTATTTTGTCTGTATATCATCGTCAACACATCGTCCTATTTTCTTGGCTCTTCAAAGAAACTTTTTATATCTTCCTCTTTGACCACCTGCCCTGTATCAGCAAACGGTTTTAAAAATTCGCTCAACTTTGATTTCAATGCATTGAAGGCTGATATTCCAGCTATCGCCTGTTCCCTTTGCATGGTGTCCTGTAAAATTTGGTTGATTACATCATCAGCATTCTCATTATCATCTTCTGGTTGCTCATAAACAGGATCATCATCTAACAAAAACGGAACCAGGTCATTTAGAAAAGTGTAAAGCTTTTCTTCATTTTTGTAAAGTGACTTTTTCAACTCTTTCAATTGTTCTGAATATCCATCTTTCAGGAAAATGGAGTATTCGTCATGATCATGTGCTCCATCAGTGATTTCGAGTATGGACCTTTTCTTGGAGTTTTCTTTGGGTAGTATTGCATCAGTTGACCCATGGGATATTGTGTGAGCAATGATATTGTCTGATAAAGGATGTGAAAGTATTCTTTTGAAATAATAATCGTATTTCAATACGCATTTCCAACATATATAGGCTTCAAAGGAATCTAGCTCAGGCATTCCCTTTGCTAGTGATTCGTCCGAATCCTTATTTTTTCCCTCCCGTTGAGCTTCATCTACGCCCAATATACAGTGATCGTGGTACCAGTCTTCATTGCATTCTGTGCCAAGCACACATTGTAACATTACTGCATTGGAATCTGGATCATACTCATTATTACAGCTGCAAAATAGCCCTTCGAAGTTATGTCCATATCTATTTTCCAATGATGCTATATCCGGCTCTGTATTCTTGCGCAACTGGCATTTGAATTTGTTTTCCCTTGTAATGGCGTCTCTTTCAGTTCCACAATCACATGTAAAATGTCTCTTGGTGAATAACTCTACAATATCACACATAGTATGACACTGTATAGAGCATGAATAGCAAATACCAATTCTGTGAGTTCGGCATGCGAACACTTGTTGTCTGAGGGCCCCCATTTCATAGGTGCATTTTTTGGGATCCCATGGCATCAGTTTTCGTGCCTCATCTTCTAAATCAGTCTGACGAGAAATGTATTCTGAGGCGCTAATATCTGACATTCAATTTTAAATGCAATCAACCAGCTAAACCCTCTCAGCTCCTTACTTTTCAGCTTGTCTGGTCATTGGAATATTAATTAAAGGGTAAGGTGTGTTCAGCTTTTATCATTTTATAGTTCAAGGTCATGTGATTTTGAGGCGATGCAGGATTTCAATTAGTTTACCCTTTTAGGAAATCGATAAATTTCATCAACTTCAAGATTTCATTATCATTCGCGTTTGCAGTCCAAGAAACTTAAACATTGATGCTCCAACATTGAGCCCTCAAACTATTCAAGCCACATATACAACAATAATATTCGAAGTATCATTCTGCAATGTCCGATAATAGGAGGCGTAGACGTGATGAGAATGAAGATTCCGATTCAGACAATGAGCTACCACCTTCCTCTCCACAGCACGTTCCAATGAGAACATATGACCCCATTTCGTCCCCCATTGGTTCTCCAGCAGCTGAAGAAATGGAAAATCCAGAGGGAGACGATGATGAGATTAACGATCAGCCCGATATTGAAGAACTGGAAGAGCAAATGAACGAGGTAGATTTGATGGGTGACGATATGTATGCTGATTACGGCGATGATCCTAACAGAGATAGATACGAAATGGAAGATGTCGATGATAGAGAGCAAGAAGAACTTTCCCTCAATGACCGGCGTCGTATTGATGCCCAACTAAACGAAAGAGACAGGCTATTGCGTAATTCAGCGTACATGGATGATGATGAAGGTGATGATGCAGGTGCTGCACAATTGGACGAAATGGGACTACCAATTCAAAGACGTAGAAGGAGAAGACAATATGAGGATATGGTGAACAGTGATGATGATCTGTTGAGCGATATTGATATTGATCCTTTAACTGAAGAGTTGACTTTGGAATCTCTGAGCAACGTCAAGGCTAATAGTTACTCTGAGTGGATAACTCAACCAAACGTGTCAAGGACAATTGCAAGGGAATTGAAATCTTTTTTGCTGGAATACACAGATGAAACTGGTCGTTCTGTTTACGGTGCTCGTATAAGAACACTTGGTGAAATGAACTCTGAATCCTTAGAAGTAAACTACAGGCACTTGGCGGAATCCAAAGCTATTATTGCTTTATTCTTGGCTAAATGTCCAAGTGAGATGTTGAAGATCTTCGACTTGGTCGCTATGGAAGCAACAGAATTACATTACCCCGATTATGCCCGTATTCACTCCGAGATACATGTCAGGATATCGGATTTTCCCACAATACACAATTTAAGGGAATTACGTGAGATCAACCTAAACTCACTAGTTCGTGTTACCGGCGTGGTCACTCGTAGAACAGGGGTATTCCCGCAACTGAAATATGTAAAATTCAACTGCCTCAAATGTGGCTCCGTGTTGGGTCCCTTTTTCCAGGATTCTAATGAAGAGATCAGAATTTCCTTTTGTACCAATTGTAAGTCAAAAGGCCCATTTAGCATGAATGGTGAAAAGACCGTTTATCGTAACTATCAGAGAATAACATTACAAGAAGCCCCAGGCACAGTTCCCGCAGGTCGATTACCAAGGCATAGAGAAGTTATTTTACTTTCAGACCTGGTGGATGTATCGAAACCTGGCGAAGAAGTAGAAGTCACCGGTATCTACAAGAACAATTATGACGGAAATTTGAATGCTAAGAATGGGTTCCCTGTTTTCGCTACTATCATTGAAGCAAACTCCATCAAGAGGAGGGAAGGTAATGCTGCGAATGGTGAGGAGGAGGGATTGGACGTTTTTAGTTGGACAGAGGAAGAAGAACGTGAATTTAGAAAAATGTCAAGAGATCGTGCCATTATCGACAAAGTTATATCCTCCATGGCCCCATCTATTTACGGTCACAGAGACATTAAGACAGCGGTTGCATGTTCATTATTCAGTGGTGTCCCGAAAAATGTCAATGGTAAACATGCTATTCGTGGTGACATAAATGTTTTATTGCTTGGTGATCCCGGTACTGCGAAATCTCAAATTTTGAAGTACGTAGAAAAGACGGCTCATAGGGCTGTGTTCGCTACTGGGCAGGGTGCTTCTGCAGTCGGTCTTACTGCATCTGTTAGAAAAGACCCAATCACCAAAGAATGGACATTAGAAGGTGGTGCACTTGTGTTAGCAGATAAAGGGGTCTGCCTAATCGATGAATTTGATAAGATGAATGATCAGGATCGTACTTCTATCCATGAGGCTATGGAACAGCAAAGTATTTCTATTTCAAAAGCAGGTATTGTCACCACGTTACAAGCACGTTGTTCCATTATCGCAGCGGCTAATCCAAATGGTGGACGCTACAACTCTACTTTACCACTAGCCCAAAACATCAGTTTGACAGAACCCATTCTATCCAGATTTGATATTCTATGTGTCGTAAGGGATCTGGTTGATACAGAAGCAGATGAAAGATTGGCTACTTTTGTCGTAGATTCGCATATTAGATCGCATCCAGAAAATGATTCTGATGATAAGGAAACGAAAACCCCAGCAGAAGATGAGCCAATTGACGAGCAGGTCGGTGAAGAAGCTTTACGTATTTCTGCTAGACAAAGAAGAATACAAAGACAAAGAAAGAAGGAAGAAGAAGTTTCGCCAATATCGCAGGAGCTTCTAATGAAATATATACATTACGCTAGAACAAAGGTGTATCCAAAACTTCATCAAATGGATATGAATAAAGTCAGCAGAGTTTACGCTGATTTAAGAAGGGAAAGTATATCGACAGGTTCTTTCCCAATAACAGTTCGTCATTTAGAATCCATACTGAGAATTGCAGAATCATTTGCCAAAATGAGGTTATCAGAGTTTGTGTCCTCATGGGATTTAGATAGAGCCATCAAGGTAGTCGTAGATTCGTTTGTCGATGCTCAGAAGATCAGTGTACGCCGGCAATTGCAAAGATCATTTGCTATATATACATTGGGGCACCAACAGCATTCTTAGATTGATGCCCAATTAATTGTTCAATTATTAATCGCGTTATCGTCTTTTATGTAACACTACTTAAAAATGTTTAAAAAAGATCTTGTTTTCCAAAAAACTGAATTTAATGAGCTAATATACAAATTTTTAGACAGGATAAATGTAAAAACTAGGTACATGTCAGTGTATGTGTGCATTACTCTAGACAGTGCTAGTGGATTCCGCTTCCTCCTGTGCAGCTTCGGCCTTGGTTTGATCCGTGGAAACTTCTCCATTTGGAGTTTCTTTCTTCTTGAGCTCGACATTATCCTTTGAATTATCCTTTGCTGAAGTTTCAATGTTGAAGATTCTGTAAAGTAATTCATGGGTATCTTCCTTGCAGACCATTAAATTGACACATCTATTACCTTTCCAAACTGGTAAGAACAGATTTTCCTTGTCTTCACCTTCTCTTATCACCTCGATGAATGCGCAACCGGAACTCAGTTCATTCATTTGTCTAACAAATTCGTCGTCGATATGTTTGACTTTGATATCCTCAAATGGAGGAAAGGATTCAACTAATAAGAATTTTAGTAATTCTAAATTGGTTTTAACGACTCTGTTCGATGTCATATGGTGCTTCATGATTGGTAAAGCCTCACTTTGAATTCTCCATGAACATTCGATATCACTTCTTTGCGATACGAATAGTTTGACACCAGAATAAATAATCTTCAATCTGTCCTCATTGGCCTTAATGATATCCTTGAGTGTTGAACAAACTGTGTAAACTACTCTTGATGGTTCACCGGTGGCATTACGCACTAAACAGGTGTTTCTATCGAATTTATCATCAACACCATAGAAATCCCAACAAGATTTTAAAGCTTCGTGTTGAGGATCAATGAACACAAATGGTTCTTCATTAGCATCGCGAGGTAGTTTTTCCTTTTTTCCTGCTGGTTCGATAGCACTCTCATCGATCTTCAATTTTTTAGTCTCGGGTTCTTCACTGATAGTAGCAGAAGAGGAAGAGTGTAATCTCTTTGTTGACTCAATTTCCTCAGAAACTTTTTCAAAGACGGTGATAAAAAATCCACCAGTATTTTGTTGATGTGGGTAAACTCTTATGCAATTTTCTAAATGGAACTGAGAGACTTCTTCTTCAGTTGGTGGGAACCAACTGTCTACGGTACCTTCATCGCCTTTATTCTTGGCGGTCATAGACCTATCGATGACTGGCCATTTAGAGATACCCTTTGACCGAATAAGACCAGGTAATTTATCATCACAATTGACTAATCTTATCTTATTTCCCCATTTTCTTAGAGCTTCAGCAACGACGGCTTCGTTTTCAATGGGATTCATTGAGCAAGTTGAATAAACCAATCTACCATTGGATTTCAACAAATGTAAACCCCTATTTAAAATGTTAAATTGAACGGCATGTAATCCAAGTCCACCTTGAGGTGTCCAGTCTCTCCAAACGTTAACATTTTTCCTCATGGTACCATCCCCAGAACATGGTACATCACACAACACCCTATCAAATTTCAAGATATCCTTCCTATTTGAAGCATTTTCTGAATTATCTGGATGAGCTTTAATACGTGGGAAAAATTGAGCATCATGATTAACCACCATTAAGTTGGCACTATTTAGTCTTTTCAATTGATGAACTAACATATGTGATCTTTTAGAATCCATATCATTAGCAACAACAAATCCTGATGGTTCATCTGTATCAGTATGTAATGCTTCAATCATTTGAGCGGTTTTAGAACCTGGAGCTGCGCACATGTCCAAGACAGTATGGTGTGGTTCAACTTCCAAGACGATTGGTGGAATCATTGAGACTGCTTCCTGCCTTGAAATATTACCAACGGCATTTTCTACAACTAAAAATCGTTGAGTCTTCGCGAATTGCTCAGTTTTCCTAATAACAGTTTTTGGAACATCTAATTGCCAAGCCAAATGATTTGGATACCACGGCAACTCCTTAGGTGCTTTCAATATCTCACCTTCATATTCCACATTGGTCAAGTTTGGTAAATGTCTTTCTTTAAACATTTGTAATACTTCTTGAGCATGACTTCTTGAACCAGTGATTCTAAAAGTCAAAGGCAATGGATCTTGACAAGTTTTCTTAAATTGATCCCATTGATCCTGAGGAAATAATGCCAAATCTTTATAATATTGTTCCCATTTTTCATTCTCTTTAACCAAATCAGACCAACTTTTTTGAGCTCTGGAGTCATCACGAGCACCAAATGTTTTTCTACCCCCTTTCTTATATTTTCTTCTTCCAGCCATTTTTGCGAGACAACTATATATTATCACTATCAATTGGGTACTCCAAAAATTACTATAGTACTCTAGGAGATGACGTTTATGCTCCTCCTACTCCTACAGTTCGGAAAGCCTAGCCTTCTCTCATCGAACTATTTGCACAAATAAAAATTTTTTTCAGAATATTCATCATTCTATACGAATTCAGCCGCCCTGGTCCCTTCAGATATTGGATGGAGAATCCCTATAATTGATTGCTTTCGAGACAGCCTGTGAAGGGCCTGCACCTAGATTCAATTGTTCATCGGTTTCATCGGATTGGGCAACCAGATAGTCTTTGACCCATTTTTCGATCAGCAGACCTAGCGTAATCAAACTGGTCTCATCGAACGAACCCACCAAATGAGGGTATTTTTGAATAATAACTTGTGTAGCAAAATAGTGTAACACTTTTAAATCGATCGTCGGCACCAGCTCACCTTCAAACAAACCATTTTTTCTATCTGTAGAAGACGCTTGGTTTAGATTCTCCCTTGTTCTGAACGGTATAGGCACCAAATTGTCGACCTTTTGCGCTAAGACTTCGTCTGCACTCACTAAATGAGTACCATATTCCACGATCAAGTCGCTGCAAGCTTCGTAAACCGTACGATCCATTACAAATTTGGATCTGCTCTCACTTTATGGAACAAACAAGCAACAAACCAAAAAAAATAAAATTGTGGTTCCCATAGAGCACCCCCACTGAGTAAACTCAGCGCCTAACTAGAGAGAGTAATTCCCAAGGCCACCGCCCGTATTTAGGATTCAGAATCCTAACCTGCACTGTTACCCTGAGAACATGTGCCATCCCGGCCGCCTCCATCACGGGTCGTCTTTGCTGAAGCTGGATGAAGCTCCCCTACAGCGGTGAAGACGAGGCCACGAAGGGCCCATGCTACATTGCTGCGAGAGTGGGAAGCAGATTTCTCTTGCTCCCACTAACATGCAAACCCGCAAGGATCGATTGATTGATGAAACCGGGACACGTTGACTCAGAGTTCCCCTCCCTCCAACTCTACAGAGAAACTCCGTAGAGCCACGACAAGTTAGAACGGAAGAGGAAAGACGGTTGACAAACCCTCGGTACGTAGTGCAGGACCCTAACAAATGCCAGAGCCCCTTGTTACGCCTTACGACGCAACGCGCAAAACCTACGTCTGACCGTGAGGAAGTTTCGTTCCCGTGCCAGAAATCTCGAGGTACCTAGTTCCACTAAAGGAGCCATCACAGCCCAATTGCTTTTCGCATATCGTTCGGGACATGTTACACGTTTTTATATCTCTGAAATATCATTTTGTTCACTACTCTTTAACCTCATCTCATCGAATGGTATTGATTGTGGACATGATTGAATAAGGGGTATCATCAAAACAGAAGTTTAAAATGGCAAGCAATAGCCAACTTAATGATGATTTCAAGAGAATATCGGACGCCATGGATGTGCTGGCCAAATTGATAATACAGAAACGGCAAGATGGAACACAATTACAAGTAGAGTATCAGCATAAATTGAACCGATTGAATAAACTCATAAACCTGATTCTACGACTATCGAACTCAAAATTGAGCGATGAAGAAAAATCGTCATTGCAAGTTGATGAAACTCGACTTGATGAAATTCTTCGAACTGGTATAGAAATTATAGAGAAAAAGGACGAGGATGATCATCATCGAAATGGAAAATATGCATTGATACCGGTAATGGAACAAGATGTAGTAACCAGCGAACAAACTTTGGTGGAGAAGAAAAAGAAGAAAAAGAAGAAAAACAAAATATCCTGTTCATTCTGTAATGAAATCGGCCATACTAGAGCAAAGTGCGAGAAACGAATGTTACATCCCAAGAACGACATTTGAAGAATTTAAAATAGCATGTGTATTCTATACAAAGCTAAATATACATTACTTTTTTTCGGTCATTGCTTCCCTTCTTGCTGCATCTTGTAATAGGTTTGTATCTACCATATTTTTGTTCAAGTAAACATACCTAACCGTTGAACCTCTTATGAATATATTCCTTACTGACCCTAAATGCGGATATTTGGCTTCATCTGTGCACGATATGTTATCTAGTTTCAAATTTAAAAACTGGTCCACCGATTTTAGCGTTCCTTTCAATTCGATGTCATTTTTCAACTGTATATTGAACAGTTTTGTTAGTAAATGTACTTGGAAAAGGATCGAAAAAAATGAAAACTGCATGTGTGTAATCTTGTTCATACCTCTACTGTGACTTCTTGATCTACCAATGTTTTGAAAAATGAAAAAAATAGCATTTTTAGCCTGTAAAACTACTTTATATTACCCTTTTTGAGTTCTCACTGTGTTATTTGTTCTCACTTTTTTTTTCTTTCGCTCTTTCTCAATATGCCATGTATACCTACCGCGCCTTGCAAAAGTTCCGTTTATAAGGATAAATAATCAATAACCCATCAAAGAACTTGCAATGCACTCGAGTACAGAATGCGGAAGCCCTAGCACTTACCATCAGATACTCAGAGACTCACTGGAGCATTTTTGTCTCGAAGTATTAAACTCTAGGTCGAAACTTAAGCAGCATTGCAAGCTGCAGGATAGTTTGGGACGACCAGAATCGTGCTAGAATTGTAGAACATTTAGAGCGTTTAAAACTGCAAGCACTTTAACGATAAAAATGGTTTAACTGTCCTCAGAGACTTCATTGACATCCTCTCATGAAAATACATGTGCTTCCACTTCCATGCTTCATTTCGATTCGCGGTTAATCTTGTAAGCTTGCGAAGAACAATATGAAGAGAGGTGTTATCCTCTTGAATTCTCGAATTATTTCCTCTCATTATTTTTGTATACTCTTTTATTTGTTGGCTATTCGCTTGTGGCTTTCAGGTAAGAAAGAAGGGCTTCAATAGCCGCCGAGGTGATCACCAGGAGCATACAGAAATTTACTTAGGAATGAAGGCGACTGTTTGAAGAAGGAATGATATGCATAGCTTCCTCCCTTATTGTCCTGAAATTCTTACATTATAAAGTTAACAGCTAAGTACCACTAACTTAAGTTTTCCTAAAGAATATGTGAATAAAGCTGAGAATGATTTATTTAATAATTCGTCCCATGTTGCTAACACCAGCAGCGAGAATTAGAAAAAAGAAAGGCATATACAAAGATACGAAGACATATGCATAACAATAAGGTATAAAAATCAGTACCATGTAGCTTGAATAGTCTTCTAAGATTGTTCTCTGGGTTTCAATACTAACGGATGTCCCGTGACCCTGAAGTATATATCCTTCACATCATCGGTCATAGATTCAAAATGAGATGAAGAGTCATAGGATCTAGACAGATAAACATTATCCTTGGAACCATCATCCTTTGGCTCAAACAACTCGGCTATGCCCATGAATTTCTCTTCGATTGGACCCAAAAGCTTAAACGCAGGGTCCAATTCAACATGAGGTTTATCAGTTTCAACGATTGTTGAAATAATTGCCAAATAATGACCTTTGGAACAAACGTTATGAGCGTCAGAAACTATAGCAATATAAATGTCATTTTTTCTTCCAACTTGACTTTGCGGAATAATGATTTGTAGAGAGTCTGCGTTACTGGTGCCTGCCACAGGATGATTGAGGATACAAATCGCTCTAATGACTCTCTGACCAGTGGATTTACACTTTTCTGGAAAGTATGTTGGGTCTGCGATGACCAATGGGGCATTAAAGGTTCCTAATTTGGTTTTTACACCTTTGAATTTGTCATCCTCAGTATACAGTATTTCATCTATTGGATTGTCTAGCATGTAGGTACCGCCGTAAATGGCCGATAAACGTGCAAATCCCTGTGGTAATTCGCCTAAACCATATAAAGGATACAGATATGGCGACTTACCATAACGTGCCACACTTTGACAGTATAACAGAATTCTTTCGAACGATGGTCTTGCAGGCTGTTGTAAATAATCATCATTGGTCCATAATGCCATTGAATGACCAATGAATTCCTTCGTTGAATTTCCTAAACCAAATTTGTAGTAAACTTCATCCATGGTATTCTTATCTAAATCTAACCCTTGATGTGTTGCTATATCATCTTCCTTGTAAGAACTGATCCATTCGAGAAATTTCTTCATTCTACGCTTTTCAAAAATACCCATTAATGGCGATGATATTGCTTCTATTTCATTTGCGGGAACTTTGTAGATCTTTCCTTGCTTGAAAACGTAGGAACCTGAAACTTGTTTAAAATCAACGTATCTGGTCACATCTGTGTGAACCAGGATGTTTGTTAATTCTCCATTGGCCATCAAAAACTTTGGAACAAGATCCACGTTCCAATCTCTATCTCTACCGAATTTTGATTCTCTGTCCTCCTTGGAGATGGGGTTCTGCTTGAATTTTTGATATAGTTGAGACAATGTGACAGAAGCAGATTCACCACCATAATGATCCTGCTTATCAATGTGCAAAACTTTTTTACCATCCACTGAAAGTAACCCAGATAGGATACATTCTGTAATTCCGGTACCTAACACGATAACGTCATAGTCAGTATCCATAGTTTCTTGATCCATTTTGATGTCTTAGCGTAAGCTCTGTATAGTTTCGTATTCAAACTTCTAAGGATGATATCAGATGTTCAGATTGTATTATAGAAACCGGTTTGATGTTGATCTGACCAAATCTATAAGATAGCATCCCTTTCTCCTCTCGTTCTTTGTGTGTAATTTGGTGGGACTAATAGGAACGACGCGGGTCGGGTAACAGCCACTCAGCAGGAAATCAATTTAAGAGATTGGAAATTAAGGCCGATATTAATCGTCTATCATATTCGTGATAGCCGCTCAATAAGGAATCTGCACATATTATTTTATCAAAATAATGTATCCCTCTTCTATACAGGATACCATGTTGTAGATTTTTGTGAATTTGCATTCAATGGAATGGTGATAAAAAAATGTCATGTGAGCATCGATCGAGTCGCGCATATAAGGTAATTACATCATTGTAGTACTAGAAAACTCTCAAGTACTTTAATTATTTTATAACGGAAAAGAAAAAGCTGATACTGTTTCTCAATGAGTAAAACTGATTTCGTAATACGCATAAATAATGCGATTTTCAAGTCATCATTAATGAAGAATGCAGTTCCAGTGTTTCCTCAAAGGATTAAGCATTTTGAAATTAAACCGGGTGAAAAATGGGTAATATGGGGGCCAGGCAAGGCAAAGTTTTTGAATGCCATGAGCAATAAGTATCTTTGTGAGCCTCCTTTATCTTTGCAATTTGGTAATACTAAAACCGCAAACCCTCATGTTGAACAAGTTTTATTTAAAGGTGCAATCCCTACTGCTCATTTAAGTGCAAGATACGAACATTTTAAGGATGAGTTTGACCAGACGTGTAAAAAATTCATCTTAGACAATGCAATTGGATCTAATGCGGTTTCATACGACGTTTCAACTACTGATCGCCTTGTAGATGCGTCACTATACGATAAATTGATTAAAGAATTAAAATTAACCGAATTGCAAGATAGGTGGGCTATGGGGTTAAGTAACGGACAGATGAGAAGGGCTAGGTTGGCATATAGCCTGCTCAAAAAGCCTGACATATTATTGGTTGACGATCCATTTTTGGGATTAGATCCCACTGCGACTTCGATCATTTCACAATTCTTGGCTCACTATGATAGTGATGGCTGCCCTATTGTTATTGGGTTGAGGTATCAAGATACTATACCTAATTGGTGTACACATATTTTTTGCGTTACTGAAAAGGATGGGATCATTTTTCAAGGATCTATACGTGAAAACCGCAGTAAGATTAATGAAATCAAGGAACAGTCTGAGAGGGAGTACAAAAGAAATCACGGATCCAACAACTATTCTATTGAGGACCTAATCTCTGTTCATCCAATGTTCAGAAAACCTCATCATGAAGTGATTAAAATGCCACATACCATAGAATTAAATGGTTTGGATGTTAAATATAAAGGAGAACCAGTATTGCAAAATTTACGCTGGCAAGTTAAGCCGGGCAGCAAGTGGCATATTAGAGGTGACAATGGTAGTGGGAAATCGACCCTGTTGTCTTTATTGACTGCAGAACATCCACAGTCTTGGAACTCTAAGGTAGTCGACAACGGTATCCCCAGAAAAACTGGCAGGACCAACTACTTCGATATTAACACACGAATCGGTATGTCCTCACCAGAATTACATGCGATTTTATTGAAAGTTGCTGGTGAAAAATTAACAGTCAAAGAAATCGTATCGACCGGACATCATGAAGGTTCATCAAATAATTTCATTCCCATTTGGGAAAAATTAGACGAGAATCATCGTTTGATTGTGAAGATGTATCTGGAATACTTCAATTTATATTCGATAGCAGATTCTAAACTTTTCAGAGACCTAACGGTCAGTGAGCAAAAACTTGTATTGTTCATAAGGAGTGTTATTAAAATGCCAGAAATTTTGATTCTCGATGAAGCATTTTCAGGTATGGAATTGGAGCCCATGTTGAGTTGTCACGAATTGCTGGAACACTGGCCCGGTACCGTCCTTGTTGTATCTCACATAGATGAGGAAACACCCTCTTGCGATCATTATTTGAAATTGATTGCCCCAGGCGAATACGAGATTGGTAAGATACCTAAAGAAGGCTAGTTCATAATAAGGAAAAAAAGGTTTTATGTCTAAGAGTCTACATTATTTTCATTCTGTAAACAAGGTAAGATGGTTTCCGAATGCTAGCTGCTAGAATTGTATTCTGTTGACATCGCTAGGATGCCTCAAGAAGCTAGGTTTCTCCTAATTTAACCAATAATCCGTTACGAGTCTTATATCACGCAACACATCATGATCAGTAATTCACGAGCGTTCGAAGTGAGTAGTTGGCGTGATAGCCTCTTTTTTCGTGTATTGCAAGTACCTGGTGCATAAAAGTTTGTAGTCATAACGATAAATATCCTTATAGACGGGAAGGTCCGCCCGGCTCGACACGCGCGTTTTCTCCTATGTAGTGTAAGTAAGCGGTATATAATAATATTGACATTTCGGTATAACTCGAAGCCTTAAACGTACACCAAGTGGTGAGTTGCACAACACGCTAACACTTGCTAAAATAATTGAGCCTCTTTGCACTTTATTTTGGTTTTATTTTGTTTGACTGTCAACTGTTGACTGTCGGAAATCGTTATTCTACTTCTCATCCAACTATAGGAGAAATTTGGGCAGCCAAACATACAAATCCTGTTGCCAACGTTACATCATAATGAGTACTCCGGCGAACAATTCTCGTGTGCCTTTGATCGAACAGGAAGATCTACTCCCAGATATCAAGAGGGAAAATGAGTATGGAACATTGACATCCCAAGATTATTTACACCAAGTAAATTCTCTTGCGGAAAGGCCATTGCAAAAAACCGTGATCGACACTCCCCCTTATTATATTTCACTGATTACTTATTTGAACTACTTGATTTTAATCATACTGGGGCAGATTCACGATTTCTTGGGTATGACATTCCAAAAGGATAAGCATCAAGATGTCCTTGAACGAGATGGGTTTGCGCCATGGTATTCGAAATTTGAAAGCTTCTTTGTCAGAAGAATGAAAAAAAGAATTGATGATTGTTTTTCTAGGCCAACTGCTGGTGTTCCTGGAAGATTTATTCGTTGCATTGATCGGATCTCTCATAATTTAAATGAATATTTCACTTATTCAGGTTCGACATCTATGTGTTTGAACTTATCGGCATATAATTACTTGGGATTTGCCCAAAGTGAAGGGCAATGTACAGACGCCGCCATAGCATGTGTTGATAAATATGGTGTTCACTCCGGTGGACCGAGAACTCAAATAGGTTCAACCGAACTACACGTACAAGCTGAGAAATTAGTAGCATCTTTTGTTGGAAAAGAGGATGCTATGATTGTCTCCATGGGTTACAGTACCAACGCCAATTTTTTCAATGCTTTTTTAGATGCAAGATGTCTTGTCATATCTGATGAGTTGAACCACACTTCCATTAGATCAGGAGTTAGATTATCAGGTGCAGCCGTCAGAACATTTAAACACAATGATCTGGTGGGATTGGAAAAGTTGATCAGAGAACAAATTGTTCTTGGCCAGCCGAAAACAAGTCGTCCATGGAAAAAAATTCTAATATGTGTAGAAGGGCTATTCTCAATGGAAGGTACTGTATGTCACTTGCCTGAATTAGTTGTGCTGAAGAAAAAATATAAATGTTATCTTTTCGTGGATGAAGCCCATTCCATCGGAGCAATGGGTCCAAAAGGTCGTGGTGTCTGCGATTTATTTGGGGTGGACCCAAAGGACGTAGATATCCTCATGGGTACGTTAACCAAGTCTTTTGGTGCAGCAGGCGGTTATATCGCGGCCGATCAGTGGATCATTGATAGATTGAGACTAGATTTGACAACCGCAAGCTACGCCGAAACTATTGCAGCACCTGTGTTGGGTCAGATCATAACATCTCTGAAAACAATTACAGGTGAGATAGAACCTGGGGAGGGTCAAGAGAGGTTACAACGTATTGCATTTAACTCTCGTTATCTTCGTCTTGGATTGCAAAGATTAGGTTTTATTGTATATGGTTGCCCGGACTCACCTGTCATTCCAATGTTGTTATATTGCCCATCCAAAATGCCAGCATTTTCCAGAATGATGTTGCAGAGAAAAATCGCTGTCGTGGTGGTTGCCTACCCTGCTACACCCCTGATCGAATCTAGAGTTAGATTTTGTGTTTCCGCTGCACTCACAAAAGAAGATATCGACTATTTATTACGTCATGTAAGCGAAGTTGGCGATAAGTTATACTTGAAACTAAGCTCAGGGAAAGCGAGTATTGAATCCGATGGGAGACCCCCAAGATGGGATGTTGAAGATGTTATCGCACGTACACCAGAAGACTGCAAAAATGATGAATTTTTTGTGATATAGCAAGCATATTGTGAAAACTAAAATAATTTTCTAAAAAATATACATACCTGCCAAGCGTAATAAGTAGCGCAGATGATCTGCACGGCATTAACTCGATACAATGAGTTTTCCGTATTTATTGTCATTTATCATTGAATAATAATCAAAAGAATATTAAGTACTAGATTTTTCTCAGCCGTTAGAAACTCTCGATCTCTTTATTCTTGTAGGCGCTTTCGCCTTCTTGTCCACTAATGCGAGTAGATTTATTTTCTTATGTGCTGACGGTTGCCAAGTTAAACAGTCCACCACCCCTATTTTCGATAATTCCATGAACATAAAGTGAAAACCCCCAAGTAAACTAGAGAAATATATAGCATGTCGTCATTATATCATATTAGTACCGCCACAAAGCAGGAGATCAGAAAATTTCGCACTTCTACGTCAAGAACAGAAGTTATTAAATGTCTGCCCATCAAGATTCAACCGAAGCCGTCCTACGAAATTGTCATTGAGGAAGAAGAATTGGAAGAATTAGATGATGTTACGGAATTAAGCGAATTGGCAGACGTTCTACCGGATAATTCCCCCAGGTTCCTTCTTACAGCGTATCCCATCACGACAAAGGATGGCATTAAACAAACACCGCTTATTCTGATCTATTGGAAGCCAGCTACGGTCGTATCACAAGAATGGAAGATGTTGTACGCCGGAGCTCTTGAACTAATAAGAAATGAGTGTGGCACGTACAAATTGGTAGAAGTTTCCTCTGGATTGGAGGACGATGAGGATGTCGAAGAATTGAGATCTCAAATAGAGAACTGATGTAAATACGTATGTTGTCACTGTATTAGATATAGATCTTCCACACATTTACTATGACTGTCTCTACATCCTTACACCGTGGGAGATATTTGTGCAGCACCCATTCATTTTTCACGAAATTAAAAAAAATAAACGGTGTCTTTCGCCACCACCAAACAAATTTTCGTGGGCGCCTGGAAGAAGCCAATTGGCCTCGGCATCCGACTCATCATCTCTTGAAAGTTCTGAAGACATCTAGTTAAAAGTGAAACTTCACCTTGAATCTGCTTTTTTAACAATCGAACAAGACAATCAAATCACGTACAAAAATTAGACAAGATGGGTCGTATGCACAGCAAAGTATGTCCTTGATTAGCACAATAAACTTGCGACCTTTTTAACGAAAGATTAGCAAGGAAGCAAAATATCAGCAGATAAGACGATTGCAAATTGGTAGTGTTAAGCGATGAATAATTGCTTGATTTCTAACTCATGCTTTCTCAATTTTTTTTTGGATCATTCATTTCATTTTGTTTTCCGGTGTACACCAAAATCGGTAGTGTCTTTATTGGCATTACCTTTTTGCAGGTTTTTACGAACCTCGAGGTGTATTAGCTGGGTGATTCCAATCTTACTGTTTGCATATGATATTCCTTATAACAGGATGTTCAAAAAAACGGTAGTATCGTCTTTTTGGGCGAACTCTATTAGACCAGAATGCCTATAAGAAAGGCTCATGCTGAAAAGAGACAAAGGACAATCACTCTACGGGAAATGGATGAGGTGTGCTGATGAAGAGAAATGAGAAAGTGACTTTCTAATATCTCCTATTAATCGCGCAAGACTTCATTTTACTAACATAAATTTTTAATTTTTTCAACAGGGTAAAGGTATTTCTTCTTCCGCCATTCCATACTCCAGAAATGCACCAGCTTGGTTCAAGTTGTCTTCTGAAGCCGTTGTTGAACAAATCATCAAGTACGCCAGAAAGGGTTTGACTCCATCTCAAATCGGTGTTTTGTTGAGAGATGCTCACGGTGTCACTCAAGCTCGTGTTATCACTGGTAACAAGATTATGAGAATCTTGAAATCCAACGGTTTCGCCCCAGAAATCCCAGAAGATTTGTACTATTTGATTAAGAAGGCTGTTGCCGTCAGAAAGCACTTGGAAAGAAACAGAAAGGACAAGGATGCTAAGTTCAGATTAATTTTGATCGAATCTAGAATCCACAGATTGGCCAGATACTACAGAACCGTCTCTGTTTTGCCTCCAAACTGGAAGTACGAATCTGCTACCGCTTCTGCTTTGGTTAACTAGGGTGTGATGTTTATTTCAAGTTTTCTAACCTTTTTTAGATTTGTATATCCAAGAACAACCTATTGATCAATTTTAAATTGTTACATAAAGCATATCAAAAAGTACAACTGCATTTTCATGAATTAAGTAACAGAACAGTAATTATTACGAATACATGAAATGCGTATGAATACTCTACCATCGAACGTACACACGAAATAAAAAATAATGATTTCGCCCAGGATCGAACTGGGGACGTTCTGCGTGTTAAGCAGATGCCATAACCGACTAGACCACGAAACCACCTTATTGTGTGAAGTTTCGAGAATAAATGTATCGTATACTGAGAAAATCAAGTAAATTTGCCAAAATCACACTTGATGCTGTAATTTGCTAGGAATCGTTTATTTACAGTTTCTAACATTTTCCTTATAAGATCTTGTCCCCTAATGAACCAACTTTCTCATGAATTCTTCATAGCCGATGTTTAGGTCCTTTTCTAAGTAAAAAAATATGATATATCAAAGTTGAGATGACCAAGAAAACTGAGAAGCACGCCTTTTGTAGGACCCAAATCAGTGAGGAATAAGCTTGTGCATGGTTCAAAATTTTATATATCTATCCTCACATCGAACATATGTGTCAGCTTTGTACCGTCACACCTTGAGAAGTGCCAATAAGTGCTGCTATTCAGTGCACCTTCGTCATCGAGTAAGGAAGATCGTGAAAGAGGTAATCAGGAAGCACAGATATGATAAGTCAAGTTGGAGTGTATACTTCATGTTGCATAAACTGAAGAAACTAAACGAAAACCTTAATAAAAGGGAATTGAAGAAGGTCTGGGCTATGTTAACTCCATTTACGAAGCAAAAAAAGCCACTTAAAAGTCTGAACGTATTCAAGGAGTTAAAAAACATTTCTAACAGCACGAAAACTGATGCATTAGAAAGTGCAAAGTCCATAAAAGAACGGGACATTTTGACGAGGTACATTATTCGAAAACAAGCGATAAATAGACTGCCGCATTTCATTCCGAATGAATACAAATTAAAGTTGCTGCTGCCGATGGCTTTGCATGAAGATGCTCTCCTGAAACTTAGTCGAATCGAACATCAACTATCCAAAGGTCCTCCTCGTGTCGTACTCAGTAATACTTCTTCTACCGGAGGTCAGATGTGGTTTTTAAGGTCAGCTTTGAATAAAGGTAAAAGGCAATCGAAAGCATTAGGAACACTCCTGCGTCAAGAAAAGAAAAAAGCCCAGAAGAGATTAGACGATTTGGGAAGATGCAAGGAAAATGCGAAATGGGCATTGCATGAGGCTATATGGGAACAGTATCTTGATGATGGGGCCATTCCGGTCTATAACCTTGAGAAATATCTAGACGTTCTTACTCTGGTGACGTCCGATGTCAACAAGAATCGCAGATCGGGTAGAAAGGAAAAGGACTTCGCTTGCCCACCCAGGGTTTCTGAATGGTTGGAACCTATCAATATAACGATGAATTCACTGGAGAGGACAACTTTAGAAAGAGCTGCATATTTCAAGGATTACAAGAATCGAGTTTTATTGAATGGAGGGTTTGCCAAAACCTTGGAAGAAAAGAGTGAAAATATGTATGCTAAAAGAGTGAGAAGGTTCAAAGGTCTTGTGGAGAATGGACTTCCGCTGGTGGTGCCGTTTGTGCCAGGCCGCGAATTATCGGTGTTTCTTGACAAGTATCGGTTCTGGTAATGCATTAATATATTCTTTATATTTTTATGTGCCCTAAATAAAGATGGTACATTACAAATCAGTTAATTGTCTTTTGTAAAGTCTCCCAGAATACTTGGTTTTTCATTCTCTACAATTTTTATCTCAGAAAGCCATCTAGATAATTCATCTTCCAATTGTTGATCATTTTCCCCAGTATCTGTGTCATCGCCACCTTGAATTCCTAATTTCTTCAGGCCAGCAATCAGTGATTTCATATCATCTTCCGATGCCTTTTCTCGTAGTAGTTCTTCGAATAATGTTACTTTATATTTGGTATTTAATGCTTCTTGCTTTTCATCGGTGTCCTGTATTAAATGTACTCCTGTTCTGGCAAATAGGGCCTCATCCGATAACTGAACCTGAAGGAACTGTGAGCATCTAAAATGAAATTTGTTACAATATATGGAGAGATATGCGTATGGATTATTCTCCCATAAGAACCTCTTGGTATTGTCGTCAATGGAGAAAGGATCACGAATTCTTTCAGGTGCTTTATCGCATAATGGGTAACCACATTTTTTGTTCAAATTTCTCTCATCTAGTAAATCTTGATACATATCGGGGGTCATGAATCTTGCTAAATATTTAACTGTCTCTTCGTCCTTACAATATGAATCGCATAATATGTCTATTAAATCCAGTGAGATCACTTCTGCTTCACGGATGGATAATTGCCTATGCTTTTGGTGCGTCTTCAAGACTAATTCTTTTATGCAGTCGATGGTAGTCATTTTCTGTGCTCATTCGATGTATGAATTACTCTTCTATGGTCTCTAATATTCATATCTAAAGTTACTTTGTTTAAGTTGTGATTGCCCTCGGCTAACCTTTCGTATCTCCCAGCCGATGCCATCCTTCAAAGCAACTTTAGATTCATCAACAATGTTGGGATAAAAAAAATTAAACCAGTTTCAATGATCTGCACTAATAATAAATCAAACTATGCCTGATAGCAGTGAATGCAAAGCACGGAATGACACAGGGCTAGATAAAGTTAAAAAAACGACTAATACCTGGAGGGAACAGAGAATAAAAGCTCTTGAAAAATTGAATCATTTGCGTTACTATCTCTGGCGAGAAGTTGGTAATGCTGTTGAAAATGGAGGGGATGATGGCGAATATGTGACTGAGGCTGAACAAGACGAACATCAACATGAAATAGAGCAACTTCTCAACATGACAAGGATACCTTTGTTTTTGGAGCGTTTTATGCTGTGGACGCTGTTAGCATGTTTCGATTGCTTTTTGCATTTTTTTACAGTAATGCCTATGAAAATCCTTCATGGTTTTGTATCAAGATATAGAAAGGGCAAGGAGTTCCCCTTATCCAGAACTTCCAATGAAAGGTTTATGGCATTTCTAATAATTGTTGCATCCGCAATTCTAAGCAAGCTCGACACGTCTAAAGCTTACCATAGAATAAAACGTCAAAGTTCAGTGAAGCTATATATGCTCTTTGGGGTCTTAGAAATGGCGGACAAAATGCTGGCCAGTATGGGGCAAAGCTTGTTTACCGTGCTACTTTCAAGAACCAGTTCCCAGCGGGCATTGTACACGCAAGCTATCTTGTCAAGTTTAACCGTGACGTACTTAGTATCTCATGGCTATGTGCTTGTCTATCAAACTGTGGCATTAAATGTTGCGGTGAACTCATACTCAAATGCACTTTTAACTTTGTTACTTTCGATGCAGTTTACTGAGATCAAGGCATCGCTTTTCAAAAAATTCGATAAGGAGGGCCTATTCCAATTAACGATTGCTGATGTGGTCGAAAGGTACCAATTAATACTACTATTGATGATCATAGCTTTAAGGAATGTAGTTGCGAAGTCTAATTCACAATCAAATGTTATTCCTAACTCATGGACACTACATGCAACCTCATCAGTGGTAATTGGAGTGCTCTGCGGGCCAATGTTAAACGTACTCGGTAGCGAACTCATTGTTGACTGGGTGAAGCATGCTTACGTCACTAAGTTCAACCGTATCCGTCCGAGGATATATGACAAATTCCTATTCATAATGTGTGAAGACCATGCGACTAGTTTGCATAAGTTTGGCGATAGATTGGGCTTACCCATTCCTGCCCTAGTCGTTTTATTTATAGTTATGATGCTCCCCACATTATTCCAGGTGGTGAGCGCCTCATCAGCATCTTCACTTGTTCTAACCATACTCATACTGGCATTAGGATTTGCATGCTTAGTGATCGTTAAGATAAGTTTACATATACTGCTCATTAAGTTGGGTAAAATCATACTAAACAAAGGAAATACAACTACTGCCGTAACAGAGAACGAATATGTTCCTGGTAATTTGTCGAGTGGGTCGGGTAAAGTGGACATTCGCGTTAGATCCATTATACATTACGATAGCAAGAATGATAATAGTTCCACTAGGCATAAGCAGGAAGATGTTGGTACAAAGAGAGCTTCAACTTCGCCTCTCCCCAACAAAGAATATAGCGAGGAGATGGCTAGCAATACTTCAGGTGTGCGCTCACTGGTCGAACTACCGCCAAATTTAAATGAAATCCGAAGAAGAAGGAATTTAAAGAACCCTACCTCTCTTGAAAATGTTGCTAGATACAAGATGGTGTCCAAACGAATTTGGTGAACATAAAGCTTAATTATGTGATAGAAGGTGACCTCGGTGCGCACGTATCCATATGCATGCATTGCGCGGACGACTAATTTTTCACAATATATACATATATACATATATATATATATGTTGTATCGCTCGAAACTTCGAATCATGTGTAAGTAGAATCACCTAATATTTATGCTAAACGATCAAATGGTATTGCCAATTAAGGTCGATTGTATAACTATCACCGATACGAGTTGTGAATGCAAGGTGGTGTGGTGCGTTCAAACAAGATGATTGGGTTTTTATATTCTATCAAAAATAAAAGAGTATGGAATAGTTAAAAGCTTCCGCTTGTAAAATCACAATATGCGAGGATCCTTAAGACTGTCGATATATTTTGTCTAGCATAGGCAATAGATTAAATGTTCTTAAAAGGTTTCCTAGCGGGTGCTAGAGCCAAGGTCTTAACAAGATCATCTTCGGCCCTCGTCAGAAAGATCACGGGGGATGCGGATCGGATAATGGCACGTAAGGTGAGTTCCATTCAGATTTGTAGGAAACTTGTGAATAACACATGTTCTTTGCGTTCCTTTTCTACTTCAAGAATAATAAACGAAGCTGCCACTGCGGCTATAGCGCCTCCTTCGAAGACCCTTTTAAATTCCTCAAAATGGGTCGGATACTGGTTGATCGGTACTTCTGGTTTAGTCTTTGGCATAGTTGTGCTTGGTGGATTGACCAGATTGACCGAATCAGGGCTGAGTATCACCGAATGGAAACCGGTAGCAGGTACCTTACCACCAATGAATCATCAAGAGTGGGAAGAAGAATTTGAAAAGTACAAGGCATCTCCCGAATTCAAGCAGCTGAATTCTCATATCAACTTGGATGAATTCAAATTTATTTTTTTTATGGAATGGATCCATAGAGTCTGGGGACGTGCTATCGGAGCAGTTTTTCTGCTTCCAGCTGTCTACTTTGCTACCACTAGAAGGACTTCATCTCGTGTAAATAGAAGGTTATTTGGCTTATCGGCCTTATTGGGTTTTCAAGGTTTTATTGGTTGGTGGATGGTCAAGTCAGGTTTAGATCCAGACCAATTGGAAGCGAGAAAATCGAAACCAACCGTTTCTCAATATAGATTAACGACTCATTTGGGTACGGCGTTTTTATTGTACTTGGGAATGATATGGACGGGTTTCGAAATTCTTAAGGAGCGTAAATGGGTCAAGGATCCTGTCAAAGCCTTAAAATTGTTCAAGCTTTTAGATAGCCCAGCGATCGGTCCGCTTAGAAAAATGTCTTTGGGAGTGCTAGCATTGACTTTCCTGACAGCTATGTCGGGTGGTATGGTCGCTGGGTTGGATGCTGGTTGGATTTACAATACCTTCCCAAAGATGGGTGACAACTGGTTTCCAAGTTCTCGTGAATTGATGGATCCCCACTTTGCTCGTGAAGAAAATAAGAGCGATTTATGGTGGAGAAATATGTTGGAAAATCCCACCACTGTTCAATTGAACCATAGAATATTGGGTGTCACATCCTTCTGCACAGTTTTCGCACTGCATATGTATTGCAGCAAAAGGAAAGCCATGATTCCAAAAATGGCGGACCGTTCAGTGAAAGCAATGATGGGTATCGTGACCATTCAGGTTGGACTAGGAATTGCTACTTTGATCTATTTGGTTCCTATCTCTTTAGCTTCAATCCATCAAGCTGGAGCGTTAGCTTTATTCACAAGTGCAATTGTATTTGCAGCTCAGTTGAGAAAGCCCCGGGTTCCTATGAAGATCTTGGTTAGTGGATTGTACGCTCAACAGCCCAAGCAGGCCGGTAGTAAGATCTTATCACAAGCAGCAAAACTCCACGACTAATTCGAGGCTCTGTTCAAATGATCAAAGTCATCCCTTTTCTTGTAAATATTTCGTACCGTCCTCAATATATTTATATCAGGCTATAAAATCGTCTAATCATAGTGTATATTTTTCTTATTTATTAACAAAATCGGTCTCATTTTTTGCCATTACCTCAACATTTGTGCTTGACAATCGCCAAAGAATGAACATCAAAACAGTCCTGAAGGGAGCAAACCTCTCAGCACATAGTTCAACGATGTCTTCATCATATATTTTCCAGTTCAACTTCTTATGCTTGATTTTGCTCCGCTTAGCCAATATCCTATTCAGTGTAAGTTTTTCAACTAACCATTGCTTGTCAGATAAGTAATTTGAACAACCTCTGGCTATACCCAAATCTTCACTTGTGAAAACGTTCATCCTCCCAAGGCCGGTTATTAAAAACATATTGGCACTCCAAGGTCCTATTCCCTTGATATTTTTTGTCAATTGCGCGACGATTTCATCATCATTACCTTCCTTTGAAAACAGCTGTTCGATTTCCTGTTCGTGATTTAAAAAGTACTCCGTCAAAGACTCAAGGTATAACACTTTTCTAGCACTTAGTCCGCAGCCCCGTACATTTTCCCTTTTCACAGGGTCCACAAGTTTAGCGTAAACTTCCTTATGTGAAGGGAATTCCCCACCAAAAAGCGTCATAAACCGATTCTTGATACTTTTGGCTGCAGCTCCACTAATCTGTTGCGAAAAAATTGCGCTAGCAAGTTTGGCAAAATGGTGATCTATAGTCTGAGTCGCTTGTTCTTTCTTTAGAAATAAGGGGAAATCGTGTCTTGTAATGACCTCAAGCAAGGTGTTATCCACTTTCAGGATATGATCACAGGCCTCACCGAATTCTTTAGTATGTCTTTGCCGGAAATCTTTAGGCAGTTGTGCGGCAACTGTCCCAATATCTGCTTTATCCAAGTTGTCATCATCTAATTTTCTCTTCATATATCTCCTATTACACCTTATTTGAAGTAGTTGTCATACTTCATGGAGCGCTAAATTTCCAGTTGTTATATATGTGACCTTAGTAAGCCTTCGTCGCCTCTTTAAAGTACTAGGGGCAAACAATAAAAAAAGAAGAAAATACACATCAAGTTATCGACTATGAATTTAACAATATCCAATGAAGTTACAGATCAGGTTTTTGGTCCTCTGGAAGTCAATGGAGACATGACTCTACCAGACTTAGTCGCCTTGATGCAACTGGATTGCGGCTTCGATGAAAATAAACATGATTTATACTATAATATGGAGATATTGAACCCTAATGGCTCGGCAACCCTCAAGCAAATTGGTCTAACTGATGATGATCTACTGTTAATCAGAAAAAAGGCTACAGTTGCATCAGCCGAAGTATCTGACGATGCTTTTGTTGAACAATTCAGACAAGAATTGCTTCAAAACCAAGCATTGAGATCGCAACTAGTTTTGCAGATTCCAGGTCTTAATCAAATACTACAGGACTCTCACGGTTTCCGGGAAAGACTAGGCCCATTTATTTTACAGAGGCGCTATGCAGATGGAACTGGTACAACAAATGGTTTACAAAATCCATTTGGTATTCCACAGGATGAATATACAAGGATTATGAGTAATCCCGATGATCCTGCTAATCAGCGAAGAATTTCGGAGCTTATCAATCAGCAAGAAATCGACGAGCAAATGCGAAATGCTTTGGAATATACACCAGAAGTTTTTACTACTGTACATATGCTGTTCATCTCCCTAGAAATCAACGGACATCCTGTTAAAGCATTTGTTGATACAGGCGCACAGGCAACCATAATGTCTACCAGACTTGCTGAAAGCACTGGTTTGACGCGCCTGATCGACAAGAGATTCAATGGTGAAGCCCGCGGAGTTGGAACAGGTAAGATTATAGGAAGGATACACCAAGCACAGATCAAGATTGAAACTCAGTTTATCCCTTGCAACTTTACTGTCCTGGATACCCACGTGGATTTACTGCTTGGTTTAGATATGTTAAAGCGGCACCAGGCCTGTGTCGACTTACGAAACAATCTTTTGAGAATTGCTGGAGTGGAAACTAAATTCTTAGGCGAATCAGAAATTCCCAAAGATTTTGCACAGCATATGACGGAAACGGTCGCTGAAAAATCATCTAAGACTGTATCTGTCCCCTCTCCTAATTCTGGCCAAATTGCGAACCCGCTCACTGCTCGCAAGGCTACAAAGTCGGTTACTTCATCTGTCGAAGGATTAAATAGCGCAAATGCACACCCCAGTCATCCAGAAGCTGCAATTAAGCAACTGATGGATTTGGGTTTTCCCAGAGCAGAAGTCATAAAAGCACTAGATCAGACTCAAGGAAATGCAGAGTTTGCAGCATCGCTACTATTTCAGTAAGCTGAACCCCGGAAAAATAAACTATGATGATAGATCTATGCAATGTATATCTCAGTCTATAGACTATGAAATTTGAGCTTCGGCAGCATATTCGGTACACTACTCACCCTAGTAATCTCTACTTTCTCGTTATTAGGTTCCTTTGGCAAACCAACGTATTGCATAGTAATCCAAGGGACCTTGTCTTTCAGTTCTAAATGGTCGATTTCGATTTCAGAATTGAAACTCTCAATGAAGCTGCGCTCATGGATATTAATGCTTGAGTTGTACGCCAAAAATTCATTTAATATGGATACAGTTCCCCAGTAAGAAAACTTCCTTAAACATGCGACAACCAATGACGTTACAAGTTCTCCATTCGTACAGTGCATGTAACAAGGGTAGTGTCGCCCATCTATCAGGAATTTCACACACTGTACCACGACTTCGTATTCAATGGGCACAGCTTTTTTCTTCCTTTTCACCTTTGGTTTAGTCTTATCCTTCTTTTCTGTTGAACACTCAACATGAATCATTTTGATGTTGTTCTCATGACAAAACTTCGCTATTATTGGATCTTCCTCCAATGGTTTAGGGGTCAATGATAGAATGTATTTGAGATTCAATCTTCTCAAAAAGGACAAGTTTATCTCTCTTGGATAGGATCCACGGTATAAGTTAGGCTGCACGAAACTAAACTGTAATGGAGTGACCAACGACATTGTTGTCGGATTTTGATTGCGTATTGCTATACTTCGTGTTCCCCTTTTTTTGTGTTTCTCGTTCTCTTTTTAATTTTGTGTAGCAAATGTAGTTTAAAGAAGGCGAACTTATTCTTTCGAAGATAACCAAACTGCATCCACTGCACAACAATAACGCAAACAACGACGCAATATTCAAATGGAATTTTTTTATGATGAGCAAGCTGTAGCAAATGAAGATGCACTCGTTAAAGGGAATGACGGCAAGACGGAAGAGGCCTTCAATAAGCTGGAAGATGAATTGAGTAAGCAATATGAAAAAACAACAAGCGCCCTTAAAAACCTGGTTGAAGAGAGTGAAGATGGTGTAAAAATCAATCTCCCATTAAATTCTGAAGTTTCTGAAACGGCCCAACGATATTTGCAACATTTTGATTCAAACTTACAAAGCGTTGAGACGTTAGCTCAAAATTATTGGACTAAAGTGGCTAATCCAGGATTCTGGTCCACCATGACCGGTACACTAGGTAAGAAGCTAGAGGAAGTCGTTCAAGTAAGCGGTTCTCCAGAGATGAAACTTGAAGACTCTAATAAAGCAGCTCAAGCGGCCGTTGCAGGAAATAGGACCGATGCTGAACTGAGGGAGCTTTCAATAAATAAGGGGATATATCTCGAGCACACAATGAATTTGGATGCGAGTTTTGATGTAGACGCAAAAACAGACGAGATCGCAAGACTTTTAGAGCAGGATAAAGATTTAGCGAAACTTATGAACGGAATTGTACCTCAGGTCATTACTTATAAAGATTTTTGGAATGTATACTTTTTGCAAAAGGAGAGAATCCTTGATATGGAAAATAAAAGAAAAAGAATTCTCGAAAATAATGTTGCAGAGGGAGAAGAAGAGGTTGGCTGGGATGATGACGTGGAAGAGGGAGAAGTTGACGAAGATGAATCGGTTATCGTCATAAATGAAGATTCGACCATTGAGAACCGGGACAATCTAAATAGCAAAACTGAAGAAGTTGCTGCAAAGATGGAGACTACGGGTGAGAACGATGGAAATGAAGATGATGTTGATGATGATGATGATGATGATGATGATGACTGGGAATAGTGACATTTTATGTACGTTCACAATATATATGACTGGAGTCCTTCAGCGCTCTATTAGGCTGCTTGCTTCTCGTACTTAAGCACCGTAAACACGACGGTAAAACAACACATAAGCATTTGAGGTAATGCATTCTGTGCCACTTTTAACGGGGCGGTAGTTGGTATCATCGAAATAATACCAGCCTCTATTCAAACCTTTGTCTACGTATGCAGTATAGTGACCTCCATATAGACTACCCATATGTGATGCGACGCCGTAAAGTTTGTAGCTAAATGGAGGGACTTGCCCTCTTGTAGGGAGTTCATCGTTGACACCAGGAGGTAACCTTCCATCAAAATCATTCGCCCAAAATGGAGTCAAGTCTAACAAAAATGGATAGTTGACGAAGACATTATTCTTATTCATCATATTATCAAACCTTTTTAGATGGATAATAAGATTTCTTGGTAACCTTGTAATAGTCAGTTTCTTGGTAGATGGTTGCTTTTTCTTACACTGAGGACACGACCATTCTTCTTCGGTTTCCAGCTTTTCTGTTTTTGTAAACTCTTTGAAGCAGTCCAACAAAGAGCATGATTTGCTACGTGGAACAGGAACTGACAGAACTGAAAAAGGTTGATACGTCGTTGATGTGTGACCACAAATTTGGCATTTTAATTGTGAAGCGTATTGACCTTGAAATAGGTCCACAATGACGCTAAAGTCTGTAGTTAGAAACCTCTCCCATTCTATTGAAGATGCAATTCTCAAGGATAGTTTTTCCCTCATTTTTTCTGCTTGTTCAGATAAGCCCTTTAAAGGAGCATTTCCACCGCATTGGTTTAGGTCCTCATGCAAGCCATCAAGCAGAAACTGGCAGAATTCTTGACAATCTTGTTGACCTGACTCTTTGAATAACGAATTAATTGAGCCACATGCCATTTTAAATTGCAAAGGTTGAACTGGTTTATTTTTCTCATTGAATTTGAAGGAACCGTGCTGATGCATTGTATGCACCAATTTGGCGAAGTATTTGGCCAAAACACCTTTGGATCCAAGTTTGCTGTTCAAGTTTATATGCTTCTCATAAGAGTTATTCAAAAAAATATTTGTTAACTCGTGTGTACCTAATAAGCATTGAACAATACAATTAATATAACATGAGTTACCCATATTTTCTAAACCGACAGTAAAATCGATGTCGTATTTCTTGGTATATCGGACGGGTGATGGAGAAGAAGAAGCGCGAGATGGCAGTTGTGGTAAGAGGGGAACAGGCTGATTTGGCGGCTTCGGATTTCCATTCATATTGGCGAAGACGCCACCGTTACTAGCACTGCTGCTCATGAGAACTCTTGGCGGCTGATGTGTTGGGCCGTATTTCTTAACTGCTGTTGGAATCTTAGTATCTATTTGAGAGATGTGAGGATGATGTTCAACATTTGAATTGCCGCTTTCTTCAGCCGACAGATGTGGAGTTTCTGGGTATTGTGCAAATTTGTGTACGCTGGACATATGCGATGATAGTGGTAATTGTAAAGGTGCTGGGGAAGATAGTGGAGATGATGATGATGTAACATAATTTTTTAGCACGGGAGGCTGCTGCTGGTGTTGATGAAGGCCATCATGTGAGGCGATAAAAGATGAGGACATCATTTCTTGCATAGATGAATCCATCGAAGAGCTGATACTTGGAGATAATTTTGGCAAGTTTTGTAAGCTCAAGCCCGATATATTTCCACTAAGATAGATTCCATCACCACCGCCATCTTGCTTTTCAGTAGGTTCGCTAACGCAATGACCATTTTCTGATATCCAGTTTGAAATTCCAGCTTTCAAAACGAATATTTTAGTACCAGGCGATAACGGTTTAGCAAATGATCTGTTCAGAAGTAAATCTAAGAGAACCATTTCCTGTTTAATATAAAAATTGTTATGAGTTTTCCCGTTGGCCTCATTCGTGTAAAGAATAATATATTTGAAACTATTACGCATACGAAATAGTTCAATTTCTTTTTTTGGAGATGTTATTAAAGATTTCTTTTCAACTTCGACATCTGTATAAGCACCTTTGAACGATATAGGCTCAATGCAAATGACGTTTTTTGCCTTAATATGTACCTTGGTAAATTCGGATCTTTGTCGTATGTCAATCAGTAGTGATGAATCGTCATAAGTCTGCAGCAACTGCTGTAATTGCGATATTGATATAAAATTACCAGTCTCAATGGAGAAGTCCAATGAAGAGGATTGCGCTGTTTCTGAATTAGAATGTTCTTTGATAAACATCTTTATATGAGCAATTTTATCATCATTTAGAAGGCTCTTCACTAACATATTATAGATCTCCATTAGTTTCCTATCGTTTCTATTCGCCTGTTTCTTTACCTGTTGGAATCCTTCCAAGTGTGGAACTTGATTGAGCACAGTATTGTGAACAATCTTGTAATATACATAAGCGGATTCGTATATTTCAAAGAGTTCTTCCTGTGAGAGGTTTGTTTTATTGTCTTTCAATTTCTTATACGCATCTTGATATGCTTCTAGGGTATCTAAACACTTTTGCAGTAAGCCCATCATATCATCTTGCTTAGAACTGTTATCACTCTCATCCTGGCTTATAAACTGTTCGGCTATTCGAGAAAGCTTAGGAATTGATTTGCAGTATTGCCTTGCTATCGTTCCACATGTACGCCGCCTTTCGGTCATTAATCTTATAGTTGTTTGATAATAGGAGTATAGATAGTCTTGCGAGGCAATGAATTTGTTATCCTTGAACTATAGTTGTCTTTTTGATGAAATGATCTGAAATGCTACGTTGAATCTTGCTTGCTGTGTTGGGCTTCGGGGTGGCGCCTGTAATAAACAGCAGCACGTGATACAGATATAATACAAAGGTTGTTATTACTAGACAGTTAGCAGTGATCAATTCAATCATTAACATTGCCACTACTTATAGGTGAAATACTACCCGTTAATATGTCTACATCTTTCCATTTTGTCTGATTTTTTGGAAATGACAAGCTATTTTACTTTTAGTTATCATAAGAACCTTTTTGATTTAAAACCATAGAGAATTTAAAGGGTAGCCCAATAAGAAAATGTTAAAAGTACCTCAATATCGAATCTTAAACAAATAAATAAATTTTAATTTATGTATGGCGATCTATATTTTCTGATATGTATTTCTAATTTCCGTATGCTATATTTAGTAAACACCATCATCAGGTCTATTTTGCTCGATTCTAGCATCATCACCAATTTTCTTTAGCTCTTCACAACTTTTCCTGTTTGCGTCAACAGCACCCTCCTGGCCATTTTCATGTTCCATTTTATCTAGCTTGGCTTTATTATCATCAAACAACTTCTGTTCCTTCTGTTCTTCTGGGTTCAGATGTTGTTTTCTTTGAGGAAATTTAGGTATTGATGCAGCAGTGAAAGCTCTTACTGAAACATTGCTAGGAATTAGTTTTGATGTAGTTCTTAAAGTTTGAGTCAACATAATGTTATGTAATAAATATCTTTGCCCGGATACTCCTAAAGGTTACATAGAATCAGGTTACAAGTAGGGTAGCGGATTACCCTTGGCACTTTATATACCATTGGAAATAATAAGGGATAGCCCTACCACCGCCAGCAATTAACGCGAGGCTTACGTGATTGTCTTTCTATCTCCACATCGTCCCCGAGAACTCTTTGCATTTTGCTTTCGTGACAGAGCATCTTTGGCCCCTACTTATGGACGTATGTGATGATTGCTTCTTTTGAAAGCACGATAGAGCTAGAAATTGAAGATCAGCTACAAAACTTTCGAGGTAATATCTCATTCAATAAACAACTCTAATTGGCTCAATTTATCATAGTTGCCGTTAATATTTTTTTTTAAGGCGTGATGTACGCGATGATATTTAATATTATAAAAACTTCTTGGAAACACCGGACTACGCTACACTCGTTATGCTATTTTATGAGGTACGCATGCTTCGTGAAATCGGGCATGACGTACATATATTTGAATCAGGTGATGATCTATATGCGACATAATTCTTTAACATGACTTAAGTTACCTTGTCTCATTATTTTTAGTTCTCGTATTCTTCTTTAACCAATTCTCTAACCATATCGATCCATTTCACATTAGCAAATTGAGGATCTTTTAGTACATCTTTATTTTCACCAACGACTTTGAAGCCGACTCTTTCGTAAAATGGGATTAAAGGTTCATGTGCTATGATAGCAATTTTTTTAGCAATCTCTTGATTGCTTAGTTTTTGGATGTAATCGGTCAACAATAGAGTAGCTAAATTTTTCTTCTGATAGTTTGGAGATATAACCACTGAGTGCATACCAATTGTGTCACTCGATTCGCTATAGTTTTTACCCATACTCTCTAATGTAATGAATGTACTATTACCCGTTGCGCTAGCTTTTGGAACTTTGGTACCGAGGATATGTCCAATCAATTTTTCCGTTTTAACTTCTTTTGTATCTGGAGTGAATTCTCTGATGAATAATCCTGAACATAATTCGGGACATGTGTTTAATCTATAATCAATTATGTCTAGAGGAGCACGCTCATTAGGTGGAAACCCCTGTGCCTCTAAGTCGAACACTTGTTTAGAGTCTTCAATTATTAAAGGTCTAACATACATATGAAGTGGTAAAGTAGATGATGCCATGACGTATGATTTGATCTTTGCGAAATCTTGGTTGTTTTTGGTACTTATCTATCTGGCAATCCGATAAAAATGTGTTTATGCTGCTGTATGTATCTGTACATATATAGCGATTTTTTGTCGCCACCACTTATGGTTTTTTGTTGTGTTTTTTTTCTTTCCTTCCTCCGAAAATTGATTGATAGGCGCGAAAATATCACGTGATTGAGTAGTACGACAGACTTCGAACGATACGACAGTAATACGGTCCTGTCGAAGTCTAAAACATTATTAGTATTATGTCTGATTAGATTTATAGAATTATACAGTATGTGCAATATATATATTTATTATTCTTTAATGTCAACAGTTGCAGTGTGGTGCTTTTGGAGATCTTCACTTTCACCTTCCTCGTTGTTAGATGATTCAGCGCCGGCATTTGTCTGAGTAACGACACCATTGTTATCGAATTGCAAATCTTCCATTTTTTGGAATAATACACGTTTTTCTTCTTCAGTCATCTCATTCTTTTTCTTGTTTTTAATCCAATAACCTGGGTTCAATTGTCTTAATTGCAAAGATTTACAGAATGGTAAATGACCTCTCTTTTCCTCAAACATCATTAGACACAAGAAAATAATCACAACCAGCCAGTAAATGTTATAACATAACATTGAAGACAAGTAACCAGTATTTTGCCATCCCAATAATGCATTGAAAATATCCCAACCATTATCTAATTCGGGATTACAACAGTTGACGTGATAAACGGCCTTTCTAATATTGTAAGAACCATTACCATCACCACTTTCGGCTGCATCACCACCTGTAGCTACATTGAATCTATAATTTTCAAAGTACCATGCACCTCTTGAAAACAAACCTGCGGAAATTAGATACAGGATACATGTTGAAATGACCAAGAAAACTTGCAAAGAAGATCTTGAAGCACCGTAATACAATAGGAAACCAACAGTACCTCCTGCGACTAAACCAACAAACACTGGCAATGGATATGCGGTAGCTTGGGAACCTTGGGTAGTGATACCTGCACCAGCAACAAAAACGACAGCTTCCAAACCTTCTCTTAAAACAGTGATACATGGTAAAATGAACATAGCATATCTCTTACCTAAGTAACCCAATTTAAAATAATCTCTCTTACGTTTTGGAATCTCAACTAATGATTTGGCAATTTTAATTCTCCATTTACTTTGCATTTTGTTCATTCTCAACATGGGGATACCCATCATAGTAATCATGACTGTAGCAATCATACAAAAGATACCTTCCCATAAATCTTCAGCAGAACCAAAAATATCATTTTGAAGAGAGTAATAAGCACCGATGAAACCACCACCAATGGCCAAACAAACAATGAAACCAACAACAACACCGATCCAAACCTGTTTTCTTAACCTTTTGTACAGCTGCCAATCTTTAGTACCAATTGCTTGTTTTAAAAATGATAGCAAGACAGAGATAACAACCACAGCTTCCAAGCATTCTCTGAAGACGACAAAGAAGACTGCAACGTTAAATACTTTGTTAGGCATTATAAGGATTTTGCAATCAATAGATTTTCACTATCTTTGAGCTCGTTTTATTTTGCTCAAATTGCACGTATAATGAATTGAGCCAATATCCATCATGTATATATATATCGAAATGATAATCTTGTGAACCTGAATGAATTTTTTCCTACAACTCAAATTTACCAAGAACTATATTGCACCTTTTTTCCTCGGCAGCGATATACTGAATATCATCTGGAGCTGATGAGATTTACTACAGGATTTATGTCTCTCCCACCACTACTACCGAATAACAATGCACCAAGGTAATCTCGTCCATTGAATATTTTCTCTTGGGAGCCATTAGCTGAAAATTTCAATGCTTCATTATCGTTCCATTATCATTCTCGTTCCGTTGAGTTAAACTGAACAGCACTGAAACCCTTGCAGGCATCGCATCTGTCCAAGCTCGTGTATGTACTCACACCCTAATATCTACAAATCCGATACCTGCACTCACGGCTACCACCAATCAAAGAAGGGTGCGGGTGCACTACTTTGAGGTTAAAAAATGGGTGCAGTAACTGTTAAAACCTCTTTTTAAACATATTTCTGCCGGTATGCCGTATACGCACGTGCAAAAAACAAAGAGAGAGAGCTGAACTTCAAACATCCATACACCCTCAAAACCCTGATGTAGGGCTTCACGGGTGTCCGACAATTTCCATCCCGGACAAAAAAGAGTTTTTGATTTTCATTTCAGGCTGAGCTAACCCGGTTAGACTTGATAAGATGAAAGTTCTTACTCTAGAACAGTAGTGAATCGTGAATGTTTTATTTTTTGCAAGGGTAGCGAGAGACATCTAAGGTATAACAAAACATGAGTGCATTGCCGGAGATTCTACCACTAGAGATTATAGACAAGACAATCAATCAACCAGTATGGATTGTTTTACAATCTAACCGTGAATTTACAGGAACGTTAAGAGGTTTTGACGACTTCGTCAATGTTATCATAGAGGATGCAGTGGAATGGGTATATAATTCTGATTTTGAAAACGAAAAGATTATGGAACATCATGGTAGAATGCTATTAAGTGGTAATAATATTGCAATGCTAGTACCAGGTGGTAAGAAATAAATAAGGTCAAGCCGTAGCTAACGTATACAGTGATAATTCATTTTTTACTCTATCATTTTATAGGTTTGCAGTAATTAAAAGTTGATTGATTAAGTAAGGAAAAAATCATGCTAATGGGTCGAAAAACCACTCTAATTTTGTATCTTGAAATACTCTCATTCCTAGAGTGCGTCCTTCGTTTTTGGTATCTGGTAACTTGCCCATTCTTACATTAATCCATGGTGTTAATACACGAGGTTGCAGTAAGAAAGTGTTGATTACAATATGCATGAATAGTGCATAAAGTACCCCAATGAATAGGTCGAACCTGTAGTGATGATCGAGATATATTGTTGCCCACCATTGTAAAAGCACGAAGCCTGTTCCTAGGGAAATTGGTAGGATAGCTTTATTGAAAATTGCAAAATACCATTTGTTTGTGAATAGTGTATCTTCTTCGTAATAAGAGATGAAAGTTGAAACGTCTCCGTCTTCATCGCGAACTATTGTTGAGGAAGTTGAGGAATCATCTAGACTGCTACTGTCCATATCGGGATCGGTATCGGCATCAACATCAGTGTCTAATTGTCCAATTTCCAAATCTTGTGCGTCAACGTCATCCTTAGCATATTTAAGGATATTTGATTTGGAAGCAAACCGATTTTTCAAAGTTGTTGCTCTTGTAACCAAAAACAAGAAACATTGGAAAGCCATGGCAGAGTGTAATGATGGAACTGCACCAAACACTATTGGAGACATATGAAAACCGGCAGTATTCAAGTGAGTACCTAAATGAGTATCTACTCGAGTTAAACCGGCAGCATAACCCTCTTGTTCGTAATTGACATGGTCTGTGTCATTGATTCCATATAAATGTATGAACCAAGGTGGTGCCATGGGAATTAGAAGGTGTGTTGCCACACCCATCAAATTCTGGAAACCAAGAGCCAATGCAAAACATTTTACGGTTCCTGGTGGATGGAAGACGTACAAATATACGGCTGTTAATATTGGCGCCGTTAAATGTAATATGACATATGAAAACCATGCCAATATATCTTTCCATTCAGTGAAATTTTCGTCTGTTTGAACTGCAAAATAATGAACCAAATTCAGTAGTAAGAAAGCAAATAATGGCAGAAAAAATGGAATGAATAAAGCTCTTATTCTTTTGGGATTAGAACGGTTATTGAAATGGAAGATATGATCATTCCATTCGATGATGTTATAATTGACTTTCTTAATGTAATAAATATAATACCAGATTGCTAAAGGTATTAAAATTAAGCAAACCAGTGTAAATGCAAATGAAGTGAAAATGGTAATTGAAAAATAACTGCTATTATCATATTGGACCAATAGTTCGTCCCAATAATCCCCAAAAAGATATACGTCCATGAAAAATGCGGCTTTATTGTGTATTCTGGGCCTCCAATCAGTAGGAATCAAACCAGCATTCTTAAATATCGTTAGCCATATAAAGATCAATGAGAAATTTATCAGGAAATTAAGTGGCAACGTTATCACATTCCTTTGATTTAGTACTCCAAACCATAGCCTTTTCACTATGCAGCATATCAGATTGCAACAGTCCATAACTTTTAGACTCATTCTACCGCAATGAAAGAATAGAAGATTGAAGTATCGAAGCCTACAATGTGTGTAACAAATGTTTTATATATAGTGTTCCCTTGACCCTCTTATGTATATATGTGATACATATATAAGCATTAGCTAGATTTTTCAATGTGAAAATCAACAGGGACACAGGAATTTTTCCAAATCGTGCTATTTATTAATGAAGCTCTTTTAGTATAAATGAAAACTTGATTCTTGCTACCCTGAGGATGTTGATCTTTATACAGAGGTTACTGTTTATTCTACCCATCTAGAGTGCAAAATGCGCTAAAAGGACTTGCTAAAAGATAAAAAGAAATGGAACCCAACTGAGCCCACCCGCACTGCCTACGCCGAAGCGCAGCAGTGGCTTATTCCGCGGTAGCTAAGCAACGAAAAAAATACTACCTGAAACAAAATGTTTTTAATTGGGGTGCGAATTCATGCGCGTTTGCTTCGAAAAATCAACTTAAAATTGAGGCGGAGTACCTAGTGAGGTAGGTGCAGTCATAAAAAGCGGACATTGCTACAGTTTCCGTCAGTGTATAAGGCTGAAGTTATTGTCTTTTTGACTGATTTGTACACCCACGTCATGCTAAAGTCAAAATACGTGCGGAAGGCAAATACGGCGTTAGGCTTCTTCTTGGCGGGTAAAAATTGGAGTAGTGGTCGGAATGGATGAATTAACCCCATCTTGTCCACATTCGAGTTGATGCCACACAATTCAAGTACATTGCCACCGGCCTGTCGTAAATCATCACGAGGAAGTATACGTGTCGGCGATAAACTTTTTCCATCCACTACGAATGGGCAAAGCAACCACGGGTTTAATCCAAAGAGAAGTTCATTATCCGCCACTGGGTACCGTCGGTAATAACCCATAGCGTTGTGGTATGGTTTACTGTGAAAGGACCACGGCATCTCTATCACTCTATTAAAGTTTTTTCGCGTCGCTTTTTCAGGCATCTTTTCGTATGATTGGCTTGACTTGACTTCCTTCGAGTTAGTATTACGAAGGACCTGTTATTGGTACGATATAAGGAGTTTTCTCACATCAGTCTTGACGATAAGCCGGCAGAAATTTGAGGGTCTCTTCCTTAACGTGTACTGATACATAAGCTAAATAAAACTATATAGTGGAGTTGGGAGATTATAATCGCAGTTACAAGAAGCATCTTGCAATATTTAGCTCACCAATTTACTCAGATAAAGAATCTCTTTCAAGAACTCCGTTCAGAAAACTTTTCTTACAGTATGTTTTTTTGCCCTGCCCTGCCCTGCCCTGCGCTCCGCTCCGTTCCGCAATGAAATTTCAAATGTATCGTGAAAGCACTATTTTTTCCACAACAACTAACTTATCGAAAAGTTGATAAATTCACCAATCACACTTGATAAGGAAGAGCGAACACGAGATGCATTGCAGAGATGGAAATACAAGCTCAAAATAATAACGTGCACCTTAATGGTAATACCGATACTACATCGATGGGGTCTTCGGAAGAAGATCAAATGCAGTACAAGATACAGCTTTTGTTGCATATAAACAGTATATTGCTGTCAAGAGTAATACAAATGTCAAACAATGCGAATAACAACAATAATGATGGGAATAGAAATGGTCTGCCGGAACAACTACAATCTTTGGCATCACAGTATCTGAAAAGAGTTCATGCTAATTTGCAGTGTATATCACAAATAAACCAGGGCTCTAAGGTAGCGAAACCCCTGATACTAGAACCTCCTCAACTACTGGTACAACAACCGGCCCAAGATATACTGGCGAAACTTTACTTGCTGATGAGTAGAGTCTTTGAGATATACCTACCTAGAAATTCTTCAGATAAGTAACTATTATAAATATTTAATATACTAAGGTGTTCGCATGCAGGTGCCACAATGGAATGAGTGGTTCCTTGCCAGATATAATCAAAACAAGAGTTAAACTTAAATTACTTTATCACATTACAAAAGTAATATATACGGTCCCCAGTACTAGATTTTAATATGCGGAAAGAGCTTTATCAATGCATACCCAGCTTTCTATATTTATCGACCATTGACCAGTACATGTGTTTTTGTCTGTCCCTCCATAGGGGCCCTGTATAGATCATCACCAAGAAGGATGCATTACAGGCAAAACAGATAAATGCCACGCTGAGGAAACATCTTTTCAGACCTAAGTTAACCACCCAATCCGTCACTCCGTAGCTCACACCGAAGGACATACAATTACGGATAAGAATTACTACAACCATAGCTTCTGTATCGAGTTCCTTGTAAGCATCTACCACGTAAGTGGTGGAGGAAGCAATTGCAAAAATACCACAGCCTCCTAACAATCCCAAAGCAAACACTAAACCGAACCAGTGAACCTCATAGTAAGCTCCAACACCCCATAAAATACTTGCAAAACATCCGAGTACGGCATAAATTGCCAATATCCATAATCGATCTTCGGGCAAACTTAGCCCATTTCCTCTCCAAATGGCTATGCGAACTTTCAACCAATCTGAGCAATATCCAGATAAGTAAAATAAGATAAAACTGAATATCAATGGCGACAAATAAGCAACACCACACATGCTGGAGGAAAAATTGTATGGTGGGCTACCTAAAATCAGAGCTTCTGTTGCATTCAAAACGTTAAACCATACTAAAGAAGATCCATAAAGAAATCCTGCCCATAGTACGACTGGGAATCTTGCCATAAAGAAAGGAGCGATAGCATAATGGTGTAATAAGAATTTCCTTTTCCTGCCGCCGAATAAAGAAAGTTTCTCCCGATATGTCTTTGTAGGAGCATGGGAGGATACGTAAGTTGCCGAATCGACAATTTCCACATTGCTTACTTGATTATGGATGTTATTGTTGTCAGCAGATTTTATAGCATGAATACCGCTTTCTTCGACTTTTAGGGTTTCCCTCTTTTCATCAGAATTGGTTTCAGAATCTACAATATCGTCAATGTTAGAAAATACGCCAACGACACCATTATTGGACTTAATTGTGATAGGCTGACCCGTGGCAGAGTCTACTTTTAGCTTACGTTCGTAGTTAGTTTCTTCCATGAACAGAAACAGAAAGATGAAACAGACTGCTCCAAAAATGGAACACCACCACATTACCCATTTCCAACTTTGACCTGAAGATATAAAGCCAGCTACAAATGGAGCCAAATAGGATGCTGCTAACAGAGTAAGACCATAAAGTGACAGCGCTAAAGACCTCTCATGCTCAAAGAATAGATCACACATAGAAATCTCTGGTAGTGATTCTATCGAAGAGCCGAAAAATCCTTGAAGAATCTTTGAAGCAATCCATTCGCCATTAGATCTCGTATAGGGAGGCCAAACGCAAATAAGCGTTGTCGCCAACATGGAAAACAGGTAAACAGGTCTTTTTCCATACTGCAATGCCAGTGGTTGAAATACTAGACACCCTAGACCAAAAAACAAGAACATGTAACCGGTACCACTATTCAGCTGCGATAGGGTAACGTTGGTATTCTTCTCGATATTGGTTAAAACTGAGTAGATAGCGGCCGATGGAACACCAACACCTAACGTATACACCAACACGCATATAGCAGCAAGTCCCTTCCGATATTTGGACCAATTGAGAGGATCATTCGGATCATCTGAGGGCGTTGGTATTAGTACAATATCTTTATTGGACTTTGAGTCTCCATTTACGTTGATCAAGTGCGAATTGCCAGGAATAGCTTCGTAATCCAGGGAGCTCATTGGTAGATTCAGGAAATTTGTTTTTTGACCTTGTTAAGGATACCATATTGTGCTGGACATAAGTTCTTAAATTCTATTGTAGGGGTCGTTTATATATGATGCCTGGAAACTCAACTAACATATTAATTAAGATACAAGATAAAGATATCAGATATGCTAGAATAAGAACCTGCCTCGGTCTTTTTCGGTTTTTCAGCCACGGATAGGAGCAATGATATTTAATCGCGGTGTAAACGTAATCTGATTAGATAAACTAAAAAAACACTCCAGGCTAATCTGGGGATCGATAACTTTCATACAGATAACAATCTATAAACTTTTGATCAACTATGCACATGAGCGCAGGGCTCACCGTAGAGGGACGGTCGCACCTTGGATGTTGGCGCTGAATCTTGCCACCGCTGTTTTTGAGATTTCAGCAACATGTTCGTTACAAAACTCAAGGACGTCCTTTCCACTGATCAGGCCAAGGGTTACTATGCAGAGTAACTTCTAGTCCTCCCTGTTTCATAACAATTCCAATACAAGACTAACGCAAGACTAACGCATGGCTAATCGTTTTGTTTTTTTTGTGATAACAGGCTAGGTAGCGGCTCAACTCTAGCCGCCGAGTGTCAAGCAGCACCCATCTGTTCCCGATAACAAACCAAAAGATATAGAGATAAGATCATATTTACAAAGTACCAAATAGAAAAGCCATCAGAGGAGCCCGCCGAGCGTTCCTGTCTTGAGATATAAACGTTTAGTCACGTGGAATGCAGTGAAATACGAGTTTTCTATACACCTTAAGAGCAGGAATGACATTCAAACGTTGGGTAAGCTTGGTACATACATTTCGACGGCGCGTCGCATTGACTACCATATTGAATTGATAAAACATACCGGATATATTGAGATGTACCGTTTGTTTTCCTATCAATCTTCCTCTGAATCATCAGCAGCCTACTTCCTTCGAGTAAAGTGAGCAGAATAAAAAGGATATTCAACAATTGAAACTCTAATTCAAATTAAACGCGGTTCCTCCACCAATATAGAGCCGGACAGAAGCATGCAGGCTGCATTTTTGCCAAGCAATCTGCCACTCCTTCCTCTGCCTCTTATCTGCGAAAGAACTGAACACCGCGTATAACAAGTCCATCTCGCCTGCCGCCGCGTTCTTAAGGTGCATGATCTCATCCCAAACGACCCCTCTCCCATTTATCACTTCCAACGTATTGCAGCAATCAGCTGTCACATGAATATCACGGGATCGCGCCTACGTCATTTCAGACACGTGACGTATAGAACGATAGAATAAAAGGGGCGAAGATGGCGATCCTCCCTCTCCCTCTCCACGGCCTTCCATATTTTCACCCCTTCTTTTCTAGATCGGTAGTGGACGCTGAGCAATAAATGGCCTTACCTCGGGGACTTTTCAACATCCCTGCCCCTTTCGTTTTCACGATAGGAACGGATAGTATAAAGCATGTATACTATCTAGCTATATCTCTCATTGCGGCTCGCGTGTTACATTAGGAGAAATATATCAGCAGTAGCAGCAGCATTAGGAATTGCGTCTTGTAATTGAATTTATTGTAAGATCCATATACCATTTGACTTTTGGTGTATAGAATAGTAGGAAAGGAACAAAACGTGCGGTATTCCATCTGAGTGTTAGCGTTTCTCTCATACTGATAACAATGACAGCCGATACTACTACTAACAGTAATGGTACTGTTCCAATTAAGAAAAAACAAAGGATCATCAATTGTGTATCACAATTACCTTATAAGATTCAGCTAGGTGAAAGCAACGATGATTGGAAGATTCATGCTGCCACTGGTAGCAGCGCTTTATATTCATCATTGGATTATTTGAACAGCGATAAAGAGAGTGAGAAATATGAGCAACATATTTTGGGTTGGACGGGCGAAATCACTAGGGAAAACGATCCTGCTTTTAACTCCAGTGCAACCAGTTCTGATAAGAAGGAGAAGCAAGAAGATATAGAGGATGATCCATTGTATTTGACGAAGGAGCAATTAGCTGGGTTAACGACAACTTTGCAAGAAGAAAACGAGAATGATATGAAAACCATAGCAGAAAATGTTCATCCGGTTTGGTTATTACGTCGTGATCAAAGTAGATGGAGAGATTATGCTGAGAAGGTCATTTGGCCAACTTTCCACTATATTCTGAAATTTTCCTCCGAAGGTGGTGACAGAGAAAACCGTTGGTGGTACGATTACGTTAAATTTAATGAGGCATATGCTATGAAAATTGGTGAAATTTATCAAAAGGGCGATATCATTTGGGTCCATGATTATTATCTGCTATTACTTCCACAACTATTGAGGATGAAATTTAACGATGATAATTTGGTCATTGCTTATTTTCATCATTCTCCATGGCCCAGTAACGAGTATTTCCGTTGTTTGCCACGTAGAAAGCAGATCCTTGATGGATTAGTTGGAGCTAATCGAATCTGTTTCCAAAATGATGGATTTGCGCGTCATTTTGTTTCATCATGCAAAAGATTATTGGATTCGACAGGTAAAAAATCGAAAAATGCTTTGGGAATTGATCAGTACCAAATTGGTGCCTATGGTGGGGACGTCATCGTAGACTCTTTACCAATTGGAGTAAACACTACCAAATTGTTAGAAGATGCATTTACAAAGGATATAAATGAAAAGGTTTTATCTATCAAGGATGCATATCAAGATAAGAAAATTATCATCGGTAGAGATCGTTTGGATGCAGTTCGTGGTGTTGTCCAAAAACTAAGAGCCTTTGAGACATTCTTGGCAATGTATCCTGAATGGAGGGATCAAGTCGTCTTAATTCAAGTTAGTAGTCCAACTATCGACAGGAACTCTCAACAATCTATTAAGCTTGAACAACAGGTGAATGAATTAGTAAATTCTATCAACTCCCAATACGGTAGTTTAGATTTCTCCCCTGTTCAACATTATTACATGAGGATTCCAAAAGATGTTTATCTGTCTCTATTAAGAGTAGCCGATCTATGTGTGATAACGAGTGTAAGGGACGGTATGAATACTACCGCTCTGGAATATGTCACCATTAAATCACATATGTCAAGTTACAATTGCTACGGTAACCCTCTTATCCTAAGTGAATTTTCTGGTAGTAGTACCGTCTTAAAGGACGCCATGATTGTCAACCCTTGGGATTCAGTTGCTGTTGCCAAAAGCATAAATAAAGCATTAAAACTATCTAAAGAAGAGAAATTTGCATTGGAAGATAAATTATGGTCGGAAGTTCCTACCATTCAGGATTGGACTGATAAGTTCTTGACAAGTTTGAAAGATATGACCGGCAGCGCATCATCACAGGATAGAAAGATTACTCCAGCATTGAATAGGCCTATACTGCTAGAAAATTACAAACAGGCACAACGCCGTTTATTCCTATTCGATTACGATGGAACTTTAACCCCAATTGTGGAGGACCCATCGGCTGCTATTCCATCAGCTCGTCTACTTTCGATTTTGAAAAAATTGGCGGCTGACCCAAAGAATCAAATTTGGATAATTTCTGGTCGGGATCAAAAATTTTTAAACAAATGGTTGGGTAGTAAATTACCCCAATTAGGTCTAAGCGCAGAACATGGTTGTTTCGTTAAGGATGTACACGGCGAAGAGTGGGTTAACTTGACCGAAAAATTCGATATGTCATGGCAAATTAAAGTAGCTAAAACAATGGAAGAATTCACAAATCGTACTCCGGGCTCATTTATCGAACGCAAGAAAGTTGCTTTGACATGGCATTATAGACGCGCAGTCCCAGAGTTGGGCGAATTCCATGCATCGGAACTAAAGAAAGAATTACTAAAGTTCACTGAAGATTGCGATTTGGATATTATGGACGGTAAAGCTAACGTTGAGGTTCGTCCTAAGTTTGTCAACAAAGGTGAAATCGTTAGAAGGCTTGTTTGGCACCGCCACGGTGAGCCTCAGGATATGTTGGATAATGCTAGGGAGGAGTTGACAAAAGATGAAATGCCCGACTTTATACTGTGTTTGGGTGACGATTTTACGGATGAAGATATGTTCAAACAGTTGAATAAGATTGAAGGAGTATGGAAGAAGAAATACTCTGACCAGAGTAATCAATGGAATAATTTTGGATTTTATCCATGTACCGTAGGCTCTGCCTCTAAAAAGACTGTTGCTAAGGCACATTTAACTGATCCTCAACAAGTCCTTGACACCTTAGGGCTACTTGTTGGTAATGTTTCCTTGTTTCAAAGTGCTGGTACAGTGGACTTGGACACCAGAGGTCACCTCAAAAATAGTGAAAGTAGTTTGAAATCAGAGCAGGCAACTGCCGATTACGTGATGAAAAGGCAACCTTCCAATAATTCAATCAAAAGGCAATCCTCAAATAACGCGATAAAAAGAAACTGATCTTTCCTCAGTCTTGATCTTAAGATTTTTCTCACATCCTCATGATATAGACATTATTCGTAATTAATGTATGCATATGTATATATATCAACGTTTTTTATGTTTCGTTTTAATCACTGTGCCTCTTGTCATTTATCTGTGAGACGATTGTGTCAAGTTTCGCTGTTATTATCGTAACTTCCTTATTTTTCATAGCTACAGTACAATTTGTCAAATGCCACAAGCCTGTGATGTAACAAAGTATCAACATATTCGACTGTTTAGCTAAACGGAAGCAAATGCCTGATATTTGGCATATAGTCTCCAAGTCTTGTTCTAACAGTCTCCCACCAAGGTAGTTAAGTAAAATCTGCATTAAAAGGCTTTTTTTCAATTTGAATGCATTACCTTTTCCTATCTCAACATCTGAAGTTGTAGCTGATGCCTTCGAATGTGTCTGCAAGAGTTTGTTTGCTGAATAATACTTTCGTAATATTTCAATATGTTTACTTCTTTCTTCATCACCAGCGGGCATGGGATTGGATGTAAAGGGTTCAAAATGCGACATGATCCATAATATTGTTACCGTACAATCCCATGTGGTGTTATTCTGTAAATCTGTCTCTCGCAGGATCTTTGTGATATGTAACCATAATTCGTTACAGTGCGACAAATTTTCTTCCCTTTGAATATCCCTACTTATAAGTGACGCCCTAATCACGTAAATGTTCAATAATGCTATCAGCTTAGATTCACTTGATGTGTTAGAAACTGTTATCTTGAGATAATCGTGGCATACTTCTAGGTCAGGTTTATCCTCGTCAATTTGCGACAACATAGCACCCAAAAGGTTCGGGCAATAAGGACTGGTCGTCGAGATGCTTTGTAAAATTTGAAAGTCCGAATTCAACAGAAGCTTCTCCCATATTATATAAAATTCGGCAAGTGACAAAACAGACTGGTAATAATGAATTTTCGAAGCATAGTAATGCAATGATCTATTTTCTATTTCACTGACAGATTTTTCTAGTTTTTTGGTGGTTGACAAAACTTTTGGTAGAAATCTGGTGGAAAAGTTTGCTTTTACGTCGTAACAATTCACCAAATAGCTTACACTTTGTATTAACAGTAATATATTCTTCATATCCTTATACTGGAAAACAGAAGGTAGCTTAAGTGATAAAGAAATGTTCGCACCAACTTCAATAACGCATGAATCGCTGGTATCGTTCAAAAAGTCCTTATTATCTGCAAAAAATTCCTTAAACTGACTCAATTTCTCGCTGATATTTTTATCTTCATAAATTTGTAAAGTTAATTCTAGAATTAGTTTCCAACCAAATAATTTTGCACCCACTTCAGCGCATTTGATACTTTTTATTTGTTCTAATGTAACCTGGGGTACTGGAAAGCGCTTATCTAAAAGATAATTGAAATGACATATTCTTAAGAAGGCTTGCCATTGTATAGATCCGCCCTGTTTTTGCGATAAATCGTGAAATCCAGCCTTAGCAAGGGAGTGCTTACCCAATTTGCTACTCAACCATACATCGACGTATTGAAATATCTCTAGCCATACTTTATTCGTTTCACCAACATTCTTCAATTCTGCCAAATATTGTATAAGTTCCTCGCAATTGCGCTGGGCAATTCTGTAATGAAATTTAGAGTTTCTGTTCATTGGTAATGTGTAAAGTGATAGAAACTCACACCGCATCTTCTCCGGCAATAAAGATCCCGAGGTGGTTGAGATCTGAACATGATTCAATCGTTCTCTCATACTGGAGAGATAGGATTCTGCCAAATCTAGACTGTGCGTTTCGGATAATAGCAGCTCAACCAGCTCTATGGTAAGCTTAGCGTCCTGATCCACTGATAGTGGGAAGACGCACTTGATATGCTGCAATGCACGAATAGACATAGAAATTAGCGTGTAATATTGTTTCAGCTGCTCTTCAGTCTTGACGTTACGCGCCACCATGTAGGCATGATCTAAATATTCATGAGATAATTGGTAAACAACTTCAGGAGACAACTTCTGCATATCCTTCAATAAGAGAGCAGCGCAAGATTTGAAGAGTTCAAACAGGACAAGTTCCCTATTTGAATAGCTTTACGTTGACAAGTAAGTTCCATCATCAGTTTAATTTCAGATGTAAAGATTACGTTAGAAATGATATTTGAACGATATGGTCTTGCCTGAGATTTTAAATAATAACATTTTTTCTATATTGAAAAAGTGAATATTTGTAAATACATAGTGAAGTTTAACAGCCAAAGAAGGAAAGATATTGAATGAAGTAGTGATTATGGCTGACGAAGGACGATTAAAGGAATTTCAGGAGGCTAACAAGATAGTATTTGATCCAAATACGAGGCAAGTATGGGAAAGTCAGGAAAGAAATGGGATATTGGAACAAAAACAAGAGACTCGAGATATCGCAGTCAAATCTCAACCGGATGATGAAGCTGATGATTCAGCGACATCTGGTATTGTACCTACATTACAAAATATTGTGGCAACCGTAAATCTTGGATGTCGTTTAGATTTGAAAACAGTAGCTCTGCATGCTCGTAATGCAGAATACAACCCAAAACGGTTCGCTGCCGTGATTATGCGTATCAGAGAGCCCAAAACTACAGCATTGATATTTGCATCGGGAAAAATGGTTGTTACAGGTGCGAAAAGTGAAGATGACTCCAAATTGGCAAGCAGAAAATATGCGAGAATTATTCAAAAGATTGGTTTCGCAGCTAAATTTACAGATTTTAAAATTCAAAATATTGTCGGTTCATGCGATGTCAAGTTTCCAATTCGTTTAGAGGGGTTGGCATTCAGCCATGGTACTTTCTCGTCTTACGAACCAGAATTGTTTCCTGGTTTAATTTATAGAATGGTGAAACCAAAGATCGTGCTGTTGATATTCGTATCAGGCAAAATCGTGCTTACAGGTGCAAAACAAAGGGAGGAAATTTATCAAGCTTTCGAAGCTATATATCCAGTGCTGAGTGAATTCAGGAAGATGTAATCAAAATTCAGAACAAAAAAGGAAATATATTCTCGATATATGTTTATCTAAAATGCTAGCTACATGTCGTATTGTAATTTAGTGTTATCCAGTACTTTGGTGTGGTTTATTTTTTAAAGATGACAACTCTGCTTCTAAAATTATTCTTGATTCTCGTTCGTCTTGTAATTCTCTTTCATATTTTCTTTGCGTATCCGTTAACATTCTCTTAAATTCGGTTCTCATGATTGTTATAGAGTGTGAATTATTTGCTGTACTGTTTGCACTTTTTGCTGAACCAGGAGATACCGCATTCCATATTTCACCGGAAAATATTGGAGAGGTCAAATCATAGTTTCTAGTTCTAAGGCTTGACCGTTTACTTGTTTCCTCTAATTGTTTATATACGCGTTCTTTCTCTTGTAATTTGCTCTCTGCCTGCGATAAATCAGAATGATAATTTAGTAATTTCTGTTGCAGTTCCTTATTAGTTCTTTGTAATTGTTCAATGTTCTGGATGTATTCTGCCCGATCATGCTCGAATTGCTTTGTTAAGAAATTGTGCGCCAACTGTAAATCTTTAAAGGCGGTTTCTAGTTCCTCCTTTTGTAGATAGATATCTTCATCTGCGGCATTATGTGCTGAAATTTGACTATTAGGTTGAGAAGACGCTAGGATTGTTTCAATAGCGTTCTTCAAAAATTCTACAGGGTTATCCATATTGACAGGTTTCAACTCTATTCCCTTTTTGATTGCATTAGATAAAACACAAGATGTCAGCTCTTGCAATGAGTTATTGGTCCTTATCGAAGTATTATTACGTTGTAACCCACGGTCATTAACTTTTTTAGCGGAGTTCATATTCGTGATTCCAGTATCAAATATTGAAGTGTCTATCTTTGTTGCATTGATAGATTCTAGTAAAACCAACAGATATTCATACCATTCAACCGATTGTGGTTCTGATTTTATAATATCTTTCAAGGCTATAGGCCATCCTTCACGTAGCTTCCCTGACCTCTGCTGCATTTGCACCTGATAAAGGGCATATTCGCAAACCAACTTCCTTTCCAAATCGATACCTGATGAATGATTATCATCATTCTTATATAGAAAGAAATCCAAGTAATCAGCATTTTTATACAACGAGCTATTTCGATGAGGTGGTTCTTCATCGCCATCATTGGCAAGATAATGTTTCAATTCATCGTACTCTATGGGATACTCTTCGTAGCTTTCTTTAGAAAATAGTAATGGATTGGCACGCTCCATTAGCTTCAAACCACTCGTTCTGTCATGAATCATTAGGCTACGTCAGAGTAGGACTTGCAAGCTCCTATATAGTTTTCACTTATAGCCAAATGTCAGATATTTACCGATGTTTTTATTTTAAACTCGTTACGAAACTGAAGGAAAAAAGAAACGCCAAGGTAAAAATAACCGAAAATTTTCGCGTTAGTTAGCTAGAAGAGAGAGAGCTTTGAACATTCACATTCTATTCAACAGATTCATTTGACGGTAAAAGGGTAGCCAATGATGAACTTGGATAAAATAATTGGGCTACTTAGACAGGGGAAGTATATTAATGAGGAAAGCGTGTATTCCTTATGTTTAATGGCTCAGGAGCTGTTGATGAATGAGTCCAACGTCACTCATGTCGATACCCCTGTTACGATATGTGGGGATATTCATGGGCAGCTCCATGACTTATTAACTTTATTTGATAAAAGCGGTGATATGGAGAAGAGCAGATACATTTTTTTGGGGGATTTTGTAGATAGAGGCTTCTATTCGTTGGAGTCCTTTTTACTTTTGTTATGTTATAAGTTGAGATACCCAGATAGAATAACGTTGATCCGAGGTAATCACGAAACCCGTCAAATTACAAAGGTTTATGGATTTTATGATGAAATAATGAGAAAATATGGAAATAGCAATGTTTGGCGATATTGTTGTGAAGTGTTTGATTATCTGTCTCTAGGTGCTATAATCAACGAGAGAGTATTCTGTGTGCACGGTGGATTATCGCCGGATATTGCTACCATAGATGAGATACGATCCATAGATAGGAAACAAGAAGTTCCACATGAGGGAGCCATGTGTGATTTACTATGGAGTGATCCTGATGAAGTAGATACATGGTCATTATCACCAAGAGGTGCTGGATTCCTATTTGGTAAAGGGGAAGTAGATCAATTTCTGCTGAAAAATAACGTCGAGTTGATAGCGAGAGCACACCAGTTGGTGATGGAAGGCTACAAAGAGATGTTCGATGGTGGATTGGTGACTGTTTGGTCTGCACCAAACTATTGTTATAGGTGTGGGAATGTTGCTGCCGTGCTACGTATCGAGGATGACTTAGAGCGTAACTATACCATATTCGAAGCTGTTCAACCACAAAATGGTGTCGGGAATGCCATAATACCTACAAAGAAGCCTCAAATGGACTATTTTTTATGAAAAATAGAATTCATTAAGTACTTTTAGGTTTATATAGATTGTGGTGTGTATCTGTTTATATGTAATAATATTTGTTCAACTATTTCCACTAAACGCGTTGTAAAATAAAGATGCGTGAAGAAAGAAAGAAAGATATAATACTAAAGCAAAACCGATAAAAAAGCTTCAAGCCAATGTCGGTTGGGATCTCGTTATCGCAGCTGATTGTGGAGAGTCCAGATCCCTTGTTGAGTGGCATTGAAGAACTTGATCATTCCTTAGATTATGGATTTCAGGCAAGATCCATCTATGAAGTATACGGACCTCCAGGTATCGGTAAGACCAAGATGGGGTTGCAACTGGTTCAAAATGCTACAGCAGCCAATCAAAAAAGGGATGAAAATAGCAAGGTTCTATGGATTGAAACTCATAAGACATTATCAACTAATCTAATGACACGCTCAATGCGGAAAGCCTGTTTCCGTGTAAGAATGTTAAAATTTACGCAATTACTATTTTTTTTCCAGAATCTGCTTAAAAGAAAGGAAAGTGATAATACGCCGGCTAAATATCAGTTAATTATCATCGACGGCTTTTCACAACTAGTTGGTGATCATCTATACTATCTGCAAAAGAGAAGTGGTAGTGATAATGCCGATAAGAACATGCATGACATTAAGTGTAAACATTTAACATTACTGTTCACTTTAATGACTAAATATACGCATTCGCAGGGCTCTACCATAATATTACTAAACGATTGCATGAATACGGCTTACCAAAATGGTATGTTGATACCATTTGATGAAGACTTTGAAGTCATTGAAGATGGTTCAAATTTCTTCGTTACTTCGCATATTAACGGAAGTAATCTCAGACGAAAAAACGTCCAAGTACTGAAAAGCGCATTACTAGCAAGTAGTGTCGCCATGGGTAGTAGAGATTCACGATGGGAAGTGTTTATCAAATGTAAGATTGGATTATTTTGGGACTGGAGCGATAAAAACAGTGATCCTCAAAACAAATTCGACAAATGCAGAATTGCCATAATATGTGAATCCCAATCCAGTAATGATACTATTTCAATTGACCAAAATAGAAACGGACATAGGAAAAGAACGAGAGGAGATAGAGATACCAACCAGATTGAAAAATATAACTCACCAAAAAATATCATTAGGTTTAAATGTGACGAAGTCACCGGAAAGTTCGTACAATGGAATGCCCCTTCTACTCCCGCACACACAAAACAAGTAAAAACCTCGGACATATTACCACTGTCCCCTTTAAACAGTAGCTGTAGCACCACTAGAACCACCACCTTATCGAGTCAAGAACAAGAAGTGATAATTTATGATAGCGAGGGGTGAATGTCACTGAATGCGCATCTGCATTGTTGAAAATCATTACACACAGACAAACCCCTTTTTGTTTCAAGTTACATTTTTACGTTGGCTGATACATGTTTCATACCGATCGAAATAGATATGACAGAGAACCTACATGCATGCATGCATGCATGTAATTTAAAAAGGACCCCACTTCCAATCCATCAATAGGTTACATCACGCATAAACACAAAGGAAGAAGGGCTGGCCCTCTTTCCAATGTCTCTCCTGCATTGTCATTTCATACTTTAATCAAAAACTAACAATAGAATCTGTCCCAAAATAGAATTACCCCTTTTGGAGGCGTAAGCACCGCATTCGGATGGCAAACTCCGATCGAGGATAAAAAAAGAAAATGATGTATTTTATTACACGGCATTAAGTTATATGCTATAAGCGTACAAATCGTAAATCTCATGGTGGGGAAACCAAGATACAACGTGGGTGTACCCATGTTAAAGACTTTGTTGGGGGCTCCACTATTTGGTTTTGTCTTAATATAGAACAGGATGAGGAGTCTTTTCTTTAGACTATGGTTTACCCTTTGAGATCCAGATCTTTTTTGGCAATGAGCGCTCTATCAAAATGACGTGGGAGATCTTTATTTTTAGGTACAAGTGCAACTTTATGCAATGAGTGAGGTGATAGATTGATGAATCTAGTCATTCTAGTACGGTTCCTCTGTAATCTAAGTGTTGGTACAGGGTTCTTGATAAAGAGTAAGGGGTTCAGAAAGGATGAAAAATCTCAACATATAAAAGGGAGGTTTGAGGTCATCAGTGAAGCAGATGTTTGAAAGAGGTTTCAAAGTTGGTCAGGTTTCTTTTCTTTTGAGGATAGAGTAATAATAGCTCCCAACAATAACATATTGAGAAATATATCAAAACCGACATTCGCTCATAAATCATTTAAAGATATGAAGTTTTCCACCATTTTATCTATTGGACTAATCCCATCGGTTGCTTTGGGGGCATTTTCAAATGTAACGTACTCATCCTCGGCATCTAAAAATATCACATCTTCTACTACTCAATCAGGCTCAGCTTCCACTCCAATTGTACCTTCATCTTCTACTCCAATTGTACCTTCGTCTATCTACCCCAATGGTACTACAGCCTACACCACAAAAACCGAAGTCGTGACTGAGTACACAACTTACTGCCCATACCCAACTACCATCGTAACCAATGGAGGAACCTACATTGTGACTTCCGCAACTACTTTAACTATTACCAATTGTCCTTGTACTTTAACTCACACTATTCCAGAATACTCCAGCTCAGCTTCATACGCGGAATCATCTGCCGTGGTCACCTCTGGTTCATCATCAGTTTTGGTCACCTCCAGCGCACCAGCTGAAACAACCACTTCTTCAGTGGTTATCGCACCAAACGGCGCTGGTAACTTGATTGTTCCACCCTTCCTAGGGGCAGCAGGTATTGCCGTGTTGTTGTTATAGTTGTAGTTATAGCTAAAGTTGCAGTGCTGGTACAGCAGAACATGCTATCTTCCCATACATTTTCTTTTCATTTCTATTTGAATTAACTAAATACTCTTAGGCGCGATACAGCGTCAAGTATTAGTTTTATAAATACGTATAGGTTGCAAGAAAATCTTTTTAAGTTCGTATAAATTTCATTTTTAACTTTGTATTAATTTACCCATTTTTTTGCTCAGATTTGACTTATCTCGTAATGGTTTTTTTTCAACTGTTATCAAAATTTCCCTTTGCGCTTTAATTGACTCGCAAATGCCTTCGTTGTAAATTGCTTTGAAGGAGTTCGCGAAAACAAGGTATATATTTAAGAGTATTGTTGAACGATAAGGGGGAAACAACATATCAGTACGCGATAATTGAAATCCTTTCCTTCATGACAACCAGGTTTTATGATATACCAGGATCTCATAGGGATTCCTCATTTACCTCGCAAGATGAATCCTCGTCATTAGCACCTTCCAGAAAGGCAACTCTAACTTACTTTAGCTACAAGGCAACTCCACAACTACGAAAAGTCTCATCTAGATATGATCCTAATAATCCTAATAAGGACAAACTCGGAACATATGGTGGTGTGTTTGTACCTACAGCCCTCAATGTCTTATCCATATTGATGTTCTTGAGATTTGGGTTCATTCTTGGACAGTTAGGTGTTATTTGTACATTAGCTTTATTATTGCTGAGTTATCTTATAAACTTGTTGACTACTTTGAGTATATCTGCAATTTCTACAAATGGAACAGTACGAGGAGGCGGTGCATACTACATGATATCTCGAAGTTTGGGACCAGAATTTGGTGGATCTATCGGATTGGTATTTTTCTTAGGTCAGGTATTTAATAGCGGTATGAACGCGATTGGTCTTGTGGAACCCTTATTATACAATTTAGGACATTCTTCGCCCGATGGGCTGCCGCCTGCACTTTTTGAACTGCTTCCCATAGGTCATTGGCATGAGTTCATGTATGCCACCATCGTATTATTGCTTTGTCTTAGCGTGGCTCTTGTCGGATCACAAACTGTGTCGAGAGCTGGTAACATTTTGTTTCTTATACTGGCAGTTTCGATCGCATCTATACCCCTATCGATACTTTTCAAGAAACCATTTTTTGAAGATGACATAGTGTACACAGGACTATCATGGCAAACATTTCGCGGTAACTTATTACCCCATTTAACCAAAGGAGCGGCAGGCTCAATACTAAAGGGCAAGGAAACTTTCAATGACTTATTTGGCATTTTTTTCCCTGCTACTGCAGGTATATTTGCTGGTGCTGGTATGTCAAGTGAACTTCGTAAACCGTCTAGGTCAATCCCGAAGGGAACATTGTGGGGACTTTTATTTACTTTTATCTGCTATTCAGTAGTTGTATTATCAATGAGTTCTACTATACCCCGTGAAACTATGTACAAGGACGTACAAATTATTCAATCGGTGAGTGCTGTTCAATGGATCATATTCATGGGTGAACTATCAACCTCCTTATTTTCCATAATCGTTGGTATGGTTGGAGCGGCTTATGTATTGGAGGCGATTTCTAAAGATAGTATCATACCAGGCATATCCATCTTTCACCGGAAACCACTGTACTCCTTATTGTTCACGTGGTTGTTAACACAACTGTGTTTATTTTCAGATGTTAACAAAATTGCCACTTTTATCACCATGACTTTTTTAATGACTTTTACTGTTATGAATCTGGCTTGCTTTCTATTGGTGATCTCCTCAGCTCCCAATTTCAGGCCGTCCTTCAAATATTTTGACCGCTACACAGCAATATCGGGAGCCTTGATCTCCACTGTTGCAATGTTTGTTGTGGATGGTGTATCTGCCTCCGTAGTGATTTTGGCGATGCTTGTTCTTTTTGTCATGATTCATTACTTTAGTCCACCAAAGCCTTGGGGAGATGTGTCTCAAAGTTTAATTTATCATCAAGTGAGAAAATACTTACTAAGATTACGGCAAGATAATATCAAGTATTGGCGCCCACAAATTCTATTGCTTGTTGATAATCCGCGAACTAGCTGGAACCTGATAAGATTCTGCAATAACTTAAAAAAAGGTGGACTGTACATTCTGGGTCATGTTACAGTGACCAATAATTTTCAAGAACAATATCAGGAGCTGAAAATGCAACAGCGAGCATGGATGAAAATAAGGGAACTCACTAAAATCAAAGCATTTGTTCAGATTGGTATTGGCTCTACCTTAGCATGGGGTGTGCGAAACGTTTTCCTTGGATCTGGTTTGGGTGGAATGAGGCCCAATATTACAGTTGTCGGGTTTTTTGACCTGAATAATTACCGTCGTAATAACCCAGAAAATTCTAACGATAATGGGCTGTTCATGCCCTCAAAAAATGATGACGTCCCAAAAATCTCGAATTTTGGTCAGTTACCCACAGATGATTGCAAGAATGAGGAAAAAGTAGGAGTACAACAGTGGGTTCAGATAATTGAAGATTTGTCATTAATGCAATCAAATATTGCCATAGCGCATGGTTTTCGTAAGCTGGATCTTCCTAAAAAGGACGATAAGTCGGATTGCAAAAAATATATCGATTTATATCCGATACAAATGTGTGCTCAACTTAAAACCCATAATGACTTACCTTCTGTTACCACGACCAATTTCGATACCTATACCTTAATATTACAGCTGGGAGCCATTCTAGTGACGGTTCCGCAATGGAAGCATACCCATATACTGAGGGTCATCTTATTTGTTGAAAAAGAATTGGATAGATCAGATGAAATCAAAAGAATTAGAAATCTGCTGGCAGTTTTGAGAATTGAAACAGAAGTACTGGTTGTTTCTTTGGACCAGTTTAGAGTTTATAACACCATTGTGAAAGGCGATCCTATCAGTTTTGATTATGTTAATACCATGCTTGGTGATGATACATGGTGGAAAGATTTGATAGACGCAAGAGACACTCTAAAACCCACGCGAAGATTTTCCATGGTAAATCCAGTTTCAGTCAAACCGAATGCGTTGAAAGCAAACAGATACAAAATCTCGAAGCTGCAAAGGCTAGGCGTCTCTTTAACAATGAGCTCTAGTATGCCACCAAATGCGTCAATCGCAAGCTTCGACTCAGATGAAGAAACTGATGCTGCTTCAATCCGCGACTCTTCCTCTTCTATTCCGTCTTTATCCCAAAGGGTCACGTACGAGGCAAATAGAAGAAAGAATACAGGCGGAAGGAATGCAGCGTTGCCGCGTAGAGGCAATGATGATAACAATGGCCAATCTCTGCGCCCGGTATTTTCAAGTAACAAATTACCTAACACAAAAGTTCTAGAAGAGGGTAGTGGGGATAAACCCACATTGGTGCCTGTCGTCGACGGCAGCGTCTCAACTGAAGAAGGCCATGCACCAAAGCAACCTGTTCTCCCCGAGCTATCTCCGTGTTGCTCCAAAGATAGTTTGGTCATTGCGATGCAGAATCTGGTTTTCAATGATCTGCCTAGCAGAGCACAACATCTAATCCTAAATGACATGATGACTCAACTTTCCCATCATTCTGACTTGATATTCTCTACTTTGCCACTGCCCGCTCTTGGAACTCATAAAGACCAGGAGGCCAGTCTCCTGTACGTTGAGGATTTACATATTTGGTTGAAAGGATTGCCTCCCACCATGCTGATCAATTCACAAACTATGACTGTAACTACGGCGTTATAGATAAAAGTATATATGTAGGAATGCATTGTGACCGAAGGGAACACTTCGTTTTTTTATTTTGTCATGGCTGATTTTCAAGCTTCAACGTGATCTCTGACCTTACGAAACACGAACATGGTATAAAAGTAGGAGGCTGCTTCTTTCTCATCTCCTTCAACACCAAACTTTCCGTCTGTTCTTTGCAAGCCTTCTCGCATTTTAGGGGAAAATCTGTCTATCCAATGAGGAATTTCTTGAACAAAGAACTTGTTGAATGGCATTTGCAATTCCAGCTCCAGGCCATACTCATCCGCTAAACTTCTTAGGGTCTCGAAAGGAACCACATATTCTGGAACATTATCAATTGCATCTTCCAACCAATATGTGTACATCTGACCGAAAGGAGACGGAAATTCATGGTCATTCTTTAAATATTCATTATTATCGAACGTGACGCTATATATAGAATTTCCCCATGAAGGCTTCTCCACATCTTCGTCAAACTTGTTTAGTTTATAACGTATAAATTCCGAGTCTGGAATTGTGCCAAAAAAGTGTCCCCCAATTTTTAAAGACTTTGACACATTAAGTAATGTTCTTCTGGCTTTTTCTTCCGTTTCAAAAGCATAATGCAGACAGAACTGCACAGAAACAACGTCACAAGGAAATCGGCATTCTGGAAATGGCTCTACGGCTACACCGAGCGATTCACCGAAGCAATCACCGGTAATGAGTATCACTTGAAAAGATAAGTTTTTCATTGACTGATATCTTTTATGCGCTTCTTGAATCGATGCGTTTGATATGTCCACGCCAATGAATTGTGAAATATTTGCGGCGCCATATTTTCTCAAGTCTCCTCCTTTACCACATCCTAATTCTAGGACTATATCACCAGATTTAGTATATTTATCAATAAGCATATATTTTATAGCGTTGTTGAAGTTACGCAGCTTGATAATTGGTGAAAGGTTTCTCCGCGATCTGTTAGCAATGAATGTTCTTTCATTATAATGCTGTCTAACGATTTGATCAACATTTATGGTCCTATTTGCCGTTAGCTCAATTTCATGTTTCTTCAGCTGTTCTTCACGTATTTTTTGAATTTCTAACTTTTTCTTTCTTTCCTCATGATCAAACCGTGCATGCTTACGTTTCTGAATTTTGAATGCAGGTTTTCTTTGTTCTAACATTTCAGTGGGCACGTTTGGTTCTTCCTTGATTGATTCTTTTACCATTTCAAGTGGCAGATCATTTTTTGGGTCTGCACGGCCATATTGCCTATCGTAATCCTCTTGAGACATCCATATTGGCTTTTCTGGTTTCAAGCCCATTGCAATACCGTTTATGAGATGTGAAGAAAGCTAACCGAATATTTTCTCACGCTCCAATATCTTTGTATTGCGTGCTTTACACACCCTGTGTTTACCTCTCGGAAACTTTCTTCAGTTTCAAGCCCTTTGAAAACCTTCAAATACTTGAAGGCTTAACTTACGAGAACAAGAATACGAGATCCGAGAGAAATAGAGTTTTAACTATAGAAAATGTTACCTGTAAGTTCGAATAATAGCAGCAAGGCTCAACTCTTGCAGAAAAGACAGGAGAACTTAGCCAAGTGGAAGCAAAAAAAGGCTGAATATGATCAGCAAAAAAAGATTGAAGAAAAGCAACATCTTACTAACAAAGAGAGCAGTCAAAGTAAACATGCGGAAAGGCTTAGCAAGTTGGAAGAATGGAAGAGGAAGAAGAGAGAAAGGGATCAAGAGAAGTTGAAAGAAAAAAAAACCACTCAACCTGATAGAAAGCGTCAAAGGAAGCAGAATAAAGTAAATGAGAAAAATGCCCTCTTCGATCTCAGTGATGACGAAACAAACGTCCCCAGAGTAGAAATATTTAAACCAACATCAGATGATGTACAAAAAGACCAGTCAAATTCACAAATTGATTCAACTTCCGAAGCAGTCGTTCCTTTTCATGCAGATAGCAATATTGATCCCTTCGACGAGTTTATGCAGACCCTTCAGTCCCACGAAAGCCAATCCTCCGGCAAATCTGGAGATTTCCTTGATCCGGAAGATAACGAATTAGAGCTGGAGGGTATAGAGAAAGACTATGATGATGCCACCGATGATGCAAATTACACTCGTATTGCTAAGTTGAAAATGAAAAAGCATGTAGCTGAAGTTACATATACACAGGATGACCTAGAACGCTTTAGGAAATCTTTTTACTCACAACCGGAAGAACTTAGTGCAATGTCGGAAAGTGAAGCTAGTGAATTGCGATTAAGCTTAGGAAATATGAAGATTAAAGGAACTGGATGTCCCCTCCCAATTACCAGATGGTCTCAATTGGGTTTGACCACTGAGGTGATGAACTTCATAATAAGAGATCTGAAATATGAATATCCAACGCCCATTCAAGCTCAAGCGATTCCAGCGATTATGAGTGGCCGAGATGTGATCGGTATATCCAAAACAGGTTCTGGTAAAACTATTTCCTATCTTTTGCCCATGCTTAGACAGATTAAAGCTCAAAGGCCGCTTGGTAAAGATGAAACTGGACCACTTGGGTTAGTTTTGGCTCCAACTAGAGAACTGGCATTGCAAATTCATGAAGAAGTGGAAAAGTTCACTAAGAATGACGCTTCGATACACTCAATTTGCTGTACAGGAGGTTCAGAACTCAAACAACAAATTAATAATCTGAAAAGAGGTGTTGAAGTTGTCGTTGCTACGCCTGGTAGATTTATAGATCTGCTTACTTTGAATGCGGGAAAACTATTGAGTGCGAAGAGAATCACGTTTGTTGTGATGGATGAGGCAGATCGCTTATTTGATTTAGGTTTTGAACCTCAAATTACCCAAATCATGAAAACTATAAGGCCTGACAAACAATGTGTGCTATTCAGTGCCACATTTCCTAATAAACTGCGAAGCTTTGCAATGCGGATATTAGACTTACCGCTAAGCATTACAGTGAACTCGAATAGTCTAGTCAACGAGAACGTTACGCAGAAATTCAATATATTCAGTACAGACGAGGATAGATATTCGAATTTATTACAAATTTTAGAGGATAGAACCAACGAAGGAGAAGTATCAGAAACTACATCTGATAATAATCAAGGGGAAGAAAAGGATGAAAAAATCATTATATTTGTATCGAGTCAACAGATTTGTGATTTACTTTACGCAAAACTGGAAAGTGAAGGCTACGACATTTTTTCAATTCACGCCGGTAAACCTTACCAAGAAAGAATCTCTAATTTAGAAGGCTTTAGAGCCACCAAGAATGGAATACTACTTTGTACAGAGGTACTATCACGTGGATTAAATGTCCCTGAAGTTTCTTTAGTTATAATTTACAATGCCGTCAAGACGTTTGCACAGTATGTCCACACTACAGGAAGAACAGCGCGTGGTACCCATAGCGGTGAAGCTATAACGCTTTTATTAGATGATGAACTCGCCAGTGCGTATATAATATCTAAGGCGATACGCGATCAGGAGATGGAATTACATGATTCCAAGCTGATACGACAACTGCGTGAGATGAGCAATACATTTGAATCGGGCATCAAAAATGGTAAGTATAGAATATCTCAAGGATTTGGTGGTAAAGGATTAGATAATATAGAATCTAAAAGGGAAGAAAAGCAGACCGAAGAAAGGAAGAGGCACGAAAACAAAGAACTTTCCAATGACAACGCTAGTAAGATGAAAACTGGCAAAGACGAGGCTAATACCACCGCTGATGATTTTCACATCCAGGTCCCCAAACTACAGTACACTGTGTTACAAAACTCAAATCCAGATGGCACAATAACATTTAGCGCAGAAGTTAACGTCAACGATTTACCTCAATTGGTAAGGTGGGAAGCTACAAAGAATACGACATTGATGTTCATCAAACACGAAACTGGCTGTAGCATAACTAATAAGGGTAAATATTATCCGGAAGGGAAATCTCCTCAATCCGATAACGAAGAACCTAAGTTATATTTATTGATAGAATCACAGCAGGACAAAGACATCAGATTAAGCATTGACTTATTGGAGCAAAAGGTTAAAGAGGGTGTTAGGAAAGTTGGCTATCAATCCATGAAAGACACCAAATATTGAATATACATAAATATAAGTGTGTATAGTAATTAATCGTATACTAAATTCTCATTAGCTTTTTTCAAATCACGCTTTTCAACTTCTTGCATCATATGGGTCTTGTGAGATTTACTTCTTTCCTCAGCCAACTTTTTGCCCAACGCACCACGAGTAGATTTTTCATTAGCTTCTTGTAATCTCTTCTCTGCAGCTAACCTAGCAGCTTCTTGAGCTGACAGCTTTTCTTTGGTGTCATCTCCCGCCTCATTTATTCGATCCCCGGCCTTCTTTTGGATCGCTGTTTCACCAGTTCGCAGGGGTTTGGAAGATTTCTTCAATTGCTTTTTCTTCTTCGGTTGTTCCTGTAAAGATTTCGCTGTTCGTGTGGTTGCTGGTCGAGAGGCTGGAATAGATCCCGTAGATTGATCAGATTTACTACCACATAATCCCATAATGTTTTCTTATATTTTAGCCAACTTTCAGGTTGAGATTGAAGCCAACCCTTTTTCCTTCATTTTGTGAACTTGTTGATGCTTTCATAACATCCGTTCCGAAAGGCTGAAAAAGTTCGAGATGAACAAAAAGTGGTATTTTAGCATATGTTTTAATGTCTAATATATACATAAAAAAATTATGAAATGCTAAAGTAGTAGGTGGAATAACAAAAATGAACAAAAAAAGAAAACCAAAAAACCAGTGAGCCGTTGAATGTAATGTAAAAGAAAATAGGGTAATCAATTAGCACTTTAGTGTAAGAAATAATAAGAAGTGCCAAACTAAGATAAAATAAATTACTTCAATCGGTGGAATATCAAAAAAAATGTATGTATTAAATGGAAAGGGAAGAATAATATTTCAAAAAGGTGTTCACGAATATATTGCAACTTGAATGAAATTATAATGGGTTAGTTCAATAGTCTACATCTGTCCTCTTTTCATTTTGACTGAATGCTTGCCTAAATGCATGTGGGTTTCAGATTGTTGAGGTTTGGGACAGGAATATCAGAAACGTCCAGGTCTTGAAATTCGCTAAGAGCTTCTTGTAACACGGAATATTTGACAGCAGTACCAGTAGTTAATCTCGCCAATTGTCTCGAATCACGACAATATGGTGAATAACGCTTAACAATTTTCAAATATAAAACCATTCTATCATTTATTTGAACCGGTTGTTGTTGCTGTTGCTGTTGGGAATGAGAGGGGTCATTGTCATCGAATGCACCAGATGCGTTTGCTGCCTGTAAAGCCGGATGAGAATAATCAACATCACCATTAGAAGCTGTGAATAGTTCAGTACTAGCATTACTCTTTGGGGAGGGGTTGGATGCGTTATTACTGTTTTCCATGCCATTCTGATTCGAAGAGTTTAAACGAGTTTCTCTTTGATATTGAGTCCATGTGACGGTTGCATCTCTTAAGGCTGCCCAATCTGCATTAGCAATAAATCTCTGGCCAATTTCATCAGATTTAACGATCAAATCAATCCATCTTTGCATTATTTCAATATTGTTGGTTTCATCAACTGAACCCATCGATTTCAGTAAAATTCTATAAGCAACAATCGTTTTTGGAATGTGAAACAACTCATAACTCTTGTCGATATACTGAATAATCTTACGATCACGCCAAACGGTACATTTCGCTAAGATGATATTGAAAAAGGGTTCATCTATTTGTTTGATTTGATTGTATGTTTGAATCAAACTTTGTAAAGATTGGAAACCTTGCGCTTTATCTTGAGCATAATTTTCAAAAAATATATCGAAGAAAGTATCATTCAAAGAAGATGAAATACCGTGATTGACTCCTCTGCCGTAATGAACGGAAGATTTATACCAAATTTGATAGACCTGATTGAAATCATGAGTTTGACCCCAAATGTTTCTTAAGAAAGATTTCACATAAGATACTTGCAAATCAATCTTATAAGGCATTTCATCATTTAGAGCTTTATCAAAGAAAGTTTGGGCAACGGTCAAATCTTTACATTCACCTATAAAGGATAAATGAGTTTCAATCAAATAACCATATTTCATTTCTGTGCTTTCTTCACATAATTTTTGAAATAACTTCAAAGCCATTTCATTCTGGCCGGCTGATAATGATGCTCTTATCATACCAACAGACAAATTTGGATGAAAGTAGTTAATCATCGAAGATGACCTTTCATATAAAGTTTGAATTTCCGGATACGATACACCGTTATCATATAAGATTGGTAGAATGACACCCACAACTCTTGGATTCAAAAAAATATTTGCTGTATACTGATTGTTACCATTAATGGCAGACTTCCAAATGTCAGTTGCTTCTTCATATAGTAATAATTCTTTGAATGCAGTTATCAAATGCATGGCACCATATTCGTTTAATTCAACTTTACCTTGCAAAACATCATCAGAGATTTCTCTCAGAGATTTGCACAAATAGTTCGTCATTTCTTTATGGAAACTTTGAGAGTCGTAATCTGGTTTTTTATTCATTCTGGTCAACTGATTTCTATTTGCTCTTAACCCATTGTGTAGAAGATGAACCAATTTAGATACACGATCAGAGTTTAATTCAGGGGTATTGATTAGATCATGATAAAGATCCATGGCTCTTCCAATGGAATCCCAAAATAATGGATTGGCATTTGAATTAGGATGTTCTGAACGATGTTTCATAGTCTTACGTCTCGGTGTTTGCGACATATATAACGTTTGAGAAACACAGTCTTCAAACGCACAAACCTTATTATACCATGGTGAATCTGTTGATGTAGTCGATTGAGAAATATTGCGGTTATTGTTGTTGCTGTTGTTGTACTGTTGCTGCAATGGATTCCCACTTTGAGAGTTATTTATCTTGTTTCGTATATGACGTACTTTATTAACAGCGGCATTAACTTGGTTTGATGTTTGAGCCAGAGGGTTGGTGGCGTTATTATTCGATGAATCTTGTCTTTCAAAGGTGACTGCACTATTAAACCTTATTGAATGGTTAAAAGAGTTTCTTGCAGAAGCATGTGCAAACTGATTAGGTAGTCTGCCCTTTATTACCTGAGATTGTTGGGCGAATCTGAACATCATATCCTCCTGTATACAATCAGAATCGTTGTTAAACTTTTCTGAAAGATATTCTTAAAAGTGGTATGAAAAGAAGATGACTTAGTTTCTTATCAAATATAAGGCAAAAAATGCGAGAAATAAAATCTTTTTTACTTCGATTAGTCAATCAATCGGCTAAAGAATTTATTGTTGACCTGCTCAATTGTTGGTGGATAGAAATTCTCGTTCTCGTTCCTTATAATGACCAGTTTACCTACCAGTACGACAGGCAAAGCGAAGAATGGGCTGATCGTTGAAGGAAATAAAAAAAAGGAAAGAAAATTGTGTTACACGTGCGGTGTAAGGATTTCTAGCAGTCCGTGATTAGCGATATGTAGGTATTTGGCGCTGTGGGATCTTGTATCCATCCAACGTTGTAAAGCAACTTGTAGCACGATATTATCTAGTGGATGAATGTATCAATGGTAAAAAAATAACCTATACAACTCTTAGCTATAGCGCGACAATGTTTGTGTAACAGTCCCACGTTTGGTTCTTTCCAGGCTTTCGTGGATCTCTTATATAAACATCAAACTACCCCAATCTTTATTTCCATTTAAAAATTTGAAGCTCGTCGCCGGTGATATGACGTACATGATGATAGTGCATGGGTGTGTGAATATACATACCGTTGGACGGGTGTTTACATTTGTGTTTTCACTTGCAGTCACTGTGTACGAATAATTTGTCACTTCTAAGTGATTCCAATGAGATCGAATGATATGAGAACGGTGAAACACGTAAACATACTTAACTTGCTCAATTACGTTTCATCATTAGATAGCATCCATATAAACTCAGAGATAATTACTGTCATGTCTAGTGCTAAAACTAACAAAGATATATTTACATTATTTGACAAGAGGGGTCAAGGTGTTATTTCCAGGCAATTGTTTGGTGATTATTTGAGAGCTATAGGTTACAATCCAACAAATCAGCAGACTGAATCCATACTTTCAAGAAGTAATGCTTCTGAGAACTTATCGTTAGATGCCATTAATGAAATCATTCAACAAAATGAGCAAGAATTGAACGCTACAACAACAGGTAAAGTGGATGATTTTATAAAAGCGTTCCAAGTATTTGATAAAGAGAATACCGGAAAGGTATCTGTTGGTGATATCAAATACATGTTGACATCTTTAGGCGAGAAACTATCGGATGACGAAGTGGACGAACTATTAAAGGGTGTTGAGATTGATAGCAATGGTGGTGTAGATTACAGAAAATTTATTGAAGACATATTAAGACAGTGAGTAAATGTATATGTGTATGTGTATTTGTATGTATATATGCTTTAATCAAGTATGGGCATGAAATTGCCTAATATCATTAGTGGCAAACCTGACACATCTCGCTTCAATGTCCACATACAGCAACATTTTAAGATTTCTCCTTTGATTGGACTTAATAGGTTGCAAACTTGCATTTGTTCTGATCCCTTGAAATCTCTATATGCTACTTTTGAAAAGGTCTTAAAATAGTCCCTTACACTTTCATCATCCATTATTTCCACTATAAAAGTCATTTTGTTTAATAACTCTTCTTTGTTCCAACCACTTAATATTTCAAATTCTTCGTTCATGTAGGAAATCTGTCCGTTACGTCTCCAAACGCAAGTAGGTGTACCAGTTTGTACGATGAATTTTGCATACTCTAACAAAGTTCTTTGATAACATTGCTCCATGAATATCATATCTTCCTCTGTCAAAGTTACCGAGCAGGCAATGAAGATCGGCCGAAATTCCGCAAGTGATTGGCAAATTTCTACTAAAGCCTGTTGATCAAATCTTTTCCTTAAATATGTGAAAAGATGATGGAACCCAGGTGTGTGCGAAAATGGTTCATTGATCAATGTATAGATTTCCATTGGTGTTGAATATCTCAAAGAATGCTCCCATTCGGGGTTACTGAACATTCGTGAAGCATCCGGTGAACAGCACTGCAATGCAAATGAAACTGCATGCTCTTTGGCTATCCTACCGGCATTTTTCTCTCGCCTCCAAATATGCATTACTTCAGGAAGCATTGCGGTCTCGTTATTCAAATAGTATTGATTTATAGTAGGGTTATAGCGCAGTTCACTCAGTTCAGTGCCACGATCAGTGGGTAATAATCTTTTAAAGCTTAAAGAGTCATCCAATGACTCTACTGGAACCAATGGAAAATGAGTAACAAAGAGATCAATCTGAGAGGAAACAATTTCTGACGAATTAGGTCCTAGCAATACAGAATAAACGTTTTGTCCGGACGATGGATATGGATGAGGGGCCGCATTGGCATGCATATTTCTTAAATTACTCGGTACTACTTCAGTATTTGCTGAAAGCTTTTTGTTGGAATATAACAAATCCACGGGAATCTTGTTTAGCAATGTATCCTGATTTATGATGTGTGATAAGATGGAATATTCAGAATCTGCTGCATTTGAAAGAAATTTAGATTTATGCACTATATGCTGTGGATCTTGGAAATTTTGTTGTTCATGATGATGATTCGCCGAGGGCTCTTTTCGTATTGGCTTTGACAATGAATCATCCGGTATACCTGCCAGATACTTACTTTTCTTTCGAGGTGCGTCCACACATGAATTCTCGAGGCCTTTAGTAACACATCGATGGCATGGCCTCTTTGCCTCACATGAAACATGCCATTTAGAGCAATTCACGCATGCGATGTGAGTATTTCTTCTTGTTTTTCGACGAACAACAGATGTCACCTGTGGTTGCTGCAGTGAGTGCGTTCCATTCTCTGAATCGCTGTGGACCGAAGTATCGTCTTCTGTCATCCCACGTCTATCGCGATATAATGTCTGCTAGGAACAGGATATCTACGTGTACCAAAGCTTTGTTTTTTTATATTCTTTACATTTCAACTTTTGTTATTCTTTGATCGCATCACGACTCAAGATCATCAGATTTTTTTTTCTGCCTTCCACTATGGAAAGTATAACAAACACACAGCAGACAACATTTTCCTTGGTCGACCATACTTAAGATGCAATAGTATAATATATGATATAAGATAGAATAGCACAACTCATTATGCGATATGCTTCTTTGAGTTTCACTTTGCATGTCACGTGAAATAGAGGATATACATGTTTCTCAATGTCAGTTGACCCTTTTGCGCTACTTTTGAAAAAATTTTACCTGTTTTCTCAAAATTAAACAAAAGTTGTATCAAACACTCATCAATCTATCTGTTGATACCTTAACCAGCTCGCATATCAATACTAAAATGTCCGATCTAGTTGCAAAGTTTAACTCTTTGTCCATTGAACAACCAACCCCCATTTCGAGAGAGCAGGAAGCGCAAGCAGCGCAATGGGAATCCATCCTGAAGAGTGGCCAATTTAAGGAAAATTTAGATGAACTAAACGTCATTTTGAGGGACAATACCTTCATCGTATCTACTTTGAGACCAACTGTGACTGACGTTCATGTCTTCGAGGTTGCTTTGCCATTGATAAAGGAATTGACTTTCAGCTCCAAGGACGTCAAGAACACTTACGGTAAATATAGACATATTTTAAGGTGGATAGATTATTTACAAAGATTATTGAACGTACCAGAGGAGGATCAATTGAAGATAAATTATGATTTAGAGTTACCTCACGAAACCATTGAGAAAAAGAAGAAGAATGCTGATAAAAGCAAACCGGAAACACCAGAAACTACCACAACTAAGGTTGCAGAAAAAGCACCAAAGACTGAAAGCTCCGATAAACCAAGAGGTAAACCAGATGAAGAGACTTTGAAGAAACTAAGAGAAGAAGCAAAAGCGAAGAAAGCGGCTAAAAAAGCCGCTGTCGCCAATCAACCACAACAAAAGCAAGAGACTGAAACTCCAAAACCTTCTGCTATTGATTTCCGTGTAGGATTTATTCAAAAGGCTATCAAGCACCCAGATGCTGATTCCTTGTATGTTTCCACCATTGATGTTGGTGACGAAGAAGGACCAAGAACAGTTTGTTCAGGTTTAGTTAAACATTTCCCACTGGAGGCAATGCAGGAACGTTACGTTGTTACCGTCTGTAATCTAAAACCAGTTAACATGAGAGGTATTAAATCTACAGCCATGGTTTTATGTGGATCCGACGAATCAAAAGTTGAATTTGTTGAACCACCTGCTGGTTCCAAAGCTGGTGATAAAGTTTTCTTCGAAGGTTATGGCGACGAGGCTCCAATGAAACAACTAAATCCAAAGAAAAAGATTTGGGAACAATTGCAACCTCATTTTACTACCAATGAACAATTAGAGGTTGTATTTAAGGATGAAGATAACGAAAGGCCAATTAGAAAATTGACCAATGAGAAAGGTGAATTTTTCAAAGTTTCTACTTTAATTAATGCCCAAGTTCGCTAAGTTATCAACAGTATTAGTTTCTACTATTAATATTATGATATATTTTATTATATTATGATTATATGTGTATTTAATATGCGTTAGAATTCATTAATATTTTTTAACGGTCCGTTGGGTAAACGTCATTGTAAAAGTTTTCGTTATATTTTAGTTGTAATTCCCAAAACTTCAGTTGTGTACATGAATGGGTAGTATCCTGGCAAGCGCAAAGCTGTTCGAGGATCTTATCCTTCCAGTGGTTTACCAATTTTTCGGTGACGAAAACGTATAATTCAAACGTTATTTCATCTTCGTGAAGTTCTTGGGAATTTTCATTATTATTGTTTAACAATTCGTTGCAATGATATAAGACCGGTAAAGAAGTTGAATTTCTTACGATAAAATTAATTAATGGGAACATGGAATATTGTAAAATTGATTGAGTTAGGAACCAGGTTTCTAATTCATGTACTAGTTCAGGGCATGTATAGCCGTGAACTACCGTTAGGATTGTGAATGCTATGGTCTGCCAATCTGGGTTATTTGACCATTTTGTCTTGATGGTTACAATCCAACTGGATATGTTAAAGGGATTTGCATCGTCGATTATCTCCTGCAGAACTTTAGCAAATTTATATGGTAATGTTCGTTTTATGTAGTTGAGAAACCAAGCACAATATCCCACTCTGCTCAAAATCATGTTACCATGAATGTTTAACCATAGTAGGTTATAGATTTTGCTTTCAACTAAAGTATCAATGTACAGTTTCATCTTTTCCGAAGAGACTGAATCCAAATTATTGTGAGAATTATTAGGAGATGGCAAATTCATCGACTTAGATAGACAATTGAAGCTAAATTTTGAGAAGGGTCCTTGCCTCGCATCGATACAACAAGAATCTTCTTTGTGATCATCCTCTTCCAAAGCGTCCAAAAATGCACCTAGCGTCTTGTTAACACATTTTTGAGCATAATTTCTATGCGGTCCCTTACCATAAACAGAATCTACTGCGTTATTATAAATCTTTAATCTCCTAATGCTAATCGTGAAGGAATCATCATTTAGCTTACTGATACTAGTTGATTTCGAGGGCGTTGTCACGTGACACGGATCTTCAACTTTCTCACTTTCTTCATCATCGTAATCATGATCACTACTCGGTGGAGATAATGCTCTAAACTGCGTCAGGTATTTGAACTTCTTCTTGGAAATTTTCCTTCTTTTCTTGCTATTCTTATTCAATTGACTTACGTTTACCAGCACGTTAGACTTTTGGTTGAGAAGTTTGTAAATGTTTTCCTCCAGCCATATCAATCTGACATCGTAGCAACATTTATCGTTATGCTTTGCACATAAAGAGCATCTTGGCTTAAGTTCATCGCAGCGACGCTTCTTAAATCTGCAAGCCCAACAGCCTGTAAACGTTCTACCTCTTAAAACAGGTGCAGACTTTGCTTGATCATCATCCTGACATTTCTCTCGACATACATTATGTACTTCGATCATTATATGAAATCAATGATTCTTATGTCAATCAGATCCTATAGGAGATTTTTACTTCAGTGACTACTATCTATTCATGCATTCATGCACATACATATATATATCATAAATCAATCAATTCGTCCCTCATTTACACTTTGCCATGTTTCCTGAACAAAAGACCATATTATCGTACGATGGCAACAACTAGATTCTTCATGCCCAATTTAGTATCCTCTAAAGTTGCATTTGGGCAACTAGATTTCTTAGTTACTGCGAAGGCGTCATAGTATGTGGTTGAGTAAGTCTCTTAACGAATGCAATTATCATTGGGTTAGAACAAACGCATTATAGGGACAGGGCGAATATGCGGTTAGTCGGCGTGAGAGCGGCCCTCAGCATGATGGCCGAAAATATATTTGACTTACAGTATATACTTAAGTAGAAAAGAATACAAGAGTATTGGTGTAGATTGGTGAGTATAGTTCAAATATCAAGATCTCAAGGCAGGTAGGGGTAGATGTTGATATATTGCATATATATGTGTATATATATATATATGTTAATTTAGTTTTTGACCGTCATATAAATCGAAGGATTATATATTGTTTTCGCGCAGCGGGCGGTCAAGTCCTTGGGTATATCTCGGCCGAGATATGCAAAGATACACATATAGCTTAGTAACCCGACCATACTTCGGCATAGCTGGACAGCGATTTGGTCTCAGGCACACGCTCATAAACGTAGATCGTGAATCCCAGGGATATTGCTGCGAAGATCAGGTACACGTAGCCTCCGATCAAGTCGTGAACAATCGGGAATGCGTATGCGACGATAGCTGTGCCTATCCAATTGCAGACAGTACCGTAACTTTGAGCAGTGGCCGCGTCCTGTGGTGATGATAACTCTCCGATTATCAGGAAGGGGATTGGACCTAAGCCAATAGCGAATGCTGCGATGTATATTAACGTAGCAATGACTAGTAAAGTTGCCATGGTGGATTTGATACCAAAACTTATAAGTAACGAAGCAAGAGTCATGATGGAGGTGGATGTCATTAATAGCGGCTTACGACCTAAATGGTCTATAATTAAAGATGCCACGAATGTCATTATGACGTTTAGAATTGAAATGGCAAAATTGATTTGAATGGCATGATCGGGAAGTAATTGACTGATAACTTTAACTCCATAAAAGACGATGGAATTGATACCACACAATTGTTGGCCCATAAGTATCATGGTTATCACGTTACGGGGTTTCATGTAAGAAGATTCTTTAACGTATTGCCATAAGGTGGGTCCATCTTTTTGACCTTCCTGATCTTGATCATCTTGTAAATCGCGTTGTATCTTTTGTACTTCGTCCTTAGCATCTTGATACGTTCCTCTACGCAATTTATACATTGATATTTCGGCTTCTGGTATTTGGCCTTGTATGGTCAACCACTTTGGTGATTCTTTTATCTGAAACCAAAGGAAGAAATTCAATATGGCAACAACACTTCCGGCAAACATAAGCCATCTCCAACGATACGAATCTGCAAATTTCAAAGCCAAAGTTTGCGTTAGTAGAATACCAAGATTAATACAAACTTGGTTCATTGATCCCATAGCTCCTTTCCAAGCCACTGGAGTAATCTCATTGATGAAAAGTGGAATAACGACTATTGAAACACCACTAGATAAACCCACAATAATACGTCCCACAATCAAACCAGCGTAACTATTGCTGCAGAATAAAACAAGGGATCCAAAACATCCCAGTAAACTTGTAAAAAAACTGACCCTTTTACGTCCATATAAGTTAGCTAACCAACCAGCATAATACGATCCAACAACCCCACCGACGCAGAACATCGCTGTCACCACACCAATTTGCTCATCGTCTAACGGAATACACTGCTTGAAATTATGGCTACCCAACCACGTACGTTCATAAGGAAAGTCTTCACTGGGAATACGGAACTCTGAGCACGATAATACCTGTTGAGGAGCATTCAGTTCCGCTGTATGATACCCAAACTGAACAGACCCCAAACATGCGACAAGCGTAGCAAACAACACCGATTGCGTAAGACCTTTTGATTTTGGTGCCATAGAATTCGTCAATATAGGAATCAATGTGTCACCTTCAGCCATCTCTTGTTATGAACGTGTCCTTCAATAGATCGATCCTCCTTCTTTCGAGTGTTGAATATACCCAGTAACGATCTGACCAAGAAGGCTATGATATTCAAATGAGACCCCTTATTTAGATGTGACTGTTTTACACACCCGTACATTTTCGAGAGGACGAGCACCCATACACGCGGAAAATCGTCATTTTCCGTTTTCAAAAAAATGATAAATGGTTGAATCTGAAGATTGACGCAAGCAGAGGTGCGAAATGGCATAAGAAAAAGTTCCAGTTGACAATGACATCTCTCGAAAGTATTCAAAATTACAGTGTTGTATATTTCACTACTATCTTTATTTTTTAAGAGTAAAGTGTGAAACTACTAAGATAAATAAGAATGCCAACCAGATTTACCAAAACTAGAAAGCACAGAGGTCACGTCTCAGGTATGTAATTCCGTTTGGAAGAGGGAATGAAAGAACCAAGGCTGTGATTCTCTTTAGTGTTTCGTGCAACTTTTCAAATATGAACTAATGCGGTCATGGTTGCCTTGATATGATAGAAATGATTTGATTTACGAATACTCGTTTTACCAGATTCTTTGTCAATGTTTTTTTTTAAATATTGACGATGAAACTGGAAAGCTTTGGTTTTACATTTCGAGAGGGATATTCTCTCTAGAATTGGAAAGTCGAAGCTTTGAAACTCTTCCATTGTGATCCCATCTCATTTCTCTTCAAGGTTAAGTATGACCTCTTTTCGTGTTTGCAAGTTTTGATATTGCGTTTTCTTCTCACGTAAATTGGACGATCGTAGATACTACGATCCGTTCACCAATGAGGGAAGGTTACATAATTGCACGATTCGAGAAAGAGAATAGCCAAAAATTGATAAGTTTTTAAACAACTTTTTACTAACTGTTTATCGCTTCTGCGTATTTTTAATTAGCCGGTAACGGTCGTGTCGGTAAGCACAGAAAGCATCCCGGTGGTAGAGGTATGGCCGGTGGTCAACATCATCACAGAACTAATTTGGATAAATACCATCCAGGTTACTTCGGTAAGGTCGGTATGAGATATTTCCACAAGCAACGTACTCATTTCTGGAAGCCAGTTTTGAACTTGGACAAATTGTGGACTTTGGTCCCAGAAGCTAAGAGAGACGAATACTTACAATCTTCCTCTAAGTCTGCTGCTCCAGTCATTGACACTTTGGCTGCCGGTTACGGTAAGGTCTTGGGTAAGGGTAGAATTCCAAACGTTCCAGTTATCGTCAAGGCTAGATTTGTCTCCAAATTGGCTGAAGAAAAAATCAAGGCTGCTGGTGGTGTCATTGAATTGATCGCTTAGATGCATTTCTCAATTTAAACTCTACGTATAATTGTATAGGTTAATTTGACTTTACATCTCAACAACCAAAAAAACTAGTTAATTTTTTCTATTTCCTTTTGTATTATTCATGAAAGATTGTTATCGGTGTTATTGCTGCATATTGCAATTTTTTTTCGGCTCATCACCGAGCATCGATTTGCTTGTTTACATTTTCGATGCTTGAGAAAAATTTCAATTAGTACTTTTGAGGTCAGACGATCTTTGACCTTTATTAAGTAGTTGTATGTTTCTGTGTCCTTCCTTTCAGTTAAGAGGTCATATTAGAATCCAAACTTTAAGATTATCGCTAAGAGCAGCCCTAATGTCTACGACAAGAAGTACATCTGAGGTTTGGATGCCTCAAGATCACGTTCCAAAGGAAATTCAGATTGCGCTGGCTAAACCTCAACCAAACCATGTTTTAGCATTCCTTAATGTGGTTCAACATTTAAAATTACAAAAAAGAACCGGATGGTTAGATCATGGGATTCAATCCTGTGAGAGTATTTCTGACCACATGTATAGAATGGGTGTCACGTCAATGTTGATCAAAGACCCAAAGGTGAATCGCGACAAATGTGTACGTATCGCTTTGGTCCATGACATTGCAGAAGCATTGGTTGGTGATATAACACCTTTTGATCCAGTGACCAAGGAAGAAAAACATCGTCGAGAACTGGCGACCATTGAATATCTTTGTGAAGAATTGATTAAGCCTTACAACGAAAAGGCAGCCGAAGAGATAAAGGAAGATTGGCTAGAATATGAAAATATATCATCGCTAGAGGCACGTTACGTCAAAGATATTGATAAGTATGAAATGTTGGTACAATGTTTTGAATACGAGAGAGCATACAACGGTGAAAAAGATTTAGAACAATTTTGGAGAGCTGTGTCTAGTATCAAAACTGACGAGATTCAAAGCTGGGTAAAAGCTTTATTAAAAGATCGTGAAGAGTTTTTCAAACAGATAACCAAGTAAATATTTACTTTCCTCATGTTCTCGGACGCTGTATTATATAAAAAAAGCTATACATGATACAAAAATTTCAATACCTCATGCTTTACCTTATGAACTCTATAATCATATCTAGGACAATATCCTAACACTTGACATTTTGACTTTATACAATGACCCACAAGTTATCGTGCCCAAATAATACCGCACCTAATGCGTGTCTGGCGATAATGGCTATCAATGCAACAAAAAGTTGTAGTTGTAGAATAACGTTACATAGCTTATCTTCTCTCATTGGACCAAACCATACCAGAACTAAATTTATTAGCGTCATGTTTGTGCAGCTCACAATTTTATTATCTTCGAACTCCAAATCAATCAAGTTGAGCTTGTAGAGAACCCTCAGGATTGGTTGAAAAAATGGCTTTGCTGGCGTTTCTTTCAGATTTGCTCTGGATGGGTAAAGTAACCAGTCCTTCTCATTAAAACTAGGAAGTCTGTGTCTCGGACAGGGTACGATATGGAACAATTGTGGTGCTGAATATATGAAATTCAAAATTTGTGGGACGAATAAGAGTAACATGGTCTTGGAAAAATGACCCAATATACCAACCACAGCAAAGACCATACCTGCAAAATAGCAATAAGTATCTCCAACGAATACTTTAGCTGGCCAGCGGTTCCATTTCCAAAGAGCTGTGGAGACTCCCAAAAAGGGCAAAATTATTATTGCCGAAAATCTATGGCTTTCCCAAGATGCAGGAGAACCCATCATCAAATATAAGGCATCGTTGATTAGTGCAAGGATACCGATTATGATACTTTGACCCACTTCCAATCCATTTACACCTGCTAAAATATTGATGGAATTTGGACAAAATATTGTCATTGATACCATATACATATAATACATCCATCCCAGATCGATGTTGGTCATTTGAAGCCAATTTTGCATGAATCCAGGAACCAATACATGTGTAGCACCGAAATCGACGTAGTATACTATCAGTAACGGTATGGCACCTACTGCGGGTAAAAATAATTTGTGCCTCCAGCGCAAATCAAATAGATCATCTGCAATACCCAAAAGCACAGTACTCTCCAGACATAGAATGCTACTTAAATATTCAGATAGTTTTCCGTGTGGAAATAAATTGCCTGACAGGCTGTCATCTTCCATAACGGATATGTCCCTTGTCCCGCCACCAGACGTAGTTGTAACCATATACTTGTAAAACATAAATGGGATACAGAATAGCATCAGTAATAAATATACAGTGGCAGAAACCGCCCCAATGCTCTCAGGGATAACAGGCCTACCAGGTTTGCTCAAGTCTTTACCAAAGAGCCCAATTTTTATGAAAGAATTCCCGACACGTGGAATCAACCAATCTGTGGCCACATAACCGACAAGGGAGAAGCCTATAGCAGATAGCACTGCTGAGTGTTGCTTGGAACTATACACCAACAGTATTGCAATTGAGGGCAATATTAATCGAAACATTGCAACCGGCTTTACAATTTTGCTTGCCCGAATCCTGTGCTATTATTATAGTGTGTCCTATTTCTGAGGTTTTAATTTTCTGCATAGTCTGAAAAATTCACGAAGAACGAAACATAAAGAACAAGTAGTTTAATATTCGATTCATAGATCCACACAGAAGCAACAGAAATAACAGAATGAGACCTTTTGATAGTGGTCACGAAGATCTAGTTCACGATGTGGCTTACGATTTCTATGGAAGGCACGTTGCCACATGTTCGTCTGATCAACATATTAAGGTGTTCAGGCTTGATAAGGAAACAAACGAGTGGCAATTGAGTGACTCATGGAGAGCGCATGATAGTAGTATTGTATCTTTGGACTGGGCAAGTCCTGAATATGGACGTATAATCGCTTCTGCCGCTTACGATAAGACTATAAAACTTTGGGAAGAAGATCCCGACCAAGATGAGTGTTCGGGACGTCGCTGGACGAAGCTTTGTACTTTGAATGACTCTAAGGGATCCTTATACGATGTTAAATTCGCACCTGCACATTTGGGCTTGAGATTGGCTTGTATCGGTAACGATGGTACATTACGAGTGTATGATGCGTTAGAGCCTTCAGATTTGAGATCGTGGACGCTGATTTCTGAGGTTAATGTCCTCTCTGTGTCACCAGCAAGTCATTTGCAATCTGATTTTTGCTTGACTTGGTGTCCTTCGAGATTCTCCCCCGAAAAGATAGCTTTATGTGTCTTAGATCAAGCACTTATATACCAAAGAGGAAAAGACAACAAATTATATGTAGTAGGGAAAATGGAAGGTCACGGAGGATTAATCAGAAGTATCAGCTGGGCTCCCTCCATTGGAAGATGGTACCAATTAATTGCTACTGGCTGTAAAGATGGTAAAGTTCGCATATATAAATTGACTGAAAAAGCCACTTCTTCAACTACTGCCACTAGTGCATCGTCATTCTCCGAGGATGTTGGCGAAAATGGTAGCGATACTAACATGGATGCAAACGACCCTTCGACCAAGAAGAATACCGCGAGCGGACTGCACTCTCCCCTACAAATAGAATTACTGAGTGAACACGACGACCACAAGGGAGAAGTTTGGTCCGTATCATGGAATCTGACAGGTACAGTGTTAAGTAGCGCTGGCGATGACGGCAAAGTACGTTTATGGAGATCTACGTATTCCAATGAATTTCGATGCATGTCAGTGATCAGTGCCCAGCAACAACAACAACAACAACAACAACAACAACAACAACAACAACAACAACAACAACAGCAGCAGCAGCAACCTCAGCAGCAAGAGTCACAACAAGTATCCCAGAAGGATTGATCTTAGCAACCCGAGCAGAAAGCTACGAGTAGGTTGCAAATAATATGTGTATGTATAGAAACAATTAAAATAATAAAATAGCTGGCGTTCTTTTCCGGAGTCTGTGGCTGGGTGCTTGCCAGAGCTGACAAATTTCAAAGGCCCAATCGCTGTCATGAACAGCCAGCCACTGGTCGGACAAAAATCAAAGTGCTTCGTAAGATTCGAAACCGTAGCAAATTACCTCCTGTTTTTCCACTTTAATACGTCAAGACTTGGTAGAGATTGACAGCTAAACACCTTCCGCGGAACGCAATACGTCACGGAAGACCAAGTTCTGATTGAGATCATTGGTGGGTAACTGCTCTTAATTATCAAGCAATTATTCTCTCTGTGATAAGTAAGTGGCTTTGTACGTAGTTGAACCATTCGCGTTTGCAAATCAACCGTAAGGTTAGGGCTTCCCCTTACCACGCCCCTAAACTAAAGTATATAAACGTAGAGAAAATTGCAACTGTAACCGCAACTCAGTGTCAAGAAGAGCATCTTGTTTTGAAAAACTAGTAAACTATAACAGCTCTGAGAAATATGTCTTCTAAATTCTACACATTAAAGCCATTGGACAAGAAAGGTGAGCCCTTCCCATTTAAGCAGTTGGAGGGAAAGGTCGTTTTGATAGTTAATGTTGCATCGAAATGTGGATTCACTCCTCAATATGAGGACTTAGAAAAACTTTACAAGAAGTACGATGATAAAGGTCTTGTCATTTTAGGGTTCCCATGTAACCAGTTTGGTAATCAGGAACCAGGAACTGATGAAGAGATAGGCCAGTTTTGTAAACTTAACTATGGAGTTACCTTTCCAGTATTGAAGAAGGTTGACGTCAATGGCAAAAATGTGGATCCAGTTTATGAATTCCTGAAGGAACAGAAATCTGGTATGCTGGGCTTAAGCCGTGTAAAATGGAATTTTGAGAAATTCTTGGTCGATAAGCATGGTAAAGTTATTGAGAGATACTCATCGTTAACCAAACCGCATTCGTTCGAAAGTGAAATTGAAAGACTATTAAAAGAGTAGATAATTGTCTATCAAGATTTTATAAGTATTTAAGTGTTGTAATTTTGTAATTTTGTTTCATTTTTCTTTACATTAATTTACATTGATAAACAACTGAATATGTAATGATAATCGATGTGTGAGTTAACATAAAATATTATTCTATTCTACTTTGATCTTCTTGTTGGGGTCGTCGTTATTTTCTGGCTCGACTTTGGCTTTGGCTTTAGCTTCAGCTTCAGCTTCAGCCTCGGCTTCTTCTTTTTCCATCTCCTCTCTAACACGCTTGCCTGTTTCATCTTCGTTTTCTATACGCTTCTTTGTGGCATCATCAAGCACTACACCTTCGTTGAACTCTTTCTCTAAACATTGTAGCAAGGTATTGGCTCTTCTAGCTAATTCAGTTGACGTCCGACTCTGGAAAAAAAAGTCTAACTCAAATAAAGGACAATCTCTAATTTCAGCACGAGTTAAATCATAGACATCATCTCTATCAAGGCCATATTTGAAAAGCATCAACATAATGAATATGTCTTCCTCTTCAGAGAAAGTTCTCTTGTTGTTTGTCGAGGGGGGATGTTTCAGTTTCAAATCACACATTGGATTTGAATACTGTGAAATTTTGCGGCGCAGTGCCTCTTGCTGTAGTTTTACCCTTTTAATCTTTTCTTCTTCACCCTCAATGAACTTCAAATGCTTCTCGTAATCCTCGATACGTTCCACATGGGACCAAAATGCTTTGGCGTAAGTATGCACTTCCTCGACAGTTTTACCTGGAATTAACTCTGCGGCAATTGCTTGAATCGAGTTTCTGCCATATTTACCTGATGCCGATATAAATTTTCTAAACTCAGTCTTACTCCAGTTTGTGAAGCCCTCACTTTCCCACTCGATTTTCAGTTTTTCTTCCTCTTCTGTCAGTGGTTGAGCATTATCAACTGACAGTTTCAACAGTTCCAATTTCTGAGTCTTTTCGCCTTCATCTAAAATATCACCGTAAGTTGTCTTAACATCATCTAAATTCGGAGCGTACCCCGTTTTTTTGGCTGTCCACATACGTTCTTTCTCATACAATGCCTTCAACTGAGGTGGTTGTAGTTGATGAGAGTAAAATGCGTGAGGCCTAGGCATTCTAGGGTGTGAAGGTGTGGATGCTCTGCCAGTCTGTAGTACATCTTTATAATACCCATCCACGGAATAATTCTCCTTACGTTCACGTTTCGTAGGATTGATCCAAATAGGACTGATAAGATCTTTTTGAGTTTTTTTCTTGAAATCCTGACCATTCCATTCATAAGCAGAATCTTGATTAAATTTTTGCAAATCATCTAAACCTAAAGAAGAATATTTCTTGTTCAGTGACTGGGTTTTGTCCTCAGACTGGGCTAAAAGAGCATCCAGGTCAACCTCGTCCTCCTTCTGGCTTCCATCTGGTTGTGGGGTACCTCTTGAACTCGTTGAAACACTCTGGAAAACATCTGCAGCACCGTGCTGGATCATAGATAGCAAAGCGTCTTTGGTATCAGCCTTGTTTTCCTTCTTATTCTTCTGCGAAGAGATTCTATTTTGCTGAATAACTAATTGATCCAGTCTCAGCTTCTGAGTTGCTCTCTCCAAAATTTTTTCTTCCACAGAGTTATCTGTGACAAACCTAAATACCTTTACTTGTTTCTTTTGACCAATACGATGGGCCCTATCCATAGCCTGTAAGTCAGCTTGTGGGTTCCAGTCAGAATCGTACAATACCACCGCATCGGCAGTAGTCAAGTTAATACCTAAACCACCAGCACGTGTAGTTAGCAAAAAAATGAACTTTGTGGAATCCGGGCTATTATAATCGTCAATGGCCTTTATTCTATCTTCATGATCCGTTGAACCATCAATTCTACAGTATTCATATTCTCTGAAATAGCAATAGTCTTCCATGATATCTAGAACTCTTGACATTTGACTGAAAATCAGGACACGAGATCCTTGCTCCTTCAATTTTTTCAATAGTTGGTCCAGGACCTTTAATTTAGCTGAGTTAAATATCAAATGTTCGTCTGTAGTGTATGGTGGACCGGGCTCCGCACCATCAAAAAGGTATGGATGATTGCAACATTTTCTCAATTGCATGACAATATTTAATAACCTTGTTTTAGACTCCTTGTTTCCATTGGCCCCATTGACGGCATCTAAATCCTTTTCTAGAATTTGTTTATACCATTTCTTTTGCATTAATGACATGCCAACGTACACGTTTAGCTCTTTTTTAGGTAAGAGAGATTTCTCTACATCATTTTTGATACGACGCAGTAGAAAAGGCTGAAGAACAGTGTGCAATTGCTTGACAATTTTATCTTGATCTTCATCTGTAGTCTCGGAGGAAAACCAAGCATCAAAATCTTGGGAATCGGCGAAAATATCAGGCAACAAGAAATTTAGTAAAGCCCATAATTCATGTAGGTTATTCTGCAACGGAGTCCCTGTAATAAGCAATCTATTACGAGATGTAAATTCTCTCAATACCTGAGACAGCAGGGATTCTTCATTTTTTATTCTGTGAGCTTCATCGATGACGATATATTGCCAATCTATTTTTCGGAAAGAAGATTTTTCTCTAATAATAATCTCGTAAGATGCCACAGCGATGTCGAAATTGCATGCTAAAAGCTTGTCCCGAACCAATAGCGATCTTTCCTCTTTGGTTCCTTGTAGAATGAACGCGTTGATCTCTGGAGTCCACCTATTAATTTCTCTAAGCCAATTGTTCAAAGTGGACTTAGGAGCAATAACTAGGTATGGACCTGGAATTTTTTTCATGTACCTTAGGTAACCAAGAAATGCAATAGTTTGTAGAGTTTTACCTAGCCCCATTTCATCAGCCAGAATACCGGCGATTCCATTTCTGTGTAAAGAAATTAACCAATTTAAACCTTGAACTTGATATGATCTTAACGTACCATTAATATATGATGGCGATTCGGTAAACTGAAATTCGATATCATCAACGCCACTTTCTTCAGCTTCCTCTCCTCGCAAAAGCTCCGCATCTTCTTCTCGTTCTGTCTTACGTCTTCTCTTGTCTTGATGACTGCCTCCTTTGGTCTCTTTGTCTGTATTATCGTTATCTAAAATTTCAAGCACACGCTTGAACCTTTCATCCTTCCTTGCCTTATTCTCAATGAAGTGTCTAAATAATCCACTCAGTGATAATAGATGTTGAAATCTTTTAGTTGTTGCCTCTATATCAAACTTGTGACTACCAGCATCCGCTAAAAGGTATTGAGGTTTGTTGGTTTCTGGATCACGAGCTGGAACACCTACCTGAAATTGCTTCAATTCTTCCCAATACTTTTGGTCTACAGTCATATTAATAATATAATAAAATATGTCTCACCAACACTATAGCACGCAGCGTACCTTTCAAATTATTTGCCAGTTCTTTACGAACTTAAACTGTTGATTTTGATTGTTCTTTTTTAACGTGTTTTAGCAATTGGTTTGAGAGCATTTTGTCAATTACAACTTGAGAAATGATGAACGTCACGATCACGTGTATGCATGTCCAACAGAATTTTGCATAAGATCGCCGTATGATGTTGTATTAGCCTAAACAGTTCAGTGCAGTTTAGTTGACTTTCAACTGTATCACTCCAAGAAATAAGATAACTACCACCAGCTACAGAAATGCTAATTACGTTATTAAGTGAGTTTATTTATTAAAGGCTTATAGTGTGACTGTCCGAACCACCCCTGCTCAACCGGACATAGTGTAAGCATATTGCATCAACGTATGAAGGAAGGATGTCAAATATTACAATGTATTAGAGATTGTATATGATACCATTCAGTGTGCAGACTGAGTGATGGAGTCAGCAATCGAGAGAGCTGTCAAGACGGAGCTACCGCCTTGCTGTCTTCGTATACTAAAGGAAAAATTTGTTTTAGTGGGGACATATTATTTAGATAAGCCTACAGGCAACAGGGTAGGTTCTGTAGACGTCTATGATAAAAATCTTCAATTATTGAAATCGTATAAAACTTATGGTGCCATACTTGACTTGAAAATATCCACGTTTGATGAAATGCTAGTTGCCACGGCTCATTCCACCGGTAATGTGACATTGTGGAGAGTATCTTTTGCAGACCAAGATGAAACGTCTATTGATTTGGAAGCGATGGGCACTTTGCAAGTTTTTGAAGTGGATACATTGATAACCTCATTACATTTCTCTCCGTTAGATGCAAACCTACTTCTTGTTACAAATACATTGGGTGAATCTGGTGTTGTAGATATAGCGAGAGGAAATTTGAACTTTAGCAGCAATGCTCTAAATGATACTTACTCAAGGATAGAGACTACCCCTTTGAAAGTTCAAACATTAACTCAGCAAGTTATTCAGACGGAGCCTGAATCATTTTTCCGCCAGCATTCATTAGAATGTTGGACAGGTGAATTTGGTGAACTACAACCTCTACAGAATGTTGTGTTCACCGGTGGAGACGACGCTACTATAATAGCGCATGATTTGCGCTCGAAGGACCACATATGGTCTAACAGTAGAATACATGAGGCTGGTGTTGTTGGCATTAAATGTAGCTCACCGACATTTCGTCATGCTAAACCTACTTCAATCATAACTGGCTCATATGATGACCACATACGATCGCTTGATTTGAGAATGTTAGGGAACGACTCAATTTATCCAGGTGAAAATACTCCTGTCATCAAAAAATGGGAGCATAACTTGGGTGGGGGTGTATGGAGATTCAGTGAGTGTCCCAAAAAACTAGTTGAATCATCTACACATCCAACGGCAGACGCTGATCAGTTACTCGTTTGCTGTATGTATAACGGTGCAAAAATTGTCTCTTTAGACCAAGAAGCTAGCATAGAAGAAAATGATTGTTTTAAAGTGATCAACTATCTGAACAAAGGTCATGAATCGATGTGCTACGGGGGGGATTGGTGCAGAGACTTTATTGTAACTTGCTCCTTTTACGATAATTCTCTTCAGAAATGGAGACCTTGAGAATCCTGGTACATTTGATTGAAATTATAAAAGTTTCAATTTTGGCTTCTATTTGGTAATATTTATGCTCAGCTGTTCTAGGCGAATGCGTTTGACATAGATAACAATTTTTTGACTTCGCACAATTTTGAAAATTTTTTGTAAGCCGTCTGCTCATCGCAAGGATACAGTGTATAGAATACGAAATATAGAATAGTTCACAAAAGCTTCATTTTATCTTGCTTAGAACATACATAGTAGTGTAAACACATTTTATCATGCCGCCAAAAGAACCTCCTAAAAAGTGGAAGGCCCCAAAGGGCCCTAAACCAATCCAACGTAAGAATAAGAACAAGATTGGTCTTGGAAGGGCCATTCAATATGCCCGCCAAAAAGAAAATGTGGTAGAATTTTTGCCAGATGGTGAAATGAGATTTACCACTGATAAGCATGAAGCAGACTGGGTGAAGCTAAGATCCGTTACACAAGAGTCTGCATTAGACGAGTTTTTGAGTACTGCTGCGCTGGCTGATAAAGATTTCTCCGCTGATCGTCATTCTAATGTGAAAATTATTCGCATGGATAATGGAAATGACTCTGCTACCACACAAGGTTTGTCTCTAACTAATGAGCAACGTGAGAATCTGAACGTCAAGCAAAGAGAGCATGCACGTGAATTGATTGTACCCAGAAGGCCAAAATGGGATGAGAGTATGACAAAGTATCAATTAGAAAAACAAGAAAGAGAAGCCTTTTTAGAATGGAGAAGAAAATTGGCACAGCTACAGGAGTCTGATGAAGACCTGCTGCTTACACCTTTCGAGAGGAATATTGAAGTTTGGAGGCAGCTTTGGAGAGTGGTAGAACGGTGCGACCTGGTGGTTCAGATTGTCGATGCTAGGGATCCCCTGTTATTCAGATCCGTTGATTTGGAGAGATATGTGAAGGAAATCGATGATAGGAAGCAAAACTTGTTGTTAGTCAATAAAGCAGATCTGCTGACTCGTAAGCAAAGAATCGCGTGGGCTAAATATTTCCATTCAAAAAATATTGCATTTACATTTTATTCAGCATTGAAAGCAAACCAACTTTTGGAGATGCAGGAGGAATTGGGTCTTGATTACAAACAAGAAGAACCAGTCGAAGAAGAGAGCAGCTCCGATGATGATGTTGATCTTGACGAAAAGATGCTGGAGAGTATAAGGATCTTGACAATTGACCAGTTGGAAGAGTTGTTTTTGTCCAGGGCTCCAGAAACACCATTAACAACCCCACTACCAGGACAATCATCTATAACACAAATTGGTTTAGTTGGTTATCCTAACGTGGGTAAATCTTCTACAATTAATTCCCTTGTGGGTGCTAAAAAAGTGTCAGTTTCAGCTACTCCTGGTAAAACGAAGCATTTCCAAACAATTAACCTTTCAGATTCTGTTACCTTATGCGATTGTCCAGGTTTAGTATTTCCTAATTTTGCCTACAACAAAGGTGAATTGGTATGTAACGGTGTGCTGCCGATCGACCAGTTGCGTGAATACATTGGTCCATGTACACTTGTCGCTGAAAGAGTGCCTAAATTTTTTCTGGAAGCAATATATGGTATTCACATCCAGATGAAATCTGTCAGTGAAGGAGGTAAAGGCGAAGTTCCAACCGCTCAGGAATTACTAGTAGCGTATGCCCGTGCTCGTGGTTATATGACACAGGGTTTTGGTTCTGCTGATGAATCTCGTGCAAGTCGTTATATATTGAAGGATTACGTTAATGGTAAGCTTCTTTACATTAATCCACCTCCTCATTTAGAAAATGATACCCCGTACACTAAGGAAGAATGTAAAAAGTTCAATGAAGACTTGTACACGCTCGAAAGGTTGCCGGAAACAAGACAAGAGCAATTGCGTGAAGCTATGAAGTCGAAAGCAATTGACAACTTCGATCTTTCGAGGGACCTGTACAAACTGACCTTTTCCGCCCATACGGCCGGCGAAGACGGAAAAGAAGCTTCATCTGTTACACACGGTGGTAAGCAGGCTGCATTGTATAATGCGGCAGACAACTTGGATAGAGAGTTTTTCAAAATGAATAGCGTTCAAGGTAAGCTAACGACTCCATTCCATAAACTGCCTAATGTTAATGGCGCCGGAAAGAAGCATAATAAAAAGAATAAAAAAGAGAAGAAAAGAGCTGAAATGCATCCTGAACACTAGGTATCAGCGATAAAATGCGCGCACACTAGCCCAGCGTTCTCGTTTGCAAAGATAAATAATCTATATAGACTTAATCTACAAGGGACTTGCAAATGGGCTATGACTCAATGTTGTGGTACAAAGGCGCCTCGCCACTTCTCTTCAAAAGCACCAAGAAGTACTTGAGAATGATGCTCGCACAGTTCTCGTAGGAATACATACCAGAAATTTGTCCTTCGGCGGTTCTGTGCCCTGCTATGAGCTCTTGATTTCGTAGTACGGGAGTAGAATACCCGTCAAAGATTTGATAATCTCATAGCCGCATCTTTCCCTACTTCTACCACATTCTGGTTGAAATCGTAAAGGGCAAGATGTCGGAATGTCCGGATCAATGAATATTGAAGTTCGATGCTCACTCTCTTGGCAATTTGTTCAGCGGCGCTGTTGTGATATATACATACGGATTTATGTGTACTTTTAGGAGTATAACGACTGTTATTGCAATATGTGAAATTTCAAAGGCGATATGGTCTTGATCATTGAGATCCATAAATGGCAGGCGATGATATGTTGGGATAAATTAACCGCGGAACTCGCAGCCGTATCGTAACACCAGCATTTGAAGATATTAGCAACGTATTTGTTCAAGAACGCGAGGTTATCTCTTTATTAGTATCCTACAAACTTGAGATGATTCAACTGGCAACAAACATAATTTTATATTTGGTGTGGGTGCTTGGACGAGATGTCTAAGATTTTTAATCTCAAAACGACAATCAAGAAACACAGCGAGCTATACACAATAAATCACTATTGAATTTATGCACAACGAATCATTATTGAAGGTAAGACTAAAGTTTCAGCCTTCATGGGGCTTTCCAAAACCCTTACTATTGGGTTAAAGTTTTAATAATGTGAGAGGCAAGTTCTCAATTCTCGGATCAGGCATATGTTGCGCTAGGGTAGTTAACCGTTCATCCCCGGCTAGTAAGTGCACATCATACTCCTTTGAAAAGTATTGCTAAACATCGTATTCAGCACCTCTCTTTCTGAATAAGATCACCATCGTTTCTATCAACCCTAACAGTAAGAATATATTTACCCGACTTTATGCGCATGCGCAAAAATTTCTGCATATAAAGTATTGAAGGGAAACGACATGCTTCTCTCATAATTAGACTTAAGCAAAACAACGGCGAAAATTACATTTTGACGTGTTCAATTGAATGAGGAAGGTTGGCTTTTTTCTTGGTCTACAACTTATGCAATATGCGAGAGTTTTTCTCGCTGCGTAAGGTGTTTCTTAGTATCAAAGTTAATATTTTCTCAACTCATACTATGCATTGCCAAGTAATCTTAAGACGCCCAGAACTGGAATATACCACGCCCTTTTCGCTAACAACAACTGATTAAACCCACAGTTCGTAGTTTGATAGTAGATGGGCGGAAATTTTTACAAGTGGTGCTCACCATAAATTCTTTCAGACGATGACTTGAACTTTATATAACTTTTATGAACATCTCAATGTGATTTTGAGCTGTCTTTCACGGCTATGCTCACTCTAGGCATAAGGTGACGACTAGCTATGTTTCTTTCATTAACTTACACGTAATCACGAACACCTTCGTGTCAAGCCGTAAATTCACCTAGAGGCCTCAAGATTCTTTAAGATTATATCGTTAGAAAGTTGAATGTGCTCTTCTCAGTCAAACTGCTCTGTCTTTGCTGAACTGTTGTAGCGCTTATGCAGTTTTGCCATTTCTATGAGCTGTATGTCTCAGAACGTTGATTTCGGGTTAAACTTTTATCTTGTAACAAAGTGAAAGCAAATCAAAGCAGAGGCAACTATTGATGGCTGAGGCGTTAAAGAGTAATTTATACAGTGAAATAGAGGGGGTCGATGATCCTTTCCTTGCGTATCTTTTGAGTACAAAGCTCTCAGAGAACTTGAACATCCTGAGGACAAGTATAGTCGACAAACAACTTAACTCGGCAGAGTCGCAATCTGCTAACGGTAATATGGCACAATATCAGGATGACTACCCGTCACTTGCATTTAAGTGCTCTCAAAAGCAATATAAAATGCTAGATATCATGGAAAAGAAATATAACGACTATCATACCGTGGCCAAGGTTAGAAGATATAGTGTCGACTTCGATGCTCCTAATGAAGGTGTTATTGAACCACTTGAAGGAGAATATACAAATGAAAAGGAGGTAGAGGAGAGTTCTGAAGGAATTGCAGAATTGAGAAAGCGCCTTTTAGGTAAAAGAGCAAGTGATGGAATCAGTGGTATTGATTCAGAAAAATCCATTGAAAGACAAATTGAGGATCAGAATAATTTGCAGGATAATCTACTGGAAGATATGACGAGACTTGTGGGAAGTTTGAAACAGGGCGCAACAGCTTTCCAAAATGCATTGGATGAAGATAAGTTCGTACTGAGTGCCGCAGAAATAGGCGTCCAGGCGGCATCCACAAGCTTAACAGATATTAGTGGTAAGTTAAGGAAATATGACAAAAAAAAATTGGGATACCTGTTCTACATCACAGTTTTCCTCATTATGATTGTCGGTCTGGTTGTAACTTTTATTATAATCACCATCTTCCCTGCACTATGAATAAAACTAGGTAATATTTTTATAACTAAAGGAGTATTGGATGTTTTTGTTTAATTCAGATTCCAATTTTATGTATCATTACCAATACCAAGGCATAACAAAATAAAACTGTTACAAACTAGCTACCTGATCATTTACTATCAGCTCAAGAAAGATAGTCAAAACCGGCGATATGTTTTCGGTAGAATGTAATCTTTGGGAGACACTCCTTTGATTCAATCAGGGCTTCAAGAATGTTAAGTCTACACAGTTCGTTCTCACCTAAAATTTGATAGAACCTTCCAGATCTCGCAATTTAGTCATTGCATCTTCATCCAGCATATTTCTGAAGTCACTCATGAGCATGAGATTATACGCCTAATTGCTGCGAATCAATCGCTCCTGTTGAACAAGTTCAATAGGTCTAATGTTAAGAACTGGTTTCTTTTACTTTGGTAGATGCGTTTTCTGCCCACTTAGGTGCTCCCTACAGGGCGCGATGATATTTTACATATATTGAATGCGTGCAACGGTTTGACAGGAAGTAATACAACAACTTGAGAGTGGGCTATGTGCTATTGGCAAGAAGACAGTACAGATACATTGAGGCTGATATGCATTCCACTTTCAGATTTCTTTTGCTATGAGAATTGAACATTTGCATTCGTCATACAAATGATCAATCCTGACATCCCGATCGATGTCTTCCGCGGATCGAAAGTATAGGGGGACTATATATATCGGTTACTGGACGCATCTGCTCAAAATGAAGCTACATTCTCCCAGACTCGTATCGAATAATCTCTCGTTAATATAGCACCAGATCAACGATGACTGAACCAGCACCCCCATATAGTAAGAAAAATTTATGGTACGAAGCATACGTCGGATTTAGGCCATATAAGCCTTCGTTTTTACCGGAAAACTATCCGAACTTAGCTGGTAAGGCAGCCATAGTTACAGGTAGTAATACTGGTGTTGGTTTCCAAGTGGTGAAATTGCTGTATGAAAAGAATTGTGATGTTATTGCAGTCGTGAGAACGGATTCTAAAGGGAAAGATGCTCGCGAGAAGATATTGAAAGATGTCTCAGGTTCAACAGGCTCTATAACCGTGGTCGGAGGATGTGACTTTTTGGATTTGGCAACAGTGAAGCCTGCTAGTGAAGGTATCAAATCGGCTCTTGGCAATAAGCCATTGAACATAATCATTCACAATGCCGGGTTAATGTCTCCCGTGAGTACAGGTACTTCTAAGCAAGGCTACGAAGCTATGTTCTCTGTGAACGTGCTTGGTCCTCAATTATTGCAACACTTCATCGATCCCCTCTTTTTGAAAAAAGATGATACGTTGAAGAGAATTGTCTGGGTCAGTTCTTTCGCTCATTACTTGGGCTTTGATCAGTATGGTATAAATTGGGAGAATCCAACCTTTGAAGGTGTTGCTATATCGGAAAGACCAAACTCCATGACATTATACGGTCAGTCCAAGGCAGCTAATATTTTTCAGGCTAAAGCTTGGGCGACCAGGCACGAGGCTGTCGTTGCTGACATCGGATGTGTCTCGGTATCTTGTTACCCAGGAAACCTGAATACTGACTTACAGAGGGATTGGAATTGGATTGGTAGAAAAATCGTATCTTATTTTCTGTTCGACAGTATTTATGGTGCATATACAGAACTGTATGCAGCATTATCGCCGGTTTTGACAACCAAGGATCACGGCGCTTACGTTGTCCCCTTTGGTGAAGTTCATGATCCAAGAGCGGATGTTAAAGTTGGGTTAACTAACGGTTCTGATTTGAAACTATGGGATTGGAATGAAAATAAAATCTCCGATTTCTTTTGACTTTTGTAAAACATCAACTATAGATAATGCAGAATTTGTACGTGTATATAATATCCTTTGGTATTTTAACCATTTATATTCCGATGTTCTTTGTTTAAAAACAATCTCAAATATAGCTGCGGGCGAGTAAATATTAAAAAATAGTTGAAATATCCCTATATTAAAATTAAGTAAAAGTACACAGCTTTTTTGATTAATATCCAGTTTCATTGAAATAATCGTATACATTTATTTAACGTCTATCATCAACTCGTTGTTTTCTTCAGATCCGCCAATAAACTCTCTGCTTGCACCGGCTAACAGTTCCCTCCTCGTCTCAGGACCCATATCTTTGTGTCCCCTTTGACGTACTGTTTCTAATAGAAAATCCCTTTGATCTTGTGTAATATCATTTTTATAACGTTGCGCAAAGGTTAATAATGCTTTATGCCATACGACTGGTAATGTTCTCGCGGCGTCTTCGTCGTTACTGCCATCCTCCAGGATTCTGAACCTCATAAAGTAGTAAACACATTCGTCCACTGTTTGATATGGTAAAGCGTATTTTTTATCTAGTAGAATCCCGATAAAGACAGTTGTAGCTGGTGAAAATGGCAATCTCAATAAATAACTTAAAGCTGCCGAAGAATGCAAAACCGGGACAGACACCTTTGCAAGAACACTACCCGCAATAGTAGCTTCACGAATATTACATCCTGCTTCTACCAAAGGAAACAAGAACCCTTTGAAGAATGCGCTGGGCTTATAAAGTGATTTTTTGAGCGCACGGTATATATGATAATTCAAAGAATGGTCTTCATTCAGTTCAATATTTTCACGGAAACGTTCGTATAGTACAAGATTGACAAATTTCTGGGCTTCCTTGGCTGTCATATTAGATACAAAAAGCTTTGTGGCTTCATAAACAACATGTGGCGACCATTCAGAAGGATTCGTAACGTATAAAATGTCTTGCCAATTCCTCAAAGATGGTATAACTTTGAATAATTTAGGTAACTTACCATGAGTCCATGTCTTCAAAATTGTCCCTACCGTAGTATATGCTCTGATGACTTTCTCGGGAAGGGCGACACCCTCACCTTGTGTGGAATCACCGTGGAAATCTTCTTTAGCTTGTAATGAGTTAGAAATTGCTGCTGGATTCTCCGCTTCCATTTCTTTTTCCCTAACGGATGCCATAATCTTGTCTGCTAAATTATAACTTCCACTTATCGAATTAAAATCAGCGGATCCTCTGAAATATTGCTCAAACATCGCCGTATCTTCCTCATCGATTTCAACCACTTCTTCTTCTTCTCCTTCCCCTAGATATTCTTCATCAGGTTCAAAATCCGAGATTTCTTCCTCAATTTCATCCTCTTCGTCATCTTCCTCCTCATCATAATGAATTGATTTGAACCTTGCGGAGTCGTTTCTTACTCTCTGCTCTTCGATATCTTCCTCTTCTGCAATCTCATCTTGCTGTTCTCTAGCTAGTTGTAGAATTTTTCTTGATGCCTTCGAATCGACAAACTCTTCATCATCATCATCTGCAGCTGCCTCGCTTTTTGCTCCTTTCTTATATTTAACATTTTTCAAAGTTCCTTGCGCCGAATCTAGATCCTTCAATAATGGATCATGCCTCTGATTCCTTGATCTAGAATTATTCACTCTGCCCATTGAATGCTTCTAATAGAATTTGATTGACTATACTCCTTCTGCTGTAAGTGCTTCTTGGGTATCTTGAAGCATTTCATTGTAGCTCATCACTATTAAAAATTTTTTTCAGTGCTGTCCGATGCGATGAGCGATGAAATTCCCCAAAAAAGAAATATTCAGGTCGACATTACGTGAAATAGATAAAAAATCTAAAACAAAGCAACGCTACATAGGATCATGTGGTATTTTCAAATTAATGTCATTATTAATGCCTAACGTCGTTTGATATATCTGAGCAAGCCAAATAATAAATGCTCCCGACCCTGCGATATATAGGGCGAAACATAAAACGGGTCCCGTTATTATGCAAACATCTGCTGTTGTACTCAACATCACAAGAACAAAAGAGCCCATTGTCAGCACTTTCTTAAAAGCGGGCTGCATATTTCCGTTATCATTGATTGACACGGTTTGCATCCTTTGCTCAATCACTTGGGTAAGGAATTCAACAGCTAGAGTCTCGCTTCCTGCATTCGAATTAAACATCATCTGAGATGTGTCGTAACCAATTTTGCAGTTTGTTTCTAAAAATAATGCTAATCCGTCTGTGAGCTGTCTTAAATGCATCATTATACTTGTAATTGTCTTTTCACTTCCTGTTATTTGCCGTAACTTAAGCTTTAATAAAGCATCCAACGCTTCCAAAATATACTGTTGCTCAGCAAATTTTTTATTTATAGAATGCAGTTGCTTTCGCACAATCATCAGATTATTTAATACTTCAATCAATCTTGCATGAGGCGTCCCACCTTTCAGGTATAAAATGCATACGATTCTTTCTACAGCTTCTGTGACGTTCACATGAGACATCTTCATTTTGTCTTGCCACGACAGACTCTCTCCTTGTACGCAGAGCATACCAAATATTATCACACATATAGGAAACCTCCAAGGATTCATTTCCACAGGTGCAGCTTTCACTAAAAGGTTTTTTTTTCTTTCAAAATTGCAAGATATTTGAAGTGAGGATGTTAAGTGAAGTTTTGCAATAAATAAGCTAGTGGTAAATTTCAATATTTATTGTTAATGCAGTTTGTGTGTTCCAAAAGCGTCCAAATCTGTGAATTTCAGCGTGTACAAGGGCTTGCATCAATATGAGACGCTGAATATCATGGAAATTACACATATTTTTGTACCATATACTGTCATCCTTGAAGAGCACGTGACATTTTCAAAGGGCATGGAGGACTTTTCCTGAATGCTTCGAAAATATTTGAGATCGACATCATATGCGGAAAAGAGTGTAATACAATAAGCCACTAAAGAAGCTTATAGCATCAATTCTGCTATATATATACATCGCTTAAACAATGGTTAAAAGGCCTGCCAGTGATAGCTCGAACGGGACTGCACACATCAATGGAAAGAAACCTTCGAAGACTCATGCTGCTCATATAATCAACACCCCGGGCGATTACAAGCATTTGTACACCTCAGTTAAGCCATTAGATATATTCTGCTGGGGTAGCGGTCCTATGTGTGAGTTGGGTCTTGGTCCACTGGCTAAAAACAAAGAAGTGAAGAGGCCAAGGTTGAATCCATTCTTACCGTGTGATAAAGTAAAAATTATATCTTTTGCGGTAGGTGGTATGCACACGATTGCACTTGATTCCGATAGCAATGTGTGGTCGTGGGGCTGCAATGACGTTGGTGCACTGGGTAGAAATACATCTGGTGCTGCTGAGAAACTAAAGGACATGGATGCCAACGATTCCAGTGATGATGACGACGGAGACTTAAACGAACTGGAGTCCACTCCAACAAAAATTCCAAGAGAATCATTCCCACCTTTAGGGGAAGGCCACAAAATTGTTCAGTTGGCAGCTACTGATAACTTGAGTTGTGCATTGTTCAGCAATAATGAGGTTTACGCATGGGGTACTTTCCGTTGTAATGAGGGTATTTTGGGATTTTACCAAGATAAAATTAAAATTCAGCACACTCCATGGAAATTACCAAAGTTTTCAAAATTTAATGTCGTTCAAATGGCTCCAGGAAAGGATCACGTCTTATTTTTGGATGAAGAGGGAGTTGTTTTTGCCTGGGGTAATGGTCAACAGCATCAATTAGGTAGAAAAGTCATGGAACGTTTCCGTTTAAAAACCTTAGATCCAAGACCATTTGGCCTGAAACACATCAAGTATATCTCAGCAGGTGAAAACCATAATTTCGCTCTTACCAAAGATGGGAAACTAATGAGTTGGGGATTAAATCAATTCGGACAATGTGGTGTCTCTGAAGAAATTGAGGATGGTGCTCTTGTTACCCCACCAAAGCAGGTTGTATTACCCGTAGATTTAAAAGTAAAGTTGGTTTCTGCAGGTGAACACCACTCTTTAGTTCTATCGCAAGAAGGCGATTTGTACAGCTTCGGTAGATTAGATATGTTCGAAGCGGGCATTGCCAAAGATAAATTACCTGAGTATACCTACAGGGACGTACACGGTAATGCGCGTGCTGTTCCTATCCCTACGAAATTACAAGATGTTCCGAAATTCAAGAATATTGCCGCTGGATCTCACCATTCTTTAGCAGTGGCACAAAATGGTATAGCATATTCCTGGGGTTTTGGCGAGACTTATGCTGTAGGCTTAGGTCCATCTGGCGAGGACGTCGAGATTCCTACTAGGATTAAGAATACTGCCACTCAGGAGCACAATATCGTGCTTGTCGCTTGTGGAGGTCAATTCTCTGTCTCCGGAGGAATAAAACTTTCTGAAGAAGAAGCGGAGAAAAGAGCAGATGAGATGGATGATTAAAAAATGATATTCGGATGAGATATGAGGCATCTTATTGCTCATTGAAAAGTTATTAAACAAATATATATTTTTATAAAAGTTGTATATATAGCGGTGTGTGATGTGAGAAAGAAAAGTATCAAGTATTTTGAAAACTTACCAAGAATGGCGAATTGTGACATCATTCGAAGTCCATTCTTACTTTTAGTCCGTGTTTTAAAAGGTATTCCTTCACGTCGTTAACTGAATATTCACCTCTGTGAAACATTCCGGCACCTAAACATGCATCTGCACGAGTGTTTTTGAATCCTTCTTCGAAATGTTCTGGAGTACCTGCACCACTTGACGCAATAACGGGAATCTGTACCGCATCTTTGGCATGTTCAATTAGTTCGAAGTCATAGCCAGAATTCGATCCATCTTTGTCGATGCAGTTCAACAAAATCTCTCCAGCTCCTAGAGCTTCGCAAGCTTTGGTTAATTCCCAAACGCCTAAATCTCTTGATTCTCTCCCCCCCTTAATAGTGCATTGGTACCAACACCACGTTTTTCCTTCTTTGTTTGGAAATTTTGTTTGGAATGTTTTATTTTTGGTGGAAAGTGGGCTATCTACAAATACCTTTTTTGGATCAACGGATACTACAACCGCTTGCGACCCATATGCTTTCGAGATTGTTTCAATAGGAGACGTACCATCTCCTTGTCCACCAAGGGAATAAAATTTCTCAGCAGCATATACTGCGTCGGTACCAATTGATACCTTATCGGCGCCTGACCTAAAATATAGACTTGCAACATCAAGCGCTGGAATTTTTGTGCCATCTACATCCACTATATCCTTGATACCACCGCCAACAGTTAATGGGACAAAGATTGATCTTGCTGCAAGTTTCAAAACTTCCAGCATAGGTGTATCTTTTAGCGGACAATCTCTAAAAGACGTAATGTTTAAGAATGTTATCTCATCCGCACCTTGCAGGTAGTACTTTTGCGCCATTTCTACAGGTTTACCCAGATTTCTGACGTCATTTCCCTCACTCTTTTCACGAACATCGTATTGATCTCCTTTAGTGACGACAAGATCACCTTGATCATTAGTTCGGACATCAAGACATGCAATCACCCTCCTAGTTAGGCCATGATTGGAATAATCGTTGCCTAGAAGTTCTCGCTCTTCCTTGGTGTAAGACTTTACGGGATGTTGTTGCTTCAAGAAGTTTTCCAGCACATGCAAACCTGCCATGCTTGATTTTTCAGGATGGAATTGGGTTGCAAAAACATTATCTTTGTAAACTGCAGCGGCAAATTCTTGAGTTCCATATCTTGCCTTAGCAACTTTCCAACCTTTTTCATGCAATCTTTTCTCAATATCTGGGTTTAATAGGGCTGCATAAGAATGAACAAAGTAATATCTTTTGTATGCGTCCAAACCAAAAAATAAATTTTCATCAGGCATACAACTATTCCAACCAATCTCAGGGACCGGTTTCTCGGAGTCATCAAACTTTGATAACTTAAGATCAATCAAGTTTAGTCCACGACTTTGAGGGCTTTCTTCAGAACTGGAAAACAAAGCTTGTAAGCCAACACATATGCCCATAATAGGTCTACCGGATGCAATGTATTCTCTGATTGGTTTCTCAAAGCCACGAGAAAACAAATTATCAACAAAATGACCGAAATTACCAACGCCTGGGAGAATCAGCTTAGATGCTTTCGCTAGTTCTGGATCCTCTGCAGTCTTGACCAAACGAACTTCAAAACCTAAATATTCGATTGCATTGGTTAAAGATTGCAAATTCCCACTTTCAACGTCAATAACATGAACAACAGACATGTTGGCAGTATAGCAAGAATTGGTTGATTTCTATAAAATGATGTATTGGATTCAACTAATGGTCCCTTCTCTTTTATTCTGCATCATCAAGAGCACTGACTCACTTATCAGATATGAACGGATGACTGGGTGTTTTGAAAAATATCAGCCTTGAGATCAGTCAATTGTTCGATGAGACGATATAGACATGTCTAACATTCAAACAGGAATATGACATCATGTTTTCATTTACTTGCAATATTTATGACTACCGCACACTTGTGTTAGAGATATTTCGGCAGTCTTAGTTTTATAGAACTGATAAATAGGGAAATTGGATATAAAAAACGGTTGGACGACGTATTAGTTTTTGATATGATTAGTCCCAAAGTTATTTTTTGTAGTGCTCTCTTCTTTGTCTTACAGCAGCAGCTAGCTTGTTTAAAACATCAACAGTAGTTTCCCAATTTATACAACCATCCGTAATTGAAACACCATATTTCAAGCCAGCTTTACCCTCTGGTGGAACATTTTGTTTACCTTCGTTAATGTTGGATTCAATCATGACACCAACGATGGACTTTTCACCGTTAGCAATTTGTTCAATAACCGCATCGTTAACTTTTGGTTGATTCCTGAAATCCTTACTAGAGTTTCCGTGAGAGTAATCAATCATTAAACCATTAGAACCGGCTGGTAACTGTTCCTTTGCTTCGGCAACTGATTGTGCATCGTAGTTAGTGCCTTTTTTGCCACCTCTAAGAATAATGAAACAGTTGTCGTTACCCTTTGTAGTGGTGATGGCTGCAACTCCATGCTTCGTGACACCCATGAAATGGTGGGAGTGGGAAGCGGCTTGAACAGCATCAACAGCAACACCGAGTGTACCATCGGTACCATTCTTGAAACCAACTGGGAAAGAAAGGCCAGAAGCTAATTCTCTATGAAGTTGGGATTCTGTTGTTCTGGCTCCAATAGCGCCGAAGGATAGAAGGTCAGCAAGATATTGTGGAGAAATAGTATCCAGCATTTCAGAACCGATTGGAACACCAGCGTTAGTCAAGGTAACGAACAATTGTCTGGCAGTTTGCAAACCTTTGTTGATATTGAAACTATTGTCGACATCTGGATCATTAATTAATCCTTTCCACCCAACAGTAGTTCTTGGCTTTTCCAAGTATGCTCTCATGATGATACATAGGTCACCTTTCAATTCATCTGATAGTTTCTTCAACTTTGTAGCATATTCGTGAGCAGCATCCATATCATGGATTGAACAAGGACCTACAATGACAAGTACTCTGTCATCTCTACCAGAGATAATCTCTACAGATTCTTTTCTACCTCTCTTGGCAGTAAGCAGACTTTCAGCTGTAGCTGGTACTTGTACTTGTAGAAGAGCTGGAGAAACTAATGGATCATAACCAAGGATTCTAACATCTTCACTTGGCTCTTGGTTGCTCTGTAGACCTTCGGCAGGGAACATAGGTTGTTCAGACATGACGTTTTATATGGTTCTAGTGGTATACTGATTTATATTTTGGCTAATTGTTACAAGAAATGAAGCAAGAATATGAGCGAAACGAATATAAATATGCTTCCAAGACAAGATCATATACAAATAGAAAGAAGAAACCTATTCTGACTTACTGGCTCCAATAGATGGCCACACATGACAAACAACCACGGGTCTTTTTCTATTTTGAAAAATTTTCAGATTTCGCCCAATATGAAAAAACCATTAGATGGTGTCCGGACTTGCGCTCCACATGGTGTAGGCAGTTCTCGAAGAAAATGTAGGTAGTTTCAGTAAAGGAGAAAGAATACAAGCTAGTCTAAACACATCAGGACGCCTTCAGAATGCTGTCAATGGATATAATACATCTCTGAAGTAGACTAAGATATTCTGTGAATGATAATTGATAATGCAACGTTTTCTGATGGAAGGTACGCTGCTTCCTGCCACACTGGTACAAGAGTACGTTGGCTGATCACATCCTTTTCGTTAATCTTTCTTGTCAGTACCAAATGAAAACAGTGTAATCGCAATGCAATTCTGTTTTGAAGGTTAGGAGACAGTTTCAGCCTATTCTTGCAATCAGATATGCGATTCATTACCATTAACTATTTAGGACCTCTCATCAGACTGTAACAACTATAACAAGCCAGTAGCGGCTTCAACCGATTGAAATCTAACACGAAGCCTACGATTCCAGGATGCTTACGCACATACACAAGGGCAGCATAAAATTCTCCCTCCTAACTTCTCTATCATGTAATCTACAGAAACAAAAGAGAAACTTTTGTTTCAGAAAGAAAGAAATACAATTGAAATGTAGCTTTAGCATCCCATTGTAGTTTCCTATCGTTTTACAAAGCTTATCGTAAGAATTGCAATTTTCAATCTTTCCTCATTCAACGCGATGAGGTTGGGTGACCTTGAAATTTTTTGGGAAGTTGCCCCATGTGTAGTACACACGATATGATTACGCTACTCACACAGGGGGAGAGTATATAGAATGACATGCTCAAGAGTTTTTGGAATCATATATTCATGAAACCTGGTAAAAAAGTTATTGTTATAGCGGGGACAACGGGTGTTGGTAAATCCCAGCTGTCAATTCAATTGGCAAAAAAATTCAATGGTGAAGTGATAAACTCTGATTCCATGCAAGTATACAAAGGAATACCGATCATTACGAACAAGCATCCCATCGAAGAGCGCGAAGGTATTCCACATCATGTAATGAACCATGTTGATTGGACAGACGAATATTACATACATCGATTCGAAAAAGAATGCAGAGAAGCAATAGACGATATTCATAGTAGAGGTAAGATAGCCATTGTGGTAGGTGGAACCCACTACTATTTACAGGCATTATTTAATAAGCATGTAGACTCCCATTCGATGGAGCTTACCAAAGAGCAAAGTGATATTCTCTTATCCAACGACCCTGAGTTAATTTATGGCGCTTTGAACTCTCATGATCCAGCAATCGCCAGTAAGTTCCATCCCAATGACACTAGACGCGTCGAAAGGATGCTTGAAATATATTACAAGACTGGTAAAAGACCCAGCGAGACGTATGCTAAACAAAACATAACGCTGATTTATGATACCTTATTCTTGTGGCTTTATAGCGACCCAATTCCTTTGGAAGCTAGACTGGATGATCGTGTTGATAAAATGCTTAAAATCGGAGGAATGAAGGAAATAAATGAGCTTTATGAGTATTATAAAAATCACGGATATACTCCTGAACAATGTGAAACGGGCGTGTGGCAAGTTATAGGATTCAAGGAATTCTTACCATGGTTGAATCAGGAACCGAACGTCAAACTCGAAGAATGCATTGACCGTATGAAGGTAAGAACTAGGCGATATGCAAAAAAGCAGGTCAAATGGATCAAAAAATTGTTGATTCCTGATATAAATGGCAATATTTTTTTACTTGAAGCCTCAGATCTTGCATTGTGGGATTCAATCGTATTAGCACGATCAAACCTGATTGTCGAGCAATTCGTTAAAAACGAAAATATCAGGGAGGAGCATGCACCTGAAAGGTTGCGAGCTTTGCTCAACGTGAAGGCTCCTCATGCTGGGAAAGCAGAGGCCTTGAAACAATACTCCTGTACTATATGTCATGATCAAAATGGCAAGGAGTTGATTGCCATTGGCGAAGACAGTTGGCAAATCCATTTGAAAAGCAGAAGGCATAGATCTAACCAAAATAAAAGAGCACGTAAGATTGCATATGAGAAATGGAAGCAAGAAAAGGACAAAACAAGCGAATTAGACGTGAAATAGTGTATATAGTTATGAATTGCATTGAGAGCCACTGTTTATGTTCTCTTCAAGCTGCCTTTTGCTCTCTCTTCTTGTCGCCTCAAATATGTGTACCTCCGATAATAAAAGATTTACAGATTTCATCAGTTCTTGATAGAATTTAGATCCCTCCTCGATGTTTCTTTTGACATCTTCCAGAAGTTTCAAGGAATACTCTAGCTCCTCAATGTATAATCTGAATGGTTCCATACGTTTGATTTCCTGTCCATTTTTTTGAACCTTTAATTTCTCCAATAAACTCTTGTTTTGATCCTTTTGTTCTTGCACGTATTTAAGGTCAACATCAAAGTATTTGATATGCTCCCTAAAGATGCTCTCAAAGTTCATTTCTCCTGTTTTCTTATATTCAGTAATGATTCGTGAAAGTATACGGTGTTCAGATGACTTTGATGCTAATTCTTTGACGCAAAGATCCCTCGTTTTTACGGTATCATACACCTCTCTAATAATTGGATCATTACTTTCTGGAATTTTTATAGGAGATGAAATCAAATTTCTATCAATCAATTCAAACAAGGAAATTGTTTCGCTGTCCACACTACTTCCTTGACTCGTATAGTCTTTTAATTTTTGCAGCCTTTCATAGTATCGCTTATTGAGGCTGGATGATTCAGCGAGATCCCACTTAAGTGTGCCATACCTGTTCCTTAATTGAGCATCAGTTTCAGCTTCTTGTTTCAATATATCTTCGATTTCGACGAGTAGGGATAGGATCCTGTTATTGTTGATCTTTTGATCTGAAAGAGTCAAATCAAATCGTTCCATTTCTTCCTCGGGTATTGTCCTAACGTTTGGCGGAATTTCAACTTTTGGTATATTATCATTCAGTAGCTTATTAAGCGCATGTAGCGGTTCTACTATATGTTGTTGAATGTACTCATCTTGTCTTTCATTATATGCGGAGCATGATTCCATTACATCAATAGGTAGCAAATCTTTGAATAATATCTGATCAGGTCTCGGTTGAACATCAAGAAAATCGGCGATTGGGATCGCTAGGACCATAGGAGCAGGCTTGATTAAGCTAACATCTAAAGGGACTGTCTGCAAATAAATAAAGTCATTATCTCGCTGTGCGTTCTTTAATGCCTCCTCAACCTTTGCCATGAAAGATTGTTTTGATGTCAAAGTGGTTCGGTTGAGATATAACACAGAAGAATTCAATGATCTGATCATAGCTCCGTAGCTTCCCTTCTGACCTAGTGCTAGACCATTTCTGTAGTATGTGACAGCTTTGAAGTAATTTAATTTAGACTCCAAGTGCTTGCTCCAGTCTCCTCGAATTAATTCGCTTCTCTTTGAATAACGTAAAGCTTCATCATAGAAATCTACAATCTGTTGAGCCAAGCGTGAAATTAGCGAGTCCTTATGGGAATCCTGTATTGCTTTGAACCAAAAACACTCTTGGGCTTGAGCCAACATCATATTCACTAATGCATAACCAGTGTGCTCGTCAAAAACAGGTTCTTTAGTATCAGATATATGATTAAGAATATGCTGAAAACATCCAGCACTATACTGAAAACATAGGCATAGCTTTTTTAATGCAAGTGAAGAGCCGTTATTGGCATCCAGAGCTAGTAAGGAAAAAATTGAACCGATATTGTAGAGAACATTGAGCTTTTCAAATTTTAGGGAATATTGAGAGCATGAGTATGATTTCTGCGATAAGGTTTGAAACCAGGTAAACTCAATTTCATTGTCGGGAAACTTCAGCTGCAACCCGGAAAGATATGTGTAGTATAACTTCAAATCCTTAAGTTTTGCTTCGGACACGTCTGAATCACAGATTCTATATCTTACTGTTGAAATCTCGGTTAAATCTTCATCGAAAGAAGAAGAGGTTTGGTATGATGTCAAATCTATCACACGAGACAACTGCTCCTTAAGATTCAATTTCAAAGTCTGCTTGAAGGGAATACATAACAATTCTGTCATCTGCCGTGTGAAGATGAGTTTCTGTTTGTTTGAATAAGAATTATGATCTTAAGATGAGTAGCATGGGTGATATGTTTGCGCCCGATGCGATAAAAATGTACTATTGCAAAAAAAACTATTATTATGATTGTAAAACCACCTAACTTTTTCTATATAGTAGAGAATGAAATACAATTGAACAATCCAAGGGAAATAACATGCATCGTTGTTCATACGATATGCTATGTCATAATTAATTCTATTGCTAGCGGCTCGTAATGAACTCCTAAGGTGGACTAAAACAGTTTTCCTCTCGTGTTCGTCAACGCAACATCCACTGGTGCGTCCTTAAAATCGTCCTCATTCACTTCTGTGTTTTTCGATAGAGATTTTCGTTTGTTTTCATTAGTACTAATCGATGGTGTTATCTTTAGAGAATGTGACCTTGCAATGTCATTTTTGTCCAGACCGACCACCTCGTCTTCATCAGGATCATAAATATGACTTGTCTCGTCATCTATGCTTTTGAGCTCGCTAAGTAAAAAGGTTATGTTGGTTACTCTGGATTTTACAGATTGTGAACCTCGTAGGGAGTTCTCCCGCTTACCATTATAAGCTCCATTGGTACTTCCTATTGCCCTTTTCAAGTCTTCTACCTTTGGAGCAGAACTTTTGAAGCTCCTCCAAGATTTTATATCTCCTGTGAAATGGCCGTTAACAGTTCTTGCGGCAGGGTTATCGTAATTTTTATTAATATCATGTTCGTCAACCTTACTATTTGCAACGGTAAGTGCATCAACTGATGATTCTTGAGTAATGTCATATGGTTCGAGAGACGTCGGAGGTACGTAATTATCAGAGAGTAAGTCAGAGGTCGACATTTGATTGGGTTGTGACGTTAATATTTGGGATCCCTTTTTGCTATATTTGTTCGAACCCGCATCCGAGTAAAAGTTTAGCAGGTCTTCCTTTGTGAAAAGAAGCTTGTTTTCTCTCTTATACGCTACTTGAGACTCATAATCACTCAAACCCAAGAATTTAGCAGCCTCTGCATGATACAAATAGTATAAAGTCTCTGGTTTCGTCACATTTTCAACAAAGTAATTAAGGCCTGATAACAACGCCAAACTCTTGTACTTCTCAAACAATTTATGAATTAGGACTTCTTGCTCATCTGTCGAACTCAACTGACGAATAAATTGAAAAAGCTTGGAGAAAAGGAAACTTCCTGAGACTTGTTCTTCTACAATATCGAACAATGGAATGACTTCATTTCTCTCTGAATATTGAGCCAGATCAAGAAATAACTCTAAACTAATACATGGTCTTTTGTCCATATGCCTGACCAGCTCAGTGACATCCTTTTTGAGTATAGCGTTTTCCGCTTCTTTCTTCGTCGATCTCAGTTTCACAAGAAATTCGTAGAGCATATCTGAACTTTGCCCCCTGTAGTACACCTTATTATTTAGATCTGTAAGAGTTGCACAACATTGACGTACAATGTCATGATTCTCAACGTTTTCCATTTGAAATTCCAGTAGTTTTCTCATCATGTCTAAAATACTTAGTCCTACGATACTGACATCGGAAACCAATAAGGACGAGATCAGCTTCATGATTATGATTGGTTTTGACTTTTTATCATTCAATTGTCGAATTAAAAGCAGAAGGACAATGTATCTAAGCTGCACGGGGATACCGTTACAAATGAATTCCAACAATTCTTTATTAGGTGTTATTTGTAAAAAGCTCAATAATGCACGTATAGATAGCGTCAACTTATCCGTCTCTGTGGTAGTAAAGTAGGAACGAAGTGCCTTTACTGCCAAGTCCGCTTCACGATCTGAGATATCATCAAGACCGGCAGTACGCGTTTGTGTTCTACTCAACCTCTTAGATATACTCTGCTCTAGTGAAGGTCCTAAGTGTGGTATCTTATAGCGGGGGTTTCTTTCCAGAAATTTAGTAAGGATATAATTAACTGATTGAGGAATGAAGTGGTTAATTTGGGGACTGCTAGCCAAACTAGTGGTACTAGAAATATCAATGCAACCTTTTAACAAGAGATCATCGTTATGCAGTATTTCATTCACCACTCTGAAGTACAATTCCACGAATTCCTGATACATTTGTGTGAATTCCGCATCACCGCTGCATAAAGCACCGTCAACATTTTGGCATATACTACAAAACGTCCTCTCCACCAATTCTACGACGGTAACATCATTATTAAAATTATTATTTGATAGAATTCGTTTCATAATCTGAAGAAAATCTTTAACAAAGACATTCAAATTCTCCTTGCAGTTGTTGACAATTTTGCTCATAATTTCCAGTGTAACCGCAACATTACCCACCCTACGGCGGTTCAAATCCACCGTTGTCCGCTTCACTAGGTAAGTACTAACCTTCTCTAACTTGCTTCGTCTTGAATTGACATAGTACAGAAGATATGAAGTTTCTGAAGATTTTGGTTTCTTATCCGTGGTTCTCCCTGATGGATAGCATTGATTGACCAATTTCTGATGTTTCGGAGCAAATAGCCGCATTTAATTCGTAGCCACCCTGTGTCAATTCAATTTAGAAGTGAAGTTATCAATGTTTTCTACTTTGCGATTCTCCTCTTGGGATCTAAGGGCAACCGCTGGCTGTTCTTCAACAGATTCCTTTAAATATTTTTTTCCTTATGTGCTTTGTTACCGAGCTTGCAGGTTCCGTTCCCACAGGCTTGTTAAAATTGATCAGCATAAATTACCTGAAGACCAACTTCATAGCACCTAAGAACGTGAAGAGAAGCAGTTCTTTTGTCAACCCACTCTGATGGCTCCAGTTCCAGTGTACGTAAAGGGTGGTGTTTGGTCGAATCTAGAAGACCAGATCGTCAAAGCTGCCATTCAGAAATATGGAACTCACCAATGGAGTAAGGTGGCGTCCCTGCTGCAGAAAAAATCTGCCAAACAGTGTGAAACTAGATGGAACGAATACTTGAACCCTAAGCTAAATTTTACTGAATTTACGAAAGAAGAGGATGCGAGACTTTTAGATTTAGCTAGAAAGCTTCCAAATCAATGGAGAACCATTGCCGATGGAATGGGACGCACGGCACAGGTTTGTATTGATCGATATAATAGACTCTTGGAAGGGGATGAACATGATTCCGAACTAAGCTTGGGATCCTCTCTTGAATTCAAAGCTGGTGATCTTAATCCAAAGTCGGAAACTCAAGTAGCAAAACCAGATAATATTGAATTGGCCGATGACGAACGAGAGATGTTAGCAGAAGCCAGGGCTCGTTTGCTAAATACACAGGGTAAAAAAGCCACTAGAAAAATCAGGGAGCGGATGTTAGAAGAGTCTAAAAGGATTGCCCAGTTGCAGAAGAGACGAGAATTGAAACAAGCAGGAGTCAAGACAGATATCAGGAAACCCAAGAAGAAATATGACACAGAAATTGACTATAACATGGATGTCGCCTATGAACAGGCTCCAGTTTCCGGAATATATGATACTTTCAAGGAGGATGAAAGGCTGGCAAGAAACCTACAAAAGTTTCAAATGCAGGTAGATCGTAAAGGGTTAAAAGACGAAAACGAGAAGGAAAGCCTCAAACAAGAGTTGGAAAAGAGTAAGAAAAATGAGAATAAATCAAAAATGAATGATGCTGGGCTTAAGGTAGCAAACAATGGTGATACCGCAGTGATCAATGAATATAAAAAGCCAATACTATCGCTGCCCAGACCAGGAGTTAGAAAAGCCGCTATTGAGGATGATGTTCAAGTGAAAAGACAAAAGATAATAAGCAGTATGAAGTCTCACTCAGCGTTGAAACTGGAAGAACCAGAAACAGCTAGCATAGCATGGCCCGTAGAACGAACTGAAGAAAGAGTCGAGGCAGTCGCGAAGCCTCTCCTAAAAGACTTGTTTGGACTTCTTCCAAAGCCTAAAAATGACTTTGAAATAGTACTCGATGACGAGGATTCCAATGTAGAAGAGGAGGAGGTTGACAGCAACGAAGGCAGCAAAGCTCAGTATGAAAAAGAAAATATGAGTGAATCACAAGATGAATCAACAACAGTCGATGATATAATGGTTCCATTGAAGCTGCAGTGTCTCGAGAAAACTCAGCTGCCGCTACCTGCATTCAATAAGAATCCAAAGGATGAATTTGAGCTGACATTTAATGAAATTGTTGCTAGTTCGATGCTGAAAGAGCCGTTTTTGCAATCTGGTGATTGTCAAGACTACCTAGAAGACGTCGAGAATGAAATGCAAACGGCGGGAGTAACAAAAGATGCGGTTCCACCACAAGACTATAATTCCCCGTCTCAGGCCAATTTGATGGACTCTATACGGGCAAAACTCGATAAAATTAAAGATCTACAAACAGATTTGTCCTACGTTTCCCCGCTTATGGAGCGCAACGACAGGTTTTCTCGGAAAATCTGTGGTGAACAGTTGCCGCATATTAGAGCATTACAACACCGATACTTCGTTAATTACAGGATGTATCAAGACGAATTATGCGGAATCGAAGATAGGAAACAAAGGCTAATAGCTGATATTGCAGGAAACAGCTCATACTGAGCCGCAATATCGTTTTAACGATTGTTAATCTAGGAGGACCGGGTAACGCATATAAAATTTTTTAACATCGAGAGCGAGACTGCCGTTGAAAATTCAGCTAGGAATAGCGAACTTGTGAAGTTTCATTATAGTGAAGACACATTAGATAGGTGGTCATCTGTGTTCCGAGCTGCAGAAATAGGTTTAAGAGTGAAATAATGGTTAGATATACTATTGAAGAACTATTGCAACTGAAACCAAGTGAAACTTTGACGGCTAATTTTGAAGCCGAGGAATTCAGAGCTATCATTGAAAAAGTCAAGCAGTTACAAGCTTTGAAAGAGGAGGAATTTATTACTCATCATGGCGGTCATTTTGCCCGTAGAAGATCTTCCCACCATCACGGTAAACCGAAGATTAAGCATACAAAACCTAAAGTGACTACAGACTCCGATGGTTGGTGTACCTTCGAAGGTAAGAAGAAAGGAAGTGGTGACGAGGAAGAGGAAGAAGATTTTAAGGAAACTGTTCCGACACCTATTGCTCAAGAAATTCTCAAAGTCAAACCAAACAATAAAAATATTGCATCTTCTAGACCAGCAGACACCAAGGATATTGTCGCAGATAAACCAACCCTCAGCTTCAATGCATTTGCGGCTCTTGAGAGTGACGACGATGAGGAAGAATGAAGATATGTAATTTGTAAATGAACAATTTTTTTTTTTGGATGCCTCTTCGATTCACAAAAATCACCAAGATCATAAAGTCTACATATCATATACTACATGACAATTATTTAAAATGTTAAGCACAATTCACATGTGCGGCTAATACATGATGAACACTTTGCTAGTGGTCGCATCATCAATGTTTCTTCTTATTCTCTCCACTAAAAAAATGTTTCGCGCTACTGCCTAACACGGATGCGTTTTAACTATTTTGGCCAAGCTGTTCGAAAGACGGTCTACAGTAAATCAAAAAAAAAAGGCAGGCAAAATACTGATTCAAGATAATGCAATTAAACCTGGCATTTTTATTATCTTTTCTTCTGTTACCATTAACGTTTGCACAGGATTATTATGCTATTCTTGGCCTGAACAAAGACGCATCAGATCGAGATATTAAATCTTCTTATAGACAATTGTCGAAGAAGTACCATCCAGATAAAAATCCGGGAGATGAAGAAGCTCACCATAAGTTCATTGAAATTGGGGAAGCATATGAAATCTTAAGTGATGCTGAAAAGCGTAAGATTTTTGACCAATATGGTGCCGAAGGACTCAAGAACGGTGGACCTGGTGGAGGAGGTGGTGGGTTCCACGACCCTTTCGATATATTTGAACAAATGTTCAATAGAGGGGGAGGTGGTGGTGGAGGTGGGTTTGGACAAATGCAAAGACAGCGTGGTCATAACTTAAAAGTACGTGAACAGCTATCATTGAAGGAATATCATAAAGGTGCTACCTTGGATTTTAGTTTGATGCTAAATGATATCTGTGACCACTGCGAAGGTACAGGCTCTGAAGATGGAATTGCTACCAAATGTCCCGACTGTCAAGGTCGTGGTGTGGTTATACAACTTATTAGGATGGGTATGGTTACACAACAAATACAACAGATGTGTGGCAGATGTGGTGGTAAAGGTCAAGTTATAAAGAATCATTGTAAAGTCTGTAACGGTGCTAAAGTAGTTAAGAAAGCCAAATCGTTTCATGTCGAAGTTCCGGCTGGTGCGCCAAGAAACTACGTGGAAACGAGAAGTGGTGAAGCGGATAAAGGTGCAGATTTTGATGCTGGTGATGTTTTTATCGAATTCAGCGAACACAGTAGGAATAACATGGGTTACAGAAGACGTGGTGATAATCTTTATAGAACAGAAGTTTTAAGTGCTCGTGAAGCTCTAAAAGGCGGCTGGCAAAGAAAGATTAAATTTTTTGATGAGAATGAAGATGTCAACCTCTCAAGACCAGAGAACATCATTGTATATGATGGTGAAGTAGAGCGCATAAAAGGATTTGGTTTCCCTCGAAATGCTGGTAAGCAAGGATATGGTGATCTATTCATAGAGTATACCGTTGTTATGCCTTTAGAGTTTTCAAGCAAGAAAAAAGGTGGGATGAGAGATGAGTTGTAAATACTTTTATAGAGAAGAAAAACAAAAAAAAAAACGCACTATAATAATTGTAGCAAGAATCATGACCAACTGTATCAGATTTATGAAATTGGCGAGGTGAAAGAGAAAAGCTTCCCCCTCTTATCAACAGCTGGAGATACATCTTCCTTATAAATTAATCTACCATGCATTATTCAAAGTAAAGAAAAATTCACCCCATCAGGCATCCAAAACCTTACCTATCGAATATAGCTATTCAAGTAAAATGACGCCAATGGGAATACATGGTTTGTTTATGAATCTTTCTGGATTTCTTTAAACTTGATATAAGAGGTAGAAACGTAGAAGAGAGTCAAGCAAGACCTCTTCTAGGACATATGAAGAAATGAAAAACCTACCGCGAAAATTACAGAACACATCCCGTTCCCACAATTTCACACGCACACGTGAATTTCACGTGTACTAAAGTCACCTTAAACGAAGAAAATTTTTTCAGCTTCGAAGCGCGCATTCGCGATATAAAAAGCCTGTTCGTAATGAATCAAGGTTTTACTCTTCTGTCAGATTATTTCTTGATACAGAAGGCCACTTACAAACTGACCCTTCCGGAATACCAAGCTTTGACATACTATTGCCTCCATATGTCGTTTCAAGCACAAATGGCTGGAAGCAGAATAAACCATTCTCCTAGCATTCCAGCAATGGAATACTAATCTAAAATTTTGGTTCGTCTATTTATATTCGATAATCTATCTTTTGGTTCGCTCTAGGAGAACATCCCCTTGAAGATTCTTGACAATTCTATAGTAACAGTGATATATATCACGCTGTTGGTGCACACAAGCTCGCTGACGCGAACCCGACGCGAAATGCAGGGTCACCGTTGTTCTCCGAAGGGTCTTGTCTGTTGCAACGACAGCGGAAAAATAAATAAACATTCGACTCATCCACAAATCGTAAACAAAGAACGACTAAAAGTTGCCGATGTGCTGCATTCCAAGCAATATTAGCGATAATATATAGAAGTAAATTCATTCGATAAATAAAAAAGGTATGTGTGGGTGTCAAGGGGGATCATTCTATCGCTATTAGCTGTTGCGCAATTATCCTTAGTGGTTCAGGCTATCTTACCGATCCAAATTAAAAGCTATCGTTTCATCAAGGGTGCCACATCTAAAAATGATCCCGACGAAAATTCTGCGTATTTTGTGAAAGGTGTCGATTATCAACCAGGAGGATCATCTGCATACAATGCAGATTCTGATGATGACCTTTTCTCAGATCCAAGTGTCTTTGCTAGAGATGCTTTTGTTTTCCAACAGATGGGAATCAATACCGTGAGAATATATTCCTTAAATCCAGATGTTAATCATGATGAGTGTATGACAATTTTCAATGATGCTGGTATTTATGTGATTCTCGATGTCAACAGTGGTAACTACGGTGAAAATTTAGACCGTGCTAATCCATCTGGTACTTATGATGGTTTATATTTAACTAGAGTTTTCAAGTTCATCGACGCATTCAAGAACTATCCGAACGTTCTGGGATTTTCTCGGGAAATGAAGTGATTAATGATGATTCCAATTATGCGCAGATCGATCCTCCGTATGTTCGTGCTGTCCAAAGAGATATGAAACAATACATTGCAAAACATTCTAACAGGTCCATTCCAGTGGGATATTCTGCTGCTGATAATGTTCAATTGAGACTTGCTACTTTCAAATACCTACAATGTAACTCTTTGGACGGCTCCAGTGTTTCCAATGAATTGGATGAATCAAGATCTGACTTCTTCGGGTTGAACAGTTATCAATGGTGTTCCGGGACATCGGATTGGGCTTCTTCCGGCTATGGTGATTTAAACTCTTCCTTTAGTGATGCGGTAATCCCATTGATTTTTTCCGAGTACGGTTGCAATAAAAATCTCCCAAGAACTTTTGATGAGGTTCCTGATGGGTTATATGGTGGTTTAATCGACACATTCTCAGGTGGTCTAGTTTTTGAATATGCAGAGGAAGCAAATGACTATGGTTTAGTAGATATTGATGATTCTAACGGTTCAATTGTGTACAAACAAGATTTTGAAAACTTGCAATCTCAGTTCAACAATTTAACGTTGCCTGATATCAAAGAAAGCGATATCGGGAATGATACACTATATAAGTGTGATGCTTCGGCAATTACTTCGGTATATTCTGGATTTGGCACTAACAATTTTACATCACCCACTCAACCAGCTGATATTACAAACATGATAAAATATGGTGTTAATGGTTCAAATACTGGCTCCATATTAACTGATTATATCATTCCTACCACTTTCAACTACTCCGTTAAAGATGTACAAGGTAACACTGTTTCAGCAACTTTAGGTTTGAATCAAAGTAATACAATCAATAGTTTTGATTCGACCTCAACTTCGACCTCTGCTCACTCTTCTTCCGCTGGATCGTCTTCCACCCAAAAAGATATATCATCATCATCTAATTCGGGAACTTCTTCTAAATCCAGTAAAAGTAAAGGTGCCGCAGCTGCAGAGCTCGTGGGAAATGTCCCAATAAGAGAATCTGGTATGCTGGCTCTGCTAACTGCTCTGTTAACAGCTATTTTACGAATTTTTTCCAATAAACTGAAAATTTAAAATATAAAAATAAGGCTGTGTTGAATAATCTTCTATAAGTTCTCTTTATGTATCTCTATATAAAATATTGTAATATGATTTCTTTTCTTTAACATACCAGCTGTGTCTAAAAAAGATGAAATTGCCATTCTCTAATTTGATTTGGAATCTCTAGCTCTGGATAAGCTTTCATTTTTATTGGTTTGCAGACCAGACCAGTAAACCAACGCAACACTTGCGGCAAGGTAGGTGCTAGCTAAAGTTTTCAAATTTTTTGGAGTTGCTGCGGTTCTAACGGTTTGGATCATTTTTGGTTGGGCTTGGAGTGGATTGAATAATTGGGCAATATCGAAGGATACGAAAAGATAATCGAATGACTTGACCAATAACTACTCAAATCATGTCTTCTTTTATATCCGAAAAATTCAAAAATATCAATCGAGAACTATTTTTAATTGCGCAACAATTTTCGTTCTCTAGGTTACCAATCTTAGGCGATTGTTTCATGCATCTTGCTTTGCAGTATGCATTCGTATACACACTATGCAGTTAATTAAACGACGCTATCATTCTGGGTGATATTTTTTTTTTTTACTGGCGCGATTCAACACGAGACATGCGGAAGGTAAACATCATCAACAGCTTTTCAAGCCAAGCGGTTACATATTCGATGATTCAAAAATTTTTTAAAATTCCATTAAACATATCTACATTATATCGGCAATAAAAAAAAACTGAACACTTTATTTATAGCCTCAGTTCAAAGGAGTATTATCAATTGTCATCCATGTGTCTGTTCAAGACACGCTGAACATCATCAGCCTGCACCACAACACCTTTTTCAGAACACTTTGCTTTAGCCATTAATTCTTGGCAAAGACCATCGATATCAATAGCGGTATATTTTGGATGTGCCGTTATACGATCCCAAACTTCCGAACATTTCAGTAACTTCCCATCACGGGAGGGTACAACATCGTTATCTGATGATGATATCGTTTTAGTCGTTACTGAGCATACTCCCTCAATGGCGTTATCTTTTACAGGTTCTACCGGTATTTCGTTTTGAGGTTGTCGTTGTGGAGTAGCGTCTGTAGGTTCTTCATTTATTATATTTTCCTTGATCAAATTATCCTCAATTTCACCTTCATTTTCGTCTAAAAATTCCGCAAACAGATTACTACTATCCTGTTGAGAATCCCTAAAAATTAAACTTTGGTCGTCCTCGTTGGGGAAAGCCAATGAAGTGTCGATGAAGGGAATGGGTGTTTGAGCATTATTTTTGTTGTAGGTGTTGTCGCTACTAATATCTCTGCTTTCTACTACATATTCGTTGAAATCCATCTCATTTGAAATTTCATTTGATGGCGGAGTAGTTTCTATCGTTGCAGAAAGACTTGGTGCACTATTTCTTTGATCTTGCCCGAACCCAATTTTGCCAAAAGTTGGTGAAGCAGCAATATTAGTATCCCAGGTATTTGAAAAATCTGCTGGTGATACCTGATCCGATATTTTTGCTACATTAATGTTATCATCCATATTGGCAGGTGTAAAAGTCGGTGTTTGTCTTGGAAATGGGCATTCTTTCGTACCACAAGCTTCGTTCATCTTTGCGCAAAACTGTGATACCTGCTCATCAAACTGATCATCAAAATTAAATTGGTTAGAAAATATTATGCTATCATAACCAACGGGCACTTTAGTATCACCCTTAACAGAATTTGAATTTGAATTTGAAGGTTTTGATGAAAACTGAGGTAGTTGCTTTGCATCATCGTTATAGAACATGTTATCTATCCAGCCTGTTGAAGAAGAGCCTGGTGTATTGTTGGTATTCATGTTATTATTACTAGTATCGTTATCGGAGATTGAACCGAACGTACTTGGAGTGGTAATATTTTTACGTTTATTCGAATTCGATGATGTCGCCGAAGCTGAAGAAGACACTAAAGATGAACCAGGCGACGGGAATTGCCCTACAATATTATTGTCTTTATCCTTTGAATGATGATCCTTCCATGGGAAAGCAAATGTGAAATCCATCTTCTTTTGAACATTAGCTTCAATTTGCTTTTCATCTGGTTCTTGTAATTCAACTTGTAAATCATCATTTTGCGAATTTCTCTTATCTCCTGCAGATTCATGTTTGGCTAAATATTGTAAAACCTGCGAATCCTTGCGATTCTCTGGTCTATACGTCTTTAGTTCACTAACCAAGGTCATAAGTTGAGACCTTAAAAATTCAGCTTCCACTACACTCTGTTCATTGAGCTGTTCCAAACTATGTACTTTATCTTCCAATTCTTTCATTTTTCTCTCCTTTCTCTCTCTAAAAGCCCTTTGAGCCGCTCTATTTTGAGCCGTTCTCTTATTCTTAGCTTCAACATCTATAGGTTTACGACCTGGCTTACCTGATCTTCTCCGAGCTTCATCCGAAGTCTCACCGTCACTATGACCAGAATCAGGACTAGTACTTCTATGTTCTAAAGGTCTCTTCGCAGTAGTCGTGCTCATTTTTTCCTCCTAGTAGCTCTCCTTCTGTATTACTAATACCCGCAAACGTTTTTATAATTCACACTGCACTGCACTGAACTTCTCACCAACTTTGGCAAAATCCCTTTGTAAGTATTCTTTGTCTACTGAACGATGATGCTTGTTTACGTCCCATCTACAGTTTGGGTGGCGACTATCCAAATGCCACTTTCTTTATATTCTCGTTCTTAGTAAGAGATGCTGTGAGTGACACACTGGGCTTTCCAAGCGCGGCCAGAGAGCGAGCTGTGTGGCCTATTTACTGAAGCGCAAAACTACAAAAAAGCAATGCAATCGCCCTTATTTAGCGCTGCCATCTAGGGCAACGAGCTTCTTCAATTTCCGTTATGCAGTAAGATGCGGGCTGCAGATTAGGTCTTGCCACCAAATAAGGGGCGTTTTTGACGTCAGACACGCAGCATCACGGGTATTAGGTGGAGATTGGAAATTCCGGTATGCGTCGTCCAGAGTGAGTACATACCGGACGGAAATCAGGATTGGGTCCGGGTACGGGTATTTTCGTACGGGTACTCGTCAAAGATGATCAAGTTCTACGGGTATTTATACGGGTATTTAGTTGAAAACGCGAAAGAATATATCAAAAACGCGTAACAAAGCAGCAAAGTACATATACATATCATTCTTATCCCACAATTTATGGAATAAAACCCTGTTGATAACTTCTCATCAGCATAATGCAGGAACTAGAGGAGGAAAACGGTACTAAACATGTTGAACAGTCTTATGCACTTGAGGGTGATACAGCTCATGGCACTCCAGAGACGAGGAAACGTACGGAACCATTTAGTTCCTCTGTTGGAACAGATTTTGTAATAGAAAACTATAGTGAAGTTGAAACTCCAAGCTCTGAATCTGATCGACATATATCTGATGAAGAAGGTGCAACAGTTGAAACAGTAGAGCTGATGAATCCTCACCTGAACAAAATTTCGGGCTCTACAGCTAAAAAAATACAGGATCAACGAATTGATCATTTGATCTACGAAAAGCCGTACGCTGGACCCTCGCTATCAAAGGAAAATTTTTATCACTACGTGAGCTCAGGGACATCTCAATCAGACTGCTCGGAAGCAGAATTAGAACCTTTAGAACAGCAGCATTATCTTGCCAAATATGGTATAAATTTCGAAGATTTTACATTCAACCCCTGCACTCTCCCTAATGACCAGCGCAGCTCCAACGATGAAGCTTTACCAGCAGGATTTGACAGGTGGTTAAAAGCAACTCCTTATCGTATTTGGATCACGAAGCATTGGGTGGAAAAGCCCTATGGTCAATGTAAGTATCCACGTTGTGGGAAAATATTTTTGTTTGAGAAACATCCAACATCATCAAATATAGTCAAACACTACAAAGCCAACCATAAGAAAGATTGGGAAAAGTTTTATTTAAAAGTACAGAAACGTAAACAAAGAACTTTGGTCTCGATGAAGAATGTCTTATGCTCTGAAAGTAATCCATTTAGGCTAACCAAAAAAATGTTCGATTTTCTCTCACGAAATGAAGGAATGATCAAACTCCTCAACATGTTCATTAGCAGTTTTCTTCCCTTTAGGTTAATTGAGGATCCTGCATTCCGCGAGCTTGCTCTTTTAGAGAATGGATGTGTGAAGAAAGGGTACACCATTTGCCGAAAAACCCTAGTTAACAGGATGGAATCTTACTATCTGGTCTTTCAGGATGAGATGCAAGGTATACTAGAGAAAACTTCTCAACTAAATTTACTTCTCGACATCTGGACATCCGTCAATGGTAAAAGTTATCTTGCGATTCTAGCGTCATTCTGCCCCAATCTCAATGTCTTAGATACCTTAACTTTTCCTGAAAACGTTGTCAGCCGAAGAAACCCTAACACACATATAATTGCTTTCCATGATGTAAGTCTCGAACGACACACTTCGGCGTACTTGAAAGAAATTGTCATACGGACATTGGCTGATAACAAACTCCAGCATAAGGTGGCTAGCGTGACATTCGACAATGCCTCCAATAATGTAAAAATGGTTGAAATGCTTGATAGCGATTTGACTGGTGAAGGTGTAAACGAAGTAGGTGGCATTATTAAGATTCGATGTTTCAATCATGTTCTCAACCTGATCTTCAAGAAAATTATGAAACACTTTGAAGGAGAAAACTTAATGCTGGTGAGCAGGATCGATTCTCTTACCACGAAACTGAAGAACAATGTTTTTCTGAGAACACGATTCCAGCAGTATACAAAAAAAACAATACCTGTTCATTGCGATACGAGGTTTGTATCCCGGTACAAACAGTTTAATGTCTTTTTAAGGCTAACAGGATATCTAAAAGACTTTTACTTTGATACGCATATGTATAAAGAGTATGGTTTTGAAAAAGAAGATGAGAAAGCTTTTCTCTACGAACAGAGAGAGATAGATCCTCTAAAAGTTTTTTTAAAACTTACACAAATAATGTATGACTTGACTCTCAAATGTCAAGAAGACTCGTCTAATGGTCTTCCTTATGGAATACAATATTATATGACTTTAAAAAGATACTTTGATAGTTGTGCATCTTTAAAAAATGGCAGCGAAGAAATTGTACACTTCTCAAATGTGGGAATTGATAAAAAGGTGCTTAACAGTGTCAGTCAAGAAGTTGGACCAGATGTGTTATCCTCCATAATCGAAGCAAGGCCACTCTTTGAAAAATACTATGATTATGCAATAGAGCAGACTGGATATTGGGTAGCGCATATTTTACAGCCTGACATGAAATTAGCTTCTCTAGATTATGTGCTAGACCCGCAGACGAAAGCAGATGTTGAGCGCAAAGTTTATGACTATGTTGAATGCTACTTCGAGAAGTGTGGAAAAAGAGGCATAGGCATTTTACATAAAAATAATACTAATCCAAGAGTATCTGCACAGAAGGTGAGAAAAACTTCTAAAAAGCCAAAGCCTCTGGACGTTTTTAAGAGTTCTATTCGATCTGCAGAGATATCTGTTGCACAGACAAAGCTTTTTGAATTTGACCAGTTCAATCGTGAGCCTGTGGAAACCGACGTCGATTATATCAACTATTGGCTAGATAACCAGTACAGATATCCAAAGTTGAGTAGGTTGGCACTCTCTTTATACCATAGCAAATTATCTACGGCAGACGTAGAGAGATGTTTTTCTATCAGCAAAAAAGCTCTAACAGGAAGATATTGCTTGACAAGTGAAAATCTCAAGCGGTCCATGATTTTAAGAAATAGATTGATATGCTTTGGGATTCGCAGAAATTTCACAAATGATAACTTTCTTGCACCAGCAATAGTCAATGAGACAACGGAGGAGGAATGAATTCGGATCAACTTGTTTAGAAGGCACACAGCAGCAGCATAAGTAGCGTGTATATACTTCAGTGGCAAAGAAAATCGCTGATTACAATAAACTAAACAAATTAACAGATCATAAAGAGGCTATTATTTTATGAATGATGTCAGTACCCGTCTATTAAAAAGTCGGGTATATGATATATCACGTGACTACCCGACTCCAAAAAGACGGGTACTCTACCCGTGACATATATTTGGGTACCCGAGGGTACCCGGACCCAATCCTGACGGAAATCAGTGAGCTGAACTGGAAGCAGAGAAGTGTTACCCTCATTTGAAGTTGAGGGCGGTTACCCGCCCGACGGTCTGTTGCCGACGTTTCAGGTGACATCATATGAGCTCTAAACGAAGCAGGCGGTAAGTGCGAGATCCTCGTTTAAACGTTCGGTGAGGAATTGTGAATGTTTGACATGAACGAGCCCGGCAGTGTGGTCGGTACGAAAGCGGGATAGATATCTGACCACTGGTCCTCTCGATGGACACGTTCAGTTGGTGTTGTATTTATATAAGAGAAGATTGGTCAATTCGGTATTGTATTGTCATTTTTGTTATATTTTCAAAGTATTCAAAATCTCCTCCATATATATATTTACATATAGTGATCCGTATCTTTTCAAGATGGCTGAAACTAGTGATTTAAGACAAAGGCAAGCTAAATTTACCAAAGAGTTGCATGGTGATGATATTGGTTCCAAAAGTGGGTTTTCTGCTTTTATCTCAAAGAACAAATCTGCACAAAAGGAAGCTGTTGCGAAATATTTGAAGCATTGGGATGGGAACGTTGATGAAGACGCCGAGAATAGAAGATTGGAAGATTATAATGAAGGTACACATTCTTATTATAACGTTGTTACGGATTTTTACGAGTATGGTTGGGGGTCATCTTTCCATTTTAGCAGATACTACAAGGGAGAAAACTTTGCGGCTGCCATGGCAAGACATGAACATTATTTGGCCTATCAAGCGCAGATTAAAAAGGGAGATTTGGTTCTCGATGTTGGATGTGGTGTTGGTGGTCCAGCTCGTGAAATTGCCAGATTTACCGGGTGTAACATCATTGGTCTGAATAATAACGATTATCAAATTGCTAAAGCCAGATGGTATGCAAAGAAATACAACTTGGACGATCAAATGGACTTCGTTAAAGGTGATTTCATGAACATGGAGTTCGAACCAAACACTTTTGATAAGGTTTATGCCATTGAAGCCACATGCCATGCTCCAAAATTGGAAGGTGTCTATGGTGAGATCTATAAGGTTTTGAAACCAGGTGGTATCTTTGCTGTTTATGAATGGGTCATGACCGAAAACTATGATGAAACAAATGCAGAACATAGGAAAATCGCCTATGAAATCGAACTGGGGGATGGTATCCCTAAGATGTTTTCCATTGATGTTGCCAAAGATGCTTTGAAAAATGTCGGATTCGAAGTCCTCGTGTCTCAAGATTTAGCGGCAAATGAAGATGAAGTTCCATGGTATTATCCATTGACAGGTGAATGGAAGTACGTTCAAACCCTGAGTGACGTTGCAACTTTCTTCAGAACATCGTATTTCGGTAGAAAATTCACGAATGCCATGGTTTCTGTTATGGAAAGGGTTGGTGTAGCACCAGAAGGTTCAACAAAGGTTACTAACGCCTTAGAAGAAGCCGCAGTCGGTTTAGTCGCAGGTGGTAGATTGAAGTTATTCACACCAATGATGCTATTCGTTGCAAAAAAACCGTTAGATACTAAATAAATTGCACCTTGATCTTTCTTTGTACGTATATTCAAAATAAACATAACTCTAAGATCACTATATAACACATATATATGTTTGCAAGTGTTCTTTCTGTCGAATAGGTTTCTAACGGTGACACACCCCTCGGTCCGTCCGCCGCTCGCTCTTAGCTCTCGAGCGCAGCGCAGCCGTAGCCGTATCATCTGATTCTCTCAGCTTGATACAACAGATTTATTTCCGGATTAGATATGTGGGAAGGCGCATAGCAAGAATGATATCAAGGCCCCCCTGCAGAAAATGTAGAGGTTGAATAATTTGAGAGTGTAGCTAGGTTTGCTTCCATATGAATATTTTAACCATATGATATCAAGTATATAAGGAAAGTCGATTGATCCGTTTCATTGGCATTGAAATATCCTTCATTGATGGTATCATATTTTTCTTTATTTCCCTCTATTCATAATATTTTCGCTTTTAATTGTTTATTTGGCTTCTTTGATTAATAAATTCTTTTCTTGGTATTTTTCACCCATGTGGGTTTTTAATTAAGTTGTTTCATCGCTGCGACAACGAAAATTACTTCTGTATACCTCCAGTTGACGCATTTTTTTTTCATTGTTTCTGCTTCGATTAATTAAATCCATACGACTTTAATTACGACACATTTAAAGTTTATATTTTTGCGTTTGGGTCAACCAATCCTCGCTTAGAATTTCATACAGTGGCTCTCATACACAAGAGTCAAACGCATACCTGCAAATCACATACTTTAAAGTTGGCACGTTTTCGATTGAATCATATTATATTTTACGATTTTAGTTAACTCGAACAGGACTTCGGAGTATTTAAGAAAGCTAAAGTTGGCATTATTCAAGGTAAAAATATTTGTTGTAAGGCGACAATACCAAGATATAAACTTTTCAAGGGACACAACAAGGAAATCTCCGAGCGACGTAAAAAATTAAATAAAATAAAAAAATGTCGTCATCCTCTTATGATACTAAACATATAGATCATCCTCTCTTAAGAGATATTCCTTACACTGCAAGTGAATTAAAGCAACGTATTGTAGATCAACCAATTAGAGAAATAACATGGTTCAAAAAGCAAAAACCAGAAGAAGAACCAGCCGTTACTTCTTCAAGTTCCAAAGAGGAACCTGATGACAGTCGTATGCGTTCATTTTCGAGAAGAGCTGGGTTAGGAAAATATTGGGCAATTATCACCACAGGTGCAGGTCTTTTCTCCGATGGGTATATTAATAACTCTATTAGTACCGTCTCTCTTTGTTTGTCTTTAATATATGGAAAACAGTACAGTGAGTCAAGAGCCATCCAAAATATTTCTTCCATTGCTTTTGCCGGTACGGTCGTTGGCCAGTTGACCTTCGGTTATATTGCGGATTATTACTCTCGTAAAGCAGCTATGCTGATTGGTACAACCATGTTGATCTTACTTTCCATCCTTTGTGCTGGTGCATGGGGTGTAGGTACCTCAGGTACGAATGCTGGTGGATTATTCGCTGCTATCACGGCCTATAGATTTTTCTTAGGTATCGCTATTGGTAGTGAATATAGTAGTAGTTCTCCAGCTGCCGCCGAGGCCTCAAATCTATTACCTGCTGGTAAAAGAAACAGATACTTCTGTTGGTTCACCAACATGATGATCGACTTTGGATTTGTTGTTAGTTCTTTCGTCCCATTGGTTTTATTATGGATTTGTGGTGAAAAACATCTAACACCAGTGTGGAGAATTACTATTGGTTTAGGTGCTTTACCCCCAATCACATTATTCTTTTTGAGATTGACTTATCAAGAAAGTGCGGCCTTCCAAAAGACGAGATTCAGGAAGGTTATGCCATACTGGAGAATCATTAAATTTTACTGGTTCAGATTGTGCGTTGTTTCCGCTATCTGGTTCTTATATGATTTCTCAGCCTACGCTTTTGGCACTTATTCTTCAATTATCATTGATGTTGTAATTGGTGAAGATGCTACTCTGGTTCAGACTTTCGGGTGGAATGTTGTCTTTAATCTTTTCTATATCCCTGGCGCTTTCTTAGGTGCTGTGTTTGCTGATTGGTGGGGTCCACGTATCACTCTAACTGTTGGTTTGATCTTACAGTCTGCTCTTGGATACGTTATGGCCGGCGCATTAGAACATTTGCGTAAACACATTGCCGGATTTGTCGTTGTTTATGGTATCTTTATGACATTGGGTGAATTCTCAGCTGGTGACAACATCGGTCTTTTGGCTGCAAAGACTATGTCTGTTCCAGTTAGGGGTACATTATACGGTTTCGCTGCTGCTATCGGTAAAGTCGGTGCATTCGTTGGTAGTTACGTCTTTCCAGACATTATCAAAAATGCTGGTGGTATTCAAACTACGTCAGGTTTACAAGCACCATATTGGGTTGCTTCTTCGCTGTGCATTTTTTCTGCTCTCTTGGCATTCTTTTTCTTACCTCCTGTTGACCAAGAAGCTAGTATGGAAGAGGACCGCAAGTTCCTTGAATATTTGAAGAGTACCGGCTACGACATTTCACAACTTGGTGATGACGCTAAAACATCAGAAGTCGAATACGATGGGACGTACTCCACTCAAGAATCAAGTGACGTCAAAGTCAAAGAAAATGACGAGACGATTGAGCTATAATGAGGTAGTTCTTCATTTTTGCTTACTCTCGTTAACACTTGTTTTGTGATCTTAACTATTTGTATACACTTTTTCCCACCTTAATTTATTAGTTGACATCAACCCAATCTGTTAATTTGAAAAATCTCCATGAGTCTCAATCGTAAATTTGTACTTTTGTATTTTTTAAGTATATATATCATCCATATAATCTATCCCTTCGTTATTGTAGCAACTAATAATAATAATAAAATCAGCAGTAAAACAAATATGGGTTAATACTTCAGGATAATTAAATCTATAATCATCTGTTTAACTGGTCCTCCTTGTTGAAAATATATGTAATAGAGCACCATTCTTCGTAAAAACGACAATGTGCTTCAAATATGCCAGCCACAAGTCTGCTGAATAGTAATCGTGCTTTCAGTCAAGAAGTGAAATTTAAGACATCTCAATCGCTAATGCACTCCAATCAGAAGGTAACACTTGAAACTATCTTGAAATTTTATATCATTTAGTGGGCAATTTTTTTACATATGTATATATTAAACACAACATGGTGGGTGACCTTAAGCTGTCTTGAATACCAAAAATGCCAAAGGTCCTACGTAGAAATAGATGAAATGTCCTTTTTCATGTGTGACGTAACTCCCAAAGTTTTTACCAACGATTACGTGCCATGTATTTCCATATTTTACATCTAGTTGCTTCTTGATAGAGCCAGCAATATCACGCTCCAATTGAAAATTATCCACTGCCTCTGAAGTAATGGCGAAAATGTCTTCTTTCAATTCATCAGACTGGATAGATGAGGTTAGTATGTCATAGCATGGATTGAAACAGCATAAAAGTGAAAGAACATACGATATCAGAAGCTTTCAAAATGGCTGAGGTAATATTCTTCGAAATTTGTTGGTTAGTATTAGCTGACGAGGCAAGTAGGAGCCATCTGACTTAATGTTTATCGATATCACATACGGTTGTTACTATTTCTACTCATTGCTATGCCACCTTCTCGACTTTTAACCGCAATATTAGTGAACTCATGCTTTTTGGTGTGTTGTATACGAAGGGGCGATCAAACATCTGGCGGCGTCCCATTAGGAGGAAGATAAAATTAAGGCGATTAAGACTTAGATAGTGGAAAAAAAAAGGAAAGCAACGAAAACTGAGAGAGGACACAGTTCAGCATGGACATATTTGGTGATTCTGAGGAGGAAGATAATAATCCTTTTACTGGTACCAATCATCTGTATGCCTCCGGCATAGGGGCAGTAGCAGATGGCGAAGATGATTTTGTATCTAAGGGTACGCCTGAGCAGAAACAGCATGACAACAATGAGGATACGAATATATCTCAAAGACTTGCAGCATCACATAATAATCAAGAAGAAGAGTCGGAATGTCTAGAGTCTTTTGATACATCTGTATCTTACGCAACTCCCCAATTTGAGCCCTACGTTTCTCTAAGCATGTCGATGGCCAATTTCGCCGGTAGTGAACCCCCACTTGGAAAAGATACTGATATACAAATCGTTGAAGCCGGTGACTATAAGGACCCATGGGGAAAGCATGCTATAGGGTACGTGATACATCATCAGGGAAATGAAGTGGTTAGAAGGTACTCGGAATTTGATACCTTGCGTCAGGCCTTGATAAGATTGTTGCCGACTATTATTATTCCGCCAATTCCTTCTAAGCATCCTCTAATTAAATACATTTTAAGTCCACTAACAGTTGAGAGTGATTCAAAAATAATAGAGAAGAGAAAGAGAATGCTTTCTTCGTTTTTGAATAATTGTAATGCGGTAAAAGAGATAAGAAGTCATATTGTTTTTGTGAAATTTTTAGACCCAGAATACGTTTGGAAAAACGTTTTAAGTTCGCCTCCAATTGTTATTCTCCCAGTGAGTAACTTGCTAGCACCACCTTTAAATCCGACGAGACCAAGCCCATTACACTTACTGTTACCAGCGCCAACTTCCTTGTCAAGACTAGACCAGGCAGCACATAACGGCAGTTCTCTAGAGTTAGAGACCAAGTTGGTTCATCTTGAAGGGCATTTGAGAAAATTAAAACAACATATACAACCTTTGCATAAGATCATAAGGCAACATCGATTGCATTTTCATACGATCTCTTCTCTTTTTGCTGAACTGGGGGCTTATTATAACGCTTTCAGTTTAGAAGATAATGTCATTGCTAGCGAATCATCCATTGCAAGAATAAAGATGCTTTCCAATGGAATTGAAAAGATTGGACATGGATTCGATGTCAATTATGTTAGCTCAGAAATTTTGGTGGATAATCTTTTATCGATATTAGAGGAACCGTTAATAGAAATTCTGCAATTTTTGGAAGAATCGCAGAGGCTGATACACTTTAGGAAACTGAAGCAACTGCAATACCAGATTATTGAGTCTACAATATTGAAAAGAGAAACCAGGATTAAAAATCTAAATGAAACACAAAATCAATTGAAAAGACTCGAAGAAGCGTTGCAAAAAAATGCTCAAGAATCCCCCACGATATTTGAAGCCATGAAACATATAGAGAATAATACACATCCCACTGCGTCGGAGGATGCCTCAAGATCAGATCCAGAAGAAGGACAGGAAGATCGGGCACTGCTCCGCACTGGAGCTTTTTCAAAACAGAAGAAAAGAAGTAAGACCAGGAAAACTGGTCGTCATTCCGGCGAATTGGAACCGCATTTACTAACTGAGCATGAAAGACAAGAGGAAATTGAGAGATTGCACAAAGAGGTCGAAAAGCTGAATGACTGCTTCAGGTTAATCAATAAAGATATGGGTGAGGTAAACGAGTCAACGCTAAACAGTTTAACAACTTTAGCCGAATATATCGACAAAAAGTGGTACATAATGCTCAAAAATTTTTCGAAAGCAATAGTGAATTGGATAACTGAATGTTTAAAGGCATGGAAAAATGCAAAGATTATTGTTGATAGCATCAACGTTGAATAAGCAAATTCAAGCATTTCTCCTACTTTGTTTTCACTTGTAATTTTTTGCAATTTTTGATATTGCATCCGAATTGCGATAAAATACCGTTTGTTGATCAGGCAATGATATATTTATGCCTACATATGTATGTATATCATTACTTTTTAAATCATTCATGTTGGTGGTTGTGACATTAATACTGTGCTTAAAGGTTTTAAGTTTGTCCGCGCAACCCGCGAAAAGCGGACAAACACCTTAATGAAAAAAAGTTCCGAAGTATATGTAGGTTGGCAGGTTTTGCCACCTTCTTTGCTGACTTAAGAAAGTCTTTCAAAAGAGACAAACTGAAACTCGAAATCGCTATGCCTACTGCCCATGAAATTGATACAGTGCTGAGTACTCTTCGCATGGAAGTAGACCCTGAATTGGCCCCACTCTTCTTCGAATTTGAAGATCTGTACGAGCAAAAATTGTGGCATCAGTTGACTGAACGTTTGACACTATTTTTTGAAGATTCCAAATCCGAGCCACTAAGGCTTAGGGTGTATGACAATTTTGTCACCAAGTTTTATGATAAGATCAATCAAGTTAGCGTTGTGGAGTTTTTACTTCTATCTTTGAAGAAATCTGAGGACTATGATGAATCCCTTAAATTTCTAACGGAATTGCAAAAATCTTTTAAAGCCATAGATGAAAAGAAGCAGAGAAATGATGGTTTGAAGAGTCATGATGATGGCTGCCTTCTTATAGAGGCCGAAATTGCAAGAATATATCTTCGTAAAAGCGATTTGGTAAAAAGCAGGGATCTACTGGACGAACTGGAGAAGACCTTGGAAACGAGGGATTCCGTACCTTTGAAAGTCACGAATGCTTTCTACTCTGCCAATGCTGAGTACTATAGATTAAAGAAAGATTTTAACTCATTTTATTATACCAGTCTACTGTATTTATCTACAATGACCCCCTCAGAGAAGGATGCGGAGGATAATTTAGAAGATAATAAGGAATTAGCGTATAATTTGAGCATTGCAGCATTGTTGGGTGACAAAATCTATAATTTTGGAGAACTGTTACATCATCCAGTAATGGCGAGCATCACCACTAATCCGCAGTACAAGTGGCTATTTGATTTGTTAAATGCACTTACCTTGGGTGATTTTAACAACTTCGATAGTTTGATTGGCGTTCAAATTTCCAAAGTCCCAATATTGGCTGAACATGAAGCATTTTTAAGACAAAAAATATGTTTGATGACGCTTGTGGAAAGCGTTTTTGCGAAAAACATCAGAACTCTATCGTTTGACGATATTGCCACTGCCACCCATCTGTCTAAAGATAACGTTGAACATTTAGTTATGAGGGCTATCAGTTTGAATCTAATTAAAGGATCTATTGATCAGGTCAACGAACTTGTCAGTGTCACTTGGGTGCAACCCAGAATTATCAATAGTGATCAAATCGCTAAAATGCGAGACAAGTTAGTCGACTGGGATGTAGAAGTCGCTAAGTTGGGCGAAAAAATCGATGCTCATGGCAAATCAATATGGGTATAGAAACGTTTTTCATAAATTAAGTAAATTTAACACTATTCAATATATAGTTTGCTAATTTTGCATTCGAGTAAACGTCGTTGTGTAAACCCATATCACTGAAATGTGCCGTGAAGGGTACATGGGCTTCCTGCAATAACGATGAAAAGTATCGCGTTTGTCGAAGAGTTAGCAATTCATCGTTATACGAATGAAGCAGATGAATAGATGTTAGATTACTTGGTAGTCTCTCAATGGAGTGTTCAATTTCTTGAAATTCTTTGGCACTATCGTAAAAAGCTTGCGATACAAAGTAGATATAACTGGGATATTCATCCAAAAGTTCGACAAGCGAATAAATGCCGTCCACGAGATAAATTCCTGTAAGCCTTGATTGTATTACATCCAATTTTGCTTTGAATGGAGATGAGACACAATTCCAAGTACACACTTGCCATGCCAGCGTAGCACCCACCGAGTGTCCAAGAAGCTGCAATGAAGTAATTTCGAATTCAGTAATTAATTTGTATAAGTTGTCGATAACGTCGTGAATATGTGTTGGATGCTTCACCTGAGGTGATAAGCGATAATCAATACTATACATCGAGAAGCCAGGCGTACCATTTGAAAGATCTAATATTGTTTTACATAACTGTTTGAAGTCATCAGGAGTGTTTTTTTCGTCTATCCATGCACCTCCATGTATAAACACCAATGCTTTTGATGCTTGTTGTTTATCTGTAGGTTCATGGAATCTAATAGTATTCTTGTATAGACTATCATCCAATCTCTCATTAAGGCCAGACATTATTTGGAAGATTTGAATCGCTTGCTTGAATTTTTCGATTGTAGAAAGGAAGCCTAAACTTGTTCAACATTCTGCGGTTGCCCGAAATACGAGATTAAGTGGTATAGATCTTGACATGAACGTGGGATCGAAATTATATAATTATATATATTTGTGCAAATATATGTATGAGACTGCTATTCAGGTTGCTAACATATATATGAATTGATAGTTGCCTTATTCTTTTGTCTTTGGTTTTGACCATTCAACACGTAAGATCAGGTTCATGAAACCTCTTCCATCCAAGAAATGTAGAGCTTGTTCGGCGACTTCTTCGCTAACGAAAGTAACAAATGCAAGACCTCTGGATCTACCTGTTTCTCTATTTCTGACCACAACAACCTTTGGAATTGGAGCGAATGGGAACAGTAATTCTTCTCTTAGAGTGTTTTCATCAGCGTTTTCATTCAATTGTGTTATCTTCAAAGTGCTTACATCATCACGTTCTCTGGCATCCCTGTACGCATCTGAAGAAGGATCCTTGGCACCAGCACGACGAGATGGTGGGACATATCTGCTTCCACCCTCACCAATAGCGTCGGCAGGTGAAGGAGCAGCAGGCGTAGATTCATCAGCACCATCTGCCCCGCTTTCTGGATTAACTGAGCCTGGATCTTCTAGAGCAGCAATATCATTCAATATACTCTTGAATGGACAGTTCATAGTGTAATGCGCGTTACCACACAGTCTACAACTAATAACACTTTCAGATGTAATCTTGGACTTTTGAGTCTCTTCTTGTTCAACTTGTCTCCAGTTTCTACTTAATCTCAGTTGCACTTCTTCACCAAGTTGAGTCGTAGAATGGTTTGGACCTGGTGGAGAATTCTTTTCGGCGCCATACTTGGCCCATTTCCTTCTTAAAGCCACTGATCTGTGGACTTTTTCTGTAACTTTGATTTCCCTGACTTTTTGGGTAACCTTATATTTTTGACCATTTTCAATCCTGTAAGTTATAACAGACTTGGAACCACCAGGGTTCTCAATAACCTCAGGTTGGAGCGTTTCTGTCATTGATACGGTTTCTTATCACGGTTGCAGCAAGTAATCCTTCCAGTTAGCAATTGTATCTTGTGCTATCACTCTTCGTGAATTTGATAATATTACGCTCGATGGGCTAAGATTGGAAAATTTTTCAGAACGTATAAAATTATATAAACGAAACATATGAAAACGTAACTGGGAAACGGTGCAAGATGAATAGAAGATTGAATAAGTTGGTAAGATTTTATTCAAAAACCATACGTGAATCTACCCTCCAACCACAGTTCCACATAATATGGCCAAGGCTAAGACGAAGAGTACCATCATAAAGCTCATATCAACCGCGGCAACAGGATTTTCGCGTCACATTACAATTAACAGAGGGGCTCCTCTTGTTACTCAAGTTCGGTATGATCCTGTTGCTCAACGTCATGTTTTGTTCAAAGAAGCCAAAAAGAGAAAAATTGCAGAAAGAAAACCTCTAGATTTTTTGAGAACGTCAAAAAGTACTCAATAGATATAGGTCATTTTAGGCGGCCTGTTCAAAGTGTGCATCGATCCTCCATATAATGCGTACGTACACCTTGTAAATATTAATCTTTTATTCACGTATATACGTAAGTAAATATTACACTCAATGAAATTGGAACGAAATCTCAGCCGAGCTCATTGCATAAAAGTACAATCGCGAGAGCCACGAAATAAAACGATTAGTAGACTATATTTATATACATACGGGGCATTTACAAGGATGCCACCGTCGAATGCAGTAAAACGTTAAAAATATATATATAAAGAAGTTCGTAGGGTAGGGTTTTAGTGAGCGCCCCAAGTGCTGCCACTTCCATAGTTGGACCTGTTACCTTGTTCACCCCAGGCAGATCTATTACCGTTTTCTTGGTTACCCCATGTCGAGCTATGTCCTTGTGTCTTGGCATTTCCATTACTTCCCCAAGATGACGCGCCCCCTTCTCTTGCAGGATTATTATTGTTGCCACCCCATGTTGAGGTACCACCATATGCGGATTTGTCGCCACGTCCACCCCAAGTAGAAGAGCCGCCGTTAGGATCACCTCCTGAAGCCCATGTCGAAGCACCGCCCCAGCTTGATTTGTTACCCCAGGCATTATTATCACCCCAGGTAGAAGTAGCGCCAGTACCTTGACCACCCCAAGAAGATGCTCCGCCCCAGGATGATGCATTTCCCGCACCTTGACCGCCCCACGTCGAGGCTCCGCCCCAAGTGGACGTACTACCCCAACTAGAGGCTCCGCCATTTCCACTTTGAGAATTAACTGCCGGTGTCTTTCCTCCTTCAAAAGAGCTCCATCCTGGGGTCATACCACCCTTGATAGCTTGTCCTGGACCAACTGAAGCAGAACCGGGGAGAGTCCCTCCAGTAGCCATATGTCTTGGAGCGCTTACATAACTTGGTCCTATTCTTGCCTGTGGTAGTTTACCACGTCTGTTCACAAGTTCATCATACGTTACACCTTCACCACCTTCACGATTATAATATGTTAATCGATGCTTGTCAATGCTAATATGTTTATTTTTGGAATGCAACTCCACGGTGGCATTTTCCCCATTGACATCTTTCACAATACCCAACTGACCTTTGTAACCTGCGGAACGAATTCTCACAGTTTTACCTAAAGCAAGGTCACGGCCCATACGAACTTGCTGTTGTGGTTGTGGCAGAGCTAGCTTAGAGGGTGGCCCCATTTTTGACATAATGTCTGGATTGATTTTACCTAAATCAAGTTTACTGTTTAGAACATTGTCCTTGGACGCAATCGCTTCAACATTCATTGGATTTACAAGGAAAACACCAGCGTTCTCCACAATTTTCTTGGACATAACAAAAATTTGTTGGGATTGAATATACAAAACTTGACCTTCCCTACGTGCACCAACTTTTTCAACGACCGTATCACTAATTTTGATTTCGTTGCCATTAGCATCCACGGCAGCGACTCGAGCACGTGAGGTATTAATTTTTCCTAGTATGGAACCTTTGGTTATTGTAGATACTTTACCGGATTCATCAATAACTTTAAATATATCATGACCTGCTTGAATAATACAAGCCGCGTTTTTTGCACTCAATTCAACAATATCGTGTAACGCGTACTCACTAGATGTCGGAGTGGAGTCAATAGACTTTGATAGATTATTAGCGGTAATCGTGACTTCTTCCCTTGTCTGATTTGACATGAAAGTAACTTGACCTTGTTTCACTGTCAGCACCAAACCGGCATCACCTTGATGTTCACCGCTGACTACCGTAACATGGTCACCAGGTTGGAAGATTTTTCTTAAACTTGCTAATAAAAACTCTAGAGGTTTGGATGGAAATTCCGGCACTTTGACAGTAGCGACATCCGTGGTAGTTTTCATCACTATACCTTTTGATCCACGCTGCTCACCGTTTAGTACCTCCACACGATCACCAGGCTGAAAGGTGACACTAGCAGCTTGCGCTTTCTTTATAGTTTGAGATATATTGGTCAAATCAACTGTACCTTCCTTAGAGCCGAAGCGGACTAGTTCTTCCACTGTTGGTTGAATATTTTTGGTTTCCACGTGCTGAATTCGGAAAGACTTGTATAAGTAACCATCGACATAGTCGTCGTTTTTATAGGTGAAATGATGGTCATCTCTTTTGTATAAATTAGCTTGATCTAACCTTAGTGCCATTGTTGGATTGAAGAGCTGTGATGGGGGTCTATGAGCAAACGTAGGTCTCCTTGATTTACGTTGGTTTGTCGCAGGATCAATCTCATCAAACTTTCCATAATCTAAACGTGGAACGATCTTCAACATTACTTCCAGATTATTTTCACTAATTTGGTCAACTACGGCCAAATCGCCCTTGTACATTCCCCTCTTAATACGAACATAACTTCCTTCTTCCAAAGTAACGTCATCCGACTTATTTGGTTTTAGTAATAGTGGTAACTCTTGAACCGGAATCAATAGTTTTTGAGCAATATAGATATCCGGAACACCGTTACAAAACTTCTCAATAACTGATTGTTTTGGGGCTTCCATATAAATTCTCCCGGTGTAATTATCTCGCTGAAAAATGGACAATATTTTCAATTTTTTTTTACCCATGGCTCTATCCAAATTGAATTTCTTTTTCAAGAGCTTACGAACTAATTCCTTCTCTTTACCAGGCCTACAACGAACACCCCAAATAGTAGCAGTATCAACACTAGGCAACAAGAACCTTTGAGGAACATAGCCTTCCTGGGCTGCAGCTCGGTATTGCTTGGAACTACTTCTGCCGTACCGCTCTCTAAGTTCCTTAGCTAAACGTTGCGCATCTTCCTCTGATGATTTGTTAAGGTCTTGATCCAATTGTCTATGTAGCCTGTCTTCCCTGAGTGCCTCTGATGTTTCATCTTCATCATCACCACGTGTTATAAAACCCTCACGGATCAGCTCTGATTCTTCTTCATCTTCGTCTTCGTCCTCATCATCACTCACTTCTGCCTCAATATCCAAAAATCTATTTCTCTCTTGACGACGTTTTTTGGAAGGACCTCCTTCGTCATCTTCTTCGTCATCATCTTCGTCGTCATCATCATCGTCATCATCTTTGCGATCATCATTAGCACTCTGCTTTGTGCCTTCGTTGTCTTCTTCACGAGACCTCTTATTAGAATTTTCTGCATTAGATTCAACCGATGGAGAGCCCTTTTCGTTTTCGTTTTCTTGTAGCGTCAACTCCCGTTTTCTCTCTAGTGCTGCTGGTGATTCTTGTGTTTGTTCATGCTGTTCGCTTTCCTCTGGAGACTTTTGTTGCTCAGTTTTGTCATTCGTTTCACCACTATCAGCAGCTGATGTGGTACTAGTACCGATAGTAATGCTAGCCTCCTTTTGTTGGACAAGTTCGGATGAATCCTCTGAATCATTAGGGATATTCCCCTCTGGTACTTCATTCCGTGATAATTTCTCCTTCTCCAAAGATGATTCCTCCTTCATCTTGTCCTCTTGGATTCGGTTATCGCCATCTTGAATAGTACTCATCTTTCAAGTAGATGATACGCCTGTACTCTGCTTTTCTCTTTGTTATGCTTTGTATGAGGTCGGTTGTCTTATTCGATGTTCTTGTTCCGATTGTTTGTTCTACTTGATTGCCACTGGGGGAAAAACTTTTTTTGCCGTGAACGCAGGGTAATGAGCATGAGGTGAGGAGCTGCATAGGCCATATGAAAATATTTGGAGTGAAGAAGCTCTATAGCATACATGAACATACATGCAACCGTGTAAGCGTATTCTTGCGGTTGATTAATGCTCTTGAGATCGTTGAAAAATGGAGGTGAGTTATGAAAGTGTAGAAAAATTCTTGCAAGCTAAAATTCCACAAGATATAGAAGATGAAATACTAGTAGCATATGCGACGTATAATATGGATCATGACATGGTTACTGCTGATTTAGAAGGTTACTTTGAGGATCTACAATTACCCAGACAATTATATAGAATGATTAGAAAAGGTGAGATCACCTTAGAAGGCACAGATCTGATAGACTTTGAGAGATTACTGAAGTGCACATACCATCTTCTAATATTCATGGACAATCAAGATACCATTGATGAACAGTGGACGTTATTGATACAGGCTAGCGGCAGAGATAACTCTTTTCCCAAGGTAAAGTTGAGGAACCATGTTCTTAGCATAAAAGACATGCAAAAAATCTCTAGCGTTGTTGGTATAGATCAATCTACAGGGGTGATAGAGATGGTCAGCTGTGCCACATCTGGAAAAAGGGTTTATATAACATATTTGGATTTTGCATATATATTGGGTAAATTGGGATATTTAAGATTTTAACTACAGAATATGCATGTTGATACACTTAAATAATATGCTTAGCTCTGAAATAGTTTCTCAAGTAGTTGATTTGCCATAATCCTAAAGCGACCAAAACAAGAATAACTAAGATGGAAAAGTTCCTCACTCTTCTATTAGTGGATTCATTGGTATCTCTTAATCTTTCCTCCCTATTTTTCAGATAATTTAGTTCGTCAACAATCTCATCAGCCAGTTCCTCGATTCTACGTAGTTCAACTTCTATTGGTTTCAACTTTTCAGTAGCACTTATCATGTTCCAGTCACGGGCCTGAGAGCCACTTTCGATATCTAGTTCTACAGATCTACTCATAGATCTACCAGCGAACTGTGCGACGTTTTCCAAACATACGTCAAAAGAAGTAGTGGATGGGGCGGTGAATGCAACACGTACATCGCCTGCAAAGTCCTTCTTTTTACGATACTCGTTACCAACAGAATCACGGACATATAAATTCAATTTCTGACCATCACCAACTGAACCATCACTCAGTATATCTATAACAACTAATTGACCCTCGTTTACGAAATCACGAACGCAAATAGGTTCTGGTTTGGAAGTTGCTGCGATATCGAAACGAAGTGCACTTGTGATACTTATAATTCCAAATAGAGCCAAAAATACTTTAGTCACCTGCATACCTGGGAATTCTGATAGTTCGATTAAAGAAGGCTTTCCTTTTTCTTTGTCTTGCAGTGAAAGATCAATATTGTTATTTATGTAAGACAGGAAGTGTTTCCAGGCTGGCTTTAACAAAATGATTCGGTTTTCACGCGTATTGGCGGCATACTGAAAAAAAAAAGTGGTCCATCAACCACACAGAAGAATGTACAGGCGATTAGAAATGATCAAAAAGCGATGTCTACATGCATATATATATGTATTTAAGAGTTAACTGGGAAATATTATTTACAGATTTTTAATTTCCCACTCTGGAAGCTTGGTGCTTCCTACAATAGGAGGACCGATTATTGCATTTGCGCCGGTTTTGTTCAATAGGTACTTCTCGGCGACTCTGTGAATATCTAATAATGAAACGTCCAACAGCTGCTCTCTTCTTGCTTGTCTCATCTCATCTGTAACGCCAGAGTGGAACAATGTGACACCTTCGCTCTTTCTGCTTATGGGTGCATCAATTTGTTGGAATATGGTCAATTTGGCTTCATTTAAGTCTGTATTGGCCCACTTGGCATCGTTCAGTACATATGGTCCACATTTGTCAAAAGTTTGCAAGGATTGCAAAGGATGCGGGTCTCTATATGAGTAGAAATTCAACATCCCATCCAAAGCGTTATAAGCGGCTCCTCCGCCGTACGCTCCACCTTTTTCTCTGACTTCTCGATGTAGAAATTTGAAAGTAAGCATATTCGCTAATACTTGGAGTGGAGCACCATCTCGATGAGTATAAGCAACACCTGGCAAAGCTTTTGCAGCGTAGTACACCTGAAATGGGAAGTTGATTAAAGTGTTACTAACACCCCCTTCTTTAGGAAAAGGTAATAATGGGAACGTAGATACTTTCATCCCTCCTTTCGTAATAGCGTCTGGTACTTGTTCTATAAATTTGGAAATTTGCCTGCCCACTTGGCTGGCTGCTGCATCTGAATCAGTTGTTATGAAAAATTCAAGACCTTGAGAACTGATTATGCGATTCTTCAGTTCAATTAACCTATCCACGACCTTTTCCTGGAAAAGTTCCTCATTGTCCAGGATTTTGCTCAAGCTAGTAATCAGCTGTAACTGTTCAATTCCATTCAGTGTTTCACTAATGGCTTTAGTTTTACTATAATGCGCTGCAGCATAACCACGAGCATATGAATGACCAGATTCAGCCACTGAAGATGTATTTGAGGATGCCAAAGATCTAATCAGTATCTTCAACTTTTCACTATGTTTTTGGAAATCGGTATTCAAAAGCAATTTTTGCCAAATTTCAAAGATATGTTCAGACTTTGAATTTAAAGACCAACCATCAAATCTGAAATACAAATGTGGTTGACATGTAATCGGATCTGCAGAGACATCAATATGTGCAGAAACGCCTCCCGTATGTAATTTCATCGAGTCTTCAATATCGCTGTAATCCTCTGATGAAGTACCTAGGCTGGTTAGAGATTCCGCGAAAAGGGGTAAGTAAGGGTATAGATCCATTGGAATAGAATCACTTAAAGGTCTCTTGGCCCTGATATAGGAAATGCCATTGGTGTCCGTAATGCGACATGTTATGTTACTTTCTTGTTTTTTCACTTGGTAAGCGTCACCTTGACGTGAAATATCAGTTACTTTTAGGCTTGGTAAACAGGACAAATCTTCTTTACCATTTTGTTTTTCCTGCAGCTGCAGTCCACGTTTGTAGACAACTTCTTTATCTTCATCATTCAGCAAGCTTACCTTCGTTTTTAATCGATTGCTTTCTTCAGTTTCCAATGTATTTGAGAAGTCTTCAACACCTTGCATAGAATAATTAAAGCTGGCTTTATCTATGACATATTTATCAAGCAAGTCATAGAATAACCGATCACCTTTTTGCTCAATGTCTTCACGGAATCTTGCCAGTGTTTCATCAAAAAGCAGACCCTCCAGTGGATCTACTTGATTTGTCCAACCTGGTAGAATAGAATAGAGCAACTGTAAACCAAAATCGGGCTTATGATCTTTTTTACCCAATTCGAGTTGCTGTAGAATAGCATCAATTTTTTGGCGCTCAAATGGCTTTTTCAGTGTTTCTTGAAATGCTTGTTTAACGGTGTCTCTAAATTTGGATACATCTGTTACGCCCTGAACACCTATAGTGATAAAATTCTTCGCGGTAGCTGATTCTACACCTGAATTAACCGAGAAATCTAAACCTATTCCTGATTCTATGAGTTTTTGGTAAAAGATAGAGGAGTGCCCATCCATTAATAGACTACCCAATACTTTCAATAGGAAAGTTTCATAGGTGTCTAGAGGGGAGCCACAAATCCATGTCATTGAGGTTTTCAGTTGCTTGTCTGCGGGTAGCATAGGATCGATTTGTCCTTTCACATCGACATCAAGACTTTCCTTCAGCTCTATGGGCGTAAGCACATTCTTAAATCGTTGCCTCTTTCCGTAACCAACAAATTCATTGTTCAAACGCTTCAATGTATCATTTAATGGAAAATTTCCGTACGTAAAGGTCTTGGAGTTTGATGGATGATAGTTCGATCGATGGAACTCGACCAGTTCGCTATAATGCAGGTCAGTTATATTTTTTGGATCACCCCCTGAGTTGTTAAGCGAAGGATATATGGCCTCTTGAAACTTAATCCAAAAGTAATAGTTGGCATTGGAAACTTGACCCTTCATCTCATTATAGACAACGCCCTTAAAAACAATATCACTTTTTGAGTCATTGACATTTTTATGCTCCAATCTCCAACCTTCTTGATAAAAATCTTCAGATTTTAATAATGGATTCAGAGTTGCATCTAGGTAAATATTTCTTAAATTTGCAAAATCCATCTCGTTTGTGGTCGAAAACGGGAAAAATGTATAATCTGGGCCTGTCATGGCATTCATGAAATTCGCTAGAGATCTATTCAGCATCTTGAAAAAAGGGTCACGAACGGGATACTTAGAAGAGCCACATAGCGATGTATGCTCAAGGATATGAGGCACACCAGTTTTATCAGGAGGATTGGTTTTAAATCCAATGCTGAAAACATTATTCTTATCATCTCTATCAATGTGCAAGTGCTCTGAGCCTGTTTGGTTATGAAGCAGATCAACTGCAGTGAGTTTGAACTCAGGGATAGGCAAAACACGTCTTACTTCATACCCATGGATTGTGGCACCAACGGGATACTTCCTTAACGCCTTTGCCTGAGCATAAGTCGACGCCATCCTTTGAAATCGTAACATTGTCAACTCAAATACGCTAACGCAGCGGTATATATATTATCTTTATGTGGTAAAGTAATATCAAAACTGAAATACTTATCAAATCGCAACAACTTTCATATATGTGGGAACCAGGATGAGTTCATCAGTTGTTCTGAGGCCTTGCTTGAGTTTATGAGTGCTTAAAAAGACTATATTGAATTTGGCTGAGGTGTAAGGTTGTAAAAGTTTTTCCAATCTTACCAGGGCGTTTTGATGGTTGTTACTGAAAACGAAGTCCAATGGAGACTGAAAAGAGGTGATCCTCAGTTAGTTACCTTAGAAGCATAATCTTTTCTCGCAATTGTCGAACAAATATGGTAGGCCCTCTTCTGCTGTGCTCTACCTTGCTTACCCTACTTATCTCGCGAATTTAAGCTTCAAAATCATTTAGGACGAGGTAGTGTAAATTTTTCACTGCTTGCAGCGCAACGAGGATAAACAGGGTGGCAAAAACAATTCTTCTGACTTTCTTCATTGCTGCAACTCCTAGCACTCCATCAAGAGGAAATAGATATAAAGATCCGAGTTGATACCAAAGATGTCTGAACCATACGAACAACCACCTGTTGAGGAATTTGAAGAAATTTCAGCTCCTCCTGCAGAGAGTTTGGGGCAAGAAGAACCTGAGGAACAACAGCCTTCGCAAGAACCGGCAGAACTAGAGCAACCTGAGCCAATGGATCATCACGAAGACCATAGGGAAGTTGAAGATCATCATCATCACCACCACCATCATGCTGGTCCACAACCATACTATCCACCTCCCCCACAACCTGAAGGGGAATTATCTAACACGAGATTGTTTGTCAGACCCTTTCCATTCGACGTCCAAGACTCTGAGTTAAACGAAATTTTTACTCCATTCGGTACCATGAAAGAAGTCAAAATTCTAAATGGCTTTGCATTTGTCGAATTCGATGAAGCAGATTCTGCGGCCAGAGCTATCGAAGAAGTCAATGGTAAGAGTTTTGCTAACCAACCTTTAGAAGTTATGTACTCAAAGTTACCACCAAAGAGATACCGTATCGTTCTAAGAAACTTACCAGAAGGATGTTCATGGCAAGAGTTGAAGGATCTAGCACGTGAAAACAATCTAGAAACCACTTTTTCCAGTGTCAACACTAGAGATTTCGATGGAACTGGTGCCTTGGAATTCCCAACTGAGGAAGTATTGGCTGAATCCTTGGATAAATTGAATAACATCGAATTCAGAGGATCAATCATCACTGTTGAAAGAGATGACAATCCACCACCAATTAGAAGATCTAACAGAGGTGGATTCAGAGGCCGCGGTGGCTTTAGAGGAGGATTCGGTGGCTCAAGAGGCGGTTACGGCGGTGGCTTCAGAGGCGGGTTCGGTGGTCCAAGAGGCGGCTTTGGAGGTCCAAGAGGTGGATTTGGAGGTCCAAGAGGCGGCTTTGGTGGTCCAAGAGGTGGATTCGGTGGTCCAAGAGGTGGATATGGCGCCCCAAGAGGTGACTATGGTGCTCCAAGAGGTGACTATGGTGCTCCAAGAGGTGACTATGGTGCTCCAAGAGGCGGATTTGGTGGTCCAAGAGGTGGATATGGCGCCCCAAGAGGTGACTACGGCGCTCCAAGAGGTGGATATGGTGGTCCAAGAGGTGGATACGGTGGTCCAAGAGGTGGATATGGCGCTCCAAGAGGTGACTACGGTGCTCCAAGAGATTCTTACAGAACAAGGGATGCTCCTCCACGTGAAAGATCCCCAACCAGACAATGAAAAACAAATATAATGTGTCATTCCGTTTTTATGTTTGCCCTCCAATTTGTGTAGTTATCAAAATTTCTTTTTTCTTCTAGGCTTTTTTTCAGATCCTATCCGAAGTTGTGAATGGATTAATATCACAAAGGAGATAAAGCCAGAAACAATTTTTATAGTGGATTTTATCTTTACTTATGTTCCCCATCCTTTTATGGTATATTAGATTCCTTTATTCTCCGTCCTAAATAATTTTCCAAATTTTGCAAGAGGCTTTATCGCTGTGTTGAATCCCAATATGAGAGGAAGATATAAACTGGCAAGACCATCTCCAAAATAACTATTTGTATTCCCTTATCTTTTACTCTTCACTTGTGAAAATGAAACCTGACGAGAGAAGCATATATTTCTTTCTCACTCTCAACTTTTATTTTCTAACCAAGCTGTCATCGCAATTTGGCGACTGTGACTATTTGAAGCTTAAACAACTACTGCATCTCCGAGAGATTCCTTATTTTCTTGTATTGATAGACTTTTTCCATGCATTTTTTACAGATCTAACACTGGTAAATATTCCAGATCTCTACAATGAACATCAAATTCACATTGATATCTTATTGATCAGATAACTAGATTGTATGTACTATTATTTTCCAAGCATTTTTTTTTATATTAAAATACCAAAGAAGCTCACATTCCTAAGACGCCTGGCGAGATTCGTCGAGATGTAACTGCGAATGACCTTCGTTAACATCTATTCTTCTTGCTCATCCCATCCATCCTACTATTCTAAATTTTACAGGCGAAATGCATCGCATCAATATCATTATTCTTTTTGGTCTATATATTTATATGGTTACTCACACTGCTTTAAGCTGCGCTTAGCTTGCAAGGGACTTCCTGCAGCCAACGCTTTCTTCTTTTTCCTCGTCTGCTTCGTAGTCATATTTGTCATCATCTTCTTCTATTACAGCCTCCACTAGTATATTACCATTAGGCCATAGTTGAGTCACCTCTTTTATGGTCAACTCTTTATCTACAGGAACTTTATTTCTGGGAAATGGGGAAATCAATTCAAAGTCAAAACTTATTTCCGATGATTCCGAGAGGTCCTCATTCCATTTTTCGGATTCATTTTTGATTAATCCGGTCAATTGTCCAATACTAATTTCGTCAGCTATCTGTTCCCTGTCTTTAAAACACAAAACGGAATCATCTTTTGCTAAACTTTCAATCTTTTCTGCAATGCTTTCAGCCCATTTTTTGGAATCTTTTGTATGATTTCGCAAGTATAAATGACATCCGACGTTTACATATATTGCATGTAAAGTCGTTGTACTTTTAAACTTTTTGATTAGGCGTGCTCCTTGAGCCGTCCTAATTTGCAATGTACCATAACTCTTAGTATCACTCTCCAGTGCCTCCTCATTGTTTAGAATATCAATACAGGATTCAAGCCAAAGCAAATGTTGTAAGGTATCTTTCAATTTTTTATTCTTCTCACGCTTAAGGTCAATATCGCGTTTGACACGATTTTCCTCCTCTTCCAATTTACGTTTCTCTTCCTTTATTTGATCCTGCTTCAGTGATGTCTGGTACGCTTCATCTTGTAGTTGCTTAATTTCCCTTGCTAATCGTAACTCTTCCTTTTCAGCTCTACTTACTACTAATTCTGGGTTAAACTTGTCAATTGCCATTTTCAGCGAGTTGTGAAATCTTCTTGCAGAACTTAATCTCAGTTTCGATAATACGGATGGCTTTGTTACACCATTCAAGGATCCGCTCGAGTTTAGAACATTTCCAACTAACAGACATTCCGGAGTATACTTAATTCGAAGATCTTTCGCGACTAACCACGATTCTAATTCACTCGCTGATCGAATATAAATTATCATCTCATCTTTATGTTTCTCCAATAATGATAAGACAGCCGCATTTGCTAAAATCTTGGATAATAAGCGTTGAGAGTTGATATCAGGACCTTCTGCAGCTACCGATGTAACATCGCCGATAAATATCAGCAAAAGGAACTTATAATCATCCTCGCACATCTTGAGTGCATCGTTAAACGAGATGTTATTAACTAATAGGTTTTGTAACCTACCCAAGACGTTTTCATCCACAAGTTGTGGCAGAACCTGATCCACTGGCAATACTTTTTCACTTGGTGTAGAGGGCACTTTGCAAACTTTCGTCTCCTCGACGTGGGAATTAAATCCAAAAGTAATAATTCCCCACAGGAGAGATATGATACCCGCACCTAATTTGACTAGTAGTCTTGGTATAAACATAAGTATTATAATGAGAGGACTATTTTGATTCGTCATTTTCCATACATCACCTGCTTTTGTATTCAAACCCACAACAGAGAACTTTTCCTTATAATTTGCTGGCAAAGGTTTTACAGTACGTAATGAGGGTACTAAGTTGCTGTCAGCGGCGATGAATGGGGATGTATATGATTCATACTGACTCTGTGGGGTTCCTACCGGCATAGGAGTCGGTGGTCTCTCTGGAATCATCGGCTGCTCCTGTGAAAGCATGGAATCTTTCCAATCCCCATCAAAATATGAACTTAATCCTCGTTCCAGTTGCCAACCATGGTTTTGTAATAACTTGATGATTAGGGGTAGATCATCCTCGGGGAAATTAGTAATCGTTTGAAATTGGTTCAGTTTTTCTTCTTCTTCGTGAGATAAATGAAACTGCTGCTCATCGTGCACAATTAATGGCATGGTCAAACTCCTAATATGCAAATTGAAGTATGATGTAACTTTTATTATGAAGCTTATAAATTCGATGTTCTTACAGAAATAATATCAACACTTTTCAATTCAAACGATGAAAACAAAGCTCTTAAGGGTCACATGACAGAAATCAAGACATGAATAAACATTAGTACATTTACAATATTTTATTTATGTATGCATAAACTCTTACGCTTTTTGAACTATAACATACCAGTTGTCCTTCTCGTACCCTCTTGCTAAAATAACCCCTCCAGCACTGATACAGTCTTCTTCTAGTTCACCTTCTCGGTACAAATGATAATATCTATATTTAGTATTTCTTTTCTCATCTTGAGATTGCGAAGCTTTCATCTGTTCCTGTTCTCGCAATCTTTTCTCTTCTAATTCTTTTTTCCAATTTGCAATAAACTGAGCTCTTTCTGCCAAAGGAACATCAGTTAAATTTGGTTTATCGACAGAGTTTCTACTTTTTGACTCGGAATGAGCATCTTTTGCTTTCTTACTTTTATCTTGCAATACCCAAGGTACCAATACATCCTGTTGCATTCCATCATGGTACCCTCTTCTGGAACTGCTCTGTTCTAATGCCCAGCAGTAAATTAAAGCTTCACCGCCTTTCCTAAGTTTGCTTAAGATATGCCCTATCGCTTCAATACGTCTTTCTCTAGTCGTCCAATGATGAACCACAGCAATTGATATGGCAAAATCAAAGGTGTTCTCTTTATGCGGTAGATGCATCCCATCAGCTACGACAACATTATGGTGCGAATTAATATCATGCGCACATTCTATCAGTCCACTTGAGCGATCTGAACCAATCAGAAACAAGTTTGGATTCACGTTCAGATATTTACCATTACCACAGCCTACATCTAATCCGATACTTCCAATTGAACGCTTCATTAGAAAGTCAGTAACAATGGGCCACGGTTTATATCGAGTTTCAGAAAAATGACTAGCAATTTCATTGTAAACTTTATGCACATATTCTTCTTCTTTCAGATCTGCCATGGTCAATCAACTCAAAAACACTAGATGGTTAGCTACAACGATTACTTTGTTCATAATGTGACCAACCATACGATGAGCCAAATTTTTTTTTTTTTCAATTCAGCTCATCTCCTCTCATACTTGCAAAGAGGTGCCCCCGCCTAATAACTACATGTAAATTAAGCGCTTCAAAATAAAGCTCTTCACAGTAAACCAAAAGTAACTAAGGAGAGGGGGCTATCCAGGATTCATTCAAAGATATGATCCCATACACTTAAAGCAATTATCTGTTGGTACCGATCATCACGTGTACTCCCTCGTAGAAAGCGACAATCATATAATGTACCGCTGCTAAACCATGAGGAGGAAATTGAAAATCTATTATCCACGTCAGAACAAGATCAAGATAGCAACAAACCTCACACAATTGATATTCTGTCCCAAAAGATCCAGGTAGATAAGGCGCTGTATTTTTCCCGTGATTTTAACTATTTAAACTGATCTTTTGGTACTGTTGCTGTTCAATATTGTGTTTGATCCCGTGGCGCAGTAAATTAATACATGTCAAGCAATCATCTACGAAGGTCGGTAGGTTTGTGCTTTGTAGCACTGTATATTTTGGTTGGTTTACCTTTGTGGTACAAATTGACAACGGTATATCGTGCTCCACTGCCTGCTGGGTACATACAATCTTTACATGATAACAAGTTTCAGGATGTGCATATGGTGATTCCCGTCTACATTAGATCCGAAACATATAGATTTCCCGATGTACACAATGCTGTCCAAGTTCAGATCAATCATCTGTTAAACTCTAAGCATCAAACTGTCCCTTGGTCGGTGCAAATATTGCCATACACAAACAATACTGTCGACAATGGCGAATATCACGTTGTTTCTTTGGTTTTAGATGAATTTGTTGGATATTCGATATCATATGATGCCAAGGAAACAACGGTTTTCTTTGACGATGAAGCGGTAGTCAGTAATGACTTGCCATTTTTTGTTGCGCAGACAATTATTGAGCACACATTTGCATTGGAATGGAGTCATTTGTCTGCGGAGAATGAACGTAGCAGTGATAGTATGTCTATCTCATATAGTCCAAGCATACATCTAAGCATAAGTTTGTTAACGGGAGATGGTTTTCCAATTGGATGGGATATAGATTCAACTTTGACACATTATTTCACTCCATTTAGGAAATTTCTTTCTCCATTGGTTAACTTTACTGTAGATTCGGGAATTGTATATTACAACGACTTGAATCTCCATACTTTGAACGATGACTCTGAAGTTATCACTTCACAGGATCTTTCGCATGCTATTGATTTATCTGAATTGTCATCTATGAATTATTTCTCAGAACCGGTTGCTCTAAATTTAGCTATTGTGTTCCCAAGTGAAGAAAGTTCACCAGACGGTTTGAAATTCATTAATACCACCTCACCTCATACCAATGACAGTTGGCAAAGCTTTCTTGTTCCGCAATGGGGTGTCCTGGTTATCAATAAGCATCCTGTTCCTCCAAACGCCTTACTCACAGAAAAATACTTGACACCGATAATGTATCAATTTGCAAGTGATATTTTTCAATTATTGGGTCTCGCAAACGATTCTCAGGATCTATCCTCTCCGTATGTGACAATAGATTCTTTTAAACGTTTGACAACTTTACAAAATATAAATAAAGCGGAAGAAACATTGTGGTCATTGGTCAAGTTGACACAATCTTTTCAACAGATGTCCATCCCAAAAGAAGTCTTAGGAAATGCCACTGAAGCATTAGATCTAAGATTGAAGATTGTAGAACTGTTAAATGACCCCGAACATGGCGGTGATGTTGTTTGGAATCAAGCATTGACTTTGAGTAACCAACTGGTCAAGCTGTCAGAGATTGCATTTTTTCATGGAGAAATGGTCCAACAAAACTTTTTCCCACAAGAACACAAAATTGCAGTGTATTTGCCACTATTAGGTCCTACGACAGTTGTGATATTCTTCGGATTTATAAAACTGTTGAAAGAACAGAACAACCCGCAGGAAAACGACCATAAGAAATCAGATAAGAGAAGAAACAAGGCTTCAAAAGATGAAGGGAAAAAAGAATTAAAGGAACTTGACGCTATGGTTAATAATGAAGAGATAAAGGTACATCTTTGACGGATAGCATTTTATTTTAGCATAGCATATATCATTAATATAAGTATAGAAAATGATTTCAAATTAAATTAATTATGTTTCGCGACGTCAAAAAAAGGCAATCCCGAAAAAATGTTCTTCAAGTTTAAACGCTTAATTGAATGCTTTATAGTATTAACGGGAAGGAAAGAGTCACTCTATATATTGATAGAATATACTACCTTTTTATATTATGTCGGAACCTGAGGGACCCTTAGATGTAATACCAACGGTGAATTACCCGCCGCTAATCACCAGGGCAAATTACCTTTCGACAAAACAAATGATTGACCAAGTCCTGAATGAAGATCAAGAATATGTCTTCTGGAAGCTAAAGAACATGAGAACAGGTGGTACCATGAATGCATACTTGCGAAATTTTTTGCAAAAGGTGGAAGAGACCAAAGAGCGAAGTAAATTTGCTATTGACGATCCCCATTATTATAATATAAGCACCGATTCAACAACAACGAGGAAAAAGCGCACTGCCCCGCCCAAAAATGACGATACAATCAATGAAGTCCCCAAAAAACTGAGATTCGCTAGAGAAGTGTTCTCTGAGAGTCTCCAAAAAACTCCCCACCCTCGCGAATTAGACCAAGATGAGCAGTTCAAATTACTAGTAACGAATCTAGACGAACAACAAACGAATAGGTTTGAAGTATTTCATCGTACATCCTTGAATAAGACCCAAGTCAAAAAACTGGCTGGGATGGTGATCAATCAAAGTGTTACTGAAAACGTTCGTGTTTTTCTGCAGGCAATTGGAAAAGTATATGCCGGTGAAATTATAGAATTGGCACTGCACGTAAGACAAAAATGGTTGGTCGGTATGATGATGGTGGAGTTTGACCGCCGTAAATCAGTAGGTGGACGACTAAAGAAATATATGAAGAAATTGACGTTATTCGTGGAAAATACAAATGAGGAATATGACGATAGCGTTGATGAAACAGAAAGCGATCCATTCTTTGACGATGATCAAGATGAAATGAAAGAAACTACACAGGGTAACAAGTTACTTAAAAGTTACATCAATACACAAGAAATCAAAATTCAATTGATAATTCAGTATAATAAGCTGGTTCGGGTGTTTAATACAATAGATGTAAGCGTAGAAAAATATACAAATAGCCCGATACTACCCGAACATGTTCGGGAAGCCTGGAGATTATATCAAATGCAAAGTGATACCTTACCCTCAGCACAATGGAGAACCCAGGGGGAGGGAAACGGATGGATGTTTAGATAACAGTAGTTGCTCTCACCACTTTGCCTTTGATAATATGTAGTGAGTTTGCATAACTTTTAATTCTTCAATTTCGTCCAAAAATTGAAGGGACCTCAGCCTTTTGGCTTCATTCGAAGTGACGATGTTGTTAAATATTTCCCACATATCATTGATTTGGACTTCACACAAGGAAAATCTGGCTGAATAAGTCTCCTTAGAGTTATATATCATTAAAGTGGGCATTTCTAATTGCCGCGAGTCTCTTAAGTTGGATTGCATTATTATTCCAAACCTATCGTTAACCTGTGAACCACCAATTGGATCATATGAAATCCAAAGACCAGATTCGTAATGCTTCACGATTTCGTCAATAAGGGCCTGGGACTCTTTCTGTGGCATATAACATAATGCACATTCTGTGATTACCAAAGTAGGATACTTTGGATTTGTTACGGCCTGAAGTTTCTGCATTGTTTTTTTCAAATCATTCAAATCGCAGGCAACTAGTTTATATCTCTCCGACGACACAATAAAAGTATCTTCGTCGCGGTGGAGCTTCAATGATTGTCTTAAATTCTGGTCATGCCATAATATTCTACTTTTCCACTCTATCGAGTTTTCAAAATCTACATCAATATAGGATAAATTAGAAAAACTCTTTAATAGCGGTATCATTCTTAAATCTGATCCGCAACCTAAATTTATTATTTGTACGTTGCTACTATCTCTATGACCGTCTAAGAAGTCATTTACCGCCAAATCAATAGAAACAGTACGTAAATAGGTACCATAATTCATCACCGGAAAGGATGATTGAACAGTCCTATTGATTTTAGAGTATACCCTCTTATCAATCACTTTTAAAGTGTGAAAATATTCTAAATTCATCTCTCTATAAAACTCATAATGACATTTTTCCACCTGTAAAGATGGTGATGGCAAGTACCCTTTCCCTATAGCAGATAATCTACAAGATAGTGCATCGTAGTCTGTCTGTTGTATCACTCTCTCCATAACATCAGCTATCCAGGGCAGCGATCAGGAAAATCCACAGCTATAGTCGAACAATTCCTTTTGATATTGCTTAATTGATGTTTGAATGTTATTGTTTTTTTCACTATTAGCAAGTGATAGAAAGCAAAGAAAGGCGGGTAATATTGTTATCATCTCTGTTTTGGAACAGTTCAAGTCAAAATAAACGTAATCAAGTTTAGCTTACATCTCAGTTTTCGACATAGCGATAGCCAACCACGAATCGGTAAGCTTCGAAGGCTTGACTACACCTATCTTTGCTACTTAGACGCATCTGTGTATTTAGGTGTCGCTCTTCGCATTACCTCCACTTTGACAGCGGCCGCTTCAAATAGCCCCTTTGCGAGCAGCAAAAGACAAAATTCCTTTGTGTTACTTTCAAGTTATCACTTGTAAGACAAAACAAAGCATAGAACTCCTTGGCATCGAAGTGATATTATATCCTTAGTGTACTGATATATACTGAGTTATACAGCGTTAAAACGTGTGCTATTTTTATCCCGTTGCTTTTTTTTTGTCGTCTCTAAAGACAATCAAGAATAGAGCGATTGCTATCTATAGACACCGTAATTCAATACAAGACATAGTAGAGTAGGTCTCTCACATTTATACTTGTACGGCCAATGGGTAACTCTGGTTCAAAGAGTAGCAAGGCCAAGCCTTCTAGCACATCACATGGCGAGTCTTCCTCTTCTTCAGTGCCACCTTTTACGAGAACGGATACTTCGCAATCTACAAAATCCACTAGGTCATTAAAGTCTTTAAGGTCAAGGCGATCAGAATCTGCATCCGGTAGTGCTACGCCGCAAATAAAACCTGTCAAAGATGAGGATAGTATTCTCCATTCTAGTTCTAATTCTAATTTTAATATACCAGCAGCTAGAAAAGATAATGTGAACCGTCACAATCGTCAGCAATCTCAAGTTGAATCAATTCCTCAGGATTACAGTGGGTTTTCCGATAATAACACTAATATTAACAGCAATAGTAATTTCCTTCAACCGTCAACACCAAATTCGGGTGGAAAGCTATCCACCTCTAAAAGGTCCAGTTTCACTAATGCTGATTTACCCCCATCAATGATTCAGATGGAACCTAAATCTCCAATATTGAAAAATAGCAAATATACAGCTACTAATAGTCTTAATTATAGTGAAAATGCATTAACCGATGAAGAGGATGGCATTGAAGCCGCAAAAGAAAACCTCAGAAATAATAGTGCTACAAGTGGTAAGAGTCAGTTGGATACTGTAAGGCATAACCATTCCTCCCGACCTTCTAGCGTAAGAAGTGGATCTTCGTCTAAAGTACGCAGAAGGTCAGACAATAATATGGATACTTCTGATATAACGGTAAGTCAACACTTAATGACCCGATCTAATTCTCACGCTTCTTCCGTGCATAGTAGGAAATCAACGGGATCTGCAGGAACCACTGCTTATAGTACACCATTGAACTCGCCAGGAGTGAGAAGAAATGAACAAGGCAATAATATTCATAATGATGAGCAAGATGATTATTTTGCGTCTAGCTCAATGGCATCAAACCCTGCTTCGAACACTCATGATAACACCAGTGAGAATGTAAATAGCAACATCAAAAGTACGGTAGAAAGCACTGATCACACGCATTTAAATTCGGACGATACGGTCGTTAATGAAAATAACCATATGACTCATGCAGACATTAAGAATTTATCACGACGTGAACTGATTAATGAGTATCCATCAGCTGCACCGCTGAATTCTGACATTCAAGACGATATACTAGATGAAAAATCTTTGATTAATCACCTTCAACAACAATCAGGTGTTAAGAAAAAGAGGAATATCAAACCAATTAATATTGATGAAACAATACAAAAACTATTAGATGCTGGATATGCAGGTAAGAGAACAAAAAATGTGTGTTTGAAAAATTCCGAAATTGCGCAAATTTGCCATTTAGCTCGTGAAATGTTTCTTTCTCAACCATCTCTCTTGGAGCTATCACCTCCAGTTAAAATTGTTGGAGATGTTCATGGACAATATGCAGATCTCTTGAGACTCTTCACTAAATGTGGATTTCCGCCTGCTGCTAATTTCTTGTTTTTAGGAGATTATGTCGATCGTGGTAAACAATCGCTGGAAACAATATTATTATTACTCTGTTACAAAATCAAATATCCAGAGAATTTTTTCTTACTAAGGGGAAATCACGAATGTGCTAATGTTACGAGAGTTTATGGTTTTTATGATGAATGCAAACGTCGTTGCAATATCAAGACATGGAAAATATTCGTTGATACTTTCAACACATTACCCTTGGCAGCGATTGTTGCCGGTAAAATCTTTTGTGTACATGGTGGCTTATCTCCTGTTTTGAACTCGATGGATGAAATCAGACACGTAAGCAGACCCACAGATGTTCCTGACTTTGGATTGATCAATGATTTATTATGGTCGGATCCAACAGATTCACCAAATGAATGGGAAGATAATGAACGTGGTGTGAGCTATTGTTACAATAAAGTTGCAATAAACAAATTTCTAAACAAATTTGGGTTTGATTTAGTCTGTAGAGCTCATATGGTGGTTGAAGATGGCTATGAATTCTTTAACGATAGAAGTTTGGTAACTGTGTTCTCAGCGCCCAATTATTGTGGAGAATTTGATAATTGGGGTGCAGTGATGAGCGTTAGTGAAGGTTTGTTATGTTCGTTTGAACTATTAGATCCTCTTGACAGTTCTGCATTGAAGCAAGTGATGAAAAAGGGCAGACAAGAAAGAAAGTTAGCCAATCAACAACAATTACAGGTCCTTCAATGAAGAGCTTTTGGTTTGCTATTTTATATGCATCATTTCATTCGTCATAATGATAAACTCAAGGTGAGCAGCAGCACATTAGTAAGATAACTTATAAAACACTATATATACCTTAATACTGTTATTACCGTTATTATCTTTATTTTTGTTAATTTACTATGGTTATTAAATAGGTTTTGCCCTTTTGCTTTTTTATTTTTCATCTTCATCATTTTCGATTGTTGAATCTCTTTTGCGCAATAAAGATGCACACAAGGGACATTCAGCCTTAATTATATCTTTGCAGATTCAGAAATATATTCCTAATTTGAATGACAGAGGATTACAGCAAGGAATATGAGTGGTTTGCTTACTATATCACAACAACATCTGTTCTCATATTCATAATAGTATGGTCTCTTCTCCCAGATGATGATAACAAATGGCCGCTCCATAACGGACTCTTCAAAGCCATCCTGGATATCTTACCGCAAAGGCGGTGGGTTATTTACTCACAATCTTTTATTCTAATGGGTATGCTATATACATACTTTGGAATATTAATGTATAACGAAGATGTCCTAGCCCCCAAATTAGATGACCTGCGAACAATCACGGATGCCAAAGGTAGCGTTGTTGTATGTAATGATGAGGATCGCTTTTTGAAGCAATATGCATTTAAGGAAACAAGCGCAATAATTGATCTACCGATTATGGATGTTTGCGAAATATTATACGGCGATGACCACATTAAATAAGCCTAAAGATGGCTGTCTGGCAACTTCGTTACATATATATATATATATATGCATATATATATATACTTAACTACATACATTAAAATATAGCTGATATGCACAACTGTTTCGCACACAAGATATTGAAAAAAGTATGGACAAAAATGATAGTACAACGCTCATAAAACGGCGATATTGTGAATATTCGACTTCAATGATAAGTATTGACGGAAAAAAATATTATGCAGCAGTGAATCCGTTATTATGACGATTCCGGTTGTTGAACCCACCGCGATGTGACCCGCGGTGATTATTATTGTTGTTGTAACCACCTCTAGAATTATGATTATTAGTAGGATTGTCATTGCCACCTTCCCATAAAAACCCGCTAGCAGGTTTGAACATAGAATAACGATTTTCATCCTGAGCGTAACCTTGATTCTGGCCTTGGCCCTGATGAGGAATTTGCTTCTGTTCTTGGCCTTGATTTTGTCGATTAAATTTACGTGATTGGAAATTTTCACCATCGTTTTGATCACGTTGTTGGAATCTCGATTGGAAAGTACCTCCACCACGACCACCACGGCCGCCACGACCACCACGATATGTCCCAGTATTGGAACCTCTTGTATATCCGCCACCGCGACCTCCTCTAGAAGAGCGGGAATCTTGAAAGGAATTGCGGGGAACACCGGTATCGCGACTTCTATCGGAATCCTTGAAGGTGAAAGATTTCCCACTTTCATTCTCTTTAAAATCTGAATTCGTGTTGTCTTGGGTTGAATTCTCTGAGTCTGCATCGTCATCTGCAGATGTAGCAGATCCCACAGTGTTAACGTTGGCGGATGATAGTCCATTTGCTGAGCTTTGACTTTTCTTGGGCTCCTCGGCTGATCTCTTAATTACTTCCAAATAACTTAATGGTTTCTTCTTCTTTTCTGATACTATAGCTGTGGTATCTGTATCCTCTTCTAAAGTTTTCTTTAGAAGGGTTACTTTACCTGGTTTCAGAGTAACAAACGTTCCTGCTTCGCCCTCTGACAGCCTTCTTAATGTCTTTGTATCTTCTATGTGTAATTTACCCACTGTTTCCTCGATGGCCAAGATTTTGGATTGCGTATCTACAGGTTTTGCAGCACCGAAGGGATTACTTTTTGGTTTGGGGGGAAGATAAGATCTTGATGCATCATCCTTCGGATCTGTTAGTAGTTCAACTTTAACTCTATATTCTTTGAAATCATCAAATTCAGCAGGCTCTGTTTTGATTTTATGAATTTTCAACAGCGGAGGAGCCCAAAATTTAACAATTTTATCCATATCACGTCCGGAATATAATTCTACAAATGCCACTTTAGAAACACGCTTGAAATTTTGATCAAAAATGGATCCCGACTTTAAAGTATCAATCGTTGGATTCTTATTCAATTCCCAAAATAGTTTGAATTTTACAAACTTGGTGAACTTTTCATGGAAAAGATCATGAATATCACCATCCGAAAAGCTTGGAGGTAACTGAGAAAACTTCACAATATACGGTGGACCCTGACTTGCAAAAGAAGGATGCTGATCATTTTCGCGACCAAAATGATGTTGTTGATAACCAAAGGGATGGTGAGCGTCATGCTGACCATCTGATTCTTGTTTCTGCGTTTTATTTTTCAACAAATCAATATTTGTCGTATTGCTGATCGCATCAAGATTAATATCGTCTTCATTCCAAACAGAATCACCCAGCGTATCATCCCCCAGGAACTCCTCTAGGGACATCTTTTTAATTGCACCATTGTTTGAACCTTTGAATATATGTACATATATTAGTAAAAAAAATAACGTAAACGAAACAGCTAACTGTTAGCCACACACAAAAGAAAACAACGCCACGGAATTGAACATACTCATTATATATTCCACAGGAAACTCTAGTGATGTAATTACGATAGTTATATTATACCTTAAGTTGGCTTCTTTATTCTTCAAGAAAGGACTTGAAGCTATAATGCATCACCAACTTTACCATCATCAGCAGTCAACCTCTGTCTGATACGTCCCCTTTGGATGAATTTGAAAAAGTAACAGTGCGGTGTAAGGATGCGTTGCCCTAGTGGCACAAATTTAGGGCACACGTCCACAAGTCGGCCGATTTGTTAGGGCTTACTTTGTGGAATATAGGGCTTGATATTCACGTGATTTGGAATTTTTTTTGGTTTATTTTTTTCACAATCTGAGGAGCCACAGACGATCTTCGGCTGAACGAGAGGAATGAAAAAAGAGCACCATCATATAAGTCATTGACTAATATAGAAAGGATTCCTTAGATGAATAATTAGTTATACTAGGCGTTATCCTTGACATTCATGAATTCTTGTATATATTTGTTCAATTTTGATAAGATTTAATTCATAATTTTAGGAGAATTTACATTTTTAGGTAATTATAAGTGGTAATTGATCACTGGCCGGGATGATCAATAAATTCAGTAAGAGATGGACGTTGGGTCTTCTGATGTTAGCGTTAGTTATTATATTATGGGTACTTTCATCGTTTTTAATCAACCTGATATTTGAAGATAACTCGTATAGGAAACCGTTTTTCATCACGTACATCAATACAGCAGCATTCATCTTTTATCTATTGCCCACATCGAAGGCAATAGTCAAGAATTACGCTACAACGGGGCGAATGAATATCCAGGGGGAGCTTCGGTTGGAAGAAGAGGGTCTAGAAAGTGAAGGAAGCATAGAACAGGATGGAAGTGATAACTTATCAGTGCATAGTCCTTTGGTGCCAAAGGATGACAGGTCTGCGGATTCAAAACGATTATCTTTATCTGATACTGTGAAATTAAGTGCTGAATTTTGTATATTGTGGTTTTCAGCGAATTTTGTAACTAATGCGTCCTTATCGTATACTTCAGTGGCTTCGCAAACGATATTATCATCGACCTCTTCCTTTTTCACTCTATTTGTGGGCGCATTATGCCATGTAGAAACAATTAATCGAGTTAAAATTATTGGTTCATTAGTTTCATTTTTAGGGATAATGTTGGTTACAAGATCAGACTCTCGTCATTCTACGAATCCTATCAATAATGAGCCCAGTGGTGGTGATACAACCGATGATGCAATTAAGACATTGCTGGGGAATGTTTTGGCGTTAGCAGGCGCGTTACTTTATGGTGTTTACAGTACTTTGTTGAAGCGTAAAGTTAAAGATGAGTCTCGTATAAATATGAAGATTTTCTTTGGGTTTGTTGGCTTGTTCACTTTGATATTTTTATGGCCATCGATGTTGTTATTACATTATATGCAATGGGAAACATTTGAATTGCCATCTACAAATCGTGTTATTTGCATTATTGTCGCAAACTGTTTGATCACTTTTATCAGCGATTTTTGTTGGGCAAATGCTATGCTTTTAACGAGTCCACTTACAGTTACGGTTGGGCTGAGTATAACAATTCCATTCGCCATGTTTGGTGACTTCATTTTCAAGCATAAACCTATGACCCTTTTATATCTTATCGGGGCTATGTTAATACTAGGTTCTTTCTTTATCATCAATAAAAATTCAGAGGAAGAAAATTTAGATCATCTACTAGAAGATAGTAGCCGTAATCATCCTGATCCAATAGCATAACAATATATAGATTTTTTAGTAATAAAAAAAAATGCATTAGATTATCATTTAGCGATCATGATAGAATATATCTAGCGTAGAAGTGTTTTATTTTAGAATGCATACGGATAACCAGGGCTTTTGATCTCAAAACATGAGATGAAGTAAGAAAAAATATAGAATAAAGCGCAAGATAATACAGCACTTAGTACACCTTTAATCTGGACATTTGCAGCTATGTTTGGCAAATATATCAATGTTACAGCTAATCCTGTCATCCCTAGATACATCATTGATACGGTAAATATTTCAATTCCAAACTGCCAGCCCATTCCTCCGCTAAAATACATGATATTACCAGAGGGATCACGAGCTATAAATGGAATAGAATTCATTTGAGTGAATTTATAACCTGTAATGCTCGGTAATAGAATTGCGAATGATATCAGCATGCAGAAGAACTTGCTCTTGTTTTGAATTTTTGGTAACAGCATCTTCTTGAAAAATGAGAATACAATAATACATGCAACGAAATATATCAAAAACTCTTTATAGTTGAAATCTTCATCAACTTTAATGTAGACCTTAAGTATCTTTGCTAAGTAATCAGCAAAACTCAAAGGGTCTCTTGCATTTTCTGGAGTCAACGTGTACTGATAAAATGCAGATTTTGACCATCTAAAACCTTCCGCTTCTGGTGGTGGGAATATCAACACATGCGGAATGGTAGTAAGACCCATTTCTTCAATTAGCTTTTTATTATGACTCACGTCAACCGAGAAGAATAGCGCCTTAGCATTAGGAGCTTGTTGTAAAATAGCAAGCGATACTTTATGTATAACACTTTCAAAATCATCACATACATCACATACAACACCTTGAGAGTTAGTCTTGGACGTCGTTATGAAAACAACATTAAAGTAATCCTTGATTCCGTTGCTTAGCTCGTTGTAATTCTCATCAGTAACCCTAATGACACCGTTATCGTCTCGCAAAGATAGTAATTTTTCACCGTCTATAAATTTTCCCTTGCAATGTTGAAAGTATATGAAGGACCACAAAAACAACACTTGAAGCAGGTTCATTTCGATGCCAAATACGAAACAATTGATCACTTGCTTTCCTGCTGCTGTTTTTTTTGTACTTTGTTCGTGAGTTTTATCAGATTATTTATGCTTGACAGCTTCTATGGGAGCGAACCATCCGCGGCATCGTTGACGCTCGTCTCGATATTGATTAAAGCTTAACTATTAACATAAAAACATTCGCAAAAGAAGAGTTGACACATCTGATGAGTACTCTGCTGCAATTATTAGCTAATTACTACAAGTCTGTTGTTGAAAGTGAACATATTTATTATGATAGTGTGAATCTATATACCTCTCCTTCTAAGGGCTCGTCTACTGGTTCTTCTGAGGCATCTTCAAGGGTCGTTGAAGAAATGCTTCTTTTGCAAAGACAAGTGAGTCAATTAACCGCTGATATACAGATGGTGCATCGGGAAAATGACAGGCTGAAGGACGTACAAAAAACTCAAAGAGCGTTGATGGAATCCAAGCTGAATAACTCCAAGAAAATCATCGAGAAACTGAAGAAGGAGAAAGATCGTGATCCGAATAATCTCAAAAGCTCTTCAAACACACCGCCACCTGTTCAATTGAAGAAACGAGAGCAGCTTAATTTTCATTTGCTCTCTCCATTGAATGCTAGGAAGTTGGAGGGCGCTGCTAAACAAGATGCTATTGGCGATGTCCCTACAAGCGCGAAAAGATCAACGAGATTACGTCAAGTTTTGAATAGCGGGCACCAGACGTTGTTTGATGATGATGAAACTACTGAAAACCTTAGCGGAGAGCGTACGGATGATGTTGTTTTCATCAATTCCCTCAAGTATAGAGATAAACTAGCGAAGATTATACTACCTTCCGAGGGGCTTTCCGATAATGAGGCGTCTCAGGAGGGGACATCGACAGCTACTACGCTAAATAGAGACCAAGGCGGTCAAAAAAAACGTAAGTTAGCTCGTAAACGCATACAAACAGTGCATACCGATAATGAAGAGTAAATATTTGCGCGCATAGGCATGGGGATAGTGGTCACCAACAGCTACGTAACGTGTATAAATAAATAAATACATAACATACGAAAAATTTGAATCTTGTTTGAGAACGCCTGCATTCTGTTTAGTATGTATGACTTGCCAAAATTATAGCTTGGATTTGAGACCATTTAATCTGTACTTTATATCCTTCAATTGTTTTGTTTCAGGTTCCCAATTTTCAAACTCTTTGAATAGTTTTTGGATTTCCTCTTCATCCAGATGTCGACTTGTTTCGTAAATCAATCCTCTCATACACCACGGCAGATGATATGGATTGGCTCCCAACTGTTCTAATTTGAATGGTTTGAATTCTACAGGAACTTCTGAAGGTACATCTGAGGTTTCCAAAGCAAATTTAAGGCCTAATTCGTACACCGCTGCCTCATTATAAACCGTAGAATGTCCGCCTCCTGTTAATGTACCGGCAAGGGACGCACTAACTTCTTTAATTATTCCATGATCATCGTATCCCAGATCTAGTAATGTTCCAGCAATATTAACAAGGCGCATGATGAATGCGGGAGTTCTGGATCCTTTATCGATGAATGTTGCTCTGAATATGTTGGGGTGATGTGCAAATAGACATATCGAAGAGTAAAGAGGTACTAATTGATCATTTATGGATCCCACAAATGTAATTTTTACGCCGCTCCCTATAATAATTCGAATACTTCGTATCAGTTGCCTAGATAACGAAGAGTCGAAATTTTGAAATTGAAATAATTCTCTCAATGATTCTTTCTCTATTGTTTGATATGCACGCACAAACAGTGTTTGATCCGCACCATAAAATGGTCCATTATTGATGCCTGCCATTGCCAAAATGGAAATAATCTTTTTGGAGGTAGAAAATGGGATATCATCTTCATTGAAAAATCGGGTGTTGTCCAAGTTTATAAGACCAATATCGATTAAGCGGGCCAATAATAATATTGTGACAGGACAACCCTGAGAGTGTGCTACAAAATAAATAAAATCAGCTTGATTTATTTCTTTTGCCCAATTTTTCATAACTTCAAAAAAAAAGTCCACACGTTCTAGCACTTCGCCTTCTCTCTCTAAGGCAATTTTACTAATCTCAACGGTCCGTTTGTACTTCTGAAAATACTTCAATACCACATCTTCTGCTTCTGATATAAACTTGATGGAAGTTCCTGTAGGCTCACCGATGAATGGTCTTATCATTTTCGTAGGAAAAAAACCATGTACGCCTACTATTAACACTTTTATGGGTTTGCTTTCACCGTGGGATAGTTCCTGTAAATTAGCCTGAGGTCCTTTCTGATATAAACACTTTTCTCCCATATATTGACCTGACAGAAGGTGCCAGCGATGTGCCAATTTATTTATTGATGAGGATATGAAGTTGAAAGCTGTTTGATGCGGCAAAATTTCAAAACTGGGAACAACTATATTTGGACTTTGTTTATCTGCATTTGGTAAAGTCGCATCATTAAGAAGCTCTGTACCTGATTTGCTCTTAAACAAGATCGCATCAGATGAGGAATATGGAATTATTGTGTTCGTTAATAAATTAGTGCTTCTAGAAGATGAAACAACCTGCTCCACATCATTCCCTTCAGTTTGTTCACTAACGACTGAACTTCTGTTCCAAAAAAACCACCCTTTCTTAGTATCATCATCCTTTGCATTTGAGAGTCCTTGCTCATCTTGAATCACATTATCTCGTTTTTGTGATGGTGCATTTCCAGGTGCCTCATTAATTCCAGTTTTTTGATTTGGCACAATCAGCGAGCTCACCGAAACCTTACTTCCAACGGATTTATTACTTCTCTCAACCGTACTTGTATCCTTGGTATCGCCGTTGGGATGCATTTTAGACTCTGACTGCGCCGTTGCATCCGCTGCCGCTTTATCGTTCCCCCATACAGACCATGCCCTGGCGGACTTCTGTGAAGTATTTACAGGATCTTTCGTAGCCACAACTTGGGTATCCGGATTATTCTCTGATCGAAGCGATTTATTACTGGTTCGGGAAGAAGGAGATGGAGAAACCATAGCCTTGCTGGGATTAGTTTGACTTGATCGTTGACTTCTAAAGGAACCTTCAGATTACAGCTCTGGCTCTATGAATTCTCAAAAAGAGCTAAAATAGTAGCTTTAAATGTACTTTACTTACGTAGGAGAGAGCTACTGTCATGCTTCATGCTCAGTAGAAAGTTTCAAAAAATCGCCCGCCTCCCTTCGTTCTCGGAGTTGCCATGGCCATAAGATTCACGAGGCACTACAAGAAACTTAAATGAAGTCGAATGATTAACAGCAGATAAAAGTGTGATTGGGCAAGTTAAATATGGCGGTAGAACTGAAAAGAAAACAGCCTGAAATTTCGGACTTCTTTGCGACTAATTCAAAGAGGTTCAAATCGGCTAACAAAGCTTCAACTATTACCATTACAAACAGTGCGATTGACGCGTCTGATGAGATTCGCAATACTGGCAAGTCGACTACAAAAACGACAAATGCCGTGGTAAGCACTAACTTATCTCAAGAATTATCGAAAGTTATATTTACAAAAGAAAAGTTCCAAGAATCCCTTAGTACATTGCTTACTGATTTGTTAAGTCTTGAAATAGAGACAATGGAAACATCATGGTTTAAGCATTTGCAAAATGAGTTTAGGAAACCGTATTTCGTCAAACTGAAACAATTCGTTACTAAAGAACAAAGAGGGCACGATGTTTTCCCTCCATCAAACGATATTTATTCATGGACAAAACTAACTCCGTTTGACCAAGTGAAAGTCGTGATTATTGGACAGGATCCATACCACAACCATAATCAGGCCCATGGATTAGCATTTAGTGTCAAACCTCCAACCTCAGCACCTCCCTCTTTAAAAAATATTTATAAAGAATTAAAACAAAACTATCCGGATTTCGAGATTGATAATAAAGTAGGTAATTTGACGCCGTGGGCTCTACAAGGAGTGTTGCTCTTGAATACGGCGCTCACCGTTAGAGCTCACAGCGCTAATTCTCACTCTAAACAAGGCTGGGAAGTTTTTACCAGGAAAGTTGTAGAGATTTTGATAAAAGACAGAGAAAAAGACGGCAAAAGTTTGGTGTTTCTTTTATGGGGGAACAATGCAATCAAACTGGTGGATTCATTACTCAACGTATCCTCTTTGAGTCATATGCCAAACTTGAAAGTGCTCAAATCTGTACATCCATCCCCTTTAAGTGCTAGTAGGGGATTCTTTGGTAATAATCATTTTAAGCAAATAAATGATTGGTTGTACAGCGAAAGACACGAAAAAATGATTGACTGGAGTGTAGTTCCAGGTTCTCATTTAACGGAGGTAGTGCAATCCAACCAACAACTGACAGATATAGATAAATAAGTAAAATAGGCGGCAAGTAATACCGCTTGTATTTCTGATGCATTAAGCTTCTGTATAGCATGTTTTTCCAACTCGTGCAGCATGATATTATGGCGCGTATGAAATAAAAGTATCGCCATATTTAAATATCTACTTTGAAGAGTTGGCGTTTTGAATTAGCATTGGTGATAATTTAGTCTTCCGTGGACCAGCTTCCTATAATATTAGTTAGTTAGGATGATTAGTTTTCAAGAAGCTCATTCGGAAGGGGATTCGTCCACATTTTCATCTCCGAAAGCCAGTTCAGTCAAGAGCTTTTCAACGGATTTTAGTGATTTCGTGCCCAAGTTGAATAGCCAAGATGAAGCACACTATGGTAATAAGAATAAGCATACCTGTGCTAAGAAAAAAGCAGCTTACTCGACTAGTTTGCAAGGCTTACTTGAAGAAGCTAATAGATACCATCCACAATATGAATATGCTTTGCCTCGGGGATTCTTAAGAGAGAGAAGTAAAAAGAAAGAGACAATAGACAAACTTGAGGCTGAGTTAGAGGTTGAGATTAAATCTGATGTAAAGTCCACCACAAAGAAATCTACTAAAAAGGGCTCACATCGATCGAAAAAGGCCATCAGAGAAGACATGTCAACTCTAATAAACGATACCATTAGTTCCGATGCTACTAATCCTTCAATTGGCACTCATGAAGCTCTTGAGGGTATCAATGGTAGAAAACTCAAGACCAGTAAGGGCAGGAGTTCTCAAAATAGAACGAAAGCCAAAAATGTTACCGATGGTGGCGCGGTTCAGCTGCCAATCATTAGGAAAAAGGGAATACGGAAGAACAAAAGGAGCAATCCTAAGAGTATACGAGAGACGGATGTGGCCAAACTCGCTAATATGGCTGATAAAAATAGCAACATTACCCCTGACAAGGGAATGGAGACTACGTTCGTTCATTGGAAGAGAAGCCCACTTGATTTGCAATACGATATGTTCGACCTGGAATATTTAGGAAGCTACTGTGAATTTAATGGTTCCCCGGTAGCGTCGACGGTTTTAACGTCCAAACGTGATGGGAAAGATGAGAGAGCTCTAACTGTAGTATTGCAGTCTTTGTTGTTTCATAACTACCAAGAAGAGTACCAGGTTGATTTTACAAAAGAATTGCACAAATACAATCCAATGAGTGAAATAGGTAAACTTATTGAGTATACTGCTTTGATCTACCTTCCAGAACCACATGCATATAACGTGAAGAAAACGATCATACCAATACTGAATGAGGCATTCAATAGTAGGAACTCACTATTGTTTGCCGAGACAGTTGAAAAATACAATGATATAATTAGAGGCGTACCGCGAAACGAAGTTTTAAAACATTTGGCAGCGGTGAAAACAATACCTCGTTTATTTATACATGATCTTTTGCACATTGTCTATACAAGGAGCATACATCCCAACTCTAACAAATTAAAAAAATATGAAGCATTCAGCAACTACGTTTATGGTGAATTACTGCCCAATTTTCTATCAGAAGTTTATGCTCAATGTGAAATGAAAAAAGACCATATATTCATGGATCTAGGCTCAGGTGTGGGCAACTGTGTAGTTCAAGCTGCTTTAGAGTACGGTTGTAAATTAAGTTTCGGATGTGAAATTATGCCCAATGCAAGTGAACTCACAGAAATGCAGTATCAGGAATTAACGCAACGTTGTAAATTGTTTGGTTTAAAGTTATGTCCAGTCGAGTTTTCTCTGAGAAAAAGTTTCCTTGGTAACAGTCGCGTTAGTGAAACGATTCCTCAATGCGATGTAATACTGATAAACAATTTCTTGTTTGACAACAGAATGAATCAGGAAGTCGAAAAGCTCATACAAAATGCCAAACCAGGATGTAAAATCATTACATTAAAAAATTTAAGACCTTGTGGTTACACAATCAACTTCTTTAACCTTGAAAGTATTTTGAATAGGTTAAACGTTAAGAGATATGACCTAAAAGAGGATAGTGTTTCCTGGACTCATAGTGGTGGTGAATATTATATATCCACTGTTTTATCCGATGTTGATGAATCGCTATTCAATCCTACTGATAGGCAAAGGAATACAAGTAGACCAAAACGCTACACCCGCTGATAGATAGCAATTCCAGGTATATATAGTATGTATGTATTATTTGATTTATGGAATAAGTAAGACAAAAAAATTTGAAAACAAACTTGAATAAATATCACATAATAACATACGATAGTTGTGAATATTTATCATTTCTTCTTAGACGTATCTTTAAAATACTTGCTACATTTCCTTCATTAATGCTTTAAAGCTTCTTGTTGAGCATTGAGCAAGGTAAAAAGTGGGGCATCCAATTTCTCCCTACCTTTCAAGAAATCCAATTCCATGACAAAAGCATATTCCAGAACGTTAGCTCCCACTTGCTTGATCAAATCACCGGCAGCAGACGCTGAACCGCCTGTGGCGATGATATCATCGATAATGATAACATTTGAATTTGCAGCAATAGCCTCCTTTTGCATTTCAAAAACATCCGTACCGTATTCTTTTTGGTAAACGGCTCTCACCAACTCGCCAGGTAACTTACCGCCCTTTCTCACTGGAACGAAACCAACACCCAAGGCTAGTGCTATGGAAGGACCAAATAAAAACCCTCTTGATTCCAACCCAACGATATAGTCGATCTTACTATCTGGAAAAGTTTCCTCCAGGTGCATCTTGAAAGCATCAACTAATTTTTGGAACAACTTCGGACATCTAAAAATTGGTAGGAAATCTTCGAATAAAATACCCTTTCCAGGAAAATTTGGGTATTGGTGAAGAGCTGCTTTCAATTCTTGGGCATATGCTTGCACTGACATGATCGATAGAATCGGAAATACTTGTTATTTATCAATTGTAACCTTGGCTAACGAGACTCTTTGTTTGTTTTGTTCAATAGCAACAGAATTTTTACTTTTCTCGCTCTTGGCTCATTCCATTACACCACCCACCAAAGCGAGTTGAAAGCAGCGAGAGTTTTACAAAGGTTCGTCATCAACATACTGGGCATGAGTGGTCGATGTCTTACGCTAGATCTGTAAAGTACATCACAGGACGAAATGATGCCGCTTTGCCACACTACTTTGTCGAGTTGACTGGGAAAACTTTGTTTACGTTTGAGGTTCTCAATTCTATGTGCTTGTTGGATCATTTTGACCATCTTCTCTTCTTTCTCGAAAGCAAAATGTGCACTTCAGCGCTCCCTATCCCCCCATTTGATATTATTCTGGTCCTAATGACATTGGTAACAGTTTCGGATCATTATAAAGCACAATTATTGAGGAATAATGACCCTTATAACGTTTCTAGGGAATCACTGAGCAAAAGAGCATTGAAGGTCCTTCGATTTTATCTACAGGAATTGAAGGATTTTGATCTTTCAAAACATAATCGTTATGATCTTGAGTTATTGAGGTGTCAATTTTTCCTTACTATAGATTATTTATCGTCCAGAAAAGCACATGGAACTCATGAGAGATGGAAGCGGCGCAAGAACGAAACAGGAGTAGTATACAGTTTTCATGTGGTGGACATTGAAATTTCAGATCTGAAAGATAGGTTTTACAACCCCTATAGATCATATATTAGCTGCTTGGAGCAGAAGCGTTCGATTTTCGGCAATGACTTAATTAATTTCAAGTTGAATCATCCAGGCGAATTTATCAATATGGTATTATGGACGTTGTCTAATTCACTTCAGGAAGATTGCATTCTATACGTTTCTAGTCATGACGTTTGGATGCCTTTATTAGAATTAATAGTTGATCTATTTGAATTAAGACAAGATTATTTTATTGAAAATGAAATAAATAAAGATGTCAGCAAATCTGTTTTTGTTCAACGACTTTCTGAGAGCCCTCTGTCCAATTTTTTCAAATCGATAGATTCTATACAATTTGTAAATCGATTTTGTGAGTATATTTTCCTTAAATGTGACTACCCCTTAGACGACCAAGCGCATGATACTTATATTCATCCAGTTTATCGTGGTGAAAACACTTTCTTGGAGACTTATATTCCGAGAACCAAATACAGCAAATCCTACAAATACAAGAAATCCTTTTTTCTACGACGAAAGATTATCGGTGCATGTTTTAGACTTTTATCTGAGGTTCCTGGCGCACATAAGTTGATTTCCCCGAGAATGGTGGCTGACGACATTATTAATGGCCTATCTACAACCTTAGCAAAGTTTAATGATATTGAGCAGTTTGAAGCATTTTTTTTCACTGAAGATTTCTCGCAAGTATTATATTTCATGCCTTTGATTGCTGAAGATACCCTGACTCAAGTATACCGTAACGTTTATCGATCTCGGCAAAATAAGTTTCAAATACCGGCACTGTGTTTAGTCGAAAAATTGAGTGACGTGGATGCTTTTCTTAACGAGTGCATATCGTTATTTGATGAAGGGTTTTTTATTCCTTGGAGGAGCAGTTCTAACGATGAGCCTATAAATGGAATTATGAAAGCAGATATTTGCCTATTGGTATTGATTCGGTACCTGATTTACTTGGTGGGTATAGATGCTGTATCTTCATCCCCAAATTTTGAAAAACTTGTACTTGCCATTTCAACAAACGACGTTCAAAGGAAAGATATGGCTACAAAATGCGGCTTGACTTCAACGATGCCTGAATTTCGGTCAGCCATATCGATAATGTTAAATATATAAGAATCATTATAATTAGAAATTTTCCCCCCCGGATGACTGAGGCTCTACTTATTCGGTGACTTTCACCCTTGTGTGCACCAGTGTCTCCAACATTTTTTTAACAGCCAGCACATGCCATGGTATATGTGCCGTCTCTCCATTAGAGACACCAAACCAAGAACTTAGCGCGCCTAAATTTCTGAATTCTTCTAATATTGTCTCCAAGAGTTTTGTGCTGTCTGAATGAGGACAATTGAGAAGGTGCACTTCAAGTTTATCTAGTATTGCGTCGCCAGCACATTTTTTGAACTTGATTAATGCTCCGCTCTTTATTGCGCATCTATGTTGGGAATTTGTTAAAGGAAAAGGATTTTGGAAAATGACTCCGTGAACGTCTTGATCAACATCTCTGATTTCATAATCATCTAATTGCTCTGGATCAATCTCCTTAGATAGACTTTTGTCGCGATAGAGTGGCTTGAAGGTCGGATAAATTCTGTCCTCATCGAAAAATGAAATCTTAGTGTTATCATCCACACATACAACTGCTAAGTGAATGGTCCTACCGGATAATCGTCTCCAATTCATTAGCTCGTCATCTGGTAAAACACCACATAATCTGGTTAATATCAAGCATATCTTACCGTATTTTTTAGTCGATAAAGAGAGTGCCAACGCCCAAATTTCATTGCATGCTTCATCAAATTTGGCTTTAGTAGTTCCTACATACCAGCTTTTGATCATATTCTCGTTACCATGACTGTCTGATAAAGCAGCAAATACCCATTCTTTATCTACACTTCGTGCGTATGCCAGATGGATGAACGCATCATATTGTATAGCCGGCGACCCAATATTTTGTTGCAGGGTTCTGAAAGTTACTTTTTCAGGAAGTTTATGTGCAATGGAAGTAAACTTTATAGCCTTTGGGGGTAAAACATTGTAGATACTAACACATAAGTTACTGTATGCATCTGTTGATGTCAGGGGACTTCTAATAAAATCCATCAATACTATTTTTAAGAATATTTGCGCGTTAGGTATTTTCGACGTAACCTCCTTACGGATTATGTCAAACTTCGTAACCTTTGTCACGACTTCCTCCAGTTTGCGGTTATCTATCGGCAATATTATCATTACCGGTACATCTTTACCTGCATTCTTGTTTGTAGAACAATAAGTTACTATCTGAGCGGCAAGAAGCAGAAGTTTTCCCTTTTCAAAGTCCTTTAAACAAATCAATCCTTGAGTATCCTCATTTGTTAACTTCAGGAGTTCACAAAATCCAAATTCATAGCTAATATACGTTTGGCATAAAGTAGAGACAAATGACGAACAGTCGGTGCAAAAGGATGTTGTCAAAAGCAAAAATCTAAAATTTTTAATCACTTTAGGTGGTTTGGCATTCAGATATTTAGTGAAGGCCTGTGAGTCAGCATTGAGTGTGATAACCTCATGATGTTTTTTTACGTACACGGATGGCTGTTTTATGGCGTAAAACTTGCTGATCAGATCGCCACCATTTACCCTCGCAAATTCGGTAAACAGTTCTTGCAGTGTTTCTGAAATTGACCCTTTTCCACAACTCTTGAGCCCTGTATTGGATATCTGTCGTTTACCAAAACAGTCAAACATTTCGTAGTCAAAAACAATCTGTTCCGCCAAAAGAGACAAAATGTCTTGGTCTCTTTCGGATATCGTAACCGTTGGATTGGCACATGAAAAAATGTTAGGTATTGAGGATAAAGGCATGTGTCTCAATAAGAATGGCAGACTACTAGAGTTTTCTGGGATTAAAGACGCTCCTGCTGGGGTTAACTCAGGAATATCGGTCTCTCCTTCAGGTAAGTTAGAAGAAATTGGACCATTTATAGGATGGACCTTATTCAGAAATGTAAGCTGCTCTAAAGGTAAACCCTGTTTTGTCAAAGCAACATCCGCGTTGATATTTTCGTTTGACGATGGTAATAAAGTTTCATTCTGATTTAATTCATTTTGAGAATTTTTCCATATCGCATTGGAGGGCTCTCTCATTACTTCACCGCTGACTGATATGTTCCCGACTATCATATCACTTTTATTAAGCCCTAGAGGAACAGAATCTGGGACATTTTGAAAAGATGGGTAACTACTGTATTGCGGATCATGTATATTACCGTCCGTTGAAGGTAATTCCTGTCTAATATTCAAGTCATCAAAATCATTACTGGAATCACTATCCTCGTCAGAGCTTGAGATATCTGCCGTTGATATGTCAAACTTCAAAGCTTCTTCGTGCTGAGATGGGCTGAATGAAAATTTTCCTCCGTTCTTATATTTATTGTCGACATTATTTTCAATGATTGGATTGAAATTTAATGGTGCAAATACACTTTTTCGTCTATCCCTTGGGGTTTCAATCGGAAGCGGAGCACCAGGATCTGTATATAACGGACTATTCGATAAGGTCATTTCTTCCATTGGAATATCTAAATATTTTCGTTTCATATTCGACCTTTTCGATGTTGATGCGCTCATTAGATTAGTACCATCATCCAGAAAATACATGTCATTTTCTGCGTTGATATGTCTGTTACCGTCTTCGTCATCAGACATACCAAACATATCTTCTGTAATCTCATCCGAACCGTTTTTCTCTGGTGTCATACTTTTGGATTTGTTTCCGCCGCCAGAGGAATTGTTGCTCTCTCCAAATAAATCCTCTTCTTCTTCATCATCATCTCCAAATAGCTCCTTTTCGACTACAGAATCACTTATTCCTTCGTCCGTATTAGTACTACTTACAGGTCGATTAGGGGTTGTGTTATTTGAGGTCGAGTTAGGTTCCTTGAGTACGCGCTTGAGGTTCGGTGCAATATCCGACTTTAGGGGACTTAGCTCTAAATCATTCATGAGTGCCCTTCTATCGATGAAGTCGTTTTCATTAATATTTGGTGTCGTTAAATATACTCCGGTGCCAAAGTGCTCAGTGGATCCGTAAAGAGGTTTATCGAAGCTGGAATATGTTGGGGATAAATCACGCGGACTTCCTTTCAAATTGGGATGCTCGTTAATCGATGGAATAGAGTTGCTTGTTGCGCTCCCAGTCGCATTTTTGTAATAATGCTGAAACTGCTCTGTGTAGCCGCCTCCCGAGCTCAATGCATTTGTACCAAGAGTAGTACCCATTGCTCCTCCTGAGCTGCTTGGAGTACGATATGCAGATGTTTGTTTCAATTGGATGAAATCTTCGATAATGTCGAATGCATCGTTCAACTTTTGGCATGATAGATTACTTGCCTTTCGATCGTCCGCATCCAGCGCGGGTTGTGCAAAGCAAAGATCAAGGGGCCATACAATAGTTCTAATGTCAGTAGGAGGATCCATGTATGAGGCAATAGATGGAGTGTGTCCATTAAGATGACCTAAATGTGGAATCAGTTTAACCCATTGTAGATCTTTTTTATCCAACAGCTTGATCCCATGTGAGACATAAAGTGTCATTAAAAGTATTTCCGCGTTTTTGGGCGGTTGCGTTAAGCATTTCTGTTTGGTACTCGAGGACAAGTACATTCTTATACCGGAAGGTGCAAGGTAAAGAGCATGGCGTCGCAGAAAGGCTTCATCAATATGATCCACAGTAAGTGGTATTAATCCTAGGCATTTTGTGGAAATTGTTACAGCTAGATCACCATTTTCAAATAGATGAGGCTCTAATTGCAGGATTTGCTTTTTCTTGGTATTTTCCAACGATATGCATGCATTTCCATATGGAATCAACCGATTGTTCGACTTTGCCGCCAGATTTATGTATATCATCCTTCTAAGCGCTTTCAAAAATAAGGCATAATGGGGTGGGAGGTTTGGTTTTGAGTAATCCGCTGTGAAATGACCACTTTTATTTGGCGTTATGATATCGTTCGCATTGCCACTGGACTTAGGAGGTGTGGGGAGTTGTGCATCATTGAGACTGAAACACCACAGCTCCCTGGACAGTAAAGCTACCAGGTTTTTTGGATTCTGTTTCCTTAATAATAGCTCCATTTGAATTGACCACTGGTCATCCTGTTTCTTCGGCACATACTGATGATAGTTGATCTTCTCCACCTTTTCAACTCTGTAAAAGCTAGATAAAAGGTCTTCTAACCTATATACGGATGAATCTGTAACCATCTGTGTACTCCTTCCGTTTCAATGAGAGAATATTTTAGAATATGTTATCAATACACTACCTTGTTTTGAAGTACTTATGCGGGATCATTATTCATGTATTTCATCAAAGCATTCCTTGTTCAGAATGTTTGGGTTTTTATTGCATATAAGAGTGAACAATGATGAATAAGAGTACTACATTGCTAAATATTGTTCATTTGTCCGCATACTTAGTAAAAACTATTCTATATTATGCCTATAAAAAGGCTCAGTGGTGCATTTATACATCTCTTGCCCAAAAAGACGTTCTTAAAATGGTGCGGTGTGCTAAGGAAGGCTGGTACTGATCTCTAAAATGGTATCTGAAATGAATCAGAGAGTGATCTCCAATAGCGGTTCATGTTCCGTATCAGTTACATTTGTTACTAGAAAGTCACACGTTGATTAACTCTGCAATAACCGAGTCCAAAGAGGAAGGTTTGACCAAGGACGAGTATCTTTCATAAACGTCACCTTTCTTATCAACTAAAAACTTTTCAAAGTTCCATTTAATTCCTTTGAAACCAAGCAATCCTGACTTCTGTGATTTCAGATATTCGTATACAGGGTCAGCTTCACTGCCATTAACTTCAACTTTTTTCAAGACGGGGAAAGTAACACCATAATTCAACTGACAGAATTGACCAATTTCCTCATCAGTACCAGGTTCTTGATGACCAAATTGATTACACGGAAATCCAATAATGATAAAATCTCGGTCTTTATACTTTTTAAACAGTTCTTCTAACTCCTCATACTGGGGAGTAAATCCGCACTTGGAGGCCACATTGACAATCAGCACTACTTTACCTTCTAATTGGGTAAACGGAAACGACTGTCCTTTATTATCTTTTGGCGTTAACTCGTAAAATTGTGACATTTTTAAAGTTTTTCTTCTTGTTGCCTTCCAAGATTGCTGCTTACCCCATGTTGTTTATGATTGGTTATTTTCTATTTTGTTCCGATGCCATCATCACCGCGGAGTAAATCAAACATTTCAGCACTTTCTTTGACAAAGTTCATTCATTGCAGCATATATATATGTATTTCTATATATATATTCTTCAGCACACTTTGGTGTTGAAATTCAAGCAAACAATATCAAAACCAATCGTTGGGTTGATATAAGTGCTAGATTTTTGACGCATTTGCGAAGTTGAAGTTAAGATAAAGCATATTCAGCGAAGAATTCACTTACTTGAGGAATCGCTAATATTATGTATTGGAGCAAATCCAATAAAAATACCCAGGGGATTGAATAAGATTACAGCCGTTAAAACAAGATGACTGCCTTCAAAATCATTTAGCGGCCCCAGCCTTATTGTTTCGATTAGAAGATATTCTGGAGGCGTAATACCTGGTCCGAAAGTACAGTACTCGTAGATACAGTACTTTCAGGTACATGTCGGCTGTCATAATGGGGCCATGAAGAAAATTTGCATTGTAGGAAACACGAAGCTCTTTATGTGAGTGGTTTACAAGATCAAAGCCATAAGTTATCAATTTGAAAGTAATGATACCAAACGGAGCACATTTTAATGTGGTTCTTCGAACGAGTGATGGCACATTTGTGCAGCATATCCATAATCTTGCTTGATTCTGTTATATAATGGTGTTTGATCACGCGAATCCTTATGATTCGTTTCTTGATCTCCTTCCACGGAACCTTCTTTTATGCGCTTTTCCTTATTTGGTCAATCAATCTCTGCAACAAATTCACAAAACACTTCATCAATAAATGAAAACAAAAAAGGAATGATCATCTTGCGCACAAAGTACCAGCTCTGATTGACGTTACTTTGCATAGTGGTGAATACATAGATTCTGCGGTTGTTTGCGGCTGCAAGATTACTACGAAATGAAAACGTGGGGAAATCCTACAATCGATGGTATCGTTTTGTTTGATGACATACAATGTTTAGGTATCGGTGATTTGTTTAGATACAAGATAGTTGTTGATAAGGAAAAGTTGGAGGAGGATGCTATTTGTGTATCTGAATTGTTCGTAAGGGTAAAGAATAAAGAAAGTCCCTTGCTGAGACCAGTTTACCTCACAGGTCCGTATTCATGTTACGTCGATGTCCGACCCTTTAATTATGATGAAAATAAAAAGTTTGATGAACACGAGAAGATTCAGTTCACTAGCGATTTGAAGCCAGATGAACATTTTAAGGCAAAATTATTGTTGAATGAAAATTCGAAAATGGAAGATGGAAGATACTCTTGGACGATCGACGTAATATCACAAGTTAGCGTTAGTGCCCTTCCTAAAGTGGATTATGAGATCAAAATAGGTACTACAAAAGAAGCAACGAAACACCTCAAGAACACTACTCGTACAATTAAAGGTATCGTAATTGAGCAATGGGATACCAAAAAATTATGGAATTTCCAGCCGAAGTTTCCTCAAAAACCGGTGCATTTAGTCATTTTGACCCACGGTATATTTTCGAATATTGGATGTGACATGCTATACATGAAAGATCAAATCGAAAAAATGACTTTCCCTATGGAGGAAGAAATCAATCCAAATGTCATTGTTAGGGGGTGCATGGATAATATGGGTAAATCTACTCGTGGTATTCGGTCTTTAGGCACCAGGGTAGCAAAATATGTTATTGCCACTCTAGATGAATTGAATGAAAAATACAAGGTGGATAAAATATCATTCATTGGACATTCTCTCGGAGGTCCAGTGCAGGCTATGGCTTTGCATTACATAGCTGTCAAGAGACCAGAAATTTTTGACCCGAAGACAGGTGTGAAACCAATGAATTTCATTGCCTTTGCAAGCCCTTTTATTGGCGTCGTGGGCGATTTTCCAAGATACGTCTCGCTGGCTCTGGATGTGGGTGCACTAGGACTTACAGGTAGGGATCTCACACTTAAGTACACCCCTCTAACTTCAAGAGATGGCCTTGTGTCAGATAAAGACGACACACCTGCACCTAAGTTGATTTTAGAAGCCATTCCTCAATCTCCAGCACTAGAGATATTGCAAAGAATAGTTCATAGGACACTTTACGCCAATGTGCTTCATGATGGAATTGTTCCTTTGAGAACAGCAGCTTTGCTTTATCTAGATTGGAGCAGTTTGGCAAAAGTGAGTGAAATTCGGAAGAAGAAGTCAAACGCCCTATCAAACGAATCTGCCACAGCAAGGGAACTGCTTAAATCGTCACCCTCTTCATCGCCCTCTGTGGAACCTTCTACAAAGGAAAAAGGAAAGGACAACGAGTCCACGACTGGTGAAATCCCAGTTGAAAATATGGATAAAAGGGCAGCGATGCAATGGATCATTCCGCAAGGCTTTAACAAAGGGAAAAAATATGGTAAGTACACAAGAACGCAAACTATGGATATGGATTCAGACTCATCAGAAAGTGACAATGGCAACTATTCAAAGACACAGAATAATGAGGAACAAAAGTTCGTTCCACCACCCGAAGCATCCACTGTGCTAGCTGCGATTTCAGTCATCACTTCTTCTATACCCACTCAAGAATATATAAGAGATCCCAGCGTGAGAACTGATGCGATCGTGCACGATAAACTGTATAACCCAAGTGAATTACCAGCCCCACATTACACGGATAGACCGTTCATAAAAAAAGTGATATATCCTAATGAAACAACCAATAGAGACCAAGAACGCATTGCTAGAGCATGGCAAGAGACAATGACTTGGAGGAAAGTGTTAGTTGATTTGAAACCAGATTCACACAACAACATTTGTGTCCGTAGAAGGTTTACCAACTTATTTGGAAATGTTGCAGTTAGTAATATGGTTGAAACCCACTTTGGTCCTGAGGCCTGTCGGCAATACGCGACTCTATAGTTGCGAAATTAGAAGATTTGATAGGTGGCAGCTTTTTCGTTACCTATCGGATAGTCCGTACTCTAATGATATTGCATTTTATTACATTTCTCTATATTTTTTATGTACTATAACGTTTGATTTTTATTGCTAACTAGAGTGATGGCTTCCGGTACTATGTCTACTCGTCACTTGGATCCAAAGGATCTATTTTGATTACTTTGTCAGGATTCAGCAATCTTTTTGGATCCAAAGCCATTTTTATTTTCCTCATCATATCTATAGCATCTTTGCCTAATTCTTTTTCTAAGAACTTTCTCTTCCCAGTACCTATACCATGTTCACCCGAGCATGTCCCTTCGTTTCGGAGTGCTATATCGTTAATGAGTTCAACCGCTTCTTTACATAATGTATATTGATCGGGTTTGTAAAAAATATCGAAATGAAAGTTACCGTCCCCGACATGCCCCAAAATCATATAGTGGAGTGGATAATTCTTCATCAAAGTGCTCGCTTCTTCTAGCGTTTTGGCTAATTTTGATAATGGTACAGCAAAATCAGTAACCCACATTTTAGCATTTTCATCAATTTCATTATAACCGTATTCCAACATCATATATAAGGCGTTTTTTCTTGCCTGAAACAACTCTTCAGCTTCCTCTTGATTACGAGCCACTTCAAATTTTGAACATCTATTCGCTATAGTTGTAGCTTTCACTTCTTTAACGTATTCGTTAACAACAGTTTCGTTTAATCCTGCAACTTTAAAAAATAAGGTAGGCAAATTATCATACGTTCTTGAAATTTGATTACTGTAGTTAACGCATTCCATCATCCGTTCATCTAGCAATTCTACCGCGTTCAATTGTATTCCTTTCTTGAAGAGTGTTGATACTGTCTCCGTACAATCATAAAGGCTTGGAAACTGTGCTACTATCACGGTTTCAAAAGGAGATTTGACTTGAAGCTTCACTGTCACTTCGGTGACGATTGCTAGTGTGCCCTCGCTGCCAACCAAAATTCCAGTTAAATTATAACCTGCGCTGGATTTTCTAGGTCGTTGTTTCGTTTTTACTATCGTACCATCAGCCAACACTGCCTTCACGGAGATAATATTCGCCCCCATTGAGCCAAATCTAGTGGCACCAATGCCAGATGCATTAGTGCTCACCATGCCACAAACATGAGCACCAGGACCACAGTCGCAGCCGAGCATCAAGGACTCTAGTCCAGGCGTTTCGCTTAGATATTCATTCAATTGTTGCCAACCTACTCCTCCCTGCAGAACAGCATCCAAATCGTTGGCATGAACTTTGAGGATTTTATTCATCTTGGAAGTATTAAGAACAATACCATTTCTTGTTGAATATGTATGACCTTCTAATGCTGTACCACCAGAATATGGAACCACAGGGATGTTATATTTGTAGATCAATTTCATTACGGCTGAAACCTCTTCGGTAGAAGTTGCATATACGATAACTTTGGGCTTTTGATGTGGCAAAGGTTTCGTGGGGTTAAACCCATTATCAGTGTGGTGCTCAATTTCTGGAATCGTGGACTTCACATTATTCTCGCCAACTATTTTTATAATATCAGAAATGCAACTCCGCAACTGCTCTTCAGACCCATATGTCGGTGGAAGTAACTGGTTCAAAGGTGTTGTTGATTTAGTGGGAAATACTTGCTTCCTTGTGAGCAAGACATCGCTTTTTGTCGACAGATAATAGCCCGCAAGCGAGCCTACAAATAGTGAGCCCACCAGACTGTATACAGATGTGCGCCTGCTGCCATTTGGTGTTTTATTGGTCTGCACACTGATTCGCCGATTAAATAACAGTTTAAGGACGCAAATTCTTGTCCTCTTGACAGAATTCATTGGTTTCAAATATCATGGAAAAGGACAATTCGAATTGGCCTAAAGTTTCCAACGGACGATCATTAGTTGAAGTGACAAATGAAACTAAGTTTAAGTGTGCATGTTAGCCGGAATCTACATGATATTTAACTTGCCAACTTATCATCTTCACTCCCACTGTGGAGGAAGTACCGGCGTGGATAACAATGAAAAAAGTTGAAAAACTGTGGCTTTACAGGCGCGCTCCGTGCGATTGATTAGATAAAACCTGAGGTGACAAAACAAAAGAAGTGAGTACTTTGAGCGGTTCGAATACTCAAGTTCTGACCTCCGAAAACTAACTCCAAACAAAACTTGCATAAATGAGATTCCTTAGCACTCTTTGCCTGTGCAAGAAAAAAAGTGAAAAATATAAGCCCTGTAGGGGGCTCGAACCCCTAACCTTGTGATTAAGAGTCACACGCGCTACCGATTGCGCCAACAAGGCTTTATTATTTGAATAGCCGATAAATTCTTCAACAGACCCTTGTCGATTGACTAACATCATCCTAATGATTTTTTTGTATCGATTGAGCTCTAGTTTTGATAGGTAGGATAAGCGTTAATAGGCTGTAGACCTATGCAGTCCTTATCCAATGGTAATGAACCTTTGTTGATCTTCCCGTTGTCGTATTAAAACTATAGCTAAAGGCTACTAGATTAATTCTGTAAAAAAAGTATTCTATGTCTCTGTTAGAACTGAGAATCAGTGAAATATAAATGACAGCGTCTACAACGTTACATTTAAGGATGACTTGACGAATAGCAAAATGGTGTGATATGAGCCCTAACAATAATCATTCGATGTGGAAGAGAATCGAATGATATTTACTGCGAGACGATAACAATCAGGACCATCACTACGACCTATGCTGCGCTTATTAATCAGCAAAGTCAACCATAGTACAGATCCTATGGGATCAGATGGTGTGATCATGGCTGCAAAACATGCACCTATGACAGTGCTGGACGATTCAACAGGTACTACTTGTGACGTATAAATACCGACACTTTTATCCGGTGTTTGTTATATTCCATTCACATCTTTTTATATCTTATGTCATAGAATATCAAGGATTAATCTAAGTATTCATAAATATACATACTCCACCTACTAATTACTCATGTCTAATAATCAAACCATCAATAACTCAACGAATGAAAAACTCTTCCAATAGTCTCTTCTGTTTTAAAGCTAGTAAAGATGTAATGACAATGGTTGTTTAACCGTCCTTATATACTGTGTTATTATTATCTTTTATTATGAGGTTTGTTTTCTATGTTGAGGTTTATTTCATATGCGTTCCATGTGAATATCGTGTTATGCGACACGCAAGTGAAGGTCGCGTCATCAAAGCCCATAATTACGTGTAGTGGCGACAGGATATATATGAGCGTCTAAACAAGATAAACAACCATTAAACAACCATTATCACTACATCTCACTTGCTAAGAAAGAGGAGAATATTTATAACTAGTAGTTAAACTACCAAATACCCTTAAGTATTTACTACGACACAGTGAGCATCTGCAAACGATCAGTACTACTAGATAAGGACCGACATACGCCATATAGCCTATACCGCTTATCTAGCTTATTAAACTCGAGCATAAACTTTACAAAAATATATTTTTGTAATTCATCTACTGAATCATTTAATCAATTTTGTATATCATCTATCGAAAACAATAATTAAAGAGAAATTGAAATGTCTACCGACATGGACAATCTGCAGCGAGAGTGCGACAATTGCATAAACGCTTTGATGAGATGACCCAATACCTAAAAGCTTTATTTGGAACAAAGCGAGAAGTCGAGAAGGTAACGTCAAAGGAAATCAGAGACGCTGAAGCCTTAGAGCAAGCTTCTGTAGAGTTCGCTCAACTGGCTCAAGCAGAGTAAAGAACCAAACAAGAACAAGAGCAAATCAAACAGCAAATTAAGGACGAAAAAGGCGAAATCGACGAAATAGAAAGCGCAATATTAAAATTGGACGAATATCATACCAATAAAAATAACCAATTTGAAAATCGTTGGAAGGAAAAGTTGCTAGAGCATGAAAAGTTAAATACGAGGAATACGGCAAAAGACAATTATGAAGGTAATAGACCTTCAGGTGTGTGTCGCATATCACGATATTCTAAATCAATACAGACCTAGCATCACAAGGCGCGTAGGTGACCATCAGCTTTTGTTTCATGATCAAACAGCATGATACCAACATTGATATATGTATATGAAGGTGGCATTTTTTCAACCAACTCCAGTTTTACATTAGATTAGGAAGATCAGCAGCTATTTAGAATATAACTCTGCATTATCGATCCAAGGCACAAAGCGTATCCACAGTGACTGAACCGTGGTTCATTACACAATTGTACCTTGGCCCTAGCTCGTGTATTCCAGTTTGAGTAATCACTATTGTTATGAATAGAAATGACATATAACACGAAAACCGACTAGTATACGTTATAAGAGAAGCCAGGTCGAGACCACCATGATGTATTACTCAACAAGAGTAGATAGGCAGAGTGATGTTCTAGATCAAGTAGATAAACAAGAGTGGTGTTCTAGAACGTGGGCAGAACGTATATAAGAGCGAGTCTCAAGTGCTTTAGAAATAGATCACGATCCAATGATCTAAGTAGAAACACTTATAGTTCGTACAACTATAAAGAGTCACGAGATCATTAAATACCTTATACATAATCGAATACTGTTTAGTTAGAATACTATAACAAAGGTTAGTGCTCATTCCATTCTAGTTCAGATAACATCCTCGCCGATTAGTATCCAGGATTTAACCATAACAATTGAGAATCGCTAGCCGCCGGATCTAAACTAGGTCCTATATTGCTATAGACTGTTCGCTGGTCGTCTAATGACGTCTCTAAAGGTAGAAAATGGTCCTGTTGCCCTTCGATGAACACCAGGTAGTCAAACTGGTTGAGGTTAAAGCTGTTGTCATTGCAACACTTAGATAGTATCTGCTCATCGAGCACACCGATCTCGGTGAGTGACACATTCACCTTAACACCAACCACATCTGTAGTATACCCCACGGTACTATTTAGGCCGGTGTGATTGCGTAGACATTCAAACACCTTCACTAAATTGAGAGACGATATGCTAACTGGTCCTAGATGTCCGGTGACATTAGGGGCTGTATATAGGCTTTGATCTAACTCTCTCTTCTGTGTCTCTTCTACACAGCTGGCCTTGGTTCCTCTGGTTGAGAGCAATATAATAAAGAATATTATCCCACAGTGTGTTAAATTGGCTAGGCCAATTATAGATTTCATTACGAAAGAAGAGTCGTGGACTATACCACAGGAAGAGGCTTTTAACAAACTAAAACAAACATTTGATGAACAAGCCGTTTCTTGTCCCGTTCAAGGATGAGGCTCCTTACCGACTAAAGACGGATTAGTCGAAGGAAGGTGCTGGAGCTGTTGTAGAAAAAGTTCAAGGAAATCGTATAGTCGGAGTCGTAGGCTATTTTTCCAGATCGCTTGAAAAAGCGCAGAAGAACTACCCTGCCGGAGAACTTGAATTACTAGACGTGATCGGAGCACTCGAGCATGTTAGATATGCACTACAAGGAAGGAGATTTCTGTTACGAACAAACTGATCATACCAGTTTAATAGCACTGAAGAATAACAAGCAACCAAGTAGCCGTCTTGCTGCTTGGATAGATAATCTGGGCGAATACGAATTCGATTTCGAATATTTACCAGGGAAGAAGAACGTCGTTGCCGATGCAATGTCACGGGCCGGATATGCCACCGAAGTGGTCGCCTTAGACGTTACAGTCCCACGGATTGATCCACGTACTTGGATAAGGGATACGCAAGCCGATGCTTTAGGAGCCGCAGCTCTACAGTATCTGAAGGTATACAAATATCCCGCCTGCCGAACGCAGTAGTTTTGAAAAGTTCAAGAAGAGATCTGAACTTCTGAAGAAATTCCAAGAGAAATTTACATATAAAGATGAGGTACTAAGATATTCAGACAGAATAGTTGTCCCGAAAGCTCGACAACAGGAAATACTGGAATGATTTCACGACAACTCGTTACAGGAGGCAATTATGGTACCCATATCACTCACGTCAAAATTGCCGAACAGTTTCACTTGCCAAACCTAATAAAGTTAATCGACCATTATGTGCGAACATATATCCAATATCAACTGATGAAAGTACATAGACCACAGTACCATGGTCGGATGATGCCTTTACCAGTTGCTCAAGGACGATGGTTGGATATATCTATGGACTTTGTGACAGGTTTACCAACAACAAACTGGGGATCGGACATGATACTAGTAGTTGTCGATAGATCTTTCAAAAGATCTCATCTCGTACCGTGTATGAAGGAATTGACCGGATCAGGAGCAAAAGATTTACTATTTCGCTACGTCTTTACATATCACGGATCTCCTCACACAATTACCAGTGGACGAGACCCTCGATTCACATCCAAGCACCATTAAGAAATGATCAGTGGGAATCCAGTTGACCATGTCGTCTAGTAACCATCCACAAACCGATGGACAATCGGAAAGATGTATACAAGTGCTGAACAGACTGCTACAGACGTACTTCGCTAATCAACACCGGACACGGGATAAAGCATTACCACAGATTGAATTCGTTTACAATTCAACGTACAATACCGCTGCCGAAGGAGTACCGTTTGAAATCGATCTTGGATACCGTCCGAACCAACCCCTACTTGATACTTCACGCGAATTGAATGCACGAAGTTTTACTATGTTTGAATTAGTAAAGAGGTTAAAATCCTTAGATCTTCAAACCAAAGCTTTTCTCGGTGAAAATCAAACCCGGATGGAAGTCGCAACAAACGGGAGGAGGAGTAGGAGAATATGCCTTACTTCACAGAGATGCATATTTCACAACGAAGGAGTATAAGAAAATACAAAGCCATGAGTTATCAATTTGAAAGCAATGATACCAAACGGTGCACATTTTAATGTGGTTCTTCGAACGAGTGATGGCACATTTGTGTACATATCCATAATCTTGCTTGATGCTGTTATATAATGGGGTTTGATCACGCGAATCCTTATGATTCTCGAGTTGAACTCGAATATAATTTCTTACTATTAATTGTATGTGGTCTAGAATGAAAGCAGAAACAACAACAATAGCTAATGGGCGGTTAGTGTAGTGGTTATCATTCAACCCTTCCAAGGTTGAGACACGGGTTCGATTCTCGTACCGCTCAAACATACAAAATTATTTTTTAGTGTCTTTCTCATGAAAATCACTTGAACGATATAGGAATAAGAATCCTTTATTCTCTATTTCAGTAATGTACTTACACTTGCACTTATATGCATTTCAAGGAGGAACGGCTGAGTCACATTTTCTGCCTTCAAATGTAGCCCCATGCATGTTCGATGGTACTGCCAGTACCTGAACAGAATATAATATAGTGCTCCATTTCTATTTATCAAATTTTAGCTGTTGCCTGATTGAACATCTTTTCTCGTAATGTCAAACTTATGTTTTTACTTCAAGTAGGACATTCTAAATATATTATCGTTGCTAAGCTTTTTTCTGTCTTGTTTTTCATCGGGCAATATAACTTATTGGGGGCCTCCTAAGACTCAATAATGCTCAATAAGAACAAAAAATTAAATTCACCTTTTATGGAAAACAGACTATAAGTCTAAGAAAAAAAATGACAATAATAAAGTCGGAACCACCCGCTGAGAATCATTTGACATTTTGCAACACTCAAGCTACTAGCACTTCTTCGCTGACCAAATCCGATGACTTACTCAGCAATCGTCTCTCTTTCATCGAAAATAGCCGCTCAGCTTTATCCAATAAATCACTTAATGTTATTGGCGAGAAAAAAGACCAAGCAAAAGATTCAAAGAAGCTGCAGTTCGAAAATTATCTGCTAAACTCGCACCAAGTTGTTGGAAGTGCAGTAGGACTTAACGATGCCTATGGTTCAAATTCATTGAAGAAGCCAATAATCAAGAAGGAAACAGAGGCGACGAAGAGCTCAATGCATGATCTCACCAATACTCCTGTCAAAAAACAACCGAAAGAAATTTGTAGTTCTACCTTAGATAGCATGAATAACGTCAAGAAAAAAAAGCTGAAATCTACCGACAAGTTCAGGAAAGTCTCTGGAACAAATGAGGCTTTCAGTGCTTCATCAAGAATGGAGAGCGTCTCTCCATTGAAAAGACCTTTGGAAAATCCAGGTTTGTATAGACCCATTAAAAAATTGCTCTATGAGTCACGCCCTGAATCACCCTTCAAAGACCAAAATACTGTTGCGCTTTTTCAAGATTTAGAACAAGAAACAGAAAGAGATTTCTGTAAGGAAGCTTCCAATTGGTCATTGTCAGAATGGATTAATCACGGACAGACTCTATTAAATTCTCAAACGGAATTAATGGGAAAGTTGGTGCAGCATAGAATTGAGTTGAGTCGCAATTTTCAGGCCATCACATCTATTATCAATGACCGCGCTGAAGCATTGAATGCTAAAGGTGAAATTTTGGATGAAAAGCTGAAAAAGATAAAAAATCTTGGCGAAGAGATCTTGGGAATAATTTAGCCAGAGAAAATCATATATTCGCATAGCTATTCAAGAAAATGATAATTAAATCGGTGATTATTTGTTGTTTGATGTTATTTATTTAACTGTACACAAAAAAGAGAAGAAAATCTGTATGAGGAAACCTTAACTTTAGACTCTTCTTCTGAAACGTCTTTCTCTTTGAGCGGAAACGCTGGTGACAGATAATGGCAATTTCAAACCCAAAGACTTGACCAAGTCAGCGGTTTGGTTGTCAACGTTCAAGACACCCTTGGAGTGAGATAAGTCCAAAGCAGAAACATCTGGAACATATTGATCCTTTCTTTCTCTTTCTTCTTCTTGCAATTTGAAAGAAATACCTCTGACTGGACCCTTTTGGATTCTCTTCATCAAGTGAGTGGTGTAACCAGCAATCTTGTTTCTCAATCTCTTGGATTGGATGGTGGCGATTTCATCAGACAATCTCTTGTTGGTTTGGAAATCCAAAGTCAACTTTGGATAGTAACGTTCAATCAAAGCTTTGGAAGCACGCTTGACGGTCTTTGTTCTAACTCTACCCTGTTAAAATATTCAATACGGATGGACACGTAAGAAATAAGCTGTTAGTAAAAACATTCAACGAATATGTTCAAAAAAATGCTAGTGAGTTATATTTTTGGTCGCATCAAAGGTCCATGGTTCATACGCATGCTTATCCCATCCTCTTGGAAATCTTGCTCTCCGAAGCCTTCAGCTCCACCACTTCTTATCATTCAGAATAGTCACGGTATCAAAAGAGCCATTCTGAAAACATGTTTGTCTTCATTCAGTTCTTACTACGATCGGTTTCCATCTTGCCATAAACTTATCACCACTTTTCTTGCTCAAATATAACTCATCTAGTCGATTACACTTCAACGTACCATTTTGTATTGCTTGTCTCGAGGTTCTTACACTAGGTCTATATCACGAAATATCAATGTTGATTTAAAAAGAATTTCGCAATTACTCTTCAATTTACTATCTAATCCGTCAACAATATGCCACCCTACAACGAACTTTGCAGCGAAGCCTACGGACAGCAAGGCCTTCAAGCGGTGAGCCCGCGCACTTGAATTTTCATTTCCTCCAAGGGAATTTTGGCATCCTGCGCTAGGGAAGTTTGGTACTCTCAGTAGGAGCTCACGAGAATTAGCGAGAAGCTGGTGCACTCCGTCCCTCTAGAGGGGCGGAATGCTTTTCCTGCGTTTGTCATTCTAATGATTACAGCTCAACTTTGAACAGAATCACAAACTGCTATATGTACGGGTGTAAAAAGTGGTGGCACGGGTGTTTGTATTCGCGACAGTCTTCAAATATTCAATATCATGTGACAGAATTTGGGACGAGGCATCTGAAAATGACATACGTGAAATTTGGTAAATACCTGAACAATAATAAATAATTTGACAAGAAAAGAAAAGGATAGTTTCGAGGAATTGTAGGGGAGGGATTGGTTGTGACTACGATGTCAAATAAGTTTCATTGTGATATTTGCTCTGCTGATTGTACACATAGGGTGAGAATATCCTGCGCTACATGTGCCGAATATGACCTATGTGTCCCATGCTTTTCGCAAGGATTATATAATGGTAATCACCGACCATATCACGATTATCGAATAATAGAAACCAATTCGTACCCAATATTATGCGAAGATTGGGGTGCTGATGAGGAAATTGCATTAGTAAAGGGAAGTCAAACTTTGGGGTTGGGAAATTGGCAAGATGTTGCGGACCATGTCGGAAGCAGAGATAAAGAAGAAGTAGCGGAGCATTATTTGGCATTTTACATTCAGAGTCCGTACTATCCGATTCCAGACATAACGAAAGATATTCATGTACCACAGGACGAGTTTCTTGAGGAACGAAAGAGAAGAATTGAAATATTTAGAGAAAAGCCGTTGCAGCCATCAAGGAAACCTATGGCGTCGGTACCTAGCTGTCACGAAGTGCAAGGATATATGCCTGGTAGATTAGAATTCGAAACAGAGTTTGAAAACGAAGCTGAAGGTCCAGTAAAGGATATGATTTTTGAAGCAGATGATCAACCATTGGACATTGAGTTAAAATTGATTATACTTGATATCTATAATTCTAGATTGACTACGAGAGCAGAGAAGAAAAGACTATTGTTTGAGAACAACTTAATGGAATATAGAAGATTACAAACTGTTGATAAAAGAAGAGTTAAAGAAGCCAAAGAGTTATTCAATAGAATCAAACCTTTTTCTACTGTAATGACAGCTCAGGATTTTGAAGAATTTAGTAAGGCTATTTTGGAAGAACTTCGTTGTAGAGCAAGAATACATCAATTACAAGAGTGGAGAAGTAATGGTATCACTACTTTAGAAGCAGGGTTAAAGTATGAACGTGATAAACAATTAAGAGTCGCGGCACTAGAAAGATTTGGAACATCCAGTCACGCACTGAATAATGAAAATGGCTCCAACGGTAGACATAGAACTACTTCTGCCCATAGAAGAAGTGCAGATTATGCTCAGAATTATAGTGAAGGTACTGGGAGGAAGAAGAATATGACAATAAGTGATATTCAACATGGCTCTGATTTCGGATTATTGTCACCAGACGAACAACAACTGTGTATACAACTTAAAATTTTGCCTAAACCATATCTGGCGATCAAGGATATAATGTTCAGAGAATTACTGCGAACTGGCGGGTACTTGAAGAAAAAAACATGTCGAGATTTACTAAATATTGAACCAGCAAAAGCAAATAAAATATTTGATTTTTTCGAATCCCAAAATTGGACATAATGTTGGTTAAACAAAAGTAACGGAACAGCAGATGATTAAAAAGTAACTATTTATAGCTTTTTTATAATTAGTTGAAGTATACTATATCTTGGATCACCTTCATCCATCTTATCTAAGTATTTTTCCCGGAGATGTTCACCATATTTCTCTTGTAAATATTTGTTCAGTTGATCATCGAGTTTACTCTTATATGCAAAATATTTCTTGACCGAGAGATGTAATTGATCAATGTTCAGATCACTGATAGTCATGTACCTTATATTCAAAATGATATCCATTAAGACAACCTCCGCGTAAAGTTCTGGCAGGTCTTGCTGTAATATAATTCCGTTATGTTCCTTTTTCCAAAACTCAAGTATGTGATTAATGAGATAATCTCTATGTAAGTCCTGAAACTCATCAAATAGTGAGATGTATTCTTTCGAAGTTTGGAGTAAAAATTTCACCGTTTCCTTAGATAGCTCCTTGTCTATCTTAGAATCTGTTATGGCATAGTAACCTTCATGTTTTTTGATGTATTGTTCAGCTAAACTCTTCATGCACACGTCAAAAATAGCCAATGCTATATCACCACGTAAGGCAGGATTGGTCTGATCATCACCGAGCATGTTCATGTCTGCTTCAGGAAGTTGATTCAATCTATCTTTCATGACGTCACCTGTGGATGGTACTGAAATTTCCCCTGTCTCTTCATCTTGGTCTCCTTTTTTCTCATTTCGTTCTTTCAACATGTCCATTTCTTGTTCTCTCTCGTTGATCAAACCTAACACCTTTCTCCTGTTTATCAATTTCGTTATAAAGCTTAATTCAAACTTGACATATTCGTACCACAGTTTCGACATATCTGGGTTGAATCTCAAAGCATTTTGGAAAACTACTCTGGAACTCTTGAAATTTGCGTGAATTTCGTATTCATACTTGGCGCAACTGATCCAAACTTCTATATTGGTTGGATGTAACCTCAACAATTCATTGTATACACTATGAATTTTCTTATATGAGGTTTGGTTTCCTCGATTCTTTAGAAAGTGCAAATACATTGCCCAGAATTTCAACTCTTTGGGAAATTTATTACAACCACGTTGATATATGAATGCTATTCTTTGTTGAATTGACCAATCCGATATACTGTTCGTCTTTGAGGCTTGCAAAATTCTTTTAACACGCTTTTGACGCAGTCTGTCAACACTAGTTTCATAGCTGATATACTTCACATAATCATTGATGGAGGAGCCTCTCGAATTCAAACGATGCTCGAAATCAGTTCTCTTTTTCATGATTAGCGACACTTCATTCTTAGAGAATAGTTCTTTATCAACCAAATCATCAACCTCAGGAATGCACTGCTCTAAATAGTATCTAGTTTTGGACGACATCAGTGGCTAATTGGGACCGTATTCTTTGCTTTCTTGAATGTATTCAATACTTAACGTATAGCGATGAGATTAGATAGCCTAAATCAAGATGACTTAAAATTTTCAAATGTCTTGTTACCCGGTTTCAATGTCAAATTTTTTGAACTTTTGGCAATCAGGCGTATAAACCTCGGAGATATGATAATATTACTGCAATATTAAACAGCAGGTGGCAAAGGTGTTTATCCGATAGAATCCTGGGAAACAACAACTGCAATGTTCTCAAAGTCTCAATTTTCAAGAGTATGTCTAAAAGTCCCCGAACCTTCCACATTCCCATGACAACCTTTACTAACAGCTGATATAAATCTTATTTCATGATAGATCACACAAAGAGTTCGTTACCAATCAACAAAGGCAGCCGCGCTCCCCAATGCAGCATCTCCTCCTCGGTTTACTTTGGCGACAGTACGTGCATTCCCATCTCTGGAACCATTAACCTTTGCACCGGTGCCAACGTCCGTGCTGGCAGCACCGCTGAGGAGAGACATACTATGGAGGGCAGTTGTATATGAAAATGACAATAAACGTGTAGGCTCCTCAAACCCGCCTGGAAGAAGCGAGAATGGGTACTCAAGACGTAAACTGTTACCCCAGAAAGGTTCTGGTAGAGCCAGAGCCGGTGATGCTAACTCTCCAACGAGACATAATGGTGCAAGAGCTCTCGCTAGATCGGCACCAAACGATTACACTACCATTTTACCATCCAAAATTTATTCTGCTGCTATCATGAACGCTTTGAGCCACCAATACAGGAACGGAAACCTATTTGTCATTGGTGGTGCCGATGCACTATCTAAGACCAATGACTTGGATTTGAATGAGTTAGATATCGTGCCAGCCAACCTGGATACGGAAAATGGGGATATAGTCTTTGAGAGGTTCATGGAAGAATACAAACTGATAAATAAAAATCTGTTATTTATAACCAGTGAGCCAAGAGAAGGGTTACTACAATACACAGAAAAGTTTAAGGAAGAAGTTGATATTCTCCAACAAGAACTTGTAGATGTAAATGATCTTTTGAAGGCAAAGAAGATATTCATTGAATTAGAAGCCCTAGAATACCTAACCGTTACTCATTCTGAATAGTTATTGATAATGTAGTGTTAGGTATCCTCTGTATATAGTCACGTAAGAACAAAAGGAATAACCTGATATGGATTTTCAATGAAATTACATCTGTACATTTATTTATGACTGTTTTCAACATCCATACATCAGAGAAAACAAACACACCCATACATAGGCTAAACTAGTTTTGTCGAGAATACAGACAAGAATATGCGCGGCATTCCTGGTTTGTCTCGCTCGGCAGGGAAAGCTCGAAGCGTCCGACTCGAAACGTGGAGTTACAAGCGGTCCAGGGCCCCGGTAGGGACTGCAGTGGGCTTCCGCCTAGACAGAGAGTCTTGTTTGGTCTGTGACCAGCCCAGCGCAGTGGATTGGCGGCGGCAAATTATTGGACGGAAAAATACCTTGGGTAGGAACTCTCACCCAGTAACACGTAGAATCGCGCAACATTGTGGTTTTTTCAAAGCGTATACCTTGTAGTGATTAGATAATTTAAAGGTTATATACCATCTATTTATTCCTTTTAATAGCACCAAATAGCAAAAACGGGTAAAGATGTCTCTAGTTGTTCAAGAACAAGGTTCCTTCCAACACATTTTGCGGTATGTTTAATTGAAAATAAGAAAGAAGAGTTATGGAAAGACATGGTTAAAATGATAATCGTCGATAAACTCCAAGTCCAATGGTTGCACTCACTACTGAATAAAACCAAGAATTTGAATGCTTGCGACCATTAGAATAGTTCATACATCACATCCACGAAGTCAAAGCAAGAATAATACTACTACTACACCAAAGCACAGGATTAATGTTACCATCTGGAATCTTTCCTCAATAAGATACATCGTTATAGATTTGAAAGCATCGGGCCTACTGCATAAATAGTTCGTGTTTATGAACTGTCCAATTCGTCATTGTCGAGTGAACTTCCATATCTCCATTTTGTGAAAACAGGGAAATATATACTAACAATTCATTTACTTTTTCATTCAGTTTGCTAAACACCAACGTTGATGGTAACATCAAGGTCGTTTACGCCTTGACCACTATTAAGGGTGTTGGTCGTCGTTACGCCAACTTAGTTTGTAAGAAGGCCGATGTTGATTTACACAAGAGAGCTGGTGAATTGACTCAAGAAGAATTGGAAAGAATTGTCCAAATCATGCAAAACCCAACTCAATACAAGATCCCAGCCTGGTTTTTGAACCGTCAAAAGGACATCAACGATGGTAAGGACTACCACACTTTGGCCAACGGTGTTGAATCCAAATTGAGAGATGACTTGGAAAGATTGAAGAAGATCAGAGCTCACCGTGGTGTCAGACACTTCTGGGGCTTGCGTGTTAGAGGTCAACACACCAAGACCACTGGTAGAAGAAGAACTTAAACAAATTAAAAACCTAGGGAAAATCGCACCAGGCGAGTCCAAAGAGCGTTCCCGTCTATACAGATGTATAATCTATATAAACTTTTAATTCACTAGGGACTTGCAATTCACGTGTTTACAACATGTTTACCGCTATCGTAGCAAACCCAAAAGCCAGGCTACTCGGCATCGAGAGCCCAGGTATGTATTTGAGCATGATAGTTCTTGCGGAATCGTTTCCATATATTGGAAAACTAGAGTTACTTTTTGACTTGCTGAATTGAAGATGTAACAGCTATCGGATTCTCCTTTCTACCCAAACAAAAAGAATGGGCTGTCTGCGCTCGCCTTACCGCTGATGGATCTAATCTTATTGTTCGTTAAGAGAAAATATAGAAAAAATAAATTGCTCTAAAGCGAAATGATATGATTTGAAGTTGGTTAAATATGCTCGTGAGATATAATTACTATATGAAAATACTCTAGTGTATTATTATGAAGGCGTCGTTGTATGACGTCTAGGATTGTTATGTCTTTTGTAGGTTAACAAGGACAGATGAGAAAATGACAAATATTACAAACTCGACACGTTAGTTAATGAACCAAAGTGTTTGTATTGAGTTCTTTCAATGGATGTTTTTTGGTAGGGGTAAGGTCCATCCCGACTTTCGAAGTAGGCGAATTAGCTGGGGAGCGAGGCTTTCTATTGTAGGGACTAACAATACCAGGACCGTTTATTAGTTTGTTTACTCTGTTATTTGGAGAAGTTTTTATTGGCGTTAAAACTTTTTTATCCGAAGTCAAGTGAAATGTTAGTGCTTGACCTCTTTTGCCGTTTGAAGACGATGAAGCCCTAGTTGGCGTAATATCGCCTGTATTCATCACCGAAGAATCTGACACAGGTATCACCAATCGAGGAGTTTCTGTGGTGTCGACTGGTTTCATTGTCCTCGATGCCACTGGTGTCATCGTTTCAACGGTATGTGTGGTTTTTGGAATATCTAAAACATGTGATGCTGTTTCGCTGGCTTCGACTGCCTTTTGTAGTGAATTTCTTTGCTTTTTGGAAGCCTGCCTTTTATTTTGAAACCATATTTGAATAGCTTTCTCTGACATATGGCAACGATCTGCTAATTGTTGCCTTTTGCATTTATCAGGAGCAGCACAGAGATTAAATTCTGCCTGTAAAATATTCAACTCCTGGGTGGAAGTTCTTCTTCTCTTCCGACGTGCCAAAGGGGCGTTATCAATTTTGGGTTCCTTTGTAGGGAAAGTTTCCTGTGAATGTGTTATGAATGCAAATGCACGTTTCTTGTCGTTCGCCGACGGCGTTATCATAGCTCTAGCTGCTGATAAAGGTGTCAACATGTCTACTTTCTTTGTCGAGTTCGATTTCTTTCTAACTATCGGAGTCGAGGGAGACACATCGCTGCTCCCCTTGGCAACTGGCGCCAAATCCGTTTCCGCCAAAGAATGTGCACGGATCTTCGAACTCTCTATCATAGAGACAGTGGGTAAAGTTGGCATACTACACGTATGTCTCAATGCACTATCAACTGACTTTGGACGTGTTATAGTACCATTTAGAGGTGGTAATCTGATAATACCGTGATCATCGCTACAAAACCTGTTCTTCAAAGTTTCCAACGAAGGAGAACACGGCTCAGATTTTGGCTTGTCATTACAAAGAATCGCAGCTAATGATGGTAGCAACGGCTTTTCACTGGACATCATGATAATATTAGTTTATATTTGCTAGTTTTCGTTTCTGCAACTGCCGAACCATTCTAAATGATCTGTCTGCTTTGTTTTGATTTCGCATCCTTATATAAGATCATCTTCACCTATATCAACTTTTCTGCAATAAACAATATCCTATCCTAATCAAGCATCCAAATTGCGTTGTCGTGTTTCTTCCATCTAGGTCTGCTTGTGTGTAAAGTTAAAACTCTATAAGCGAGGTTCGTGTGTATTCCTAAAACGGCCAAAGAGATGTCCCAAAACGGATATGAGATTATACTGGCGTCGAGAAAATCTCGATCTGTTAATGAATTCTTCAGCGCCCGCTTTTCAGCTTTAGCAGGGTACCGATCTGTGATTGTTGACAAAACCGGCCATAGCTGCATGAACGCGAGTGGTTCGCGTTTCCTGTCGTGCCGAATGCTCTTCGAATAATTGTCTCAGCTTCCTTGCGCCAATTGCTCTTCCGAATCAGGCGACCTCAGACTGCGCTAGTACAAGTTCTGAGCCTCGTCATGGCAATCGCCAAAGGCATTTTTTACTACACTGCTCGCGTTTTACGCTTGCAGTGAGTGGAGAAAATTTTTGAAGTGTTTCTGATATTTCCCTCTAGAATGTGGCTCAATAAGCCATCGTTCACATTCTTTTCTGAGTCAGGTCATGTGCTCTTGGTAAAATGGCGCATTTCATTCGAAGTACCTGCGTACCTAAATGGTCACGAAGATGGGCATTTCTCACGAGCGTTGCTGTTTCTAGGCAAGATGGGCACGTTTTGGCAAATTCAATTTTTTCTTAGGGGTTGTCCCATCTGGAAATGCGACCGAGCGCATATAGAACAAAAAAATGAGCATTGTAAATGATCGCATCAATTATCATTTTCATTTGACGTAGTTTTGTGAAAGTCCGCATATCTATCTTGCTATTTAGTAGTTTGCTATATTGTGAAAAGATTCTTTCAGTGTTATTTTAGTGAGTTTTAACCCGAGTGTTGTGGGATGCTAATACAGGTGGATAAAGAGACAAGCGACGATGTTCCCAAGAAGAATTTCACAAGTCGGCGAGCGAGGTTTAAATCAGCAATTTTGATAGTGATTGCATTCCTGGCATTATATTTTCATTTTGAATATCGTGAAAAGTTTTCATTGAGAGATTCGAATGTCTCACACTTTGAGGTAAAATCATCAGTTGAAGAGAGTGATGGAGTATCTGATATAGAAAAAGATGAACAGCTGAGTCTAGGATTGACACCTCGTGCTCCTTTGGTTATCAGTGACGTTAAAACGGGTCAAGAAAGGAAACTCTATGGTAGATTTCTGCATATCACTGATATGCACCCAGATCCGTATTACACTGAAGGGACGTCCATTGGAAAAGTATGTCATGAGAATAAACCCGAAAGCAAGAAAGACTATGCACCTAAGTTTGGGAAAGCGATGGCAGGTTGCGATGCACCTGTTGAACTTATGGATTATACGTTCAAATGGATTAAGGATAACCTTCGAGATAAGATCGATTTTGTTATATGGACGGGGGATAATATTCGTCATGATAATGATCGTAAAAATCCAAGAACAGAATTTCAAATTTTTGAGATGAACGATATTGTTTCTGGGAAAATGCATTCCCTATTTGCTAACCCTAAAAGTGAAGATCCAAGAGATTTTGACGTCATTGTCATTCCTAGTCTTGGTAACAACGATGTTTTCCCTCACAATATGTTTGCTTTGGGACCAACTTTGCAAACGAGAGAGTATTATAAGATATGGAATGATTTTGTTCCGCAAGAGCAACAAAGGTCATTTGAGAGGGGTGCAAGCTTCGTAACTGAAGTTATTCCAGGGAAACTTGCAGTACTTTCGATTAATACTCTTTATTTGTTCAAGGCCAATCCATTAGTAGATAATTGTGATTCAAAGAAAGAACCTGGTTATCAGTTGTTATTGTGGTTAGGAAGTGTTCTTGAAGAATTGAGGCAGAGAGGAATGAAAGTTTGGCTATCAGGGCACGTTCCACCAATTGAAAAAAACTATGCAGATAGTTGTTTTGACAAATTCACCTTATGGACATATGAGTACAGGGATATCATCATAGGTGGTCTTTATGGTCATATGAACATGGATCATTTTATACCTGTGAATGGCAAAGCATCTTGGAAAGCTATCAAGGAACGTGCAAATTCGAGGGTTGGTATCGAAGACTCTATTGATTCTTATGTTGACGACGACGACGACGATGAAGAATTTTACCTTGAGCATGCGATGGCCGCAAGTGAAGCTCATTCCTTGGGAGCTAAGCCAGTTAATAAAGAATCCTACATGAACTCGGTACGGGGCATGTGTTATGAACGTGTTCAGAAGAAGTTAGAGGAGGCCCAGAATCCCGCTGAAAAGGAAGTACACTATAACAGGAAGAAAGGAGTAGAAGAAATCTCTGAACGTTATTCTATCGTGAATATTGCTGGGTCCGTAATACCCACCTTCAATCCTAGTTTCCGCGTCTGGGAGTATAATATCACGGGGCTGGAGAACGAGTCCAAGCAATTAGAACAGCATTCTTGGGACAGATTCTACGAAAAATTGGATTTTTTAATGGAAGAAAACTATGAAAAAATCGACGACGATACAGAAGAGGTTCACGGTGTGGTTAGTGAGGAAAATCAAATGAAAATCAATAAGAAAAAGAAAGGCAGTAAGAACAAGAAAAAGAAAAAGAAAACAAATCCTGATAAGACGATACCTAAGACCAAGCCGAAAAATCTACCGTTGGGACCAGCATTCACAAATCAATTGTTCTCTCCTACGAAATTCGTGCAGTATTATGCAGATTTGAAGAAAATTGATGAAGATTACTCTTCAATGATCACAGCTGGACAAGAAACCTCTGATGCCGCCGACAAAGCATTCAAGTATCAAGTGGAGTATACCTCTAAGGATGATCCTTATCCCATGGAAGGATTACTAGTCAAAGATTACATTACGTTAGCTTCTAAATTAGCAGCAAATAAGAAAATGTGGAAAAAATTCATGGAGCGAGCCTTCATTTCATCCGGTTACAAAGATGACGAGGATGCTTGATGCTTCATGATTTCAGATTGTTTAAATTTATAATGTACCACTGTATAAAAAATACTGCATTTTCTATGAACAATTTATGTTTACGTTTAACATAATTGATTGCATATAAGCAAATATATAATTCTATTTATAATGTTAAAAGGGCATATACAAAGGAAGATTGACTAAGTAATCTATTTGTTGGCAGATTCGAAGTATTCCTTGGAGTCAGCAACATCTGGCTTGATGGTGGCGGCACCTGGGGTCCAGTTACATGGCAAAACAGTACCGTTTTTGTCAGTCCATTGGAAGCCTTCAACTAATCTCAAAGCTTCGTCAACGTTTCTACCAACTGGCAAGTCATTGATAGTAATATGTCTGACAACTCCCTTTGGATCAATGATGAATAAACCTCTCAAAGCAATACCTGCTTCTTCGATCAAAACACCATAGTCTCTGGACAAGGTATGATTGGTATCGGCCAACAATGGGATATTGACAGCACCTAAACCACCATCCTTTCTGGCAATGTTGGTCCAAGCCAACAATGAGTATTCAGAATCGGTAGATGCGAATAAGACTTGAGCGCCAACATCTTCAAATTTCTTAGCAGCGTCAGAGAAAGCAACAATTTCAGTTGGGCAAACAAAAGTAAAGGCCAATGGGATGAAAGCCAAAACGACGTACTTACCCTTGTATTTGTCCAAAGAGACTTCGTCGAAAACACCGTCAACGACAGCAGTTTTCTTGAAAGATGGAGCTTGCTTTTGAACTTGAGCGACCATTTCGAATTATTTTAATATAACTGTTTGAATCTAGCTGATTTGATTTCAGTTGATCTTTAGTTATATAAGAGTGAATAGTATAAGATGATCGATTGGGAATGAATTAATCAGGCCCCTTTTATACTTTTCCAAACGAGCAACTATAAGGGTGTGGGAGTTACCCGGAGGGTATCTGATTTGTCATGAAGACAATCGGAGTCTCGAACTTTACAAGGCGTTGATATCCGCCGCGCCAGCCAGAATTATACTCTGATTAGGTAATATATTTAAAACCTAATACTAAATTATTTTAAACGTATTTTGTTAAGCTATGCTAATTAATAAGTGTCATTATGATTCATTTATAGAATACTAGGTAGGCTGATCACCATTACGATTGTTCAGATTTTCGGAGTGAGTTTCGTCTGTGAAGGGGCCTTGATAATCTGGAATTACATCTGGCGTTGGTAATAGTTCCGAGTTGTTTTCAGCATGCAATTCCTCGTTTCTTTGGGTTTCTTGTGTAGCAATACGCTCGTTGTTTCTCTGGCGTTCTTCTAGAATAGTGTCTACTTTATCCTTCACTGGTGGAAGTAGAATGAGAAAAAAAAGAGCAAGATTCTTAATGATGGCGACTGCCAAATTGTCTTGCCTTGGATCTGGTACCACATGTTCAAGGACAATTATTGTTACTTGTGATTGCCTGAATCTTTCCACTTGGTTTTTGGCGGTCCGAAACATACTTCTGTACCAAGGTAACGGATGAGGAGTTGCTACTCTTTCCATATCTCTCCGAGCCAATAGAAGTAGTTCCTTCAAAGACTCCAGATAGGAGTATGGTATTGTGTCTCTGCTGGTTTCATATAAGTTTAAGCAACTAATTAAGAAATCATCCATTGATTCCTTTGGAATTTCCATACTAATGACCTTTTTCAGCAATGTCTTCAATGGTAAGACACCATTCTCTTCATTTACATGTTCAATATGATACGTTTCATAAATAGTACTCCGTAATTCACGTAAGTTTGATGCCATAAATATATCAGTTACCGCGGGGCTATTTTCACAATTCTTATAAAATTCCAAACTCAACGATCTCTCGCTGATATAACGTTTTATCTCCATGTATGCTGCTTCATCAATTACATTCAGATTTAGGTAATTAGACCACAAATCCCAAATTTCACGCGTACTCCATATTGTTCTGAATAAGAACGCTATCGCAATCAACGTCGTGTATTTCCAGGGTAAAAGAGTGGATAACTCGAGCACAAAAAAAAAGGGAATAATTGAATTATTGGCAATGAAATAGAATGTCCTAAAGATGAGAAGTATAATGGGGAGTAAATTTGCGAAATATGATATCTGGTGTGGTGCTTGCTGTTGCTGTTGTATGCTATTAACATTCAGCCCCGTTGCCTCGCTTACGGGGGATTCTTGTATGAGGTAGGAGTTTCTTACTATTTTGATATTCAACAGTGACTCTAACCTTATAATCAAATTTGGAGAAAATCTTACTAATCCATTGTCGACAGAATAATCCAGGGAAGATAAGGCAATACTACTGCCCTCTACTTTTAGTTGTATATCCACTGGGTCTAGATGATTGGCAGATATATATATATCGTTTTGGCCGGCTATTGAGCATTTCACATATACCTCATTGCTGCGTTCAACAGGTACTCCAGATTCTGTAACAAATTCGTACTGTGGGCTTATCTCCTGCATCGAAGCTCGCATTTCAGGCTTGGGGACAAACAATGAATGTGCTTGCGATTGCGATGACGAAGAAGGAAGCATAAAGTGTGATGAAACTATCGTTCGTGGTCGCATAAAGTCAAATCTGTCCGGGTTATTGAATAGTTCGCTCCAGAAACCTGGACCGGGTTCATTAAATTCTTGATTGATGTGCACATGTATCTTGGCTCCTTCGGATTCATTAATATATTCCATTACTTTGGATGGGTTTCCTGCCAAATCTAATCTATGCACCAATTGGCCCTTGTAAATTAATTTTATGTCATTAGACGATAGGCTTAAAGAATGAGTGTATGCAGAACAGATAAAATCCTTTACTTGCTCAACTGTAGTATCAGGGGTTACAGTCATATGATTTACCGATAAGGTGGCGTCAGAAATGAAGTCCACTGTAACACAATCTTCTCCGTCAGGATTGTCCTGCCCATGTTTAACCTTGAACATCACAGTGAAATAGCTTCCCTTCTGCGGCACAAAATCTAAACCTAAAAACTCAGCTAACGTTAAATCATCATAGAGCTCGACACTGTTTTCATCATTTAGATAAATCGGTTCCTGTTTACCTTTTATGATGAAGCCGATGAAGTCAGAGACAGTGTGGGAATCCCGTAAACTACACAAGTTCTTACTGCTTTCTCGGCATTCATATTCAGATAACAATTTTAATGCTAATTTTTTCAACCTGGCCATCGTAATCCCCATGGAAACATGTTCCTCCATTACAGACATTATTTTATCGACTGAGAGGGCATTGACATTAATTTGCAAGTTTGTCTTGGTGAATTCTTCATCTAGATCATAGTCAAGGTTTATACCGGATCCAGATTTGGTGTTTCTTTTTTCAAGTCTCAATCTAACAAATCCCTTACCATGGTTGGGCTCCACATCTTGCAGATAGGCACTGAGCGCTAATTCCTTTGATTTGTAATAAAGGCAGTATTCCGAGACGTGCCCTAACGTTATTCCATTATGATTCTGTTCGCTTTCAGTCGCTGAATATTCTAGACTGTGGTTGATTGCCCTTGACTCAGCATATATTTGTGAATGTATGTACTGCAACATTCTCGCCACCGTAGCCTTTGGATGAGCGTTAACAAACACATTAGTACGGATCAACTGATAATCAGAGGACCAAACAGTGAACTTCAAAGGTGCTAATGCTAAGCATTCCATCGTTCCCTATTTAAAACTATATGCAATCCTACTTCGAAGTGGAAAATAATTTATAAATACCTTATAGTCAATGCTGACAATATTGGAGATATTTATCTACGTTATCGGCACCAAGAGATTAGCCGACGCATTAGTACCCTAAAAGCTCTCGTTATAAATGATTGAATTTAACTAAGGTGAATAGGTTTAATGTGAACTAACTACATGTAGATTTTTTGCATCTTGATTGTTGGATTTTTATGGTGATCGTAGACCTTAATATAATTAAGGTGCTTTTCTTATTTTAGGATGCTAATTGGGTTTCTTGAAAGCATTACTGTCAGGTAGGGGGATTAAAAAGCAGATAAACTTTTTAATCACTTTTTCCTCTAATCTTAGCTTCAAGCTCTTTTAGTTCCTGTTGCAATCGCCCAACAGCTTCTTCATTGTCTTGAGTCTTTGATCTTGCGATTTCGGCCCTTTTCTTTCTGTACTGAGTTTCCTGATCTCTTCTTTCCAATTCTTGAATCCATAGCTGCTCCCTTACTTTAGCCTTTTCCCTCATTTGTTCTTCCTTAGCTTTCTTCTCTTTAACCGAAGTCCCGTAGATAAATGAGCCAGCTACTAACGCGACCAAGGTTGCTGCTTGTAAACCTACACGCCATCTGAAGTATATCTGAGCCTTCATTTTGTTACCACTTCGAACATTTTTAGCAGCTAAAATAACAGCCCCGGTAGTCAGTAGGGTTCCTAATGGCACCAAGGGTTGTTGCTTACAATGGTATGCAATCTTTTCCATGAATGGCAACTCCTCCACATTCTCTTCTTTCATTTCAAAACTTGAAGGCATACGTGACATAATGGGCAACTTTTGTAGATCACAATATTTTCTTTAAAAGCTTAGCAATCGTTCAATATTTGAAAAAACAATTTAACTTATATATGCGAGTTGTTGAACTGTCAATATATGTATTTCTGCTTTTATCCTTTATCTTTCTTCTTTACCCAAATCGGTGCTGTGCTATTTGAAATGCCAATGCACGACAACATGAAAGACGACGAGAGCAAAACAAGAGAACTTTTGATCAGATGGGATAACCAAACTATATTTTTGATATACAAAGCAAGAATGTATTTATATTATCTGAACGAGATAACTTTTCAATGTTCGTAGGCACACTGATTTACGAACCTTCCTCTCGATGGGCATGAACTTTATTTTGAGCATCTATTATCTATTCTTGGAAGATAAATTCCTTCAATTCCTTGTATGCTTTATCTAAATCATCATTAACAAGAATTTTGTCATGAGCGTTGGTTTCAGCATATTCCATTTCAGCTTTCGCAGCAGCTAATCTTTTAGCGATGGATTCCTCCGTTTCGGTGCCTCTACCTCTTAACCTAGCCTCCAAATCTTCAAGAGATGGTGGTGCGACAAATAAGAATCTTGCATCCAAATTAGTCTTGTATTTCACAGATTTGACACCCTGCATATCGATGTCTAAAATACACGTCTTACCAGACTCAGTGACCTTATTAACTGAAGCAACGGTTGAACCGTAATAGTTACCAGAGAATTGCGCCCATTCGATAAACTTATCCTTCTCAATCATATCTTTGAACTCTTCTACCTTGACAAAATCATAGTCCTTACCGGCTATCTCACCTGCTCTTGGTGCTCTTGTAGTAGATGATACACTAAAACCAAACTTATTAGGAAATTCGGCAAAAAGCTTCTTTATAAGAGTGGATTTACCACTACCGCTTGGACCAGATAGAACAATGGGACGTGACATGTTTATAAAAGTGTTTCGGATAATTGACGACAGAATCAGCTTAGTATAAGAGGAGGACCAACGTACGTTATCTACAGATGTGGGCTATTAGGCAAATCTTAAAACAAAAATGAAGATCTCACATGAACTGTTTACTAATTTTTTTTTTACGTGCTTGACTTTCTATCATCGCGAAAACTACTAAAAAATTTTCACATCACATGTTGATGTTATATGGGCTACAGTCTTCAATCACAACTGAAGAAGAGCGACAGATTCAACAGGGCCTACATAATATTTTCATGAGCACAACTGAAAAATTCGTTTCAGGAGTGTCTGGGGTGTATGTAGACCATTAAACCATGATGCGTGACTTCCCCATGCTGAGAGCCCCTTACAATTGCAACCTTAAATAGGAGTTTGAAGAAGTGCGATTGATCTTTCTGAAAGAGAATAACAAGAATCAACAAAGTATTTTGACCAAGATTAAACCGTATCAAAATCAGCCTTGAACCCTAGACACTTCTTGAACTGGCACAAAAGCATTTTGAAAGAAAATTTTTGACTCTTGATCCATTAAGTATACTTTTTACTGGAGATAGATGCTTGGTATGGTTTGTACCAATCGTTTCATGCTAATATTTATTCAGCTACCCCGGTTGAATTTACTATCAGCGCTGGAACATTATAGTCATATCGTTAGAGACGGGACTTTCTGTTAAAGGGGACACATATTGTTCATTGAAAAGGCGGATTGTCGATATATAAAATAACAAAAGCCCTGTTATTGACTCGTGTGAAAGAGAAGAATTCCAGATACGACTATAATTTGATGCATCAAGAATGCTCTCGAAATTTCTTCTGAGTTTAACGTTCAAGATAATTTGGGCCGCTGCCAAAAGTGTTACACAGCCTGATGAGGACGATGAGTTGCTGCCAACGCCAGATGCTCCAGGAAAGAATGATCCCATTACTGGTGATCCTGGCGACAACGTGAGTCCAGTCACTGAAGAGATGTTTTCATCATGGGCATTATGCATACTTCTTTTTTTGCTGATATCGGCCTTATGGTCAAGTTACTATTTGTCGCAAAAGCGTATAAGGGCTGTTCATGAAACGGTTCTCTCCATTTTCTATGGTATGGTTGTGGGTTTAATTATTCGAATGTCACCAGGACATTATATTCAAGACACTGTTACTTTTAATTCTTCCTATTTTTTTAATGTGCTTCTTCCCCCTATTATTTTGAACTCTGGCTATGAATTGAATCAAGTGAACTTCTTCAATAACATGTTTTCAATACTGACTTTTGCCATTCCAGGGACATTTATCTCTGCTGTTGTTCTGGGTATTATCATATTCATATGGACATCTTTGGGGCTTGAAAGTGTAAATATATCATTTGTGGACGCACTGTCAGTGGGCGCCACGTTGTCAGCAACCGATCCAGTGACCATATTATCCATATTTAACGCATATCAAGTGGATCCTAAATTATATACCATTATATTTGGTGAGTCTTTATTAAATGATGCGATCTCCATCGTTATGTTTGAGACTTGTCAAAAATTTCACGGTTCACCCGCCAAACTCTCATCTCTATTTGAAGGTATTGGGCTGTTCCTTATGACATTTATGGTTTCTTTGCTTATTGGTTTACTAATTGGTATACTTGTGGCGCTTATTTTGAAGCATACTCATATAAGAAGATACCCTCAAATTGAGAGCTGTATCATTTTACTAGTCGCTTATGAATCTTACTTTTTCTCTAACGGCTGTCATATGTCAGGTATTGTGTCCCTTTTATTCTGCGGTATCACTCTAAAGCATTATGCATATTACAATATGTCCAGAAGAACACAAATAACAATAAAATTTATCTTCCAATTGCTGGCGAGATTATCGGAGAATTTCATTTTTATCTACTTAGGACTTGAACTTTTCACCGAAGTGGAGTTGGTTTACAAACCGGTACTAATTATCGTAACTGCAGTTTCCATCTGCGTGGCGCGTTGGTGCTCTGTATTCCCACTTTCAAAATTTGTAAACTGGGTCTACAGGGTTAAAACCATCAGATCGATGAGAGGTTCAGTAGGTGATAGTATATCGATACCAAATGAAATTCCTTACAACTATCAAGTTATGACATTTTGGGCTGGTTTACGTGGTGCTGTTGGTGTTGCGTTAGCCATGGGATTACAGGGTGAATTTAAGTTTACCTTGTTAGCTACAGTACTAGTTGTAGTCGTTCTAACCGTTATTATATTCGGTGGTACTACTGCTGGAATGCTAGAGGTATTGAATATCGAAACTGGCTGCATTGACGAAAACGATAATAGCGACGATGAGTTTGATATTGAGGCTCCAAGGCCAACACCACCTTCCAATGGACCACTTGCCTCCATGCTGCATCCCTACTCTGACCATAACTCAATGGTGGAATCATCGCCAAGTTTTGTGGAAGAGAGTAATACAAATCTGATTTCCGAATTCCCGCCTGTGGCAAACTCAAACAATAATTTGACCGGAATCGGAACAGCCACCAGCCCTTCACGAATATCGTTTGACGCACAAAATTTTAAAGAGACGTTTGGAAATATTTTCAATTCAGATTCTCAATGGTTTCAAAACTTTGACGAACAAGTATTGAAACCTGTGTTCTTAGATAGCAATCCTCAGCCCAAGGGAAGTGGTACAAATTCGCCCTCCACATTTGGAGCTAGGAGATCATGAGAAGAGATTTGATATATGTATTCCATTAATAAGAAATTTTTGATTCTTAAGATTTCTTTTGATAAAGATGATATAAACGTATATAAGATGTACTTTACAGAAATATCAACATGCCAAGTTGAAAAAGTTATAGGTTTATCATTTTTTGGTGGTAATCATACAAATAAATTCTATTTACCGCACATATCCAAAACCCACTTGCTCAACTTGACGACATCGTCGTCAAGATATAAATCGTTCAGGAGAACATTGTACTTGAGAACGATTTCCAAAAATGCGCTCACAGATAAGTCATATAGAATAGATACAACATCAGGTGCATCGCTTTCTTTCCCATCGGAGAGTTTTTTATTTATGTCAGGGTTCCAATCAGCAAATCTACCCAATGCACCAACAGACCTTTCTAAACATTTCAAAACTTCTCCTACGGAAGACACCACCCCACCTTTTGGATCTTCTTCGATAGCATTGATTAGCAACCCCATTAAGGAAACAATACATTCTGCATGGCACACGGGCAGCGGCACTAGTTTCTCCGCCTGTCTTCTTTTAGAGATATACCAAGCCTCTATTATTGATAATTGTTGATATTGATCTTGGGATGAGATAGAAGATGGAAAGAAAAAAAGGCTTAAATTTCTTTTCAGGGTGCCGATTATGGTGTTGAACAATGTAAGCAGAGTGGTTTCGTGTGTGATAATTGGTTCGTCGTAAGAATGCAGCCCATTAATGTAATTGTCACCATTGTATGGAAATTTTTGACTACCTTGCTTTTGGGGATTTCTTTTTAATAGGACATTCCCTTCTTGTAACGTTATTCTGTGAGATACGCCGTTTACCGAAGTAATTGGTGGAGAGCCAGGGAAACGTGATTGAGCAGATGGAAATCCAGTTGGATTTATGGTGGCCTGGTTTCCAAACAGTTCCTCGTTATCAGCAGCGTACAAATCTCTCGTCTTGTGATGAGGGCCTTCCTGTAATTTCATGCTGTTCTCCAGTGTCTTCAGATATTTGGTGACAAATTCGTTTGTTTCTTGGATGGTAATCAAACATTCTCTTAATATCACGGGCCATATATGCGTATTCCTGTAGCGAGTATGATATATAGGTAACCTTAAAGATAAATCCGAAGATGTAGCCCTGTATGATAGTTCTTGAAATGCTGTCAACTTCGTGAACAGCTTAGTCGAGGTTAAACCGGTTATTAAAGTTTCCATTGGCGTGGAAGACAAAGACGAAATCGGTTTTCCCTTATGCAGGCATCCAATTGACATGTGGGCATTGAACGCAACATTAATGAACTCCAAATTGAAAAATACCAAAAAGGAGAGCAACATCAGCTTCAACTGGGCAATGAAGCCAATAAACCAATATGAATGTATGGAAACAAATATAAACGGAGAAAGCACAGTAGCAGCAATGGTTAGTATACCACATTTAGCAAATGTTCTCTTCAAGCTAGAAGCAATATACTGTTGAGGAGGTTGAAAATGCGTCTCAAAGCTAAACGAAAGCCTGTCTAAATCAAAAAAACTGTGCTGTAATGTGTATAATGTAGGAATAAGTAGCCAGACATATAATCTATAGCATTGGATGAATTTATGCGAGGGACTACCAAAGCTCAAACCCAAAAAGTCACTGAAAGCCAGTGAGATCGAAAAACTGCAAGCGCTGTGAATCAATAAGAAAACAACAGATCTGACACAAAATATTTGCCCCAATATGTTCTTAAATAAATTTGAATAACCCCTGTACTGTACGTGTAGATAGTTTTTTCTTGTAATAATAATAAACAGAGACGCCAAGTATAATAGCAGAAACCGCAGTGGGAACATAAGTAATCGTTCCAAAGTTGAAGAGTAGCCACCCGAAAGAGATGCTATCAAAATAGCTTGAAAGAAGGTGAAGGTCAACGACAATCGGGTTGCCAAATGATTGAACCGCGTCTTACATATATCACTGAAGATTGTATGGTAGCTATATCTCGAACTTAGTGGCACAGGCTCATCCAGCATTTTCACGTATATAATAAAACCAAATGAAAATATAAAAAGTACTCAATCCTCCACCTTGTGCCTACTTGTTGTTGTTGAACGTCTGCTTTTTTTTAGTGCTTCATAGTAGTCAGTATGGAAGTTTTTCATTGCGCAGCTATGCGTAAATGGATCGACCTTTGAATCAATCTCGCGTTTTGCCACCATCGCTCATGCATCTAGGATAAGAGTAAACAAAGGCAGAAAGGACATTAAAGTGACAAAATCCATTGTAGAGCATTTCCTTTGATAGTGATTATTCCGTCTGAAACGCATTTGTATTAGTATGGACGAAAAAAAGCCATTGGTTACGAAGGCTAGGGAAGATATTCAGGCAAAACTAGACAAGAAGCTTGGTCCCGAGTATATATCGAAAAGAGTAGGATTTGGAAGTAGTAGAGTGGCTTATATAGAAGGATGGAGAGCCATCAATTTGGCAAATCAGATTTTTGGGTACAATGGCTGGTCCACCGAGGTCAAAAATGTTATAATCGATTTTTTAGATGAGCGTCAAGGAAAATATTGTATCGGGTGCACTGCAATTGTACGAGTAACATTAGATAATGGAACTTACAGGGAAGATATTGGATATGGAACTGTTGAAAATGAGCGGCGAAAAGCAGCCGCATTTGAAAGGGCCAAAAAATCGGCAGTAACTGACGCACTCAAAAGATCTTTAAGAAGTTTCGGTAATGCATTGGGCAATTGTCTGTACGATAAAGATTTCCTCTCCAAAATTGATAAAGTAAAATTTGATCCACCAGATTTTGATGAAGGCAACCTTTTCAGGCCTTCTGATGAGATCAGCGAGAGCTCAAGGTCAAACACCTTAGATGTTGCAGAGGTACGGAACATGAGTAAACGAAGGCAGTTAACGAAGGTTGGAAACTCAATATCAGAACCCATTTTGGAATCAAATGAATCACAGCAGCAAAGGCCACAACAGCGACATCTTGAGCAAGGAAGATTTCAGTCAACATCTAAGAATTTAGACACTATGGAGGCTGAGGTTGAACCAAAACAAGAACAAGATGAGCTTCTAGACGATTCTCTTATGTTTAGCGATGACTTCCAAGACGACGACCTTATAAATATGGGCAAGCAAGATGTACCGCCGCAAAATACTACTACACCAAGTGAAGATCAAGATCAAAACACTAATCTAGTAACATTCGTTACCGCGAAGGCTGCACCATCTTTACAGAATAAGCGCCCAGTAACTGAAGAGAACGTGTTTGATCCTAAATACCAAGCACAGTCTATTAAGCACACCATTGATCAATCCACTTCAAAGCATATACCGGCTACCGTTCTCAAAGAAAAGGGGATTGATGACTCAAGAGATTCCATTTACCAAAAGTTTGCACCGAAGGGCAAACAAATCGAATTTATAACGCCTGGAAATCCCCCGAAAGAACAAATTGATAATTCCGGTTCGGTGCCTTCATCCTCCACCGTTGCTTCGTCAAGATTCGCTCCTCCCAACACAGTAGTTCATCCAAATTCGCCTTTGGCCGTTACAGCGCAACAAAAGCCCGCCAGAAGAGAAGTTGGTAGACCCAAAGTAAACCCTTTAAATCTGCGAAAAGCCAATCCCTAAAACTTTATGTCTTGGACGAGCTTAATAGTCGCCTCTTGATTGAAATACGGTAGCTTTAATTTATATTTATTAGATTACAACTATTTAATTCATTTCCCATGCTAGTAGAGTTTGCATGTAACCCGGACTTGTAAAGCAAGGCGTTTCTAGAAATACTTGCGATGAGAAAAGGATTATCAATTCGTTTCAAGAAGTACGCAAAAAGTTTCGAATAGAGATATAAAAATCTAAATTAGCTAGGCATTCAATCATATTTAGTTTTTCATTCATTTGATAAAATTTGCTTGTCTGTTAACTGATTACTACTTTACTTTAGATTCGTTTCTTTGACGCTATACTGTTAATCCACTACTGAAGATTCAAATTATGGTGAAGCTGAGCAGATATGAGAAACTGCAGAAAGAGCAAAATGCGAAAACTTTTAAACCATTATTAGATGAGCTAACACATTGTGATGAGTCGACATTTGTTGAAAAACTGTGCTCTATTATAGAATGGGATAGGTCGCGAGATGATTTGTTTGTGTGGACACCTGTTTTGAACAGGATCGATGATATTCTTTCGAAACTTGTCCAAAAATATTCTTACAGTTCGACGGATCCAAAAAAGTCCCCCATCAGACTTATTGAAATGCCAAAGGAAGATGAGATATTATGTGTTAACTTGATACAGTTTACTGCCCGGTTACTCTGCAATACTGAAAACAGATTCATTTACTCTTCAATGGATGTCATGAATGATCTGTTGAACTGTCCGAACTTCAAGATTAAACTTGGTGTAGTGAAGATTTTAGCCATTATGGGCGAGCGGTACATCATCGCCCGCGAAAGGATCGATTCTGACAATCTTTTGGGCAATCCTTCTCTGAAGAAAAAAGCTCTTAAGTTAGCATTAGCATTGCCATCATCCACGATGGATGAAGATGGTCAACATTTTTCTCTTGTGGATTTATTTTTTGACAAAAAGAAGCCTCCTATAAAATGGTCGAAATTGAAATACACATATTACACTGCTTCATCTTCTAGCCTTAATAAATGGGTGCCATATCAAGGCTCTCAACATGGGAGAGACACCAATGGACAACCATCCTCGATGAAAAAATTCATATTATCTAAGGAAGACTTGCAGAGTCACTCTTTGCAGCAGTTATTTGACAAGGGTATGGAGGCTCTACCATCAGATAATTGGTTTGACTATTCCTTGAAGGTTACAATTGCTAAATCCTTCAGCGACAACTCTTTTGAAAATCTAGCATTGAGAAATTTAATACTAAGGACCAAGTTTAACGCCATGGCGGTTGTTAACACTATCTTTATTCCTCCTCAGGTAAGCTCTAAATTATTTGAAGTTGATCCTTATGCATTCAACAGTCTAACGGAGTTTATATCCCTGTCAGAAGCCAAGTTGCCAAAGGAATTGCGGTTAGACGCCCTATTTGCTTTAGAATGTGTCTCTCTGAAACATGTCTGGTGTTCCGATATTGTTAGAAACTTAGGAGGTAATATGACGCACGGTTTAATGTTCCAGATACTTCGATATATAAGCAAGATTATCAGGGAAGAGTCCTCAGAAGTTGACGAAGAGTATAATGTCAGATTTTTTTATCTTATATCAAATCTTGCGGATGTGAAGGCTCTACATGAATCTCTACTAGCCGCTGGTTTAATACCCAGTCTATTAGATATAATTTCGGTCAAACAAACCACTTATAGACGCACTATGGCATCTGCAACACATCTTTTGGAAGCTGTAATTAATGATGGTGACTCTACGGCAGAATTCATAAATAACAACGGGTTCACCATTTTGATCAACTCTATTACGGATGAAGTTGACTTTGCGCTCGAAAATCCAGATTATGGGAGTCCTCCAAAATATTCAGTGGTTTATTACTCCGTTTCGTTCAGACAGTTAGCTCATATCAGGAGTTTGTTGAAACTTGTTCTAAAACTGTTGAAGACTGACTCTGGTGACCGGGTCAGAAATCTAATAGATTCGCCAATTCTTATTTCACTGAAAAAAATATTACAAAATAGACCAGTTTTTGGCTACACGCTCATCACCTATACATTGGACATCATTCAAAGAGTCATTAATAGCGAACCTACTATATATCCTATTCTAGTTGAGGCTGGTCTCATTCCATATATCATCGAGCATTTCTTGGAATTATTAGGTCCTTATTCTGAACTACTATCCATCCTTCCTGACGTTATTTCCGCTTTATGTTTGAATAGTGATGGTCTCAGTAAGGTGAGGGAAAAAAATATGGTCAGGTTTCTATTCGAAGCAGTAACGAATCCGACATATGCTAGGGTGCTGTCATGGAAGGAAGAAGCAACAGATTTAGGGGCGTCTATGGATGAACTTGCGAGACATTATCCAGAATTAAAACCTTCAATCCTCAACTGCTTCTTTGAGATTGTCAAAGAACTACCTCATCATATTAGTTTTACGCAACCTTACCTTTATGAATCTCCTAATGGCTCTGAATTTTTCTATCAAAGTAAGGATGAAGAAGTGATAGAAAATGAAGCATCTGCAGGTGAGCTTGCCTTTTGGGATATCCAAGACTCGACACCTATTGTGGATTGCTTTGCAGATATATTTTATGGTATGACTCTAGAAAACTCTACTTTGGAGAGCTTACCGGAGAAGGTTGATATCAAAGACTTACTATCCATCATTGTTATGGAAAGGCCACCCTTCGACTACACTTCCTCGCAAACACTTTTAAACTTCACGGATGTCCTGCAGCTGTTTGATGAACAACGTAAGGATTATGCATTTCCTCAATTGATAAAAATTTTAGAGGAGCAACTGCAGAGTATACAAGAGTTTCTCTCTGCACCAAATGAGCAGAGTTATTTACTGCGGGCTAAACGAGGCCGAAACAATTCGGATGTAGAGCAGCTACTGGGCAAATTTTCCCACATATCAGCTTTGCTATATATCTTGACGGACGTCTACGTGAATGTTACCTCATTGTCACCTACCAGAATCCTACAAATTATGGAGTATTTCGACAAGAATGGCTTTAATCTTGTGGAGAATTTGAGATTGTTATTTCAAAAGTGCGCTTTGGAAGAGATGTACATAACAGCTCAAATGCCTGATGACGCAATAACACAAACCATGCCAACGCCGCTTGGGAACTCACCTCCGGTTCAGATACATGTCAGTAAGCCCATAAAGCGTGAGCAAAAGGATAGCCTGACTTCGGCAAAGTTCAAGAATTCTTTTGAAGTAAGAGCCCTTTTGAACAAGCTACAATCATGTACTGCAATGGTGTTTAGGTGTTTCTTGAGATTGACTCACGCAAAAAATATAGATATTGAAAGCTGTGACAGAGCATTGGAGATCCGTATATTTGATGAGACAACGAAGCAAGTTATAAGCATGATGCGTGCTGTTGAGTTCGAGAATAATTTGCCATATTTCCTTGTAGTATTCAATTTTAATACCCATATTTTCACATTTCCTAAGACAACAATTACAGGAGCTGGTATATTACAAACAGTACCTGCCTACTTCTTTTACCAGGGAGGTGGTTACAAGGTATATTTTGAGGCTATTAAGGTGCTTTTTGAGAAAATGTCGAAATTTGAAAATCTTTCCGCCATAGAAGAAGTCGATTATGTCAAATACTCGGATGAAGTGTTAACATTAAGTTGTTTGCTGAATACCCTCACATTTTTCAACAAATCTATGCAAGTCGATGTCATGGAAAATATCAATAGCATGGAATCATTCTATCCGTTTTTGGATCATGATTATAATGTTACAAAAGCTCTGATGGTCCTGGTCAAGCTTTTGGCTCTCGGCTTAGTATTTGATCTAAATAAAGATGGATCATTGTTCAACTCTCAATCACGAACGGTGCCTTATGCTGTATTTAAACAGTTTCTTACAATGTTGAAGAATATTTTTTCGGATGTGAATGAAGAGGAAGAAGAGGTATATGAGCTCCGGTGGGATTTAATTCCTCCTTCACGGAGAAAAGTTCAACTTTTGAAGTCATGCGGTATTTCTGAGGATGTCGCACGAGGATATTTGGAAGAAAGAGATGATGAGCTTCCTTCTGATGAAAAGCCGGATGTTTTCAGCGAGGATGAGTGGAGTAAATATCAAAAATGCATTAAGAGTGATATGTGGCAGATGCATCCTGTCCTCATGGAACCTCAATATGAGCAGATGTCTTCGAATGATGATCTCAATAATATGCGCAATGAGTTTTTTGATAATGGTTTACCTCAAAAGGTCTTTGATGTTCTGCCATTTTATCCCAAATTAGTCAATGCTTTTGCCAGAACTTTGTTGCAAATGTTTAGCAACTATGACGAACCTAGTGAGGAGTTTGCAGAACAGGTACTGGACAAGGTATTTGAAACTAATCTAGATGAGAGTGCTACGTTATCTTCTTTGATCCACCTTTTTGGTATATTCCTAAATGAAAGATACGTTTACGATAAATCTGATGGTCTTATTGCTAAATTTTTGGAATATCTACAAACTTCGCTAAATCCCGAATATATAAATAGCGCATGGTTTTCCAAAGCTTTATATGTTTATGAGATTATATTGGCCAAATCTGAGGTCCCTATCATGGAGCCTCTTCCTTCTGATATTCATGTTCGCTATCGATTACCTCCAATGACTACAGTTTACCGCATTCCACCTAGTATCAAGCAGAATATCTTCAATACTTTGATTCGGGTTGGAGAAATTACAAGTTTCTATTCGGCTCTTGCCACTTCTCGTATTCTGATTTTTTATGCGAGGGATGAGACATTCGCAAGTGAAATATCCCGTTCTGGAATATTATCGAAACTCCTGAAGGTTATTGGGGTTTTTCAAAGGATTGAAAAAATCAATTACCTTGAATCATCATTTTTATTGCTGGTCAGAAGATGCTTCGAAAGTGTTGATATCGTATCTTCCCTTATCCGCTGTGAGTTGAACAAAAGTTTTACTACCAGAGTAATAGGCGATCATAAAGAAAAAGAACGTGACTTGACCAGTCTCATTGAAGAAAAGCCACACGTTGTAATGAGAAATCCATCAAAATTCGTCGATATTCTTTGCGAACATGCACGTTTTCAAGCTTTCAATGAAGAAGGTAAGTTACTGGAGTATAACGTGTATAGAAATTTCGATTCCAAGGCTCTCGGAATTTCAGGAAGTGGAAATGAATTGGAATCGACTGCAAAAGTTCAAAATAGAACTGGTATTGTTCACCTTATATTATCACAGTTGTTGGCAGCATCAAAAAAGGACTGGGTATCTGAACCGATTTCAACCCATGATGATGAAGCAAATGCTGATAACAAGCAAGAAAAAATTGAGCCGACAAAGAACCCTGTTTGTGCATACATGATGTTTCTTCTGAAAGTCCTAGTTGAGCTGGTCAGCAGTTACAAGCAGTGCAAATTTGAGCTTTTGACTTTCGACAGAAGAAACGTATATACCGAATTTCCCAAACCCAGATCAACTGCTTTGAACTTCTTACTCTATCAGTTACTTGACAAGTCCTCCGGCCAGGAGCAGAATAAATACGAGTCTAAAAGAAGAGAAGTAATTAGCACGCTCGCCAGATCAGTCATTGTAGGTTTCATCGCTACGGTGCAGGATGATAATAACAAAAAAAGTGATTTGAAAGTTATTGATCCTGATATGACATTTATCAGGAAGTTTACAATTGAATCAGTTATTAGGGCGTTGCGAAACACCACTGCAACACCAAAAATGCTTGAGGCCAATGTCAGTAAGCTTGATACATGGTTCAAAATCATCTCATCCATGGTATTTGTACAAGCTCCCTACCTGCGTTTGATATTGGATTCCAATAAAATCGATGCAGATCAATACCAAATTTGCAAATTAATGATTGAAATGAATGTGCCATCCACAATAACGGATTGCATGGCAGTTTTAGATTTGAACTACCCATTTTGCAAAAAATTATTGAACAACGCTGTGGATCCACTTAACTCCATCAACTCGGTTAGAAATAGTTATGCGGAATTGTTCAAAATAGAGGGCAATGATGATGAAGTTGAAGTGGACGAGGAGTCTGATAAAGAGGATCCTTCCGATATGTTTAAAAATTCTGCATTAGGCATGTACGATGTAGCAGATATTGAAGAGGACGATGAAGATGAAGAAGAATCGCTAATCGGCGACGATGGGGATATTGCTTTCGTTGACGGTGAAGAAGGAGGATTCGAGGTTGTTTTTAGTGATGATAACGATCTTGAACATGGCGATAGTGAGAATTCAAACTTTGAGGAAGATGAGAACAGCGACGAAGATATGGATTTCGACAGTAATGAAGAAGAATCATCTAGTCATATAAGGCAGCTTCATGGTGAAATGGATGAAAATGAGCTTAACTCCGATGAAGAGGAATCTTATTACAGTGATGATGACGCTAATGATATTGAAGTGATTGATGTTGAGGGAGGTGACTATGAATCAGATTTAGAGATCGATTTAAGTGACTATGATGTAGAAGAATCAGATTGGGAATCCGGGTTGTCTGAACTCTCAGCCTCCGATGAGGAGGCTGAAGATGGAGAAGGAGGTGCTGATGATGAGTATGGAAGAGTAGGAGCAGTCGGGCGAAGATGGACCACAACTGATGGGATTGACATAATAGAAGATACATCAGATGAAGATGAAACTACCGGTGTATTCCAGGGAATAGAACACGTTTTTCACAGTGAGTCTCAACCGTTATTCAGGGTGCAAGACGGACGTAGCCATAATCGTCACCATCAGCGTTCCTTCCGCAACCATGGCCATCCACCACTTGGCCTACCATCCTTAACTATGTTGAATGGTGGCCGTCGTCATCAGAGTAATCTGATAAATCCTCTGGGACCCTCTGGTTTGGAAGAAGTTGAAAATGGTATTTCGGATCAACTAGTTAGTGTTGGATCGGGATTTCGTTATAGACCAGAGCACACTCATTTTGCCGGTGTGCTTTTCTCTGGTGAATACTTTGATGAGAGATCTCCGGACGGCATAATTTTGAAACCAACGGTAGCCAGATGGAAGGATATCTTTGATATGTTCTATGACACGAAGAGCTACGCTAGTTATATTATCCCAACGGTCATCACGAAATTGTATAAGCCCAGTCTTGAATTATATCGACAAGAAAAACAAAGACTTGAAGAAGAAAAGGAACGCGCTGCAAAAATGAATGATGCTGCGAAAGCCGAAAACGATCACGAGTCGACATCTGCTTCGAATGCTGCTGAAGGATCTTTTCCGGATGTCGTCAATGGACAGGAAGGATATGAGCCTGTGTATGTAACTATTGATGGCACAGAAGTTGATATAGGAGGTACTGATATTGATCCCGAGTTTTTGAACGCTTTACCGGAAGATATGAGAGCGGAGGTGTTTGCTCAGCATGTTCGTGAACGTAGAGCAGAGGCTATGCGTAACGACATTCATTCCAGGGAAATTGATTCTGATTTCTTAGAAGCAATACCGGAAAACTTAAGAGAAGAAATATTAGATCAAGAGACGGCCGAATCGAGATTTTCCAATATCATCCATTCCATGCATCAACAGGAAGACGAACCAGATCTAGATGAGGATATGATTAGCGATGATGAAGAAGGTGAAGGCATCGACACTAATGCTAGCAGTCAACAAAGAGACGAGATAGATAAAAAAAGATCGGTTCGTACGTACTTTTCTCCACTGGTGGATCGGGCTGGTATTGCAGCTATTATGAAATCGGCCTTCATATCGCAGCCATATGTTCAGCGTGAAATATATCACGAACTCTTTTACCGCTTGTGCTCTAGCAAACAAAGTAGAAGCGACATTATAAATATCCTGCTGATAATTCTTACAGAAGGTGTAATAAATCAACATTCCTTGGAAAAGGTGTACAATCTAATATGTTCTCGAGTACATGGGCCAAGTAAGGCACAGGGAAGCACGTCGACGGTTCGTCAACTGCCAGCAGATTGTACTCCTTTAATTGTTGCCAATCAGGCTATTGAAATTCTGCAAAATTTGATCGATGCCGATAGCAGGCTCAAGTATTTTTTCATTACAGAGCATGAGAATTTAATGGTTAACAAGCCTCCCGTCAAAAATAAGAGAGACATATTTGATAAGAATTTGAAATGGCCAATAAAGTATTTATTTGCTTTGCTGGATCGAAAAATCATCACCGATGAAACTGTGCTTATGGATCTATTGACGAGAATTCTACAAGTCTGCACAAAGCCTATTAGTGCGATTGCCAAGAACTCTGACGAAAATACTAACTCAAAGAAAAAATTTGCTGTTCCCTATTTTGATCGTAAAGATCTTGAGAAGGTAGTTTGTATTTTAAGATTGGATAGCTGCAATACAAGAGTATTTCAACAAGCTTTGAATATTATGCATAATCTATCCGTATTAAAAGAGTCGGTGGATGTCTTCACAGTGGAGCTTGTATCTTTGGCTGTCGAAACTGTGCAAACTTTAGTTGTTGATTTAGATGCACTAACTCGTGAGGGATCCTTAGCATCCAATGGTGCCGAGATAAACTCAGAATTGGTTCAGAAATTCACGGTACCAAGTTCAGATCAGGCCAAGTTATTGAAGGTTCTCACAGCTGTGGACTATCTTTACACACATAAGAAGAATTTGACCGAGGCTGATGTAAATAAATTAATGAGCGTTTACAATGAAATGAAACTGGGCCAGGTTTGGGCATCACTAAGCAAGTGTCTATTTGAATTTGAAAGCAGAAAAGGCTTGAATACATCTGCTACTGTACTGTTACCCTTGATCGAGTCTTTGATGGTAGTATTCAAACACAGCAAGGCATCACAGAGTTCTCCTAAAATGACTGCATTGAAATATGAAGATGGAAAAAAATTAGATTTTTCCGAAATTTCAGTTGAGAACTTGTTTTTTCATTTTACTGAAATTCATAAAAAATTATTAAACCAGATGATACGTTCAAATCCAAAATTGATGAGCGGGCCATTCGCCTTGCTGGTCAAAAATCCGAAAGTATTAGACTTTGACAACAAGAGATACTTCTTTACTGCTAAGTTACGCACAGATGCGCACGAAAGGCCTAAGTTGAGTATCACCGTTCGTCGTGAACAAGTGTTTTTGGACTCTTACAGAGCATTGTTTTTCAAATCCAACGAAGATATTAAAAAATCCAAACTTGAAATAACCTTCAAAGGTGAGAGTGGTGTTGATGCGGGAGGATTAACCAGGGAATGGTATCAAGTCTTATCTAGGCAGATGTTTAATCCTGATTATGCTTTATTCTTACCTGTTGAATCTGATAAGACCACTTTCCGGCCGAATCGAACATCTGGTATCAATCCTGAACATCTCTCATTCTTTAAGTTCATTGGAATGATCATAGGTAAAGCAATACGTGATCAATGTTATTTGGACTGTCATTTTAGTAGAGAAGTTTACAAGAATATCTTAGGTAGACCTGTTTCTCTAAAAGATATGGAATCAATGGACTTGGAGTACTATAAATCATTGATTTGGATACTGGAAAATGATATTACGGATATCATTGAGGAAACCTTTTCCGTGGAGACTGATGATTATGGTGAACATAAGATCATTGAACTAGTTGAAAACGGTGATCATGTGCCAGTCACACAAGAAAATAAACAAGATTACGTGAAGAGGATTGTGGAGTATAAATTACACTTTTCAGTAAAAGAACAGATGGATAACTTCTTACAAGGATTTTATGCCTTGATACCAATTGAGTTGATATCTATCTTTGATGAACAAGAATTGGAACTCTTAGTTAGCGGATTGCCAGATATTGACATCGATGATTGGAAAAATAATACGACTTATGTTAACTACACAGCAAATTGTAAACAAATAAACTACTTTTGGAGGGCAGTCAGGTCGTTTGATGCAGAAGAACGAGCCAAGTTGCTACAATTCGTTACAGGCACTAGTAAAGTTCCCTTGAACGGGTTTAAAGAATTGACAGGCGTAAGTGGTGTTTGTAAATTTTCTATTCATAGGGATTACGGATCCACTGATAGATTACCGTCTTCGCACACATGTTTTAACCAGCTGAATCTCCCTTCATACATCTCGTACGAAACTTTACGTGGATCGGTGTTACTGGCTATCAATGAAGGTCATGAAGGTTTCGGCATAGCCTAAAATCGCTCGGAATTAAGTTCGAAGGAAACTGTTTTCCATCTTTTTAATTCATTTATATAGACGTATACGTTTAATCACAATAGCTTTAAACTCTACTTTCATTGTCATTTGTTTGTGCCAATCGCATTTGGAAGCGCGACAAATGGTCAATGTCACTGAGCAAAACATAAAATGTGCATAACTTTAATTGTTTCATGACAGAAGCTTAATCTTAAAGTCGCAGCTTGTTCCAATCTCAAGTGCCCTTCTAAGCATTTGATAGCGAGGGTAAGCGGAACGCCCTTTACACTCATGCACATTAGGGTCTGATAGTATATATCGATTATTTAATTGTATAGACGGGAACGCTCCCTGAATTGCCCTGGCGTGGGTTATCCAGCGTTTGTTGCTGTTCCAGCGTTTTCACGTGAGTTTCCAACTTTCTCACACACTTTGTTAAACTCGCCATTTCTTCAGCCCACTCCAACTCCCTTTTTTCAAGATTGAAGATGTTTACAAACAAATAACCACTAGCAATCGCACCTAGAACAAATCCCCACACCCCTGATCTGAAATGCCTAGCCTGAACTTGTACAGGACGATATGGAGCTGATGTTTGATTCAAAAGTCTTAGAGCTGCTTTCATACTCTTCTCTTTGCCTTGAGTGATACCTAGCAACAGATTGTTGATTACTGACGTTGGCGTATCAACAGTCTCAGAAAGCCGATAAAGAAACGTAATGAACCCAAGAGAGCATCTCTTATATACCTCTTCAATACTTCTTGCGCTGGAGATATCAAACGCCCCTGCTCCCTTCGTCCCAAAGCCTGATTCTTGCTTCTACTGATCATTGGACCCCGCCAAAACTACTCCGGTCCTGTTCTCACCATAAACGAATAGTTCGTGATTCCCCAATTATTTCCCTGAGTCCGGGTTACTGCTTTCTGAGCAGCTTGGCGGCTATCGAAAACTAGAACTAATGGCGATGTGCATTAGAAAGAAGGATTTTACTTCACTCTTATAAGATCCCCAGAGCCACTTTGCGAATGAACAGCCTGTCCAGTCCAGCACGGCATGGTTCTACCTTTGCATCGAGGTACATTGGAGTCCCTATTGGATTATAAGTTTATGTAGAGTATTTAGTTATATACATAGGGAAATTGGTAAGTACACAGTTACTTATCGTTCTTCGGTATTATTACTACTGGTTACATCTAATGGACCGGTCCATTCCCAACACTTCATTATCTCACCATGGATTTCCATCAAACTCGATTTGATATTGGTATTATTATGTTCCAGTTTCTTGACTACTTGTTGCCACAGGGAGTTCTTGCATTTTAGATTCGTCACATCCGCCAAAAACACATCTCTTAATTGTACTGTACTTAGAAAAGTTGTACCTTGGTTTTGTTCTTGATGTTCTTTGACCATTTTTAACTTGTTTATAACACTCTTTGTTAATTGTTCGATTTGTTCTCTTTGCTTGTAATATCTTTTCAGTCTGTATTCAATGATTTTTATGGTAATACCAATAAGAGCTAGCGTCCAAATTACATAGCGGAATCTGTAGTACGACTGGTAGATTTCTCTTTCGAATTTACATCTGAGACCGATGTACTTCGTGGATGTCGAGCGAAGAATCCTAATCTCCTTCCACCTGTCTGCTTTTGAAAGATATCCTTCCTGCCCCTCAGTACCATGGGTTTCAGTTGCGTCATTGGTGTCTCTAGAGCTTTTAGATCCAGGGTTTGGTAGCTGCAATGATTTGATATTATTGTTAGTAAAAAAAGTTTCTTCATTCCTCGATAAATTCTCCAAAAAAATTTCATCAATACTCACTTGCCTCCATGTTATCTCAGGTTCATTTTTCAAGTCTGAAATAGCTTGAACCCATAACTCATCAAACTCTTTGTCATTAATCCAAGGTGCGCGAGATTCATAAAATATTTGATATAACTCTTCTTCAGTCATACCGCTTTTCAAATCATCTTCGCACTCACCGCATGAAAATTGTGCATTCTTTGTTCTCAAAAACTCCAGAGATTGTTTCACCACTTCGGATATTAGTTTATCTCTTTTGCTATCCTTCACACAATGATCACTCAAAGGCAACAAGTCGTATAAGCTCCACTTGTTACGCTCGAAAGCATACTCAGGCCTACATTTGATTTTCATAAGAGGGTAACAGATTGCATGGTCTGGACATGGCAAACATTCTGGTTTGTTCTTTTGCAAAAAAGAATTCAAGTTAGTCAGAAATGATGGATGTGAATCGCTTGGCCAAAATTCTTGCGATGGCACTTCATGCCCACAATAACCTACAAGAATTCTCTGTTCACGATACCATAATCCATATAAGATTGGTATCATAATTATAGAGAAAACAACAAATTTGTACAATAAGCCACTGAAAGATTTCAGTGAGGACTTCAGAATAGCTCTGCGTTTCACACCAACATCTGCAGGTACTTGTTCACCTTCAACTTCTTCGTGTACTTCGCTGACGTGATTTTCGGAATCTGTCACCCCTTGATCTATGGGTGACTCAGGCGTTTTTCCTCTGCTAACACCGTCTTCTTCCTCAACCTCGTAGTTGGACAAAATTTCAGGGTCTACTGAACTATCCTTTTCGACAGCCATTGACTTGATGGTTTCTTGTGAGGAAAGTGATTCGTCACCCGAAAGTGTCAGCATCGTAGCAGCGGGAGTATGAGTTTCATCTTCGGTTGATGATAGAGTTTTCATATGATTAATGCTGCTAGATTTGGAAAAGTTCTGTTGCTCCGACTGAGAGAGTGGAGGAACTGAGTTCTCCTTTACAGCATTTTTCAATTGCTCGGCAAATGCTGAAGATACATTCAGTTTAGTGATATCAGGAGAAAGGGTCCTTCTCTTATAACTAAAGTCCGACCCCGAGGGGCTGACCCCTCCTAAAGGTTCACCTATATTCTTACCCTTGGAGTTATTGATTACATTCAAAATTGGGGAGTTGTTGAAAGAAGAATCTGAAGAAGAACTTTCAAATTTGTCGATAACCAAGGATCTATGAGGAGACTTCTGCGGTGTCTTTTTGGCGACTTTCTCTGTAATTGGCGTATTTTCACCTTCACCGATTTTTCTTCTTCTTTTCCTGGTTGCGACGCTGTTGCTATCTGTAGTCTTAGTAGGCGTAGCAGACACAGATGGGGTCTTGGAACTCGTACTCATCACAATATCATCTCCTGCGTCTTGTATAACTCCTTTCTCAGAGCCCTCATTTTCCTTATCACTTGCTTTTCTCTTTCTTGAGCTTCGCCTATGTCCACTTTCTTGTTGAAAATCATTGATTTCAGTAAATGGCGTTAACTCTTTGTGAGCTTCAACAATAGGTAATTTCCCATCCGGATTATTATCAGTTTCCTCTGCTTCATCAAAATCCGCAGAGCTTGATAAAGATGGAGTGGCAGTGTTGTCAATCTCTTCGTCCTTCACCTCTAAATTCTTCCTCTTCTTATCTTTCTTCTTTTCCTTCTTCTTCTTATGGCTTCTTTTAACCTTTACTATACCCTGATCACTTGGCAATAGATTCTCATATTTTTTTCTCAGTTTTGAAATATTTGGTTTCACATTTTCTTCAAACAGCTGAACTAAAGTAGCTTTCTTTGACTGGGGAAGAAACTCTACGTTATTTTCCGTCAAAATTCTCCTCAGCTGCGCCACCTTCAAGTTGTTCGGTTCAAACCCAGCATTTAGGTATTCCATATCCATTATGATGAATGCCGCTGGCCTACCAAAACCTTTAAACGTTTGTGTCTTGTTTGATCGAGTTGCAAGCCTTAGAGTTGATCACACCTCATCCTTTTAGCAACAAACCGCAAAACATAAACATGAAAACCCTATTACGGAGCCCTATGTTTATTGTCCCTTTTAACGAGAAAATCTGAAATTGAAAGAAGGGTTCCTAATTTTTTGGAAGATACGACATCAAAAAAGAGGGATAGAAAAGAAAACGTGTACCTTCAATTATGTCGAGTCTTTGATCATAAGGGATCATCAATCTAAGTGAAATATGAATGCTGATGAGAATTTGGAGGAATTAACTGAACTTTCCCTTGAGCCAGCTCCTTCATATGAAACGGCGCACCCTGAAAGCGCAGGTTTGTTTGCTGATTCTTACCAAATAAAGGGAAAAGAGGACGAGCCAACAGATCCCATGGAGTTCGATGAAAGTGAACGTGCCAGAGAGAATGGTGAGGCCAATAATGAAGTTTCAGCACTGAATAGTGCTCATTTCTCCTATTATGAGAATAGACAGCTGGACCAAAATGGCTCCAAACAGATCGCATTGAATGATCATGCGGCCCCCGCTGCTGTTGTGGCTCAGCCATCCGTATTCCCCAGCCACGCCAATTCCGCTGGAACGCAAAGAAATAGAACCTTATCGATTAGTGCTCAGCGTATTTTACCTGACTCTCCAAGAAGTGACTCTTGGAAGGAGGATACAGGGAAACAAAAGTCCAGAGCAACATACAAAATGGGAATGCTCGCCGATGATGCAGCTCAGCAATTTTTGGATGATCCATCTCCAGAATTGATTGGTTTGTATACCAACGTTGCAGAATGCAGATCACTCAGAGCCAAATATCAATTTCTATCCTTACAAAGAAGTGACCAGAACCCCAAGAACAAGCCTGAGTGGGATGTTTATCCGCCTCCTCCAAAGCCAACATATGATACAGAGACCAAAACAGTCATAAAAGTTGACAATAAGCCAGATTCAGAGGTTTTTGATTTTTCTCACTGCACCATTCCGGGAGAAGATGTTGATTGGGATTTTGGGACGAATGACGATGATTCTTATGTTGTGCATAGATCAGGCAAGCCGGATGAGTTAATTTCAGAGAAACCTACCCTACGTGATTATTACTTAGATTTAGAAAAGCTGGTATCCATATCTTCCGATGGTCCTGCAAAGTCATTTGCATTTAGAAGGCTGCAATATTTAGAAGCCCGTTGGAATTTGTACTATCTTTTGAATGAGTATCAAGAGACTAGTGTATCCAAGCGAAACCCACATAGAGATTTTTATAACGTCAGAAAAGTGGACACCCACGTCCACCATTCTGCTTGTATGAATCAAAAGCATTTATTACGCTTTATCAAACACAAATTGAGACATAATAAGGATGAAAAGGTCATTTACAGAGATGGTAAAGTTCTAAGTTTGGATGAAGTATTCAAATCTCTAAACTTATCAGGATATGATTTATCTATCGACACATTAGATATGCACGCACACAAGGATACGTTTCATCGGTTCGATAAGTTTAACTTGAAATATAACCCAATAGGGGAGTCTCGTTTAAGAGAGATCTTCTTGAAAACGGACAACTATATCAAGGGTTCTTATTTGGCTGAGATCACAAAACAAGTGCTTTCTGACTTGGAGAACTCCAAATACCAAAACTGTGAATACAGAATATCTATTTACGGTAGATCTATCGATGAATGGGATAAACTCGCTTCCTGGGTGATTGATAATAAAGTATTTTCCCATAATGTGCGGTGGCTGGTACAGATTCCCCGGTTATATGATATATACAAAAAGGCAGGTACTGTGAACAATTTCAAAGATACTCTCACCAACCTTTTCAAACCTTTATTTGAAGTCACTAAGAATCCACAATCTCATCCAAAATTGCATGTTTTCTTACAGAGGGTAATCGGGTTTGATTCCGTTGATGATGAATCGAAAGTAGATCGTCGTTTTCACAGAAAATACCCAAAACCTTCTTTGTGGGAAACTCCTCAAAACCCGCCTTACTCCTATTATCTGTACTACTTGTATTCGAGCATGGCTTCCTTGAATCAATGGAGAGCTAAGAGAGGCTTTAATACTCTGGTTCTAAGACCCCACTGTGGGGAAGCTGGTGATCCAGAACATTTGGTTTCTGCCTACTTGCTTGCCGAAAGTATTTCGCATGGTATATTGTTGAGAAAGGTTCCGTTTGTTCAATATTTATACTATTTGGACCAAATCGGTATTGCAATGTCTCCCTTGTCAAACAACGCATTATTCTTAACCTATGACAAGAATCCATTCCCAAGATACTTTAAAAGAGGCTTGAATGTTTCTTTGTCCACCGATGATCCACTACAGTTCTCCTATACTAGAGAACCTTTGATCGAAGAATATTCTGTTGCAGCACAGATTTATAAATTATCGAATGTGGACATGTGCGAATTAGCAAGGAATGCGGTCTTGCAAAGTGGTTGGGAGGCCCAAATTAAGACACATTGGGTCGGAAAGAATTTTGAAAAGAACGGCGTTGAAGGAAATGATGTCGGTAAAACTAATGTCCCAAATATAAGGGTCAACTATAGGTGGGACACAATTTCGACCGAGCTAGAACTTGTGAATCACTTTGCTCATTTCAAAAGCGCTGTAGATGACAATTAAAATTAGGAAATATTTATAGCAATGCTTAGCTTTGAGTTCTTGTATTTAAAAAATCACATAGCAGAATCTGTATTGAAATTCAAAATTTGTACTGAATGCCATTCGTTACCAAAATTCTTTAATAATATATTACAAATACTTATCTCCATACGCATGAAACCTGGTCAAGTAATCTTTTTGAGATATTTTTTTTTCAATCAATTCTATTGTGTTATTGCCAAACGATTCCTTGTACCGACCCAAGATACTTTCCAGGTTGGCATTCGGACCTAGTTTCTCAAGATCATAAGTGAGAGTTGGACATGGAAAACCGACTGGAACAAGCCACATCAAAACATTGGGCCCCAAATATTCGTACATGTTTTCCATTAAGTTAGGCTTTTTCCAAAAAGTATCGTATTCATTACTCTCAAACTCTACGACGTATCTATAGCCATCCTTCTCGTTGTAATAGCAAAATATCTTCTTGCAAGATGGCGATTTGGTCCTTCTCGCCATGAATTCCAGGGATGTATTATTCTGAATCATGCAAATAATGTATGTTGGGACCATCGAACCAGTCATTAGCAGCCCAAATCCAGATAGAATGAGAGCAACAATTAGATTCGGATTCAAACGTGAACCTCCTACCTCATGTTTATCAATTATTTCTTTAATAAATACACATATGGATACCAACACAATGAGGGACAAAATGGCAAAATACACAAGAAATTGAAAAAAAAGACGATAATTGTCCTTTCCTACAACAGAGCCTATCCAGATGCAACGATGATCGAACCTCGGTACGCAGTAGCCCAAGTCGGATGCATGGTGTACTCTTTCCGTCTTCAAGCTTTGGCAAATACTGCACCAGATGGGGTATCCATTGGGATCACACTGATAGCATAGGGGGGGTATCAATGAGGAATGGCCTCCACTTTCACTGGTACTACTCACATCAGACACTTCTTCTGGAAAAATCATAAAAGGCGGTACTTTTGGCTGCTTACCTGGCCCTATCAGCACAGCCAATTGAAACCATATTACTAAAAGCAAAACATCTAAAAATACGACTGCGCAAATCAAACCGATGGCTATGTCTTTACGATGGTGCCGCTTGTATACTTGATCGTAGCAGAGTTCGTGCGAAAAACTCCAAGTACTGTAACATATGAGACTATACACTATAAGTGGCAAGGTAAACCTGAACCATGATGGTTTTCGCAGCCGTGGCCAATAAAACTCCATTAACCGGCAATAGGACTCCGAATCATCAAATATGATTAGCTTTCTTCAACTTTTTCTTTTCTTTCTGCTACATATATATTTGCGGCAAGTTTTCTGTTTTTTCGCAGTATAAATCAATACTAAAGAAAATGAAAGTGAATTTGTAATAGCATGAATAAAAGAAAGTGAGCAATAAAGTGAAGAAAAAGGAATAGTATGTTGGCTTTAACTATTAATATATTGATGAGGATATATATACTAACATTCGAAATGTTAAGTGGATGACTATTATGACAATAAAGATATGTGTCCGATCTGTAAAACAGATCGGTATCTCTCTCCAGATGTGAAATTTCTGGTAAATCCTGAGTGCTACCACAGGATATGTGAATCATGTGTAGATAGGATATTTAGCCTTGGTCCAGCACAGTGCCCATACAAAAGTTGTGATAAAATTTTAAGAAAGAATAAGTTTAAGACACAAATCTTTGACGATGTTGGCGTAGAGAAAGAAGTGGATATTAGAAAACGTGTATTCAATGTGTTTAACAAGAAATTGCAGGATTTTGAGGGTGATCTAGATGACTACAATAAATACCTAGAGGAAGTGGAAGATGTTGTCTATAACTTGGACAATGGCATTGATGTGGCGAAGACAGAAGAAAAGCTTCGAACTTATGAGGAGCTGAATAAGCAATTAATTATGACAAATATTGAACGCAATAAACAAGATCTTGAAAGCTTTGAACAAAGACAGCAATTTGAAAAGGAAATGAGGTTGAAAAAGAGAATGCTAGAAAGGCAAATTGAAGAGGAGGAAAGGATGAATAAAGAATGGGCTAAAAAGGAGATTGTCAACAGACTTTCTAATGCAGATGATGTTGACGATATTATAGAGGGCGTCAAGAATATAGTTAAATTGAAAAAGTCTTCTGCTAGAAGGAAACTAGAGGAGCTAAATAGGGTGATGAAAAGTAACCCTTACTTGGCGGCTAATAGCGGTGGTCCGAGGAAAGATGCTATACCATTCACACCATTTAATGGGGATAGAGATTTTTCCAAACGTTACACACTTAATGAATCGCTATATAACGACCCCTTCATCAAAGATCTGCAAGTCAGAAAAGATTTCATTGCTTCTGGGTTTAGAGTAGATTTTGTCTATAATCGGTTACTTACAGAAGCGTTCATGGGTCTTGGTTGTGTGATTTCAGAGGAATTACAAACCTCTTAATTGGATAGCATTTACTAAAGCTCTTGAAAGCTCTGTAACACTTTTTGGCTGGAAATTCTTTTCTAATTTATATATCTGCATGATAACTCGAAAAAAAGTTAGTAAGTTTGTAATCATTTAAATACGGAGGAAGGTAAGAACATACTTTTCTGATTTCTTTTTCATCATAAACCTTTGCCAAATTCTCATCACTAAATTCTAATTCATGCCCTTGGATAAAGTCTTTTACTGACCGTACAAGATTTTTTTCATTAGGTTGAATGATTTGAACAGCGATGACATCTGTAGAATTATCCTTGATACCAAAATTCTTAAACGCTTCACCGATATTGGACGTGGGAGATAGGCACAGCAAACATTCGGAATGCATGCTCTTAGTTTTCAGTTTATTGTAAGCAGCTTCTGTTAAAACACGATAAATTGCAGAGTACAATTGCTCGATAGAGCAAATCATTTTAGCATCAATGAACGCAAAAGGTAATTCTCTGACTTGAGATCGAAGCTCACCTGCATTGGAAACGCCCTGAAATAATGAAACCGATATCTCAGTGTTCGGATATTGAGGGAAAATACTTTCGATCATGACGCATATATTTACTATCTCGTTCTTACTTCTCTTACCTTGTTTTGAATGTTGGTGTATCAAAAATATTTTTCGGTTGCCGGGGTTGTCTATACACATTGATATATAGTTCTTTGCGCAAGCACAATTTGATGAAGTAAGTTTACTAACCTTTATTATCGGTACCTATCTTAATTGCTGGTAATGGTCGACACGGGTGTGGATGAAGCAGAAGTAGTGGACGAAATCATCTCAAATGTAGGTGTTTTTCTAAATGAGCTGATACCTGTTGACAATTATACTGACAAGGTAAAAGAAAGCAACGGAGAAAGGAGAATTATTTATGAGTTGCTCGATGAAGTGGCAAACGGAAGAAAGTTAATGAACTGTTTATTCCATTCAAATGTCTTACGTCACACGAATGGAGCAGTACCTATTTATGAAGGCAATCAACTGCAGAGGCAGTCATCAAAAATTGCCCAGCGATGGTTTGAGATAGAGAAAAGGACGACTTCAAAGGCAACATCGGCTACATTGCAAGTTGATGCTCCAGTAATATTTTCCTGGAGCAAGAAATCTCCATCTACAACAGATTTAGAAATTACAAATACCAAAAAGAGCAGCGAAGCTACAATTAACGAAGCAACAAACCAGGTTTTTTTCAAATCCATATCTACAAGATTAGATCAAATTGCGAGTGAAAGCAAATATTGGCAAACTTTTACTCAGCAAGGTGCTGCAAATGATATGGGAGTTGACGAGACATCACCCCAAAAATCACAATGGGCAAATTCTAACTTTCGTGTCGACCCCTTACAGACATTTGTGGCCCAGGCATTACCGAAGGAAACTAAAAAGGAAAGTCCAATCAAGAAGAAGAATTCTTCAAAAGGAAGGAACTTGTTCAATTTCTGGAACAAGCATAGCAAGCATAGCAAACATAAGAATCGAGTGAAAGAAGAAATTACGCAACAAGTAAACGAGCGGGACATGAAATCACAAACAGCGCCGGCCGAAATTGTTAATCAAGATCAAGACGAATTAAGTTATCGAGGATCAAATGTTAGGCCTCATACCGTTCAAAATAATAACACTGGCGAGCAAATAGGAGCGCGTCAAGAAGAAGTGGAAAATGAAGCAAATGACGAGGTTGAAGAATTTGGTAATTTCGAGCAGGCGTCTGAATCACCAAGTTACTCTGCCACTGCTGAGAATGAAACTCTGGACCAGTCACCACCTCTTCACCCCACCTCTGCATCCCCATTACCGTCGTTAGATAAAGAGACCGAGAGCCCACTAAGCATGAATTCATTCATCCCTTTGCAACCAAAGAAAAAAACAAATAGTCATTAATAGTATCATATATACTTACATAGAAAAATACTTTGTAACTTCAGCGTATTCCATGCCTGAAAGTTGCTTTAACGGTAATTTTCTAATTTCACATTATTGTATGTTAAACGTTCACTTCCTGGGTAACCCTTTTTACTTCTTGGATTGGGGTTATGAACATGATAGTATCCATTGTTTGCCGTTCCTGAAGAGGTACCTGGAGTAACACTGCTTCGTAAAAATCCTGCCCAATCGGCAGCGTCTTGCTTCATTGTTTCATCATACGATGGAGGATCATCGGGAACACTGTGCTTCTCGTCCGGTTTAGATTTTGGCATCTTGTACTTCCGATGAATTATACTTATCCTATGCCAAGAAAATTTACTGTTCCTTTAACATCTTTCAATATCTTCTTATATATTTCAAGGGTTTCCCGAAGTCTCTCCCACATCTTTGCGATGGGGAGCGCAAGCACAGCCTTTCTCCGACAATTACACAATATGGAAGGGTCCTTTTTAAACGAGAGAAAGCTGTCAACTTCGGAATGAAGTAAAATCCAACAGTTGATAAAACCTTGAAGCGTTCGTTTAAGCCTAGGTGATACATAAATTACCCCTTCTCAACTCGTAATGCAATAGAAGAAGGTCTCAGCTTTCCAGCGGCGCCGAATAGACACATTGACAGAAGCAGAACTCTGCATCGATGTATGTTCACAAGCTAAACATCAGCGAGCCAATAAGAGTATTGGACTCTTTTCTATCATTGAAGGGTGAGTAAGGTCACGAATGAGGAATATAATGATGAGTCAATCAGCTACGAGAACCGTTTCATTTCCGCTTCAAATCAAACGCCAAAATAAAGCTGCGAGAAATGCACAGCATCTCGGCTGCTAAACTACCGCAGCTATGCCGGCCTTTTCTGAGAGTAAGTAGATACTTAATTGAGTCAGTCCTTCCCATAGCCTACTCATTAAGTATTTAGCATGTTGACGGCTAACACCATTCTTGTGATGGTAACGTACTTTAGTGAAAATGATTGCATACGCAAGGTCAGAACCTTAAGCAGTGTAAAATGCGTAATTACGGTATGTAATAGACCCAGTTGGGCAAGATGCTTGTACCAGTAATGGCTAAACAACCTGTTGCGAATAAGGAGCAATCCCTTGATTTTATGCTTATCTACCCAGCCGCCGTTATGCCATTCTTGAATGTTACGATTCCTACAGAAAGACTGAAGAGCTCTGGACAAATTGGCCCCAAAACTCCCTCCTCTCCTCCAGAAAATGCACAAATTGTACTCTATCTGCAAGAAACATAATCGTCCCATGCCGAAGTGATATCTTAGGTGCGCTCAGCGCCTTGCATTGTGCATTTACTGCCTGTTACTACTGGACTGAAAGTTCATATGTATTATTTATCATCCCAGACGGGACGCTTTGTAGGTTCTCGTCTGGCGAGTTTTCTTCCGGGTTAAAAAATCCAAACCTGAATCAACTAGCTAAATATCATGTAACCAGAACTGGGAAACAATTTGCTTATATAGTAATGCTGCCATCTAAAATAGGAGTACCCGTGAATAGATATGCTAAACTAGCGAATCCTGCCACCATATTTGTTAGATGCAAAAGGACGAAAAGTAAAGGTGGATTACCACCATTAGCTCAAAGAGTGATTACGCAGTTGAGTGTCATGTCAGCTAGCAGGAAACAACCAAAGTTATTAAAATTATCCCGCGAAGATCTAATCAAACATCAAACTATACAGCACTGTTGGTCTACTTATCAAGCAGAATTGCGTGCGCAGCGCAATGAACAGTTGAAACTACAATACAAGAGTATGAGAAAAGCAATGGATACGCTACAAGAACTAGATCCTCAGCTTTTTGAAGCTGCCAATGCCCCAGAACATGGTAAAAGATTCCCGCTGGAATTAAAGGTTCCAACAGACTACCCTGCAAATAAGGTTTGGCACTACGAATTTAAAAAGAAAGAGTGAAATGCTGTTTGTTCCAACTTTCAACCACCTGTAAATTTTTTAGAAATAGTTTCTCGATATGTATGAAATATCACATCATACGAAGAATAGAGATATCTTCATCAATAACAACATCAAATACAAATGATTAAGATTCGTCATTTATAATGGAAGAAATGGTCAAATATTAAACCAGAGATCAATGGTTCGCTCGCTAACTCATTGGATTTTTGACTGGTTTGCCATGAAGCAGTCTCTCATATTTCTCATGTTGGGATGGTATTTCTGTTCAATAACTTTATCGCTTTACAATAAATGGATGTTTGACCCAAATAAAGGTTTACAAATTTCATGCCCTATTCTTGTGACATCATTTCATCAATTTATATTATGGCTAATATCATTTTCGTACCTGAAATATTATGGAATTAAGGAGGATCATGACCAACAGTCATTGCATAAATATCAATCAGGAAATTGGAATTTCTATCTGAAGTATTTGGTGCCAACCGCGGTGGCAACTGCAGGTGATATAGGATTTGGTAATGTTTCATTTAAGTTTGTTCCATTGACAGTTTACACCGTTATCAAATCTGCGAGTATCGCATTTGTACTACTCTTTGGATGTATGTTCAAATTGGAGAAATTTCATTGGAAACTAGTGATGATAGTATTCATTATGTTTTCAGGAGTCGTGATGATGGTTTTCGTACCACAAAAAGATGTAGAAAAGGAGCAAGATGAATCTAGACTAATATTTGGATCTTCGTTGGTATTGATAAGCAGTTGTCTTTCAGGTTTAAGATGGGTCTACACACAATTGATTTTGAAAAGCATACCACAACGTGCTGTCTCTTCATCTTCAACCTCTGATTTGGAGCCAATGTCAGAAGCAGATGCCAAGAAACCTCATCCAGTCAATACAATTTATCAATTGGCTCCTATAATGGGGTTTGTACTATTTTTTACAGCATTAATTGTGGAAAAACCGTTTCCTGGCATTTTGGAGTCAAAACTGTTTAGGATGAATCAGGAAACGAACGAACACACTTTTGAGTCTATTTTCAGAGGTCTCGTATTATTATTGATACCGGGGATCGAAGTTTTTTTCATGACGATATGTGAATTTGGAATTTTACAGACAGCACATGTGTTGACTTTATCCATTGCTGGAATTGTTAAAGAACTGCTTACGATACTTTGTGGCTTGTTACTTCTGGGCGAAAGATTAAGTGGATTACACAACTGGCTCGGCATGACCATTATTCTATTAGATGTAGCCTATTATAATTATTTCAGACTCCAGCAGAATCGCGAGTTGACCAGCGTGGCAGAAAAAGATGATGAAGAGTTCATACCTTACTCCATTACGGCGGATTCGATGATGCAAGAATACGAACTAGATGTCATTGTGAGCAAATAACCCCATTTCATTCCTTACGTCGACAACACTCCAAGGCTGATCCGGGGCACGCTTCCTATCATACACACAATATAATCAATATAAACTTTCAACTAGCTGGGGCAAGATGCAAGGTGCTGGGCGCATTTGTCATCGAACGTTCTTTGCTGCATTAAACTCTTGATCGAACCTTGGATAGTATACCAATCAGTCGCATGCCCTCTGAGTTTTTTACAGTCAGAGGCCAGATAGCTGCGAGGATTAGCCGCCGAAGTACTACAAATAGTGCCACGCGGTTAGATAGAAAATCATAGACATGTAGCTGAGTTGATAGACATTTAAATAAGTATCGAAATCGAAATGAGGGTTCCATAAATAATGGAATACGTCGCCTTTCCTCATATGTTGTATATAGAAAAGCCCCAGAGGTCCAAGGGTACTCTATCTTGGGTTAATGCAGGCTTCTAACTTTGAAACAAACTACACTTTTTCTTAATTAATTCAGCTGCTAGAAGCCTTTCATTTCTCTGTTCGTCTTCGCTTGTCATGTGCAATGTAGCATAGGTGAACACAGCAATAAGTTGGGGAGAGGCCATATGACAACTTTCATGATTGATATTTCGTTATCAAGCCAAACCAATCGAAACATGTATCCCAATTGGGCTTCATCAAGTACGCATTGGTTAAATGCTTCTTGCAAAACTGGATTACATCCAATGAGCTGTATACTTGTTACCCTACCTCAAGCGTAAAAGGTGATAATAAGAAATTAATTTTGCCGTAAACGACAAGACCCGCCGAAAAGTAACCGGATGTTCCGTCTAACCCCATCCCGGTGAAGAAAAATATTTCGGAAAACAATCAAACTCTTTCTCAGGAGGTATTCCTTCTTTTTTACAATCTTCATCAGAAAACAAGATCAAAGCAAAGAGAAGAAAAACAACATTGCAGGCCTTCACATACCAAATCAGAGAAATTGATACATTTTTATTCTTGGGAATATCATACCATTACTTTAGTATCCGTGGAGTAACTAGTTAAGAACCAACTATAAAACTATTCCGTCCATTTTTCCCTGTATCATCAAATATTGTTACTACCATTCATTACAGTAACTAAGTTTCGAACAACGGCCTTATCTCCATTTGAGGTTATTATACTATAATACCATGCCTTCGGTTTCATTATTGAACTCAGAAAACTTTTTGGTGAAGAAGCTTACTATTCGTGTAGTGAGCTTCTTCAAAGAACTTGTTAACACAGTTGTGGTATCTGCAGGAGATGATGACAAGAATGTCAAAGTAGTAAATAAAGAGAAAAAACCAAAGGCAACAGAACAAACTGAAACTGTTGAACCACAGCAACAAGATCAACAACAGCAGCAAAAGCAGCAGCAAATACCAGTAGTAGAAAAAGCCGATGCCACGAGTTTATTTCCGAAGAAACATAATATGGACATGGCTTTACTTGGAAGCTCATCAGTGATCCCATGCGCGATGGATATTACTTCTTTGGATACCCCAATGACTATGTCCGTGACTCCAGAAGGAAATTTTGCTTGCAAGTTGAATAACGATAAATATAGCTCAAAACATTTACATGACGAGAAATCCCCTCTAAGGTCGCCCTTATGTAATGGTGATGGATTGCCAATGTCTCCTCAAAGTAATAGTTCAACCACTCCTCCCAAGGATGACGAAGCAATAATTAAAGATGAAGTTCCTGCTGATGCAGACGAAAAAGGTTTCTATGTATGCCATTATTGCGATGCCAAATTTAGAATAAGAGGATATTTGACACGTCATATCAAGAAACATGCTATTCAAAAAGCTTATCATTGTCCCTTTTTTAACGTCGATTCTCCTCCAGAACTACGTTGTCACAATTCTGGGGGTTTCAGTAGGAGAGATACTTATAAGACCCATTTAAAAGCAAGACACTTCGCTTATCCTAAAGGCGTGAAACCGCAAGATCGTAATAAATCTCCTGGTCATTGTTCTCAGTGTGGTCTCTTTTTTGAAAATACAGATAATTGGGTTGAACAGCATATTGAGACTGGAGATTGCCAGGGGTTGCCAAAAGGTTATTTGAAAAATATAAAAAGTGAAAGAAAATCTGGGAAACTTAGAATGATCAAAACTTCAACAGGTCACTCACGTTTCATATCCACAGCACAAAGTGTAGTCGAACCAAAGGTTCTATTGAATAAAGATGCCCTGGAAGCGATGGCTATTGTTGCTCAAAATACCAATAGATCGGACATTTTATCGAAATATGGAAACAATAAAATCATGATGAGTTCGGCTAATTTCAAAGGCGAACCAACACCAAAGAGGAAATACACTAGGCGGAAAGGAACCGCTTCAAAGGACATCGACATGATCAAGAAAGAACACGACGAAAGTTATACTCAGTCAAATAGCAATGATGAAAGTCCTTTCGAGAAGCCAAGAATGTTTTCATGTGGTAGTAATAGTGCATCTGATTACATGGATGATGAGACAGCGCTAAACGAAATCTCTTCCTCTTTGAACCCATCACCACCAGATCACCACGTATTGGAACCTGTTCCATCAACATCATCAGAATCATCTCAAGAATATCATCAGCCGTTCGTAAGTAAACATGACGTATCGGCAAAGGCAGTCGGTCTTTCGAACTTTCCTACAGTAATTTTTAATGACCCATTTAGCGTACCGCTAGATATGGAACAATGTTCGTTTTACAATGGAGGTATTGTAGAAGGGTCAACCATTGAAAATAGAAATAATACCTCTTCTTTGTCGAATAATAATGGATCCAAAAGTATTGCGATCAATGAAACTCTGCGGAAACAGATGGATCCCGTACTTTTGGGAGAAAATCATATAAGAGAAAATGAACAATATTTGAATTTCTACAACTATACATTCGGCGCCAATATTTGAGCATGAAAAAATGATCAATCTGTACTTTAAAAACTTTGGGGTTATGGGGGTTAATAAGCACCTACAAAAGCTTGTCGGTGAGAGTTCTGTCTATACAGATTAATTATCTATATAAACTTTTTAATACACTAGGGACTTGCAATGTATGGGGGGTGCAAAGGGATAGTGCCCGTAAGTTAATAGCACGATACTATTCAAGCATGATGTTCATGACTGCATAGAAGTCTCGGTCGGACTTTAATTCAAGTCATACTAGTAACTTTGTACGGAACGCGGTTGGATAACGATTAGTATGGAAATCACTTATAACGGTGGAAGTCATTTCTTTTTATCAAAATTGAATACTAATTCGAAAAAGGCTCTCCTACGTCACTTAAAAAATCATGGCATCGCACATTTGTTTACGTAAAGTCGTCTAATAACTACCGAAAAGTCCTGAAGTAGGCATAGTAATAAAGGTTGTTCACCGGTCCGAAACTGCTCTTAGTATATTCATTTATATATCGTCATGTCAGAGGAGCATGGTGATGACATGAACTTTAATGAACTTGTCGGGAGTCTGCTCAGCTCTCACAACGCAGATAAAGGATGCAGCGATGGAGATATTGAACATGACAATAATCCAGATGACAATCAAAAATCTCTAACCGATAAGGAAGAATCTGGTGGTACGATTATAGAAGATTCTAATGCTCATCATGTTGTAGAGTTGCCAGATTTTCGGTCAGAAACAAATGAAGATGAAGAAGAAGATCTGGCCGCAGTAGTCGCCAGTGCTATACAAAATATGGATCAAGAGCCTCAGGATGAGGAAGTACCGACAAATGACCACTTTACTCAACAAGAAGAAGGGCATTCAGTGGAAAATGACGAAGATCATCAACAACAACAAGAATGGGCGCAAATATTACAACAAGGTATTTTAAATTCGATTGATACAGTAAGAAATACAGATAATCATATAGAAGAACACTTGGACCAAGATGACGAAAATTTAAGGAGAGCGATACTGGAATCCTTACAAGAGTTGAATACAGAAGACAAAGTCCAAATTGAAAAAAAGCAGGAAGAAGTAGTGAGTGAAGAGAGAGAGGAAAAATCAAAAAAATCATCAAAAAAATCCTCCAAGAAGAAACGAAAAGACAAGCCAGGGAAGAGTAAAGATCACGATAAGGAAAAGAGCGTATCCTCAAAAAAAAAACACTCTAAAGATCATAAAAAAGATAGAAACGACGACAATCAAAATTTACTGAATTTTGAAGATGTTATTAAAGGCTTTATGCAACAGGAGGGTGAACCTCCTCAAACAGAGGGTCATCAAGCGGCTGAAGTGGGAGATGCGGAAACCCAAGCTTTAGTAGAGGCCACCTTGAAAGCATTTGAACGCGAATTATTAGGCCCTTCTGGAAATGTTGCCTCATCGTCACATCATCACAAATCTTCATTAAAAAAGAAAATGCCAACCCCAACATCCTCCTCATCATCGTCAAAGAAAAAATCAAAAAGCAAGAGACCTGACTCTGAGCCGAAATCTGTCGCAAATAACAGTATAGTAAAACCAAGAGCATCAACGTCTACCTCTGCTCCTCCAGCAACTTCCAAGAGTAAGAAGAAAAAATCAGCGAAAACTATTGAAAAATCTCAGGAGACATATGAGGAGGATGAATTCTCCAGAGCGCTTGCTGAAATGGTGAATCAAGTTGTGAATACTTCCCTAACGGAACCCTCTATACAAAGCACAGGAGCAACGGAAACGCAACAAGACGTGCCTTCACCTTCGTCTTCGACAGTTACAAGTTTTACAGGCGTAGAGCAACCATCCATTCCCACTGAACAGGGCGAAGATAATGACGAGACATTCGATTTAAATCAGATAATGCAAAAAGCCATGGCTATGGCATTTCAAGAGCAGACTCAAGAAGGTCTTGAAACTTCAGTCATGGAAGAGTTCAACAGAGGATTAGGGGATCTCAGCGTTTCAGAGTTACTGGCACCAGGCGCAGTACCGTCTAAGCAGAAGAAAGCTGAAAAATCTGCTAATAAAAAACAGCTGCCTAAAAAGGGCAAAATAAAAGATGTTAACGAGAAGGGCACAGAAATATATGAAGATGGTCATGTTCCACTAATGACAGCATCCAAAAAGAAAAAAATCTTGAAAGCTGAACCATCTCTGGAAGAGATTATGCGTAAGAAATATTCTCAAATTGCCATGGCGGCTGCATCAGCGGCGAGGAAACGCATGATCGAGAAGAATAAAGAAGCCAAATTCAAAGTGAGGAGTGAACGTAGGAAAGCTCGTGATGAAAGAAGATTGAGAAAGAAAGAAGAAAAAGATAGGCTTGAGCTCGAACGAAAAGAATTAGAGGAGATAGTATCTAGGGGACATCCATATCCACCGGATTTGAGGTTAACAAAGAGCGGCAAACCCAAGAAACCATATAGACGATGGACACAAGAAGAATTGGAAAAAAGGGCCTCTATGCCTCCCGAAGAATTAGGTAAGCCTCGAGAGGCTAAGAAACCTAGGAAAAAGAAGTCAAAAAAACTCAAGAAAATTCCTTTATCCAGTTTGAAGAAGATACCACTGTTCAATTTCATTAGAGGTAACGTTCCATCTGCGATTGGGCAGAAATTGAATGGCATTGAGGATACTTTAACCAAAATACCTTTACAGACTTACCGCGTGGATATCAACAAGCTGGCACCACCTAATACAGTCACACCCGAAGAAATGGAAAAGAACAGTAGTGTAAAAGAAGAAGATACATACAGGCAGCAGGCGGGACGAAGTAATCCGTTCGCCTTTGATGCTGCACGCAAAACTGTGATACGTCGGGAGAAAATTCCACTACATCCACCTTGGGTCATTCCACGTCATCCACCTTATGCATTAGCTGTTGCTAGGAGAAGAAGAAAGGAAAAATTTAAAAAAACGAAAGACTATATTCTGAGTTCCAAGAAAAGGAGACAATCTAAGGAGGCTAGAGCTTCTCTTGTTTTCAACGCTAAAAGTAAAATCGTTCCAGCCATTCTATTTCCTATCATCAATACTCTTAAAGCAGCCGCTAGAGCAAAAGCAGCTTCTGGTGCTTCCTCAGAAGAGGCCAGTAAACATTTAATGACAATTATCAAACATACGAAAAAGTCAATTGCGCAAACCCTGGCGTTGGCAAGGATGCATTCTATAAAGGATTATTCAGCCATAAAGACCGAGAGGGATTTTAATGAACTACAGGATAAAGAGCAAAGCATCAAGAGAATTCCCATTTTCACTTTGGCTAAGATTAGAGAGATTGATATAGGTGGTGAAGTTTCTTCAGCTCACCAGTTGAGTAAACACCAAGAAAATACTAATTCATCAATAATAAAAATTGAGGATGAGGAAACCTCCAACATGCTTGCACCAGCTATTGATAAACAACCTGAAGTGAGAGATGGGGAAAAGGCGGTGAAGAATTTATCAGGAAACATTGAAGAAGTAACGCCGAACATGAATGCGATTGTAAACATTTCTGCGGAGGATGACAAGCAAAATGAAGAGGATAACATTTCAGAAAAAGTGCAAAATGAAATGAACTCAAGTAAAAACCAGTCAGCTGATAACGAGCCTGATACATCTTTAAGCAACGAACGAATGTCCTCGGAAAAGCAATCACAACTAACACTTCCAATCTTGATCAATGAAGAAGCTGCTGGAGGCTCTGATCTCCAATTGCCGAACTTCAAATCTGAAGGTGGGATCGGACTTGACATTAATAAGGAGTTTGAACTCCTGCGACCCATGATAGCAGATCAAAATGATGTTAACGGAAAAGAGGAGGTACGGAACATTTTAGAAAAGCTGGTAAAACAGCAGCTGACGAATTCACACGGCGGTAACATAGATTTGCCGACGAATTTGAGTAATATCATTTCTTCTACAATCGGCGAGCTGATTCCGGGCATAGAGGAGGAAAATGAAGAGGACTTTGAAGAAGAGGCGGGAGATTATCCCAAAAGAAAGCGTCACAGAAAGGGACCTCCGCCAGTTTTGAATTTAGACGGATTAGTTCCTCCTAATAATCAGCGGTTCATCCCCAAAATTGAAGAGAAGCCCCAATACGTTCCTCATATTGGAACTAACGTCAGAAAGCCTCGTAAAAAGGTGGAGCAAACGGCACTTCAATATACTTTCAATATTCCCAATTACAAGGATCTGCAAGGAAAGAGGACAATGCTTCTGAAAAGAGCTAAAGAACATTTAACTAATGATGAGATGAACATTTTGAAAAAGGAAATTAATAAGGAACGTAAACGAAAATGGAGGGAAGCAAACGTTGATAAAAATTGGGAACATGATCTACGTGCAAGGTTGAAGAAACGTGCAAATATAAAATTTAGCGAGGCTGACTCGGCTGACAAAACAAAATGGTTTGAAGAAGAAATCGCCAGGAATTTGGCAGAAAGGGGAATAAAACAAAATAAGGATGCCACACCAGATGAAAATATCAACGGGAAAAAAAATGCTGGATTCACGAATTTAACTGATAATGAAGTTTTGAACATGATAGCGTCAACTCTTCGCAAGTTGGATGTAGCCCGTCTTCTCGAACGCGAGTTGAATGAAGACGCAAGTAGCTTGGTTGATCATAAAAGGAAGAAGGTGATAAAATCTCAGCAGGATACTCCACATATGCTTACGGTGGGCCGGGTAGAAGAAAGAACCTTGGAGGTTACTGTTCCCTCTTATCATGCTCAAGAAATGACGACCGAGGAAACAGATGAAATAGACGAGACTGGCGGAATAAAACGACCATACCCCGATGATATTTCAGTGACAATTCCTATTCTGAAACGACCAAGATTTTTAAGCACGGAGGAAAAGAAATAATCTTTGTTAGGTTAAGCAAAGTTTGCATTGGCATAAGATGGTATTTTATACGAACATTTAGAACCGATAAGATATATTTTTAATCACAAATAATAATATATTGACGTAAAACCCTAATTTATATAAGTATAAGCATCTAAGTGATAAAATGGTAAAAAACGGACTACTCTTAAAGCCGTTAACAATAAATAGTATACTTAAAAACATAACCTTTCATTGCTGTCTTTTCATAATACGTAAGAGAAAGCTCTAAATTTTTTGTTCAGGATTTCTTTTTTCCCAAATAATTTCAGCAGGACCGACTGGTAAGGTAACCATACTCTGGAAATCTGATAATGGGACAGTTTTTCCAGGTGGGAAATGCCATTTAAGAGTTCTAATAAATATGGACATCAAAACACCCAATTGTAAAAAGGCAAAATGTTCACCAATGCATCTGTGTCTTCCACCACCGAATGGCAAATATGGAGAGGAAACACCCTTGGAAATTGCACCAAAACCATAATCGACTTCTTCACCACTAGCAGTTGATGAAGCAGAATCATTATCCCAACGGTGCAAATCAAATTTACTAGCATGTGGAAAATACGAATCTTGTAAATGACAGTATCCTGGTGAGACTAGGACGTGATAGTCCTTAGGAACAACATAAGAAGTGTTAGGTACTTGCATATCTCTCATAACTTTACGGAACAAGGAATGTAATGGATGGTGTAATCTCAAGACTTCTTTCAACATTTGATTCAAGTAAGGCATTTCTTGTAACAGTTCGAAAGTCAGCTCTTTGGTATCGTTTTCCAAAACACGTAGTTGTTCTTGGTATAGTTCTTCTTGAACGTCTGGTCTTTCAGCCAAATGTAATAGAGCCCAGGCAGAAGTAGCAGCAGAAGTATGTTGACCACCCATCAAGACACCAATCAATAAATTAGCGATTTCTTGGTCAGTCATTTTCACACCATCTTTGTAAGTAGAGTTTTTCATCAAAGAATCGATCAAATCCCTATCTTGAATATCATTATTCTTACGTCTTTCATGAATCAAAGAGATATAAGTATCAGAAATAGTTTTTTGAGCTTGATCTCTCTTTTTGTTAACAGCCAATGGTAAATTAGGGAACACGAAATTGATTGGAGTAAAACCTTTATCCAAATCACCATATAAGTAAGCAAATCCAGTATCCAACTTATCCCTCATTTCCTTACCCAACAGAGTTCTAGAAGCAGTGAAAATAGTCATTTCTGGTTGGGTGACCATGACGTCAATCTTACCTTGAGACCTTTCATTTAGCAAAAAGTTGCTTGAAGTTCTAAAATACTTGTAAACTTCTTCAATCATCAATGGAACATAACTTTTGAATGCTTCCTTAGACAATGCACCTTTGCAAAATTTCTTTTGATCCATTAAGCGACTATTTGGACAATCGTAAATGACACCTTTACCAAAGACAGGGGTAGTCAAATGCGTGTAAGCTGCTTCAGCAGAAACATCTGCCAATTTAGCGTTGAAAATAAACTCATGACCTTTAGTACCCAAATAAACAGTCATAACCTTACCCAATAAAACAAAAGAAAAAATATCACCGTACTTAGCTTGACAGTCAGCAAAGAATTCATATGGTTTGGTACCATATGGAATGGCACTACCAAACCATGGAATCCAATGGAAGACCATGGGAGGACGATCACTCCTTAGAGAGTACAACAGTTGCCATACAATATTATAAATGAAAGGAGCAAACACTACAATAGAAATTTGCTGCGCCAATCCTAGTGACAAAAATTGTGATACGGCGAATTGGCCGTACTCCAGAACCTTACCAACGATGGAATGATTTTCAGACATTGTACTTGGTTATTCCTACTACAAAATACAAATACCTATGATTACCAAAAAAAGTGTATGAAAACACGAAACCCATAAGATTACACACAATAGTCCCTTATATATCAATGAAGATAATGTGATGGCTGATAACCGAACTTCTGTCGAATGGTCCTATCGCTTCGTTGTCGCTGTCGTAAAAAGACACGCACCGCAGGCAACAAGGCGACAAAAACAGAAAAAAAATTTCTGGTCGTTTAAGGCTATACGAATAGCATATAAGAATGCCATTTAAGCTAAAAGAAGCATTTTCCAATTATACGATCAGAATATCATGAGTTAGTAAGTGTTATAAAGTTATCGGTTTTAAAGTTTGTAAACTGTCGGTTTTTTGTTAGAATAATTCTCGAGATGAGGTTAGTTCTACTGTGTGTCGTTTAAACGAAGGCGATACGAGGATGATAATAGTAATCACAATTGTAGTACGAACGTTTGACATCTTTCCAATTTTGATGTCTGGAGATGGGTATTGTCGTATATTCGCATTTCAGGCCGTAGTTATTCACATCAATTTGTACAATTTTTTGGTAAACGTCGTAACAGAGGGATCTATCGGCACCTAAGCCATTGAAAAATGAAAAGACACCATCAGGTTTTAACAGACCCACAACAACGTCGTAAAGGTCTAGCATATCTTGGTAATGCTCGCTAAAAGTGTCGTAGTATATGCCGTCGAAAAAGACTGAGCCTTCATCTAAAAGTTGATTTAAAGTATCTTGCCACCTTCCTTCTAGTATGACAACATTATCACGATCGTACCATCCATCTTTTCTCAATTTTGATAAAACGTCGGGATGAGCCTCGCAGATGTAGTGTTTGAACGGATGATGAATATCTTGAATGAAAGTATCGATTATTCCCATACCAAATCCAATGTTTAAAACTGTCAATTCTTCAGATTTATTAGTGCAAACAGTATTTGCAGCTATTTCCATGATGTCTGTCTCCCACGCCATCATGACTCCGTCCCTATTTTCTTTTGTGACTAACGAATTATCGGTATACTCCAATTTGGTTTTTAAATATGTTTCCTGATCATTAGCAGTAAGGTCTGTGTCTTCAATTTCCACCGTAGTTGTTCCGGCTGTTTGTTCTTCTTCTTGTTCTTCCTCTTCTTCTTCTTCTTCTTCTTCTTCTTCTTCTTCTTCCGACGTATCAATAAATTCGATATCACCTCCGTTAATCTTTCTCAATAACAACTCGGCACTAACACCAGCATCCACTAGACGCTTGTACAAAATGCCGCTTCTATCTTGATTTCTTTCTAAAAGCAAGTCACCAATTGTTTTATCCTCGTAGTCCAAAAAATTCCAGCCTGCACCATTTTCAAACAATGTATTCATCATCGACAATATAACATCGGTTTCGTCATCCGTTAGGTCTAATGGAAGTGACCTGGCTAAGATGTGTAGTGGGGTTGTATTGGAAGTGGATTCTGAATCATCAGCTCCCTTCTCGAATGAAGCTGCTTGTTCAAGAGTGTAAGTAGACGGTATTCCGCTAGATAAGTACTTGGTCAATGGACTTAAATAAGCCTCATTTGTAATAGGTCTAGTTGGAATTGTAAGTAAATGATGTAAATTAGACATTCTAAGGCCTTCACCTATTATTATCTATGGTATGTTATTCGATTGCAATCGGCGATGAGATGAAATTTTTCAGGTCACGGAGACGCATTTTGAAGGTTTTCAAATTCTCAACATACATATTTAAATAAGGAAAAGGATTGCATAAGCATAAAACAGAATATAAACGTAATTTTTTGTGAGATGTCTCATTATTTGATCTCGGCGGTATCATATCTCTTGGCAGCTTCCTCCCAATTGATGACATTCCAGATAGCACTGAAATAATCAGCCTTTCTGTTTTGATATTGCAAATAGTAAGCATGTTCCCAAGCATCGATAGCAACAATTGGTATCAAAGAGCCTGTAACAGTATCTTGGTTGTAGGTTTGAACCACCTCCAGTTTTCCACCGTTATCCAAATTCTTAACGATGAAAGCCCAACCCGAACCTTGAACACCAGCTAATTTTGCGTTGGTCAACTTAATGAGCTTGTCTAGAGAGCCGAATTGTTGATGAATCTGGTCGCCTAGCGCACCCTTTGGTGCTTCACCACCTCCTTGAGATTCAGGAGCCAAATTTTTCCAGAATAAACAGTGGTTAGTAAAACCACCACCATGAAACTTCAAGTTTTGCTGAACTGCAACGATTTTTTTAGCGACTGCAGGACTTGGGTCCTTTGCCAACTGCGAAGAAAGATCTTGCAATTGATCAATAGCAGTGTTGAAACCATTGACATAGGTTTGATGGTGCTTAGTATAATGTAACTCGTTAATCTGCCCGGAGATGTAAGGTTCCAAAGCACCAAAATCCCAATCCAATTCAGGCAGTGTCACTTTGCACCTTCTTGCGGTCACAAGAGGACTAGTAGACAAAGCTGTTTTGCGTAAAGTTGCAGTCGCACTTCTAGAGAACATTGTTATGCTTGCTTAAGTGCCGTAAAATGTAGAGACCGTGATCAATTGAAGGTTACTAATGCTTACTTCTCATCTCGGTTTTCTTTAATACTCATTTCTAATCCCCCTGAATGCCGCCGTCGAAAACTATAGCCCGTACACCACGCCAAAGGTTGGCCTTTCATCGGTCTTCAACGCTGTCCAATCATATGCTACACTGCTGCTCAATTGCTATTCATGTAAACATACATCACCAGTAGACCAATATCTCCAGCTACAGCTTGGGATGTCATTCTTTTACTGCTGGTAACCCAATTTCTACAATTTCACTGACCACAACCAAACCTATTAGCCTGCCAATCATTGAGGGCTTAACAACGCCCTGACACCACACACGTTTGAATTTCTTTCAATTTACCCGGCCTCTAGACATGTCACATGATATGGGTGTGATCTTTGTTTTTACTTTTTGGGGGGTCGAAAATGCGCCCAACGTGACGTATTTTGGGTTCGACCTCGGTATATTTGCATTTAGGTATGTGGTATACATGCGGAACTATCCAACGGTGAAACGATAGCATCATTCAGCGATCTACTGAGAATATATATATATATCTGTTTATACGCCAGCACATATATATATATATATATAAAAACATAGCGCATCCCCTCAGTCATTGTCCTCTTCCCTCTAATTGGATTTCTCAAGTCGAATCAATCTATGCTGATAGATGTGTAATGACTTATGTCGTCAATCTCTTCTCGCAAACGTTCACCACATGATTTTATCTTCAAACAGGAATTGGGTCATGGTTCATATTCGACGGTTTATAAAGCTATCGACAAAACAAACGCTGGTCGCGTCTACGCAATCAAGGTTTGTTCCAAGGCACACATTATCAAAGAGGGCAAAGTCAAATATGTCACCATTGAGAAAAATACTCTGAATCTTTTGGCAAGAGCACAACATCCAGGAATCGTTCGATTGCATTACACATTTCATGATGAAGAAAACTTATATTTCGTACTGGATTATGCATCTGGCGGGGAACTTCTTTCATTATTGCATAAGATGGGGACGTTCAGTGTATTGTGGGCACGTCATTTTACAGCACAATTGATCGATGCGATAGAGTTTATACATTCACAAGGTATTATACATCGGGATTTGAAACCAGAAAATTTGTTGCTTAACAAAGATGGAAGGTTGATGATTACGGATTTTGGCACAGCAACTTCTCCGCTTACGAGTGATAAAGAAGCGTCAAAAAGTAGTTGTTCATCATTTGTTGGTACTGCGGAATATGTTTCACCCGAACTATTACTTCATAATCAATGTCAATTCAGCTCGGATATTTGGGCATTGGGCTGCATGATATATCAATTTGTACAAGGTGTTGCACCTTTCCGCGGGGAAAACGAATTGCAAACCTTTGAAAAGATTGTTGCCTTGGATTACCCTTGGAACAACATTAACAATATCCAACCTAACAAGGTAGATCCACTGGTTGTCAAACTTGTTCGTGGAATACTCGTATTGGATCCAACAGAGCGTACTTCCTTACAGGATATGAAAAAAGATAAATGGTTCGAAGGCATAGATTGGAATAATAAGGAATTGTTGTGGAGAGGAATATGGGAAATTCAGCAACCCGTTGGCTATCAACTACCGCAACAAAGACATCATATGATGCCAAATAGGCAGTTGCATGTTATTGACACGCCGATAAGAAATATTCCAATAACGAAACAGAAAAAGAAAAAACCAGCAAAGGTTTCAAATACTACTAGTAGCATCGTGGAATGGAGGAAAAAGTTGGGAATCTCATCAAATGATGCAATAATTATACCGAACTCAAAGTCATCACCTTCCGAACATATACCATCAATACCAACACAGCAACGTCCTGAACTTCCACCTCAACAAATATCTTCTACAAATGGCGTGATACCACCTTTGCTTGTTAATCCGCCGCAGCTCCCAAGATCTCAAGTAAATGTACCACCGCCATTAGTATATGCACCGCCACATCCATGCTCTATCCCAGTACCTGTTACTACGGTAAACCCTCAATCAGCCCCATCCCAACTATCGTTGAACACTAACGTAGCTGTGTCTTCACAAGGAAATCAAGCGACTCCACAGTCGCGGGATTCGTCTAAACCCTTTACCATAGTGAATACTAATGGCAATTCGTCACAACAAAAATATAACAGTCTCGTCCTAAAGCAAGATTGTGTTAACATTTTTGAGATACCGTACAGGTTAAACGGTCCGGAAATGTCACTGCGAAGCTACAATAAGATTGATAATGACATAATAACTGAATTGGTTTTGCAGCATAAAACAGAACTAAGATCACCAAATCAATCAACGTCTCCTAGTTTACTAACGCTATTCAAAGATGGAACATTATCTTATAAGAATGGTAGCTCTTCCCGACATATAGTTAACATTGGTGATACAGATTTGTCGATGTACGACTTTGAATTTTATGAAAAAAAAAGTAAAGGATTTTTGATATTAGAGAAATATAAACATAAAATTTGGTTTGTTTCGTTACCCACGAAGCCATTCTCAGCTCCGCCTGGTCCCTTGATAAATAAATTAGAAAATTGGGTAGACTGTTTCTTTAGGGCAAGGCAAATCATAGAAGATCAAAAAATTGTCAATAAGATGAAAACCGTCACGTTGGAGGATACACAGCAACATGCACCAAATTCATCAATTACGCATACTGTAACAACGGCCACGCATGGGAAGCCCAGGGAACCAATCGGCAGTAATGAGAAATCGGCGAAACAAAGAGTCAATTCCAATAATAACAGCAATAGTAGTAGTAATTCAAGCGTCAACAATCACAATAGCAGAAGACATGTCTCGTCTCCAACAATGGGACATACATCACATCGAAACTCCCCCAGGTCTCCAACTTTAATACCAGCCACATCCCCAGTTATGTCAACTCCTTCAACGATGAAACGATATGCTGCACCAAATAATATGGTAATTAGTAGCAGTCGTTATGAGGTATTAAGCGCATTGAAACAGAATAGTGGGACTGATATTGCCAGCAGTGGGGCCTCGGCGGCATTCAAAAATTTACAGAAGAGAAAAGTAAACAAATAAATTTGTAGTTACAATAAATCTTTAAGAGATTAGAGCTAATAATAATGAATTTGTGTCAGTATAAATATATATTTGCATTTTTACATTCTTCAGAATGCATGTTCTTTATTGCAGAAACCTTGTATTATATATTATACTGTTATGGAAGCGAATCAATCAAGTACCCTTGCGTCAAAATATAAACCTGGATCCAAACCTGAAATTTCTGCGGATTTAGCTTCACCTTCTAGTAACAATTCGGACATTACTTTTCCAGTTGCGGGTGCATTATTTATACCCCAACAGGAGTGTCCACTTGCAACGTATAGACCATCCACGTTCGTTTCGCCGACTAATGGACCTGAGCTCGTTGGTACGTTTAGAACAGGTAAATAGCAGGCCTGCCTTTTTAAAATGTGACCACTTGATAGATTTTTAGAAAGCTTTGAGACGTAATGATACAGCTCGTCACACTTTTCACGCACCACTTCAACGGCATCGGAAGTCTCTGGTAAGTCAACGAGAGTATCACCTTCACCGCAAACGTAAACTTCATCTTTACGGGCATACATCTCAGGAGAAAAGTATTGATTTTTACCTATTTTCAACTCTGTAAATATTGCATAAGGAGAGACAGTACCTGTGCTTGGTTTTATTGTAATGGAATGGGCTCTTAGACCTGAAATGGGACAATCTGGCAAAATTTTAGAGGTCCATGGACCCATTGCCAACACAACTTGCTGAGCATCTAATATATCGACAATGCCATCTGCAGAAGAAGATGAAGAAGGAGCTGAAGACTTTTCATTATCTGTTGTTGGCGAGTAGGAAATACCACAACAAACCCCCAGCGAATTGTGTTGAATTTTTGTTACTTTACCAAGGATTAAATCTACCGCTTCTGATTCCATGGCCTTCAACAGCAGATAGTGGGTGAATTTATAAGGATGAACTTGAGCGGTTGAATCTGTCCCACCTAAAGAGGACCAATCTTTGACGAGTTGCTTCTTAATCCAATTCAAATCCATTGGTAACGGAACGGAAGGTTCACACAAGGGATAAGTGTTTGATATTGTAGGCTTTTCATTCGAAAGTCTTGAGTGCGTCATATCACCCGCAGATAAAAGATTTTCATCTTCATCATCATCATCATCCTCTTCATCTATTAGTTGTTGCGTTTGCTTAAGAAGAGCATCGTCATCATTGCTCAAAATTTTTTTGGCATCACTGCTATGATTATTATTGGTGTTAGCGTTAAAGCTATCAAGATTAGTGCTACTATGGAAACGTGAACTTGGTTTTGAGTATGAATCTGAAGTTTCGTCTTCTATTTCAGCATCATAATCATAATCATTCGCAGGTTCACCAGTAGAAAGGAAATTCGGACTCGAATTCGCAGATACTTTTTTCTTCTTAGGAACGGGTACTTTTAAACCATAAGACTGCTTTTTATCCAACCCCGATGAACAGGATGACGAATACGATGAACAACTGCGTTCTTCTGCATCATCAATAGCAACGTTTTGTACATCTGCCTCCAAAGATACTGTCGTCAGTCTTCTATAATCCCAGTTATTGCCACCATCGTATTCATCACTTAAATCTTGATGTAACTGGAAACTCAAAGGAACTATCTGTTGAGGAAAAGCCCATGAAGCTAAAAGACCACCTGCTTTACCAGACGCTCCCCCTGCCACTCTTTTAGACTCCAAAATCGTAATATGATGAGTCGAGGGATGAAAATCAGGATGTTTTGTGAGATAGTATGCTGTACAAACTCCTATAATACCAGCTCCAACTATCACAATATGATGCTTGCCCTGAGCTTTACCAGAAGGATGCGACAAAAATGTCAACTTATCTATAAAGTCTGTTGCCATGATGAACTTATTCGTTTTGAACCAATCAGCTTCGTTTATTCCTACGATAACCCGTACGACCAATAACCTTCTTACCGAGAAACAAATTAAAAAACAATATGCCTTAGGACTGAAGATTATCTTCCTGCGGACTCTATCGTATACACCTCTGTGTGATTAGTTATATATATATATGAACGTGTATCTGTACACATATATATAAATGTATCTACAAGTCGGGAAAAGATTCCGAAGTTCAACTGAATCAAGCGTTTCCATTCCACTACAATGCATCGCCTTCCGCAATAAACCAACTAGGCAATTCCATGTCTCCTGGCACCGTTCAACTCAAACTCAATCACGCTTCCTCCCTCGGCATTGCCGTGTGGTACGATCTTGATTTTCGCTGCGTGATCGCCCTCGTCGTTTAAAAAGTGGCTCCCTTTTTCTTGCGGAGCCGGGGAAGCGGTGCCCGTTCAGAGCGATAGGGAGAGCCATCAACGCACGTGATATTAGTGGTAGTTGGGTTTTCGGATATGTGGTCACTCTGGACGATAGAGGGTCCTCTATGCTATGAATGCTAGGACTAGAAGTACGAGTAATACTGCGATCAATAGGCCAATGCAACAATCGTTGTATCTTTCTTTGTTCTTCTCGTAGATCCACTCCAGTTGTCGGCGTCCACGTGATAGTTTATTGGTTAAGGTATCGATATTTGTATCCATATCATTTAGGATTTGGCCCTGATCTTCTAGTTCTTCTCCCATGGTCTGCGCTTGTAGATGTAAATTTGTCATAGTGTGATGTATACTATCCAGATGGGTGTCTTGTTCTCTCAGCATTTGTTCCTGGAAGGGGTTCTCGAACTGGTGGCTTGTATTTTCTTGTTCATCATCTTGGTCATGTTCTAGATTTAATGCAGTTGCAGATGGTGTTTTACGTTGAATGTTCAGTTTTTGTAGTGTTTCCCTTAGATGTTGTACTTGTGATTCACGTCCAGTAGTGTTCTGTCCATTCTTTTGCATTACTGAAACGCTCTTTTGTAAGTCTTCGATGGTTTCTTCTACATCTTGTATTATATCCTGAACTTCTTCATTATCCTCGTTTGATTTCCCATTTAAATAATGAGCCAATCTTTCTATTTGTTCCTTTGTATCTTTGACCACTTGTTCAAATGGATCCTCCTCGACATTCATCTTTTCGCTTTTAGTTTTGATTTTGCTTTTAAGATCGTTGTTGTTGTTGTAGTTGCTGCTGTTCATAACAATTGTCGTGTTCTCCACGGATAAAGAGAACGAAACATTTCATACATGTATTAGCCGATTATCTAAAACAAAAGAAAGGTACTATAAACAAGACAATATGGACGAGCAAGATCAACCTCGTAATCATGATGATTTGAAAAAATACATCAATCTTTCAGAAACGGTTGGCGGTTCACAAACGAGAAGATACTTAAATGAGACAGTTGTACCTCATTTATTGGATGGTATGAGGTTAATAGCAAAAGAAAAACCCGACGATCCATTGCGAGTCCTTGGTGAATATCTGATAAGTAAAAGCGAGGTATCGAAAGAATAGGTGGGGTTATATATACCTATGTAAGAGACGTCACCACGCTAAAACTTTTCTTGTTCCAAATCAACAGCATCGATGTTCATCATTTCAAATCCATATCCACATACTAGACTCATCAATCCAACTCTCCAACCACTCCACAACCCAAAGGCAGTGTTCTTATTCTTTACAGAACTCCACACTCCTTCATATTTAATTGGTTTTATAATCAAATCATTTTTATCCAATCTTAAGGAATTACGATTATTCTTAATCAAGAAATTGACCTGACAACGACGTAATAAGTTCTCTAATGGCAGTTTAACAAATAATTCAATTGTTTGAGATGCCAATTTCAGTGAGTGATACCATCTGATTTGTGAATGCTTTTCAACATTCAGCTGATGATATATGAATACATCAAACAATTTGGTGAATGTTATGTTGCTTACCGATTGGAGTGCCGTTAAAATCCACATATCCATTGGTATCTTAAAACCATCATTTCGCCATGACCAGCGACGTACGAGTTCTCTTAGACTTCTTGTGGTTCTATTATTTCTCTGAATAGAGGTAACTATAAATCTTGTCCTGATAATATCCAAGGGTAAAAGTATAAGTCTCGTAAATGTACTCGCTGATAAGGTTAAAAATATTGATGATTTCAAATCAGGCGAATGGATGATTTCCATAAAATAAGGATCTGGAACTCCCAAAAAAGGTGAAAATAATCCCGTAAACCATGCATCTAACGTTAAGGATAAAAAATTGTATATGAAGGTTGTGTTGTTGGCCTTCCATAGCCCACGTATGCCCTCATGATCCATTATAGTGTTCATAATGTCAAGGGTATGTATAGATTCAGGTTTAATCAGCAACTCATTATCATTGCCACTACCATAACTTTGGGCCTCATCTACAAGTTCTTTATCTTGTTCATCTTCTTCCAATTGGGGATTAACTTCCTTATCATTAGCCCTGGGGAAAAAATCAATTTCTTCATCTTCTTCGTTCCTCAGTTCCACTGGGGCTGAAATGTCTTTTCCTGGAACATACAAATCGCTGAAATCTCCGACTTGTAATATGCATCTAGCTACTTCAAAAGGTTGTTGAATCAGATGTCGAAAGTATTTTCTGAGAAACTGATCACATAGTTGACCAAGAATCTTTCTCCAAGCTTTGACGTTTAAAAAGTCACCCCATTCCATATCTCCAATACTCTTGTGTGAGTCGCCGTTATCCCCATTAGTTGTCCTGTTAAATAGTTTTTTACCATTACCAATAGATAATCCAGATAAAAGGCTACCAGATGGCGAACCGTCACTACTAATTCCTTTAGCCAATCGTTTACCTGATGATTGAACGATTCTCAATTTAGATGCGATGGTTTGACCATTAGGATCAACAACACCTTGATCAGGCTTGAAGACTGCCGAGTATCCAGCATTAAAGGTATCTGGATCATAATAAGGTCTCGCTTGTAAACGAGTACCAGGTTCATCCATGTCTGAATCCAATAACTTATCCTCTATTGCGTTTTGTTCCCCCTTCAATTGTAAAGCTACGGGCTTCGATAAAAGCTTCCCTTTTCTACAGATGCGCGTGTACCCTTTTTAGTATGCTAAGTATATCGAATTATAAATAAGTACTTTCGAACAAATAAGTAAAGAAATACTGGTAAAAACAGCCCAAACAAGTTTTTGTTTCACTGATAGTACAAAAAAGTTTTCCAACCTTATAGTGCGGCAAACTCATCTATTGCAAGCTGGATGTCATTTAAAGGATCTAACTTTTTGTTCCATCCTATCAAACAGAGAGCATGAGCTGGCTATCAAAGTTTAGCTAGATGGTGCAAACAATTTCTGCATAGTAACTTTATGAACGTCTTTTATAAACTTGCTCACTCTACACTTGAAAGCTTCAATGCCTTACCAATGCCTTTTCAGTTATACGCTTATACTTTCTTTGTCATCAGCCAAAGCTATCTTTGTTTCTCACGAGATTAAGGCTCCATTCTTGTATGGCGTCATCAACGCCTTCGTGGCTTTTGATGACCCCATAGATTATCTCATTCTACGTTCACGAATCTTGGGTAGGTTTACAATCCGCACTTTAAGCTTTCCCATAGTCCGCCCTAATAGGTGCCATTCCTAGCATTGATAAGAAATGCCTGTAAGAGCTATTGGTTTCTACGGTCTCAAAATCCAATTGCCGTATATGACGTTTGGAGGGACATTATACGTAGATCTGCAATTTATTTAAGTGGTATACCACCGGTATTGCGTGAGCAGTGTCGCCAATGCTTCTATACGTATCATGGAGGAACGAAATCAAACAAGCTGAAATAAAATGCTGATATCTATAAACAAAAAGACTGTTTCAACATCTGTACATTCGTTACATCTATTACACCTGTACACCATTAGCTTCTTCAGAAAATAAGTGAATCACTTTGCGAGCGAGCGAGCGAATGACAATGAAGCGACGCTTCGAGAGCGATGCAACCCGCAGGATTTGTCTCTAGCTCGCGAAGTGATGAACCGACATGATCCAATGAGCCTGTCTGAGTCTGACGCGGGGCCTGCCAGTTGCACCACCAGTCTCCTTCTACCGTTGCACCATTCCTTGTCTAGCTAATGCCGGCCTCCAGTAGCTCGGTCCATGTTTGTCGCTGTGGGAGTGATTCTCTGTTGGCAGATGTGTACAGACAGACTCGCCTGCATAGTAACTTTGGAAAATAGCGAACTTTCAGTGAGGGTGTATTTCATCAATATGTTATTTCTATTCGAGTCTTTTAATTTGAAGTTAATAGAACGTATTGAAACCTAACCATAAACAAAACCAAAAATGGCTAAGTTCTTGAAAGCTGGTAAAGTTGGTACGTATCCGCAATGAAATGATAGTAAAGTTTGACAAAATCTGAGTGAATGCAGCCATGGGTATGCAACGCAATATCAAGTGACCGTCCAAGGATTATTAAACCGATTAATTGTAAGAGAATGATGATGGAGAGATTGAATGAAATAGCCACTATAAGCCTTCTCCATTAGATGGGGTATTATGGATGCTTCGTGAAAGCGTTCAAATTTTTTTCAAATTTCAAAGTAGAGGATTGAATGCAGTAGGGAATCCCGTACAGTTTTATTACTTCTGGTAATGTGTTTTTTGCGAACGGTATTGATTAATGGTGGCATAGATTTATATCATATGACTACTTGGAGATCTATCCGTTTGTTTTGGATGCATTACTAAGGTCAAATGATTTTGCAAGGAAAACACATTGATATGTTTTCACTCAGATTTACGAACACGATCCGTCTTAACAAACAAACACAGTATACTAACAAGTTTTAATTTCAATTTTCAAACAGCTGTTGTCGTCCGCGGTCGTTATGCCGGTAAGAAGGTTGTTATCGTCAAGCCTCACGATGAAGGTTCCAAGTCACACCCATTTGGTCATGCTTTGGTCGCCGGTATTGAAAGATATCCATTAAAGGTTACCAAGAAGCATGGTGCCAAGAAGGTTGCCAAGAGAACCAAGATCAAGCCATTCATCAAGGTCATTAACTACAACCATTTGTTGCCAACCAGATACACCTTGGATGTGGAATCCTTCAAATCTGTTGTCTCCACAGAAACTTTTGAAGAGCCATCCCAACGTGAAGAAGCTAAGAAAGTCATTAAGAAAGCATTCGAAGAAAGACATCAAGCCGGTAAGAACCAATGGTTCTTCTCTAAGTTGAGCTTCTAAAGAATTAGAGGAATTCAGCGGATGGATACTTTTTATATGTAATTTTTAGCTCATGTTTTTTTTCCCTTATTTTTTTTTAATAGTTGTGTAAAAAAAAAATGAGAAATACTTTCAAATTTAGTAATAAGCTACTTTAGATAACTGCAATTTTGTTTAACGTTTCATTCTAGTTCAAACATTTCATCATGTGCTTTGTGTTTTTTCATGTTTGACCATTACGCTTCTGTAGTAATTTGATATTTATCCCCTTTCAAGGACACGCCATATATCGTGCTACACAAAGTTGAACGCACATATTGAATTCCTTCATGATACCGAGACGCTGGTTTTCTCAAACAGTTTGTAAAAGGGCTTTCAAGAAACCTCAGTTTGACGTTAAGTCCATCATAAATAGCAAACAATTGTATGAGAAGTCCATAAAAGATAGAGGACTCACTGAAGGTCCTCAATTAATACAAAGACTCAATGAGCTGCCTCAAATATGTGAGAATGAAAGACAGCTGAATCGAAAAATTGCCACTATACAAACGGAACGTAAAAGTGTAGAATCAGCCATAAAGTCCGATAAATCAAAAGCAAGAGAATTAGCTGCAGAGATAAAGCAATTAAAGCAGCATTATCAAAATGTATCAAGTGAGCTAAAGTCTGTTATGGATGAACTCACAGAAACATGCAATTTGCTACCAAATTTAATTGCTTCAGATGTTCCGTTAACAGAGCCGGAGGTTATACACTGGATTCATCCAAAAGATTCTTATATACCTGACCCGAAACGGAATCATGTGGATATTATGCTTATGAAAAATATGATAGATTTCCAGGGGGCTTCAAATTTAACAGGTTCTTCATGGTATTATCTTATGAACGAAGGGGCAGAACTGGAGCACGCGTTGATTTCGTATGCATTATCAAAAGCAAAGCAGGCTGGATTTCAAATGTGTATACCGCCCAGCATTGCCAGAACAGAAGTCATTGACGCGTGCGGGTTCAGGCCAAGAGATATGAATAACGAACAACAAATATACCATATCGAAGGTACATCCCTAGGCCTGACAGCAACTGCTGAGATTGCACTTGCCGGATTTGGAATACAGAAGGTTATCGATTTATCGAATGGTCCCAAAAAACTAGTAGGGTTGAGTCGTGCTTATAGAGCGGAAGCAGGTGCCAGTGGTAAAGATACTAAAGGTCTCTATAGAGTTCATGAGTTTACTAAACTAGAACTCTTTTGCTGGAGTAAACCTGAAGACAGCGAGAAACTACTTGAAAGTTTGAAAGATTTTCAGATCGATCTTATTACCTCTTTGGGCCTCACTGCCAAGGTGTTGAATATGCCAGCTAATGACTTAGGTGCTTCTGCTTACAAGAAATATGATGTCGAAGCTTGGATGCCTGGCAGAGGTTCCTTCGGTGAGGTCACTAGCACATCCAACTGTTTGGATTTCCAAAGTAGAAGAATGGATACAAAATTCAAGCGTCAAGTAAACGAAAAGTTGGAATACGTACATACTTTAAACGGCACAGCGATGGCTGTCCCTAGAATTCTTTTAGCTTTGGTGGAGAACTTCTACGACCCAAAAACACAAAGGATTGTCATCCCGGAATGTTTGAGACCATATATGCAAAATAAAGAGTACTTTTAGCCTTTTAGGCCACATGTAAATAGTTAAGATGAATTTAAATAATTTGATATTTTGGCATGTTTTTAACGTTTTTAACGTTTTGGTCGCTGTAACACCTTTTACTATCTTTCACGTCACGTATCTATATATTGGTGACTGTAGTTTTTTACGGCCGCATAATTAAGGCTATAAGGACGTAGGAAATCTGCAAAATGATAATACCATATTAGTTCACAATGAAAGAGAGGCAAAGCAAAAGAAAATGCTAATACTGACATTAAGTGATGCACATATTCCTGATCGTGCAACTGTAAGTATTCACTAAGCTATGCCAAATTGAACTCGCTACTAACCGTTGTTGATATTGTAGGATTTGCCCTTAAAGTTCAAAAAACTACTCGGTGTTCCGAATAAGATATCTCAGGTTGTACTGCTTGGTAATTGTACCAAATCGTATGGATTCTTGAAGTTTGTTAACGAGATATCCCCAAATGTCGCCATTGTCCGTGGAGAATTTGACAATGGACAACTTCCAACGACGAAGAAAAAGAGAACGAAGGAAGAGATACCGATGAATACTATAATAACACAGGGTGAATTCAAGATTGGATGTTGTAGTGGCTATACTTTGGTACCTAAGAATGATCCTCTATCTCTACTAGCGTTAGCACGGCAGTTGGATGTTGACATCATGTTATGGGGTGGCACTCACAACGTGGAGGCATATACATTAGAGGGTAAGTTTTTCGTAAATCCAGGGAGCTGTACAGGTGCCTTTAATACCGATTGGCCCATAATTGGCGAAGATGAAATGGTTTCCAAGAAATCATCAGTAAAACCTGAAGCTGAAAAAGAAGAAAGGGTAAAGGAAGACACCGAACAGAAAGAAGGTATCACTCAATCAACGGAAGAGCAGGATGATAAGGTGGAGAAAGCCCCAGAAGGCAAAAATGTCAGCGATGGCGAATCGAACTTTGAAATATCTGAACTCGACATCGAAGGGTCAAACATCCCCAGTTTTTGTCTCTTGGATATTCAAGGCCCGACATGTACGCTATACATATATATTTACGTTGATGGAGAAGTCAAAGTTGACAGGGTTGTGTATAAAAAGGAAGATTAATACGAATAGAATCGTAAACCCTAACTATTTAATAACGTTTCGTATACAGTGATGTTATTTTAAAATTTCACCACATAAAAATGGATATATCAACTCATTCTCTTCTACAACTTTTACTCAACTTTTCTATTACATTTGTTACTTGTTTTTTCTCTTAGAAGAAAACCAAAGGAAGTTTTTTCCTTCTTATTAATTTACATGATGACTGTGAGTGCATTTGGCTCGAGATGCTCTCAATATTATTGTTAGTGTCGGTGTGGAAAAACTCAAGCTACCTATACTTAATTGTCTGATTTATGAAAATGAGAAAATTCTTCGTAAATTAAAAAATGAACTTTTACATTTTGAACAACGTATTATCTCTTATCATTACTATGCAATTACATTTCGCCTTATTATAGACTGTAATGTGGTTATATACTTTGTTTTGACTAAGCAGCGATATGTTGTAATAAATCGCTTTCCAGATCGTCTTCAACATTTTCACTGACGCCTTTTGGATGTGCAAAGTTTTTCGGATGCAGTTCTTCTAGTTTCAGTACCTTCTTCATTGCATATGCGTCTTCTCCATCTTGATAATACGACTTTTCAACACTTAACACTTCAAATTCGAGAGTGTCTCTGTACAAATGCAGAGCAGCTCTATTGGACTGTCTGACATGCAAGGAGACGTAGTCAGCTTTATACACTTCTCTCAACGCGAAAAGAGCTTGTCTCATTAATTTCTCTGCAATTCCCATTCTTCTATACGTTCTCATTACACTCAATGACGTTATGTGACCATTCGGTGGTTCGTTCTGCTGGTCTGGATCGTCATTCATCTTGGCTAATACATAACCTACTAGTTTTTCACCAGGTGCTACGTAGTTTGGATCTAATTTTATCTGGTTTCGTTGACCATCTTCCAAAGTAAGTTCGTCGAAAGTCGGTTCGCCCAGATCAGTAGTGGTAGCAATAAAGGATGCCTCTGGCCATGACAAAATGTGATACATGTAATATTTCAACATGTAGTTCTCGGGCAAGTTGTGCAAATTGGCATTTTGCATGCATATGATGTCTTCAACCGTTGCTCTTCTAATGTTCACTGGCATTTTGAATTCTTTCCTGGGAACTTGATTGTAGTTTACTTTCCTTATTGCAGTGAAATTTTCTTCAATAGCTTGTGTTGCCGAATTGAATTGCATTTGAAAAGGTCGCATGCAGGCTTCGTTTGGACGCGCAGTGGATCGTGATCAAGTTTAATAAGATGACTTGAAATCAGATATAATAAAGAGAAGCAAATAAAATACAGAAGGATCACAACAATGTCCCAGAGGATTATACTACCGAGTACGTCAGACGAACGTGCCTACAGTGTGAGTGATGGATATGAATATACAATTGGGCCGAAACAATCCTTACCAAGCGAGGCCTCTGCTGCACCTATCCCATCAAGATTATATTCAGAATCTTTAATGTTTACTAAACAAGAAGTCTCATTATCTGCCATGGCTTTTCTTTTTCAAGAAATGGTTGCTCAGATTCATAAATGCAGCAAAACGGCTTCGGAGTTCGAATCAAAATTAAATGATTATGGTTACGGCATAGGGGCAAAACTATTAGAGTTACTAAATCTCAGAGCCTCCGTTACGGCTACTACATATTCAAGAAGCACGAATTTTTTATCTGGAGCCTCCTCAAATACAGGAGAAACTAATGGCACTGTGCCAGGTGCAACGGGCACGGGTGCCTCATCTGCTGCGTCAGATCACATATATTATAATCATGAAAATGGATCAGAGTCTTTAGCTGCTCTTATAAGCAGTATGAGATCTCGCGATTTGAAGATTCTAGATATTTTACAGTTCATCCATGGAACAGTATGGTCTTATCTTTTTGGTCACCTTAGTGATGATCTCGTCAAGTCATCAGAAAGAGACAATGAGTATATGATCGTGGACAACCTTCCTACGCTTACGCAGTTTATTCCAGGAGGCGTTTCATGTGATTATTACGTATGTGGGATTATTCAAGGGTTTCTGAACAGCGCCGAATTTCCTTGTCGAGTTTCAGCTCATTCAATGCCTCAAAATGGATTCGATCAAAGAGTGGTGTATTTGATACAGTTTGACAAGCACGTCCTTGAAAGGGAAGGACTTAGATTTGGTATATAAACATGAAGTTATCATGTCTCTAAGGACATCTAACGTATGCCGATCGTATAATATATACGTGTGCTATATATATTGTGTGTGTATGCCCATCGAAACATATTTAAAGCGGTCCTACCCTGGAAAAATGGATCTCACAATATTCAAGTTCATATTTTGCCGCTTATAACAAAGTGTTCTGACGTATCTCACTCATGTCACATAACAAAAGGTAAAGAAAAATACTTAAGAAAGAGGAAAACATGCAGAAAAAAAGATTTAGAGTTATCAAAGATAATGATTCCATCAAACCTTTACGTCCAAAGGCAACAAACGTTAAAATCCCCTCTGTAGATTCGTTATTAAAATCATCAGTGCCAAATTCCGTTAAGAAAAGTAATACCCCGTCTCCTCCAAAGAAACAAAGGAAGAAAACTAGTGAGGACAAGATAAAGAAATCAAAACCAATCTCAGGAACTGTTTTTGATTCTGATAATGTACGGTTGAATCTTGTGGGGCCGAATAGGAAGCTTAACTTCATGGATGGTACGAGAGAGCAACAAGTCGAAAAATCACACCAGCTTGGGCGGCTAACTATGATTGAAGAGGAAGACGACTCCCTGAAGCTAGAAGACTTTGATCAACCTCCAGAATCAACTTCTACACCAATACTATGCTCTTCCCATAGATCATATGGTCATGAACAAAACGCATCACCTTATATGGTAGGTACGCCTTACCAGGCTTCTCCTATATTTTATTCTTATAATGCCTACCCGTATATCGGATATAATCATCCCATTTTACCGAATGACTCCCCCTTACAGAATAAAGTACATCAGGAACAGCAAAGAATCCCTTTCCAATATGCCAGCTACGTTACCTCACAAATACCAGCACGATTACAACGGCCCCTTCAGCCCTATCTGCAAATGAATTATCCCACCTCGATGGGGTCAAATGCAGGGCGGCTTGGCATAAGTGATCCTTTACTTTATCCAGTTGAAAATGTAACGTATCAACACGTTTCCGCACCTGATTATCCAGCTCTGCTACCAAGAGTGCAACTGTTCAACAATATTAACACTAGTAATAGCTCAAGTTACAAATCCAGCGGTGGTGATGCGACCTACCAAGGAAGTTGCCGCGGCGCCGAGACTGATACTGACAGTTAGATATACTTATTAGCGTTGCTAGATTTTACATAAGATATTGTAAAAGTTAGTCTTTCCCCATTTCCCACTCGCTTCTTGGATACGGATAGACAATGCGATGGCAGACCCTCCTGGCAATGAATTCAAGCAAAGATGGTTAGCCAACTTTGTTGTTCCCATCTATTATACTTTTTTAAGAAGTTCAATTGTAGTTTTACGCACCAGGCCAACCCCCTTGCGGTGCTCGACTGTTTGTTTTAGTGAGAAACTTATCTGACGATAAATCTGTTCCTTGGCTCAGAGGAATGCACATCATTTATAAATGCAGCGCTGAATCCCAAATCCCCACAGAAAATCTTATTCTGATGGAGGTGGGATTCCATCTGAATTTTACGTGCTCTTACCGTAGAGTGTTGAAGAACATGCAATTGGAAAGCGTCCCTATGCCTTGATGCTTGAGGATGACCTGTGATAAAAACCCTTGCGAGAGAATGCATCCATATATACCTGTGGGTGGTAGAGTTAAATACAGAGATAAATCTTTGTAATGTAAACAACGACTTGTCTCAACCTTTGAGACTGGCTCTTTTTCCTGATCTTGACTAGGGTATGCTTGGAAAATTCTTTTCCCCAGAGTAATGTTCACCACATTGTCATAGTGTGGTGCTTAAGAAATCCCCTCCCATATTTGTGATGCTTTTAAATAAATTGAAGCCCCCCCCCCCAAGTTGTAATCAGGTACCTTGGTATGCACCATTTTCATATTGCGGGAGGTTTTAGCCGCCGAGGTAAGCATTTTTCTCACGATTTCCATCTCCAAGTGTTTGAAAAACAAACAAGATAGAGAAGATACACAATCCCGGAAGATTTGCTACAATGCCTCTTGGATCCTTCAGCTTTATGCGTCAAAAATCCTCTCTGATAAAGAAAGTTAATCTAGGATCATCTGATCAGATCGTTTCTGAACGCCAGGCATTCTTCTATAAAACACCGCAATTTTGGGCAAATTGGTATTGTGTATTTTGTCAACAGCAGCTCTACTTACTTCGAGTAGATAATAGAGACCATCATAGGGTATATTTTTAAAATTTGACGACATGATACAACATTTCTTGCATTAAACTGGCATACAGGCACTTTGAAGCCACCGAAAAGCAAATGATAGCCCTTTGTTTGTCATAGTTAACCTAAGTTGTCAAGAAGATAACAAAAATGAAGACCGTGAAGATTGCTACACTAATAGAATGTGAAGATAATGTTCTCTGCGTGGAATAGGGTATTTCAAGATTTAATACGCCATTACAAAAATATCGCGCTATTGATGAGCGCTATGCCATTCATTTGAATCCTGCTGAAATATAAAATCTGCGAATTTCAAGGCTCGAAGCAGGTTACGCTAGGAATAAAATGAGTAATCCAGCGGAATTTCACTTAAAAAGAAAGCTCATAACTATTTGGTTTGTGCTTAGTGGTGAACAAGCAGATGTCAACTAAGATTACTGATTAAAATTATAATGAAGATGCTTGGGAACCTTCTAATACGACGACGATGTAATTCAATTGCAATGAATGGCATAACATAAATAAAAAATTCGACAACTGCAGGACTCGAACCTGCGCGGGCAGAGCCCAAAAGATTTCTAATCTTTCGCCTTAACCACTCGGCCAAGTTGCCACAACAATGATGAAATTTTGAGTATTCCATTCATACTGCTGATAAATATGAAATCATGCTTTTTTCCCCAAACTTTAATTCTTGGTGAAAAAGCCGACAGGAGGTTTACCCATCATTAAAACATTTCTTGATTACTGCAAAACGTTATACAGCAAGATTATCACGCCAAACTTCTTACATACAGAAACCGGTTGCTCTATTAATGGATGATCAAAGAACACCTATTAGTATTGATAGTTTAATAGGAAAGTCTAATACTCGGTGTACCAAGACTACAGTACCCTCGCAAGTTTTTTTTATGGATTCCAATGACATCCCCACCAGAACGAATACACATCCACTTCCATCATCATACTACCAAGTAGCTACTCCAAAGTCTCCTCATGAACTAACTTTGGCTGATGAAGATATTGCTATGCATCATCATGGTGATGGTTCGCATGGTACCAGTGAGCATGACAATGCCACGGATATGCATAATACTATCGGTGGCCATGATAACGATGGCAACGACGCCCGTAATCATGGGATGGGAAAATCATCTAGAGAAAGTGAAGAGATGGAAAGATTGAAATACGAAACAGCGAAAAGTGAAATACTGGACAAACTTCATCTTCACACATTAATAAGTCATAAGGAAGTGCAGGGAATACAACGAGAAATCAATCGCGTGGATGCGCAAATGAAATTGTTGGAAAAATTACACGAAGATAAGGCGTTGCTGGACAAAATCGAGGAGTATCATGAAACCCAAAATGAGAAGAAGAAGCGTCAAATATCCGAAGCACGTGCTATCGATAGCTCCTCCGGATACTTCGCAGATTCTTCTTCCTTCGCATTATTACCAGGTGCTTATTCTGGTTTGCCGCTATCAGCAAGCAGTAATACACCTATGCATCACTATCATACTAGGAGCAAAAGTAATGGTAACGTAGCTGAAGTTCCTCATTTACGACCAGCTAACTCGGCGATCATAGATATCCGAATGGCTGGCTCCAAATCGGTACCAAACACTAATGTTCATACTACTAGTGAGCCTGGTTTTGAGATACATCCTTTCAAACCCACCCAGATGAATATGCACCATAGAAGAAATTACAGTAGTACATGTCTAACAAGTAATAGCGGAGTCGTTGGTAAAACGGAGAGCGATGAAGCTATATTCAGAAGATACGATGGTATTCTAATTGTAATAACCTGCTCAAATTGCAGACGAAGCGGCTTTACGTCAGCTCAAGGTATTGTTAACCACGCACGCTTAAAGCATAGCAAGACTTATTCAAGCCAGCCTCTTGCCGTTTTAAATAACCAGAGACTATTAGAAGCTGAAAAACAAGATCCTCAAGTTTTAGAAAAGTTCAAACAATTGGGGAAAGATCCGCATAAGGACTACTTACCATCTGAGGTGGCCATCCCTTTTGCAGGAAGGAGATCAAGTCAACGAGAAATTAGTCCTAAACATACAGCATTGAAGGAACCGGTAGGGCACAGCATAGGCTCAGCTCGTGCAACCAAACATCTAGAAAAGATGTACAACAAGGGTGATTTCAATGAATTGGTAGATATGGTAAGAGACGCTTCAAAGGATTTAGAAGTAGTTCTCAAACAGTCAAGTTCTGAAGCTGAAAGTAGTGAAGAGCGTGATGATGCGGGGGGAGCTGCCATTGAATCTGATTACGCGGTAGCTTCTTCTGCAAATGAAGAAAGTTCTCCATCGAACGCGTCATGTATTAAACCAGAGTTGCAGATAGATTCGGTTCCAACATTGGTCAAAGATATTTCAAGTGGAGAACAAGATACGTCCGCAGCATCGCCGCCACCAGTAGCAGCCCCTTCTTTTGCCCAGAGGAAGAAATTAAGAAAACGCAAAAGGGAACAGCATGATTCCAATAAGGAATTGAAAGAGAGACTAAGACCGGCTGAAAAGAAAGCAAGACCCGATGTTTTAGCTTTAAGCACGATGCCTGATCATGATAAGAGATCAACCCATTACAATCTGCGTGCCAAATCTAAACTTCGTGGGAATGCTGATAAATCCGAATAAGTTGGCTAAGTAGGTATAGTAATCACAATGCAATTTTGAATCTCTATGCGTGCATTATATTTTTTCAACTTCCCTCAGTTGAATATCGCGTAAGTTAAGCAATTAAGGGGTTTATATATTTTTCTGGTTTCGTGGAAAACTTCGACCCGCCCGTGCTCTTTACCTATATAATGATTTAGTATGACAAACCTACAACGATGAAAATTGGTCGAATGCTCATTTGTAATGTTTCGGCGTCCAATTTTCCAGTATCATAGTGTGCATCGTTGTGTTATTAGAGCTACATCTTCAGTGGCTCCTGCAAAGTACGCCCGTAAACCTTGGTTCTACGCATCAGATATCCCTAGAAGTAAACCTTATGAATCCAACTATAAGCCAACTAAAGCACCAGAAAAATTTGTTTTATTCTCCAAAAATGACTCTCAAAAGTTAGAATTGGCCTTCCAGCATTGGATAAGATCAAAAAGAAGTTCAAATGGCTCTCCAAAGGTTCCCGTAAACGAGGATCTTTTATTTGAAGTCGATATACAAACAATGGAGTTACGTGCGACATATTGGGAGGGTCCTACTTATGAGGTACGTCGTGGCATATGGTTTGATTCCTCAAACAAACCTTTAAATTATGAACTCACTTCTGAACTAGAGAAATATTACGCTGAAATGAACTTCAAATCAAACCAAGAAGCTGAGAATAGTTTGCAAGATGTTTTCAGGTTATCAAGAAATTATGGAAAAAATAGCTTGGTTGTGTTTGTTGATGACGAGACGGCGTATCTTCTACCGGATCTAGAAGGCGGTGACTTGCAATTGAAGCTTTTAAGAGCAAATATTGCTCCATTATTGGCAATGCAAGGAACAAAGATTATAAGGGGATTACAAGAGGGGTCTATCAAAAATGTTGCGCAGAAAGCCAAAGATACGATAGATACGGAGTTGGTGAGTACTTCGAAACAGCTAGGTAAGGTAACGGATTTGATCAGTTGGGAGTTACCGAGTGTTTTCGGTACCACGACGAATACAGACGATTCCGAGAGTAACAAAAAGAGTGACAAAGAAGACAACGACATATTAAAAAGAGAAATTGAAACTGATTATGACAATCATGGATCCTCGTCTCATAGTAATAATCGTAATGTTAAACATTTGGTACTATGTGTTCATGGAATTGGTCAGAATTTAGGAAAAAAATACGAGTATGTCAACTTCGCACATACAGTCAATTTACTCCGTTCTAACATGAAAAAGCTATACACCGAATCTAAGAGTTTAAAAAAAATGAATCGAGAAAGTGGCTTAAAAGACTGGGAAAACAATTGTAACGTACAAGTGCTCCCAATCACTTGGAGACACACAATTGGTTTTCAAACGGATGCCACTAAACCGAATGAAGAATTTCCAGAGCTACCCACTTTGGGAAACATTACAGTCAATGGCGTTTTGGGGCTAAGGAGGTTGCTAGGAGATGTCGCTCTTGACATTTTATTATATGGCGAACCATATTATAGAGAAAGAATAATGACCGAAGTTCGACAGCAATTGAATGCTGCTTATCATCTGTTCAAGGAGAAAAATCCCAGGTTTGGCGGAGAAGTGCATCTGATAGGGCATTCATTGGGAAGCTTAATCCTTTTCGATATCCTATCAGACCAAGACAAGTACAAGTTAGATTTTGAAGTGAAGAACTATTTTTGCGTTGGATCTCCAATAGGTGTTTTTAAATTGATACAAAGGTCACAGATTGGACCAAAAAGCGCAGAAACTGGGAAAACATCATTACAAGTCCAAAGGCCTCAGTGTCATGACTTATACAATCTTTTCCATGTATGCGATCCTATCGCATATAGAATGGAACCACTCGTAGATATTTCAATGGCGAAATATGAACAAGCTTATCTGTCCCACTGGTATGCGGGTGACAGTATCACATCTAGGGTTCTAGAAATTGGCGGCAACCTGCTAAAGGATATACCAGGTAAAAATAAGAACAAACAACTGCAAAGAAATAGGGTGAGGTTATCGTCAGATATCACTTCAACTCTGACAGGGTTGAATCATAGCGGTCGTATTGACTATTCATTACCACCTGGGTTTCTGGAGGTGGACATCATATCAGCAGCCAAAGCACACGTGTCATATTTTGAAGAGATAGACATTGCTGGCTTCATACTGAAGGAAATACTTACTAAGCACGAAAATGTTAGTGAAATTATCGTGAAGAAATTAAGGGAGACCGATGATGATTAGATCCTCAACGCTGAAATGTATCCATAGGTGCTTATTCGTTTATAGTGACCCTATTTCAAATTAATGGAAAAAATTTGGATGGATAAGCTTGATTGCATTTAAAACAATTACGATGACTTACAACAACAGCCTAGAAGTTCAACTTTGATATCCAACCACCATGAAATACATAATTGAGCATATGGAACAGGGCTTTAGCGAATGGGTAACTTTGGAGTACGCTCAAATCATCCGTGACCTCGGCGCAGAAAATCTAATATTATCATCTCTTCCAAAGGGCACTGAAAAAAATGATATCCCACAGGTGCTACTAGATATGAAATTAAGGTGGACTACAAACGATTTGAACCATCTAACTGACGAATTCAAAGACTTGCAACCATTAAAAAAAGGGAGAGTTTGCTTATTGGATCCAAGAGCAACCCAAGATTTAGTACCTGCCGAGGCTGATAAATTTGATTATTTTGTCTTTGGAGGAATTCTTGGGGATCATCCACCAAGAGATCGTACTACCGAATTGAAACTGGCTTATCCTGAACTAATTGTTGGGAGGAGACTTGGTGACAAGCAAATGACCACTGATACAGCGATAAGAACTACACAAATCATCATCGAGAAACGTAAAAACTTCGAAGACATTAAATTCATAGACTATCCAGAATTTAGATTTAACAAAAATGAAGCCACCGAGATGCCATTTAGATACGTCCTGGATACACAAGGCAAGCCAATCCTCCCCGAGGGCATGTTGGATCTAATCAAAAAGGACTCAGAACAAAGCTTAGATGATTTACTCTGAAATACTTAAGTATACGCATAATATTTATCTGTATTTTTAGAAAAAGTGACTTTGTAAAAAAGTCGATTATTGAATATTTGCTTCAAATTTACGTCGTTAGTTAGGGGTTGAGGATAACAAACATGCTATTTTTTTTCAGCCTCTGCTTCATCGTTGATGAAGTCTTTGAATAGTTTCTCAAAATTAATTTCTTCACCAGCATCCTTACTCTCACCAGTGATGGTATTGGCACTCTTCAAAGGTGTGGTATCCTGCTTAGGTGCACTCGTGCCAGAAGTGAAGTAGGTTCCCAAACCGAACGTTCCGAGCAATGTAGCAATGGCCAGTACATGTGGTTGAACTGACTTACCTAGAATTCTGTAAGCATGAGCCATAGTAGTAGTAGCTGTCTAATCTTTTGTTTACTGATAGACATAGCATGTATTGAAATAAGGATATTCTATTGTCCAAGCGCTTATTCGTTCAATATATCTACCCAAGCACGTGATAGCCCAAATCTCACCTTACGTAATGAGTGATGGAATTTTCCAGAAAGACCCAACGAATGGAAGTTCAAATGAGGATGAAAGGCTATAAAGATGTTGATAGATGAAACCTATCAAAAGTAGTTCACATCTTTAACATAAGAAAAGCACCGTTACTGCCTCGCCGTTGTATATATATCATGTCCACTCTATTGAAGTCTGCCAAATCTATTGTCCCATTGCTTGATCGTGTTCTTGTTCAAAGAGTGAAAGCTGAAGCTAAGACTGCTTCTGGTTTGTACCTGCCAGAAAAGAATGTTGAAAAGTTGAACCAAGGTAAAGTTTTGGCCGTTGGTCCAGGATTCACAGATGCCAATGGTAACAAGGTTGTCCCACAGGTTTCAGTCGGTGACCAAGTGTTGATTCCACAATTTGGTGGATCTACAATTAAGTTAAAAGGCGACGAGGAAGTTATTTTGTTCAGAGATTCTGAAATCTTGGCAAAGCTTACTGACCAATAATTACCTTCTATATGCATTGCTTGTAAATAAGTTTGACAGATTATTTTTATGTGTTTAAATAGAAAATGCGTTTAATAAATAGGTGCTCTGCTCCGTCTATATCATTCGTGTTCATTTGGAGCAGTGATTGACCATATAAAGTTCTCTGCGTCAAATTGTCGTAGCGCCTTCCTTAGATCTTCCTCATCGTGACACACTTTCATGAACCAATTTGGAAATTTACGATTATCCAGATATCCTTCCCATATCTGTTTTGCATAATTGCCTTGCATATTTATCATTGATTTGTCGTCGCGGTCCTCAAAATTCTCATCCCATTTGATTCTCTTGGTTACCAGCTTTTCGAAAAATTTGCAGGATTTTTCTTTCCCAGCGATAATGATAAGCCCGGGTCCATCATCCTGAATCCTTAAACATGCACCTTTTAGTGCTAACTGTCTACTGTTCATGTTCAATTTATATCTAATCTTGGGATTCTGGATACTTTTGAACCAAAAGACTTTACAAATGGTCTCGAGGGGCGTATTAACGTCATGGCTTGAATTTTCTTTACGTTTCAGGACTGCTTCTTGGTGTCTTTTAGCATTTTCTTCGAAATGCTTGCTCCTGCGTAATTCCACCTGTTCTATTACACTGTGTTCCCATTTCGTTGGATCTGATATATTTTGGTTATTTTCGTAAACGTTCATCATGTTACTTAATTTCACCTTCGTTTGAGGTTTAGGTTCTAATCCTAGTTTAACCTTGGTTTCTATTTCCTCTCTCTGCAATTTCCTTCTATTCCGACGAATTTTTTGCTGCTCTTTCTTCGTCAAATATACCTTAGCTGCCGGTATCACATTATCAGATTTGAGTGGAGCTGGGTGATGGACATACCGTATCGATGGACCTAGTTCATCCTCTTGATTAGTATCCTCCTCATCACCATCGTAATCTTTGCTATATTTGTCCAGAATATCGAGGTTTTCATCCATATATTCTCTGTCCCACCACTCGATAGTGGGTACATCTTCTGCATGAGGAATGAACTTATCCTCACCAGCATTTAAATCTGGTAGCTCTCCCTTAGATACTTTTATTTTACGTTCAACCTCTTCTTTGGCCTTTCGCAATTGTGTGGCTTCTTCTTCTTCCTTTCGTTTTGCCATCTCTTCACGCTGTTTTTCACGTTCCTGTTCAATTTGAAGGCTCACTTCACCCTTTTCGTGAAAGATTAACCCTCTTTCATACCTCTTTAGCAGTTTATTGTTGTTATTACGCTCATTTGAAGTGCTTAGATATGGATTCTGGTCCCTATGTTGTATTGTAACTAGGTTCAAATTCGACGATAACAATACGGGATTGATTTTAGTCTGTAGTCCACGATACTGCTTCTTCCCAGATTCATTAGCACTTTTCCTGGAAAATTTTGGTGGCATCAGCGATATCTTATCTATAGTATGATCGAGTACCTAAAAATTTCAGTTTACTTTAGCTTGTATTTTTCATCCCTTTTAAAATTGATAGAGCGATTCAGAAGCATGCGATGAGATGAGATGCGCCGTGAATACAATGGAAATTACCGTCATATGCATAGATCATTTATGTGTAAGAATAGTGTATAAATATAAATAGGTTATACGCCGCCCAAGTCCTATTGCCTTAAGTGAAACCAAATAATTTAGACCTTCTTTTCTTGCCCTCTTCGAAATCCTTCAGACTTAGCCGATCACTGTCGCTACCGCTGCTGTTACGTCTACTGGTCGAACGACTTCTTGAATGACCGCTCTTGAAGAGGGAAAGAAACCCCCCTCCAGAACTTTTCTTTTTACTGGATCCAGAAGAACCTCCGCTTCCAATGGAATCGTTGGATTTTACATGAGAGAGACTGTTCGCACTTCTAACCGTATGTAGCGAATTTGTTGGCGGCGAACCTGTGCTTTTCATCTTACGCAACGGTTTCATATCGTTTTTGGAACTTGGAATATTTAACGATTTCGCGTGCTCCACAGGAGAAAGGTTCCTGGTACGAGAAGAACGGGATTTTTCTGCTAATGAAACCTTATTTTTGGCGTTTCCCAAGGCACGATGACCATCTCTAGCGTGAACATCCGATGCAAACTTGATCTGACCCGAACGAGATCTTAATGACGAGTCACTAACGTTATCCTTCTTAGGAGGGTCCAATACATCTAACATTGATCTTTTGGAGTTGGGATATACTTCGGTACCACCAGTTATAACCCTCTTCAGTTGATCGAATCCAGATTCGTTACCATCGTAGTCCTTCGAAATATTTTCAACTTCCGCGGAAAACTTTAGTGAGGATTCTAGTATGTAATCCAGCCTTGCCAGCTCTTTCTTCGCTTGGCTTATATCCTTATTGGTTTCCAACTCTGTTAATTTCTTCAGCATTTCTGCCCTATGTCTTCTTGCTGCTAAACTCAAACGCTCTTTTACAGACAATATGGCAGATTCATCATCATCTTCATCTTCACCTACTCCGAGGGATTCGGAGTCAGGAACATCATGTGAAGATCCAGTATCTAAGGGTAATGAATCTTTAGATCCATCATGTGCTTCACCTTTATCCCTTCTTGGAATGATATCTGATTGTGGTATTGATATATCCGAGGGAAGATACGCCAGCTTTGCATTTGTAGGGCTTTGTAAATAAGTTGACCCCGATGGTAAAAACTGCTGTTGTAATTTTGCTTCAAAATTGACCATTCTTTTTACCGGTGCCACGAACACAGGAACTGGAAATGTTGTGCATAGTATATCTGTTAAATTTTTTGATTTCCATACAACTAATTTATCATTTCTTTCCCACTTCAATGTACTTGATACACAAAAGTCGGGGGTATAAGTATTGATGGCATCTAACATAACTTTTTTGGTCCTACCAATGACAATCTCAACGGTAACTTTCAGCGATATTTCTTTTGGAATAATGACCGCTATATAAGTCAAGATATCTTCCAATTTACTTACTATCACGTCCTCAGAATATCCTGATGTCCATTCAGCAAAACTCTCATGTTTCTCTGCATTATCATAATTTCTCGCTCCCACAGATAGAGATCTCTGTTGATAATCTCCATCACCAATTTGAGAACGATTACGTGAACGGGCACGCGAAGCTGATCGACGATGGGCAATTGTGGGGGAAGATCGAGGTAAATTAGCAATAACGACAACGTGATCCGTATCTTGGGCTAGTTCTCTCAAAGCCCAATCTAACGCCACCCATGTATGACAGCGACCACTCAAATGGCACAGGATTGTTCTTGGGATATTTGGATATCCAATTTTCTCGTGAAGAATTCTTTCTTTTCTTCTCTGCCCCTTGGATAACGGAGTATAACCATCATCCGTCAGTACCCTTGACTTAGAAGCTAACTGTTGTTGAAATATTATTTCTGGATACTTGAAGTACTTTGTCTTGTCATTTACCCTTTCCTCCACTTTACTTCTCTTTTTGCCCCACAAGCCTCTCCAATGAGGTTGGACCCTATTCACAATAATAGCGTCGTTCAAGATAGTAGGCCTACTTGGATAATCTACCCTAACAATTTTTCCATTCTCTGCAATCTTAAACATAGAGCTCAGCGAAGCAAACTTACCATAACCCTTAGGAGGTGGAGAGGCGCCACGAAATTTATCGTTGGTTACATAATTATTCCGAAGAAAATATTCAGCGTTATCGGACATATATCCACTCTCATCATCATAAAATTCTTCCATAGTGTAATCCTGAGGAAACTGCACACCTGGAAAGTCCAATCCATCATCTCCATTATTCTGTGAGGGATTTCCGAGGTATGATGGAACTGTGTTGAATGAGACACACGGCTTGAAGCTATCCCTTACTAATGCTTTCTTTTTGTCATCAGCATTTGCATAATCAACGTTTAAATGGGGATATAGTTCGAGGTTCTTATAGTTACTCTTCAGTTTTTCATTGTCATCTTGTAGATCCATATTTTTACAATAATTAGTGATCCCCCTACTAGCTGTAAATGTAAATGATTTGTTAACAGAGTATGCATATAACCCTAAAAGTCAACAATATGAAAAAGCTATGGATGAAGCTTGCTAGATCTGTTAACAAATAGACGTGTAGTGCTTTCTCACGTATGATTGGTTATTTAAGAGAGCTTGCTAAAAATCAACTTCGGGGTTTTCTGCTTCTTGGCGCAAATTGGCTGCAACCACGGCTCAAATTCTAACATCGAGAATCGAGTATATTTATCCTATTCTTACACAACTATGAAGTTCAAATCAGACTACATTACGATAAGTTTCAGTGAACTGCAAGGAGAGGATAGGTGAACGGAATTTTGATCATCGTGTGATATCCTACAAGTCACCAATGCAGATTTCGGGGTTTATGTATAAACTACACAATTATTCTATTAAAGTTTCAGAATGAATTGCTACAGTTGAATTATCCACTCTAAAATATCTTGTACAAAGTCACCATTTTTACAACTTAAGGTAAAAAGGGCAATATCTCTATCCAAGGGTAACTTTTCCGTAGTTGATGTGAGACCAGAATTACAATCGTTGGAGTCTGTGGGTTGTAATGGTATATGCAGAATGTGACTTTTCAAATCAATGCCGATTTGTTTTGATAGGATGTCGACTTTTTTTAACAGATGAAGATTGTAATTATCAAGTTTTAGTTTCTGAATATCGTCAAAATTATAATTTTGCATCACTGATTCTGGAATATATTTTGTTAGGGGAGCAATATTAATATTTGTATCCTTATCAACGTAGTTGTTACCAGTTGCTGATGTCTCCATCGGATCAGGAATCAGATCCGTTTTATTTCCAGCTATTACCAATGGAATGCGATCATCATTCGTCATTTGTATAATTTTTGTTAGCTTTGTAAAAGATTCCTCTAGGTAATTCACATCACTTAAATCTATCATGTAGATTATAAGATCAACTTTATCAAAGCATCTTTCCCATAAAGATTGAAACCTAGTCTGCCCTGCTAAGTCATAAACCTTAATTAGATTGTTACCGAGAGAAAACTGATTAATTTGAATACCTATTGTTGGAACAGTATCGCTTTCGAATGACTTACCACTAAGTAAACTAGTAAAAGTTGTCTTTCCGGAGTTTTGTAATCCAACTATTGCTATGCTTAGCTCCTTCTGGAAAAGGAAAACGGATGAAAGCCTATACCATAACGATTCAAGCCATGATCGTAAGTATTTCCATCCCATATCACCCTATCCTATGCTTGTGTTGCTTTTCTAGTCTTACCTTTTTGTGCTTGCAGATGCAATGCCTTTCTCGTTTTTAAGCGGACTGAACTGGACTGCTGCAGCCATTCTATGTATTACCTGTAGAGATTTTTAAAAAATCGCAACTGTTATACAGACATATATACATATGTAAAGCTCAATTATTCTTATTCAGTTTTGCCGCTGCCATCTTTTCAAGCCTTCTTACCGGAGGATAGCCTTCCAATACTCCAAATAAATACCATTCAATGAGGAAATCCGTTGGAACTCTATAAAACTCCAATTTGGGTTTCAAAAAAACCCATGTTTCCACCATGTGAATACCAATTACTAATCCGATAACTGATCTCAGCACATTATCATTGTCTAAAAATTCTACAACAACTGAAGGAAACGGCAACCAGTATAGGACTTGACGAAAGTAATAACAAATAAGTGGTAAAGATATCCCAAGCAGAATTAAATATTCAATCAATGTGCTTGGATAACACATATCGTTGACCTGAATGTATGATAAATGACGTTTATCAGCAGCCTCGTGTGCCATCTTAACAAGTCTTGTCTTCGCCTCCGACCAATCTTTCAAAGGAGGATCAAAGATAATTGCCTTCTCAATATCGAACTCTATATCCTCATGATTGAACTGTATTGTCATAAGCTCCAAATCTATATTCAATAGCCTAACATGACGAATTTCATCCGTAATTGGCACATTCCCGTATATATAAAGATAGTCTTCAAGGGCCAATTTATGATCCCTGTTCATATGTGTAACTATACTCTGCGCAGATGCCGTCATGATTAATGTACTTGTCGATGTGCCTGATACTCTTTACCTGGAGTCGACAAAAGTAACGAATGAAAGCAGAATAGTCCTTTCACAACAAAGCAAATATTTCAATAGAACCGAATAAAAACCGATATTACTTTGAGTTTCTTCAACAGATTTCTTGGACCCCGTGATATTCACGTGAGACACCCCAAAAAGTTTTGCTCCGCTTTCCACCCAAACACCTCAGGCCCCTTCAATTCTGACGCTAATTGAAGCATTAGAAAGAGGTATCATATCAGCCACCACAGTGAACAGACGTAATAACTTCAACTGTTCGATTGGAAACGACAAGTGTTAGTAACTAGTGGCAGTTGAAAGCAGGGATTGTGCAAATTATCGAATTGTTTACTATTAGTTACGCAGAGCAGAGGAGCATATCCGAGAACAACGTAGGCAATACGAAGAAAGATGAACAGTACAAATAGTGTGGCAAGCACAGGTGCCAGTGGCACGCACCGTCACCACCATCACCACCATCATCATCATGGTCAAAGTGGTAATCAACGGTCGACATTGGCTGATGGGTCTCGCATTGGTAACTATCAGATTGTGAAGACATTGGGGGAGGGTTCTTTTGGTAAAGTGAAGTTGGCTTATCATGTAACAACTGGTCAAAAAGTTGCTCTAAAGATAATCAACAAAAAGGTTTTAGCGAAAAGTGATATGCAAGGTAGAATTGAAAGAGAAATTTCGTATTTGCGTTTATTGAGGCATCCTCATATAATCAAATTATATGACGTTATTAAATCCAAAGATGAGATTATTATGGTCATTGAATATGCAGGTAACGAATTATTTGACTATATTGTGCAGAGGGATAAAATGAGTGAAGACGAAGCCCGTAGGTTTTTCCAACAGATTATTAGTGCGGTAGAATATTGTCATAGACATAAGATTGTTCATAGAGATTTGAAACCTGAAAATTTATTGCTGGATGAACATTTAAACGTCAAGATTGCGGATTTTGGTCTTTCTAATATTATGACGGATGGTAATTTCTTAAAGACTTCGTGTGGTTCGCCCAATTATGCTGCTCCTGAAGTGATTAGTGGGAAATTATATGCGGGACCTGAAGTCGACGTGTGGTCATCTGGTGTCATTCTTTATGTTATGCTATGTCGTCGTTTACCGTTTGATGATGAAAGTATACCGGTTCTTTTCAAGAATATTAGCAACGGTGTTTATACATTACCGAAATTTTTGTCACCAGGCGCTGCAAATTTGATCAAAAGAATGTTGATCGTGAATCCATTGAATAGAATCAGTATCCATGAGATTATGCAGGACGAATGGTTTAAAGTTGATTTGCCAGAATATTTACTGCCCCCAGAATTAAAGCAACAAGAAGAGGGTGACCAAGAGCAACTTTCTGCAAAGGGACCCTCACCATCTGAAGAAATTGACGATGACTTGGTCAATGCATTGTCTAGAACAATGGGTTATGAAAAGGATGAAATTTATGAATCGCTTGAATCTGGTCAAGATAATTCAAATTTAAACGAGATAAGGGATGCTTATATGCTAATTAAAGAGAATAAATCATTGATTAATGATTTGAAATCAGACAAGAATAGTCACGATGGACTCGATACTTTTTTGGCTCAATCTCCACCAACATTTCAACAAAAGAGCACCGCTGAAATAGCTAATGACTTGCACTCAACAGTAACAGGAACTGCAACCCCTCACCAGCAGAACTCTTCAAGAAGAATTGCTGCTCAACAAAGAACCTATCATCAAACGTCATTTAGTGATCAGATTAAAGAAGAAGATTCAACAATTTCAATTCTACCTACATCTTTGCCGCAAATTCATAGAGCTAATATGTTGGCGCAAGGCTTACCTGTCGCCGCAAAGATATCTCCTCTAGTGAACAAAAATTCGAAGACTAGATGGCATTTTGGTATACGGTCTCGTTCTTACCCATTAGACGTCATGGGTGAAATTTATATAGCTTTAAAAAATCTAGGTGCTGAATGGGCTAAACCTTCCGAAGAAGATCTGTGGACAATTAGAGTTCGATGGAAATACGATGTTGCACAAAACAGAAATAATGAAAAAATCCCAGACCTGATGAAAATGGTCATTCAACTATTCCAAATTGAAACAAATAATTATCTGGTAGATTTCAAGTTCGATGGATGGGAAAGCAGCTACGGTCAGATTCCAAGTAATCCAAATGTCTCAGAAGATGAAATGAGTACTTTCTCCGCTTACCCATTCTTACATCTGACCACAAGATTAATTATGGAATTAGCAGTAAATAGTCAAGGAGGTTGAGTGACACTCACAACTATTTAAGAAAAATCACTCTGAAATATCATCAATTCCAGGGGAAGAAGCCCCAGCCTCGGCGAGCGTTCCCATTTGTATAAAGTACTTATCTACATAACCTTTTAATCCACTAGGGACTTGCAATAAATACGAGTGTAAAAGTTTCAAGTGTAATCCGGCGCTCCTATGAAGCATCGAGGTTGGAAAGAGTCTCTCAAGCGTTCACGTAATCGAATCAACGAATTAGGCCTGAGAATACACGACATAATTGCCCTATGAGGATCATTTGCATTAAAGCGCGTACATAGTCATAGACATTACCGCTAAAGGGTAATCATAAAATTTGTTAAGTCCGGGTAAAATTTGTAGGAATTTCCTTATTAGGTAAAACATCAATAAAATATGGCGAATGAGAGGCACCTCAAAACGAAACACACAAAATTTGTTGAAGTATAATCTTTTGCTAGATCTTTGACTCAATAATTGATTATTGATCCACTAGCCTCTGAGTACTAACCACAGGGAAAACGATCTGTGCCATACAGAAATGCCCTCGATTGTACTGAGCCAAGAATCAGTAAGCTCCTCCTTCGATGAAAGTGACACTTTAAGCGATAGCAAAAAATGTGAACAGACGCCTTCTCCAAGGGCTAGTCGTTCGTCTTCCTCAATATATTCATCTCAAAAGCAAGACTTGAGAACAGAAAAATTGATACCCATCATGGAGCTGGACCCAAATCATGAAAAATTACAGCAGATTAATAGGCTACTTAATAAATCGAGAAAAATCATAGTATTAACGGGAGCAGGTATCTCTTGCAATGCAGGGATCCCAGATTTCAGATCTTCCTCTGGGTTATATGATCTCGTTAAGGAACAATTTCCTGATCTCTCGATAAGATCAGGACAGGAAATGTTCGATATTTCATTATTTAGGGATGAGCTTAAGATATCTTATTTTGCAACATTTATGGAAAGATTATATTCTAGTGTACGATTGGCCCAACCTACTAAAACCCACAGATTTATTGCCCATTTGAAAAATAGGAGTAAGCTATTGAGATGTTATACACAAAATATTGATGGCCTGGAAGAAATTTTGGGTTTAGAAATGTCCAACAATGAGACAGACACTATAAATACGGGATTCAATTCTCGATGGAAAAATTTTGATGTGGTACAGCTACACGGTGATCTAAATTCGCTTGCATGCACTCGTTGCTTCCATGTTTTCCCTTGGAGTAGGTACTGGTGCCGTTCATTTAGAAGGGGAGAACTTCCAACTTGTCCCACCTGTGAAGAAAAAAATCACAAGAGGTCACAACAAGGAAAAAGGCAAATTGATTGCACCGGTTTTTTAAGGCCTAATATTGTCTTGTATGGAGAAAATCACCCCTCTTGCGAATTTATCGCGCAGGGTCTAAATTTGGATATATTAAGAGGAAGACCAGATTTTCTCATCATCATGGGTACAAGTCTCAAAGTTGATGGGGTGAAAAAAGTAGTAAAACAAATTAGCAAACAGGTTCATGAACGTGGAGGAATTGTCATATTGATTAACAAGACTACTATCGGCGATTCGACGTGGCATGGCGTTATAGATTATCAGATAATGTGTGACTGTGACACATGGGTACATTATTTGGAAAAGCAAATTCCTGATTTCTTCAAAACGCAAGAACAGGTAGATAAATTAAGGCAGTTGAAGAGAGAGGCCAGTAACTTAAGGAAGAAAAAACTGGAAGGAGAAACTAAAAATCAGTCTAGCTTAATGAAGACACCTCCCACTACACCAATTAGATTAGAATTCCAGGAGGATATCAAACCCAATCACCGTAGCAATATTAACGAAATCAAGAAAAGGCTTCCGATTTTAGATGGCTCATGCGATGATAAGTCTCCATTTAAAAAGGTCAAAAAATCACAAACTACCGCATCAAGCTCAGCCATTAAAACTGAAACTCCGAAGCTCGCTACAATGACTGGAACAGTTGAGCTCTCTATCCCACAACATGATTAAGAAGATATAGACGGTTTCATATGTATATTTCTATATTAAAAACCTTGCAAGCATTGATTTTTTGTCTCTATATGAGTGTACGAAGTGCATTTCTCGAGGCGAAACCTGCATCGAATTTTTTTGAATGCGATTCCGCGCAACTCAGGTCAATTTTAACACCGTCTTAACTAGCTTTGATAAGTTAGAAATATACCTATATAATAGGATAAGTCATGTCTATGAACCGTGAGCAATCAGATAAGTTTAGAGATATGCATTTAGGTCAGAAATACAATCTGATACATATGCTGCCTTCTATCCAAGTTCCGGAATTATCTGGTTTGTATCTGAAAAGTTTTCACAACGGTGCAAAAAGATACCAATTGCAACTTCCCGCTTTTATTGATGAGCCAGATGCAAAGTTTTGTGGTTCATGCGGCTGTGTAAGAATTCCAAATTATAATGTGAAAATGTACACCAAAGAATATTCTAATGTCAAAACTGGCGAAATATCAAGGAACCTTGAGTATAGATGCCTGCATTGCAACCATGTTGCAAAATTCTCAATAAATAATGCTTTCGAAACCAATTCTGTTGACGTGAATCCTGAAAAAACCAAATTTACAGCCACCTGGCCCAAAACCGTGCGACAGGAAGGTGCGAATAGCAAAGTGGAAAAAAGGAATAGTGCGAAGGATCGTGCAAAGAAGAGGAAGATGAACTCGTTATCAAGTTTGTTGTCGAAGAAAAACAATGAAAAAAACAGTAAGAACTCACCTTCAATGAGTTTGGAGAGCTTTATGCATAGCGGGTGAATCAGCATCAAAAATCCAGTGCCCTTGTTAATTACACACGGTGAGTTACAAAATAGATGGAACTAGGAGAACTAATACAACCTATACAGTCGTGTTTAGGACATCAGCCAAACTGCTGATAGCTTTCGATGATTCTCCCTTATTTGAATGTGTACTACTTGATGAACTGAGCGTGCTGGAAAGCGATATGTTGGAGCTGTTTCTCTTCACGGTTTGACTCCCGTCTTTACCAATTTCATCAGGCTGCGAAGCTCCAGACATTGATCCTCTTGTGACCCTATGTACACCATGCACATATTTTTCCTGCCTTAGCGGGTTGACTATTTCTTCAACAGCGGGGGTATCATCATCATCATCATGCTCCGCTTCATAGTTAATTTTCCTCACGCATAAATTAGTCCACATCCTCCTTCGATAGCAGCCCCTACTACCATCTACATTGAGATCATAAACCCACTTAGTACCCAAATCCACATCAATGTACTCAACAAATCCCTGTTCCAACCATTCATTGGGATCTAGATCCAGAGCCCAATTCACGTTGTCAAGCCATTCCCAACATACAGGGGGCTTGACTTCTTCCAGTGATACTGCACAATGCCCTTCAATATCTTGTTGGTTTATTCGTAACTCAGAAAATAATGTGTAGTCATCACTGCTGTAGCCGATGGGTACCCAACCTTTTTCACTTTCTTCATATTTTTGAATCTCAAAAACTGCAACCATGCGATGCTCTCTAGCTTCAGTAAACCTCAAATGATAATCAATAAGTTTTTCATATTTGTTAGAAAAGGTCAACAACCTCAGGCGAGTTTCTTCTGAATATATTGTGGAAAAGAATTTCTCCCTATTACTTGGGTGCATGACAATTGCAAATGACCACCCAAAAATCAATAAAATAGCCTTGATGGGAATATACTTCATAAAAAAATCCATAAATAAGGCATTGAAGAAGGCAAAACCCAGCAAGAAGACAAATGCAACTGTTGATATCTTCTCATTCGTAAAAAAAGCAAATCTGACAAGGATGCTATTGAGAATATCATATGTTCTCACGTACAACATAAGATGATTTTGTAAATCTGTAAGGTTTAAAATGAACTCCTGACTTAGTTCTGGAACTGGTTTGGGAACTTCAGCTTTCCTTAATGGCGGCCCTTGTGCTGGAGTATAGTTGCAATCCAAAAAAGGGGAATAGTTCGGTTTATGAATATACAGATATTGAGGCACCATGACTCCAAAAAGCAAATAGAATATTGGAATAGACGTGATTGTTGGAAGAGGTTTTAGAACGATGTATGTAAACAGGAAAACCACTGAAATGGTATAGGCTGGATTATTCCAATTAAAAATCTTGATCAATTCATCTATAAATGTAAATGGAAGACTCAATCTCGAGTTCATTTGTACAAAATTTCGACTCATGATCTGAACGGACAACCCAGGTCGTCCCTTAGCTGCAAGCATTCTGTTTTCTATATTATCCACAGCCATCTCCGATGATGGAGGTAGTGCCATTTTCATGATTTTCTCAATCAGAGTGTCTGTCATCAGCTTCTGTAAACCTGCACCAGACATTCCAGCTGTAGCGTTTGCGGCAGTATTTGGAGTAACATTATGAGCATTATTACTCTTATGAGGATCTGTTGTAGCACGTTTTCCAGACTTATTAGCTGTAGCACTCTTCTGATCTTCATTCCAGAAAAAGCTAGTTACGGACTCCATTTTATGGTTAGCGGACCCGGAAAAGGCTAAAGCAAGCAGAGGTTTGAATAAGGCTGGTCTACTTGTAGTTTTGAAACAAGTTATAACCTATTCTGTCATTTGCGAAACCTCTACGCTTATTTCATAAAACAGAAAAAGACCTTTAGAGGGCATAACAGCGGAGAACATATTAAAGCGCATACATCAACAACTAGGTTAAATCAAGCGTACTGGATGGCAGTGGGAAATCACGATATATTAGAGGTAGCAAAGGTTTCTCAGGATTATATAAGTGATTTGATTTTGCTTGATGACCGAATGCAGCTAGCGGTTACATCTTGGGACGGCACGCTATCAATTTATGATTATAACGAAGCCAAAACAGTGAATATCAAGTCAAGTTTACAGCACAGTTTTCCCTTACTTAGCTGTTGCTATCTTAGGTCAAATGGAGCTCGATATTTGTATGTAAGTAGCGTGCAGAGTGAAATCCTTCAAGTAGATTTGGAGGCAGGTAGCTTCCTTCCCGTACGAAACAATAAGGCAGATCTTGGAATATCAAGTATGTGCGGCTATAGAGAATATATAATATGTGGCTCCTGGGATGGGCTACTGCAAGTTGTGAATTGTGAGACAAACTCCGTGATTCTGCACCATAGGTTGCAAGATGACGCAAAGGTCTTGTCTATGGACATTAACGAAGATAAACTAATAGTTGCTTCAACCAAAAATAAAATCAGATGGTTTAATTTACCGCTGGACGCAAATTCAAGTTCAATTGAAGTGGAGTCAGGGTTGAAATATCAGTCAAGGAGTATTAAGTTGACTCCTCAAGGAGATGGTTATGTTTCAGGCGCTTTGGATGGTCGTGTGGCTGTAGAATTTTTCAATGATGAATCACGTAAATTTGCTTTCAGATGTCACAGAATGAATCTCGTCGATAAAAACTTTGTTTTTCCGGTTAATGCTTTAAGCTTTGCACCCAAATCATATATTCTCTATACAGGTGGCTCCGATGGTTGTGTTTCATGTTGGAACTTAAGCACTCGTAAGAAAATGGAGCAGTTACCAAAGTTTAACGAGAATAGCGTCGTACAGTTGGCTTGCAATGGTAAAGTTCTCTGTGTAGCCACATCAGATGATTCATTTAAAAATAGTGCAGTTGTTAATGATGATTTCAAACCGCAACCTAGCAGGCTATACATGGTATTTCTATAAAGTTTGAATATAATGAAGGCCATAAACTGTTAGCCCTGCTATTGTTTTGTTTTTTTGCTTGTTTTTTGCAGTTTTTCAGGGAGTTTTCTCTTCAAGTTGTTATCGAGTAATCGCGAATCATCGATGACTCTAAAATTCCTTTCCATGGACATGAAACAATTCTGCAACGACTCTACTTCGCTCTGTAGAACTCTTTCAGTCATTGTCTGCCTCAGGCACTCAATGTCCGGAATTCTTTCATGATCAGGACTGATTTCACGATAAGCATGACTTGGATACTCCTTTAAACGTGCATCAATAGAGTTTTCCCAAAGCCTGACGCAATTTTTGGTAACGTAACCATTTTCTACAAGGCGCATTGATTCTTTTACGCTCCTCTGTAATTGCATTTCGATGTCATGTTTAGGTAAGCCTGATAAGTCTGGCTTTCTCAACAGAATACACAAAATCTGCAATAAGACAACACATTCTGGGAGAATGTGGCCATCCATGAAACAGTCATAAGCGTTCAGAATAATGTTTTCACCCTGTAAAATATTGGAAATCTGTTTACTTTCTTTTAAAATTTCCAGGAGAAATGTAAAGAAATCTTTATTGATATAAAATTCTTCCTGAATGACGTGTGCTATAGTTGTAAGCGGCAACTCCCCAAAGTCGTATTTTGAACCATCCCATTCAACATAACCATATCTCCTCAGTAGTTCGGAATTTGGATGGTCACCGTATATGTTATAAATTTGCTCGCCGGCTGCAATTGGTTTTAGTGCACACATTTTCAGTGATTTTATATCGTATATCAAGTTTGCATTACATCTACGACTATCAGCATTCAAAGTGTCCGCAAGTGGTATCATCGACTTCATGTATCTGTCATTGGAAATATCTGTGGACGAATCATCGCTATCTTCGCCTATCAAACTATGCTTTTGAGAATCGGCGACTTCCACATCAAATGAATAAGACATGATTATACTTGCGACGTAAACAAAATCAGCCCACGTAATTTCACCAAGCTCATCAGAAAATATCTCACCAAATTCCTCAACGTACCGCAGAATATTCTGATACATAATCTTAGCTTCCAATTTACCAATTCTTTCAACAATCAATGACGGCTTCAAGCCTTCGAGTTGTTCATCTGTCCAGTACATCAATGAATTGATGTCATCTGGACGCGGCAAAACTTGAAAGTACTCCCACCAATGGCTGTTTTCTCGAAGAACTTTCATCTCATATAACGTGCATATGATGAGACCTTCCCACTGACCGAGCTCATTTAAAAGTCGACGTTTCATCTGAGGGTACATCTTAATAAGTTGGGAGGTTGAGACATTTAATATAGTGGAACGCGGAATTTCAAATAGTATTTCCTTCTTCTCAATATTCTGAGTAGCTAAAAGGCATCTGCCTTGGTTAACGCTTCTCATATCCGCTAGGGTGACCTTTGGTGACATTCGAATGTTTGCCACGTCTTTCAACCAATTAGAAAACACATACGTGGCTTCTTCGTAACCTTCCATCCGGCCAGATGCTAAATTTCAGTTATGTATGAGCTGTTTCAATCGGTATTGACCGTAGATTTGATAATGCACTATGTTACAATATGTGCGCCGATGCGATGAGCTTTCTAAATTTTCAAATCACAATGTACGAATATGTTGAAAGTGGTGGAAGATTCCAGAAGCGTTGACCACCATCGTCCCCTTGCACTATAAAATGGAAAGCAATTGAGTTCACATAGTGAAAAAGTCTGCTCTGGGGTTCGTAAGGTAATAACAAACGACTTTTAGTTATGTCATTGAGTGTAGACGAATACAAACAACAAGGTAATGCTGCGTTCGCAGCCAAAGACTACAACAAGGCAGTAGAATTGTTCACTAAAGGAATCGATGTTTCTGAGCAACCAAATCATGTTTTGTACTCCAATAGATCTGCATGTTTTGCTTCTTTGAAAGAATTCGAAAAAGCTCTAAACGACGCTAATGAATGTGTGAAGATAAATCCATCCTGGTCCAAGGGTTATAATAGAATCGGTGCAGCTCAATTTGGGCTTGGCAGTTTAGACGAGGCTGAACAAAGCTATAAAAAGGCCTTGGAATTAGATGCAGGGAACAAGGCTGCCAAAGATGGTCTAGAGCAGGTTCATCACACTCAACAATCCAGGCAGGAAGCTCCAGATATGGGCTTAACTCAGATGTTTAACGATCCAAATTTAATTGAAAAGTTGAAAAATAATCCGAAGACGTCTGATCTAATGAAAGATCCTCAGTTGGTGGCAAAACTGCTACAATACAGGTCCAATCCGCAAGGTTTGAGCCAAGATTTGTTTACTGACCCAAGATTGATGACTATTATGGCTGCATTGATGGGGATTGATCTGAACATGGGCGACGTAAACACTTCAAACTCTATGCCAAAGACAGATGAAAAGCCCACACCTACTAATGAATCTGCATCAGAAAAGGCGGAAGCAAAAAGCGAGCCAAAGGATGAAGTAAAAGAGACTGAGGCTGAAGCGATGGAAGTTGATGAACAAGGTCCTCGAATCGAAGCTGAAGAAGAGAAGGCCGAAGGTAACAAGCTGTACAAAGCCCGTAAATTTGACGAAGCCATTGAACATTATGCAAAAGCTTGGGAATTGCACAAAGATATCACTTATTTAAACAATCGTGCAGCTGCCGAATACGAAAAAGGTGATTACGAAATGGCGATCGCGACACTAACCAGTGCCGCAGAACAAGGTAGAGAACTAAGAGCTGATTACAAAATTATCGCCAAATCGTTCGCTCGTATCGGTAATGCATACATAAAGCTGAACGACTATAAGAAGGCCATTGAATATTACCAAAAGTCCTTGACGGAGCACAGAAATGCTGATGTTTTGAACAAGCTGAGAAATACAGAGAAAGAACTGAAGAAACAAGAATTGGAGGCTTACGTCGATCCAGAGAAAGCTGAAGAGGCTCGTTTACAAGGTAAAGAATACTTCACAAAAGCAGATTGGCCAAATGCGGTGAAAGCTTACACTGAAATGATCAAGAGGGCTCCAGCTGATGCAAAAGGCTACTCAAACAGAGCAGCTGCTTTAGCTAAATTGATGTCATTCCCTGAAGCTATTGCTGATTGTAATACAGCAATTGAGAAAGATCCAAATTTCGTTAGAGCATATATCAGAAAGGCTAACGCGCAAATTGCTGTTAAAGAATTTGCAGCCGCTGCACAAACTTTGGATGAGGCTCGTACGAAGGACGTGGAGGTCAACAACGGTGCAAGTGCTAGAGAAATTGATCAACTATACGTCAAGGCTAACCAACAAAGATTTGAACCGGAAAATGTTAACGAGAGTCCAGAACAAACATATCAAAGAGCTATGAAGGACCCCGAAGTCGCTAAAATTATGCAAGACCCAGTGATGCAAAGCATCTTGCAACAGGCACAGCAAAACCCAGCAGCTTTGCAAGAGCACATGCAAAATCCAGAAGTTTTCAAGAAAATACAAACTTTGATTGCTGCTGGTATTATCCGTACAGGCCGCAATTGAATTTACTGCTTCAGTCAAGTAGTCTATCAATCATGTCTATATATATGCGCTTTTGTTTTAAATTAGGTTATAATAATAGAAAACATGAATATATTTTACTCACGGAAACCATTCATTGTATTAGTTTAAGTTTGTTTTTTTGTAATTGTAATATGAATATCAATCATATCTATTCTTCATAAAAATTATTAACAAGTTTTCCTTTTCCCTATATAGTAATATGTATTGCCGACAGCATTCAACTTTCAAAGATGAATTATTTACGTCTCAGCTTCTTCCTCAGCAACTTCGCCTTCTTCATGATTGGGTTCGACAACCAACTTTCCGTCTTGAACGATCACATTAACCTTTTCACCGTCTCGAATCTGACCTTTTAACAAAAATGTTGCCATGGGATTTAATATACTTCTGTGGATTAATCTGTTCAATGGCCTTGCTCCATATAGTTGATCATAACCATGATCGGTCAGCCATCCTTTCGCTTCATCTGACAACTTCAGTGTCATTCTTTTCTCATTTAATCTCTCTTGAATTTCTTGGATTCTGATGTCAACGATTGATCTTAAAACCAATTTGGATAATCTATTGAACACAACAATATCATCAATACGATTAATAAATTCTGGTGGATAAAGTTTCTTCATTGCATCGATAACACGTGTTTTGGTTTTTGTACTAACCCTGCCATCGTCACCCAACTCAGTATCCGCAAGTAAGATATCTTGACCAACATTGGATGTCATGACAATTATTGTGTTGCGAAAATCTACGGCATGACCCATAGAATCAGTTAGTTTACCTTCATCTAAAACCTGCAACAATACCTTACAAACATCTGGATGAGCTTTCTCGAATTCATCAAATAAAACCACCGAATAAGGCTTCCTTCTAACGGCTTCCGTTAATTGTCCCCCAGATTCACTCATGACGTATCCTGGTGGAGCACCAATCAACCGTGAGACCGTGTGTTTTTCCTGAAATTCAGACATATCAAATCTGATAACATTAGATTCATTGTCAAATAAAAATTCTGCCAGTGCTTTAGTTAACTCTGTTTTACCAGTACCTGTTGGACCCAAGAACATGAAACTCGCAATAGGCCTCTTTTCACTGGTCAAACCAGCTCTTTGCAATCTAACGGCATCAGAAATTGCAGAGATAGCTTCATCCTGTCCAACAACTCTTTTTCTCAACGAGTTCTCCATGTAAAGCAACCGATCTTTATCACCTTTCATTACTGTTTCCGTTGGAATTCCTGTCATCTTGGCTACCACTTTCGAGATATCATCCGAGCTTACAGAATCGTGTAATAAGTTTTCTCTTTTGGCTTCATTTTTGCCTTCACTCAAGGCAACCTTCCTTTCCAATTCTGGTATCTTAGCATAACGCAATTCTGAAGCCTTTGTATAATCACCCTCTCTTTGACATTTTTCCAATTCTATTCTTGCTTGTTCTAAATCTGCTTTAGCACTTTTGATGGCTTCAATTTCAGCCCTCTGTTCATCCCAGATCTTTGTCAGTCTGCTCAATTCTTGATTTTTCATGTCAAGATCTTTTTTCAATGCATCTCTTCTTTCCATACTTAAAGGATCTGTTTCCTTCTTCAAGGATTCTAATTCAATCTGAATTCTCATGATACTACGGTCCAATTTTTGTATCTCGTCAGGTTTTGATTCATGTTGCAGACGTAATACAGCACATGCTTCATCAACTAAATCAATCGCCTTATCTGGTAAGAATCTGTCAGTTATATAACGATTTGAAAGAACGGCTGCAGAAACTAAGGCAGTATCGGTAATTCTAACACCATGGTGAACTTCGTACCTTTCCTTTAAACCCCTTAAAATGGAAATTGTATCGGATACAGAAGGTTCGTTCAACAAGATTGGTTGAAATCTTCTTGTTAATGCTGGATCCTTCTCAATAATTTTGAACTCATCTAGCGTAGTTGCTGAGATGCAACGTAGACCTTTAGCCAGCTTGGGTTTCAAAATATTGGAAGCATCCATACTTCCATCACTCTTACCCAAACCTAGAAGCATATGAACTTCATCGATGAAAACGATAACTTGCCCATTTGATTTGTCAATTTCGTCCAAAACTTTTTTGAGCCTTTCTTCAAATTCACCTCTAAATTTTGCACCTGCAATCAAGGAACCCAAGTCCAAGGCAATCAACTCTTTATCTTTCAATGAGTCTGGAACTTCACCTGCCACAATTCTCTGTGCAAGACCATCAATCAAGGCTGTCTTACCTACACCTGCACGGCCAATCAATACAGGATTATTCTTAGTTCTTCTTGACAAGATCTGGATGGCACGTGCGATCTCTTCATCTCTACCAATGACAGGATCCAATTTACCTTCCTTAGCCAGTTTAGTCAAATTAGTACCATACTGTTCTAACGCAGGCTTCTCCGGTTCACCTTGATTTGGATCCATCCTCATTTGAACATAAAATCTTTTCGGCATAGAAGGCCTTATCAACGTTGTCATGAGCACCGGTCTCGGACGTGTTGTTACCAACGTCCTTCTTGACTGCGTTACATAATTTGGCCCTATCGTTGAAACAGCAGATCTTTCAGCTGTAGTTCTACTAGCTGCTGCAGCGAGAACCGATTGGAGTCGTAACTGTCGTTCCACATGTGGATGTTTGATATTTCTTAACATGTGCAGCCTGAGTCACCTGTGAATCACCGCTTTATTATATGGATTGAATATCTTTGAATTATTCGATTTGAAAAACCACCAAAAACACCAGGCCTACCTGACACACCGTATTTGCAGTATAACTATTCTATGATGTATTATATACCCAGTGAGCGATTTTGAGAAGTACGTCAAAGGGATCCATTCTTAAGGGATGTTCCACTTTTTCAGGTGTCTTCTGGAACTTTCTGGTAACCTAAAAATTCGAAAGTAGGTCACGTTAGGGTAAGTCGGCAACATCCATTTAGGGCTTCCAGATCTCCAATAAGTGTCCGGAAGTCGGACACTTATTGGAGATGTCTTTAAAGTCCTCCTCAATGAACGATGCATCATTTATCAATTGATGAGAGAAAATGCGAAGAAGCGTATCGGTTGCTCACATGCATAACCTGAGTGTACCCATGAAGGATACCATCTGTAAGTATTGTTATAGAGGGCTGATTCTGGTGCAAAAATCGTTTCTCACTGTTGTGGGTGGGGCAAAGCTAAGTCGTTCCAATTGCCTTTCTGGATGAGCGCCATTCTTGTTATCCTATTATTAAATATTGAACCTGTGATTGCTGCAGCGCTCTCATTATTAGCTGAATTTGTACTTTCCCCATGAGGGTTTTCCAAGATATTTCTTTCATTTCTCGTCACCCGATCGTAGGACTGACTGAACGTAGCGACTCCATTACTCTCTAATTGAACGTTTCTAAATAGGTTCCAATCTTCTTCATCGTGGAAGTAATCCCAATAGGTGTTGATGGTACCTTTTGTAGCATTGTAGCTCTTCGCACTGGTCTCAACTGCCTCCTCGTTATGGTTAACACCATTAGTATTAGCACTACTCTTATTGTTGTTATTGATATGATGGCTTCCAATTTCTTGCTCATCTGGTGGCGGAAACTCATCTTGATTCCATTCGTTATAGAGGGCCTGGTGAGAATCAACCAAGTGGTGATACTGAAAAGATGAATCCCGATACCCACTCATGTTTTCTACCCCTTCCTCACTTGATATCTTTGAGTTTTGTCTTCTAAAAGAGTAATATGTCATGATATGGGGATATTTTTGTGGAGATCTATCTACCTAAAAAACGCGCCAGGCATGCCCGGTGAACGTTCTCGTCTATAAAGATAAATAAGTCCATTACTTATGGACTTATAATGCACATGCACGAAAGGGGCCCACGACCCAGCGTGGTGATAGAATGCGACCTAACACTTGCTAAACAGTGCTTCGAAAGCCTTCACTCATGGACTTGATGTTTTCAACTCTCTTGTAATATTGATAAAAGCCTTGCAGCATTTCAAACAATCGTATGATTTGGCATGGCCACGGTAGTGTTGCTTGTTGCTACAATTGAGTAGATGCTTCCTTGCGTTTCCACAACCATTTATACAAGTATTCTTCATCACTTCATTCGCACCTAGTCATATGAATATTCAAGACATGGTGGTTAAGATTATTGCTTCCTTTAACTGTTATATTACTTCACTCACGTTGGTTAAGCGTATACTTTTCTCCCATTGAATCTTGCACGTAAATTGATTATACAAACAGCAGCCAGAAACTTGTAGATTATTGATTCCAATAGTTTTCATTTTTATATGAAGCTAATCGTGAAGACACAAATTAACACCGAAGATAAGATGGAAATACTCCAGATCCAAGCAATGAATCCTTGATCGCGTATTTTGAAACTTTCATAAACCGAAATACCTGCATTTTTTTTGGCTGAGCTTGTAGCTGTTGCCTCCTTAGATAAAGATTTTGACAACGATGGCTTCATAGAGCCATTTGTTTGAAAATAAGTGTAGTTATTGAATGGACTTGGGAACAAATCATTATCTTTCAATTGCAAATAATCCCATTCGGCTGCTCCTTCCGTTTTCCAATTCCAAAATATCCATCCACTTGTTTTAGTGGAATATGTAACCAATTGCGCCTCCACAAATTGTCTTACATGTTCTCGATATTGTTTGGTCCAATTACCGATAGGTAACTGAGAAGTACAATTGCCAACAGGTGTGTCAGTGGTTGTAAAGTTTGTAGTTTTATAATAAGACCCGTCATAACGAGCTCCAATCCCTACACCATTTAACCAAGTGGCGCAATCTGTAATGGCTGCAGACCATTCGCCAACAACTGCTGGATGGTATTTTAGCTCGTCATAAATAGAGTCACCAAAATTTATTACATTTACAATACGTTGGTACTGAGACTCAGCCAACTGTGAATCTGTGAATACCTCATAATGATGATGATCAACCATGACACCCTGAGGATCGAACGTGATGTTACTTATATTGAAATACTGATTGGAAATGTTACGATAGTTAGGATTAAATTCTAAATTCCAATATCCAATATCCATAAATGCATCGTGTATTACAAAGGTCGTGTTGTCGTCAGTTGTTTGCTCATTTTTGAAGAGACTAAATGCTTCATAGTAAAACTGCATCATCATTTCACTATCTAGTCTAGGACTCAATGGTTCATTCATTATTTCGATCCCAACAATGGGGCTACTTTCACCTTGATTCAAGTAGGAATCGAAAATGGCATCCCAAACGGCCAAAGTCAAACGTCTTGATTCCGCGCTAGAAAGCCAACCTAGTTCACCATACAATATTCTCTGACCTGAATTGTCAAACCCATTCTGAGTCGATGGTGCCGCATGTAAATCTATCCATACGTTCAATTGGTATTTTTCAGCCCAGCTTAAAGCTTTTTCCAGGTAGTCTAATTGTAGCCCATCACTTACAAAAGGATCGTTATACGTTACATTACTCACATATAAGCCCGAACTATTATCTTGCTTCCATGCCCAATAACCAATTGGAAGCCTAACCAAGTTGAAGCCATCGTCACTAATTTGTTTGAAATCATCTTCGTTGATCCACGTTTCAAAATGTCCTTCCAGTAGCGAGCGCGCTTGATCGTAACCCAAGACGTCACACAATGTATACTCATCTACGATATCAGTATCGTTACCCATATCTGCTGCAATGCTAGAGGCATTCTTATATAAGCTCGGCGTAATGTATGGTTCGGTTACCAACCATCCACCAATTGTAATCCCCTTGACCGAAACTGTACTGCTGTTGTCATAATAGGAGTCGAATCTTTTCTGCAATTCATTCAGCTGATCACTCGAGATCGAATCGGCTGCAAAAGCAATATTTGTGACCGCCACGATAAATGCTAAAATATTTAACATTGCAAATGGTTACTTCTTCCACCTATTGACACTTTTTGCAAACACAAAATATTCTCGCAGGACAATCGCTTATATTCTATAATTTTCTGAAGAAAAAGAAGGAATCATCAGACTCTTTTGAGATACAGGTAAACATCCGCACGCCGACTAGTTCAGATATATTTCCAAGGGTGGCTGTGTATTCGAAGAAGTCAATATAGAATGAGCCGTAGAATACTACCTTGGGCTCAAAAGGTGAACAATGGCTGTGTACATTGAATGATCAACAGCTGATTTTCGAGATCCTTAACCGCTCCAAGCATGGTGCAAGGTATTTTTGGAAACAACATGACAACAAAGAAGCAAGACAAATGATGGTAGAAGATTCGGAAAAGATCTAGGATTGGACGCTAACTAATATTATTTGACGAGTCAAACTACTTTGAGATCTTGGAGGTTGTTCAGCAGTAAGTGGGCTACATGCGATTGTGTCGTTGATTTGGTGCAGTCTAGCTTCGTACGGTCCAGGAATTGTAATAAGAAATTGAATGATAGCGCCAATATGACATATTCATATCGTGTTATCAAAACTGACTTTAAAGATTGTTTCCTTCCAACCTGGCCAGCTTATGATTCCGAATAAAAATTGTTACTGGCTACAAATTTCAAAAAATGTTGGGCTGACATGACTCGAAAAGCTTAATATATTGTTTCCATGTTATTTTGATGTTGAAAGCAAAATGATGCAAGTGTATGCTAGCGGTTACTTTTGAGTTGACTGAGCCAGTGTTTTATCCGCGTTTGTACATGGAACCTGCAGTGCTTAAGTGTACGAATGACTGCTACTCCTCAATACTAGCATATCCTTCATACTCTAGAAAGAAAAAAAGATCTTACTAATTGTACCGATGGTATACAATAGGTAGCAAAAGTATTGTTACTTGAGCGTCTCCTGAAATTTACAAACAATCTATCAATGAATCCCAGTAATAATCTATAGTCCGGCTTGCGGAAGATACAGCACATCGGCGGCTAACCCATTTAAAAAGTGCAAATCGCAGCGTATTTCCAAAACAAGGACTTGAGTCCACCCTTCCTTGCGACACGAATTGTAACTAGGGCGGGTTTAAACTTCATTCAAAAAAGGTTACGATGTGGAGGAAATCACTTTGCGATTTCAAACCAGAATATGGTAGAAATAGGAAGAGATGCGTTTGTGAGAGTTACAAGGGTGTTGCATCGACAACTGAGATTTGCTAAACGAAGCACCGCGAGGTCTTAGTCTCTTCGCCCTCATGTACATTGCAAGCACTTAGTTGATTAAAAGTCTATATTGATTATTTGTATGTAAGGGACGAGGATCCTCCGCGGGCGGCCTCGTCCGTTTTCTCTTCAGTTGACAATTCTTTTCTTTGCACCCCAGGTCCCAGTTTGTTCCACTGACAAGGAAATAACAGATTAACAGCTCCTTTCTTACTAGCTTTGCAGTTTTCATTGCTTCATGAATGTTTAAATGGATAGCACTGTTGCTGTGGGGCTTGTCATCCGCTCTCGCAAATACGACGGGGTTAGATTCACTAATGGCAGAGGGCGAAGAGACGAGATCGTTGTTGCAATTGCTAAAAAGCTCATTTTTGGAGCGTTATGACAATGTATGTACAGCAAATGTACTGAGTGGTGGATTCATAACTCTGAAAACTGGCACATATTTCATACCGAACCAAACAGTTAATAATCCCAATCTTTTTATCACCTGTTCCGATAACAATAATAGTACACAAAATTTTACCTCTATTCTGCAAGCTTTTGCCGCAAACCTATCTACACTACCACTAGTTGATGATTCTAAAGCGTATTTATCAAAAGATGCTTTTGAAGATAGTATCCTTATCATAACCTTTGCCACTTGCGCGGTGTGTATTGGGATGTGGATGCTTTATCTAGTTCTGATCCTTTTACCAATAGAACACCGTGACGAGAGTAAACTTTTGTTGCGATTTTACGTTTTATTCTCTGCAGTTTATGAAACTGCAGTTCTTAATAAAGCGGTTCAAACCATTTTTAAGAGGCAGTACAATAGTGACTATCAAGATTTTATGGATTATGAGAATCACATTGTGGAAAGCACTGCTGTCAAAGTAGGGGAAGTAATATCCAATGCTTTAGTTTATCTCAATTGGACTTCTATTGTGTTTTACATGTTTCATAACTATAAAAGAATCACTAGGAGTTGGCTTCCATCCCTGTTCAACAATAGAAATAAGTTGATCATATACGTCGGTGTTACTTTGACAATAATCGATACAGCTTTATTTGCTGCTATGAGGTGGAATAAATGGTATACTGCACTGCGAGCTTCCTATAAAACTGTTGACTTTCTTCTATATACAATATTTTGTGGATTAACGATTTATTTTGTCTGGCATGATTTCAGGTTCATACTGGCACCTAAGCGTGTTCATCCCACTAACAGGCATCATTTTAAAACCATCATTTTGCTTTTTTGGAGGGACTATCACGAAACAATTCCCCTGCTTATTTATAATATGGCTCTCTTTAGCCTATTATACTTCACTGCAATATATTTTACGGTAACGCAGTCTTCTGCTTTTCAATGGAAATTCGAAGTTATCAAATTTCTACGGTTGGTAATAACTGTGAGCGTATGGGGATTAATAAGTGTTCTTGAAAAGAGAGAATTTATCCTGAGCAAGGAGACTGTTTTGGGAAGAAAAATTACTAACGACGATGAGTTTTTTTTCGATCCTGAATTACCCTCGAAATATCAAAACATTTTAGCAAGGCAGCAAGATGATTCTGGAAGTCGATTAAGTATTGCCCAATCTTTTAAAACAAATAACAACCTAGCGCCATCGTCTTGGAGTTACTCTGCACTGAGACACCCGTTAAAAATTTGGAAATCTCAACTCCAGAGAACCAAAAATTTGAAAAAAAGTAGTAAACGCAAACATAAAAAACTATTGAGATCTTTTGGTGATACTAAGCGTGGTAACTCGAGAGAACAACTCAACATGAGAAGAACTAATACAAGCTACCCATCGAACTCACCAAAGGGAACTAATGAACGCGGGGAAACTTCCGATTTTATGCATAACGTCAGATCCACAGTTGGTAGCGAAGCATTAAGCAATGCAGCTATTCACGAAGATGGCGATGAAATTGCTAGTGTTGAGACAGAGCTGGCAAGAAACTATATTTACGATTATGGTAATTGCAAATAGGGAGTTGCGTATTTGGAATGCATAAGTTTACTAAACACGATACTGATAATAATTTTCGCCTTGAAAAACTGTTTGAATCCAAGCCATGCTTCTTTTATAGTATGAATGAAAAAATCAGGATCTAGCTGAGCAAGCATTTTATATTAATATTGCCACGGTAAATTTTTTCAAAACAAAGCTCCAAGTACTTTTTATCTTATTAGTTTGCTTGACTACCAATATATTGATTAAGCATATCATCTTAGGTTATAAACACTTGGCGGTCATGCAGAAATCGACGAATCCAAATTATAGATCAAGCCAGCTCGAGACTACCACGATGTATTAAGGCAGCATTCACAGGATGATTGTTCTAGATGATTACCTAAGAGTAGGGGATGCTCTAGAACCTGACCAAGAGGTACATAAGAGTGAGCCTCGAAGGCTTCAGGAAGAGAGCGGAATTTAGGAAACTAAGTAGAAAAGTAGAAATAATATAGTTCGCCAACTATAGCCGTCACGAGATATTAAATACTTCCTATTTAATCGAATATTGTTTAGTTAGAAGACTAGACAAAAGTATTGGTTATTGTACTTTACTTCAGAGTAGTAACTCGCAAGTATTTGGATGTTATCCATTTTTGAACCACAATATAATATAGCGCAAGTGGTTTAGTGGTAAAATCCAACGTTGCCATCGTTGGGCCCCCGGTTCGATTCCGGGCTTGCGCAATTTTTTGAAACTTTCTGTCCTAAATTATAATGAATAGTAGTATATTGGCATCTAATTTTTATCGAGAAGTGAGGAATGCCACGGCTGCTTTATCTTAGTCAAACGCTATCTGTAATCGTATATTGATTTAGTATATCGTTTCAAAACAGTAAATTTGAGAACTTGTCGACGTCCGGGTAATAAAGATGATTTATTTAGCAATGTGCTTATTTGAGACGTCTGCCCCTTGGGAAGAATTTTTGACTTGGCAGAACGAAAGAAAGAGAACTAGTGTATAGAGTATCAACTCAACATGGTCAAGTTAATTACGAACAACGTGCTTTGCTTAGGAATTTGTGGGGTACTCATTTGCTCTCTTTGGGCTTCATCCCAGGCTGAAGCGAAAAAGATTGTCGATATACAAACGTACCACGATGAGAACGGTAACTTACGTCGTCGGTTTGCTGCAGGAGAATCTGCTTTGGGGAAACGTGATGCGAAAAGAATACCACTAGATATTGATAAAATACTTGCTGATGAAGGTAAGATTTTAAAGAGGGGTACTAATGAACACAATATTTTGGAAAAGGAAGAGCAACATAATTTTGAGATGAATAATGAAGATTATATAATGTCTACCATATCACTGGATTCGAAGTTACCATCAATACAGGAAGTTGAAATTTTCTATGAGTATGCAAGAAACGATGTACAGCTTTCTGAGAAGTTGAGTGATGATAACGAAGACTTAATCATCATTGCACCAACCAATGAAGCAATATCTAAGCTGTCATTGAAACCATGGCAATTTCCACGGGACATAGACTCTTTGGAATCTGAAGGTGCTTCGGATGTGGATATCGATAATGCCATAGAAGAAAACATATTAAAATTTGTCAGGTCCCATGTGGTTACTTACAACGACGAGAACTCGTATAAAAAAATAAGGAAAGGTGTAACCCTTCTTCGGAGCGTCGCCATGGTTGAGGATTGTGAAGACTGCAAAGGTGATATTCTATTGAAAAAGGAGAACGATGCGTATTATGTGGCATCGATCAAAGATGAAAAGTTCCATTTGGTGGAAAATATCGAAACGGGTTCAAACGGTGTTATCTTGATCATAGATTCGTGTTTAGAATGGCCATAGTTACCTATTTTTTTGGTCACAGTTCTTATTGTTGTTTATTTGGGAAGTTTGTCCATTATTGGCATATCTTGTTAGAGATATCCCAAAATTATATATGGTACAAATCGGTTTTGTTTATATGATGTGTAGGAGAAAGAATAGCTCACATATTAGCTTTTAAGGATCATAAATAATACGCATATCATGCAAAGTAACATAGTTTATATATTTTAAGGAGCCTATTCGAAATACAGGGCATTATGCGTTCGTCAGCGTTTGTTTAATTAGTATTGACATCGACGGTATGTGGTACATTTTCGTTGCCGTCTTCAAACTCTGTTTCATCATCGTCGACCTCAAAATACGAAGAGGCAACATCACCGGCTATTGAACCGCATGTTAATGCATTATCTATACAATAGTCGATCATCTTGGATCTAATGTTGAACTCTAAAACATTCCCTTGGTTAGAACCTAACCATATCCTTAATTGCCCAAGTAAAGTCTCCAGTACTGATACATTTTCCCGAAATTTATCCATCTTATCCACAACGGCACACATCATCAGATACATTGCTGTAAAGCCAACTAATGTGACTTTGTTATCCTTTCCTGAAATATTTAGTACGGGCATCTTCTTGACCCATTTATTACATTGATCAAACTGTTCTTCTTTTATTAAATGTCTCATAACAGAACCGTAAAGGACCAACTGCTCTTCCAGTAAGTTTTCTGAATGCATTTCTTCGTTAATTTTTATCAATTTTGATACTTTATCGCAGTTTTCTTTATTAGGAGTTATCAGGCAATTTATTACAGCATAATCTTCTGGCATGGATCGCAGTACCTTATTGGTTGCCACATTATCTTCATGGAAAGTTTCCAGTATTTGTTCCAATTGAACTTCATTCTTTGTGCTAGTTTTTTCGAGTAGAGTATTCAGAATTTTGTGCTTGACGTTTTTCAATATCCATGCATTCAACAATGATAAGAAACCCTTGAGTTCAAGTTCTTGGCTATCTTTTGAAAGAGTGACCAATAACTCTGGATCATTCAAAGTTAAACCTTGTTCTACACTTACCACGTTAGTTATCATGCCCCATTCTAAACCTAAATTCAATGAACCTTTACTTTTAAGGTTTGCAGCTACCACTTGTGTTTTTATTTCTGACCACTTTTTATCTGTGTATCTTTTAGAAAGATATTTCCATGAGAAATTTGAGTTTTCAAAATATAATTTCAACGCAAAACATTTAGCCATCTTAGATTCGATTCTTTCCATAGAATTGTATTTATATTTCAACTTGTTTACCACAAAGGTCTTTTTCAGTGTTTCCTTCAAGTGATCAATTGTATTGAATTGAACAGTATCCTTAAGAGGAATCAATGAAATTATATCATTGGTACCATCACATTTTTTGGTTTTCTTTGATGAGGCAAATACAAGCCACCTAGCTAAATGTAACAGTGTGGCGAAAACAAGTATCAGTTTAAGTAGCGCAAACAAAGACGCTTGTAAATTAATGACACCATTTGAATTGGACAGAGCGAATCCATTTTTTGGTGAAAAATGGAAAACTGGCATTGCGAAAAGTGCACGAGCTGATCCCATGTCGCCGTTATCTCCAAAGCAAGTGGCCCCCATGGTCATGGCTAAACCGCCCATTAAAAATTTCGAAGCGAAATCATTACCATTGTTTTCATTTGCATTCTCTGTTCCTGGATAAGTATTGTTCGTGGAATTCGAAGACGATGATACATTTGCAACGTTGTTAGTTTGTGAAGATCCCGTCGACGTAACTGAACTATAAGAAGGAGAAACATAAAATTGATCGAATTGAGTAGAAACGTTCCCATGGATATTATTATTATTATTATTATTATTATCATTAAGGTTGGCATTGCTCATCGACTGTTGTTGAGGAGCTCTGACAGGTATGGATTGAGGACGTAAGCTTTCCGGAGTAGGGATATTATTTTTCAACTGTTGATTTTCTAATCGAAAGGCAACACATTTTAGTTCCAAATGTTTAATATATTCTATCGTTTTCATTAGTATAGAGGCTTTGTTTAATTTTCTTGCTGGTTCCAGACCATCCAAGTCAGTGGCATCTTGAGATACCACTGGAATCCCTGCATATCTTTTGTAAGCCACTCGTAAAGCTGGGACAATTTCTCTCAATTGAAAAATTTTATCATTGATATTAGTCCTATATTTTTTCTCAATAATATTATGAGAAGTTTTTTCCTTTCTCCTTTTTATTACCTTACCATTTTTAGTTGTAATTTTGGTAAATTCGTCACCAGAAGCTACATTTTCCAAATTCATACCAAACTCATCCTTGACAAGTTCATCTGCATCGTAGCTACCGTAATCATCACCGCTCATGATATCAGAGTTGTTAAAATTGTTGTTATTGATATCAATGTTGTTATTGTTGCTGTTATGCATCGAAGAGCCCCCTGAAGAAGACGAAGAAGGCGCTATAACAGGCGAAAATTCGGACTTTACCATATCGTTGGAAGCACCAAAAGCATCATCAGCAACATCGCTGACCAAAAACGGAAGTCCCGTTTGTTGCTGCTGCTGCTGTTGCTGTTGCGGAATATTGCCACTCGAGCTATTATTAAAGTTAACTTGTTCATCGTAATCACTGAAATCGAACGGAGATTCACCAGAGCGCCCATTCTGACCCATGCCATTTCCATGATTCCCATTCTGCGGTTGCTGAGCTACATTATTATTGGACGATTCCCCATAGTACGAATGAAACGATTCCGGCGTTATACTCATGGGTTCAAGTGGAATACCAGCACCATTATTCGACGCTGGTGATGGATCACTACTCTTATTACCGTTGCCACCAGTATAATACTCCATATTAACGTCTCCATTATCACTATACCTCATCTCTTTGACACTACCATTGCCATTCCCATTGGTGTTTAGCATCATTATATTCCCTGCATTATTGCTTGAATCTATGTTTTGCAACGATTGCAAAAAGGCATCCGTATCATTCATCGTTACTCTTGCAAAAAAGCTCTAATTTTTTGAGTTGTTTAGTGAATCAAGCTGACAAACAGAGCTGACAAAAAGGACAGCACCAACAGTAGAAAATTTTTTTTATAGAATATCGATTTCTAGCAAAATATATAACGTATTGTCTTGGTTAACAGCTTGTAGTACCCAAAAAACAATCAGTCAGTGGTAACAACGTGCGATTGTTGATTCCGGAAACGTTGCCTCTGACAGGATGAGTAAAATGTTTCATTGACTTGAACCGGGCGAAGCGTTTTTTTAAGCAGATTTGATAGTTTCCATGAGAATTCTTCTTTTCTTCTTTCTTTTTCCCTGTTTACTCCCTGATTGGTCGCAACCCCTGCGGGATACAGAACCGGACGAATCGCTCCGGTTTCCTCGGTGTGTGGCGGCCCTGGCGTGGAAGGTGGGGTGTGGGCGGGCGCTGCAGAAGCTGAGCGCGAGGGGAGCCAAGCCCTACATTGCAGCGTTCACGGGGTACAGCCTGACTGTGCGTCTGGTTCTGCAGCCCTACTTTCCGGGTAGCAGCCCTACGTTGGAAGCCTGCCTCCCCGCCATTTGAAGCAGTCGGTGTCTCCACCACATTCTGGGAAGCAGCCAGCTTATGTCTTGCGGTTGGGTGCGGTGACTGGGTGTTAGTACATGGGGTGCACGGATGTCAGTGGATGTTGATCTGATCGATGATCTTTTCTTACCCCCGCGGTTCCAAAAGGGCGGGAATGTTAGGCTTACGTGTGAAGTGAGATCTGGGGGGGTTACGCGTTTTTCGGGGTTAAGATTTTTAATGGCGGAGTAAACCATGCTGAGGACTTGGCACGGTCGTGCAGGATGATACAGTTTTTTTTTTTTTTTGGGATTTATACTTTACTTACCTCTATAGACAAAACGTGATGATAGTGAAATAGATCTGAGAGCAGGTCTGGCATGCTGTTCTTGTTGTGCTGTCACAACTACTCTTTGGGATCTTGCACCTGCAATGGAGTGACGGAGCGTTGGTCTCTGGTTTTGTTGTTTTTGTTGTAGTTGGTCAATATCCGTAGGAGTTGCAGATACATAGACAATGCGATCTCCCTTGTTGATATTTTTGGACTTCAATGGTTGTCTGGACTGTGAGGACGATAGCATTGGTGTTTGTGGTTCTAGTTGACTTTTATTTGTTGATGAGTATCTAAATTTTTGTAATGCGATGGAACATCCTTGTATATTTCTGGTATTTGGTGAAGTAAATTGTGGGTTGGCAATAAGTTTTTTATCGTCTTTATCTTCGTCAACTTCACTAAGTATTTCGGATGGCTCTTCTTCACTGTTTTCGTCCTCCTGAGTAGGGATAGGAACAAAGGAACTTGGGATTTGGGTTGGGATTTGTGATTCTGGTAGTTCAGTTTCAATGTCGTCCTCTTGTGTGGATGGCAGTGGTGAAATTTCGGGTGATTGGGTATGAAAAAATTTGCTAGTTGTTGGTGCAGCTGATGAGGCTAAAGAACTGACGCAATGAGTCAATCTTCTACGTTTGATAGTTTCATCCATTTTATCAGGAAGTTTGACGTTAATCATAGGTTTAGGGTGAGTAGTTTTAATCTTGGTAAAAAATGAGTCGATAGGTTTGACAATTCTTTCTTCAACAATTTTAGTCGACCCTTCTACATTTATTTCTGATTTTGAGCTCAATTGCAATTTGTGTTCTCTGTTAATTAGTCGCTTGTGACAATCGTAGGGACTCAATTCACCCAACGCCACCTGAAAATGTAACAAATGATGAATATCTTCCTCTTTGGAGATACATTGCTTCAATTCCGTATCCTTATGTATCACATGACCGATACTCTCGTACAACTTTTCACACGATGATAGATCCTCTGGTATATCGTTCAATGGGACGATTCTTCGCTTCACTGGACAGAATACTCTTTGATATTGAAATGCAAAATTGGCTAATTGATATTCCTCCAAGAATTCTTCTGGGATCTTAAATTTCCCTTCTCTTTGGATATTCAACAGTACACGTTCTACAGTTCTGAATCTTTTCACCAATTTGATTGCAGTAATGAGACCAATTTTAGGTACTCCATTGGTGTAGTCACAGCCAGATAGACATACCATTGTTCTAATCTCTTCTTCACTCAACTGGCTCAATGGAAATTTTCGTGGTAAATTTGTAAAATCGTCTCTACAAATCTCAATACACTCTCCGTAGTCATTCAATTTGGTAATTAATCTATTACATCCAAAGATCAATAGATCTGAATCTTCTGAAATTATCCCATGTATAATCCCTTTTTTCTCCAGATAAACCATTTGAGCATCTGCTTCGAAAGGCGCCACCACGTATTGTATCCCATTCACTTTACAATAATCGATGATACATTTGGCCATTTCTGGAGTCACATCTACACATTTTTGAAAATAGTCCATAGCATTCTTTTTTTCACCAGATTGCCAAAGCCTTTCAGCAATATTCTTATTCTCAATTCTCTTTTCTCGTCGTTTAATCTCTGTTTCTTTCTTCACCACAATTGAATCACCATCAAATATTAAATAGGGCTCAATCTTGAACGATTTCAACATACTAAATTTCTTGATAAAGAACTGCAAATACTTTGCTGTAGGTAGCCCCATAACTAATTCGTAGGAGCAAGAACATGCTGCTCTATGCAACCACGCGTATCCATCAATCCCCAAAGTTTGACCTCCGTACCGTTGTAGAGATACAGGATTTTGAATGGGCTTCAATTGCGGTAATAGACCTTGAATACCCATTTAGCGATTAGAAAATCCTCGAAAGTCTCGAATGCTTTATCAGGCACGTCAACTTTTTCTCTATTCATGATCTTCACAGTCACGAAGTCGCTACTTCTTGCAGTGAAATTTCTGACACAAAACGCGTCACAGATACCTAAAAAAAAGAAAAACAGCCTCGATAAATGTCCACGTGATTTTCGTCTTTCGCTGATACAACAGAATTAATTACAGATAAGTTACAATTATACATTTGATTGAGGAGCCTCTGCCCCAGTCTTAGGTGGTAATTTGTAAAGCCTGTAATAGTCCACTTCTACACCACCTAATAATGCCTTCGACGTCACCGGAGAGAAAAAAATCCTCTGCCAAATCGGTGCTGTTGTATCACTGGTAAGCCAAAAATCCTTCCAGTTCGTTCTCCAACCATAATTGGTAGGAAATGTTAAAGATTCTCCAGGACCTGAAGCGCTGCGAGAAATCCCTAATGCTTCCCTCATAACCATCAACCACTGATCCATTCCAGTGACGGCGCAACAGGTATCAAAACATTTTCTTGACTTCTTCAAATGTGGGCCTGGTCCACGGAGTCCATTAGCAGTAGAGGTTTCATCGATATTATTATCTAAATCCCCATTTATAACTGCCAGGTCCGCAGGTGTAGTGTTGAAGAACTCGTTGGCTACCAAAGGGTCTATGCTTATACGCCTGTTCTCTTTCATTAGCTTACTAAATTCGTAATTTGTCACACCTTTCAATATTTGAAATATTTGAACCATTATCAAAAATCCGACCCATATTGACTGGAATATGACCCACAGCAAAATCAATGAGGTGAAGAGATCGTAGGTCAATCCTGCACAAAGGTTGTCATTACTTAAAAGAAAGCACTTAAGTTCTCCCTTATATTCTTCGTTCTTATCTTCCAGCTCGTCAAAATACTCCATGCAAAGGCATGCAAATATCCAAATCGCTGCTTCTATCGCAATAATGAAAAAGAGGAACATTTTATGATTCTTCACTCCAACGTCATTGCATATCCATGGGCAGTAATGGTCAAATCGAGCGACAAGCGAACTGCTCAAAGAAGAAAATCTACTTCTTAAAGGTTTTCTAACCCACGTCTCGATGCAGAAGTGTCGTGTGTCAAACTTACCCATAGATAGCAATTCATTTATCGTTTCTCTAATCTTTTCATGATCTGTTTCCGCAGGTACTCGTCCTGGGTCAGACCTCAATAACTTCATTAAAAGATATGTAATTGAGGAAAGTGTTATAATCAAAAATATATTGGCCCAGAGCTCCTCAATTATTGTTTTGGGAACTATTTTTGTCAGCCAAACAAAAACCAACCAGAAAACGCTACCTGAAAATAAGCCCGCGTATAATGGTGTTCTTAACAGGGATAGAGTTGTGACTCCAACAGTCTCATATGACGGTAGAATAAAGATGTTTAGAGCTTTATTCGCAGCTATACCAAGTATCAATGTACTAGGCAGCGCGAATAGTGGGTGAATGTGAGAAAAAAGATAAAATGCTACTCCTAAGAATACCCACGGAGTGAAAAATGTCACCGCTTTAGCATGTGAACTGTTACTCAAATATTTCTTCAATGGATAACCACGAGAATCAAATCCACAATGTTTCAAAGCATCATTTAGAGAAAACACTGTGTTCATATCTTGAGCAATAGTGAAGCAATCTTTTCCATCATTCGTCTTTTGAAAGAAATCACCTCCTCCTTGTATTAGATACATTAGTACATGTGGCTGACCCTTCAAGGTTCCCCAATGCAAAGGAGTAAAACCGCCGTTATCGGGAATTTTGATGTAGGCGCCAAACTTCAGAAGAGAATCAACGGTCAATGAATCGCCTTGATAAGCCGCCCAGAGTAACGGAGTCCTTCCATTTGGATCTTGACAGTCAACATCCAGAATTCCTTTGCTTACGACAAAAAATAGCACGTACAAAACCAGCATAATATTGGAGCTATTCACCGACAAATGCAGTAAGTTAAAGCCTTGATCATCTTGTAGCTTCGGATCGGCACCATGCTTCAAAAGATAATCAACAATATATACATACCCGTATCTGGCAGCCCAATGAAGAGGAGGTGCATGCAACGTACCCGCTTTAGCATTTATATCAGCCCCACGGGACACTAGATAATCAACAACAGAGAGTCGGTTATTTATACTTGCCCAATGAAGACCAGTCACCCCCTCAATTTTATCGTGATCTTCATTTATGTTTACAGCACCGCTTTCCATCATTTCTTTAACCGTCGCCAAGTCACCCTTCTGGCATGCTACGAGGTAGCGATCTAGCACGGGGTCGGGCTGGTCCTCCAGGGAGTCCTCATTTTTCAGTTCTTTTTGACTTGTTTCATTATCTTTGTGATCTCCTTGGTCATCATCAGATATTATTGGCTGCATGGAGCTCAAGGATACATTGTCCTGTAGCAAACCTTCTTCTGGTACTCCTTTAGGACCGCTTACATTGACGATGGTCCCATTCATCATATAATTATTAGAGTCTCAAAAACCCAGTAATTGGTATCGATGTACTTAAGGAGAAATTAATATTATAAAATAGCCACTTATGATTATCTTATATGACAATTTCGTCAAAAGGAATTTAATAAATTTCATAATGAGAAGCCGTCCGACATATATTTCTCCAGAACTTACCGCATGTATTATTAGGAAGATGGCCGTCAAAAATTACAGATAAAACCGATATTACAAAATGTACTAACAATATCTACAAAAGCTACAAATATATGCAAATAGCATTTGCCACTAGTATTGGAGCATGCTTATTCTAAATTTTTGCCCGGGAAGCAGAGATTATCACCGATACAGGCAGTAATAACAGTACAGCAAACTAGGTTGGTCATCCTCTTTTACACTTTGTTATGATGATACGAATCATTTCAGAAAATTGAGCATCTATATCAGGCATACAAGATGCAGTTTCCAGGGTTCTTATTAGATTGTGATTACCTATTAATAGAGATACCTCATTAGAATCATCCTTAGTTGTTGCTTCTGCGAGAGCATAGAAAAAAATTATCAATCTCTGTCTTAATTCCGCATCATCCAGTTGTTTTTCGAACACATCAACTGCTTTGTCCAGCAGTTCATCCTTTTTCAATAATTCTTGTGCAATAAATGGAATCGTGGTAGCAATATTAGCAAAAATTGCTGCTACAGCTCTTTGAGATTCTAAATCTTGTAGTTGCAATAATTTGACCAGTATTTCAAAATTCTTCAGACTACGAGGATTTTCAAAATTAAAGAATTTAACAGCTATGGGCAATGGATGACTCATTAAGTTGCTCAACAGCTCCAAGGTAGACCTTTGCAAAAGAACGTTGTCGTCCAACATTAAGTTCTCGATTACGGACCAGTAAGCTTCGGTTGTAGCAATACGTCTACACACATCTTCACCTTGAGTAGCATCTGAGGATGCCAAGTTGGTCAAAGCTAGCAAGGCTTCATAAATATCTGTTGTAGTAATGTGGTCGTCGATAAATGTTTCCCCTTTCAATCCAGGGTTAGGGAGCAATTCAAACAAGGGAGATATCGCATTCACAGGAGAATACTTCTTGAAAACCAAGGAAGGATTAGTAAAGATCAACATTCTAGTCAAAGCTCTGGAAGCCAAGATTTTTATTAAGTCTTGCGATTCATGTTTATTGAGCAAATATTCCAACACAGCGGTAGTGCATCCCTGCTTAATACATTCTTGAATGCAATCCTTATCACGCGTCACATTATAAATCATCCTTATAACCTGCTGCTTAGAACCATCGCTCAATGTACTAAATTCAGAATTCAAAGTCGAAAATGTGTTACACTCCAGCAAGTATTTTTTATTGAAACTCAGTACTTCTTCCTTACTCTCCAAATCTTTCTCTTTATTTTCTAGATTTGGATCCTTTAAGTCAGAATAAGATTTTAAGTTTCTGATTGACTTGGGTTCAAAGCTCGTGTTCCCAGTACTGTCATGTGGAGACACACTCAAATTCGCCAGAATTACAAGCGCGCCGTACGATGTGGAGTCAAAATGTTCAGATTTCGCCAATTCAGTCAGTTTTGAGCAGAGTTCATCGTCATACCTTAAATACACTTTCACGGAAGCTTTAAGGCTCAAATATGCTAAACCTTCTATGCATATTCCGATGTTTTCCATATTTGAGACGGCCGGGTTCGTAAATCCTTCGACAAGTATGTTTGCTAAGCTGTTAACATCGACATTTTGTAGGTTTGTGAATGACCATGTTTTAATCAATACCAATGCGGAATATAATCTATATTGTTCCATTGTTAACGATGTTTCCAAAAGGCTCGTATAGTTTTCCGCAATATGAGCTCTTACAGTTTCATCAATGCAGGCAGTCGAAAATAGTATAAGTAGTCCTTTAAGGAAATCCTCATCATCTTGTGCCAGCACTTTTTTCTTCAATTCGTCTGCTAATTCTTTTCCCAAAAGTACCTGAGAACATAGCGCCGTAAGTACCGGATATAATTCTGTCAGAATATCTACTATTTCAGACAGTGGATCATTCCCAACACCAGCCTCTGACTCTAGAATTAAGGAATCCATGAATTTTAAGAATCTCTCGTTAAAATTTGCATGGAACTTTTTATCTAGTTGAGAGAAAATAAGTAACATCAGTGATTTAACTTCCGGTTCCTTTGTGCGCAAACAAAGCTCATGAACCAAAAAGCCAACCTGTTCAAAACTGTAACTGAATCTGTTCAATAATTGCAAAATAATGCTTAATAGATACTTCACATGAATATCTTCACCATAATGAATCCTGTTTTGCAATTCCTTAAGCAATGGAAAAGTACTTTCGCTGCTTGGAAAACAACCCACTAAAACATTGACTGACTGTGGCGACAGTTTTTCGAATATATCCAATGCATGCGAAATATCGGATGTCACTAAATCCATCAAAGTATTTCTGGAGTCAAAATGGTCCTGGAAGGATCTTGTGAGCACTTCGTCGATTTTTTCTGGCGTTATCGTATGAAAGTTGCTCTTAGGGGCGGCTGGCCCCAAAATTTCAATTATTGCATCATTGTATTCATTTGCATCAGTAACCTTCAACTTTTTATCAAGCTGTGAGCATAAATGCTCAATAGCAGATTTACTACTAGTATCCGCCATTCCGAACTAATCTCACTCTGTCTTTCTATTTCTTTCTTCGCTTCTTATTGTACACTGTTCTGTAACTGCACTTGGAATTTTTCAAGGGAAACGCACGCTAAAACAAACTTTATAATTCGGAGATTTGATAAAACATCTTTGGATGACACATAACAGGGCAAGTATAAGGAAAGCGAATAACACATAAACTTGCAATCAATGTCAAAGAATGAGGGCGGCATTCTTACACTGAATGATTCTGCAGGTTTGGCTTCATCTTCATTGCTACTACCTTTTGCTGATGCTCCCAGTGTAGGTATGTGTACAATGCGCATTTATTAGTCCCGTTAAATTCTATACTAACTCATATCTGCGCATTGCGCAATAGTTCTTACAGTTCAGGCTCATCAGAAAGATGCGCAGGTAGGGACTATTTTATCCAGGAAGGTGGGGGGTGTAATAAAGAATTTCAAAGGTCAATTTTTTGCAAATGCACATCCACAGGAAATTTCCATTTCTGTTAAATTCCTTTACTTGGCGCTTACTACGTTAAGAGGCAGTCGAACTCTGGGGGAAGAATATGTCGATCTAATATACGTCAATAGAAGGGGAAATATGCTTGTGCAGCGATACAAAAAGCTTCTGTTCATAGTTTCGTATGCCTTAGGTCCGTATATGGCTTCAAAATGGCTTCAGAAATGGGATGAATACGGTGAAAAAGAAACTCGCAGCAAACAATACTCTTTTAAAAGATTGTTGAATATGGCATTAAACCTTCACTTGGTAGTATTCTATTTCAGTGGGGCCTACTATGATATCATCAAAAGAATTTTTGGGTTAAGGTATGCAATTGGCCATAAAGTCGATGGGAATGAGGCAAAGTTTAGGAAGTCCAGTTCTAATAGTTACAAACTCTTAGGTTATATCTTGCTACTACAAAGCACCAGTAGGGGGATTCCAATAGTCATACGTTACTTGAAATCACTGACTTCATATGATGGGAAACATTCAGCTAATAAGCGTCATATAACATGCGATGGCGAGCAAAAGAATAATGGCATTTTAAAAGGTATACCAGATGAATCTCAAGTTGTGCACATCGATTTAGCGGATGAATCGAGATTAAAGTTTATTCCCGAGGCATCAAGAACATGTGTATTGTGTTTAAATGCTATGATGGATCCAAGTTGTGCTCCCTGCGGTCACTTGTTTTGTTGGAATTGCATTATAAACTGGTGTAAGGAAAGAGCAGAATGCCCACTTTGCAGACGCGCATGTCAAGGACAACAGGTTTTGTCATTGCGGTAATAATTAAAAAAATAGTAATGGTATCAGACGATTGATATGTATCATTATGTATCAGTATCTATGAACATGCAAAGTGCGACCTTGCAGAATTTATCTATATGCCAATATGGAAAATAAGCTGCTTTTGTTTTCCTTTCTTTTTGCCATTGGAGGAAGATAAATCAAGATTCAAGTTCGTAAATTCATCAGTAGGATCTGTTCTTTTTGTATCCGGCTTGCCCCATTGTTTTGGGTCTGGAATATTTGGCCTATTCACAGGAGGTATGTGCACTTTAGCTTTTGGTGTCGGTAACGAGGGCAAATCTAATTCGGCCAATTTATTTCTACCCTTGAACAAAGAGGGGCTAGAAGTTGATTTTTGTTTTCTGTCCAAGTAATTAGGAGTAATGCTCACAGAATTACCAGAAGTTGCAGTTCTTGTAACAGGTTTGGGTGAGCCCTTTCTTGTTTCATTCAAACTTTTATACGAGTGGCTCTTGTAAGTCGTTCCGAAAGGATCCTGCGATGGTGGTGGTGATTTCAATGTAGGTAGATTTGAAGTATTTACATTTCTTCCATGACTGGTTGATACGGAGTTATTGTTTGCACTCCAAATGCTATTCACCATTGGGGTTGACGCTGATGGATCCCTGGACAAAGAGGGTAGTACCTTTTTTCTCATTATTTGCTGCTCATGACTTTCATATATGGCGTTCAATTCCTTGAACTTCGAAGAGTTGGAGAAATATGTTTCGGCAAAATTATGGATCAATAGATATATATCAGCTTGTGGTGACTTGAATAATTCTGCATATGCGTTGAGCAGAGCGATTGCACTTAAACGGCCTTTATCAAAATCTTCATTTAGGCGTGAAAACTCATCGAGGTTTGCTTGAGAATTTCCAAGGTAATGTTTTGCTCTTTCAATCAATCTCAGTTTTTTTACTTCCGGAGAATCGTTGGAATTAGTTGACTTATTCCTTCTTGAAGATGAGTTAGGAAAAGACGCTCCCAAAGAGTCTCCTTCCCTTATAACTCTAGAAGGAGCCATTATAAAAGTGGATAATTCTGATTGAAACAGTTTGGGTTTTCCCCTAAGAATGTCCCCATGCTCCTTTAAGATATGAGCCTGTAGTTCCAGTTCATCTCTGAAGACGACAAACTTATTATCCAAACATGATTGAACAGTACACACGTAATGACAGTTTTTGAAATGGTCAAATAGCTGATCATAGTCCTTGAAATATTGCGGTGACGAAGGATCGATCTTATCACAAATGTGACATTTCTCGTGTTGATCCCTCATATGCGAGTATAACTCGTCATCTGAATAAAACCTTTTCCCAGAACAAAAACCACACATCGGATGTCCCTTAAACCCCTCGGAATCACCTTTGGACTGATGATTGCGTAGTTGGTTTGGCGTGTATATCTTGAGTTCGACGGGAAACGCATGTTTATTCACAGCACATATCATACATATGGTTTTATTATGTGTTGTCCTCAAGTGTTCATTATATTTTTTAAACCCACCGAAATTTGTTTTGTTACTGTGCTCATTTATCTCGTCATTATCTTTAGCACATATGGGACAGTTATAGTTTAACAGATCCAAAGTGGCTCTGGCAACCTCAGATGATGTAAAATTTATTCCAAATTGATCGTTACATTCGACAAAGTTTGAAATTTTGTCATATTGGCCATTAATCAGTTCAGTAAAGATCAACTGTTCGTTTTCTGTCCTGCATATCAAACAAGATTTTTTACCGTAAAGAGCACGTTGCCTAAAAGAGCATTTATGGCAGGTTTTGTGTGAGCAAGGTGAAAGAGCAACGTACTTTAGCTTATTGGCACATATAATGCATAGCTCTCCATCATCTCCACTACTGCTATTGTCTCTTTGCCTCGAAGTTTTACTTTCCTTATCTCTATTTGGTCTAGATCCGGATCTGTTGGGGTCATGAGGCCCTTGCGTTCTTCTATAAGTGCTGCCCTGACTAATTTTAGTGCTCTCACTCATTCTCAAGGATGAGTTATTGCTTCATTTTAAGTGTAATCAAAATATCTATAATTCCTTACGTACACTTTTGATTAGGCAGACCGTTCTGTGCGCGCATAAATTCCGAGTCATAATCTTCCGGCGAAAAATTTTCTTGGCCACGTGAGCGGAACTATCTATTCAAGCATGCATGGCCAATGTATTGCATTATAATAAGCAGCCAAACCTGACCTCTTCACCACCTGCGAATCCGAAATGGTTACAATTTTGAGTTCACATTGAAGAGATCTCGATTATACTTATGTTTCAATGAATAAAGGCAGCGCTTAGGATAAATAGCGAAACAAACGTCATAAAATTCGCGAATTATATAAATTTGATGCAGCCGTGAGCTTGGCAGAAGAGTTCCCAAGGTCGACTATCCACAATCTGTCCCTGCGGAAGATTTTAGGCTTGACCGTGAAATGAGTGTCGCAACTCGGAGCTGCTTCTTCTTCCGCTATTTGAGAATCTTGTTATCTTCAAACACTCTTTTACCTTGATGGCAATCGAGAAAATCGCTACAATTTTTGCACAAGGAAGGCAATATTTCTATGGTTGCGACGCATTACTTCCACTTGAGCTTGATCCGCCAAGACTTCCTTTACTTTGTTAAGACATCTTTCTTTGCGTAGGCCAATCGGCACAAACCCCACTATGACATCGTTACAGATGCGCGAGCCAGATTAGAAGCCTAAAAGTCACATCCTATCAATTTGTTGAACTTTTGTGCTATGTTAAAAGTGGTTCAATTCGAGAGAGTTCAATAGGGCATCGGCGCATTTGAATAGCCTTTATCTGGGCTATCACCATACAGTACTTTACCATACCAAAAAGATAAGTATACTGCCTTTAGCAAATTCTGGTTTGAGTCTGTCGCCCTTAAGCAGTTTACGACATGTTTGCAGGTTTGCCAAGTCAAAATTTATCAGCAATATTAAATACATCACTTCGGCGGCTAATTTCTTTTTTGAGACCCAACACTATGCGATTACTCGTTCATGTCAACAGATACACCCGATTCAGATAAAAGGGTCTGAATCATCTTCACGGTTCGCTGTTAAAGTGCAATGTCACGTCTTGTTTCCATTTCCACTGATTCCGTTGCAAATGAAACTAATAAAACATCCGGTTACATGTCGACCGAAATCAAATTTTTGAGAGATTAGTAGGTCTAAGGTGCAGGATATACCATTCTGTCGGTCTATATAAATCACAAATTAGCCATTGGCCAACTTTCAGGCTTGAACGAGTGATTGATGAAAATCGCTTAATACAATGAAGGACACTCAATTCAGCCCTGATAATAACATCATCGGAGCAGAATTTTTGTTACACTTCCTGCAAGAAGAAAGTACATTCGAACAGAACCATCCATCCGCTCCTATCGGATCTGTTATTCCTACGGAGTGGATGGGCAAGAACGTATAAAAGCATTATACAGCTCGTTACCCGAACATGTCTGTCGTAGAGTATGATATACGATAGGACTGGTTTATCGTCATCCTTAAAACGCACTTTACGTATATATTTTATCTAAATATATCACCATGATTGGAGTTGTAACGAATAATACATATCCGAAACTTGGGCCTTTATTGTGTTGATGTCAGTTCCTTTCGTAGATGGAGAAGACTTCCCCACTAAATACAAGGATTCGCCGGAGTTTGAAATATTAAAAGAAGAGATTGTTACGCAGCTATTTGAAATCAATGGTCAAATAAGTACTTTACAGCAGTTCATCACTACATTGAACTCGTTGCTAAATAAAGGCGACGTTAATGCAAAAGTTATAGAAAATATAGATAAGAAATCTGTGGAGAATATCCGTAAGGTGGGGTCTTTGATCAAAAATGTAAATGAGGTGGTCCACAAGATTGATGCTATTGAGGGTTCAGATCTGGATAAAACTCAAGTAATCGCAAGGGAAAAAATTGTGAGGGATGTTCGATACTCTTTGCAGGAATTTCAAAATACGCAACGTCAATATACTAGCGTAATAAAACAGATCAACGCAAGAGCAAAAGCTGCACTGGATCTAGAAGAACAAGAGCAACAAAATGACAGCGCGATGATGCAAGAGGAAGAGCAGCAACAGCAGCAAATTTTTGCGAAGAAAAGTGCCCCAATTGTCATTGAGCGTGAGCCAATTAATAATGAGGAATTTGCTTACCAGGAAAACCTTATACGGCAGAGAGATCACGAAATTACGAATATTGAAGAAGGTATCACGGAGTTAAATGAAATTTTCAAAGATTTAGGAGCTGTCGTGCAACAACAAGGGATTCTCGTGGACAATATAGAAGCGAATATTTATTCTGCAACGGACAATGCCGCAATGGCATCGCGAGAGCTAAACAAGGCACAGAGGTCACAACGAAATACCAATAAATGGTGTTTATACATGCTCTTCGGGGTTTCTTTCATGCTAATACTCCTATTACTCGTAGTGTTTATTTAAGAAATGTACTTCCATATATTTACATAACCGTCATCTCCTCCCGTAGCCAGCATGGTTGCACCATCTTTTTCAAACCATTTAACAATATTTGCTTCATAGACACCGTGGCATAATTCTTTTTTGGCGATGATTTCCCAATTTCCATTCTCATCTTTGTAGATCACTAACATACCATCTGAACCGGTACTGGCGATCAATCCGTCGGCATTCCATGCCACACTGTATATAGCCCTTGAATGCGCCCGCGGTAACGTCGTTTCGCATATCCACTCTTGTTGCTCGTCTTCGTCATCAGCAATATATTTCCAAATTCGAACGGTGGCATCATCACTCCCGCTGCATAGCCTTAAGCTTGAATCGGATTTCTCGAAATCAGAACACCAAACAGTACCCTCGTGACCATTTAGAACTGCTGCAGCCTCCCAATCATCGTCATAATCTTTCCATATTCTTATAGTATCATCATAAGAGCTGGAAGCAAGCAAATGTAATGTTGGATGCCATACTACGTGCTTCACATCTTGTGAGTGTTCTTGCAAGACACTGATACACTCGTATTCCTCTCCCATCTCATCAGCCTCCCAAATCCAGACGCTCTTGTCTCTAGAGCACGAGGCTAAGTAGGAGCCATCTTGAGACCAGGCAACACATTTCACCTCGTTTTCGTGACCCTCAATGATAGCTAAAAGCTCCATGGCGAATGTGGCTGGCACGGAAGAAAAATCATCATTAGAATCCTCTTTACTCCATATCGATATTGTAGAATCGAATGACCCTGCAGCCAGGATCGAAGAATGCGGCCTCCAAGCCACCGATCTGATGGCTTTTTTATGAACGGTATCATCCAATTCATCAATTAGTTGGTATTTTGAATCTTTTAAGTTGACTATTTTAATGCAGCGATCTGTGGAACCCGTGGCCAAAAGATCATTAGATACATCTAAGCTCCACAGTTTATCCTTATGTAACTTCAACGATTTGGCTAGTTTAATCATCTTGCTTTGATTCTTGCTTGATGTATATCTATAAAATCGAAATTTCTGTCAGTTCCAGAAGAGAAAAATGAATTTTCGTTACGATCGATGATGCCGTACTTACTTCTCAAACGAAAATGAAGAATTTCGTGCTTCAAACAACGAGGTCCACTACAAAAACTGAAAGTTTATGACATGCTCTTTAGCAGAGGCTTTTTCAACAAGACTTATGTTGCGATAAGATCTCTTCCTGTTCATAGGCGATTTCAAAATGGACTACGAAATTGGACTGTAGCTAGTACCGCCATATCGGCCAGTGGCCTTGCTTATTATTACTATTATTGGCAACCTCAACGAGCAAAAAATGCAGAGTTATCACCAGATCATTTTACACCATATAGAATTTCGCATAAGGAAGATATTGATTCGTCTCATTTTTTGATGGAATTGACTCCATTGAAAAAACAAAGAACCAACCTATGGTCCAAGATGGGATCCGAAAACTTATGGTCTGTTGAGATCAAACAACCAGATATCATGGTTGTGAGAAATTATACGCCTCTTCCGTTGCACTTTAACATAGAAACGAAAGAGCTTGCCGTTATGGAAGATGGGAATTTTGATGATGGAAAGCTGTGCTTTTACATTAAACAATACAGTGAGGGTGAAGTCGCAAGATGGTTGCATCAGTTGCCAGATGGGCACGTTCTTGAACTACGTGGGCCCTTCATCGAATATGAACTACCACATTATAAAAATGAAATAAAACGAAACAGGCTCTTTTTAATGTCCAATGGAAGCGAAAATGGAGAAGAAGACAAGTTCATATATCAACCGTTTGACATTGCTATGTTCACAGCAGGTACTGGTATAGTAAGTGCATTGCAGCTGCTTTTAACAGAATCTCCATTTAGAGGTAGAATCGATCTATTCTACTCTTGCCGAAGTATTGATGAACTTGGACCTATCAAATCAGTTTTAATCAACCTGCAGAAGCATGGTAGAGTGCATTTGCATCTGTCAGAATCCTCGAAGGAACCTGTAGCTGAAACTCGTTTAAAAATGATTTTAGAAATGGCCCGACAACCGATAGCATATTTGGGTCAGGTACCTTTCAAGGAAATAAGGAAAGGTGATCTTGAGCCAATATTGTCACTTGTCTGTGGCCCAGAGAGGTATATCGCTGCTATAGCAGGTATGAAATACGATCCTGCACAGGGTCCCATCGGTGGCCTCTTGAAAAAGAAAGGCTGGGACAGCGAAAATGTTTATAAACTTTCATAGATATCATTTACCTTTATGTAACTACTTAATCACACCATTACACATCTCTCAACTCATTCCATAATGTTCATCTTCAAATATGATTCTTCAGTGAAAAAAAATTATTGATTCTGGCAAACCATAGTTCTTATGCTTTACAGATCGTAGTGTGAATAATGGGACAGTGCATGGTATTGGATTTGCGCACAGCGCGGTTTTCATTTCGTTCTTGTTAGTTGAAGAGCCGTTGCAAAAAATATTGTGACATGAATAAAGCCAATATTAAACTTAATTTCATTAACAATTCTGTTGAGCTCGCTTTTATCACTTGGAGGCTACTATGCTTAAAAGAACTACGAAGGTAAGTTCCTTTAGGAGATTTGTTAGTACAGTGCAGAATATAAATTACAAGCTCGATTCTCAGGATATACCAAGCAATGCTACCATATTCAGTATGATTCAGCCCACAGGCAAGTTCCATTTGGGTAATTATTTAGGAGCTGCAAGGGTATGGAAGGAGCTATGTGATATGAAACAGGAGAATCAGAAATTGCTTTTTGGGATAGCCGATTTGCATGCGATTACCGTTCCCAAACCCAACGTCGAGGAGTTTCGCAATTTTAGAATTGAAGCAATTGCAAGTATATTAGCTATTGGCGTGGACCCACATAAAGCCTCTCTCATGTACCAATCGAGTATTCCGCAGCATTCTCAACTTCATTGGCTGCTCTCAACGCTTGCTTCTATGGGTTATTTGAATAGAATGACTCAATGGAAATCAAAATCAAACTTCAAAGAGGCATCTGTAGACTCAAACGCACTTGGGAAAGTGAAACTTGGATTATTTTCTTATCCTGTACTTCAAGCCGCAGATATCCTGATCTATAAAGCTACACATGTTCCGGTTGGCGATGATCAAAGTCAACACCTGGAATTAACAAGACATTTGGCTGAACAATTCAACAACCTGTATAAAATAAACCATTTTCCCCTTCCTACCACGATATTGGCACCCTCCAAAAAAATCTTAAGCTTGACTTCCTCTGAAAAAAAAATGTCAAAGAGTGACACTAACCAAGATTCCGTGATTTATCTTAATGACGAGCCCGATATAATTGCAAGAAAAGTCAAGAAAGCTGTTACAGATTCGATAACGGACCATTTTGAGTATAACCCTATTGATAGACCAGGAGTCTCCAACCTAATAAACATTGTAAGTGGTATTCAGAGTAGGTCAATCAGTGACGTAGAGAAAGATATTTCGAAATTTGATAATTATAGGGACTTCAAAGCCTATGTCATAGAAAATCTTGTCGAGCAACTGAAAGAACCAAGAGAAAATTTCAAACGTTACATCAAGGAACCCGATTATCTTCATTCCGTAATTAAACGTGGAACTGAGGAGGCTACAAACTTAGCAGAGATGAACTTGAAAGAAATTATGAAAATCATGGGATTCTAAGGAAAAGGAATTTATATAAACGATTTCCTGCCCTATACATCTTAAACTTATGCCTTGTAAATAGAAGAGGTATCTGCTATGCTGAGTGAATACGTTCTCATAAGGAATCATTCACCATTCCCAATGCACTAGCATAACCGGTGGTAATCCTTTGCACGTGTCTGATATTCGCACAGGCGATCAAAACCTCTTTCAAAAGCTCCTTTCTTGACTTTCCTGCCAGCTTGGATGCATCGTAATCGCCATCATTGTATAACCATTGTAGGACGTCATCAAGACGCTCTGTGTACCCGAGTTCACTTAGCCTAATGCAATAGACTAATAATATATTCGAAAATTCTTCGTCCTCTCCCAGTTTCAATGTAACAAGAAGTCGATTTTCCAAATGCGACAATGTTACAATCTCCTCCATATTTTCATACCCTTCCTTCATCAATATAGTGCGCGCAAATCGTTGCAGATTTCTTATACGCCCTTTCCGGGTGAGTTCATCGTTTGTTTTTCGTTCCATAAAATTTATAATACTTCTGTTATCTTCCCTGATGCTCGCTGCCAGCTGTTGTGCATCATTTGAATTCCAAAATTTATTACGCTTAACTTCGCTGCTTACAGCGCCCGTATTGTTTAGATTAGTTGTATTTGTCATGTCCCAGTACTGAGAGCCGTATGCCCACCATCCATCGCTGATGAGAAGCCATGCTTCCATATCTTTGTCAAACATGTACCCATCTCCATTGCTGAGCGTCACTAGTGGAATTCCCTTCTTTGTTACCGCACATATTGTTATATTTTCTGCACGCGTCAATACATCATCAGAGTAACGTAAAGATGGACTCAAAAGTGGATAAATAGAATTGACGGGGAAATGCAACTTTTTCTGGTCCATGTCCCAGCAATAAAGCTGACCGACACTAGTAACGCAGAGTAAGTAGTTTGCACAAGCTTCTAAGAAGCTGCACGGTATGCCAAGACATAATGGGGGTAGAACCTTCTTCCCTGAATCCGAGTATATATAAATAGTTCCATCATTACTGCAGCAAGCCCAAAACATATCACCAGCGGTACACATTGTGATAAATTTTGGAATCAAGTCTTGAAAAAGATTTCTTTCTTGTTCTTCAAGCCTTGATACTAATGCAACTATTGTAGGCTTCTGTTCATTTCCTAAACCGTTTTTCACTTCGAAAACTAAATTCTCATTGTTGGGTGGAGAATAGTCAAACAATAGTCGTATTCTAGGTGTTGCGAGTCTGATTTTCGAAAATGCTACAATTGGCAATGTTAGCCCTGTTTCAAGAAAATCCATGGGCTCCAATTCTTTCTTCGGTCTTTTAACGCCATTCAACTCTTTATTGACTTCCACTTTGGGTTTCCGCTTCAAATCCTTAGGTACAGCATATGAAGGGCCATTATATTCCATCGATGAACTTTGAGATGTCTTGACAATTTGAGGAGCAATTTTTTTTTTGTTGTGTTTTTTCGATGAACTTCTCAGAGTTTCGCCATCTAATAATGACGGGAGTTTATCTAATTCTGTTTTAACGACGGATTCTCCATGCGAAGGTTTTACATCAGGTAAAGGATTCAATTTTTTATTTTCATCTTGTAAAATGGATACCTCGCTTGATGATAAAGTTTGACCAAGATCGTTTTCTTGAAACGCAAAATTGTAAAGCACATTGTCATCAGAAATTACAAAAAGTTTTAGACCATCCTCTGACCAAACAATATCATTTATTGGAGTCTCCGAAACTTGAATGGCACTAAATAATGGTTTGACACGCTTGGTGTTCCAAACCACCACGGTGCCATCTTTCGAACCAGATGTGCTCAATAGATTATATCTATTTTTTGTTCCTTTTTTCAAATTCGTTTTTTCGTAAACTTTTGGCGAATATTTGAGCACTTTACATTGATTCGAAGGCGGTGAAACGAGGGTACTTACTATTTTATAATTATCATTTCTATCGAGCAGTAAGATAGATGTAGAAGACGTTGAGGAGTTTCCCTTTACGGAGTTTATTACCGGTAATATATTCGCCTGTGGTGGCATCGTTATCTTGTAATGTAATGGATTTATGTTTACGTACTGTGCCAGTTTGTTAATCAATTTGAAGGACCCCTTTTCGTTATACTGATATATGAGAATCGATCGATCGGAAGCCAATACAGTAAAAATTTGTCCCATTGGATCTATAACTCCAGTTATAGGCGTGATAGTGTCTTGAAGTGGGATGTGCGCCAATTGATCCAACGATTCGGCATTAAATAACACGATCCTGTTCGGACTATTGGACATCACGAAAAGTACTTTAGATCGTTCATCATACTTTAGATCAGTAATATTACGGGGTGCAGTACATTGAAAGATCGTTCGACTTCCTTCACCATCTGCCTCCTTGCTCGGCTTCAGCCATGAACGATAGCGTATAATCTTATGCTCAGTACCGATGAATAAGGATCTTTTATCGCCAATCATGAATACGATGTTTTTATCACCAGCGTTAGTGCCGAAATCAACTGGGAAAGAGTATTCCATTAACAGATCCTTTATCTTAGAGCCGTCGAAGGCTGCATCAACTAATCTTTGTTGAGACCGTACGTGCACGTGACTATCGCTATCAGCTAATAACAAATAGGGGCCAATTGCTGTCAATGCATTAACTTTCCTAATATGTTCACTCAGTGGGTATTTCAATAATTTCATATCTTCATACGCCTTGGGTTTTTATTTATTGCTATTATTACGTATAATCGATGACTGTTGAGTTGAAATAAGTATCAAAATTTTCAAACAGAACACGCAGCGAAGTGAAACAACCCAGGAGGGAGACGACAAACACTCTCAAAAAAGATCAATAATATTAGGAGACTTGAGGCCTTTACTCCTCTGATAAGCTTAAGTAGGAGATTAAAGTACTCCTGATACCATAGAGCTAGATACTTTCAACTGAGGACGAATGGCAAATAAATCAAGAGATGTAGAGATGGTGGATATCGAAGATTCGAGGGAGGGTGAAGACGCAATGGAAGGTGTGACCGATTCATCTGATTACGTGGAGATGTGGATTGATTTATTTCTAGGTAGGAAAGGTCATGAATACTTTTGTGATGTGGATCCGGAGTATATTACTGATCGTTTTAACTTGATTAATTTACAAAAAACCGTCTCAAAGTTTACACAAGTGGTTCAATATATCGTTGATGAGCTGGATGAGTTTGTATTGGAAGGTATGTCGCATGCTCGCCTAGAACAACTGGAAAGTGATGCTCGTAAATTTTATGGATTAATCCATGCGCGCTATATTATTACAGTGAAAGGTTTACAGAAAATGCTTGAGAAATATAAGGACGCAGACTTCGGAAGATGCCCTAGGGTATATTGCAACTTTCAACCGTTGCTACCAGTAGGACTACATGATGTTCCAGGCATTGATTGTGTCAAGCTCTACTGCCCTTCCTGTGAAGATCTGTACATTCCAAAATCATCTAGACATAGTACTATTGATGGTGCATATTTCGGGACAAGCTTTCCAGGTATGTTTTTACAGGCATTCCCGGAAATGGTGCCCGATCATCCAGTGAAAAGATATGTACCCAAGATATTTGGGTTTGAACTGCATAAACAAGCACAGTTGGCACGTTGGCAAGAACTGCAAAGACTCAAACTAGAAACGAAGTTAGAGTTAAATACCCTGAATGTATCGAACAAAGGCGGCTACAAAAAGTGATGATAGTGGTGACAGATTTTCAACATTCCACGAAAATTAAATATATGCAAGCACATCTCAGTGCACACATATAAAGATAAAGTACCAGGATGTAAAACTATAATATACGCTGAACTCTATAATTATAACTTAATTCCTCATTATTAAATACTGGAGATATCATCTATGACCGATTTAAACATTTACATCGGCCGCTATTACAGTTCCTAAGCAGTTTTTCGTTTATATAAATGAATTTTTTTTGTCGCTTACCTTTCAGGGTGCAAATGCCGAAACCTCCAGTCTCTAAATAAATTAGCAGGTAAGTATATAAAAGCACTCAATATTACAAACACAAAGAGAGTCACAGATAATAAGACCAAGATAACTTATTCGAGCAAGACCTCACGACCTGCGAACTTAAATGAGGGAAGTATTGCTTATTGTCAGCGGCATGACATGTAGCGCCTGCGTGAATACTATTACCTCCCAGGTGATGACCTTAGTCGGAGTTGATGCATGCAACCTTTCTCTCGTAACGAATGAATGCAATGTAAAGTACCAAGACAACAAATGCACCGTCCAAACCATCATCGAAACCATAAATGATTGTGGATTCGATTCTGAGTTCATCAGTGATAATGAATGCGATATAAAAACAAACTCCATACAGGGCCTTCTGACCATTCAAGGGATGACTTGCGGCTCATGTGTTACTTCTATTACTCAGCAAGTGGCTAAATTGCAAGGTATCAAAAACGTTGTTGTATCTTTAGTCACAGAGGAGTGTCATGTCGATTTTGATTCATCCGAAATCTCTTTGGAAGACATCAAGGAAACTATCGAAAACTGTGGATTCGACGCTAATATCATCTCAATATCGGAGCCAACAAATTCAAGCTTCAAGAAGGCAACACTTAAGGTGCTAAATATTGATTTTGAGGCAGATTTCTCTGAAATCACTGCTGCAATTCAATCTCTGGTGGGTGGCGGAATTATATCCGCTAATATGTCTACTAACGGCATTCTTTCAATCGAATATGACAGAAAAGTGATTGGAATTCGTGACATAATACATCGTATAAGGTCGTTAGGTTACGAAGCGCTTATGGCGTCATCGCTAGATAGCACAACACAATTAAAACTGTTGTCAAAGATACGGGAAATCCAATATTGGAGATCTGCATGCCTTAAAGCGTGCTTTTTTGCTATAACTACAATGTTAGTATACATGATAATACCTATGGCTATCCCCAAATTGAAAAGGAACCATATATTCCCCTACAGCGAAACTTTTTTTTTGAGGGGACTTTACTACCGTGATATCATAGGATTTCTCGCGAGTACATACGTTCAGTTTGCTATCGGATCTTATTTTTATAAGGCGTTTTGGAATTCACTAAAACATAGGGTAGGTACTATGGATACATTAGTGTGTATTTCGACGTCATGCGCATACTTTTTTTCGTTGTATTCGATCATTCGCAATATCATTCATCCAAATGAAAGCGGTCACCTCCCCAATGTTATATTCGATACATCAGTTATGCTAATAGCATTCATTTCTTTGGGGAAATTATTAGAAAATAAGGCTAAATCGGCAACATCTACCGCTTTGTCAAAATTAATTTCTCTGACTCCATCTTCGTGTACTATTTTGGAGAATGGCAATCCTCAAGAATTGTTAGAGATTCCTATTGACCTGTTAGATACTGGTGATATTGTTGAAGTAAAACCAGGTATGAGAATTCCAGCGGATGGTATTATCACTCGGGGAGAAACTGAAATTGATGAGTCTCTAATGACAGGAGAGTCTTTTCTAGTCCACAAGACCAATGGCAGCACAGTCATTGGCGGTTCAATTAATGGACCAGGGCATTTTTACTTTATGGCGACCGCTGTTGGAGATGAGTCTAAGATATCTAACATTATTAGAACTATGAAACAAGCACAATTGACTAAAGCGCCAATCCAACGCTATGCTGACTTCCTGGCGTCAATTTTTGTGCCTTCAATCCTATTTTTGGCTTTAACAACATTTATTGTGTGGTTTTCACTATCAAAAGTATTTTTAAATTCACTACCAATTTGGACATTGGAAAACGGAAGGTTTTATACTTGTTTTCAGACGGCAATATCTGTGGTAATAGTAGCATGTCCGTGTGCTTTGGGTTTGGCAGCTCCAACTGCGATAATGGTGGGGACTGGAGTAGGTGCTCAAAACCAAGTATTGATAAAAAGCGGAGATGTTTTAGAAAGATTCAATAAAGTAGGAGCGTTTATTTTTGACAAGACGGGAACGTTAACTACTGGTTGTATGAAAGTGAAGCATTTTTTGGTGGAAAGCTCAACCGAACTAACAAGCGAAATCATGGCCTGCATGAAAGCCGCCGAATCGATAAGCGAACACCCTGTGGCCAAGGCGATTGTAAGCTATTGTGACGATCACCAAATAGATGCAGGAGAGGAAATTGTGGTAGCCACTGTTCTAGATAGTAAAATTTTCATGGGGAAAGGCCTTCGGTGTAATTGTGAAGTTAATGGTAGTACTTATAGTGTGACTATTGGAAGCAAATCTCTCATGCCCTCACAATGGCAGGAATTGCCTTCATCATTATATGATGAAGATGAAGGATTCACAGTGTCGTACGTGTGCATTAATGGTGATGTGGTGGGAAGGTTTGAAATTGTTGATGAAATTAAAAAAGATGCTTATGAAACAGTGCAATATCTGAATAATAAAGGCTATAAAACATATATGGTAACAGGTGATACACATAGTTGTGCCATAAAAGTGGCTCATCAGACTGGAATTTGTCTGAATAACGTTTTCAGCGAGATTACGCCAGATGGGAAGGCTGACGTTCTGCAGCAGCTGAAAAGTGAACTCAATGAGAATGTAGTTTTCATTGGTGATGGTATCAACGACTCACCTGCACTGGTAATCAGTGATGTTGGTATTTCCATATCTACCGGCACTGATATTGCTATGGAGGCTGCAGACGTTGTTATTTTATGTGATAGCGACCCTAAGAGAGCAAGTTTGAAAGGTCTAATATACGCCATGGATATTTCGCAGAAGACTTTTCGTCGTGTAAAACTAAACCTATTCTGGGCGCTTTGCTACAATACTTTCATGATACCCATTGCAATGGGCGTATTAATGCCTTGGGGCATAACTCTGCATCCAATGGCTGCGGGCTTGGCAATGGCTATGAGTTCTGTTAGCGTCGTTTTAAGCTCTCTTGCACTTAAAAGGTGGAAACCGATTGACCTCAATTCTCGTCAAAATTCATCTTTTGAAGCCAAAAGGCGTAGCATATGGTCAAAGTTTTTTACGCGAGATAGACAAGGTAATGAAGATATCGAATTGCAAGCCGGGTTAATGAGGGAGTAGATATCTCAAAATACAACTAAATATTTTAGCTTTGATTTGTAACTATAATTTAATGCGTTCTTTGCAAGGATGTGGTAGTTAAGGGTGTAATAATCATTTTACGCTTGAGTGGAGGAGCAGCGCAGGGCGGCATGGCATCGGTCTCGAAGTACTGAAAATCTTAACGAATGATGAGAACGTTGATAACTTTTGAACGAAATTGAAGCAGCCGTCAAACAGATTCTATCGATTCTTTGACTGTAATTAACTTACTGGCAATGTCGGATATAGAGAAGGATCTCAACCAAGAAGCGAAATCTATTGTCGATTCTGATGCTGAAGATGGTGAGGAAATCCAAGACTGGTCACAGGCAGTTAAACTATTGAATAGTAGCGTAACGTTGTCACTTCCAAAAAGAGGGGAGAAAGATTATGAACCGGATGGAACGAATATCCAGGACTTACTTCTATATAGGGCGAGAAAGGCCATGTTTGAGACGTTGTCGAATTCAGCCAGGGGTTCAGTCTTAAGCAGCAAAGTTAAGGGATTCTACGTACCTGGGATTCATAAGGCCGTAATAAGTCAATCACGAGGTAATTTCATGCATAATATGGGTATGGTAGATCGTGAAGGGAAATGCTGGTTATCGTTCCATGAATTTGTGTACTTGGCTGAAAGAGGAACTGTAACGCCATACTACGGTGTGAATATTCCTAAAATTGGTGATGGTAAGGAGAAAGATCTTGAGGTTCCTTTGAGTATGCAGGACTTGTACTCTCTTTTCAAATCTCAAGAAGAAATGGATAGATATTTCGTATTCTCTCATTTGAAGAGATTAGGATTCATCGTAAACCTCACCCACGAAACCCACGTTGATTCTACTTCTTTTTATCCACCGCATCAGGTCCGCAAAAGTTCTTTCGGCGTGAGTGCAGCATTTGTAAATGTACTTTCTTTCTTCAATCTAGCAAGAATTTCCATGTTAAATACATTTTTTTACAATACATGGAATTTTCTTCTTCGAAAATATACCTCAACTTCACAGATTTACCAAGGACTGAACAAATTGATACCATCCTTCGTCTCTCCGAAATCAATTGATGAGTTACTTAAAGAAAAATCGACTTCAACAACATTATCTAAGGATCAACACATTGAAATAGCCTTTAACGTATGGAAACCGCAAACCAACTTTAAAAAAAAAGCCCTGGGCTACCAGATTTCCAAGTTGTCGTATATAACAAAAACGACAATCACCAGCATTTTCCGACATATACAGAATTGCAAAATATATTTCGTACTCTGGACTACAAGTTTGAATTCCTATCAGAAAATGAGGATGATTTTTCTTGGGACGATCATTGCTATACAAGTGAAATACTGCGAAGTGACTACTTATGTAATTTGAAATCAAAAGCTGTTCAAACCAAGTCAAGTATTCATGGTAAAATAACAGATTCGAAAAAAAAAAAAAGACCACCAAAGTCTCTTCCAGCACATGCACGTCAGTCTCGTCGCCTTAAGTGTGGATACCGTAACTTTCTTTTAGCAATCATGGATGATGGACTTATAAGTTTTGTAAAAATCTCTGAAGCAGATTTCGGCTCTGAAAACGTCTGGTATGTTCCATCGACAAACAAAATGACACCCAAGAACAATCGCAAAAAGCGTCAACATACGGTAAGAGAGCAAGTTAAGTGATAAACCGCGCACTTTTTTCATTTCAGCTACTTGTTAGCTTTTTATTCATTATATCTATATATATAAGATTTTTTATAGTAGTTGTGCATGTATGTCAAAGTAGTGACATATCATTTCATCAACCACTGAACTTTGAGTACAAGTTCTCATCAAATACGGATGGCCTATCATAGAAAGATGTCGGATTCTGCTGCAATTCACGTTCTTCAGTCTCAAAATTATGTCTGCTTATTGACAAATCTTGTGCACCTATTTTAGGATGCTTTGGTGGAACCGGCGGGACAGCAGAAGCATTAATACCACTAAACACTGGAGTGGTTGCCAATGTTGGTTGCATTGAAGTAGTTACACCGTATGTGCGTGGAGGGATAATTGGTGGGGCCGCAGTTTTCTCCGAGAAGCTCAGATCCCGCACTTGGGCTTCCATTTGAGAATACTGTGGTGGAACAGGTGGACCTTGGTTAAAATCCGATTTTACTGTTGGGCTTGCCTTTCTCGTCGCTGATAAGAGATCCCTACTCATCTTAAGTAAAGAGTCGTAAAAAACTAGTCCCTTTAGGAGATCTGAACAGAAAACATCGAAACTCGCCATAGCTTCTTGAATTTTTTCAAAAAATTTCTTCCGCGCCTCTGCAGATCTTAGTTCCTCTTCCGACTTATCTTGTAATCCAGAAAGCTTAAATATTTCATCAAGTTTGAACTTTATTTCATTGATTGTAGACGTTTGTTTGAATATGGTTGCCTCTATTCTGGTGCTAAAGGGTTTGAACTTCTCCAACTCAACATTGAATGTTTGCCTGAGTTCGGATTCCGATTTCTCTCTATTAAATAACAACACTTTTGTGATGTCATCTTTGCTTGTTTCTTCTTTCAATTCTTCCAGATTTCTGGACCGTTCTTCTTTCAATAATTTCAAATCCTCAGCTAGTTGCCTTAATGCTTTTAACTGAGAATAAATCTTCTCGGTTTTTGAATCATCGAGGTCCAATAAACTAGGTTGCTTCACTGATTCTACGGTGAATTTGTTAAAGTTCCTCCACAGAAGATCGTTATCGTTTAGTAATTTAATCTCCTCTATAAATGGCTTCACCAATGAGAACAATTTCTCATCCGATTGAGAAGCTTCAACCAAAGCGGACTTCAGCTTCACTACATTATCTTTCTGGTCTTCAGATAGAGCAGGTAAGATGCCCAGTATTTCTTGCCTCTTAGTAATGATGGCTTTCATCTGTTTATCTATATCTTTGAATTCACTGTTTTGGACGATTTTGGCCCAGTTACTAATTTGATCTCTCATCATATCCAGTTGCGGATTATCTGCTGCATTTATTGTACCATTCTTGTACCTTTTTTCCAAATCATTGATCAATTTGGGCAAATTAGTAAATTCGATGAAAGATCTGTATTCCCAGTTTGCTGTTTCGCTAGCATCCATCTCCTTTCTCAGGAAATTAGCCTTCTCTTCTGAGTAGATGCTTTCCTTTTCATATATTTCTATTGGGACAATCCCTTTAAATAACCTATCACACTTCTCAGCTACCTGGTCCATATAGGGCTCGAGTTGCTTGGGCCAGCCCGGCGATTTAATTGCATCCATGGGTTTGACTACCACCAGTTGAACGCTCTGCGGCACAGCATCATGGTAAATATAATCATTGTCTTTTGTTAACTGTCTTTGTTTGTCTTCTAAGGTCTCTTTAAACGATTGGAAATCTATGAAATCTTTCAAATACATCTTGAATGGTAGAGAGGATAACAAAAAAGTGTTAGACAACTTAAGAAAGGCGATAGCCGCCCCAAACTTGTTTTGCTGTTCCAAAAATAAAGCATAGTAATAGGCACTCACTGCCTTATAGTAGTGTGCTTTACAGGAAATTATAGAACGCCATTTGATGTCTCCGTATGCTACTTGTCCATCTTCGGATTCTTTGAAAAATTCAAAACACTTATCATATAAACAGACTGCGGAATAAGCAAGTTTACTAATCAGCGAAGCCTGCTTTATAGGATCTGTGCCATTGATAAGTTTGAGCAAAAACAGCTCCTGTGCTTCAGCATGAGTCAGATCGGCAAGGAATTTGGTGTTATCTGCATGCAAGTCAACAGATGGTGAGTTCAAAAAGTTTTCAGAAAGATATTCGAAGCATGTCATAGCTTTCGACAGATAGCCAACTGAAGCCTTATAATCTTCGCTAAGTTTTTCTTTTGCCACCTGAGTAAGGATTGCACCAATGTTATAAATTATTGATGATTTTTCAAGAGCAAGGGTATGCTGTGAGTACTTCTGTGGCTTCTGAGATGGGTTGTATTCTGCATCATACCATATGAAGTCGAGCCTCAATTGGGTGCTATTGCTTCCTAAACGTAAGTGCAGCTGTTCCAAAAAAGCGTAGTAAAGATAGTTCTGTTCGAGCAACGATTCAAGCGCTAGCTCTCCATTAGCATTATTTCTCAAATGATTCAGATCACTGGATAATTTTTCATCATAAAACTGTGACCATTGTGCAGAGCCATAAGATCTCCTTAGGTATGAGGCAAGTGCCCTCTTCCAATCTATTGTTTCAGTATCTTTGAGCTTCAGCTCAACCAAGTATGTCTTCATCATTCGGCTTATATTATATATACAGATCTAACTGTGTACAGAGGGGATGATTCTCTCCATTCGCTATCTTAATTTGCTGTTGAATGGTAGCCACATATCCTATCCCTATAGTATATTCCTCGCCTCGTTGTTTACTGAATATCACGTGGCAAAATTCTCACGCATCTTGAAAAATATGTCATGAAATTTAACACTGAAAGATATTTGTGATATGATTAAAGTAGAGAGATTCCGCATTCAAAGATATTTATCAATATATAAGCTGTTCATAGTTTAGAAGGTATGATGCGATTGTCTCATATCGGTTTGACGAAACCGTTCCTGCCTACGAGAACTTTGAGACAAATCCGTTTTATTTCAACCGCACACAATCTGTTGCAGAAAGAAGCCTCAAAGAGCAAAGACGCACCAAAAAATTTCAATCCTAGACACCTTGGGGTTGCCTCAGAGATATATGTTCCAGCATCTTATAAAAATCTCCCTAACGCATTTTCACACCCTATTACCTTTTTCAATGCTTTAATCAGAAGAATTTATATTTTTGGATTGAATACAGTACAAGTTGGTCTATTCCGCTATCAATCAGGACTTAAACCTAAATTTCTACTTTGGAAAAATAAGGCCATTGAGAGCTATGTTAACATTAATACTGCCTTTTCTCAACGGAAACTTGACGATGTGAAACCCCTTGTATCTCTATGGGTCGAGGAAGCTCTAGAGGCTAGATCGCGTCAACTTCCCAGGTATATTCAGCTGGATTGGCAATTGGTTAAGTTCAATGAAGTCCCCAAACTAGTTTCTGTGCAAGCCATGATGATACCCGGCAGGCCTTTAGAGAATATTCAGCTGGTTTATAAATTCAATACCACGCAGAGGTTGATCAAATTAAATAAGAAGACAAATCAAGCAGACAAACTTGATAGAAATGTTGTCGACTACGTGGTATTTCTTTGTGACGCAACCACCAATGACTTGATCTTATTGGGTTCCGTGTTTGAAAGTAAACCGGATATGAAATTACCAAAGAACTATGAGGACAATACGCAACTCGCCATTGAACGAATGAAAAGAAGTGGTGATTTATTTAGATTGCCACCTCCATAAGAAAGTAGAAAATCTGTAGTCATGTAAATAAAATTCATCATTCTATCTTCTTCTTTAGCAGACAAAAAACCAATTTAATCGTGGTAAATTTTATAATACGTAACTAAATGTAAATGCATCAAACGATTAAATAAATTTTTTAGAATTCTTTGACTATTTACTAGTATTCATAACATTAACATAACCCCTTCCAGATTTCTTTTTACGCCGAGGTGCTGTACCTCCGGTTAAGTTGAGCAAATCATCCAGTCCGTTGGCCTTCTTTCCAGATAAGTTCACACCTGAATTAAGTACTGAAGGAGTATGCGTATAAGATGAATTGACTGGTTCCAGGATTGTTAGTGATGGAGACGGAGATGGCAAAGGTTCGCCGGTGATGGGATTTCTGGGAGCCACTGTACTGAAACTATCCTTATCTGGCGCTAAAGCCATATCTCCACCGGGAATCGGTTTGGTTTTAGGGCCGTTATCCATTCGCTTAACAACGGGAGGAGGGGGCGGTGGAGATGATACTTTTTCTTTTTCTTCTTCCGAAGCAGTTTTGTTAACCCAGCGTTTTAATTTTTCATCGTAATAGAATGTGCTCTTGTGACCCAACTTTGCTTTAATAGGTTTCTTTTCATTTGGATCTTTCTTCAACCAACTAAACCACTTGTTCGCTTTATCTTGAGCATCCTCCTTTTCTTTAAACTTCTCAGACTTCTCTTTTTGTTCTTCTTTTCGACGGTTTTCCTCCTCTTCCTTCTCTTGTTTTCTCCTTCTCTCTTCTTCTTGTTTCTCTAGAAGTTTTCTTTCTTCTTCTTCATCCTCATCCTCTGATTCGTCCTCCACTATATCGTCATATTGTGCCTCTGGAGACTGAACAACGAGTGGTGTAAATGCTCTGCCTTTTGAGGCTTTCTTTATGATTGGTACGAAAGTTTCCGGTGAAATAGTTTCTGGTGGCTTAATGGGATGAAATCTGGCTTTCGATTTCGAGTTAAGTTCTCCCATTTCGTCGGTCTGATCATCCAACCTATATGGAATATTCGACTCCCTCAGCTGTGGAACATAAACAGCGCTACTGGGCGAAGTATTCTTCAATTGGCTGTCATTGGCATATGGATTGGAAATGATATTAATAGTTGGGGAAGAAGCATGTGGTTTCTTGGTATGTGGAGTTTCAATGTTGAGACCTTCAGTAAGGTTATCTTCTGCAGCAGCTGCATCGGTATCACCAGATATTTCGATTACCTCTCCTTGTTGCAAATGAATGATCCCTTCTTCTCGGTTTTCGAAGCCTCTATTCCCACTTGGTCTCGAGTTATCGTCTGTTGATGAATTCTCACCTTCAAAGGATGACCTGTGCACCCCGATAACCCCCTCATTATTACCGCTTTCTCTCCACGTCGCTTGCTCTGGCTCAAAAGTACCTAACTCTGTGTGTAAAATTGTTGAATTAGCTTGCTCAGTATCACTTTCCTCATTATCTAGAGAATTCGCTTGTGCTTCTAATGTCATTTGCAGGTGGCTATCAACAGGGACCTCAGGAGCGATTCGCTCATAGCTTGCCGTTCCTTCCAATTGAGAGAAATCGTCGACACCTCTCCTCGAAACTTGATCGTCGTTTTCTATTTTAGAGACATTATTTTCGTGTGATTCTGATACATCAATGGTATTATCCGCGCGTACGGCTTCGGGCACGATTCCGCCTATTACAGATGGAGAGTAGACAGGTGTTGCACTCCGGACTTCAGCTGGATTTTTGCCATTATTAGCCTTGAATTTCGGGGGAGGTAATATGTCCGACAGGGCTGATGATCGTCTCAGCAGGTCTGGAGTAGAGCTGTAGTGTAACGAAGTGCGCCCGAGTTGTGGTGGAGGTACAAGATCCGTAAGTGGAAGGCCAGATGTATGAGTAGTCTTCTCAACCCGCTCTTCTGGAATATCTCCACCCTGATAAATTTTTAGTGCGGAAGCACCCATGTAAACCTCTCCTGAGTGTGGAATATTCTGGTTCTCGTGCTGTTCTGTTTGAACTCTTCTAAGGCGGGGTTGAAAAGCATCGTTTACTATCTGTGCAGATGTATATTGTGATCTCTGCGGGGAAACGTCCAAACTGTGAGCTATTTTTTGCGTATGTGGAGCATCTGGCGCAGTAAGAGTCCTTTGAATTGCTTGCTGATTGCCATGACCGTGTCCAAAATGTGGTCCGCTATGCATAGGACTATTATTCACCGAATGCATAGCTGGGTTATGCTCCATAAAATCACGAGAAGATTGCTGTATACTTGTTTGATATGGAGTAAACTGAAACTGATTTACATCGACCATTGATGAGTTTCTTGACGATACCGGAGTAAAACCGTCGAACACTTTCTTTCCTGCAGGATTTTTAATTAGGGAGTCATCGTCCCCCCCAATGTATTTGTTGAAGGATTTATCCAATTGTCCCCAAACGCTGCTTAATTTTGGCTTTCCTAACCAACTTGTAGAAGACCCCGCGATCCTTGTGGACAAATAATTTAGATTATGGGCTAAATTGATGGTAAATGGGTCCTTTTTAGGAACGGTCTTCAGGCAAGTAGTCAAGTAGTCTGCATACTTGGTAGCTGCTGTGGTTAATCCATGTTCCTGCAAATAGAATGCATGGTATAGTTTCTGTGGAAGCAATACACCAAATCCCTTATGATCTGATGAAAAGGAAAACTCATACAGCTCCGAGTATATTGCACTTTGCAACGACATCGGGTTACCAATATGTTCAAATGTAACAGTCGCATTAGAGATCACTGGTGAAGACGATAATGGCAAGTTTGCGATGAGAAAGAGGATACATGCCTGAGGGTGAAGGTCTTTCTGAGATAAAAATATCCCAAACTCAACTAAAAATTCAAAAACTACTGGCGGCACCTTACTGATATTAGACGGCGATGTCTCGCTACGAAGATTAATGTTGTTCAGGACTGCTGCGACAATCAATTTCCAGTTATCTAAGGCCCATTGACATTTATTGCTCGTTGAGTGAAACTCTTGTATGGCAGACTTTGAGTTTCCTACAAAAACTTGAAAAATCAATGAGAGCAAATTTGTTGAAAAGTTTGATATGTCGGACTCAATATTGAACTCGTTCATCAAATAGCTCTCTACAACCTCCGACCACTTATCTTTACCAATGAGACTTCCAATTAATAAGGCCATAGAGTAATCATGTTGATCCAAAGCTAGTTGAAGCGCTTCATTTTGTCCACCAGTCTGCAAATGGGCCAGTATTCTCATCTGGCTGCCTGCATCCAATTTAGATGACACGGGCATTTGCTTGGGTTCAACAGCCACTTGAGAGGACAGATACACAAGTAGCTCATCTGAATTATACAGCGATTGAGAAACCTCTCTCCAAGTAGCATTATCCGATAGTTTCAGCTTCAACAAAGATAATATCGTACGGTCAAGAGAATCTTCGTCCTCTGATAGCTCATCGCTAAAGTTTTCAAGCCATTTCTCAACATCCCTTTTCTTTATTTTGTTTTTAACCAGAGGGCCTGGAAAGGATTTGAGAAAGTTACTGCACGGAACAGCGGAATCAAGGTTAATGATGTTTATACCTTGTACCCGGCATCCGGACCCCATGATAAAAGCATTATGGCCAGCATCTGTAGGGATGCCGTACACGAGTTTGTCTGCTGCCCAACTGAGGAGTGGAAATTGGCGATGTAACAATGCTTGATTATCGATTGGCTCGTCAATCACAGATATCTGAGGCTGAGTAGAAATATTTGTATTCAACATGTTTGAAGTAGGCTTTATTGATGAGCCAGGATATAGTAAGGCATTCTGCATACCTGGTTGTTGCTGTGATGAGTATGTAGCTTGATACTGTGGATGGACTGTTGGTGCATATTTCGAAGTGTACTCATTCTGATTAGGGGCGTACACACTTGAATTGGACCGAGCGTGGGACCTTCGAGTTCCAGTAGCAGAACTAGGTGAAATGAGAGACGATGGAGGAACATCAAATGGGACATTTAAGGTAAGGGGAGCTGTGTGGCGGTCTTGAAGAGCTTGGGCTTGACCGGCGAAACGTGGATCACTTGGAGGTGATGGTCCTGCATATTGCGGAGGGAACGGCTTTGTTCCCGATCCCATAGCTGGCGGATGGGGATTTGTTGAATACATCGGAGAGGTCGGGGCATATTTGCCAGCAGAAGCTTTTCTCACCGCTGGTGAGAATGAAGAGGCAGATGATGCAGGGTTCAATTGGTTATTAGATACAACAGTTGGAGTTCCTGCACTACCTGCCGAGACATTACTGATTCCTCTGGCCCGCAGCGTTGTGGAAAATTGAGAACCCAGGGGCATTGGACGAGTTACAGGAAATGCTGTGGACTGATTGGGGAACGGTTGACCAGAAGATGGCAAGTTAACCTGCGGCAGTACAATACCCTGTGCAGGCAATGGAGCTTGGTGTTGCATTTTGTCTTGCGGGGCCACGACCGCCTTGCTATAGGGATTAATTGGTAGAGATAATGGGGGCTTGGCTCTATTTGTTTCCATTTGCAAGTTATCTTTTAACAAGTTTTCAGAATGCATGCCTGTAGATGGTTTACTGATTGATGAGGACGTGGATCTCGAGTTGAAGGGTTTCGACGGATCAAATCGCGGCGTTGAGACACCTACAGGTTTTGCGTGTCCAACCTTGGCCTTTTCAGGAAAGAGATCCATGGGGAAATCATATGCATCTGATTTCTTTTTTTCTTCACTGAACTTTTCAACAAATTTTTCTCCTTTTACCAAAGTTGGCTGTTGAATTGGAGCTAAAGGTTGAATAGGATTTGGTGGAGCTAAAATACTGGCGTTTGTGCTTCGATTGTATGTTTGTGGTGAGATTCCCTTGCCATATGCAGAAAATTGAGGGTCTTGTTGTTGAGAATCAATTTTTAAAGGTTCATACTTGGAGACGGGGTCTTCGCGAGTAGCCGAATATGCTGGTATGCTGCTTTCCGATTGCTGTGCATTGTCAGACACGTTAGTGGAGAAGCTATGTAAATGGGCGTAATTGGGAATTTCACCTTCAATGGATCTAGAAGGTATATCTATTTCTTCTTCAGATTCCAAAAAGCTACCGTCATCTGTAATATTATCGTCCAGAAGATCATCATCGTTTTCCAGAAATGAGAATTTTTTAATTTTATCATTCGCTCCTTCTGGGACTATTATGCTCTCGTTGAGATGAGTTTCTTCCTGTGCCCCATTTAAAGTCGCACTTTGAGTAACATTGCCAATCCCGTTTTCCCAGAACGGCTTGTCCTCGTGCGGTTCATCATTGAATATACTTGAAACATCCTCAGTGGCCTTCTCGCTTACATGTGAAACTTCATCGTTGTTTTCCCATGGCATTTTGGCGTTTTCGATATTACCATCATCAACCTTATGCATTTCCTTATTTTCGATATCGTTACTGCCTCCAGATAACTCCATTGGATGTGCAATCGCATTATTGTCCGTTGCATATGTCGAAGAATCTTCGTTACCCTGAGTGGCATCGTTTACTGACGTAGAAGTCTCCCAAGGCATTGGTTCATGCTCTGTCTCGTCAAAAAGTGACATTTTGTTCGGCGCCTCCTTATCTACATCAGCGATTCGTTCATCTAAAGACATCAAGGGTTTCTCTTCATCTTCATTCAGATTTGAAGAATCTTGTAAGATATTTTTTGAATCTGACAACACTACCGTCTGTCTGGAAAGTGCGATAGAAGATGCGTTTGTGTTGGAATCAGATAACTCAGCGATGTTGTCGAGTGGCAGTCCTTCATATTCTTCTTGTCCTAAACTTTCTGATAGAAGTACTCTACCGTTTTTTTCTTCATTATCTTGTTGTATCGGAATGCTATTTGAGTCTTGACCTTCTTCTTCTTTTAAATGTGCCCCATAAGAGCCATCCGTAGCGGTCCTGTCCGTCTCTGGCGTACACCCATAATCAGTAACTTTGTTCAATGATTCTTCGGTTGTAATAGTTTGAAATTCATTGCTTTTATCGATTTCACAAGACACCTGCTCGTCGTCCATCTCCGGAACAGGGGATACTTCCTCTTTTATTGAAGTTTGTGTGTTCAGTAAGTCTCCTGCAAGACTTACTGGTGGTAAGACCAATGGCTCTTCCTTTGCTTCTGAGTTTTCTGAACTAGCCAGTGAGCAAGCTTTTTCTTGTGGCAAATCCATCGATGAATCCGAGATAACATTTGCGTTTGATGCGTGATCATGCGTACTCACTTCTTCGTTAATTTCAGAAGCTAATGCGCTATCACTGTGTGTAGCAGGATGCTTCTCATGCGGAGGAGACTCCAGCAAAATATTGGAGGCTTTTTGAACCTCAATTACGGCAAAGTCATCACTAGGATCATGCTCCGTGATGTTATTGTTGGCGTTTGTACTTTCATCATTATTACTCTCTTCAGCACCAAGTCCAGTAGAGGATATGGCACTGCTATCTAGAAGTCCAGCGGCTGAAGGACTAAGATCAGGTTCTTGTATATCAGCGGCTTCCAATCGAGCATTATTTGAAGATTCTACTATGATATCATCTTGGCTCGTTACCTCCGCAGTGGGTGGGCTTGAAGTATCATTTCCTGAGGTCTCATCATTAATAATCTCGCTAGAATCTGCAACAGACTTCTCGGCAGCTTTTTTTTGTTTCTGCTTCTGTTTCTTTTTCTGATTCTTTCTCTTCTTTGCTTCAGGCGTCATAGTCTCTTTAACAATGTTGCAACACCCAAGTGATTCGTCCAATAACAAACTCTCTTTGGTTAATTTCAGCAAAGAAAAGCTTTTATGAGTCAGAGAAGCCAATTGAGGTACTTGAGGTCAGTACTCTTTTATTATCCCGGCTCTTGACGAAATGTTCTTAAAAGCATAAGTTTGATCATAGTATTAGCTCATGGCTTGCCACCTCGACACTTTTAATTCCAGTCGCGCTATCATTTGTTACGTAGCAAATACAAACAAAGAAGTGCTCGTATGGGACAGCTGCAATTCGGGCAGGATGAGACACCTCGAAAAAGGCTTCGATGTTATAATCAGGAGCTTCATTGCATTGAATGAATTTCTACTTGTAATAGCTTCTCTTGCATTCTCGCTCTAATCATTGGCTTCTTACTATGAAAGGACAAATAAGATCCTAACACCACACTGATCGGGCTATACTTCTCACAGAAAATTTTAAAGAGTTTCAGACCAAGCCGTTTGAATTCATGTCATTAGAAAAAAATCGATGCCCAAGAGAGCTCATCTTTTGCACCAAAGTGAATATATAAAAATAAGGCTTCCTGATTATCAAATAGTTGCAGATGGGTCGTAGTGGGAAAGGACCTAAGAACAATAAGCAAAACTTGGCACCAGAGAAGGAGCGGTTTATCCAATGTTGTGGGGATATTACTTTGGAGTTAACTAATTCACTTACATCTGGAACAACCAGAGAGATTAATTTGAATGGTTTAATTACGAAGTATTCCAAGAAATATAAGCTAAGCCAACAACCAAGACTTACGGATATCATCAATGCCATTCCGGATCAGTACAAAAAATATCTTTTACCAAAACTGAAAGCGAAACCTGTGAGAACAGCTTCTGGTATTGCAGTCATCGCAGTCATGTGTAAACCTCATCGTTGTCCCCACATTGCATATACTGGTAATATATGTGTATATTGCCCAGGTGGCCCGGATTCTGATTTTGAATATTCTACCCAATCATATACAGGTTACGAACCTACTTCCATGCGTGCAATTAGAGCCCGTTATGATCCATATGAACAAGCTCGTGGTAGAATTGAGCAACTAAAACAACTGGGGCACTCGATTGACAAAGTGGAATACATTATCATGGGTGGTACATTTATGTCACTTCCCAAAGACTATCGTGAAGACTTCATTGTAAAACTTCATAATGCATTATCTGGTTTCAATGGGAATGACATCGATGAGGCAATTCAATACTCGCAGCAAAGTTTAACAAAATGTGTTGGTATCACTATTGAGACTAGACCGGACTACTGTACTCAAACTCACTTGGATGACATGTTGAAATACGGTTGCACAAGATTAGAAATTGGTGTCCAATCGCTCTACGAAGATGTTGCTCGTGATACAAATAGAGGTCATACTGTAAAGTCAGTATGTGAAACATTTAGCGTAGCCAAGGATGCGGGTTATAAAGTCGTTTCGCACATGATGCCGGATTTACCTAACGTTGGAATGGAAAGAGACATCGAACAATTCAAAGAATACTTCGAAAATCCTGCATTTAGAACTGATGGTTTGAAAATTTACCCAACTTTGGTCATTAGAGGCACAGGCCTTTACGAATTATGGAAAACCGGGAGATATAAGTCGTATAACGCCAATGCCCTTGTAGATTTAGTTGCAAGAATTATGGCACTCGTTCCGCCATGGACAAGAATTTATCGTGTGCAAAGAGATATCCCGATGCCGCTAGTCACCTCTGGTGTTGATAATGGAAATCTACGAGAACTAGCTCTAGCGAGGATGAAGGATTTTGGTACTAAATGTCGAGATGTACGTACAAGAGAAGTCGGAATTCAAGAGGTGCATCATAAGGTTCAGCCGGATCAGGTAGAGCTTATTAGGAGGGATTACTACGCTAATGGCGGCTGGGAAACGTTTTTATCGTATGAAGATCCTAAGCAGGACATTTTGATCGGCCTCCTGAGACTGAGAAAAGCATCAAAAAAATATACCTATAGAAAGGAGTTTTTGTCGCAAAGAACGTCTATCGTTAGAGAACTGCATGTTTATGGCTCTGTTGTACCGTTACACTCTAGGGATCCTCGTAAGTTCCAACATCAAGGTTTTGGAACTTTGTTAATGGAGGAAGCTGAAAGAATTTCTCGTGAAGAGCACGGCTCTCAAAAGATTTCTGTTATATCTGGTGTTGGTGTAAGAAACTATTATGCAAAACTTGGCTATGAATTAGATGGTCCATACATGTCCAAAATACTGAATATATAATTATTTATTTCTCAATAGAAATTTACTGTATTGATTAAGTTAATTTTTCTTGGTTTCTTTTACGTTTAGGTCCAAGTAATGCGTCAACATTTTTTACGGAGTAAACGAACAACGATAAAAATATAAAATTACATTTCTTAGCGAAAGTTTAACGAAATATCAGTTAAGAAAATATAACATAATCATACATACATCTACTTATCGATTACTTCGTGACAACACATTTTTTCACTTTCTCTTTCTACTTTTTTTTAGTTAGTTAATTCATGAATTTATAATTTCGAGGGCGAAAAGATACCTTTTTGAAAGCCCAATTACTTATTTTTACGAGTTTCTGGCCTGTTTGCGCCAATATAAGGACCAAACAATTCGAGAGAATATTTCGTGTTGATAGGAATGTCATTCCTTATCAATTCAGGAAGAAATTTCCATCTCCATATCAAGGTATATTCACTCCCTTTACCCTGTGTTAAAACCCTCAGATATTGTAGATAAACAATGTAATAATAAATACCAGTACCTGTCAAAATATGCCACCATGCATGTAGCTCCAGAAGAACCCCTAAAGGTAATTCAAGTACTGTTCTTCTGATATGGATCCAATAAGAACAAAACTGGTTATCCAAATTCCAAGAAATGAAACCTAATAAAAATGTGACAATACCAATACTCATACACTGGTACAAACTCTTCTTGGCCACCTTATCTGAGACGAATTTATGGGTTAATAGACCGGACATCAGAACAACTAAAACGGTGACAAAGCCGTAAACGGTTTGATGAATTTCAGGAATTTTAAAGAACAAGTATATCCAACTTAAAAGGGCAACTATAGCAGAGATCGTAATACCCACAGAAAACTGTCTTGAAAGTGGACTGCTTTTACCATTTTTGGTTAAAGTTTCCTCAGTTTCACAAAGAATACTCCATGTTGGAATACAAGTAGCATAGATCATTGGTAATTCATCCAGTAATTGATAATGGTATTGCAACGTCATGTGGAATAACCATGATCCAACACCAACCAAAGCAAAACCAATCCCAATAAGTATAAACCTGAACTCTAAACGATTACGATAAGCGCAATACGTGGAGTACAAAGCAGTAATGACAAACGTACCATTGGTAATAGTGTTAGACCACTCCGCAACATATTTGGAAACAACATAGTTTTCTTCACACCAATCAATAGTTGATGAAACATCTCCCCAGTAACCTTCAACAGGACCTGTAGGATACGGCCAGCTAAATATTCCCATAACGAGCAGGTTATGTGATATTCTTGAATATTATTCTTCTATGACTTAAGAGGTTTGTGCAATGAAAGATTCCAATTTCCGGTTTCTTTTTTTGTGCCTCCCTTAATTGTTGTTTGCTGCTACGATGAATGATTCCTTAGACACTGATATATGAGCTAACAACAGAATATTACTAAAACGTTCAGACGAAAGAAATTTGTAAGCAGGGAAGTTTAAGAGTTGAAAAACATGGGTTACAGGACCAACCTTATATCTATTATCACCAGGACATAAATAAATTCCTTTGAACTTTGCTTTTTTCCTGTCGTTCTTCGATCTATCGGGAAAAAGCGGCTAGGGAACGAAAGAATAAGCACGCATGATAGACAGGCTTGCTGAAAGCTCAATAAGTGCCATTTAATCCATCTTATATTTGAGTTTATGTCAAGATGGTTGCTTTAATAGTTATTTGTCGGTGTTAACACCCCCCCTGAAATTATCGTTTAGAAATGTGCAACAATAAAGCCTTGAGAAGGATATGCCATATTGGTCGGTTGGCGATAATTCCCTCCTTAAGCATTTGCCTCTCGCATTCATAAACGATTCGCGCTGACGATTGAGGCCACGGGGATATAACTTGAAGTTCCCATATAGTTAGCTCCTCGCCAATCTCTTAATCTTGCATATCGCAGTTTAATAAACATAATATACACGTAAATAATTGCATATACATAAAATGTATGTGAGATGAGATTAGATTAGAACACTTGTCTAGGTTTATACGGCTCTTCCAGATATTCAGCTTCATCCACGCTAAGTTTAATGCTTGTGGCCTTGATTGCATCATCAACTCTGTCTATTGAGTTTAAACCCACGATCGGATAAAATCCCTTATGCAAGATCCAAGCGGTTGAAATGACACCCATAGGGACGTTTCTACTTTTGGCAACTTCTTCCACACGTTTAATAATTTCAATCTCATTTGGTTCCAAGTGATCTAGTTTCATTTTTTTAAAAGTTGGATCACTGTTTATTCTATCAGTACTTTGATCATGTGGTCTCGTTAAAATTCCTCTAGCATTCGGAGACCATGGGAGTATACCAATGTCATGCCTCTTCGCAAATGGGATCAGCTCACGCTCTTCCTCACGATATAATAAATTGTAACAGGATTGAGAACTTATAAATTTGAACCAACCGTGCTTCTCTGCAATGAATTGTAATTCGGCAAACTCAGTAGCTAACATCGAAGAAGCTCCTATATACCTTACTTCGCCACTCTCTACTACATCGTTAAGAGCTCTCATAATTTCTTGCATTGGAGTTTCTCGATCTAATCTGTGAATTTGTAAAACATCGATATACGTCCCTAATCTTTCCACAGAATTTTTAACACCCGCAATTATATGTTTTCTCGATAAACCGTGCTGATTAGCCATGTGTAAGTCAGCATATTCGGACAATTTAAGCTCATGCTTTACATCAATGGTTTCATCCACAGGGTAGTATATCTTGGTCAAGATCACAACCGTTTCCCTACTTATGTTGTAAGTTTTCAAGAATTCACCGATCAACCTCTCACTGGCTCCATTAGAATAAAAGTCAGCTGTGTCAAAAGTGCGCAAGCCTTTATCATAACAATGTTTCAAAATTTTGAAAATCTCAGTCTTATCATCTAGAACCCAGTCTGCCCATTTCTTGGAACCATAGGACATACATCCAACTAAAATGGGAGAGATCTTTAGCCCAGAACCACCAAGTCTTACCTGCTTGACATACGACATATCCTCTGGTGTAATACGGCTTTCTTTGGTCTTCATAAAGCAAGGGACGCACACCTTCCTACCCACCCTTTATATAAGCTCAATGCCGACATGGAAACCCCTCGAGATCCTTTCAAGATCCGTTGCAAACGACAGTGCTGCCGTTGTGCCAAAACATATTCGTCATAGCACCGCGGAATGAAATGATACAAAAAAATGCTGTTTCTGATGCACGTTCATCAGTTCGTGCATGTGTACTTTTTTGTTTGTTCTTCGGAACAGGCAGAAAAAGAGTGGGGAGATAATTATAGAAGCAAAGATCAAGAAACTTGCATAGTGATCCAAACTATAGATTTTATTCATTCGTGGATGAGTGAAATTTCACAAATATCGAAGTTTGCAGAATACAAAGGTTTGGTTAAAGGTTCGCACACACCATCAGAAATTGACATTTTTTGTGTAAAGGGAAGGTAGTCGAACCTAAGTAATTTTTAGTAAAGACACCGATCAGCGATAGCAGTATATTTTATTGTTGTTCTCGATAACGCTATATTGTGAAACAATCACTTTTTTCTTTTTCTTCTTCTTTTTCTTACTTTGCATTGCTAATGGGGAGACGTAAGATAGAAATTCAGCCCATTGGGGAGGAAAGAAACAGAACTGTCACATTTATCAAGCGTAAGGCCGGGTTGTTCAAGAAAGCTCATGAATTGGCTGTGCTCTGTCAAGTGGATGTCGCAGTTGTAATATTGGGCTCCAACAATACATTTTATGAGTTCTCTTCTGTGGATATGCGAGATATGATAAAATATTATCAGAGGAAAGATCTTGTCCATGACGTGAAGGAGCCCTCTGATTTTGGTGCATATAAGAAGAAGACTCATATTAAACTGAATGCCAATGCTGGGAAGAGGCTAAGAAAAAATTATTATGGTGCACTAAAGGCTAAAAATCAAAGAAGTGGAGATGAGGAAGATGATGATGAAGAGGACGAAGAGGAAGTAGACGAGGACGAAGAGGAAGACCATGAAATTGACGACCGTAATGATAAGGAAGAAAAAAGAGAGAAAGATGTGAATGATGTAGATGGAAATACAGATACAAGTAATGGTAGTACTGACGTTAGAGTGACTCGAAGCTCTTTGAAGAGAAACCAAGCAGAGGGAATCACAGAAAAGGACCATGCACTTCAAGATAGAAGAAGTGCTGCAAGAGAACTTGCGACGAGCCGACAATCATCAAGTAGTCAAAATAGATCATCAGGTGGAGGTATCCCATTGATACCCACGACGAAGAAAATGAAAATGGAAACCATACCTCCTAAGTTTAATCCTCTGCAACAGCATGTACAAAGGCAGTTTCAGAATTTATACCATGCGGCTAACCCAGCAAACCCTTCAAACGATCTTCCAAAATTTACTCAGTCGGTTTCTTCCATGGACAACCACTCTCCTTCGATATCGAGTGTATCGCCGGGCAACTCCAGCCAACAAGGTAGATATAATAATGTCTCAGCTGAAAGAGATAATTTGATAAGAATTTCGAGACAAACTAGTGCTCAAGCAACGCCTCAAACACAGAATGTTGGTTCGGTTGCCAGTACTCCTTCAACGATGATGACTGACAAATCAACTCGTATCGGATCGAAGATTGACAATGTAAAAAATTCGATGCGGCCAGTGTTAAGGGTTCAAATTCCGAGCAACAATGCGTCATACAACACGATGATACACAGCGAATCGTCATCCACATCATCCCCAGGGGGAACGATTCCAACCACTCATTCATCAAACTTAATTTCAAGAAATACTAGTTCCGTTAGATATGATCCATGGGCTCATCACATGAGCCCGAAACAACACACTCCAAACTCTGGTACTTTGCCTGGTTCGCGGTTACCATCAGCCTCTTTGTTGGTCGAAAAAAGTGATACTGAAAGACCTAGTTCTAAACCATTTAGTGGAAGTTCATACGGGTTACCACCCATGTTTTCAGGATCACCTGCTTTTCCGCAATATTTGGCAACACCGTTACAGCCAACAACCAATAACAATATGGGGCCTCAGACAAATCCATCATCATATTTAATGCAAAAACAACTTCAAACGGCACAACAACAACAACAACATCTGCACGAGCAGCCGCAACAACAACAAGATCAACATCAAAATCAACAAGAACAAGAACAAGAACAAGAACAAGAACAACAACAAGAACAACAACAAGAACAACAACATCAACAGCTACAGCAGCAGCAACAGCAACAGCAACAGGAGGAACAGCAGCAACAGCAGCAACAGCAACAACAACAAAATCAGAAGCAGGGTCTAAATCAAAATCAAAATCAAAACCAACAGCGACAACAACAACAGCAGCAGCTGCATCGGCAGCTGCACCAACCTCCTCATATCCAACCCACATTTTCAACACCGCCTATACCTGGCCGGGGTTCGTCTCCGCCAATGGGAGAACCTTCAGGAGGTCCCTTAACAGGCTCATTACCATCGAAATTTGCTCACGACCTGATGGTACCATCACCCAATGGATCCATGTCAATGTTCCAAGATTGGACTTTAGGGCCTAATAGCGCAAGACAGGTACCAAACAACTCCACCAATAATGCAACAGGTAATGAAATACCAACCTCCGCCTACAATAATGGAAGTTCGGGGTTAACGCCATACATCATGGTGAATCAAACACCCTTAGCTAACAGATATTTCAACTTTTCCGGCGATATTGCTGACGATAGAAACAGCAAAAACAGTGGAGGCAATAATGATAAAGGTTGAAATCTTATTCTATGGGCTAGTCAGGTCGGCATACAATTCGGCATAATGCGCAATAAAGATCCACTTGCATGCACAAATATCTATAGACATGAATTATATGAAATATATATTTATAATGGTTAATATTTCCGTGCTTATCTACTATTTGTATAGAGTATTTTAGTGGCGCCTTCTGGAGTTAGTCAGGGTTAAGAGCATCAGGAGGTGATAGGAAGACGAACTGTTGAATGATGGTCAAACCCAAACCAATATTTTTACTTAAAGCAAGACGTATCATTAGATTATGGTCTAGATAGAACAAAGAACAATAGTCCTTAAGGGATCACGATTATGCGCCCTCATTACTCAAAACACACTACGGAGAATAAGTTATTCAAGCACCAAAAGGCGACATGAGTCGGCAATACTACTTGCTTACCAAGGGTTTACACAAGATGAATTAAGTCAATAACGGCACCATTACTTCAATCTCTACGTATGTTTTTGCCGCTAAAAGCTAATTACTTTGATGATAATGACGTGGGCGGCATCTATATAGGTGCTTTCGAGAATCAAAGTTGACTTATGAGAAGTAAGGATAAAGTTCGATCGAGATTAAATCCAACAAAAGAGCATCATGCCCAAGCACTTCTCAGAGTATTTCATGGCGAGTAGCGGCAAGCTGTATCCCTTCACGTTAAATCCTTACACTTTCTCACTTTCTCACTCGCGATCATCGGATCGCATCTTCCCATCGGATTAGATGTTTACATGAATTTAGATATCATTACAGACGGGATCGCCAGCCTGGCAAATTCCTGAGGTCACCATATTAAAAATGACTGTAAATCTGTACACCCTCAATTGTTTTGATTACTGAGTGCATCTGTACACCAATCAAAGCATCCGTACATTACGCGTCTGATTTTTAAAGCTCCTAAGAAATGACATTTGTGGTGGTAAGCGCCCAAGCTGTAATTGTTTTTTGGCAAAAGTTTGCGTGGGTGCCGAACATTCTAGGAGTATCGTTCCTTGTGTTCGCAAGGGCGTTAGCCCGTGACAGCACTCCTCCAGGTGTGCATGGCGATCTCTGTCTAGCTTCACCTGGTTGCATGAGACAATCCAGCCTGCTAGGCACTCTTCCTTCCGCTGGGAACACTACTATCCATACGTTGCAGCGTAAACACAGCACTTCCCCAACGGAAAGTTGAAAAAAATTCGTCTGCACTGTACTGGAAATAGGCTTAATTGAAGCTTTATTTTAATCCTTGAATAATTCTTGATTGAAAAGCAGTTCCAAAGTAACAAGAGATTAAAGACCAGTGAGCCATCATGAAGGTATGTGATCAACACGAACAAGATATATGAATTGCTATTACCCATTTTCCAACGCACCATTGTAGAAATTGAGACTATTGCCTGGTGAAATTGCACAGGATAATCCCATCAAACCACAGGCCAAGTATCCCATTTCAATATTAGAGATTCCTTAACATGGTAAAAAGCCATCTCTACCATGACCGAGTTGAAGGATACTGTTTCTGAGGCATCTTAACAGCGGACAATGAAGGATAGCACAGTTTCAAGCCTAACTCATATTAGAAGCCAACCATAGAACCTACCGATTTAATGAAAATGTTATTGGATACTTTCAAATATGGGGGAACACGTTGGAATACATAATAGCAATTTCCACTTTCAACATATCAGCTACTAACAAATATTTTTACTATAGTTGAACATTGCTTACCCAGTTAACGGTACTCAAAAGACTGTCGAAATCGATGACGAACACCGTATTCGTGTCTTTTACGAAAAGAGAATCGGTCAAGAAGTCGATGGTGAAGCCGTCGGTGACGAATTCAAGGGTTACGTCTTCAAGATCAGCGGTGGTAACGATAAACAAGGTTTCCCAATGAAACAAGGTGTTCTATTGCCAACCAGAGTCAAGTTGTTGCTTGCCAAGGGTCACTCCTGTTACAGACCAAGAAGAAACGGTGAAAGAAAGAGAAAGTCCGTCAGAGGTGCTATTGTTGGTCCAGATTTGGCTGTTTTGTCTTTGGTCATCACCAAGAAAGGTGAACAAGAACTAGAAGGTGTCACTGACTCTACTGTTCCAAAGAGATTAGGTCCAAAGAGAGCTAACAACATCAGAAAATTCTTTGGTTTGTCCAAGGAAGATGATGTTCGTGACTTTGTCATCAGAAGAGAAGTTACCAAGGGTGAAAAGACTTACACCAAGGCTCCAAAGATCCAAAGATTGGTTACTCCTCAAAGATTGCAAAGAAAGAGACATCAAAGAGCTTTGAAGGTCAAGAACGCTCAAGCTCAAAGAGAAGCCGCTGCCGAATACTCTCAATTGTTGGCCAAGAGATTGACTGAAAGAAAGGCTGAAAAGGCTGAAATCAGAAAGAGAAGAGCCTCTTCTTTGAAGGCTTAAGTCTAGCACTACGATGAACCCGCATAATTTTATACCTCATCCTCAAGTTTGTGTCTCATGACTTCGCCTAATATTTACTTCTGTTTTTATTTTTGTATTGTAAACAAGAGTTAACCTTTTAACGTAATATCTTCTACAGTTATATATATCTCAAAAAGTCAACGACTGATAAATTGATTAACTAACCGGAAAAGGGAAAGCTAAAAGGTATGTTTTTTATTTGTTGTATATCAATAATATTTAAAAGGCTATCTTAAAGTTACCAATTCTTCGGCACTCGTTGGATGGATTGCTACGCAGTTATCGAAATCAGCCTTTGTGGCACCCATTTTGATGGCAACACCAAATCCCTGGAGGATTTCCGCGGAGGAGTCACCAATGATGTGCAATCCAACAACCTTTTCATTTTGACCAGCACATATTAACTTATATCTTGTAGGTGATTTTTCTGCTAACATAGCATAATACATAGCGGTAAATTTGGTCTCGTAAATCTTGAGGTTTTCTTTGCCGTATTTATCAATAGCCTCCTTTTCTGAAAGACCAATGGAACCTGCCTCAGGGTGAGAAAAAATTACACTAGGGACATTGGTATAATCGAGCTTATCATTACGAAACTTTTCTGGTCCAAACAGCCTGTTTGCCAGCTTTCTACCAGCCGCAATAGCAACTGGTGTTAGTTCAACTTTACCAACAACATCACCAAGGGAATAAACAAAATTAGTACTGCTATTCTGATATTCATCAACGACTACTTGCTCTTTATCATTAAGCTTTACATTAATATTTTCTAAGCCGATTCCTGACAAAGACTTACGCCCCACAGTCCAGATCAACGCTTCAACATTCTCGATGACCTCTGATGTGTCTAAATGAATCGTGAGTTTACCAGTTGTTTCATCCTTTTCAACTTTTTTAACTTGAGATTTCTTATGAACGTTAATACCTTCGTTAACGTAGTGATTAGTTATAGTCTCTTGTATGGACTGGTCAAATTTTCTCAAAACAGTTTCACCTCTAATAACCAGGTGAGTATCCGAGCCTAAACCGTTGAACACACCAGCAAATTCGATACCGATATAACCAGCACCAACGACAACAACCTTCTTTGGTTGTTTCTCCAATTTGAAAAACCCATCAGAATCTGTTCCATACTCATAACCAGGGATATTATCCGGCAAAATAGGCTGGCCACCAGTAGCTATCAAGATATGCTCAGCCGAATAGAGTTCGTTCTTCCCATCATGGGTATGCACTTCAACTTTCCCTGCTTTGTTAAATTCAGCCCAGCCAAATACAACATCCACTCCTTCCTTGGCCAAGTTTCTAGCGTAAATACCATTTAATCGGTGAACGTAGGCATCTCTCTTTTTCTTGAATTCTGCCCAATTGAATGTCAGATTTTCTTTGGTCAAAGGTAAGTTCTGAAAGAAACCATACTCATGCGCCTGAGTTAACCTTGTACCCAAATCGGAAGCATACCACATAACTTTCTTTGGAACACAACCAACATTAACACAAGTTCCACCTAGTGCTTTACCCTCAATAAGTAAAGTCTTTGCACCATAAGAAGCAGCTCTTCTAGCGGAAGCGACACCACCAGAGCCACCTCCTATAACTAAGTAATCATAGCGTTTGATTGATTCTGACATTGTTCTCCTTAAAATTAATCTATGAATTTGAGTTCTATATAAACTTGCCATTTAATAAGCAAGCATGAGAATAAAATTTACCTTAAAGAAGTAAGAACGAATTATATATGGATTTCGCTGCAAGATTACAAATTAGTTATTTGAAGACTTCGAAGTTTTCGAGGGTTGGGTGGAGCGGAGGAGGAGGGCGATACACACGGAATGCTATATTGAAGATCCAAAGTCAAAGGGCATGTAAAAAAAATTCAGATAATATGAATAAATAAGTAGTTAACAAGAAACTGTGAATACTATACGATGCTTTAAATGGAGGCGTTAATCTTTTGTTTATATTAACGTTGTTAAATCGATTGCAATACATTAATTTTAGACACTATAATTGTCCGAGTACGTTACATTTTTGGAAGTTTCTGAACTCGATTCAGAATTTCTGGAGCAAGGGACACCAATAGACTTTCCAAAATATATCATTATTGGTTTTGCGGAGGAGAGAAATGTCCCTGCAAGACAAGTGAGAGTCGCAGCTATACACAGTACACCATAAATTGCTCCAATAACTCTAAAGGATTCCAAGGGGACATTATCGTTATATTGCAACCATATCTGGGTGCTTCCTAGTGACATGGTTCCCATTGGAAATGTCATAGAAAACCAACCTTTATGATAATCGTAAATTCGTTTAAACTTCTTCTCATCTCCAACACACACTTCAACTCGTGTACCAGAATATGATGCTATGGAAATGAAGCAGAGAACCGTAAAAAAAAAGCCCATTGCAAGTAAAGCCAGCGCTGACATTAGTCCCAGTATCTTAAAACACCATGGTATCGTCAGCAATAAAATGTTGTAGTTCTCGTTTAGTCCTGTGCCAGAATAATATTTTTCCACATAGAGTCTGATATTATCAGTCAGTAACAAAACTCCGAGACTGCCTTGACCCATGGGACCCATGAGCAAAAACATAGTAAAAATTTGTCTCAGTGGGGGAATTTTATTCACATATAAACTCCAAAAATAAATGACAATCAGTATGAAAACAAAGATTATCGCATGAAGCCACATCAGCGTAGTCACTACCATAGTCATCAACTGAATATTTCTGTTGAAAGTTTCCGAAAATAAATCTGACATTGTAAAACTGCCAGAACTGGAAGCGGCGACAACTAAAGGTATAAACAACAGGAGTAAAGTACTTTTCAACTCTTCCCTTGCCATTCTATAATTATAGAATTGATACTCGTATTTCTCCTCAGCAAAGTAATATTTTTGCCATATGAGGAATGAGATACCCCATGCACATGCCAAGGAAATAGCTACATCGTACCACCAGAGGACATATGCTAATCTCATCAATCTTTTGGCCTGCACAGCATTGTGAACTTCGCTTCTCGCCAGACTCGCAATGTAGTTGATTATAGTTGCCAATCCCATCGCATAGGTACCCCAGAACGCGTTGCGTCCCAGATTCCTGAAATATTCGTTCAAATAGTTGACAAACGACTTCTCCCTGATGAAAACGTACATATGTAAGAGCTGCAGTGCCTGAATAGAAACAAACAGCAAGCATGTTAAAGCAAACATAGGATATGAGCATATCCGAAGCCATCTAGCCTCATATGGAAATGTAAACAATATATTGGATGAAATACCAGTGCCCATTACCATAATGAACATGAATGGTTCGAAGTGTCTCGCAAGTCCTGGAAGCCATCTTATTAGCATTTTCGACAGTTTTTGATTGGATATTTATCTGTTAGGAGTCGCATATGACTGGATTCAATACTTCAATGAGCTTTGATTGTAGGTCTTTTATATATAAGTGACATCTATGAGTCTTCTTACTCATAAGTGCTTGGCGGTGATGCCATCGATTGCTGCACATGAACGCAGGCGGCGTTAAAATTCTGGAAAAGAGGTACCCTCAAATGCCCAGCGCACTTATGACATAATTTCCAACCAATCATATCTTGAGAGTTGGGACGAGGAGCCACATGAGTGGCACCCGCTGCCATTAGCTTGGAAAAAGAAACGACATGAAATCTAACGGCATATTTTGAGATTTGTCATCAAATGACTAATCAGTTTAACGTCTGTATATTCTCGAGGAAGAACGAAATCTAGTCTGTTGGCTTTCAAGCACTCTCATTTTAAACTACTTAGTTCGAACTGCTAAAACAGATCACGCAATACTTCGTTTATCCGAAACATAATAAGACGACCAATAGTCGCGCTCTTTTATTTAAAATTACTCGGTGGTCCATTTATATTTATTATTTAATATCTTGTATTGTGTAAAACCATTGGCCAAAGTAGTAATATGCTGTTGATCAGACTTTGAAGCCTTCTTGCCAACGGCTTCCGAACCTTATTAGGTACATTATAGCCAACAAAGAAAATATATTGCAGACACCAAGACCGGTGAAACACCAACCCACGCCCATTGCAGAGCAAAGTTTTTGTATGATCGCAGAACTTATTGTTGCGCCTATATTACGGAAAAAGCTGCTCACAGCAATTGCTCCTGCAGTTCTTTTGTTCATCAGTTCCGACAAATAAGTCATGGTGGTATTACTGCACCAAGTTAATCCGAACGCGTTCAATGCTGAAAAAACAAGCACCACTGCTATGTGATAATGTCTATGAATTGACCATCCATAACCAATGCATCCGGCGGTGTTAATGAGAATAGCCCAAATCTGCAATATTAATCGATATTCTAACGGAAACTTTTGTCCTTCATGAGACAATACCCAACGTTTGCGTAGAAAATCAGAAAGATGCCCACCGGTTTGAGAACCGATTAACATGGCCACTCCTGGACAAACATAAGCGGCTCCAACTCCTAGCATAGATAAATGATAATCCGTTTGTAAGAAATGAGCAAAAGTGACACTGAATGCATAATAACCTGCAAACAGTAAAGCTGTACTTATTGAAGCAATGCTTAATGGCAGAAACTTAATCATTTGCCAATAAATTCTTAGTGTAGGTTTAGGTGGTTTCGGATATAATGCTTGAAACCGAAGCCCATTGTTGACGGGTTTCTGAATTCCTAAATTGCTACAAAGTTTCAATCTTGGTCTTTGTACGTTATCCAGTGTTTGTGATTGCTCTATATCAACCACCGCGTCACCGACCATGTCGGAATCCTTCTCTTTGGTTGAGACCCAACGTTGATCGCCATTACCAATTATACACCTCAGTGTTTCGGGCAGTAAAGTAATAACAATTAAAAGAGCAATACCACTCATTATGCAAACAAAACCAAACAGCCACCTCCAATGGTCCCCCTTTACTAAAATCAAACCAGAAATGATAGGAGCAAGTATAGGGCCCATATTTGGTCCCATCATAAAATACGCTATGGCCTTACCTCTATGTTTTGGAGGAGTAATATCTGTTACCGTCCCAGTACCCAAAGCTATGACGGAACTTGACCCAAAGGCCTGGAATACTCGAAGCGTATATAGGACAGCAATATTTGCAGGAAGCACTGCCAAAAGCAGATTTACTATAACGAGAAGTAGCAGTGACGAGATGTACAGGAATTTGCGACCCGCGAAGTCTGCAAACATCCCCCAAAACAATGGACCTACAGAAAAAACTGCCATGAATACTGAGACGGTAGAATTTATGGTCGTAGTGCCAACGTGAAACTCTCTTTGTAACAATGGTAAGGCTGGAATATAAATATTGCCTGCCATGGGACCTAAAAATCCTATGAACATGACTATCGCGAATACTAAGATTATCTGCCCTTTACTAAAACATGTATAGGGGGGATCCTGAAGTGGAATGTCATCTAGGTCCTCCTGGGGCTTCTCGGGAATGTCCTTGGAAACATCTTCATTGCTAGATTTCTTTGTGTCTGCAGAAGCAATAGCAATAGCACTGCTAGCCGAACTCTCTACCGGAACTTGATAACCAGTTTCTTCGTAGAGCATTGATGTGGGCACTTTAGCTAGAGGTAAACTAATGGTATTCAACAGCTGGCTATTTGATGAGTGAAACGTAACCAGACTTATGACATCAGTATTAGGATCTTGTATGTTTTCCACCTCTTTCATATTTTCCTCAGGAGTCAGGTCCGAACTATCCATCATTCTGACTATGTATGTGTATAGCAATTATTAATGTTCTATTTATTGACCTACTCTTAAAATGTAGTGAGGGTATGTTACTGATTGAAATGGTAATATATGTAATAACGACAAGTAAGCATTTTGTGTCGTCATAAATGTTTTGGCGCCGGCGCGAGGAAAAGCGTCAAGCAGGAAAGCCAGTCGGGAGGCGTAGCTAAGTTAATATAAACTACGTCTTTTTATCCCTATTTATATCTTTTGGACGGCAGCTTAGATAACGTTTATTTGAGCCGTTTTGTTTTTTCAGGCCTTGGGTGATGCATTAATATTTGCTGTTATACAGATATATAAAGATATCAATAAGGTTCTCCGCAGAGATGCAGTGTCTTTCGGGTCGGAAAAATCAGAATAAATGCCTTACCACCACATCCAACCCTCACGATTTGCCTTTTTCAGCCATTGAACTGTATTATAATCATAGTAGACTTTCTTTTAGGTGACTTCGTATCGCTTCGAGATGTTGTTGTAGTCGGACGAAATTCGTATTCAACAAAGTGGTTTCTCAAAACTTGTTCACTGCTTAACCTGTGCATATCCACATTGCAATAACTTTGGGTCGAAGCTTAATTCTCTTTCGACCACAAGGGGAAGTACTAATTACAGAGAAGCGAACCAGAGAGGTGTTCAGCTATTCGAAAAAAAGATATACAACATAATATACATTAAAAATATAATAACCTAGGATGCAATAAAGGCATGAAATTCCCCAGATTACAGGAGAATAAAAAAAATATGAAGAGGTCGGCGTTAGACTCAGAAAATGGGAATTGCAAAAAAGGATGAGTTAAAATACTGATTATTTTCTTAACGGAAATCTGTTTTACCGGAACCACGCTTACCACTGAACAAGTGCTTAGGCAAGGAAGCTGTGGCATGTCTATCAGCTTCACCTTGTCTTGCATGTCTATTTCTTTCTCTTCTTTGCATCTTCACCATCCTGTCGGCCTTAGTTCTTACCGAACCATCTGCAACACCATCCAATAATCTATCCGTTTGTCTTAATTTACCACCGTTGGCAGAAGAAGAAGCTACAGTTTCACCTTCACCGAAGACAACGTCCGCACTAGAATCCACATATTTACTCTTTTCAGCAGCCACTCTTTGTTTATCTTGCAAGGAAGACATATCATGACCAAGTTTGGACATATGTTGCTCCATTTGGCCAAATGACTTGATCTGTCTAGAACGTGGCATTATAGCTTTATTCTTGAGTGATTTTCTGTTTCTTGCCTCTGCGATCATTCTCTTTTGACGATCTCTAATCCATGTTGCCTTTTGCTTGATGTCGGTTACCTCGTCGGAGTCAAAACCTTCATATGCCATTTCATCTTCATCAGAGTTGTAAAATCCTTCAGATTCCAATCTATCCTCTTCTTCTTCTAAAGCTTGGAGTTTAGCTGCAATTTCGGGATCCAAGAAATCGTAGACGTTTTTACCGTTCAAAACTTCTGGCATGATATCATTCTTCCATTCGTCATCTTCCAATAGATAGCTGTCTTTCAAATTAATATTGAAGACACCGGCACCACCATTTTCTGCCTCGATTTCTCTAGCTAACTTTCTTCTGTCAGGATCCTCTAGATCGAATTTTTTCAAACTTTTCACTGCGTCAGGAATGTAAGGGTTTCTCTGTACGTCATCTCTAGCTTGAGGTTGAGCAACGTGGATCTTGTTCAAAACATTATTTACTCTTGCTTGAGATTTCAATTTGTTTTCAACTCTGGACGCCAATAGTTTCTCACAAGCTTTGTTTCTCACTTCCATAACGTTTTCTTCCATTTGACAAGAAGCTGTCATAATCTCAACACCTGGTTGGTCTCTGACAGTTTGTAACAATTGCGCGCGTTCCTCATCCAAGTCTTCAGGACCAATAATATCGGTCTTATTGATGACAACCATGACAGATTTATTAGCAAAAAGGGGTTTGATAGAATGAAATAATTTTACTTGAGCTTCAATTGTGAACCCACACTGTTCGGAAAGATCCATGAAGTACAAAACACATGAACGTAAATGAGCGATGGCATAGATAGATTGCATTTCAATGTTATTCATTTCTTCAGTAGGTCTGTCAAGGATACCTGGGGTGTCGATGGCTTGAAAGCGTAAATACTTATAGTCGAAATGACCGACATACAACGATTTGGTTGTGAAAGCATAAGGTTGGACTTCCACATCAGCCTTTGTGATGCATCTCAAGAAGGATGATTTACCAACATTTGGATAACCACAGATCAATAGCGTTCTAGTATTTGGATCAATAGATGGCAATCTACCTAAATGTTGACGAACTTGCTCTAAATATGCTAATGGGTCCTTTAGCTTCTTGACGATAGTAGCCATTCTACCCAAAGCGGCCCTCTTTAACTGTTTACATTGAAACAAAGATTGACCAAACTTCAGTAATCTATTGTAATCCCTGGAAACTTGTTCTACTAGAGATTTAGCACGAGAAACTGCGGCTAAAGAAATCTTATAATGGTTCTTTTCGTATAATGTGTCCATCAAATCTCTATGGAATGGATGCACATCATTAATGTTGGGAAAACCTTTCAAAATTTCATCAAATTTCTCCTCAAAACCTTCTGCTGTGAACTTTACCTTACGCATGTAAAATGCTCTGATTCTCGTAATCTTGAAACCAGGTCTTATGACCGTTGGCGTTTTCCTTTGAGTCCTATTAAGAACAATGTCCAGAAGCTCATTGGTTGAAGCGATCGTTGGGATATCCTTCCAAGTCAGTTGCATCTTAATTTATATATACTTCAGTGATGCAGTATTGAATGTAAAATCTGATACACAAAGATCCTTAGAGGTTTAAAATAAGTACGAATTTATTTTACGACTGTTCATCAAATGAGATGAGATGAGATGAGATGGGACTGATATTAGAAGAAAATTTTTATTTTTCAGTGAGCGTTTCTTTTTAACATCATCATGCACGAAACACTGTTGTCCATATGCGAAATAAGCTCTAGTCTTACTGACAGGCGCGCATAAATCATCTTTAAATGCGGTTCCACTCCACCAAACGTACACTGGTAAACGGGTGATAACTACTCAGAGGGGACTTTTAGAGGTCTTGTAAATATCAAACTTCAGCTGATCATATATAAAGCGATGTCCACAGCAAGCTCTCCCACTGCATTGGCAGTTGCCAAACTACTACGTCATCACAAAGAATTGAAACAAAGAAAGGGTCTGTTTCAGTCAAGACAAATTGAATTTTTCCGTTATAAGAGATTTTTGAGAGCGTTAAGGTCACCAGAGTATACTAAAAATTCAGTCAATCAGCCTCAGTTGTACCCACCAATTGCTGGTAACGATAATGAAGGTCATGATGATGGCGACTCCAGGGCTCGTGAGGTGTTTATTTCGTTGATCAAAGCTCAACTAGTGGTACCTTGTGTAAAGCTGCATAGTAATGAGTGTAAAGATCATGATTTGAAGCCAAGCAAAGAGTATCCAAACCTGATCTTATCAAATAAAGCCGTTTTACAACCCGACGAATATTACGTTTGGAATTATAACCCGAAGACTTTGACGGATTATTTGATTGTTATAGGTGTGATTTCAGCTATACTAGCGCTCGTTTGTTATCCATTATGGCCAATTTCCATGAGGCGTGCCAGTTACTACTTATCATTAGGTGCCTTGGGCTTGCTTGGTCTATTCTTTTTACTTGCAATCATCAGACTAATCATCTATCTGATCTCTTTGGCAGTTGTAAAAGAGAAAGGCGGATTTTGGATATTTCCTAATCTATTTGAAGACTGTGGTGTCTTAGAAAGTTTTAAGCCCTTTTATGGAGTTGGTGAGAAAGAATGCTATAGCTATATAAAAAAGATGAAGAGGAATAAAAGAAAGCTAGCAAAGAAATCTGCCGTTGTGGATAATAAAAAAGCTCAAAAATGAGATTGAAGGCGCCACGATGGAATTCATAATCAAAAGACCAAGAATTGAGGTCATATATGTACATGTTTAGCAGTATAACGTTGTAATTTTGTAGTGTGTAAGAATCCGATTCGTCAATTCGTTATAAATGATTTGAGACTCTCTGCTTCTTTAATAAGCTAAGTGGAATGATTCATATCACATTGTGGCTATAATTGCTATTATACAAAACTACACTCGCATTCAAAAAGTAACACTTCTCAACTGCTAATGCCTCAAAAATCTTCAAAGATAGATGGAAATAAGGATCAACAATCAAATGGTGAGCAAACTGATATTACTGATGATATGAGTACGTTGGCTCCTTCAAGGATATCTTATTCGAGATCACAGGGGTCGTTTATTGTAGACGATGAAGAAGATGGGTCTCTATATGATGGTCGGGATGATTCAAGTACCCTATTATCTGATAATGCATACACTCTGAAGCATGGGAAGTCCTCCTTGCCATTTCACGTACGCTCGTCATCAAACGAACTATTACTTTCCGCGCAACTGAGTCAAATGAACTATAACAATAATAGAGTGAGCTTAGGTCGAGCAATACTACAACTGCAAGATCTTTTACAACAGATAGACTTGGAAAATGAGGCGCGACCCATACATCTGCCCCATGATGCGGAAGAAATAAATCAACTACATGTGCTAAAGCTACATGTTAAGATCGATGGTAGCTATTCTGAGAAGAGCAACTTTAACTTGGATAAGGAAGCCCTGGCAAAACTATTCAAATCACAGATTGATGATGCTTTAAGCCATTTGAGATCTCTGCAAAAAAGAGTGGATGATGTTTCTTCAAAAGTTTTCATTACTGGTGACGTTAATACGGGCAAGTCCAGCTTTTGCAACTCATTACTAAGACGTAAATTGTTACCTGAAGACCAGCTTCCATGTACTAATGTCTTTTGTGAGATCTTAGAAGCCAGAGAAAATGGAAACAATGAGGAAGTACATGCGCTTTCGACGAAACTGGCTCGCACTGTGAAGGATGCAAATGCGATCTATAAGAACAGAGACAAATCAACCTATGAAACACACCCGCTAAAGAGTTTACCAGAACTTGTACAGAAAAACGAGGAATTTGTTTTGCTAAAAATTTATATCAAAGATGATAAACGAGCACCTGAAACAAGCTTATTAAGAAACGGCACTGTGGATATATCGCTAATAGATTCACCTGGTTTGAATATGGACTGTATACAAACTTCAGAAGTTATGGCTCGCCAAGAAGAGATTGATCTGGTTATTTTTGTAGTGAATGCAGAAAATCAATTAACTCTCTCAGCGAAAGAATTCATTGCATTGGCTTCACGAGAGAAGAAGTTTATGTTTTTTGTCGTTAAAAAATTCGATAAGATCAGAGATAAGCAACGGTGTAAAGATTTAATTTTAAAACAAATAAAGGATTTATCGCCAGAAACCCATAAAAGTTCATCACAATTTATTCATTTTTTATCTGATAATGGTGACGGATCAGATCCAGATCCTCATGATAACTCCGATGATGACGATGAATATGATCAGGGCGATCAAAACCCAGATTTTGATCATTTGGAGAACTCTTTACGCAATTTTGTTCTCAAGAAGCGTTCTTTGTCAAAGCTTTTGCCAGCAAAAACATATTTATGCAAGCTTCTAAGCGACGTACAAAAGATTTCACAAACTAATATGAAAGTATATCAACAAGAGGATGATGCTTTAAATAAAAACCTAGACGAACTGAGACCCGAATTTGCAAAGGTTAAAGCTCATTGCGATGGATTATCAGAGACAGTAGAAAAGCTTTCAGAAGAAACCGTATCTGAAACATATGAGTTCACAAGGCAAAAGATTCAATGTTCTTTGCAAATTCCGCTGAGCGACTTTCCCCAGTATCAAGGGATATCTCGAATCCATGAATTTATTTTTCAAACGGAGCAGTTCATTAAAGACCAAATAAAGGAATCAATTTTCACAAGTGAGTCTTTTGCCAAAGGACAAACCACAAAATGTGTTAATGAAATATATTCTTTGGGCAAAGATAGGTTGGGAGACGACTTTATGTCGAATCGGGTATTCCAAAGTAACCTAATGTTCACCAAAAAGCGCCATTTCTTCATTAAGAAATTATCAGTCCCTTCGTCCATGACAGATTTTTTTGCGCCTTCCTGGGAGGGTTTATTCAGCTACTTGAGTTGGGGATTAGTACTTCCTACACATACAAAATCAAACCATGATGATACCAATTCTGATACTATCAATAGCAATTCCTTTACCGGCGTACTAGGTCTGGGGCGCTATTCATCAACGCAATACTGGACTAAACCTTCTTTACTATTCACCTCCAGAATCCCAACTTTAGCTTTATACTCGTTTGGTGGTGTCAACGTTATGAAAAACATCGTTTTACAAGGCTTCCAGTTCTTTTCATGGCAAACAATAAAGCGAATTTCTGGTTCCTTGCTGCTATTAGGATCTCTACTCAGCATCGCGTATCTGGTACACGACCTTCCACGGGCTTTACCCCAAAATTTGTCTGCCAAGTACAGAAAGACCTTGCAAGAAAATGGTTACGCCCATATGAACTCTGAAAGAATCTCGAGGGAGGTACGTGAAGTGCTAAGAATTCCCACTCGTGAGATTGTAAAAGCTTGTGAACTGGTCATGGACAAGAAACAAGCTGTCAAGAGAGATCTTCAAAAGAAACTTGAAAATAATGCCTTATCGATGAGTTTTTTTCATCAGTTGCTCGAAAGGGCAATCTCTCAAAGAGAGTTGGTTGAACGTATCAATCTGGATGTTGATTGACAACCTTAAATTCATGATTACCTCTTATCAAATGTATTGATCAAATGCTCTCTATACGAAAACAATTGAAAATTCCTGTTTTCCCGGGTGTGATTATTGAACGGGTCCTGTAAATAGATTTAAATACGATAAGATTCCGGAATTAATATTAAACCCCGAACCTCTCCTTTTTGGACGCACAGTAAATATATCACGCAACATATATTACTGGCTTAAAGAAGCATCAATATGAAAACTAAATAAAAGATCGCCCATGTACCAAATTTCAATACCATTATCAATTTTTTAAGCTTCAATTTCCGGCCAATTTGAGTAATAGAAAGGTTGAGATTAATAAGAACGAGATGTCTTTTTCAACGCTCCCACTGCTTAACCCGTATCACTGGGGCTTCAACGGTACTGTCAAGCATTTTGTTGGTAAAGAAGGTACCATGGAACTTAATATGAAAGATGAAAAAGAGAATACTGACCTTGAACATTTCGTTTCCCAAAATGTTCCTTCTCTAAAAGATGGTGCAAATTTCAAATTGAACCCTTTCCTATTTACTGGTATTTTGCAAACTGTATACTTGGCTGCTGCTGATTTTTCCAAACAATCTCCAGTATTCTATGGCAGAGAAATCGTAAAATACTCGGATTTTGGAGTTTCTACAGCTGATTGGGTCATGAGTTCCTGGAAAGATGACTATGAACTCGACAAGAGAACTGGTCATTTTGACCAAGCTAGGTTTAAAAATGATGAAAAAGAGACCCATGTTGAGGGATGGCCACGCTTACATCCTCGTACGAGATATTTAAAAGAGGAAGAACTTTTAAAGGTGCATACGAATGAAAAGCCTCTTGTGGTTGTTTTGCATGGTCTGGCCGGTGGTTCCCATGAACCAATCATTAGATCACTGACATACAATTTGTCAAACATCGATAATGGTCGTTTCCAAGTTGTTGTCCTAAATACCCGTGGTTGTGCACGCTCCAAAATAACGACTCCTACATTATTTTCTGCACTGAATACTGGCGACCTTGAAGAATTTTTGATCGAAAATAAAAAAAGACATCCAAACAGAAAGATCTATACCGTTGGTTTCTCATTTGGTGCTTGCATGCTATCAAACTATTTAGGAAGGGTAGGTGAAAATGCTCCTGTTGCAGCGGCAGCCACTCTATGTAATCCATGGGATATGGTTTCATCCGCTTATAAAATGTCAGATGATTTTTGGTCCAAAAGGTTGTTTTCCAAAAACATTGCTCAATTTTTAACTAGATTGGTCGAGGTGAACATGGCTGAATTAGAAGTTCCTGAAGGCACTGTGCCTGATCACAAACCGTCTGTCGAAAATCCGTCCTACTATACATTCACTCGTTCCAACTTGGAAAAAGCCAAACATTTTGTTTCAACCATGGACTTTGATGGTCTATTCACTGCACCTACTCTAGGATTCTCGAGCGCTCTGGAATATTACAAGGAGGCAAGTCCAATCAATAGATTACCCAATATCACGGTTCCAACCTTGATAATCAATGCGAAAGATGATCCTGTGATTGGCCCGGAAGCAATTCCACGTAAAGAAGCCCAAGCAAATCCTCATGTGCTATTGTGTGAAACAGATCTGGGTGGCCACTTGTCCTACTTAGACAGTGAAAATAAGTCATGGGCAACGGAGCAAATTGCGAACTTCTTTAGCAAGTTTGATGAAATGGTACGTTAAAAGGAAAAAGTTCAAACTTAGCATTAGAACCTTTTATTTATCATTCAATCATCAACTTCCTAAATTAGATATTTCCTAAAGTATATACAATAGAATAGAAACATATTTTTTTTTCATCTATTTGCCATCTTCTTTTCTTTGTGATTTCCATTCTGCAGATCCACTTTCCCTGCCGACACCTTTTTGGGACTCAGCAGGTTTTTTTTCTGTCTTTGTTCGAACCCATTCCAATTTCTCCAGTTCATCTCTACATGATGATTGGTAAATCTCGCTATCACTCAATCCAGTTCTTAACTTGCGTGTTATGAAATCACACATAAAATGAAGATCATCCTCTCTCACTTGATCCCTAGGCAGTGCGTTTTGTAAAATATAGCGCTTACTGACGTCTATCATAGTATCTTTGCTATAAGCAATACAATAGCTCATTTTTTTATTCCAATTTATGGAATATATATAAGGCTGATCGAATGATTGTTCACAAGAATCCACATGCACCCATCTTTTAAGATGGCGTGAATAATATTCGCACCATACATGATCCTCACGATTTAAAACATAGCGCACTTCTAGTCCAAATGACTTCAATATCAACGTAAATAGATTACACCACTCACCACAACGTCCTTTTCGAGATTCCAACAGTTTTATTGGATTGTTATAGCGAGGGAATCTTGTAATTGTATCACAATTATTGCATTTATATATTTCGACTACCCAACAGTCAAATTGAGCTTCGTCAGTGTTAGGCCCCTCAGTTCCCATGGATGTTTGGTTCTGAGAAGAATTATCTCCACAATTACCACAGTCTGGAGCGTTGCACCATTTAAAGAAATCTTGCTTGAAATATCTCAATAGCTCTTTGACTAAATTATCGGTGTAATGTTCTTCCGATTCCTTAGGCATTTTGTCTACATTGGCATATATCAAATCCAAATCCAACGTTTCAAGCACAATCGATTGCCAATTTGGGTTTTCATAGATGGTACAAAGACGATTTGCTGAATTATACAGGTCTCTGGCATAGGCGCAAGATTGTAGTAATCTCTGAAATCTGTGATTATCTTGTGCGAGTCTATGTTTCTCAATTACTTTATCTTTGTAGCGTTTCAAAAACATATCAGCGACCAATTGAAAAGTGGGATCAGTACCTGGCATTTGTTAATGATTTCCTCGTTGTACTTGTCTCCTTGTATCGTTACCTCCTTGGCAAAGAAAGCCTCCGAATATTCGTATTATTTTGGTATAGAGCGAGCACGGCGGTCAGATTCCCTTGATCTAAATTCCTTCTCCGTAGATAGAAACCTGGCATGAAGCAAAATACAGCGGCATACTGCATACTGCTAGGAACCTATGGAATTGTGGCTTTGGCATTAGCTCTGTATCTCCACGCAAAGGATGACTCTTCAAAGCTATATTACTGGTGCTGGCTGCTGCTGTGTCCAGTGATATTTTGGCTATGGGTTGTTAGGGCCTGGTCTGCGTTTGAGATGTTCAGAAATATCAAAAGATAAGGTCATCAATGAGATTTTGATATTCACAGGGTTATTATATATATATATATATATATATATTTATGGAAATTATAAAGATAATTTTATTAACAAGCAGTTTTCATTCCATCTTTACTAAGAAACACTTCTGTTTACCAATTCTTAATATCAGAACTTTGCTATCAATAAGATATGGCTCCCAGTCACTGACATCTTCTGTAACCTTCATTCGTGTACTATGTAAGTATATGCCGCCTTGCATCAGCTTTCTTTTGGCCTCGGATTTAGAAGATGTGGTTAATCGTGCAAGAATATCTAGAAGGCTTTCGGACTTGCTGCCATACTTCAGAATTCTCGCTTCACCAAATAGCTTAATCAGTTCATCAGCCGACAGTGAGTGTTTCACATTGCCACTATCAAATATAATTTCCGAGATTGTTTGTGCAGCATTTCCGCTACCTGGTCCATGTAAAAGGTCAGTGACTTCTCTCGCTAATAGTCTTTGACCCTCACGTAATTGGGGATTTTCTAGATGGCGGTTGACTGCTTCCTCTATTTCTTGCAGTGGCAGAAGGGTAAATATCTTCAGAAATTTTGGTACATCAGCATCTGCAGTATTGAGGAAGAATTGGAAAATATCATAGGCAGTATTGATATTAGGGTCAATAAAAACTGCATTTCCTGCACTTTTCCCAAATTTTTCGCCGGTAGAAGTCGTCAATAATGGTACCGTCAATCCAAAAGGTGGCGATTTTTGGGCGTTAGCTTCGACTCTATTTATGAGATCAATACCAGCCGTAATATTTCCCCACTGATCATTACCGCCCACTTGAACGGTAACGTTATGCTCTTTATATAGATGATAGAAATCGTACGCTTGCAGGATTTGATACGTAAACTCATTAAATCCCAGGCCCTCCGGTCCTTCTAGTCTGGCAGACACAGAATCACGGGAGAGCATTGATTGAATCCTGATATGCTTACCATATTTTGCCAGGAAATCCAACATTCCAATATCTTTCCACCACCCATAATTATCCTCTTGCATGAATCCACCAAGACTGTCCTGTCTGTTGATCTTAAAACTTCTCATTTCATAATATTTCGCCCCGTTTTCAAAAAACTTCCTCAATTGACGTTGAATATGTTTGATATTATCCAATCTGGTACTGTTCTCCATTACATCACGCTCGGTTTTTCTTCCACTTGGATCACCAACCCTACCAGTGGCACCACCGACCAGCGCAACTATATCGTGCCCCCTCACATAGAAATTCAGGAGGACCATCAGTGGAACCATATTACCCAAATGTAACGATCTAGCCGTTGGATCAGCCCCGCAATAGAGCTTAAGTTTATGACCAGTTTCCAATTTCTCATGAAGCAAATGCTCCGGTTGGGATATCTGGGATATGAGCCCCCTCTGTTTCAATTCATTAATGAGACTATCCTTTCGCAAAACGCCAGTACTTAACAGCCTTTTGGAAAAGGAACTAATCGGGGACATTGCACATATATCTCAAGGAATTGAATTCTTCACATCTTTTGACAAAAGCGATCACATGAACGCTGCTTTACTCAGTTCCTTTACCCCGGCTTATTAGAAAATTTTCATTCGTTCTCAAAATACAAAACAAGACTACAACAGTAAACAGTAATCGCCAAATATAGGAAAAGTTTAATCTTCATAGACTGATTAACTACCAAGAAAGATGCCACCAGTACCACAAGTTTATGCTCAACAACAGCCTTCGAACTGGGACAAGTTCAAGATGGGTCTCATGATGGGTACAGCAGTTGGTGTTTGCACTGGAATTTTGTTTGGAGGGTTTGCCATTGTCACACAAGGACCAGGCCCAGACGGTGTAGTCAGAACTTTGGGAAAATATATTGCTGGTTCCGCAGGTACCTTTGGTTTGTTCATGTCTATCGGTTCCATCATTAGAAGTGATGTAGGCGACGAAAGGAACTTGACAGTAATGCAATACAGAGATTTACAACAAAGAGCAAGGTTTGAAACTTGGAAAATACGTGCGAAGTACGGACTGCATCGTTCTCAAAAAGATTTGTGAACTTCATTGATTATATAAACACGCTTATACGTTCGTTTTTATAGTCTCCTTATTATATCTGTCAATAGTCATCATCATAATTTATTTCGCTTTTCTCTCAGGCTCCGAAAACATGAAGAAGTAAAGGAATATATCTAGATCGACTTCCAAGAGTTACCTGCGATATAAGTGCAATTGTCAGAAAGAAGAGATGTCTGCATTGTTGCCTGTAAGGTCTTATATAGGTCGGAAATCGATTTCAAACATTTTGTTGCTCAGGACTAATTGGAATGTCGTGGCTACTTTTGCTTCACATACAATCTGTCATGCCGCTAATCATCAAAAGTTAGAGACACTGGAGGATTTAACAAACTTGGAATCCCTCAAGGATGTGGACCCTGAGCTAATCAAAAGATTAATTAATGAACGTACGAGTGAGCTGAATATAAAGAACGAACTCGAAATGCTAAAAAGTTTGGATCAAGAAGATCAAAGCTCGCGAGAATCTCCTTTAAAAAAATTCATCAGGCCGCTATGGGTATTTCTACTCATGAGCTCTTCTGTATACTTGACGGGTCATTACCTATGGTGGAGGTTGGAGTACAGCGAGAAGGAGTTAGAGCTCGCCCAACAAGTTAAATCTTTGGAAGCAAAATTAAATCATATATTGGAAAGTAAAGACGACGATTCCGCTTCAAGTCATAAAAAAGGAAAGGACTCTGAAAGAAGACCATGGTATGTACGCTGGCTTTGGTGATCTTATATATACCTTACGCTAAATCTTCTGCACTTTACTATTCTACCTATATAAGCAATCAACTTTTATGTTGACAAATTTAGATAAATGAACTAGTCTTGGTCAAAACACATTCACCATGAGTGGACGGCAAGGTATAGACACGAAATTTTCCATCATCACTAGCAAGGTACACTTGATTTGGAAATTCATCTGGGAAGCCAAGACAATTTCTTGAACCATCGCTTACGGTTATATGGGCGAAGTCGCGGCGTAGATTTTGATTGGGGATAGATGCCTTGATCTTTTTGGATATGAAACTTGCGAACTGTTTTGGTGTATCACCAGATACATTACTTTCCCGTAAACTATCGGCGCTATTACTGGCTAAAAGTTCATCTTCATCAATGTCGCTACCATTGGTTCCATTTTCATTATTGCGACTCAGATTAAAGATATGAATTGTATCTGTATCTCCCACGCATCCAAGTAAACTAGCAGCTCTATCAAATGCAAGCTGGTACAATTGGCAAGATCTTGTGCCACGTCTAAATTCATGTACTAATGGTCTTGTGGAATCATATTCAGAATCTACACCAGTATTGAAAACTCTGATTATTGTACCCTTATCAGAAGCTGTCGCTATCAATTTACCGTCATGACTTACAGCTAAATATGCGATGCTCCCTTTGTGCACCGAACTCAAATAATTAACGGGCGTTACGTTCAGTGCATCATAGACAACAACATCATGTAAAAGATAGGAGTCGGGGTTGTTTTTTGTTGAGCAGTAAGAGGTGAAACAAAGAATGCTTCTATCATCGCTACTTAGCGCCATCCTTGGTCTAATTCTGTCTCCTAACGAGTTTTTTCTACCTCCAATGACAGCACTTTGTGATCGTGTTTTGGTGGGAGATAATCCTGTAGTGGCTGCCCTTCTGAAATGGTCTTCCCATAAGTCTATTGTCTCAAGTGGTTTCATACATGAGATGTCATAAACAAATATTTGATCGCTTTCCAAAAGTATGCACATCCTTTTTCTGTTCATTACAACATCAACAATTTCATGAGGGAAAGACATTTCACATATTGTAGATTTCCTCTTGGTATTCACAATTTTCAGTCGTTTGCCATTTGAGGAACCTTGACTTCTATCAGCTATAGCAACCAGACTTGTGGAAAATAGCATTTCAATAACAAAGCAGTTTTCTGATTCATTTGGAGGAGTTCGGTTTGCTGCCGCATATTGGGGTAAATTTTCCCGACTACTGCTCTTGCCTCTATTATCCAATTCGAAACATTTACCAAATGGATCACAGTTGAAGATGTTAATTAGATGAGCGGAAGGACTGACTACACAACATGTAGCATCTTGATTGAATCGTAGCGCTTTCATCTTATTATTCACACACCGCTAGTTGTCTGCTTTCTCCTTTTTCCTATTCATATGTGTCCCTTGATTTCATTGAACACTAGGGAATGGTTTTAAATGGAGGCGTGATGAGCCCTTGCGGTATATCGGCAAAAAGTTTAACAGTACCACAACAGAAGAACAGAAGAATATAAGTAAATAATGTGCTACTATATAATGTTAAAAATCTAAGGATATTTTCGTATTTCTGCCACTTTCTTCTATGTTTTGTTGTCCAGATGCATGTGTACTGGTATTGGCACTGTTATCGTCAACATCGTCTACAGGGATGCCCCATTCCTCAATTTCAAACTTCTTTCTCCCATTTCTGAATGCAAGGTTGGATTTGATTACATGCATCTCACCGCGGTCACTGAAAACAGGCAATTTCAAAATATGCAGAAACCCATGCTGTACCTTGTTCGGCTGGGTCTTATAAGCTCTTTCCAAGAATTGCATCATCTCTTGACCAAACGGTTCCAAGTTTATCACAGAGTCAAAGGTGTTCTCAACCTGTGCAAGTAGCAATTCGTCTAGAATATCGGAGGAAACAGTTGTGAATAATACACATCTACTTTCATATTTCTTCACAAGACCCCTTATGCCATGAAGCAATGGGATAATACCAGATAAACTAAACATCCTGGGAGGGTACACTGCTGGATGTAATAGTGATGGGATTATTATTCGGATTAATTTTCCTTCATGTCTTTTAATTGCTTGCTCTAACTGAACTAGCACCGTTTGTAGAGGCTGAATGGGTGAAATGAAAGAAATCTCCGAGGAACTAGGGGATGGTATTAGGCGGGTAGTAATATCGAATTGATGGTTGTAGTTTTTGTTTTCATTGTCTAATACAGCTCTGTTCGAATTTGAGCTTTTATCATTTTCATCTCCCAATTTATATCTCCAAGCAATTTTCAAATCTTTGTATCTTGTTGGTTTAGATTGTTCGGACAAGTTTTGCACAGAAACCTTGGATTCTTCTTCTTCTATCTTCGTTTTCTTGATATCTTTTCGAGATCCTTTATATACACCAGGTAATTCTTTTCCGAAATGTTGATTGAGCGAAAGAACAATCAAATGCGTATTTCCAGAAGTTGAATCGACTCTATTGTTTAGTATACCTTGAGAAGCAAATAGTTTACAGAGTACAGAACTGAACTCCGTGGTGCTCTGTTCTTCTACGAGCAACGAATTACCCAGCGGCAATCCCATGTGACCCATAATTTTGTCTAGATAACTACAACCAGTAGATGTTGTTTGCTGTGACGTGGCTGGTGAAGGTCTAATACCAGGATAACTGACATCCAAAGCAGAAGTATCTTGTAGTTCAGTTGCCTTCTGCACTTTGCCTTGGTCCTTAATATTCAAAGCTTCCATGCGACCCACAGGTATTCTTCTTGCACCATCGGCGATTCTTTCTCCAAATTTTAAACCCCTGTTAGGTAACCGAGATGCTGATGTGCCCTCCATCGGAGTTCTTCCAAGGACCGCTGATGAATTTGCATTTGAAGACCTTTCTGGTACCGCACCTACCCCAGCTGCTCTCCCGCTCAGCATCTCACCCCTTTTTCTGAAAGACATATCTAAGACCAGATCCTATGATTACTTTCTTACTTCAAATTCTTATGAAAACATTAATTTCCACTGCTGTCTATGTAATATGCCTGATCGTTGTTTAATGCTCATCTCTCTTATTTGAAAATCTTAACTTAGGTTACCCGGATGTTTGCCAATATTTCAAATCTCTGAGTTTAAGCATCTCGTTTATGTTTAAACCGTTCGTTAATAACGCAACCGTACCTAAACAAATTGATATATATCCCAATTGATTGAACTGCTGGCATAATAATTGTAAGAGTGTCAGTGGCTCGTAAGTAGATAGTAAGCAAAAACTTCTATCACGTGGCGTGCACATTTCATGAACCAGGAAACAGCAATTACACAGCAACCCAGGTATCGTGCCAGCTATAATGAAAGCTGCATTTTTAAAAGGAAGTCGATTGTCTTTATTAGGCTGTCAAAGGATACGACAAAAGTCTTTACAGCAGACTAGATCTCTCCACAGCTTTGGGAAAGATCAGAAAGAAAGTGTTAAAAGAGAACCCTCGAGGCACTATGTCATCGGCGCCCTTTTAACGGTTCTTTTGCCTTACACAGGGTATGCAATATATGTGGCCACCTCAGCTTCTGAGGAAATTGATATTCGTCGCAAGAAATGTACGCACGTAGAAAAGCTTGGAGAGAACTACGAAGGTACCTTAGTCAAATATTCACCTCTTGAAGTTTTGGGCAGGTATGAGAATCCGTTTGATGAATATAGAATACAAACCATATACGAGTTCTTCGGCAATCGAATTTTCGAGTTATTTCAAAGAAATAGAGGAGGAATACCGATTGACGACATTCAAATGAAACAATTGATGCCTGTTCATACGCCGACATGGAGTACAGATCATGAATTATGCGATTTTACGGATAATTCCGAGCCTTTGAATTATAAAATATTGGAAAAAACGTCTCCTGAAGTTGTATCTATCCTAAACAATGATAAATATGATGGCAGTTTGCCCCTTTATAATACATGGCTGGGACAATCTTGCAATTACATCGTTTATGATGGTCTAAAGATTCTGACAGACCCGCTGTTTAGCGATTACCTCTTACATGAGACCTTAGGGCCCAAGCGAATTACAGAATTGCCCTGCGAAATTACAGAAGTTCCTACTCCGGACGTCATTCTTGTGTCACATAATCATCCAGACCATTTAGATATGAAAAGTTTGGAATATTGGAAGAATGGGCATCCGCTGTGGATTGTTCCTAAAGGCATGAAATCCTTCATGGAAGAGCATCATGTGGAGAACATTGTGGAGTTATCTTGGTGGCAGACGTGTGAATTGCAGAAAAAGGGTAGAACCTTTCATATTTCAAGCACCCCAGCCATGCACTGGTCCGGAAGGTCATTGTTAGACACCAATAGATCCTTATGGTGCTCTTTCTTGCTTAGCCACTGGGGCAAACCAATTTTGTTTCATGCAGGAGATACTGGATATGTGAAAGATCTCTATCCACGAATAAAGCAACGCTACGGAAATGGTTGTAAACTGGCCTTATTACCATGCGGTCAGTACTGTCCCGAATGGCATCAGAGGCCTCGACATATCAGTCCAAGGGAAGTAATTAAAGTGATGAAGGATTTGGAAGCTCAGAACGTACGGGGCGTGCATTGGGGGACTTTTGTTTTAAGTGGAGAATACTTTAGAGAACCCAAAGAGAAGCTGGAAACTCTCGCAGAGTGGGAAGCGATCAGGGACAGATGCTACTGCCCTGAACTCGGAAAAACTGAAAGATTTGATTAGAAAAAGTACTTAATATTTACTCGTGATTTTGCTTCTCTCTATCAGCTATGAAGGTCTGCCATAGTTCTTCATTAATTTTGAAGGTATGTAAATCTTGATTTGGAAACTTCTTTTCCAAGACATCTTGTTTATACCTTTTGATTGCCTCAACTGAGTCGGGATACAGGTGACCATAGCGCTGCACAAACTTTGGTATGCGATTCTGCTGCATTCCTAAAATATCACTAATAACAAGAACTTGACCGCTGGTGCAGTTGCCAGCGCCAATTCCAATTGTAGGGATGGAAAGATTTGAAGTAATGTAATTTGCGACCTTATGTGGTACACATTCAAGAACCAATAACCAGCATCCAGCTTCTTGTAACTGCATGGCAGTTTCATAAAGTTCTTTTGTGTCATTTATAGTTTTATTGCCTTGTACTTTATAACCTCCAAGAGAATGAACCCTTTGGGGAGTCAAACCAATATGTCCCACCACGGGTATACCTCTAGAACATATTTCCTTCACTAATCGTAGGGTGTAATGATCTTTTGAATGCATTCCAACCTCGAACTTGAGAGAAGCAACTTTACTGCTTAGTTTCATCATGTTGACTGCATTTGATATACCTTTCTCTAAACTGGCTTCAAAACTACCAAAAGGCATGTCTGCAACGACCATCGAGGATCCCTGAGCTCGACATACCGATTTTACGTGATATTTGAACTCGTCGAAAGGTAGATCGGTGGTAGAGGCGTAACCCAGCGAGGTCATCGATAATGAATCACCGACTAAAATCATGTCGCAATTCGCATCGTGAACCCATTGTGCTGTGAGAAAGTCATACGCTGTACACATTGTTATTGGCGTTCTTTGAATGTACTTGTTGTGAATGTCATGGATTGTAGTAGCTTTGACGATATCATTAGCATGAGATGAGTAAGAGCGTCTACTACAGTTTTTCAATACAGAAAGTGCCGATCTAAATGAATTATACATGCCCTGTTGCCGTTCCGTTGTCAGCTAATACGCCCACTATGATGATTAGCGAAAGATCTACATCTCATCTCTTTGACTCATCCTGCCGGAAGTATACTCGTATTACGCCAAATTGGAAAAGCGCGAGGCGAGTAAGATTCGTCATCACAGGGTACTCAGGATTGATGTTGTTACGTTTTTACGAGATTAAAGGGACCCAGATTTCTACTGAGTATGAATGAAAAATGCGTCAAATATAAAGATGAAGAGCAATCAAATGTCGTTACTTCTCTGGTCGGAAGATTACTTGGAATATCAATAAATCATGTTATATATGTTTATAAGTTCTTAAAAACACCTAATATGCGACACAAGTCTCCGAAGAAGCCGCCAATGCATTGCTTCGAAATTGTGATGATAAGATTGTAGGAAGTTGCAAACACAGGAGCTAGAGAGTGTGCTCTCACAGTGTTATTAAACTTCTCTCTATGGGAAACACCAGATGGCAACAAATCTGTTCAAATGTTTGAGCGTCCAGGGCAATTTCTTCGGTCATCAACTTTATCGATCATCCTTACTAGAAGAATATCACTCGAAAGTATGCTGTGTGAAGCCGAAACAATATGAACTTTTGGCCCCTGTACTCATAGTTGGAGCTCAATACTATGTTTAAAACCTAAAAATGTTAGCTCGAGCTTACTGAATAAGCACTGCTATGTACATGTAATTATTCGATATTCCTAATCTTTTATCAAATTCAAAAAGCCTGTATTTTCATACAAGATGATCCATAACGCATTAGTAGCTATATATACAGGTAATGTGAGGCAAAGAAGGTTCACTTAGGCTTTGCATATTCAACATTATATTCTCTCAATGTTTCTTCTTTAACTGCGCTAGGGCTTCCTACAACCAGATCTGATCCTGTCACACTCTTAGGAAAGGCAATAACATCCCTAATAGTTTCCGTTCCACACAACATGGCGCACATTCTGTCAAATCCGATAGCAAATCCAGCATGAGGAGGTGTTCCCATTTTGAATGCCTGTAACAAGTGGCCAAATAGCTTTTTGCCATCATCGATCTTAAGAATATTTTCAAATATGAAATCTTGCAATTCGGGATCATGTATTCTAGTAGATCCTCCTCCTAACTCAACCCCACTAATGACAAGATCGTAATGCTGCCCTAAACACCCCAAAGGGTTGGACTTCAATTTTTCGTAGTCAGAAATGTTGACCATTGTGAAAGGATGATGAGTCGAGGTTAGTGTACCTTCTACATACATTGGGTAGTCAGGCTTTTTCTCAGACTCTTGCTCGACTGGTGAAAATAATGGAAAATCTACGACCCAAGTGGCAACATCCTGTTTGGTCCTTTGGTACAACTGCTTACCTAGCGGATCTTGTAGAATCAATTGGCGCAACCTACCCATTGGAGTTGGATTCTCAAATAAGGAACGAGAGTGTTGCCGGGTGGATCCACATACTATATCACCTTGTTTCAAATTCAAAAACTTGGTAATCAACTTAGGATTTTCAAACGCAGCAATGGGTAAAAATTTCTCGAACCAGTTCAATCTATCGATTTCTTTTTCAATTGGCACCACGATCGGAGTTCTTGTTTTATAGTTATCTGGTTTCGCCAAATATGACCAATTTTTGTTAAAAGTATCAATGGAGTCGAAAGCATTTCTTAAAACTAGTACTTCAAAGATGGGAAAATCCTTATTAGCGTATCCGTAGGCTTTAAACTCTGACAGATCTAAAATTTTTAATTGTGGAGCTTTGAGGTCTGGTTTATCAATACCATATTGAGTCATGGCTTGTTTATAAGTCATAATGTTCATAGATCGTTTATTAAGGGGAACGAGCTCTCCGCGAGAATCTAAGGTTAGAAGTTCCCCATTGGAGGAAAATTCGTTCCATATTTTCACCAGCGCACCTTCAACAACTTTCATGGCATCTGTTCCAGAGGAAAATGCCATTTCTAAATCTATCTGAGTGAACTCGGGCTGTCTATCAGCTCTCAAGTCCTCATCTCTAAAACAGCGTGCTATTTGGAAGTAGCGGTTAACTCCACTGGCCATTAATAGTTGCTTATACTGCTGGGGACTTTGTGGCAAAGCATAAAATGTTGGTGCCTGATTATCCTTATCGATCTTTCTGGTTGGTACTAAAAATTCACGCGCACCTTCTGGAGTTGACTTGAAAAGAATAGGAGTTTCAATTTCGGTGAAGTTTTGCTCATCCAAGGTTTTCCTGATACTCTTAGCAATATTATGTCTTTTTTTTAGCATAGCTTGAAATTTAGGCAACCTTAGCTGCATGTATCTATACTCCGGAGGGTAGTTACCATTTATCTTAAAGTCCTGTAATTCTGAGGCCTTCTTGTTCGACGCATTCAAAGTGCTCATCGTATCCAGTTCAAGTTCAAATGTGGCACCTTCTTCACTGGATATGGCTGATCGCTTGGGAGTGATTGTTCCTTTTACTTGAACGACATCTTCGACGCCTGTATTCTTCAACAGTGACTTGTGGTCGACTAGTTGAAGCTTACTGCCCACTGAATCACGTAAAGTACTAAATATTAGGTTTTTGCCAACCTTTTTTGGCTTTCCATCTATCCAACCATTAATGGTGACCTCTGTGCCATTCGATAATCCGGCAATCTGTTTTATCGTTGATACATCGTGTCCAAACCTGAACTTAGGAATGATGATATCCGCTGGTGGCAGTTCTTTCAAATATCTGCTTAGCGTATGAAACTTTGCTCTGTTGAACGGCATTGAGCTTTCAAGATAGCTTCTATCGTTGTGTATCTCTTCTTTCCTTTCTTTCAAGACAATAAGACCAATCCATCTCGGCTTGAGGGATAACCACAGCCAAGTAAAAGAAGCTCTTAGCAAAAAAATATTTACATCAGTTTCACTACAAACAGCATTATGTACAAATATAATTATCAGGAGTAGAATTCTTATGAGATCCATTCCCATATGTAGCACTCCCCATTTAATGAAAGTGAGCACATTAAATTTCCGCTACAATGTATGCTCATTATAGGATGACCTTTGTGGCAATCCTCATTTTTCAACAAGTGAAGTAATCTCTTATCGCTAGAATCCCAGCAGTAAATCTCTCCTTTTTCATAACCACTAATAATTAATGGTGATGAGCCGTCCTCTGGATATAAGAAATCCATTCCACATGAATGTTGCAACTGTCGTAGTTCGAGAGGTTCAATCTTGAAAGTACGAACTACATATCCTCTAATACAATCCCACAATTTGACAACTCCATCAAGAGATTTAACTAATAAGTATTTAGCATTTTGTGAAAACTTCACTTGTGATATGGGAACCACACCAGTTTCACTCTTCCAGTCCTTATCGTAGGTCAATGTTTTCAAACAGTGTCCCGATGCTGTATCAAATATACGAATCAATCCATCATAAGAACCAGAGCTCAATACGGAAGAATCCCCAGCTGGAATATCTATAGAAACTACCAATTCTGAATGTGCCGCAATTGTTCTCATTAGAGAACCATTCAGTACATCCCATATTTTTATACTTTCATCCATCGAAGAGGAAAATAGCAAATTTCCCTTAGAGTTGAAACAAAGGGACACAACAGGCGCAGTGTGGCCAACCAAACGATGCAATAGTCCATAAGATATATGAATTATCTCTATCGTGAAATCGTCTGATGCTGTTGCAATGCATTCACCGTCCTGCGACCAACACACATCCGATATAGGTCTAGTATGTGAGGTTGCTACGTTAAATGAACTGTCGCTTGCGGGGTCGTAAATTATCACGATTGTCCCTTGAACAACTGCTACGTATTTTCCATCTGGTGAAAACTTAGCCGAGGTAGATTGACCAATACCTTCCTCAATTGTAGGTATCTTGCATTTCAATTGAAACATCTAGTGACAAAATATGCAATAGCACTGCAGTGCGCTGCAATATACCTTTACCTTTGTACTTGCTTCTAGCTTCAACATAAATGTCTAGTCAATATTCCTGTTGTTCAACATGAGAGTCACGTGAAACATGATATTGATTTTTGTTTTATCAAGGGTGGCAAAAAAACCAAATATCATGGTTTGAAGACACCTTAACAAGCATTGCAACCGAGCGTAACAAAGTTTGATAGTTAGTGTCAAGTGCAAATAGAAGTATCAAGTATCAATCTCTTCCAAAAATGAACATTGCCCCACCATCCAGCTTTAAGTCCAGCATCTCCACCGACCAGGACCACAACACTACTTCCAATGCCATCAAAACCCTTCCTGATACGTTTCGTCAACAGGAAGGTGGTGCGGTTCCTATGAGCACGCAATTAAACGACAGACATCCATTGGAGTCCCGTATCCAGAATTGGGAAGAAACGCAAAGAAATAGACAATTAGAACAGTATAGACAAATATTTGGAATTGCGGAACCGATGAAAAGAGTTATGGAACTAGAAATTGTGAATCGCACCGATTTCAATCCGTTGAACCACTCTTCACTACACAATGACATACTATTGAACAAAGATTCAAGTATTGATTGGGAAGATGTTTACCCTAGTTCGGGCCTACAAAGTGGGAACGTACTGAATGATGACGTACATGCCCAGATTGAACGAAAAGCGGGCATCTAATTCAGCTGCAAGCTAAATCTCAACACTACATACATATACCGATAGCTGTATAGTTCTCTATCATTTTCACCATCATATAATCTCTTAAAACAGTCCATGTTATTTACTGCATCACTTGTAAGCAAGCCTGTTTCTAGAATTCAATGACCGCTTTCGGCAACCTTCTTCCAATGTCACCTTGCACGAGTGAAATTACCAAAACTCAGCGCGAGGGGCACCGCACCGCACCGGTAGAGAAAAAATTTTCTGTGTGTGAATCCTTTAGCCGGAACTCATGGACTTTCCTCCTGCTTTGTCCACCGACTGAAAAATTATTTTGATATATATAGTCAATTGTTCAAAATAGCGGATATAAATTGAAATATTCTGTCGGTTTCACGAAGAGGTTCGATGGAAACATAGTGTTGTATACATAATTAGCATTTAAAGAGATTAGCATTCCCCAAAAAGTAAAAAAAAAAATCACTAATGAATTATCAATCCCCATATCAGAATCCATTGAACAGCATGACTTATCAGTTTCAAAACATGGCATTTTCAAACAACCCATCTTACAGTGGTACTAATGGTGATGTTCCTATTGAACGAGTAGATCCTGCGATTGTTTCTCCTATTAACGCTCAGAGTCTTTCCAAGCCATTGAGCAGAACAACTTCCTTACTTGATTCGCTTGGTGTTCAAAGAGCCACTTCTCCGTTCGTGCAAAATCAGCAAATACAGGATCATCTCGCGTCCGTTCAAGATACTCGTAAATCTTCGTTACTAAATGGACTATCTGCTAATGCCACTATCGATGCGAGCATACATGAATCTTCTTCCTCATCCCCGTATCCTTCGCACCTGGGTACCCCATCTGTAGTCAGTAGCGGTACACCTTTGTACTCAACAGTGGCTCAACCATTTCAAGGGGGAGCGATGCCTCCAGGTGTAGGGAATCCTCAGCTGCAGACAATATTGAAATCTCAATGGAAGTACATTGACACGCAAGGCCAAATTCAAGGGCCTTTTGATTCAGATTCGATGTCTCAATGGTACACATCTGGTTATTTTCAGTCTTTTTTGCAAGTAGCAAGAGTGGGAACTTCGCTGGAACCTTTTGGAATCAACGATAGATTTATAACTCTAGGCGATCTAATCTCGAAGGTTAACGACTTTCAAGATCCCTTCAATGCATTTGATATAATCATATCAAATGCTGCGGCAGGATTTCCTGCTTTGAACGGTAAACTTCCTTCGGTAGGTGAAGATAATCAGACCTCGAGTTTGGCACGTCCATCACAAGTCACTAATATTCAGAGTGACGACTACACTCACGATGAAATTTTAAGCTTGAAGAATAGGGATGGTAGTTATTATCACGAGGTCGTTGTACAAATACCGGTGAGCAAAAGTAACTTGGAAAAGCTTGATGTAAATGCAAAGCTTGATACATCCATTCCTAGCACAGGTATTCAGAACGTACAAGAAGAAGCCACTAAACAAAATGTGCAGAAAGAAGTACACGAAATAACAGACAAAAAAGCAAATGGAACGTTTACTTCTCCAGATATTTCTCTAGATCGTCATCAGTATAATGCGATTTCAAACGCTGATAAGGCAAAAGAAATTGAACTTAAACGCCAACAAAAAGCAGAAGTCATGGCTAAGAAGCTATTGGATGAACAGCAAAGGCAAGAAGAAGAACTGAAGAAAAAGGAGGAGTCACGAAAGCTAAAGAAGCAGCAAAAGCAGAAGATCAAGGAACAGCAAGATATTTCGGCAAAGAACAAAACAAACAAAGATGAAACTAATTCTTCTAAAGGTACTCCTTTAGTAGAGGCAGAAATCACCATTGAAAGTTCAACTTCAAAGGACGTGAAGTCTCCTTTAGCTCCATGGGCTAATAAGGTTAAAAATATAACACCTTCAAAAATATCACTTTCCGAGTTACAAGAAAGGGAAGAACTAGAACAGGCTAAGAGAAACCATGAACGAGAACTCAAAGAACGAGCTGCAGCTTTGAAATGGCAAGAAGACATCTTAAAGGAAGACAAAGCTCAAAAAGAGCTAAAATCGGTGCTAACATGGGCAAGCAAGCCAGCTGCTCCACCAGTTGCAGTTGATATCAAACCGCAACTGAAAAAAACTGTTGATAGTCATGAACATACTAAAAATAACATTAAATTCAATCATTCTGATTCGGAACCTTTGAAGGAGTTCAAAAGTCCAAGTTTTATTGAAGAACAAAAACATCTGTGGGAAGAAGCTCAGCGTTCAGGTACAAAACGTCACACTACAACAACTACTACCACTTATACTACTAATACCCCAAACGAATGGACTACCATTACATCCAAGGCTACTAATACTGCTAATCAACCAAAGCCGTCCGTTTACCAACCTAAATCGTATGTCAGTCCAGATAAATTGGGAGCTGTTGCTTCAGGTGGCACCAATGGTAAACAGATCGGTTCATCAACCAGTATTCCTAGCTTAAGGGCGAAGTATACTGCACCAACGACGTACCCTGGTAATGCATCAATTTCCGTTCGTCAAGAATTTTTGAGATGGTGCAGATCTCACATGAAGCTAAACGCAAAAGTTGAGGTCAATAGTGTTTTGGAAGTTTTGTTGAGTTTACCAGCTGGTTCTGAATCTAAGGAAATCATTGCTGATACCATTTATTCGAATAGTAGCACAATGGATGGAAGAAGGTTTGCAACTGAATTCATCAAGAGACGTTTGGAATGCGAAAAACAGGTCAAGGATCCCCTCACGTGGAGCGAAGCATTAGCTCTGCCAGAAGGTAATGAAGATGACTGGGAATTTCAAGTTGTGAGTAAGAAAAAAGGTAGAAAGCATAGAGCTGAATAGTTCTAAAAAGATCATGGCTATTTGTATCTCTATACATTGTTTCATATATGTACAGTAATTAATGATAATGATATATCCTCATTGAATTATTCTACCATCATCATTGAGTTTTAGTTCCCATTCTTTGATGCATATTTCTTTACGTTTCGGAATAGAATTGTACCGTCTATATAACGCCTGATTGAAGCAAATTTCTTTACAGAGGGCGACGAACATTTGAGCCCACCCACTTTGAAAAGTTTCAGCATCTTGCAACGCTTGTTTGAACTCTATCTCTACTAATTTGACTTCATTTTGATAACGTTGCCAGTATTCTTCACCAATAGAGCCGTTCTTATAAAGAATGTTAATTTGAGGCTCTAATTCTTTTAGCTTAAAAGAACGTCTGATCGCTTCTGCTCCCCTGTTCAATAATGCAGCTTTAACTACTTTCTCATGAACAGGCTGTTCTTCACTCATTTGTTTAATATCAAAATATAAATCTCTGGCATCACTTTCGTCAAAGATCGACGGCAATTCTGTTAACTTCTTAATTTGCCTTTTCCTATACTGAGATCCAAAAATTATCAAAGATATGATCAATACAGCACTGTATATCATAGGCGTGTACACAGAGACAATTTTCGTCTCAACATGCTCTTCTGCTTCGAAAAAGGTGCTGTTATTTTGTGATCCATTAAATGATGACATATCTCTATTACTCTGAAATATCTATAGCCAAAATGGTCGATCTTTCTTTAGATGTTCATCCTATATCTGATTAACGAGTGTGATACACTTTCCTAAATTTTGACGTGGTCCGCCGGGCCAGTTTTTCCACATCGTTCCGTTTACTTTTACAAATTTCAAGCAATAATTGAGGAAAAAATACTCTAGAAGAGTATAACCCACCAAAAGTACGCATTGATCCATAATGATAGTAAGATTTAGATCTAAAGATGGTACTCAAAGAATTTCCTGTGAAAGCGAAGATTCATTTGGCAAACTGTTGGAGAAGTTATTACCTACTTTGAACCCTAATGCCGATCCCGCTACATTGACCGTAGGTGATAAACAAGGGCAAGCCAAGGAACCGGTCGTTACACTTACAAATCGTTCTGTAGGAGACTTAGGTTTGAAGCATGGGGATATAATATATGTTGATTATCAAGAGAAGGCGACCGCCAACTCAGGCGAGTACGACGCCACTACAGCAACTAAAACAGCAAGCAGCAATAATAAATCTTTGAAAAGTATTCCTATCAGTATATCTGGACCCCCAAAACTTCAAGAATTAGAAGTGGACGAAGAATTAGAAAAGGAAGAGGGATTGATTCCTCGGAAGAAGTCTAGCCTCTGTAAGCATGGAGACCGCGCAATGTGCGAATATTGTTCCCCTTTGCCACCGTGGGATAAGGAATACCACAAAGAACACAATATTAAGCACATTTCTTTCCATTCATACCTAAAACGTCTAGATGAAGTTACCAACAAAGCAAATGGAAGCTCTTACATAGCACCTTTATCTCAGCCAAATTTCAAAATTGATAAAAATTGTACGAATGGACATGAACCATGGCCCCGTGGTATTTGTTCTAAATGCCAGCCTTCTGCAATCACTTTACAACAACAAGACTTTAGGATGATAGATCATGTGGAGTTTCAGCGAAGCGATTTGATTAATGAATTCATAGAATCTTGGAGATATACTGGCACACAAAGATTTGGCTACATGTACGGCACTTTTAAGAAATATGATGCCACTCCGTTGGGAACTAAAGCCCTTGTGGAGGCAATATACGAACCTCCACAGCATGATGAGCAAGATGGGCTAACAATGGATATGGAACAGGTTGCAGACGAAATAGAGAAAGTTGATAGTTTGGCAAAATCGATGGGGTTACTACGCATCGGTTTGATTTTCACAGATTTAACAGACTCAGGGCATGGTGACGGTTCAGTGTTATGTAAAAGACACAAGGATTCATTTTTTTTATCTTCTTTGGAGATTATCATGGCGGCCAGACATCAGCTGAGAAACCCAAACGTTTGCAAATTCAGTGAACAAGGCACATTTTCCTCAAAGTTTGTCACCTGTGTCATCTCAGGAAACCTGCAGAATGACATTGATATAGCATCATATCAAGTGTCAACAAGTGCAGAAGCATTGGTTGATGCTGATATGATTAGTGGATCTACACATCCCTCGATGGCCTTCATTAACGAGACAATTACTGAGAGATACGTCCCAGAAATTTTTTACATGAAGAAAAATGAATACGGTGTAACGATTAAAGAAAATGCAAAACCTGCGTTCCCAGTAGATTATTTATTAGTTTCCCTGACACATGGTTTCCCCAAGGAGGGATCCGAAAACAGCCCTATTTTCCAAACAGTAGGTGATTTCCCATGGGTTAATCGGCAAGCAATGGGTAAATCGCAGGACCATCACGAATTGAAACGTTACCTATATAGCACAACAACAGCTGGTGATTTCAAACTTCTTCATGACAAAATATCGAACTTCCAACTGCTCTTGTATTTACATTCCCTGGATATTTTATCGCAAACCGAATGGAACCAACTGGTAGAAGCAGCAACCAGCCCTCAATACGAAGAACCGCTCTTTCAACTGGTGTCCTCTCCTGGTTGGCAAACTCTGGTAATGATCCTCCAAGAGAGTTGAGCAATATGTGCAGTAAGTATACTACATTACAACTTGTATATCTTACGGTTACCCTATCTTCATGCTATTTTTCTAGAACGTTCTAGATCGCTTATCACGACTCCAAGGAAAATTTTTCGTCTGGATGGTTCGATGAGCTCAACGTCTCGCAACTGCAAGTTCTGTCGAATCTTCGTTCGCACGCTTTGGAGACGCTTTAAAAAATCAGAGGGATTAATATCTGAAATCGTATTTAACGTTTACACTTCTACAAATTACTTGTACTTATCACTCATATATACACTTCTAAAGTAATCGAAGAGAAATCCTTATTTGAGCTAGTAGAATATAGAATATTATGAGTACTCCATTTGGTTTAGATTTGGGTAACAACAACTCGGTTATAGCCGTTGCTAGAAATAGAGGTATTGACGTTGTTGTCAACGAAGTTTCGAACCGTTCTACACCATCCCTTGTTGGGTTCGGACCAAAAAACAGATATCTAGGTGAGTCTGGTAAGACTAAGCAAACCTCCAATGTCAAGAACACTGTTGAAAACTTGAAAAGAATTGTTGGTCTGGGATATTCCGATACTGACTTTGCTGAAGAATCCAAGTACTTCACTAACAAATTGGTCAAGTTAGATGATGGTAAAGTCGGTGCCGAGGTAAAATTTGGTGGTGAAACCCAAATTTTCTCTGGTACTCAGCTAGCTGCCATGTTCATTGACAAAGTCAAGAACACCACTCAACATGAAGTTAAATCCAGTATCACTGATGTCTGTCTTGCTGTTCCAGCATGGTACACTGAAGAACAACGTTATAATATTTCAGATGCTGCTAGAATTGCAGGTTTGAATCCTGTTAGAATTGTTAATGATGTAACCGCCGCTGCTGTTTCTTATGGTGTCTTCAAAACTGATTTACCAGAAGGTGAAGAAAAGGCAAGAAACGTTGCCTTCGTTGACATTGGTCACTCTACCTACACTTGTTCAATCATCGCATTCAAAAAAGGTGAATTGAAGGTATTGGGTACCGCATATGACAAACATTTTGGTGGTAGAAACTTTGATCGTGCAATTACCGAACACTTTGCTGATGAGTTCAAAACTAAATATAAGATTGATATCAGGTCAAATGCAAAGGCTTATAACAGAATACTAACAGCTGCCGAAAAATTAAAGAAAGTTTTATCTGCCAACTCCAACGCACCTTTTTCCGTTGAATCTGTTATGAACGATGTTGATGTCTCCACGCAATTGAGTCGTGAAGAATTGGAAGAATTAGTTGCACCATTACTAGAACGTGTAACTGAACCAGTGTCGAATGCCCTTGCGCAAGCTAACTTGACTACCGAAGATGTTGATTTTGTTGAAATTATTGGTGGTACTACCCGTATCCCAACCTTGAAAAACTCTATCTCTGAAGCTTTCGGTAAGCCTTTGTCTACCACTTTAAATCAAGATGAAGCAATTGCTAAGGGTGCTGCCTTCATCTGTGCTATTCACTCTCCAACTTTGAGAGTAAGACCATTCAAATTCGAAGACATTCATCCATACTCTGTATCATACTTCTGGGATAAACAAGTTGAAGAAGAAGATCATTTAGAAGTTTTCCCAGCTGGATCTTCCTTCCCATCCACTAAATTAATTACTTTGCATCGTACCGGTGATTTTGCAATGGAAGCTAAGTACACCAACAAGAATGAGTTGCCGGAAAATACCCCAGTTCAAATAGCTAGATGGGAAATTTCTGGTGTGCAAATTCCAGAAGGTGAAACCTCCGTTCCAGTTAAATTAAAGTTGAGATGTGACCCATCTGGTTTACACACTATTGAAGATGCTTATACTTTGGAAGATATAATTGTTAAGGAAGAAATTCCACAACCAGAAGATGCTCCAGAGGATGCTGAGCCACAGTTCAAAGAAATTACCAAAACTGTGAAGAAAGACTCTTTGAAAATCACAGCTCACACTTTTGCTTTAAGCTCTGAAAAGTTGAATCAACTGATTGAGAAAGAAAACGAAATGTTTGCTCAAGATAAATTGGTTGCCGAAACTGAGGACCGTAAAAATGCTTTGGAAGAATATATTTATACTCTACGTGGTAAGTTGGATGAAGAATATTCCAAATTCGCTTCTGATGCCGAAAAGACTAAACTACAAGGTATGCTAGCCAAGGCTGAAGACTGGTTGTACGATGACGGTTATGATTCCACAAAGGCTAAATACATCGCCAAGTACGAAGAATTGGCGTCCTTGGGTAACATTATCAGAGGAAGATACTTGGCCAAAGAAGAAGAAAAGAGACAAGCTTTGAGAGCCAAAGGTGAATCTGCCAAGATGGCGGCATTGGCTGAAAAGCTGGCAGCGCAAAGAAAAGCTGAAGCTGAAGCCAAGCCAGATGCTGAAGGTGACGTTGAATTGGATTAGATGAAATAGTTAATACATTACTGAACTGCAGAGCTACAAGCCAATACTGGAATGAATTTTCAATGAAGTATAGTTTTGAGTTTTTATAGAGTTCGTCTTCATAATCTGTATGAAATATATATCGAAATACACAGTTATTAATGATAAATTGCGGACCGAAGATTAATAACGGTTTCTTGTTACTCTATAGATCTAATGCATGAAATGAGGTCCGATATCGATGAAAGAAATATTAATGTGTTATGTTGCTTTTACTTTCTCTAGACTACTGTTCATGGATTGTTTTTTCAGCAGTTTCTTTTTTCTCTCAAAATCAGCAAAAGCTCTGATGTAAACAGGGACATCATTCCATCCCTCTGAATCGTCATCCAATCCATCGACCGCTTCTGCTTCTGCTTCATCAGTTTTTGGATGGTTGGCTGTGTTTTTTTTATTCAATGCGTTCCTTTGCTTAGCCTCTATCACACTTTTGGGTAATGGTCCAGTTTTCGGGGGGAAAAATCTCGCAGTCGATAGTCCTTTCTTCTGCTTTTCTTGTTTATCGTAACGAATCTTTTCAGTCTTTAAGGACTCTGGTACGTTCTTCAACGTTAGCAGCGCTAACGGGGGATTCCAGTTGGCAGGCCATATCTCTTCTGTATTTCTTATATTCTTTGCTGCCAGCTTTCTTTTCCGTTTCCATTCTCTGATATCATCGTTGAAGATCTCCCAGACGCAATTTACGCATCCTGACATGCAACAGTTGTCTGGTTCAATAGGTTTAGAAGGAACTGGGACTCCAGCTATCATCTTTGACCCACCAGAGAGTATTCTACTGGTGGAGTTGGGGGCCTCACCTTTAAGTCTACCACCAAATACTGTGGTCATTCTTTCTTCAGGGGTACCATGAAGTCCCTCGGTGTTCCCTTCAAATGTCATATTGCATCTGTAAAACGAACTAAAGTTTCGAGTCCTTCGATAACATACTAATATATTATTTTTTATCATTGTATCTTGATTTTTTGTATTGATATCCACGGAGACTAAGATTAAAAATTAGATTCATTTCATTAAAGTTGGTCTTCTTTTTCACGATTACAAAAGTTGAAGCAGGAATTGCTGATGTCCGAGATTACGACAGATAAGAATACTAAATAGCTATCAACCAATAAAACACGCCAGAATAAATATTATGTAAACGGCTAAATATTGTTATTGCTCGACAGTGAATATTCTACGTTTCCAGGTTCTTGTTCTAGTACAACTTTCTAACGAATCATTGGTGCCAGCCACATTCCATTCCGAATCCGAAAATATCCATTCAGTTGGTCTCCAACAATCATCAAGCCATTCCCAGGCTTCGGGGAGCCCTTCTTGAAATTTCCACGGTGATTCACAAGCTCTTATACAACCACTCGTATCCATCGAGAATTCGGGTCTCTCGTAGGGAAGCATTTTGTGTAGCCACCCTGTATCTCGCCATTTTCTCTGATTTTCATCAATATTGAATTCCATGATAGCAATTTCCTTGGATATTGCTGGATACTTGGATTCTTCATTTATAAGCTTTTCCCAAGGGTATAACTTTTGAAGCTGTAGTTGTAATTGTAGTTTTTGATGTTTCAATCCTTGCAAAGAAATTGGGTATGGAATGTGAATAATCGTTTTGCAATTATCTATTGCATTTTGAGCACTAAGTAGCGGTTTTCGTTTAATGTTTTGATGGACGCTAAAATGTGAGGATAATGCGAAGTATGCTTTGCGGGTCACTAACACTCTCCAAAATAGTTTCAGAGTACACTGAAACCAAGTTGAATGGTAGAGCAAACAAGTTGCTGTGAATCCTAACACGTAAGTTTTTATAGATGTAAATCTCATTAGAAAGTAATGTAATGGTGTAAAAAACAAAATCAATTTGGCCACGTTGAACCAGCTTTTAATATTAGGTACACGACCAAGCACCTCTGAACGCATTGTTTCTAGTTTATCCACCACAGATTCCAATACAATAACGATATCATCTAATGTAGGCGGCTCGGATTCTGCCAGGTCCTCATACACTGTCAAAATGTAGTACAAAAAGGACAGGACAAGAAGAAAGCCGCTCATCATTCCCAACCATAGATTCAGCAGATTACCAGCATAATATATCTCTCTCGGATTTCTTTCAAGATCAAACAATGAAAGCAGATTTATTATGAGAAATATCTGAACCAGATGAATTAACGGCAGACATATGTCATCGCAAATCCACATTATGTTGCTTAGCGCACCATCGATAATAATTAATAGCGGATATAATCGGAAGAGGACACTTGATATTTTACTAGAGGTCACCAAAGTCAAGGACGGCTTTTGACCATGATTGTAAATGAATTTCGCGTGGCAAAGGTATGGTGGATTCTTCTCAATTTTGTCCGTCATCTAATAAAGCTTCTTATTTGGAGATACGTTCAAAATTATATGTACTTGTTTGACGTGCTGAACCGTGATCTCTATTTTCATAAATTTATTGATGTACCTCAGGAGTTCGAACTCCAAATACTTAAATACGTGACAAATGTCTTAGACGAAGGTTCAGGGAGTCTCAGGCCTTAAATAACCAAAAACTGTCAGTTTGAGGGTCAAACTCGGTTCTCAGTATGCTACAACTGCAGCGAATATGATACAAAAGAACTGTTGCGGCTATATATATAGCTCCATGCTCTTCGCCCTTATTTGTTCAATCGGGCGTAATGAAAAAGCGACGGTGATGACGTACAAACGTAAAATATATTTCAATTGAAGAAGATTGAAATAAAGCACGAAAGTAAAGGATCGGTGCAGGATACTATTCCGATATGGTCAATCCAAAGGTAATGAGGAAGCATCCTCCAGTGAAAATTCTGTCTCGAAAACAAATTAAAACTACCATATATGTGAAATCAGTAACGCCGTATGTGAGCGCTCTTAAACGAATCAAGAAATTCTTGAGGGATCTGGATATTAATGCATCCTCATATGTTGTTGTCCTCGGTATGGGTAAAGCTGTCGATAAAGTCCTATCCTTAGGCTGTTATTTTGAGCAACAGATGGGGAAAAAAGTTGATGTGTTGACGAAGAGTGTTGATGTAGTTGATGAAATTTTGACAAACGACCAAGAAGAAAATGAAGATGAAGAACCTGAACGAGACATTGACAGAGAAACTACTTTGAGAAAAAGAACTGTAAGCGGTGTTGAGTTACGAATACATCCATAGAAGAAATAATTATATGTAAATATAGTACAAGGATTGCTTATATAATTTTATAGAAAATCATGACGAGAATTATTCAGCCATTTGTCTTGATCGCTGAATCATGTACTCCAATTCCTGAATTTCTCTTTGGATCTTATTTTTCTTGTTGATGCTTTGATAACGTTGTAGAAGCACAGTACACAACTCTGCGCAATCTTTATACTTCTTTTGGTAATACATTCTCTGACAGAAATTGCTTAGTTTTTGCCTCGTGAGCTTGATTTTTATACTTTCTTCATCATTTCGTATAAGATCTAATGGGTCAACTTCATCCATCCATCCTATCTCGCTTTTTTTTGGTCCTTTTTCAACCTGAACATACTGACAAAGTTGTCGCTGGTATTCTTCCTCTGATTGTCCCTTGCGTATTTTAGTCTTACCAGTTGCCTTGCGAACGAGAATTTCCCCAGTACTTTCATCCAACGATATAGGTTTCGTCAACGATTGATTTTTGAATCCATTAAGTTTGGAATGATTACTCTTCTGGAGCGGCGTAGAATCAGTCATTTTTGCAACCCCTGTGAATCTCGAGAGCATGAATATATCATATGAACCTATATACTTCTTAAGAAAGTGTGAAACCTATCTAATGTTCAATTTCTAATTTTTTAATTTTTCATGTATTTCGGGCTATCAAATAAATGTAGATCATCGCCTATCAGTGATACTGAGAAAATAAACTAATGGAGATTTCAGTATCTTCGTAATACTCCTCTACACAATCTTCCTCCGGAAAATTTGGATCTAGTACCTCATATATCAGTACTCCAAAGTCCAGGTAATTCGATTCACCTAAGACGATCATTGGAGCATGCCATATACCAGCTCCATAAGTGACAGCTTGATTGCCTTTGCAAGTAAATGCTTTCAATGTAGAGAGATCGGGTCTTGCCATGTTTTGTTGCTCCAATGCAACCACAACCAAGTAGGATATTTCTGTTTCAAAGCGACCCATTGGTAAGAATGTTTGTGAACTATGCGGATGTTTTTCTAACACATGGATTGGATGATTGACCATCGAAGCACAACCGACTTGACTATCTTGAAACGATCTTTTCAGATGTGATTGAGGGAAACAACGAAATAAATTCCAATTTGGGGCATTCTGAAAAGGCAAGTTATTTTCAACCTTACTTACTTGAAGTAGCTTAATGGCAGTACCTTGATTAGCATTCTTGGCCGAGTCATCGAGTTTGGAAACTTCTTCATTCGGGGATATTATAGATCCAAAAGGTGCAAATGATGAAATGGTCAAGGGCTCTGCAGTTGCTAGTACCACCATATTTCTTGCTTGTAGTGTCGTGATCAATGGCAAGCCGTGTAGTACTTGATTCGTTCGGCCTATATATATAACCTTAATCGCATTTGTTGAGTGCTCGGTGATCGCCGAAAGAGAAGATTTTAGTATATGAGATGGATTTGGAGGAGCTTGATGGCCAATTATTTGTATGATATATATATATTGCATTACTAAGATTACTAAAACGCTTATCGCAAGTATCCCGTTTATGATTTGAATTTACGTAACAGCTGCTCAGTTGCACTGTTCATCAGGCACTAACATTATTTGGTTCTTGATAAGCATAAAGTTGATTCTCGTTAATCTTGTACCCTCACCCATACAGGAGATCAGTTATTGGCCGTGCTCTCACTCAATAGTTTCCATTTTCTCTTCATCGATCCTTTCTTTATGTGATTGTTAAAGCTTTGTGATCTTGATGACTGCGCTGGGTGATCCAGTAGAGAAAAAAGATGCATGTAACTTCGAGATCTACAAGCTAGAACAGAACGAAGTTATTAGGAAAGGTGGAAAAGAAAGTAGCAGAATGGCTTCCGTGGATCAGATTGACAGTTGGAAGGCCACCAAGACAATTGGTATAATTGGACTTGGTGATATGGGGCTTTTGTATGCCAACAAATTTTCAGAAGCAGGTTGGAGGGTTGTTTGTTGTGACAGGGAAGAGTGCTTCGAGGAGTTGAAATCCAAATACGTTAAATCTAAATTTGAAATTCTGTTGAATGGTCACTACGTCTCTAGGATGAGCGATTACATCATCTACAGTGTGGAAACTGAAAATATCGACAAGATTGTATCCTTATATGGCCCATCAACAAAATTAGGTGCAATTGTGGGAGGCCAAACTAGCTGTAAGAGCCCTGAAATAGCAGCATTTGAAAAACATCTTCCATCTGATGTTGAAATTATAACATTGCACTCATTACATGGTCCTAGAGTAGAAACTGAAGGCCAACCACTTGTAATAATAAAACATAAATGTTTAAAGCAGATCTCCTTGGAATTTGTGGAGACTTTAGTATCATCTTTGAAGAGCAAGGAAGTATATTTGACGTATGAGGAGCATGATAGAATCACGGCAGATACGCAAGCTGTAACCCATGCAGCATTTTTGAGTATGGGAGCAGCTTGGGCCAAAATTAAAGTTTATCCTTGGACTTTAGGTGTAGACAAGTGGTATGGCGGTTTAGAAAATGTTAAAGTTAACATTTCATTAAGAATTTATTCAAATAAGTGGCATGTTTATGCTGGATTGGCAATTACCAATCCTTCAGCACATCAACAAATATTACAATACGCTACAAGTGCTACGGAACTTTTCTCACTGTTTTTGGACCACAATGAAACGGAATTGAGAGATCGCTTGATGAAAGCAAAAAAATTTGTGTTTGGAGACCACAAAGGATTACTTTTACTGGATGATAAACTTCTGGACAAATATTCTCTTTCCTCCAAACAGAGCTCAACAATACCAACACCAGATAAACAACCTGTACCAAACTCTCATCTATCGTTATTAGCCATTGTTGATTCTTGGTACCAGTTAGGTATAAATCCATACGATCATATGATATGTTCAACACCATTATTTAGGATATTTTTAGGTGTTTCAGAGTATCTTTTCCTATCACCTGGGTTATTAGATCAAACAATTAACGCAGCTATAAACGATGAATCCTTTAGAACAGATGACTTGGAATTTGTAATCTCTGCAAGAGAATGGAGTTCAATTGTATCGTTCGCAAATTTTGAGTTATATAAAAGGCAATTTGAAGAAGTGCAAAAATTCTTTGAGCCAATGTTTCCTGAGGCCAACAGAATTGGTAATGAAATGTTAAAAACCATTGCTAGTCATTCTCATTGATTTAACAACAAAAATCTAGATAAAGATGGATATATATAAATATGTAGATTTATCTATACTTCCTCTTCCCGAAGAGAAAGAAATTATGAAAATGAGGATGATGTCTTGAAGCTATTTTTTAACCCTTTTTCTATTAGAGTTTGGCGATATTCCATCTGTTGCATCACGATTAAAATGAGGACTATGGCACCTGGACCTTTGTCTCTTGGAGGACGATTCTGTGTGATGCTGAAAATCACATGCTATCAAAGTATTCGTCGTATAAGTACCAGCAGTATTTGTCTTTGCATCATATATTATTGGTTTTGTGCTTGACGACGTTGGTGTTGTAATGCTATTGTCGTTATCTACTTCCGTGTTATGCGTGTATTTGCTCGTTATATTTTCAATGCTCTTTGAATAGTTCTTAACCATCTCATAGTCTCCAGGAGCTAAAGTGCCTAAAAGTTCTGGGAAATAAATTTTAAAATCTTTGCAGATTATTCTATTCCATGCAAAAAAAAGACGAGGTCTAATACCTTCTCGTTTCGTATTCTCATCCATTTCATTATTATTGTTGCTAAAGAACAACTTCCACACCTGTTGAAGAAACGAAATAAACCCGTGATCCATTAAAGTATAGTTCAAATGTGTTAAAGAGATATTTCTGTTGATGGGAAACACCTCATTGGGGGTTGAACATCTCAAAATGATTGTTGGCTCGTCTTCATTTCCAATGTATAATTTCATATACAACTCAATAGTTGTCGAAGGATTATATATGACTAAATGCCATATGTGTAAGTTAGAATCTTGTGGTTTCAAATGGAATAAAGTGTTTGTCATGTCGCTAGAATGAGAATAATGGCGACTAAGGTGTTTCCATTCTCGGAGTAGCCTTCTAGTCAATAGACTCACCATCATATGTAGATGGTCGAAGCTCCGTCAGTATTCTTTGTCGTCTGAGGACTGCAAAAGATGCTCTGATCCTATCAAATATGCTTTCATTTGATATCACATCCCACAAACCATAGTGGATTTCGTCGAAATTTCCTTTATTCCGGGTAACGCATTTCCCTACCAACCGTTTTTGAAACTGTCCGGTGGTGAGGTGTTACCCTGCTGAGGCGGTCTGTTCAATTTGGTGATCTTTGAAATTGTGCTTATAAAGAAAATCTTGAGGACCCTAAGTGGTAATAACGATCAGGAAAAAGAAGGAATCGAAGACCATTAAATAGTTGATCGAGTTAATCACAGATATAAGGACATTTATTGCGGAGATATATTCGTTTCATTCCCATATATTAATTCCTATCTGTTTTAATTGCTTGTTTATTTGTGTTTTAGTTTGTTTTAGTTTGTTTTTCTGCATTTTTCATCATATTCCGCCCCATTTCAGGTACAGTAAGCAACGTTGTATTATAATTATTTGCATAAGTAGCGAAAGATCATAATTAACAACAAGAATGGGAAATTTTTTTAGCTCTATGTTTGATAAACTGTGGGGGGTCAATAAGGAACTCCGTATCTTAATCCTCGGATTAGATGGTGCAGGTAAGACGACTATACTATACAGATTACAGATTGGAGAAGTGGTAACAACGAAGCCAACGATCGGGTTCAATGTGGAGACATTGACCTACAAAAACTTAAAATTGAATGTATGGGATCTAGGTGGTCAAACGAGTATCAGACCTTATTGGCGTTGTTATTATGCAGATACTGCTGCTGTGATATTCGTTGTGGATTCAACAGATAAAGACCGTATGTCAACTGCCTCTAAAGAGTTGCATCTGATGTTGCAAGAGGAAGAATTGCAAGATGCAGCCTTATTAGTATTCGCCAATAAACAGGATCAGCCGGGTGCTCTGAGTGCGAGTGAAGTCTCGAAGGATTTAAATCTTGTAGAGCTGAAGGATAGAAGTTGGTCTATTGTTGCATCAAGCGCAATTAAGGGTGAGGGTATTACTGAAGGTCTTGACTGGTTGATAGATGTGATAAGAGAGGAACAATTGTAGCCCCATTTTGATGTGCATTCGAATATATAACTACACACACACGCATATATAATATCTTCCAAATTATAATATAGCTCACATTGCCCCTTCATCATTCGACTTTGGCAGGAAAAGATCAATGTTTATCAAAGGGTAAATAGCAAAAAAATATAACGGGCGATGAGTATATATATATCTCTTTAATCTCTTTCTGAAAAGCTAAACTGTAGCATACTTATCGTGACATACAGTGAAAGGGCCACATTCGTTATGGCATCACGATTTGCATTCAATAGTTCATGGAAGTTTTTTCATCGAACGGCACCTTCCCTTAAGGGCTCTGCGATTCGCAATTTGCTAGCACCAACTGGGTGTATATTATATCTTTCGGAACAGCAACGCAAACGATATAATTTGTTAAATGAAACGATAAAGCCTAATCCTCTTGGGGATACATTTGAAATGGGACTATATATAGCCTCTCAACAGGAAATACATCAGAAAATCGCTGAGTCAAGATCAAAAAAAATCAACAGGTCTCATAATACGCTATCTTTGCATTGCAAAAAAATATGGTACGTTTTCAAGGATAATGTAATAGAGCCGATCTTTACAGTTCTTAGATTTCTGGAATTATCAGTCATTTTTGTACCTGTCTTACTGGTTTATCCAATGACATTTTTTGGTAAACATCATCGAATAAAAAGAGATGATACTATATTGGAAACTAGTGGTTCTTTGTTATGGTACAAATTCTTACGTAAAGCTTTGGAATGGGCCGGTCCTAGTTTTATCAAATTGGGTCAATGGGCTGGATCTCGTACGGACATGTTCTCTCGTGGATTATGTAATGAATTGGGCAAATTACATAGCAACGCAAAGTCTCACTCTCTGGCATATACCAAGGAAAAAATATGTGAAAGTTTGGGAGATGACCTCACATTTAATGAAATTTTTGAAGAATTTAATGAGAAGCCGTTAGGTGTGGGAGCAATAGCTCAAGTTTATGTGGGGAAACTTTCAGAAAAATTTCTGTCATTCAAAGGTATTAAAACGCAAATTGGTGATGATGGTAGTCGATGGTGTGCGGTGAAAGTTATACATCCGCATGCTGGTAAGCAGGTCAATAGAGATTTGAAAATCATGAGCTTTTTTGCCAATGCGATTGACATGGTTCCGACGATGGAATGGCTTTCATTACCAAATGAGGTCGAAAACTTTTCTATATTGATGAGACTGCAGTTAGATCTAAGAATTGAATGTTTAAACTTGTCGAGGTTCAATGAAAACTTTAAGGGTTCCATTCAGGTGAAATTTCCCAAGGGTTTTCAAGAATTCTCAAGTAGGGATGTTTTGTTCGAGGAATACATTCATGGGTTCCCTATGGAACAATTCCTCAATGTAAAAGATCAATTGAAGGATGTCGAACTTTGTCAAAAAGTCAGTAACCCTTTCATTGATGCGTTTCTACAAATGTTGATTTTAGATGATTTTGTTCATGCTGATTTACACCCAGGAAATGTTATGATTAGATTTCTCAAAACAAATCGATTTGATACAAAGATCACTTCATCTGAACTCGATACCTTCAAGATTGTGCATTCTTTGAAAAAAAAACTTAGAGAAAAAGATCCCAAGTTTCTTCCCGAATTGAAAGAGGTGTTGGAAAATTACGTACCTCAAATTTGTTTCATTGATGCAGGTTTAATCACCGAACTTAATACGAGAAATAGACGAAATTTTATCGCTCTATTCAATGCTTTGGCAAGATTTGATGGCTATCAAGCTGGTGAACTCATGATCGAAAGATCGAGAACACCAGAAACTGCTATTGACAAAGAAGTTTTTGCATTTAAGGTTGAAAAACTGGTCAATAAAGTTAAAAAACGGACCTTCACATTGGGGACCGTGTCGATAGGTGATTTATTGGACCAAATGTTGAGCATGGTTAGATCTCATCATGTCAGAATGGAAGGCGATTTTGTGTCTGTCGTTGTCGCAATTCTGCTCCTAGAGGGCATCGGGAGACAGCTTGATCCGGATTTGGATCTCTTTGCAAGGTTCGTATCTTTTTTTCTAATAAATGGATTTACAAACATTTGATTTATTGAATTTCTTTACTAACACAAACAAACATTGTCATAATAGCTCCCTACCAATTTTACGAGAATTTGGATTACAACGTGAGAGCACAAGTCTGCTACATGACGCTAGCACGCTATCCATGCTAAAGATATGGATAGGATTAGAATTGCGTTACCTGATGAGCTCATCCGCAAAGAAAATATTTGATCTGGTAAAGTCTGATCAACTATGTCCCAACTACTAGTCGTCTGATAAACAAGTGACTTCTACTCTCTCTATATACCGTGTTGGGTATTCACTGTTTTACCGTTACACTTCAAAACGTGGGCCGCGTAATAAATACTTTCTTCTAAAATCCCCTAAATCTCACACTAGCAAAAGCTCGAAATAGCCGCGAGGCAGCCAAAAGTAACACATGGCCGAAGTAGCACATAGATATGTATACATATTCCCATGTATGTTCACTTGGCATTGTTGTAAACTCTTACATATATAAGTTACGGTGATTTAGCATTAGCGTAGCTTTGGTAGTTGGGACTATAGGAGGTTTTAGTCTCATTCAAGGAAACCTCCGGATAACAAACTTAGAAAAATCTTAGGTCATACCTCTACAACATAAAGTCAGTCGATAAGCTGGGACGATGAAATTTGGTAAGACATTCCCGAACCACCAGGTTCCTGAATGGGGCCACCAATATGTTAATTACAAATTTTTGAAGAAGTTGATCAAGCAGATTACTCGAACGCAAGAGAAGTTGTACCATCAACAACACAGAAATAGTGATGGTGAAAATGAACCGCCAACAAAGACAAGGGACTCTACTCAGCGAGACGATAATTATATGGATGATCCAGAGGTTAAGAAGTTATTAGCCTCATTCTTTTTTGCGCTTGATAGGGATATAGAAAAAGTGGACAATTTCCACAATATGCAATACTTGGAATATGAGCGAAGATTGCGTCGGTTGACCTCATCCGCTCAGTTTACTGACATTACCAACGCTTTGATAGTGCAATCTGGAATTCCTCTTCTATCTGGCCTACAGCATCCTCAACCTCAAATTGGAGGGCTTAATCCGAGTTACGATGGTCACCAAAATACCGTTACAGCACCTCCTATTGTTGCACCAAGCTCCCATGATATATCGGATGCTTTCGACGAGGTTCTTGGGATCTTAGTTGAGCTAAGATCGCACTTTCGCAATTTGAAGTGGTACGGCGAACTAAACAAGAGAGCTTTCACTAAAATATTAAAAAAACTGGATAAGAAGGTTGGGACAAACCAGCAAGCTGCTTATTTACAAGCTAGAATCTTACCATTGGGCTTTTCGAATGATACCGAAGTGATGAGAAATTTAGCGATTATTAAAGAATTTCTGGATAAAGTTTCTTATAAAGCAGGCAGTATCAAGAATCCATTTTCGGATAAGAATGACACCGAGTGTATTGATATGAAGGCAAATACTCCAAATAATTTCAGTTCAACTAACGATGTTATGTCCATGCTTATTGAAAAAGATGATGGTGCTGCTTTGATAAATGAGTTAATTTCCGTTTATCGTTCTGTTGTTTTGATTCAAACAAGAGTCCTAGTAAATTTGTTAAACAAAGCGGCATTATCTCAATCTTTTAATTGTATTGATGAACTGTTGGAGATTATTCCTTCCTTGCGTGATCCCACTGACATCAATGTTAGAAATTTTTTCCATCATCATGTTATTGCACTAGGTAAAAATCACTATAAAATGATAAACTCACAAAATGCTGTAACAGAATTAGCGGCAAAAGCTGAAGATAAGGATGAAACTGACGTGAATTCTAAAAATAAGAAATACAGCCAGGAGGTTGGGAATGGAAACGAGCTTAACGGACTAAACTCATTGTTAAAAAAGACTTTGAGCTTCGAAGCAGCAGCACCCCCTGATCGCAATTTGAGACTGATAGGTGCATTCGGACCTGATGGTATTAACTCAAATGACTCACCCGCATCTTTACTTTACATCTTAAATAAGCTACCAGCTCATTTAAGACCATGTGTTCTGCAGCGTGATAATTATAAACGTACTCCTTTACATTATTCTGCACAGTATGGATTGGTAGAGGTCACAAAAATCATCATCGAAAATTTGAAAGAATGGGGAGCATGGGACCCTGATGTTCCCATTGATGATGCTGGAACTTGGGGAGATTGTGAAAGATTAACTCCATTACATCTTGCCGTCTTAGGTTCTCATCCTTTAACTGTCAGAGCCTTATTATCATATATGAATCCTTCTAAGGCCGTGAATTCTCCACAGTTACTTCATTTAGCCACAAGATTAAATTCACCGCCGTTAATCAAAGCATTATTATCAGCCAAAGGCTTTGACATTAACTATCATGACGAAGAATCTCATGAGACGCCACTTTATCTTGCTTGTAAACTCAACCTACATGACGCTGCCTTATGCTTGTTGGAAAATGGCGCAAATACAGAAATGGGTGAGAGATTATTCGGTTGGACTCCAATTTTTGCGGCTGCGACTGAAGGTTTCAAGAATATCGTACAATTACTCGTTAATCATGGTGCTAATTACGTTGTCTTTGATGAAAGTGGCTGGTCTCCGATGGAACACGCTGCATTGAGAGGTCATTTGGATATTACAGAAATGTTAAAGATTACGAATCACCCCGAAATCACCCATCCTCGTATTTCGACTAATGATATTGAAAGTATTAATTCTAGTACCTCACCTGTGTCTGTGTCAGTAACCCCTGTGAAATCAAATGAGCCGTCCAACACTAACTCCGGTTGTATTTCCAGTAAAAAGATGTATAACTCTGACAGTCAAACTTCCATTGAACATTTATCATCCAGCAACAACTCTAATAGTAAGGTTAACCAAAGAGAACTATTAAAATCTTCGGTCGGGGGAAATGGCTTGAATACCAGGTCGCACTTCAATTCACTTCCCCAACCTGTTAAATCATTTGGTCACAGGTATCTGGATCATGACGAATCACTCTTATTGATAACATTGGGTGGAAACGACACTCGTAACACAAATCCAGCAGTTTTATTAAATAACGTCCCAGTATCAAAAGTTGCATCTACTGAGCTGGATACAGCGCTGTCTTTAGTGATCAGTTGTAATGACGACTTGAGTGAAACCCCGATTGTTCTGGATTTGCCGCTTGATGCTAATCTAGACTCTGTCACTTTCAAGGTGCCATATAATCATGATAATCAACACGTGGTATATTTTGATATTGTTCCCACATATGGATCGGTTCCCATGAAGGCTACTGAAACAAATTCTTTTTACTCTAATGGGGAAGTTACAAATGAGATATATCATGCAGGTAATACGGCACGCGGCTCTCAGAGTTCTTTTAGCTCCAACAATAATCCTGGCAAAAATTATACATCATCAAAAGTTATAGGTCGTGCTGTCGCGCTATTAAACAAGACAGGAGCTTCAGTTGGTTTCAATCGTCGTTCTTTAACTGATATGGCAACAATCCCTATTGTTGCTAGTGAAACGTTAGATGTCTTAGGTACAATTGAATTTGAATATATCATGGTATCCCCATTTCATCATCCCAAAATGTCATTAGGTCGGACAGAAACTTATTGGAAATCATTGGTATCCACCCGTGTCATTGGTCACCGTGGTTTAGGTAAGAACTTATATTCCAAAAAATCTTTGCAACTGGGAGAAAACACAGTTGAATCGTTTATTGCGGCAGCATCATTAGGTGCCTCGTATGTTGAGTTTGATGTTCAATTGACCAAAGACAATATTCCAGTTGTTTATCACGATTTCCTCGTTGCTGAAACTGGTGTTGATATCCCCATGCATGAATTGACTTTAGAGCAGTTTCTCGACCTGAACAGTGTTGACAATCATGTCAATGGTTCGCATGCTAGAGAGAGGCGTCGTTCAGTAGATGACACAGATCGTGGAATTTTAAAAAGATCCTTCGGTGATAATTCTAATAAAGGTAATGCATACTCGGATATTTCCAGCGTTTTAGAAAATCGAATGAGGTTGACCAAAACGTATAAAAAAAATAATTTCAAAGGAAACTTCAGGGGTCATTCCATTGCATCTTCATTTGTTACACTGAAGGAACTATTCAAAAAAATTCCAGCAAACGTTGGTTTTAATATTGAATGTAAATATCCTATGGTTGATGAAGCCGAGAAAGAAGATATCGGACAAATTGCCGTTGAGATGAATCATTGGGTTGATACTATTTTAGAAGTTGTCTATGACAATGCCAATGGTCGTGATATTATATTTTCCTCATTTCATCCCGATATATGTGCTATGTTATCCCTAAAGCAGCCTTCTATTCCAATTTTATTCTTGACCGAAGGTGGTACTGCTAAAATGGCAGATATCAGGGCCACTTCACTGCAAAATGCTATAAGATTTGCAAGAAGTTGGAATTTACTAGGAATTGTATCCGCGGCTTCGCCCATCATAAAAGCACCTAGATTGGCACAAGTTGTTAAATCTAGTGGATTAGTTTGTGTTACTTACGGGGCTGAAAACAACGATCCTGAGAATGCAAACATTGAAATGGATGCAGGCGTTGATGCAGTAATCGTTGATAACGTTTTGGCAATTCGTAAAGGTTTGACAAAAGATGCTTCTGACACCAAGACACAAAATAAAAATTGAAAAAATTAGCTCATACATAACAATTATTTAGCTCATTAAGCAAAATCTAACACGAATCAAGCTGTTGTAACAGACAGTCTTCTAGCAGTGAGAGGTGGAACATTAGAAGTTTGAGCTGGATTCAATCGGTTTTCAAGTTCAATCAATTTCCCCATAGTCGTGTCATTTTCGAACATTTTCTTAATCCGTGCAACATTTTTCGAATCATCAAAAAACAACTGAATTGATCTTGTCGAAGCAGAATCGTTAATGTGATGATATGCGTCAGGGAACGGTTGTATATGCTTAATGTGACATAAACCGTCGTTGTCCTTTACAAACTTCAACACTGTCACATCACTGACAGACAATGGAACGTTAGAAACAATAATAGAGGATGACATTTGGCTACAATCTGAGTTGAGTTGATATATTGATAAGATGTTTGAAAAGTAGCAAGATAGAACCAGAAAAACTTGAAATTTGAATTTTTGAATCACCTTAATTTTATATCCTTCGGATAGAATGAGACAGACATGTTCAAACTCCGGGGTTACGGTGATTTATTTCCCCGGATAAGAAGAAATCCAACCTTGACCTTATCGTATGATAAAGCATCAAGTCAACTATTTGATATCATGCCACTTAAAGGGATACTTATGGATTCTGAGGATAATATCTAATTGCTTGTAGTGATTTATTATACACAGTAGCTACAAAATTCTAGTTTTCGGAAGCTACACCGGACTAAAGTAACACAATTACGCTTAAATAAGGTTCGTTATTGGAAAAATAGCAAAAATATAACAACAGTCTATTCTTGCTTCACCATCGTATATAAAATTTAGTGTGGTTATGCTTTATCTTATATCTCTGAGTATTTTCTATATTAACGTTTCACCTAGTGCACATCTTGCAATGGCACATCCTGCAGAGATGGTATCTACGACGTGAAGATCGTGTAATGCCAAGTCTGGATTACATTCTACAACGTCTAAAGCGACGAGCTTACCAGTTTCTGATAATCTTTCCACTAAGAAAAGGGCTTCTCTTAGAGTAAGACCACCTCTTACCGGAGTACCTGTGGCTGGAACGAATAATGGATCGACGGCATCGACATCGTATGAGCACATGACAGGGTTGTTACCATCTGGGTTGACTGCTTTCAAAGCCATTTCGATGACTGCGTTAAGACCATAGCGGTCAACATGATACATTGAAAATGCTTTAATACCTAGTTCTTTTAGTATCTTCTTCTCAGCAGCATCAACGTCTCTCAAACCGATGTATGCAATTTTTTCAGGTTTCAAATTACCTGGAACCCATTTTAGTGCATCTGGACAATCTTTACCCTTATGTAGACCTAAAAGGAAAGAAACAGGACAACCATGTAGATTACCGGAAGATGTACTCTCCATAGTGTTGATATCGGCATGAGCATCGATCCACAGTAAACCAGCATCTGGATGTTTATCCAAAACGGCAGATACAGTACCAATGGCAATGGAATGATCACCACCCAATGTTAATGGGAACTTATCTTCGTCCAAGGATTTCTTGACAGATTTATAAATCAACTCGGTTGCTTCTCCAACTAGATTTGGTCTTCTGATATGTCCGTACGAGTCTTTGACGGTATCTTCCAACATTCTTTTCACAATAACTTCATTGTTCAAAGGGTTTTCAATGCTGACTTTCCAGTTCAACTCTTCCAAATCGGATTCTAATCCGTGTTTCAACAGATATTTTGGACCGTTTTCAACACCTGGCTTACCTTGTCCACCAGAAAATGGCGCAAGTACTAATGAAACTTTACGGTCTTTATAATAATCGAAGCTTGGTTCAGTGCTCATGTTTGCGTTAACGTGTGTGTTATGTTTTATGCTTGTGTAGTATATAATATCGATTATAACTACTGATATGAGATAAGAAAGATATATATCAAGAACGGGCGAAAGAAACTTGGCTTAAAACACTCTCCTTTTTATATGTTCTTTCTCTTTTTGCGTTTGAGGCCCTGATCCGCTTTAACCTTCTTTTAGCATAGCCATATGTGGTATAAAGCTTCTTTCGACGAGATCGTCAAACAATTTGATATCAAAATGCCTTTAACATCAACTTTTCCATTATCAATTGTGATCAAATCTCCGTCACCTGCACTTAAAGGTAACGCACGCCACCCAAACCCCTCACCAAACACCGAACCATCACCTAAGATATTGCCGTGACCGCTACGCCTTATGATTACGAGATATACAGATCCTGAAGAGGTGAGAAAAAGGAAAAGTTTAAATAATGCGTTTTTCGATGATGACACATATGGACAGAAGATTCATGGGATGCCTTAGCTTGCGCTCCAATACAATAAATAGCCTTTGTAGGTATTGTTTATGTTGAAAAATAGTGCAATGTGTTTTGAGCTATGCACGTATTTCCGCATTCGGGTCTTCTGAGTGTTGTCCGTTAAGCGAAAAGAAAAGCGATTGTCCGAAAAGACCAGAAATGACGCATTTCGGGGTTAATGCTCCACGCGTATGACGGTAGATGGATGTAGGATTACATTTGGGGCGCATTAGTTTCTTGGTGCTTTAAGAGCGAGTTTACTAGCCTTGATAGTTCAGATTCTGGGAAGTGACCTTCTGCCCTCGGTACGGGTGAATAGTTTTCACTTCCTTTCAACAAGTTTCTATAGCGCCGTGGCGCAGTGGAAGCGCGCAGGGCTCATAACCCTGATGTCCTTGGATCGAAACCAAGCGGCGCTATTAATTTTTTTGTTGTTTATTTTTCAAGCATGGTATCCATCGTTGTTTTTTCTTTATTGTATCCGTACGATAAGTCATTCATTTTCAATCTTTGGAGTTACACATACATCTCATGCAATAACATATTGGGAGATAATTTAAGAAATAGGTTCCCCTTTTGTACTTTAGTGTTATGACAGATTTAACCTCAAATATATACCCATATCAAGAGGAAGATCACGACTACGAGCAATATAGACACAATCATTACGTTCATTTTGCAGCATTATCACCGGTAACTGAGGAACCTAAAATGGTAATCTTAGATAACAATGAGGAACGTCCTTCCATTGAAAGGTTTCAACCTATAAAGATGCACTCTAAAGAAAATGGCACTGATAATGATGATGATCCAAATGTAGATGCTTTGCTTGCATCGTCAGATACTTTAACAAATGAACCATCTTCTTCTCAAATATCAGAGAACCACAGAGTTATTAAAAGCATCGATATCTTACAGTATTTGGTAAATTCTTTGGCAGGTAAGGATAAATTAGCCAAAATTTTAAAATATACTTTGGATTTACTAAGATTATTGATTAACAAGTCAAGAAATAGCATGACAAAATGGGATCCCAGTATTCTTGTCCATTACAAGAAAGCGTTGAAAAACTTAAACTTTACCTTGGTTCTCAAACATCCAATTACCATTATAAAAGTCTTACTAGTGGCGATTTTTCAAAATTTCGAATCAAAGGCAGATTTTGTTAGTCAACAATTAAGTCTTTACAGGTATATCTTAAGATTTGGTGGAACTCCGTTTAGGGCAGTGAAGATGTTTCAAAAACTGCAAAAAAGTCAATTTGACCTTGACAAAATAGAAAAGATTTGGTTGAATGAATCGTCATTGACAGATTTCTTCGACTTATATTATGGTATTTGTGATGAAATGGTACTATTACATAAACTTAAGGTGTGGTCTCACCCTGGATTATATTCTTGGTTTTCCAGACATGAATGTATTTCATGGCAATACGATATTTTAATGGGATTAAAGAACAACTGGCTTCAACTACAATCTATTCAAACTAAAATTGTAGAATTACAAATTCAATCACAAGTAAGAACAAGAGCTCTGAAACTATCAGCAAATTTGCAAGGTTCTTCCGGTTATTCTTCGCCAATACGCAAACAACTATTACGAGATCTAAATAATGGCAATGAATGGAATGGTAATGACATAGAAATCAGACAACGATTGGATCAACTCAAACATGAAAAATTTATAGCTTACTTGGATATGACAAGACTGACTTTCGATTGTCTCGCAAATTCTACCGATATCTTCAATTTGAAAACCCCACCTGGAACTTATGGCATATTATCCTTGAGCTCAGGTATCACGGGCTTAATCAAATTATGGATCAATGCTAAAAAGGAATTAGCAAAATAGACTAACCATGCCTATATAGAGTATGATTATAACGTTTCTAATAAAATGATGACACACGAGTTTAAGGATTTGTTTAGCACCTAATACAATGACACAACACAATCAGACAAGCAGGGGAACACATACCCTTGTCGTCAAAATATTCATAAAAAGTTCCCCGGGAGCTAGCATAGCATCCCATATGATGTTTTCACGCCCTTCAACGATATTTGTTTTGTTTCAAGATTTCATCATCGAAGGCATAGCGCGCCATGGTCGTGGTAATGCACGGTTTTTCATCTGCAGTCGATTCCCGCAACCTCGTGAAAGTGTGGTTCAGTAAGGGGACATTAGAGAACTCTTATAGAAGTCTTGGAATACCGGAGGAACTGCTTCTAACGCGGCATTCGCGCGTCAAGCTTCACGATCAGCTCTTTTGGACACAAAACATTGGAGAACTCGCAATGTGTTCCTTTACTGTTCTTATATAAACTAAGATCTTAAAAGTAGGGAACTCTTGTGGTCATACAAAATAGAGTAAGGTTATATATGACTATAAATAAAGCGGCAGCCAACTTGCTTGAAAAGCCCAAGGTCCTCATACCATACTCGCAACAATGGGACATTGCGGATCACACACCAGAATGGGCAGAACTGTCAAAGAAGGTTGACTTTATTAAATACAAAATGACAAACAGGCAAGATTTTCAAGAGTTTTTTCCCGGTTCTAAAATTGATTGTTTATGGATCACGGATGACTTTATGGAAGTTCTTGGAGGGCCCAAGCCATTTTGGGATTTTTACCCAGATACCTTGCGAGCAATGGTTGTACCATGGGTAGGATGTGATTTTATAGATGGTGAAAGACTGCGTAAGGAGAAGAATATCACATTGTGTAACATTGGTCCGAACGCATCTGATAATGTGGCCGATTTGGCAGTTTTTCTGTTACTGGGTTGCTTTAGGATGACTTCCTTTTGGGAGCATTGCTTTAGGTTTTCAACAGAAGGCAAAGTTGCTGAAACTAGAAAGTACGTTGGTGGAAGTAAAACTGAACCTTTCGATATGCATTTACAGAACTGCAACAGTAGTACTTCTCACTCGTACAGATTTCCGGAAGTTTTAAACTCCGACGAACGATCAAAGATGAATCTATCAAAGAACTTCAAGATCGGCGGGAAATCGGTTGAGTCACCAATGGGCAAAACCGCATTGATTCTAGGATTTGGTGCTATTGGTCAAGCTATTGGTAAAAGGCTAAAATTGGGGTTTGGGATGGAGGTCTGTTATTATAAGAGATCCGGTGCAGTCTCAAAAGATCTGTTAGGATATGATGCAACCTTTCACGGTAGTTTAGAGTCACCTGAAACTTGGAAAATCGCAGATGTGATTATCCTAGCGCTACCTGGAGCTCCAAGTACGTATAATATCATAAATGAAAAAACTTTGGCTATGTGTAAGGATGGCGTACGAATTGTTAACGTTGGACGTGGGTCTTGCATAGATGAAGATGCTTTGTTAAATGGCTTAGATTCTGGGAAAGTGACAAGTTGCGGTTTGGATGTCTTTAAGGATGAACAAACAGGTATCAGAAAAGAATTTTTACAACGGTGGGATGTGACTATCTTGCCTCATATAGGTAGTGCAGTAGCGGATTTTATGTTTCGTCAGACATTTATCACGCTGAAAAATATTCAAGATATATTCATCGAAGGTGGAGATGGTATTTACTCCATTAATTAGTAGTTCAAAGAAGAATGCTCATTATCTAAAATTTGTCTTTCCAAGGTTGCTAACTACAAAAAGATCTCTCAAAGTTACATATTTTCCTACAAACCCTAAATATTATAGGACACGGCTGGCTTTTTAGCTTGTCGCGTTTATCAAAGGCTAGACATAATTCTTATATTAATCAATAACCTAAACCCATTCGGCCTCCACTTGAGACTTCTGAAATGTATAGTCTTTACGGTTGACGGTAGCAATTCCATCTTTTAAACTACACTTCCATCTTGCCTTCGTTCTCGTCACTTTGTCATACAGGCACAACATCAAATTTTCATCTGGTCCATCTTCTTCACCTTCAGAAATCAGATAATCGTCATCGGAGTCGTCTAATTCTGACCCAACTTCATCCGTATCTAGTAGAGCACTTCTCTTAGCCTTCTTAGCCTGTTGTTTTAGCATATCAGCACTTTTTTCATCTGGATACGATATCGTCAATTTGATCTCTTGCGAATTTTCCAGTTTTGGATCTCCATCTTGTTCGGATTTCAAAGTAGATTCATCAACTTCTTTGTCTGCACCATTCGTATCCTCCTCATCACCTTGATTTTCCTCTTCTTGGGATTGCATATTTCCTGATTGGTCCACAGAAGATGAGTTTACTGTATTTGATTGTCCTCCTTTATTAGTGTCATCGTTTGAAAATCCTGGCAGTACTAATCCTTGAGAATCGTTGTTAAGTGAGTATTCGGAGGGTACGAAATTTTTGCCATTGGTGCTAATACCATTAATGTTGTTTCCAGTAATATCATTGCTACTGCGGTTCATATTCGCCACGTTATTTACAAGTGGTTGCCCATCGGCTTCTTGTGGATCCCAACTGAATTTCGTTACCTGCGTTTCAGATAGTTTTATCTGCCATACCCTCTTCAAATCTTGTAGGGTTTGTTCATCGATTCCGGCATTTTCAAAATCTTCTCTAACTTCATTAACGACAGACTCTACGATGAGCTCATAAACTTTACTTGCTTCGAGATTTGACATAATATAGTCAACTATGTCTCGGATAAGGGAGAAGATCGGAAGTTGGCCAATGGAGAAAAGAAGAACACAAAATTAAACCTGTAACTAAGCCTCAATTCCTTCAGTATTAATACCAATGTCCCGCCTGATAAGCTTTCACTGAGCTCTGTCACTACCGTCAGCACATTTAGACTATTACATGAAAGAAATTGCTGATTGTTGCTCTCTTCTTTTTTTATAGAAAGCAGGGTAATTTGAACGAGGTCAAGGAGGGTAATGGTATTTGTATATGGTATGTTATCAGTATAAGGTACAAGTTGAATGGAGTTGAGTATATCATATCACTTCAAGGGCCTACCACTTGCTCAATATTGCAATTTTTCATTGATTGCAAACTTCTTGGAAAAGTTTATTTAGTTGAGATATTTTAGTTATTGGGCAGTATTTCAAATAAGACGCGTAAGGCAGATCAAAGGAAGAACATGAACGTAGCGTAGCATTCACGGAAAGTAAATAGAAACTAAAAAAGCTTACTTCAATATATACAAATTATGGACGGGCTTCCCACTACTCCGGTTCAAAAGACTCCAGTGAGGGGATCACCCAATACCCTACGGTCTGTTGTCGGACATGGCGTCCAGCTGAAGGTCCATCCTCATGGGCTATCTTCTAAAAAGAAATTAGAGCAATCCTACTCTTACAGCAATTCACCGTTGTCAAAAGAAGCAACATCTCAAAGTAGTGAAATTTCTTTGGATGGTACTAAGAGAAGTCATCAATCCCATCTCGGTATAACAGATAAACCCACATCACAATGGAGCAAAAACGCGTTAGATCGAATGGATATTAATAAGATGTTTTCTGGTGAAACCGAAGGGACGGAAGCTGTTTCAGAGTTTGGATGTAAAGCAGAATCGGTGCTTAAAGTTAATCACTCTCCCATCAAGGTTGAACTTAGCTCGCCAAGCAAGCTGGAAAACGATATCGATGATGCTGATGGTGATTATAATGAGTCAAATACTAAAAGTAAACATGAAGGCCCGTCACCCAAAAGGTTGAAGCTACAGATAGATTCTGTTCCAAATTTAGCACAGCCTGATTCAAATAGTGATGAAGCTGATAATGGAGACTCTGCAGCTTCGCCGGATGCTATAGAAATGATTGAAACGAATAGCAGTCCAATGAAAGATGTCAGAGACCTTATGGAAGATAATCTGAAGAATAGAGAACTCTTGGAACTTCGAGAGTCTGCAGAGGTAGAGGCTGATTACGGTTACCAAATTAACTCCGAAGCTTCTATGCAACTTGAAGAACAAAAACACATATCCAATCTGCATACACTAACTCCAGTGTATAATGGTAATAGCTCCGAGGGAAAGTTGTCGTACTCATTATCGAGGGTGAAAGAAGAGATTTTAGAAAAATATGACAGTTTCCAAATGGTATCTAAGAGAAATGAGGAGCTTGTTGATCAAATTCATTTCTTGAACAAGAAGTTAAATGAAATGATGAGAAACTCTGAAGTGAAGCTCTTCCACTACAAGAATATAAAGATCGACTTTGAATCATTGTCACGAAATTATAATAACGAACTTAATGAACTTCAGGAAAAATTACATCATGTTGTTCAAGAGCGTGACAAATTAAGAGAAAGAATTGCTAAGGTAAAGCAAAAGTACGATGAAACAAGGGACGAAGTTAACATGTCAAACCAAAACCAATCAATCTTACAGAAGAAGTATGAAACAGCAACGAAGGAAACCGATATTTGGAAAAACAATTGTGGCGAGTTGGAAGAAGATTATCTACAAATGAAAGATCTGGTTACAAGGACAAAACGAGATTATGAGTCGTTGAAATCAAAAATCGAAGAAAAAACTTCTCGATTATTAGCACTTGAAAATAGCAATATTGAGTGTAAAAACGAGAATCAGAAACTTGAGGAAGAAGCAGAAGATCTGCAACATCAATTGCAAATGAAGAACGATGAAATTGCGAAATTACAAACACACCTGAAGGAGGCAATTTCTGTTCAAAGAGGATCCAGCGATGAAGTAATGAAACAGTTAGAGGATTTAACCACTGTTAAGTGCGATTTAGAGATTCAATTACAATCGTTGCAAAAAGAACTGGCTCAAGAGAGAGAAGCTATGAAAGGAAAGATTAGCACGGCTGAAAAGCAGTTGAACGATGCGTTGCATGAATTAGGAGAGTCGAAGGAGCGGAGAGACAGTTTGCAAAATCTACTCGATGAAAAGATCGAACAGAATGCCAATTTGCAAAAAGATTATGAAGGAGCTAGTGACGATGCCGAGATTCGTAAAGCAGAAGTGACCGAACTAAACTTCGCTGTTGAAGACCTCAAGAACGTCAAATCAAATCTTGAAGCGACTGTGTCGCGCTTAGAAGATGAGATGAAGAAATGGCAGGGAATGTACAAAGAGCAAACAATCAGTTATGAAAAAGTCTCATTGGAATTGGAAAGCCTCTGCCTGAAGAATAGCAACATTGAAGCCGAACATTTGGCAGAATTAGAGCAACTGCACGAAAATTTGAGCTCACTACAGGACACCTTGAGGATTAATTCCGAAGTTATAAACCAATTGCAAAACGAAAATCAATCCCTTAAGGATGACAAAAATGCGCTACAAGATAAAGACCAAGGGAAATTGCAAGAAATACCGAAAACGAATGATGATAATCTTATCTCATCATTGAACAAACAAATAGAGGAATGGAGGGAAAAATTTCACAATAAAGAACAAGAATCTAACTCATCACTTAAATTGCTTGCTGAAGATCTTTATATACAATACTCATCCAAACATGAACAAAAGGTGAAGCTTCTGAAAAAGGGGTATGAAGTAAAATATAAAGGCAAGCTAGATAACTTATATTTACAGAATGAAGGGCTCACACAAGAGATAGACCAGCTAAAGAACCAACTGACTTCAGAAAGGAAAGAAAAGCAAAAACTGATTGAAATGTTGGAAAGTAAAAATAAATAGACGAGATCTAATTTTATAGGTTAAATTTTTACCACTTTTCCCATTGTATACCATCTTATGCCTTCTTTGTATTTGATTATAATTTTATGTGTGGTTATTTTTTCACGTCTCGTCTCCATGAGGCTTGAACTTATTTTGGCGTCCTAAAATTCAAACTCTATATAGCGCCCCGTTACTTTATCAGATTGTGTAGACAACTTATCATAGCGAACTTGCTACTGGCGATAGATAGTTATTACGTGACGAGCATTGCTTAGTTGCTTTAGCAGGTCGTCATAACACTTTGAAGTATCAAAGCGTACAGCATTCATTCCTTTTGTAATTTCTCATACTGCTGTCAGTAATGGCAGACCAAGGCAGTACTCATACAGCTCTAGAACTTTTGGCTGAATATAACGATCACAGATCTCAGCGTGACAAAGAAATAGATTATATTGAAAGAAGAACTTTTAGTGAAGATACGAGACCCTCATACGATGAGCTATTTAAAGAGAATGTCAAGTTGAAGTTGCAAATAAACGAACAAGAAACCGAAATTGATGGTTTGAAAAAATTGATAAAGGGGTTGACAGATAACAAAGCATTAAAATTGTACAGTACAGTGGAGCAGGTTGTAAATCAGGATGATAGTGATGTTAACACAGAGCTCATCTTGCCACCAAGATCGGCTGATAGGAAAAGAAACGCCAAAAATTTGAACATTCCCATACCGGAGATGAATTACCATAATTCGATCCCTACAGTACCACATATTGATGTTACATCCAATAACACAAGTGAAGAAGAGAAAGAGGAGGCCCTGGACTCGTATTCAAAACCAATTGATGATGTTACATCTCCAGAGAGTTCAAATGTAATTCCTGTCTCCTCCCAAGTGAACATTAGCCCAGCAGCCTCAGTTACCTATACCACCTCGAGGATAACAATAGCTTCGCCCCACAGTTCCCGCAGCTCATTGGTCCAAGGCCGAGTACGCTCGCCTCAGAGTGCCAATAGAGTAGCTGCGGTCATTAATAATCAATTGCATTCCCCGTTAAGATCAGATTTGTGTCGCGACTCGAACTTTATCCTCACTGGAAATTTTACGAACCGCCCTTCACCCTCAACAGCTTTAGAGAAGCAGAAAACCGAAAGTCCACAATCAAATGTTGGAGCTCTAAGAATAAGTAACAAAGCAACAGATTTTTCCCCTTCATCGAAGCAAAACCTCAATAATTTTGCTGATTTCTTGGATGATACGTTCGGCGAGGAGGCTGAAAACCTGAAGTCGAATGCAACTCCGGAAGGTATCCAGCCTCCACCGCCTCCTCCATCATTTACCCCACTCTCTCGCGACAGAGGAACCCCTACCTCCATTAAGTTAGGTTCTCCTGTTATATTGAACAGGAGGGAACATGCATCAGAGAAAGAAATAAGTGCAGGAAAATCCTCATTAAACTCGTCCGTTAGTAGTGTCCACGCATCTGAGGCTTTAACAGATTTAGACGGAAAACAAAAGGCCTCTAGTGAGAGCTTGCTGGTCAGGTCCGCAGGTACGGCAAGTGCTTTGTGCTCTCAAACTGGAGCCAATTTGGAGGTTAAAAGACCCCGTGTCACTAGTATTAGCACCCAGCACTCTACGACGCAAAGCTTAACTTCAGAAATACCGCTATTTGTTCAGCCCGAAGAATTTGGCAGTATACGAATGGAAGTCTTAAGTTCCTTGTATCATGAAGGAGAATCGTCTTATGATCATCCGCACCTTTTATTCAGCGTAATCGACAGAAAGTCAGGCAAAGAAATGTTCAAGTTTTCAAAGTCCCTGCAGAAGCTTTACGAATTAGATTCTTACCTAAAACCTAAGGTTCCAACCTTATCACTGCCGACTCTGCCAGATAGACAATTATTTGAATCTTTGGTGCCAACTAAGGTAGATCTTAGACGTGAGAGGTTAAACCAATATTTTCGCAGTATCTTCAGTGTACCAAAATTTCCACCAAATGTGGGCCTAAAGATAGCGCAATTTATTAGCACAGATACAGTCATGAATCCTGTGATGTTGGGAGATACTGTTAAGGAAGGGCCTTTACTAATGAGAAGAGCAAAAGCACTGGGCAATGGATTCAACTGGAGATCTCGTTATGGTGTACTTGGTGGTGAAATTCTTCAGCTCTATGATAGACGACAGCCAACAGAAACCATAAGACTGAGACAATCAACGATTGAGCTACTCCCCAATCTTCCAGAAGATAGATATGGCACCAAAAATGGGTTTGTCATTAATGAGCATAAGAAAAGTGGTTTATCTAGCTCGACAAAATATTATCTATGTGCAGAAACCTCTAGAGAACGAGAAATATGGGTCTCGGTCCTTAGTGAATACTTCGTAAATCCAATGATTCCTCCATCGTCAAGTATAGGAAGCTTAAGTACTGGAGTTGAAAACGGTGCATCATATTCAAAAAATGAAACGGGTAATGGCGTTGACCAGATATATGTGACCGATTTAACCTCGAACTCGACGCATAATGAAAGTACTAACTCTTCACCTCATGAAGCAGATGAATCCATAGAGTATGATAAAGATACTAGAAGACTCAAGATGAGAAGTTTTTTCCCCTTCAAAAAATTAACCAGTAACGCCCTGAGCATGGTATATGACGATGCTGAGACAACCGTGTCTCAGGAATCGGAGCTTAAATTCTCAGATAATTCCGTTGCAAAATCCTTGGAAAACATGAATTTGAGCACGGATGCTTCGCTGAATTCTGTGTTCGGATCTCCTTTAGAAAAATGTTTGCAATTAAGTTCACATAATTATCAGGGGACATATGATATTCCAAGTGTTGTATATCGTTGTTTGGAATTTCTGTACAAAAACCATGGTGTTCAAGAGGAAGGAATTTTTAGGTTAAGTGGCTCTAGCGTTTTAATCAAATCGCTGCAAGAGCAATTTGACCGAGAACATGACGTAGATTTGTCCCAGTACAATAATACTGTGGCTGATGCAAATAATGGATCTACTGGTACTTACATCGACGTTAACACTGTAAGCGGACTGCTGAAACTTTACTTGAGAAAATTACCACATTTAATATTTGGAGAAGATGAATATACATCTTTCAAAGGAGTGGTGGATAAGAATCATGATAATCCCGCGCAAGTAGCAATAGAGTTCAAAGGTTTGGTACGAAGTGGTGTAGTTCGGCAAGCGAATATATCGTTGATGTACGCTTTGTTTGAGCTTCTGGTAAGAATAAGAGAGAATAGTCGCTACAATAAGATGAATCTCAGAAATTTGTGCATCGTGTTTTCTCCCACCTTAAACATTCCCGTAACGATACTACAACCACTTATTATCGATTTTGCTTGTATCTTTCAGGATGCTGCGCCTGTGAGCCAAAGTGAACGAGAAAAAATAGACATTCATATCCCTCAGGTTTGAATTACAACCACATAGGAGAAAATTGATTGAGTCGTAGACCTTTAGTTTGTAATATAATAATTCAACTACTATGCTACATGTATTAAATGAAAACTATATATAAATATAAATAAATGAATGTTTAGATTAAATTGTATTCAAACGTCGCATTCATGAAGGGATCATCCTTTTAACGCCTATATGACCTGTTCCCTGTTCTTTAAAACATTTTCAATAAATGCTTCACCTGCTTTATAGGATGATCTCACCAAAGGACCCGATGCGCAGTATAAGAAACCCAGTTCTAAAGCTTTCTGCTTCCAGTAATCGAATTTTTCAGGTGTAACGTACTCTACGACTTTCATATGCCTCTTTGTTGGTCTCATATACTGACCAAATGTAACCACATCACAACCAACATCGCGTAAATCCTTCAACGCCTGCAGCACCTGTTCTTCTGTTTCACCGAGACCCAGCATCAAGGAGGTTTTAGTTATGAGAGTGGGAACAGTCTCTTTGGCTCTTTTCAAGACCCTTAGAGACTGTCTGTATGTGGCTCTTCTGTCTCTTACATGAGGTGTTAAAGCTTCCACGGTCTCTAAGTTATGTGCATAAACATCCAACCCACTTTGTGCCATAACATCCACCATGCTTAAGTTACCTCTGAAATCACCTGATAAGGTTTCCACCAAAGTTTTTGGGGACTTTTGCTTTATCTTCCTGACAGTCTCTGAGAGATGGTGAGAGCCTCCATCCATTAGATCATCTCTGTCTACGGTAGTCAATACCACGTAACCTAAACCCCAACGAGAGATAGCTTCCGCAGTGTTTTCAGGCTCCATTGGGTCAGGTTTAGAAGGAGTTCTGTTGGTTTTAACAGAGCAAAATCTACAGCCTCGCGTGCAGGTATCACCCAACAGCATTATCGTGGCAGTCGCTTTCGATTTATCACCACCGCCCCAGCATTCACCAATATTAGGACATCTAGCTTCTTCGCAAACAGTACTCAGTTTTAATTCTGCTACATCTTTCTTCAATTTATGGTAATTTGTACCTTTAGGAATAGGAACTTTCAGCCACTTAGGCAACCTCTTAGCTTCGTCAGCGTTTTGTCTTGCTCTTTCGAGTGGATCAACGCTGAAGGTTGCAGCACGGCCAGATAAAAAATCCTCAAATGCAGGACCCTTATTCAAGCTATCTTTGAACTCTGTAGTCCTTCTGCTCTTTGGCTGGGTTGGAGTAGTTGGATTTGCTCTTGTTGTAGATATCAGTCTACAAGAGATACGCGAGTTAAGCACTGCAACGTTATGAGTGTTCGGTCTGAGCATACCGATATTTGTGGATATACAAACTCCAGTTATCTTTAAATAGCAGACAGTAATGTGCTATGAGAATATGCTATGCTAATCCCTCTCTATTATAATAGTTAGAAAGATCACAGCGCTAAAAGATGGCGGAGAAGTCAAATAACTGCCTCATCTTGATGCCCGAGTCGAATTTTTCACATCACGTTTTCACGCTGACAAAACAGGATGAAGATCCAATAGCAAGCAGAATAAAGCATAGTACAAGATAGAGTAGTATTTGAAGATCCTCAGTAAAATATCATCTATTGGCTATGTTTAGACAGAAGCGTATAATATATTTATATATATATAATCGTATGTAGGTCATGCATGATGTATGAAGAAGCATAGCGAGACTCTTGTTAATCAAGTAGATACGAATGCATTATCACTGCACATCTATTTCTTGCAGCCAGGGCAACTGGTGCAAGTACCAGTAGATGAAGTACAAGTACAACCAGAACCACCGCACTTACCACCGCAACCTTCACTAGAGGACAGAACAATTTCACACAACATAGTTTTTATTCTTGTTTTTATAATAGACAATATTAAGAAAATGTATTTTCTTGATTGATGGAGGACTAATGCAAGAACAAGATAACAACTGGGAGAGACGAATCGTAAAAAATTCAGCCTCTGCATATCTCGCTTATATAATGTGCGCTTGCGAACGGGGGGTATTGATAAGTTTCGGAATTGAGCGGAACGGACTAATGTCGGTCGGCGCTATAAAATAAGTAAGTATTAGAAAATGTGATAAATTACAACGCAGCACGACCCTTACATATATATACAGTTATACTTCAGATATTGATTCACCATCTACCGCCACTTCTGGTGTTGTGTTTTCTTGTTGTTGATATGTGTGACATCATTGAAATATCACTATCGTCATGCTCCAACATATTTGAATTACGGTTGGATCTTAAATGCTGCGTAGTTGTACTGGATGGAATCTTGTACTTCGTAGTAGATTGAGCTTGTTGTTTTTGCTCCATTTTTGGATTTTTCTTCTTTTTATTCTTCTCACGCTCCTCTAGGTCATCGTTTCTTCTTGTTTCGATGATTTCTAATGTTTCTAAGTGTCGAGAAATATCATCGATGGTTATGTCCTCAACTGTACGGTTGAACGTTTTGTTCAGCTCTTCATCATAAACGTAGTCTTCATCTTCGTTCTCTTCCTCGCTGAGAATTTCCTGTTGAATAAAGGGAACTTCAATTTCTGAAGCTTTGCTGTTTACGATACGTCTTGTGACATCCTTGTTCTTTTTCTTCTCTATTATAGGTTTAATTTCCTCTTCCTCTTTGATATTTTGTTGCATTTGAGCTCTTGTTAATCTTTGGGCAATTGTCGTACCTTTCTGTCCATTGGCAGTAACTTTTTTGTTATCAAAACCATTAGTGACCTTTTCGTGGAATAGCAATTCTTCAAATTCAGGGATCATTGATCTTCCCAGTTTTATGACCTCTTCAGCCCAAATTCTGATCACATCCTGGGATTTCTTACTTTTATAAGGTTTCCAATTGGGTTTGCAGCCACGTACAATCTCTTTAACGACCTGTTCGGATCCCCATTCTTTAATCCAGTTTTGATTCTGTAGACCAATTAGATGCGCAAACACACCTGAAGTGATAGCCTTATCCGAATATCCCCCCTCTAACAAGGAAAGAACCTTACCTTGAGAGTGCATTTGAGCAAGCTTTAAAGCGTCTTTCGTGAACATTGTATAAAAATTTGTAGGAACGTTGACGCCATGTCTTTGCATACTGGTCTGCTCAAATTCGGAGGCATCAAAGCCAGCACTTATGACAACAAGCCCTTTAAATGGTTTTCGTAGTGATGCCATCTCCAATTTGGCATTCTTGAAAAATTCATCTGCTTTTGAGAATAAAGTCCTGTATTTGGATTGGTACAGTTTATTGAAATCTTCTTCAGTGTCCCAGGATGAAAGATGTACGTTCCAAATATTAAGATCATGAGCATTCATGATACATGTGGAGGCATTTCTGATATTTTCCTTTGTAGCATATGCAGTTTCTGTTGGAAAGGAATTGATATCATGCATGGAGAAATACCCTACACGAGGAAATTCAGCAAATTTTTTACCAAAATCATCGTATCCCGGCGAACTTTCATCCTCTTCCTCGGGTCTGAATCCAGCACGTTTCCAACATATATCTTGAGTACCATCGCCATGATGCAAATCAAAATCTAAAACAACAGCATGCGTAACGCCATATTTGTCTGCAGCATATTCAATAGAGATATGCGCATTATTTAACAAACAGAATCCTGACGGCGTAGCTACATGACAATGATGACCAGGTGGTCGTATGACAACGAATGCCCTGTTACTAATGTGTTCCGGGGATGGCCCCCTGAAAATGGAATCTACACCAGTCTCCAATGCACCTATAGACCCTTGCAAAGCATCAATTGTCTTCGTACTTAAATAAATGTCACCAGAGTTCCATGAGTCAGGAACTTCTATCTCTCCTTTAGACAGTTTTTCGTCTGCATGCTTACACAGCCGTAACAAAGCAGGCGGCCAATCATGACCATGTACCTTCAGTACATGAGGAGAAAGTAACGAACCCTTACAACGATCGGAGGACTTCAAAGTGAATAATGCAGGATACATGGTAACCGCAGCAGATATACCCATAGAACTAGCAAGTAATCTCTCAGGTCTCTCGACAATTGTCTTCCTATATGAGTTACTAACCCAGTCTCTAGGAAATGCATGTTTTAGAGAATAAGGGGAAAGTACAATCACAGCCTTTGCCGATTCAGGTATCTGGGAGGCTGCCCTAGCTGCAGAGATGACATTTGGATTATTCTGCACGAATACTTGGAATTGCTTGTAAAATTTTTCAAGGGGATCTTGATCTGGCATTTCGATAAGTAGAAGTCAGAGGCTTGACCGATAGCAATACTAGATATATAGGTCTATATATATATGACTTATATATATTTTAAACCCTAATACTTGATGATCGATCCACTTACCGATTGAATGCCAGTGTTAGCTATATCTTTTAATGCTATCTTCTTTTGTTTACACCGCAAATGACGAAAACACCCTTTGGCCTTTTTTCTTCTGTTTTATCTGTTAAAGGAAATGAGGTAAACAAAAGATTGCTCAAGAAAAGATAATTCACGTGTTGTGAAGGCTAAGTATGAATGTAGTTAAACAACAAGACCGTTAAGCCTAAATTTCCAATCATGTTAACGATTCGTATTCATTTCTTTTATGTAGATGTTGGTGTTCTTGTCACTCCCTTGCTTTCTTACATATGACGACGTTTTATTTTCAGTATAAGAATTCTTGATGGCGGTGGTTGTACGACAACCTCTTAAGCAACTAAACACACTTTGAAAGTAGAAATTGTGAATAACTATAGGATTATACTGATATACGGATAGCGATGTATCCAGGTAAAGGGCAATATACATATAACAACAACAGTAATTGCGAAGGAGGAGGTTATAACGCGTACCAACGTCCGCAGGGGCCTCCACCTACCACTTCTGCAAGACCAGAGCAAGGATACTACTCGAGACCACCTGCTCCTCCTCCCCCATCTTCTTCTTATGAGGAGTATCAACGTCCCAGTGCACCACCTCCAAGGGGTAGTGGATACGTTAATGGACCAGATCAATATGCTCAGCCATCAGCCGATATGTCTTTACCACCCCAGCAAATGCAGTCGATCCAGGGTATTGACTACTCATATCAATATTCGCAATGTACTGGTAATCGTAAGGCGCTTTTAATAGGTATTAATTATATTGGGACGAGAAACCAATTACGTGGCTGCATCAATGATGCACACAACATGTTCAATTTTTTAACCAGTCGATATGGTTACAATTCTGATGACATAGTTCTGCTTACAGATGACCAACAAGATATGGTTCGTGTGCCAACAAGGGCTAACATTATTAGAGCGATGCAATGGCTTGTCAAAGATGCGAGGCCTAATGACTCTTTATTCTTCCATTATTCAGGCCACGGTGGTCAAACAAAGGATCTTGATGGAGACGAAGAGGACGGAATGGATGATGTCATATATCCCGTAGATTTTGAAAGTAGTGGCGAACTTATAGATGATGATATGCATGATATTATGGTTAAGCCTCTTCCAGCAGGAGCTAGATTGACTGCCCTTTTTGATTCTTGTCATTCCGGTACTGTTTTGGATTTGCCATACACTTATTCTACCAAGGGAGTTGTTAAGGAACCTAACGTTTGGAAAGATGTTGGTGAAAATGGACTCCAGCTAGCAATGGCTTATGCCTCGGGAAATCGTTCTGCACTTTTCAGCTCTTTGGGCACCATTGCAACGACAGTAAAGAATAAGATGGGTAATAATGTTGATCGTGAGCGTGTTAAGCAAATAAAATTCTCGCCAGCTGACGTTATCATGCTTTCAGGCTCAAAAGATAATCAAACATCTGCTGATGCAACGGAGGGAGGTCAAGCAACAGGTGCTATGTCGTATGCTTTTGTTAAGGTATTGACATTGCAACCGCAACAAACATACCTATCGTTATTGCAAAATATGAGACAAGAGTTAATTTCAAAATATTCGCAAAAGCCGCAACTCTCAGCATCTCATCCTATCAATGTGAACCTACAGTTCATTTTATAGGTCAAGTTGAATTCAGCCGATTATGTTTCCTGTATCTTTTAATTGCATATATATATTTATATGTATGAAATATCATATACTGAAAAATTTATATTTAAGGTCGTCATTTAAAAAAAAATTTTTAACAGAATGCATGGATAATATCAGTTCTCTGTATTTTCCTTATCTTCTTCTTTTTCTTGAGTTCTTTTGGCTTCCAATTCTTCTTTGATTTGCTCTTCCTTCTTAGAGTAGTTAAGCTCCAATTGAGCAAGTTCTTTCTCCACAGCGGCGATGTTCTTTTCAGTTTGATCATCTTGCTTGCCGATGAAATCTTCATGTTTAGCCTTCAATTGCTCAACGGCGGAAGTAACTTCGTCTTTGGAAATTGGAACAATGACGTCCAATTCAGCAAGTGTAGCGATCAAAGTAGGTTCCAGAGTGAACTTTCCATCACTGGAAGTTGAAATGGAAGAAGTTGCGAAACCTTGACCATTTGCATGATGTTTTTTCTTGTGTTTCTTGGATTTGGATGGAGCAGTATTTGAGAAGATATCCTCTGTTTTTTTGGTGACCAAGACCAAACTATCGTCCTCAACTTTTTTAACTGGTTGAGAATTGTTGGCAACAACATTATCAGTTTCACCAAATATGTTCTTTTTTGGCTTTTCGTAAGTTGGATCTAAAACTAAGAGAGCGTTTTCAATAGCTTCAATTTCGTAGGTGAAGGCTGGTAACTTAGCATGAGTCAACTTTTCTTGTAGTTTACCAACAACAACATCCTTTTCTTCCAAAAGTTTGGACAATTTGTGATCTTCTTCACGCTTTAAACGTTCCTTTTCCAATTTTTGTTTGAAAGATTTAAATTCATTATCGAAATCAGATCTAATTTTTTTGATTTGCGCATAGATCTCATCACGTTTCTTGTATAAAGCAGAACGTTTATTGAACAGGGATTGTCTCTTGTCATAAACAACTTGAGTCTTTGATTGCAAACTATTTAACTTCTCCTGTGTTTCTTCAAACTTTGAAGAGACCTCTTTTGGATTTAGATGGTTCAATTCCTCTTTCAATTCAGCAATTTTAGCCTTGTCTTCATCGATGGACTTCTTAATGGGTTCAATTGCAACCAAATCCTTATTTAACTTGTTCAACGATTGCATCTCTTTAACCAATAATTTCTCTTCCACCAAGGATAATTCACCAGAAGAGATAGATTCCTCTATTTCACTCAATCTCTGTTTGACGTCATCTGCAGAAGAGTATTTGGCCTTTCTACCCAATTTTTCATTGACTTCAATGGTTTTCCTCTTGATATGAGCGTCCAATTGCTTCACACTATCATGGATAGTGTTTCTACGGCTTTTCAAATCGGCTTGAGTCTTGATGATCTCCTTCGTTTGGTCTTGCAACTTCTTCCTTTCTTGTTGAGCAACATCAGCAACTTGATTTTGATCAATCTGTTTCCTCAACAACGCAATCTCCCCATCAATTTTCTTCAATTGCACATTTAAAGTTTCCAGTTTCTTGTCCCTAACAGCCACGTCCGGTCTCTTATATTTATGTTGTTGCGTAGACATATTTCAACTATAGCTTTCACTTGGACCAAATAAACAATGAACAAGTTTATAACTACTCTTCAATTGCAGATTCTGAAGGTGTTGAATCAATTATTAAACGGATCTCTAAGAAGGCTTATTTTTTTTCACCATATGATTGAGTTTTCCACTCGTGTCAGCGATCGTTTCTTGCCACATATCACATCCATACACCGCATACTCGCGTGTCTTCGTCTGCCCTGAAGCCTCACCCCTCTTCGTTGATTGTGATATCTGACTCAAAAGCCCTTTTTCAGGGCATTCTAGGGCAGCTTTCAATATTTTGGGCCGAAAACAGCCGCTCATTTAGGGCACAGCCAAATTTTGCGGCCGACGTTTTTCCTCGTGTTGCTCGCGCGACTATCGGAAATTTAAGATTTATTTCCTGAAGAAAACTGAAAACTTTCCTTTTTTCAGACTTGCCGACAAAATGTAAGCCATATATATACATATATATACATAGAGAGGTGTAGATATTGCATCATATTGGATATAGTCGTTAGAGAAGCTTGACCTGACTGGTGCTTACCTACTAAGAATTGGTAAACAGTATACTAATAGAAATAGATTGTAAGGGAAAATGGGCAACTATGCGAAGCTGGTGGAAAGTTTAACGGCGGAAGATATCTTAGAGGAATTTCCAGACGTTATTCCTTTGCAAAAGAGACCTAACACACATTCTAGTGCTTCTTCCGATGTTAAGGACAATGTTTTTTCCGGTCATGATGAAGAACAGATTAGATTGATGAATGAAAATTGTATTGTTCTAGATTGGGATGATGAAGCTGTTGGTGCTGGTACGAAGAAGCTTTGTCATTTAATGAGCAACATTGAGAAGGGTTTGTTGCATCGTGCATTCTCTGTATTTATTTTTAACAACGAGGGGAAATTGTTGTTACAACAGCGTGCTAGTCAAAAGATTACATTTCCTGATCTATGGACGAACACTTGTTGTTCACATCCATTGTGTGTCGATGATGAGTTGGGATTAGGAGGAAGCCTAGACGAGAAAGTTCAAGGTGCAATCACTGCTGCGATCAGGAAGTTGGACCATGAACTGGGCATTCCACAAGAAGAGACTACTAAAAGAGGTCAATTCCATTTCTTGAATAGAATTCATTACATGGCTCCCAGTAACGAACCGTGGGGTGAACACGAGATAGATTATATCTTATTTTACAAGTTGAACAATGGTCAGGAACTAACGGTTAAACCAAACATGAACGAAGTGAGCGACTTCAAGTGGGTAGACGCGGAAACTCTGCAAAAAATGTTTACTGACCCATCGTTGAAATTCACACCTTGGTTCAAATTGATTTGCGAAAGTTATTTGTTCCCATGGTGGAAGAAACTCGATGATTTATCTGAGGTTGAAAATGACCCAAAAATTCATAGAATGTTAAAATAAAATTATAGTGTGAATATATAAACTAATATTATACTATTGTATCTGCAAATCATCTGGTTAAATTTCATGGGTTTTACTACATTTTATATTTTGTTAGCATATGTCAACTTTTATTTACACGCGATATTAAGCATTTTTGACCAAATTACTTAATAAAATTGCAGTGGCTACACTAACATTTAAAGAATCTACTGGACCATGGATAATGTCTTTTTCAACATTTCTACCTTTAGGAATCTCTACAAAAAAGTCACTTCTCATTTTTAAATTGGTTCTCACTCCATCCCCTTCACTACCAACCACTAACATCACTGGTAGCTTATTGCAAACATCATGCAAATCGCTCAATTGCATATATTTCCCAGCAATATGCTTTTTATCCTTCGAACTGCCTTCTTTCAAACAACTGGTAATGAATGTCCATCCTCCATCTTCTTGGGATTTGGCGAAAAAATTTAAAGGTTTATCCGCGTAGTATATTGGCATGAGCTCCACTGCTCCACTACTTGTCTTTGACACCGCTGGTGATAGTGGTGCACAATTTCTTCTTGACATTACGATGAAATCGGCTCCCAAAAAATATGCACTTCTGATAATGGCTCCTACGTTATGTGGATCAACAACTTCATCTAAATATATACCAAGCGGAAATTTCTTGTTTTCATCGTTAAAGTACTTCACGTCTTGGGTTTTAAACTCGTTTTCAAATATCATTTCACTGACTTGGTAAGTCCCGGTTTCAGGATTACAGATTTGTAAATGCGAAATTTCAACAGGCTGTAACGGTTTCGTTTCCAATGCAACATTGTTATGAACAGCATATTTTGTTATTAGGTTTAGTCTATGTTTATCGGTCTCCACCATTTCTATTTTTCGACTTTTAGCTAGTTTCTCTATTTCGTGAGGCAAAGAGCCGTGATACAGTAATCTTGTGAAATATTCTCTCTTGTTTCCTTGCAAAGCCGCTGCCACTCCATTGGTTCCATATACATATTCCATCAATGGATTGAGCTGTAAACCCTGTATAGCGCTACGTTTTTCAAATTTATCTCTATGCTCTTGCTGTCCCACGCTCGTTTGATGTTTAACATGCGCTAATTTTTCAATATGTGCTTTCTTCTTACCATACTGATCCGGTTTCGGCGTTTCTTTCTCTCTTGCATGTACATGTGCATATTTTCTCTTAAACCAAGATTCTTTATCTTCACCGTCTCTCTCCCACGCCTTCTTTCGACGTATCTGTGGCATGTTCCTGTCGAAGTTAGTGCGACCATTAGTGCCACTTCCACCTTTCACAGGTTTGCGAAAGGCCAGTCCACGTTTGAAAATAGTGAATGCAGGTAATTTGTAACTCAACATTTCCTTAAATATGAGCAATTCGGGCTTATAAGTGATTTTATTCTCCTGTGAAGCATATATCTCATAAGCTCATCGATTCCCTGTTAAAAATTTCGCCTTTTCTAGAATCTTGGAAGTGAAAAAAAGAAAGGTAAGTAGAAAATTAAATGAATCAACGCTTAACCGGCTATATAAAATCATTACGAAGACTTTACACTTTTGAGAATACCTAGTAAATTCATAAAAGCAACTTGATATAGTAGAAATGAGTGAACAAAAAGCTTTCGTGAGCCGTATAACAAATGAAACTAAGATTCAGATTGCCATATCACTAGGTGGTGGCCATATTGAAATAAAAGATTCCATTCTCGGCAAAACATCCAAAGAGATTCTTAACGGGCATAATGCTGCTACACAAGCTACGAACTCACAGGTAATAGATATTCAAACGGGGGTGGGCTTCTTGGACCACATGATTCATGCCTTGGCGAAACATTCCGGCTGGTCGCTTATCATCGAGTGTATTGGGGATTTGCATATTGACGATCATCACACAACAGAAGATTGTGGAATTGCATTAGGCCAGGCATTTAAAGAGGCATTAGGACAAGTTCGTGGTGTTAAAAGGTTTGGTACAGGATTTGCTCCGTTAGATGAAGCCTTATCCCGTGCAGTTGTGGACTTATCTAATAGACCTTATGCGGTTATTGAGCTTGGGTTAAAAAGAGAGAAGATTGGCGACCTTTCATGTGAAATGATACCTCACTTCTTGGAAAGTTTTGCTGATGCAGCTAGATTAACCATTCATGTCGATTGTTTGAGAGGGTTTAACGATCATCATAGAAGTGAAAGTGCATTCAAAGCATTGGCTGTTGCATTGAGAGAAGCTCTTTCACCTAATGGTACTAACGACGTCCCATCTACTAAAGGTGTTCTGATGTGATTTGAGGTTAAAGAAAGGAATTGAAGGAAAATAATATTTATATTTATATTTATAGACAGACATTTTTATATTTCTATCATACATATTTACACGTACTAGATAACAAAAAAAGAAACATAGTTGTAAAACCATATATCTTACTTTTTATCTTGGTGGAAATTGGATAACATAAGATTCAGTAATTCGTCCGCTTGCATTTTAGGATCAATGGCATTGGCAGATGGCGAGCCTCTTTTATTAGAATTCAATGGACGCTGTTGATAGCTCCTGCCCGGTAATCTGCCTCTAGCTCTTTGACTTATTCCGCTTATTACTTGAGCTCTAATCATTATTTTACCGCTATCTTCTACGGAAACCTGCTGTACATCAAATGGGAATGTCAACTCTCTGATGAAATCACCCATGTTGTAAGCTACTTGCGAGGTCATTGGAGAAGATGAGGTAGCATTTGCTACAAACCCACCAATGGCAGCTAACCTGTCATTTCCATCTAAGTTCAAAAATCTACCCGGCAGAATAGTCTTTTGTATAACTCCGTTAGGAGAATTTTTCAATTTACCGCGCAGATTATAGGTTAGCCCACCTGTTCCGATAATGCTTCTGAAAGTATTTCTGCTGAAAGTAGTTGATGATCCTTTTGATCTTAATGAACGCTCACTTAGAAATTGAACAGCTTTCTCATTCATGTCTCTCGCAGTGAAATTTTTATTCTTCAAAGCTTCAGGGTCGTTCTCAAGTAGCCAGTGCCTGAATTCGTCACGTAAGGATTTCAAAAGTGGTAATTTTCTTTTCAGGTCTTTTTGCATAGATGTACTAGAATCAATATTCATCAAGGAACAAAGTGGAGCAAGCCTATCTGTACTAGATGCAGATCCTATAAATAGTGGGTTTGCCTTGCCGGGGTTGTACGTTGGCGCCAGACCCATTTCTTGGAATCTTAATCTGTTCCACTGAGAACCTCCATTAGGCTCAAAAGTCGTTATACGTTCCAATGTATCCAAGGCATTATAAACCAGATATCGAGACTTGATTTTCGAAGGAATGGCTGCCTTAAGACCCCATTCCTGACGACACAAAGTCGATGGTTTAGTCTCTATAACTTGATGTGTCGGATGATATTTGGGACCAGTTGAAACCAACGGTTTCGAATTTTTAGGTACATGAGCCAATCTGGAACTCCTTAGCAGATTAGCAAGAGTACTGGAAGAATACGAAGAAGATGTCATCCCTCCAAAGCAATTCACACTCTCCAACTGGATTATACTCGTCTCTATCTTATGATTTCACTCGATTTGAAATATCCATTTGAGCAATATATTATACCTCGATTTTCCCCAGCATGAAGAGAAAAGAGAGTGAGAAAACTGTCGTTGGAAATGATCGCATCTTAGTTACCCGCACATGAGTGGGAAACATCGTCTTTGAACGGGGTGCGTGGGTGTAAGTGAAAATTTTCATAGTTTTCGAAAAAGAAAAAGAGCGAAAAAAGGAAAGACCGTCAAGTTTAGGCATATAGCGTATATAAGATGGAAGCGCATTATGATTCTTTGATATTTCGCCACATTTAGTATTCATCAAGAAGTCACTTTTGTTTAAGAACGAGTTCGACGAAACACAGAAAACCTATATTAATAGTTTTCCGATTGAATATTATGGCTGATTTGACTAACCAAGTTCAAAATTTGAGTATCAATGAAAATGATACTGCCCACGGTTATGTTCCACCTCATCTAAGAAATTCAGGTGGCAGACGCCCAAGAAATGACAACTTTGATTCATTTAATAAAAACGACGGAGGAAATAGCAGAGGTAGCTTTTTTGGCTTCAACAACCGCCGTGGAGGAAGCGATTCCTTCAGAGGTAGAGGTGGTAGAAACAATGGGGCCAGTTTTAGACCAGCTGGTACTGGTAAATGGGTTGATGGAGCACATGTCCCAGCCCCAAGAAACGATAAGATGGAAATTCAACTTTTTGGTGTCCCTGAAGATCCAAGCTTCCAATCTTCTGGTATCAACTTTGATAACTACGATGATATTCCGGTTGAGGCATCTGGTGATAATGTTCCAGAACCAATTACTGAATTCACTAGTCCTCCTTTGGATCCATTATTATTGGAAAACATCAAACTTGCTCGTTTCACTAAGCCAACCCCTGTCCAAAAGTATTCCGTTCCTATTGTTGCCAATGGCAGAGATTTAATGGCTTGTGCTCAAACTGGTTCAGGTAAGACTGGTGGTTTCTTGTTCCCTGTTCTATCAGAATCTTTTAGTACTGGTCCATCACCATCACCAGAAGGTGGCAGAGGCTATATGAGAAAAGCCTTCCCTACTGCTGTCGTTTTGGCTCCAACTAGAGAATTAGCAACCCAAATTTATGATGAAGCCAAGAAGTTCACCTACAGATCTTGGGTTAGACCAACCGTTGTTTACGGTGGTGCTGACGTTGGTAACCAAATGAGAGAGTTGGACCGTGGTTGTGATCTTTTGGTTGCTACCCCAGGTCGTTTGAACGATTTGTTGGAACGTGGTAAGATATCTTTGGCTAAGGTTAAATATTTGGTTTTAGATGAAGCTGATAGAATGTTGGATATGGGTTTTGAACCACAAATTAGACACATTGTTGAAGGATGTGATATGCCTTCTGTTGAAGAAAGACAAACTCTGATGTTTTCTGCTACTTTCCCTGTTGACATTCAACATTTAGCTCGTGATTTCTTGAGCGATTACATTTTCCTATCCGTTGGTAGAGTTGGTTCTACTTCCGAAAACATCACACAAAGAGTATTGTATGTTGAAGATGAAGACAAGAAATCTGCCTTATTAGATCTTTTATCTGCCTCCACCGATCATTTGACCTTAATCTTTGTTGAAACCAAGAGAATGGCCGATCAATTAACCGATTTCTTGATCATGCAAAACTTTGCAGCTACCGCTATTCACGGTGACCGTACTCAAGGAGAACGTGAACGTGCATTAGCTGCTTTCAGATCCGGTAATGCTAATTTATTGGTTGCTACTGCTGTTGCCGCCAGAGGTTTGGATATTCCAAATGTCACCCATGTCATCAATTATGACTTACCAAGTGATGTCGATGATTACGTTCACAGAATTGGTAGAACTGGTCGTGCTGGTAATACCGGTGTTTCTACCGCTTTCTTCAACAGGGGTAACAAGAACATAGTCAAGGGTTTAGTCGAAATTTTGACAGAAGCTAACCAAGACGTTCCATCTTTCTTGAATGACATTTCTAGAGAATCATCTGGTAGTTTCAAAGGTGGAAGAGGTGGCTTTTCCAATAGCCGCGCTAGCAATTCAAGAGATTACCGTAAACAAGGTAACGGTAATGGCTCTTGGGGTGCTTCCAGAGGAAGCGGAAGCGGTAGCAGCTGGGGATCACCTAGCGCTAGAGGTGGTGCCTCAGGTTCAGGCTCAGGCTCCTGGGGTAGTGGAGGTGGAGCTGGCGCCGGCAGATCTGGTTGGGGCAACGGCTCCAGTACCTCTGGTAACTCATCCTGGTGGTAAGCTCTCTTCGACAGCTAGTTTTTTCCATTTTCCATTTTTCCATTTTTTGTATTTCTGATGTTATTTTTTATCAATTTTGAATGATGTGGGAGGGGTTTCTCCCATTTTTTTCTGTTTTCAACTCGCATTATTCATATCGCTATCCTTATCATTATTTTCCAATGGTTACGATATTATACAATTGTACAATAGAATGTTTTCCTACTTTTCGCACAAGATATGCGCTTTTTTCCCTGTATGATATTGGGTATACTGTCCTTTTAGCTTCGCCTTATCTAGAAAATCAGCATGGAAATGGGGGTAATATTACTCACCCCACATTATATTCTACATTTTACGTTTTTATTAATCTTATTCCGAATACGATTACGATTCCTTTACAAGTTACACTTGATGATAGAATGTCCTTTCCGCATTGTACAGTAACAAGAAGGATAAATAAATTTTTTGCTCATGATGATAGTCCTAATTAAAGAGTTAGCTATCTCCATTCATGGTACAGTTGTATAATAGTATTTTATCTTTATTTAGTTTTTCTACGTACAGACTACAGAATAACTACCAAAAATTTATGTTACATATAGCTTTTCCTTCCAGTCAAGATTTAATGAATTGTGGTGAGTGGAGTGTTACTTAAGGAAGCACGGAAAAATGTTGTGTTTACGAATTTTATTAACAAGTCTTTCACTATAAAGTTATATACACGTAAGCTCTGTTAGGAACTTTTCTTTATAGTTTAATTTCTAGCCGGAACAACTTTCACATAGCTCGCCGTCCTTTATATCACACGTTATAGGAGTTGAATCGTGTATGCCAAAAACATCTGCGTCCAACGTCATTGTGGGTTTATCAAGATCTTCTTCTTCGATACTGGCAATAGAAGCACCAGTTTTATCAAAGAAATCTATATGCAGCTTACCATTGGTATTATCTGGGTACTTTCCTAGAATTGGCACCCTTTTATCCTCCATTTCAGCATCCTCAAGTTTCACCCCGGTCAATAAAGTATTCTCATCGTTAATGGTAAACTGGATTGCGGCAGAAGCGGCTTGAGTTCGCAAATAATACATACCAGTCTTTAAACCTTGCTTCCACGCATGGAAATGCATACCAGTCAACTTACCCATGGTGGGACTTTTTAAAAATAAGTTTAGACTTTGCGATTGATCGATAAATGGCGAACGCTCGCGTGCCATATCTATGAGCCGCCTCTGTGGCATCTCCCATACTGTCTTGTATATTTTTTTGATCCATTCAGGCAATCCCTGAATATCCTGAACAGATCCATTATCCAGAATGATTTTATTTTTAAGCTTTTCGTTCCAAATACCTAGCTGGCAAAAATGTTCAACCATGTATCGATTAACATTGATGAATTCTCCACTCAAGACTCTCCTTGTATAAACATTAGATGTCATTGGCTCAAAAGACTCTGTATATCCTAGAATTTGAGATGTGGATGCCGTGGGCATTGGGGCAACTAGCAAAGAGTTTCTCAAACCACATCCATTCGTAATCCTATTTTTCAATTCATCCCAATCACTATATAAATATTCATAACCACCCTCAGGCAATTCCCAAAAGTCAAATTGAAGCAGCCCTTTGCTAGCTGGCGATCCTGCAAAGCTCTTATATGACCCATATTTCTCTGCCAGCTCTACCGATGTTTCTATACTTGCGTGATATATTGTTTCAAAAATTTGTTTATTCAAAATGCTTGCCTCTTTTGATTCATACGGTATTCTTAGCATTAGAAAGACATCCGCCAAACCTTGCACACCTATTGCTTGAGGACGGTTTTTTTTATTACTATATTCCGCTTCTGCAACAGGATAATCGCATATTTCGATTAATCGGTCAAGGTTTGTGGTAATCACTTTGACCACAGAATGAAGCAATTTAAAATCAAAAATGCTTCCTTTATTCTCAACTTGCTTAACGAATGAGGGAAGTGCTACAGATGCGAGGTTACAAACCGCTGTTTCATCCTTTGAGCTATATTCTACGATTTCACAACAAAGGTTAGATGATTTTATTGTTCCTAAATTCTTCTGATTTGACTTTTCATTGCAAGAATCCTTGTATAACATGAATGGTCCACCAGTCTCCGTTTGACTTTGTAAAATCTCCAACCATACCTTTTGTGCTTTTACTCGTTGAGTTGGAATCACCGTAGCTTCATAATGCTCGTATAGTTTGTCGAATTCTTCTCCATAGACTTCACTCAAGCCAGGAGCTTCATCTGGGCTAAATAAAGACCAGTCCTCATTGGATTGCACACGTCTCATGAAAAGGTCAGGAATCCACAACGCAAAAAACAAATCTCTAGCTCTCAGTTCTTCTTTACCATGATTTTTTCGGAGTTGCAGAAAATCGAAAATGTCGGAGTGCCATGGCTCTAGATAGATACAATAAGCGCCAGGACGTTTGTTACCGCCTTGATCAACATATCTAGCAGTATTGTTAAATACACGTAGCATTGGCACTAAACCACTGGAAATTCCATTGGATCCTGAGACAAAAGCACCACTAGCCCTAATATTCGAGACATGGATCCCTATCCCACCTGACGCCTTCGATATCAAAGCCGTTTTATGAAGTGTTTTAAAAATGCCATCGATGGAATCCTCCATCATCCCTAGAAGGAAGCACGATGATAAATACTGGTTTACTGTACCGGCGTTGAACAGAGTGGGAGAAGCATGTATGAAATATTTTTTCGACATTAGTTCATAAGTATTCAGAACCAGTTCAATATCATTGTAGGGCCCATGTATCGCAAGTGCAACTCTCATGAATAAAAACTGGGGAGTTTCATGAATGCGATTCGAATCTTTTTTAATCAGATAAGACTGACATAACGTTTTCCATCCAAAATATGTGAAATGTAGGTCTCTCTCGTGTACGATAGCTTTGTTCAATTGGTCTTCATATTTCATGGCAAGATCGTAAAATCTTTGGGAAATGACTCCTTTCTTTGGCATTCTGGCTAATTTCTTTCGTTTGGTAGACTTATCATCGGTCGAACATGCTTCTGAGTATCCGCGGGATGCAGTTCTAAGTAGTCTTAGGTTCTCTGTAAAGGATATCCCCTTTAGATATCGATGAAGCTCGCAAATCTCTATCCTTGCTGCCAAAATCGAATAGTCAGGATGAATACTTGTCAACGTTGCTAATGTCTCAGCCACATATTCTATTATTTGCGCCTTGGTTGCTGTTTTGGGTATCGCCTTGGAAACCTTTGCTATTACCTCCTTGATATCGATATGATCTCTATTAAGTCCAAAGGATAGCTCTTCCAACCTATTTGTCAGCCGTTCTGCGTCAAAGGTGTCTGAAATATCTTCCTGTTTATAAGTCATAACCGCAAGTGACTTAAAAAAGTTGCTTGCTTCACACTATTTAACAACGTATCTCGATCTGAAGTTTGTACCTATAAAGCTTACTATAAATTGTCCTTTATTCTTTAATGCAGCTCATCTATCTTCGTAAGAAAGTTTGATCATCGGTTGTGTCCGTAAATCAGACCGATGCCTCTGCAGTGAAGAGCAGATCGTTTCTCGTGACAACAAGAAGAAGAAGCCAAAGAAATGCAGATCTGCCTCTTGAACAAGTAGATACATTCTGATTTTGTTTGTATTCATCAGACCACTCTTATTTTCTTGCGTAACATAAAATCAAAAGTTGAGCTCAAGATTGCACTAAGCGGCTTGATGAGAAGGCCAGGAGCCATTTTGCATTTGTCAATAAAAACTTCATTGCTGTAGTCCATTCTATGTTTGGCCTGCCTCCAAATAACTTAACGGAGATGCCATTTATCTTATCCTTATGCATTACATAAGGTAGTTCAAGCTCATCATTGTCTTCATTTCCATTTTCGCCATTACCGGTGCTACCAGAGCGTGATAACCAAATTGCCATCTTCTGCACAATTTCTAGCAGGCATTCCATAGCCCTGTCGAAACTTGTCTCTTTACGAAATAATTTTCCAAGCTTAAAATTTTCACTGCTGTATGCCTCATATGTTACCCACTCTTGTTCCTCCTCTTGAAACTTCGAAATTTTGGAAACTGATCCCATCGGTTGCAGTTTGTATCCCTCTATTTTTATCTTCAGTTTTGTTGCTATGGTAGCTAAAAGAAGAACTATTTGGCCGAGCGCAGCATTGATCTCTTGCCACGGAACTTTAATATCTTCAAAGCCACCAATCCTTAATCCATTGATGATACCAAATGGCCCCTCATGAGATATTTTGAACGTTTCGTTATATATATTTACCTTACGCAGTTTATCCAAATTATTAAGTGCAAACTCGTATTGATTTTTGAGTGATTGTATCTCCCTAGCAAACTCAAGCTGCTCCAACTCATGCGAGTTTCTTCTTTTTAAGTCCTCCATTTCAAGCCGTTTTTTCTCTTCAATCTTCTTCTCCAACTCTGCAATTTCCTTGTCCAATGCTTCATCTTGCTGTTCCAGTTGCAAGAGTTCCTGAAATAATGAATCTCTCTCTGTTCGTAAACTTTCATTTTTGTCAGTCATAACATCCGGTGAGCCAGAAGAGGATACTTCTCGCTGCTTCTCTATCCTTGATAAAAACTGCGTATATGTATCCCTTTCTTTTATTGCATCATCATACTCACTTTGTAGTCTTTGAATCAAAATATCACAACAGTCTTGACAAACAGGATAGTCAATGTTACTCTTGGATGACAATATATTAAAGGCATTTGCAAGTGCACTGACTTGCGTAGAAAGAGTTTTTGCCGTGCCAGGTGAATATCCATGCCGGCCATCCTCCTCTTCTCCTGAATCGTCATCACCTCCAGCTATCAACATTTGTGTTGATGTATCAGGCAAACTTTCATTTGAGGGGACCTCACGTTTCAAATCATTTTGCAAAAACACGTAAGAATCCAAAACGGACTTCTGAAAGTTCAGTTCATTTGGATTTACTACTTTGTTCAATCTCTGCAATCTGTCCTGCGGTATCTTGTAGCTTGTAGGGCTGCAAACACTACTACTATTTACCATTAATTCCTTTTGAGCTAAGCTCAAATCTAGCAGCGAGCTATCAATTTTCAGTGGCAAATGGCAGTTTTGACATTTAAAAAGTGTTTCATCAACATTATTCATGATGCCTGCTACTAGATAACACAGTTTTAGTCGGACACTGCGCTATCTTTCATTACTGCCTTTGTTAAACAACTATCTTTTTGTAAATGGGAATCCTGAGCTTCCGCCGCTTTAAAAGTACATTAGTAAAATGAGACAGAATATAGGATAAATGGCGGAAATATATACATGTGATTCTTTATACAACCAGTATTTACCATTTATAATACCAATATAAATTGGGAGGCTCGTCGTGCAATTTAGTGACGACACTCAGAGGATCAACACTTGCAAATCTCCTGGAGGAAAGATCGTTTTCGGTACGTTCTAAATACATCGCCCGCATTCTCTCGAGAGGATTTGCTTCGTTTGCATCCATCACATATGTAGAGCTGACTATGGGTCTTTTTTTTGGACAAGCCGACAATTTACCGTGAGATTCAACCTTCTCTTTGTATCCGTTTTCAATTAGCAGTTCCAAAGGTTCTCTGACACAGACTTCAATGCCTTTTGGGACCCATATTTCATGAGGTGCTGCGAATTTATAAGTACCCGTGGTTCTTAAGAGCATATATCCTATGTCTTTGAGAACGATCTCAATACTACCCTGAAATGGGGGTATAATATGTCTCGCATAACAATCCATGCTGCATATCTTGGGATTTACACCGCAATACTTTGCTAGCGGATGTGATTGTTCGTTGTGATCACCACAACTCTTTAGTATTTCTAAGGCTCTTTCTACATTTTTGAATTCATGCCCTTCGCCTGGGATATACTTTACAACTTGATTAATGGTCCCTGGTGGAGGCACCAAAAAAAATATACCTCCTATAGAATAACATCCACCTTTATCAGTGCCCTTAATGGATGCGTAAGTTTTTTTCTTTAAAGTTTTTCCCTTGAACAAATCTGTTTTCCTAATCCTATCTAACCAATCGCCGCTAATAATATCTTCCAAATGAACCTCGTTCATGTCTGTAGTGAAACCTGGTAAATCATAAACAAGTTTATCTCCAATCTTATATCCTTGAATGTTTCTAGTAAGATTCGGAATATGCGAGGTACCTGCCGATTGTAGCCTAGCGAATTGCTTGGGGTTCTCCAGCTCTTTCTCGGAGGGCTCTGAGGTGATAACCTTTCCCAAGCGGTCGGTTTTAATCTTGTACCCCAAGTACTCCTGTAGCATGGAATTGATCAAAGTTGATTTTCCTACATTTGCATTTCCTATTAAATAGTTCTCCGCATTCAAGGTACTATAAGCTACTCGAATATTCCATTTCTTCGATGCAGATGTGGCTATTGCCTTGTTTGTTTCGATACCTAAATGATACTTCATGAAATCCTTGAAAAAGATAAGAACTTTCTTTTGCAACGTTGCTTTATCCTTTACCAACTGATCTGCTTTTGTCAGTAATAAAGATGCAGTGAAACTGTCGTCTTTTAGTATCGATTGTGTAAAATGGAAGGGAAACTCCGGCAGCGGTACCAAATGCACCAAATTACTCTTCTTCGGTACAAATTTCAACACATCATCGAATAAGAATCTTGGAAACTCTTCTATTTTGTATTTGTTCATATGAATTGCATCACTACATCGTTTGCAAACTACCAGAGCTACCAAAGAACCTTTTACTTCTTCGAGTGATGCGGCTGGAGCAGTTTCTTTAGCAGTCTGGATATCCTGACTAAATAGCAGATACTTGATATCCTCTAAGCTTCGTAGCTTAGAGACCACTGGAAGTTTGGGTTTGGTGTAAAATCCCACAGATGTAGGAATTTTATCTTGTAATTTCACGCCACATGAATTACAGTTTATAAGTTTCGTTAAAGCAGTAGTAAACTGCCTAAGCGCTCCTCTCCCAACCTGAATCCGAAGCATAATAGAGTTTCAGTAACAGTATTTAGACCCTGAAAAGTCCGATCATACTTCTCATCGCAGACCGTAAGGTATGAACAGTAATCTTTCAATACTCTTTGAACTCATAATGGCATAATATTAGAAGTTCAAATATCAATCACTACATACGATGAATGGATGAAAAAAAATTTTTTTCATTTTTTCAATTGTGATGTAGATAGAATGCGATGAGATGAGATGAGATGAACTTGAGTGAAAGTTGCAATATTGAAAGAACACTCAAACTTCAGATTTTAGCATTGTGCAACAGTATTATCTTCGGAGAAAAATATAATTGAAAATGGCTAAAGCATCTAAGGCTACCAAAAAGTTTCAATCGAAGCATTTGAAGCGTACACTCGATCAGCGTAAGCAAGAGAAGAGTCACAAGAAGAGAACTCAAGGTCGTCGTGGTAATAAAACCGAACAAGAGAAGAAAGATGCGGCACTGAGTAAGGAAGAACAGCAATTGAAGAAGGCTGCTAAAGAAGAAGTTTTCCAGGACATGTCTGTCGAAAAGTTTTTCGATAATGGTTTTGAAATTCCTAAGGAAGATAAAAAGTTAAAGAAATCCAAAATGCAGAAGGAAGCAGAACAGGAGGAAGACGAAGAGTCCTCAGAAGAAGATATGGCTCAAAATATGGCAGAATTGTCCAAAAAGGATCCAGAATTCTATAAATATTTGCAAGAAAATGACAAAGATCTGTTAGACTTTGGTGCAAGTAATCCTTTGGATGGAATTGACGATGAAGATGAAGATGAGGACCAGGAAGAGGCCGAGGTAGAAACAGAGGAAAAAGAAGTTGAAAAGCAGGAGATTGAGGCAAAAAACAATTTTGCAGGACAACAAAAGGTCGATTTGACCCTTAACTTAGTTAAACAATGGAAGAAACAACTGCACACTTCTCCCAATCTAAAGCTCGTAAGAAATGTTATCACTGCATTTAAGGTCGCCATAAATCTAAACAAAGAGGAAAGTATTGAAGATTACAAATATACCATCACTGACGAGAAAGCCTTTCAAGAATTACTTTTTGTTACTTTAAAAGATTTGCCTAAAGTCATCCAAAAATTAATACCGTACAAATATTCCAAGGGATCAAGAACTTTACCAACCGGATCGAACGTGTCTAAAATGTCTTCGATTTTAAAATCTCATGGTGGGGTGTTGATTACTTTATTGAATGATATTACCAATACTGAAACAGCTGCTTTGGTTTTGCATTCTGTTGACCAGCTTTTGCCGTACTTTTTGTCTTATAGAAGAATTATAAAGGAAATCGTTAAAAGCATTGTGGAAGTCTGGGCTACCACTAGAGATGTTGAAACTCAAATCGCTGCATTTGCATTTTTACACAGTGCATCAAAAGAATTCAAAAAATCAATTTTGGAGTTGGTTTTGAAGACGACTTACTCTACCTTTATCAAAAGCTGTCGTCAAACTAACATGCACAGTATGCCATTAATAAATTTCCAAAAAAATTCAGCCGCAGAACTATTTGCAATCGATGAAACCTTAGGTTACCAAATCGGATTCGAATATATTAGGCAATTGGCCGTTCATTTAAGAAATACCATTAACGCCACTACGAAAAAATCAAATAAAACTAACCCAGCTGACGCTTACAGAATTGTCTACAACTGGCAGTTTTGTCATTCTTTGGATTTCTGGTCTCGTGTTTTATCATTCTCTTGCAACCCGGAGAAGGAAAATGGTACTTCTTCTCAATTGAGGCAATTGATCTATCCACTTGTTCAAGTTACCCTAGGTGTTATCAGACTAATCCCAACACCACAGTTCTTCCCTTTGAGATTTTATCTGATCAGATCTTTGATAAGACTTTCTCAAAATACAGGAGTTTTTATTCCAATATTCCCATTATTATCAGAAATACTAGTTTCAACGGCATTCACTAAAGTAGCTAAAAAGAAAGATAATTTAGTTGCGTTCGATTTTGATCATAATATCAAATGTAATAAAGCCTATTTAGGTACCAAAGTTTATCAAGACGGTTTATCTGAACAGTACGTTGATTTGCTTGGCGAATACTTTGTCCTCTATTGCAAGAGTGTCTCATTTCCTGAGTTGGCGACACCAGTGGTAATTTCCCTTCGTCGTTTCATCAAGACTTCTAAGAATATTAAGTACAGCAAGCAGCTCTCTAGCATTGTGGAAAAAATCAATCAAAATAGCTCTTACATTCAATCAAAAAGGTCTGACGTTGAATTCAGTCCAAGTAATAAAACTGAAGTTGCTAGATTTTTGAATGATGTTCCATGGGAAAAGACACCGCTAGGATCTTATATTGTCGTCCAACGTGAAGTGAAAGAGGAAAGGGCTAAACTATTAAGACAAAGTATGGAGGACGAAGATAGAGCAAAGGAAGATCAGTTGGATCGAGAAGATAACGTTGAAGACATTGAACAGGAAGACGTTGAAATGTCAGATTAATATAACTCCAATTAATCTGAATTTAAGAGTAAGCTTTCCAAATAGTTTTGTAAAATATAGCAAATAAATATCTCTCGTCTTTTTTTTTACTCTTCTGATATTTAAACGTACATTTCCAACTCGCTGGTTATGTCACTGCGCACACACATTACTTGTTAAAAACTCGATGAGATCATATCAAAAGAAAATTTGAATTTATAGCAAACGAAAGCACTATAAGACACTCGAGTACTTGTCAAATTACAACAGCTGTCAACCTTTCTGATTTCTGGGGTCAATACTATTATTTTCATAAATTTAATTTTATCGGCGGCTAATGGATGAAACAACGATAATAAACAGCTCTCCCAATGCTAACGTTGCTAAATACCGAGACCTCACATCTAAAACTCTTTCAGATTTTCCTTTAGGTCAGGCTAGTACCCCAAAAACTAAAACTAAGAACCTGCTATTCAAAAAGGAAAACGGTTCAGTTGAAGATCGCAAATTAGCGGCTAAATCGAGGCTTCTGAATGATGAGCTTACAAGACAGATAAAAAGTTATAGAAAGTCAAACTTTCAGCTTCAACAAGCCATTAAAATTCTGAGAACATACGAAAAAGAAGTAAAAGTATTGAAATTGATCCAAAAATGGAGAGTGGTGTCGCAAGCTGGAATGTCTTTTCTCCTAAATTCAACACTGCTCAAAATATCAAAACTTGGAGGTTATGAAAAACTGATAAGAAAGGAACTGGAAGCTAAAAAGAGGCAGATAGAATATCAAGTGGATGATAGCATGCAAGACCAGATGGACGAGGTGCTGGAATCTGAAGATTTTAAACTTCTTCCAGAGGAAGATCAACAGGAATATAAAGATCGTATGGCTGACAAAATCCAAGAAGCACAATTGTGGAAGGAAAAAGAGTTTACAAGGCTAGAAGAAGAATTGCAGAACTGCGCAGATAAAGAAATGACGATGGAAGAGCTTTCAAAAAGACTCAAAGTCGAGTACGATTTAGTTTTTCCGAATGAATAAATGATTCATCATTTGTATATTTTTGTATATTTACCGTGCTGCTAATGTTAATAACATTAAGCAACCGCAAGAAATATAATTTGTTGTTATATGCATTTTTATTGTTCACTGTTCACAGTTAATGCTATTATGACACTTACTTTATCTATCTACTGTTGAAAAATATCTTCTAACCTTAATCTTGGAGCAATATTCATTGATAACAATTCTTGGAAGAGTAGCTTTGCAGCATAGGGTATAGTCATCTTGATAACGTTCTCTGCGCTTCTACACGTCGTACACCAACCGCTGTAACCCATCAATCCACATTTATCACAAACATCTACTTCAAAGGCGTCGGAACTAATCATTAGCCTTTCCAGTAGAAGCTGCGACGCACCATAGGCGATAACACAATCTCTTTCCATTTCTCCTAATCTTAAACCACCATCTCTTGACCTACCTTCTGTGGGTTGACGAGTTAGGACTGCTCTGGGTCCTCTCGCTCTAGCATGCATCTTATCCAAAACCATATGCTTTAATTTTTGATAATAGATAGGACCAAAGAATATATATGCCTGTAGACATTCACCTGAAATACCAGAGTACAGCATATCTTTACCAGAGTAACTAAAACCTTGATCCACCAATATCTTGGACATATCTTCTAGTTTGGACCCTCCAAAACAGGTACCATACTCAAGAGAACCATTCAAGACACCAGCCTTACCGGAAATTAATTCAATCATTTTGCCCACCGTCATACGGGATGGGAAACCATGCGGATTCATGATGATATCGGGGACAATACCTTGATCATTGAATGGCATATCTTCTTGTTTAACAATAATACCACAAACACCTTTTTGGCCATGTCTAGAGGAGAATTTGTCACCCAGTTCTGGTCTTCTATGTTGCCTTAACAGCACTTTAATTAAGGCTTGGTCATTATCAGATACAGACATCATAACTTGATCGATATGGGATGGCTCAGGGGCTCTGTATATCACTGGAGTTTCCTTATACTGTGATTGAGTGGTATTTAGAACACCCTCAGAGGCATTGGTTGGAATGGACTTGTTGATATAAACTTGACCACTGTCTAATTTCATACCGACTTCACCCAATCCATCAGGACCCAACGATTTGTGTTGCCAAATCGGTTCCCCGTTTTCATCAACACGCATACCACCAATTATATCCTGCGTATGATTTGCATACCTCTTTAAGACTGCAGTAGTCTTTCTACGAGTTTCACAGCGACCAAATCCTCTATCGAGAGATGCTTTATTCAAAACTAACGCATCTTCAATATCATATCCTGAGTAAGACATAACAGCAACTGTAGCATTTTGACCGGCTGGTAATTTATCGTAATTGATTAATTCAATTGTTTTCGTTTTAACCATAGGTTGTTGAGGATATATCATCAGATATAATAATGTATCAATTCTTTTGAATTGATTATATGCAATCGCACCGATTGCTTGTTTACCCATCGCGCATTGATAAGTGTTACGAGGTGATTGATTATGGTGTGGATAGGGAATTAAACCAGCAACAGCGCCTAATACTGTAAATGGTTCAATTTCCAGGTGGGTTATATCTGAATTGATATCCTTTTCATATAATGCGATAAATGAGTCGTTTTCCTCATTGACATCAAGGTATTCAACAAGACCTAGCTTCAAAAAGTCATCGAATACTAATTCTCCGTCCATAAGCCTTTTTAGATGATCTGCAGTAACTGTGGATCTACCTTCCGATATAATAATCAAAGGTCTACAAATTCTCCCTCCATCGGTAGCGATATGAACTGCTTTCTGGTGCGAGTTTGTATAAATGGAAATGAATGCAGAAACTTTACTTGATCTTCTGAGGTTTCTGAATTTCGATACGAATGTTATTGGAAATTTAGTTGCACCAATGAGAGTACCATTCAAATAGACACCGTAATTCAAATGAAGTGAAGCACTATCTATTATGCTTATATCTTCAACCCCAAGAATGTAACATAATTTCTTTATTGGATCTTCTTCATCATCGGTCGTAATATGTGTCATAAGGGCAAGGTTTTTCACCAAACCACAAGCTTCACCTTCCGGGGTATCTGCAGTACATAGCATCCCAAATTGGGAAGGTTGTAAAGCTCTCGGTCCTGAAACTTTTCTTGACTTTTCAAATTGAGATGAGATCCTAGTCATCATACCTAATGCTGAAATGTATGACAGTCTTGACAACACATGTGTTACACCTGCCCTCTCCATCTTAAATCTCTTCAATGACCAATTACCTGTGGATATAGCTCTATTTAATCCACTGGTGATATTATTGGAATGTACATTAATGGATAACAACGCATCATATTCCATGGCTCTATTTGGCTTTTTCAAAACTTTATCTATACTGGTCTTGAAATCGTTGTTGAATTTCTTGAACAGATCTTCAAATAGCAAAGAGATCAATTGACCTGCCAATTCTAAACGTTTATTACCAACGTAATCTCTATCATCAACCATTTTCGGGTTATGTGTAGCCATAACGACCCTACGAGTCATCATCGCAATATATAATGCTTTCTCTCTGAAATCTAGAGCTTCAACTGTGAGATGTGCAATCACGGTTGTAGCAATTGCTTCGATACCTTCTTGTAAAATCGTCAACTTCTGTCTTCTTACAGTCTTTACTTTAGAACCTATGTACTCCAATGCTTGTTGTTGAGTGTAAAGATTCAATTTAGAAGCTTCTTCAAGGTTCACAGCAAAAATGTCCTGATAACTACTATCATTACCACATACCAATTGCATGACTTCAAGGTCTGATACGATGCCGCAAGCTTTCAAAACCACAACAATCGGAATTTCTTCGGCGATAGAGTTATGTTTTAAATATATCTTCTCATTTTTGGTAACAACATAAGTCTTAGATTTCCTTTCATGTGTAGAAGACGTCACAGATGCCTGTACTATATTTTTTTTCTCATCAGCTTCGACAATGATACGGTTCTTAGACAGTTGTTCTTGAACTAAAATAACCTTTTCAGTACCATTTACAATAAAATACCCACCAGGATCTAAAGGACATTCATTTAGTTTTGCCATAATTTTTTCGTCAGATCCATACAAAATGCACTTGTTTGATCTCAACATGATAGGCATTCTTCCAATTTCAACATCCTTGTGCATTATAATGTTTCTTCCTCTTGTATACTCTATATCGACGTATATTGGTGCCGAGTACGTCATATCTCTAAGTCTACACTCGTGAGGCGGAACAAGATAATCTTTGGTGGAAGAATTTGACTTCCGACCCACACGAATGTCAACGTATTTTAGATAAAACTCAGGATCAACATCACTCAAAATCAATTCATTAGCCTTGATGATCTTCTTCAAATCAACATCTACGAAATAATTGAAGGAGTCTAGATGCTGTTTCACCAAACCTTTAACTTTCAAAAAAGCTGGCAAAAGATTCCACTTATCTTCAGCAGTGCTAATCTCATCAGTAAGTTTTTTGCCCTTATAAACAGGCCTCAGCAAATCTTCGAAGGTTTCATCCTTTTTGAAATGAGAGTGTACTTTAGCCTTCCTAGCAGCCATAATTCCAATCCCCCTTAAGAAGACAAGTAACACTGAGATACACGCCTACTTTGCCTTTTTCTGATTAACAAACCAGTTAATGTACCTAACGATTTGATTCTGATCTACATAGCTCATCGGAGCATGTTCTAAAAATTTTCTATTGTACCACATTCTACGTAAAAAGTGATTGTAAGTGTTCGATTTGAAATGCACATTAAATGGCATTGATGAACATTCATAAGACTAAGATTGGTAGTCTCACGCTGTGATTGTTACGAAGCATCAAGAGCTCAATCGCGAACTTCCAGCATATTAAGTGGTTGGTGTTTTTTTTCTGCATAGCAAGTTGTTTTTCCATTGAGGCCTTGATCATAAAGAGTGAAGTCATCAAATCACCGAACTGCACGGCGTCCATAGGAGAGATAAAAGGATGAGTGATGATAATCTGTTGAAAAGCTCAGTGAATCAATATTTGGAGGAGCTTCCACAGCAAATCCAGAGCAGACTGTACGAATCGCCAGCGACATGTTTAGCAATCTACAGATTACTACCTCAGTTGGCCAAATTCTTCATAATGTCCATGGTTTTTAATGAAAGTGAGATATCCCTTCGTGATTTGGATAGATGGGTGAAAGCAAGCGGAAAAGTTCAGTTTCAGGACGCAATTAAATCAATGAAATCTTTGCATTTGTTAATCCCGGTTAAAGGAAATGGACCAATGATGATAACGTTGAATCACACATTTAGGGAAAGTTTCAAGAACGCTCTAACCGGCGGCCAAGTTAACAACTCTTTTGGAATTGTCGTAGAAGAGGCAAATGATGTGGTTACAACGGATATGTTGGATAGTTATTCTGCTGATAAATGGGAGACCATCTTGCATTTCATGGTGGGGACGTCTCTTGCAAATATCCCATCCGAGAATGTGTTAAATTTGCTAAAGCATAGTAAACTGATGGAAGAGTTGAATACAACTGGTGAATTTAAAATTACAAATGAGGGTTTCCAGTTTTTGTTGCAAGAAGTGAATTCGCAAATATGGACATTATTGCTACAATATTTGAAAATGACAGAGACTTTGCAAATGGATCCAGTGGACGTTCTTAACTTTATTTTCATGTTGGGTGCTTTAGAATTTGGTAAGCCTTATAGTACGAATGGCTTAAGTGAAACTCAAAAGTCTATGTCGAAAGACATGAGAGACTATGGATTAGTGTTTCAAAAGCATTCGAATGCTAACGTATTTTACCCAACAAGATTGGCAACCATGTTGACTTCGGATTCAAGGAGTATCCGAGGAGCTTCCGGTGCAATGGATAGTGTTCTAAAACAAAACAAAGACGATAATACCAACAAATCTTCAGCAGCGTCTGCTGACCGTGATGGCGGGGCTGATGAATTAGGATTGAAAGCTCAACACATCCAAGATGGTGCGCTTATTGTTGAAACCAATTTTAAAGTATACTCTTACTCCAATTCCCCTCTTCAAATCGCCATTTTGAGCTTATTCGTTCATTTGAAATCACGATTTTCAAATATGGTTACCGGTCAACTTACAAGAGAATCCATAAGGAGGGCATTAATGAACGGAATCACTGCCGACCAAATAATAGCTTACCTAGAAACACATGCTCATCCGCAGATGAGGCGATTTGCTGAAGACACATTAGAGAGAAAACTAGAATTGGATGCTAATTGTAAGGATCCCTTACAAATCCTGCCACCTACGGTGGTAGATCAAATAAAACTTTGGCAATTGGAGCTGGACAGAATCATCAGTTATGACGGATCATTGTATTCTGATTTTGAAACTCACAACGAATATCATATGCTGAGTACATATGCACAAGACCTGGGTGTTTTACTTTGGAAAGATGATAGGAAGAAGAGGTTTTTTGTCTCGAAAGAAGGTAATTCTCAAGTTCTTGATTATGCAAAGAGGAAACTAAAAAAAAAACAGACGCCATAAGAAGAATGATTTAACGGCTAATCAATTCAGCATCATATAAGAGTACGATAAAATTTTTTTAAGAATGTATATCAATCAGTAACGAGCGTCCGATCATGATTGAATGAAACTGCTTTATCTATGTTGGAGCGCCAATATCATTGATGGTACTAGTCAAGAAGAGACTTGGCCATTCTCTTGGAGCGTAAGAATCTATGCATTGATGCTGGCAATAGAAAAAATATTACAAGGGCCATATGCTAGTAATTTTTTTTCTTCCTTTTGTTCCTGCACAGATGCGATAACGATAACCGAAATTTTAAAGGGGCGACCATGATTCTACGTTATCAATATGCTGAATGCGAACAAAATACTAAAAGAGGATAAACAACTTTGAACCAAACAAGAAGATATTCCACACTGAGCTTTAAGCTAATTGATGTATATTAAACAATTTTTACCGTTCTTTCAGGCTGCTGCGCAGCTCACGAGCCATACAAAATATGACAGTCCATTTCCACCCCAGTGCCCCATAGATTTACCTCTAACATGCCAGAATCACACTATTATACCAGATTCATGTTGTTTTGAGTATCCAGGTGGTATATTTTTGCAAACACAGTTCTGGGATTATGTTCCGTCTCGGTCAGGAATGAATGATGGCGAATTGGAGAAGGAATTAGGACCATTGGACTCGTTTACTATCCATGGATTGTGGCCAGACAACTGCCGTGGTGGATTTGAACAGTTTTGTGATGATTCACTAGCTATTGATGATGTGTATTATCTTTTGAACTCTGATCAATTCAATAATAACAAAACCAATTTGGAGATCAGCGGTAAACAACTACTAGAAGAATTGAACCGACTATGGAAAAGTAACAATGGGAATGATGAGTCTTTATGGATCCATGAATATAATAAGCATGGAACATGTATCAAGACAATCAGACCCTCTTGCTATTCTCGCTGGGAGGATAAAACAAAAGTCGAAACCATTGACTACAAAAAACAAGCAGTTTACGATTATTTTAGAATTGCTTATAACCTCCACAGCAAACTAAACACCACGGCAGTTTTGGAAGAACATGGTATAGTCCCAAGTTTGACAAAGACATATACGAGGCAAGAAATTCAAACAGCTTTGGATAGTGGTTTCAATGACCATAGCGTCTTCTTCGCCTGTGATAGACACCAATCAATAAATGAAGTATGGTACTACCATGTGCTGAAGGGCTCACTGTTGAATCAGGAATTCGTCCCTATTGGGTCTTTAAGAAATGGATATTCAAGGTGTCCTGAAAAAGGTATAAAATTCTATCCAAAGGGGTACATTCCATCTAGCGGAGGTGGTGGTGGTGGTAACGGAGGACCTAAGATAAGAGGAGTCGTAAGACTAAGTGGATACGAAGGATTTTTAATCAAGAATGGTCATTGGATGACCAAAGGGACTCCTGCCAATTTTGAATTGATAAAAGCACCTTTTGGCAATTATTACCTCAAGTCGCGTATTGGATATTGTGGTTTATCCACTCAAGGCGTTTTAATGTGTAATAAAAGCATCCAAAACGCTGGTCAATTCGAGTATAATGCAGAAAAGGGTGGATATTTGGGTTATTCGGGCACTTCCGAATGGTCTGCTAACAGTTATCCTCGTGGTAACGCTCAAAGTTTGGTGTATCATGACGCTGACGAAGATGCAGGAAAAGAAAACTTCCGCTTCAAATTAAAATTCATAAAGAAATAAAAAAAGGCACTATTTAGGTTCGGACATTTGTATCAATTTAGTAGTATTATCATCGACTGAAGCAGAATACGAGTACATGCTTTTGTTGTGAAGTGGGAATTGCGTTGTCGCTGTCGATGGAGCACTGATCGAATGCGGAACCGTCGACGCATTTTCAAAATAGTTTATCATATCAGACTCCAGGTATCTAACATGCGACTGTAACTGTACAACTTTATTCTGTAATTCAAAGCTGAAATTCTTGTGTAACTGCAAATCACTGGTCAATTTACGAATCTGTGCTTGCTGCTCGTATACGCAACTCTTTAAAGATCGCAACTCATTTAACAAGATATAGTTATCTGCCACAGGTGCACCTGGAGGTTCACCTGCACCTGAAGGTGCAGGTGAAGGCTCCTTTCGTATTCTACCATTCTCGTACTTCATACCATCATTGTTCTCGCTCTGTTTCTGCATCAGATCATGCAGATTCTTCTTCGACGCCAAATACTGCTTTCTTATATTCTGTAAAGTGTCATCAGCCTCCTGTCTATCGAAGAACTCCCTTGTCAAATTGAGATCCGCCACCATCGAAAACCACAGAGTACTCTTCTGCCTTGACCAGACCTAGTGGATCCAATGCACACCTGGCTGATCCATATGTATGTATGCAATGGTGCCTTGCGTTTGTGGTTGACGCGTTGGCAGCACGTGACCAGCTCTCGCGTCTTTCGTGCCGAGTGACACCCCGAGGAGTGTTCTGGCCCGGCAGAGTCAGGCTAAAAAAAGCCGCCCAGCCGCGTTTTTCGCCCCTGTCTCCGGGTTACCCGGCGTGCGCAGGGTATTTCCCGTGCCGATTTCCTAAGCCTGAGGCCCCCCCGTCTACGGAGAAATCTAAAACACTCCGTCGAAAATCGGTAATATCCCAAAAAAGCACTCTGATTGAAAAATTACGAGGTTTCCAAGGTTTATGACGATACCTGGATTGAAAGGGTTTGGAGGATTTCATGATCAAATTCTTTATTGTCTGTGTTGACTTTTGAGATTTGCAGGGGATCCACTTGGTGTTTACTATAGTATACAATGGTGGGGGTCACTCTATCTGATAGAATGGTAGAAAACGATACCAGTAGCAATAGTGCTTCTTCGTCTAGTTCTGGTATATCATCTACGAGTTCGATGTCTGCTGGGAGCAATGCAGGATCTGGGAATGCGATGAATATATATTCTACGAGTTGCTTAAGACGACCTTCTTTTTTGGCTATGAAATCTGCTTCGACCAATTCTGTCAAAGTCGTATCCGCGTGTGGTTCGAAAAATGGTGGTGCTTCTGATTTCCCTTTTCTTATGAAAAGGGATACTACAAATGGGAAATCCACTTCGAACGGCAAGGGAACCATTAATCTTGTTGGATCCAAGGAATATCGTATTGATGAGTTGCAAAATTGTTCGCGTGTCGCAGATGTTAAGTTTGACGACAGCGAGATGGATAAGGGCCGCCATCATAACACAGTTGTTGTTTTTGACTTGACGACTTCTGGTTGTCTGCTCTCTTCCTCGGAGACACCTGCTCCTGTGAGTGCTAGTGATCGCAAAAATGTTGAAAACGAAGACATACCCAATAAAGAAGTTTACAGGATACATCTATCATTGCCAAGTACGTTGGTTAAGAGGCCCAAATTTCACTTTGAAAAATTGCTCAGGACAGTCATAGATGATTCTAAAAGATTAAAACTAATGAATTTGATCGATAACTGCAACACGTTTCTATTCTTTGATGGAACAAGCAGTATAACAGAATGTTCTTTAACCACGTACTGGCTGATTAGGAAATTTCATGACTTTCTGCATGATAAAATAGGCAAATCAAACCTAAGGCTTTATATTTTGGAAAAAATGGATACTAATTTAGATTATGCAAATGAAGACCCTCCTACAGCATCCGGAGATAGAAACTCAACTTCCACTCAAAAGAAATTGAATCTTACCATAAAAATCCTACCGAAATCGGCTGACAAGATGTTCATACAATCCATCAAAAAGGACGCTATCCATTATTCGCCGAATTCACTCAAGAAATATTTTCAATTTCATATACCAGCGGATATCGAAGATAACGATCCTATCTTACCAAATTGGTTGAAACCTTTTTCGAAGAAAAGTGAAAACGATATCATTTTGCAACAGTTACTGAAAAATTTTGAATTTTTGGAAAATCTAGAATTGAAAAGATTAGAGAGGGGTCTTAAAAGTGATCGACATGATGATCATTCTTTGAAATTGCAAGATTCAAACTCATACCATAAAATTTATTCACTCTCGAACTTACAAAAAGAATTCACAAAACAGAAAAGGATCGCAATGGAAAAACCAAACTCCTGTCCTTCTTCACCTTGTTTAACCGATAATGATTTGAAACTTTCCATACCAAAACAGCAACCTGTATTGGCTGCTCCTCCATCTATGCATCTCAAACTATTAAATTCCGCAGAGTCTAGCAGTTCTCCATCATCTTCTCATGTTGATACAGATAGTGATTCGTTGTTAACTCCAATGGATAACTATGAACTGTCCCAAGGTATTCAATCTTTCACTAAAAATCGATATTCAAACATTCTACCATATGAACACTCAAGGGTAAAATTACAACCTTCCCCAATCCACGGGGCTCCTAGCACCAATACAAGTTATTCGCCGTCTAGCAACTTGGGCAATACTCATCTCCCCGTAAAGAAAACCCCAGATGAGGCATGCTTGTCAAGTAGCAACAACAAAAAAAGGAGAAATTCTTTTGCATCCTCTCAGTCGTATTTTAGTCAAATTGCAGATCCACTTGATAGGGATAAGGGACAAAATCGTTGTGATACAACTTCAGAAGATAGTTTCAACGACTACTTCAATGCAAATTACCTTAAGTTACCAAAGATAAATGGTGATTTCACCTATATTGCTACTCAAGCTCCATTACCTTCAACTATTGACGATTTTTGGAAAGTCATATCTTCTAATGGAGTCAAGGTTATCATATCCCTAAATTCAAATGACGAATTATTTATGAGAAAGTGGGACGTTTACTGGAATAATAACCGCTCAGATCAAAAATATAAAATCGATATCACGGAAACTTTTGAGAATGCATGTAACGTCGACGGGTGCATATTAAGAATATTCACAATATACAAAAAGGAAGATGGAAAGGATAGCAGCACCAAGTCAACTGTCTACCAATTACAATACACAAAATGGCTAGATTCTTGTGGCATTGTCATGCAAGATATTTTGAACCTTCATACCATAAAAAATATGTTGTTGAACAATCCTTTGGCACTATTATCCGATTTAAGAGCAGGAGTAAATAAGGATGCAGTAGATTATGGTGATGATTTATGGACAGGGAGTTCAACAAAAAAAAAGAAAAAATCGGCAAATCAGCCTCCATTGCTGGTTCATTGTTCAGCTGGCTGCGGAAGAACAGGAGTTTTCATCACTTTAGATTTTCTTTTGAATGTTTTTACACAACCTACAAACTCATCAAACTCTATCGACGTCTGGAACATGTCTCAGGATCTTATATTCATCACTGTCAATGAATTGAGAAGACAAAGAATATCAATGGTCCAAAATTTGACTCAGTATATAACTTGTTATGAATCAATTTTGGAATACTTTTCGTTAATCAAAAAACAAAAAGACAGGAAACAGAGCAAGGGCATCACTGTTATTCAGAATAAACAGCAAAATAACGTTGATTGTACTCGCTCATATGCATAGGTCGTATTCAAGCAGGCATTTTAATTTTTGTTTTTAAGGGTTAGTTCAGCATAATATAGTTTATTTTATTTTACAAAGCAAAGCTATTTACTTATGTGAAAAAATGGTGGGGTTATTGCCCTCTTATGTAATTATGTTTGAGGTGCCACAGATAGGAAAAGTTGTAAATTTTCCATTAGTTTAGGATTGACATTGTTCAACAAATCTTGGTAACGTGAACCGAGATTACTCTCCAGGAATTGCATTGTTTGTACAATAAACCCTTTTAAACTTATATTGTGAACTGGATCATTATTTTTCAATAACTCATAATGCCTCAATTGTTCGGAAGTTATTGTGTGGAATTCGACTGATTCGGCGGTTATGAGATCATTCAAATGATATTTCTCGCAATCTCCATTATTAGATTCATTTATTTCTTCCAACATTTCAATCCATATGGAAGCAATGGTCGAAAATTCTGAGAGCACGGAAATAAGACCGGTCCTCAATAGACTGGACATCCCAAGAATATGAACTTTCTTATTCTTTGGATCAAATACATCCCTGAAACTCACAATCCAAATGGAAAGCAATTTACCGACTACTTCGTCAAATGTCATCTCACGGAAAACCACCGATCTTTCAATCAATGGAAGCTCCATATTTTCCATACGAGGGGCTAATTGTTGATGATATGACGCCAAAGAGTTTAGCAACGCCTGTGGGTTAACATACGCAATCCTTGCTACAATTTGTATCACTTGGCTGGAGTGGTAGCCAGACAATGACTCTTCTTTGAATATACCATCGAAGATGCTTTTCAGAATTCCCGCAGCATGAAAGTTTTGTAATAATAATTCCTCGTAGTTTGATTCACTCGATAAGACTAAAATTTCCCAAGTTTCTAAAGTTAACTGTAGGGAATCGTCTCTCAATTTTAATAAATGCTTTGATATTTGGGAAAAAATTTGAGAAAACGTCTGACATGAAAAAAACTCTTGATTAGTCAAGATCAAAGAGTAGCTCTTGACAATTTCTAATAATGTTGACAAAATTTCACTATGAGTCTCAACTCCGAATTCCAAATAGGGTAGTAGTTGGTAGAACTCACGATCAAATTTTTGCTCTTGCGATGAGAAATTCTGCAAGAGGATACCCCACAATTCGTAGCCGTCGTCATTTAAAAGTTGGTAATGTGGTGACGACGGATTGCATGATTGAGCTACAATAGGTAATGCAATTGACCATGTTAAATGCGAATGTGATCCCAAGGAAGAGACCAAATGTCTTATTAATCTTAATAATGCGTTAGATAGTATAGATTCCGATGAGTTGTTTATTGAAATTTCCCATAATTCGGGAACAACTTGAAGAATCTCTATTAGCAGTTTTCTGTCGATTAGGGGCTTAGTTTGAATAATGATATCGCTTAAAGTGTTCAAGATGTAAAGCCTTGTTTCGGTCAATGAAACCGAGGGCAGCAACTTTCTCAGTAAAATGATAACAATGTCATTCAAAAATGGTTGAAAAATGTCTTTATTGAAGCTCCAATCATCGATCATGGTTCTTAAGGATTTCACACATGTTAACAGAACAACTTTATCCTGGTCGTTTATTAATATATTGCGAAAGAACTCGTAACACAATGTTCTACTCGTTTCGGAACATTTAACAACACTCCATTCATTTATTATTAGACAAACTCTTCTTCTAATAATTTTAAGTTGATCCTCAGATGCGCTGTTAGAAGTCGCTTCAGGAAGAAATACTTGGACTAACAGCCTGTCAAAGTCAACCAATTCGCTCACTGCTGCGGCACTCAATTGAAAACTGGCGTATATAGAATCTTTCGTCAAGAAATCTTCTAGAGAGCCGGATAAGCTTGCTGCCTCATTTTCAATCTTGTTCAGTAGGTACGGGACCAGAAATTGGGGGAACGAATTGATCAGATCTTGGAAAAAATTCTCAGCACATGGTCTGATCTGATATTCATAACTAGTAGTAATCTGTTCATTAATCCATTCTTCTGGATCCAAAAACCAACTTTCCAATTCAGATGGACTTAATTTCAAGTACCATCTCATCAATGTATCAACTAATTTAGTAATTAACTGCTCATTTAGAAACTCGATAGATATCTTTTTTATAGCTGCATCTACGGTAACTTTGTCACCTCTACCTTTTAGAGTGATCGCGCCCTTCTTGCTTATGAAATTTATAACTCTTTTCAATATGAGAAATCCTCGAATTGCTGTCTGTTCCCAAAAATCACCGCTTACATCTGAATTTTCATTGTAAACTTCGGAGGCCTTATCAAATAACAACCGCGTGTATGTTATTAGTATTTGAGTAGTGCATGGTAGTAGGATGAAATTTGCTGGAGAGATTGTAATCAGATTGTAATACAATTTCCCGTAACAACGGATGAACTTCTCATAAAGGTCGAACTTTTTGAAGTTTTCTTGATGTGAAATAAGCAGATCAAAATGTGTCACAGTCAATTTCATGAATTCGCAAACAGACTCGTCCTTTTGTGGACGTTCATATCCATCAGCAACGATTCTCCTTAACACTTTTAAAGCTAGGTATGACACTTGTAATTTGCTGAGAATAGCCTCCGTGATAGTCGAAGATGTGGTCCATTTTTCGAAGGATTCCAAATAGATTTGTACAATCAGTGGGAAAATCACCGGTACTTTACTTTGCATGGCTGGTTTACATCTACCGATTCTAGCAGAACTTAGCACTTTTATGACCTGGTTAATATGCACTAATATATTGTAGACTTTGACGGTGTCTCGCAAAATTTGTTTATTTCTGAGCAATCCTTCCACTTGCTCAAATAAGTTGGGCCAATCTGCTGGGAAATCAAAACGAGCAATTTTTGCAGTAGCTTGCGCATTTTGGATGCATAATTGATTATTTTGTTCATCCACCAGTTCGAACAGCCGCGCTCTAATCGACGCCTTCTCATCCTTACGAATAGCATTAATTCTTGTAGATCTCCAAAATCTATCGACACCATTCTTAAACTGAATTATAGCGAGCCATCTAGTTTGTAGTGAGTTGGAAAGATCAAGATAGATGGACTGTAGCAAGTAATGGAATCCTGGTTCAATTTGCCATCCTTTCAGTTGTTCTTCCGCCGACTTCTGGATTTGGGACCCTGCGTGCTGTGGATTGCTAGCTTGCTCTAAAGTTTCCACGAGATTTAATTCGTTCAATGTAGCTAAGTTTGACATTCTAAGTTACCTCTCTAGGATAGAACTTTTTCAATTATTCACGATATTGGACTCAATTAGACAGAAACACAAATCAAAGCACAGAAAGATGAATCAGAAACAGTCAAATTCAAACTAAAGAAATGAGATATTTATCCTTGAAGATAATTATAAAAGTAGAACTAGAAATATAAGCTGGCCTATATAACGGACATTAATAGGATACAAATTTTACTTCATCACTTCTTTTTTCAATAATAGGATAGGTCCGGCATCCGACTCCAAAAAATTGGGACGCCTATAATTGCAGGAGTGATGTCCGGGTATCATATGAAGAGATGAACATAATGAAGCCTAAAGAAGAACCTATGCAGCCCATCTATGCGCTTCATTATCACCGGTCCAAGTACGCTCAACGTATCCTAGTTCTCTCTTAACTCTTCCAACGGTTTTTGGATCGCCCATGTTTTTTCCAAGGTTATCTGATATTTTAATTGCGTGGTTATTGTTCACCTCCAATAGTTTGATAACAATGTTCAAGGGTTCACTTTTCGCGGATTGCTGAGATTTCTTGTGGAAGTCATTTGTGAAATTTGTACCAATTCCAAAAGTAGCCAGAAGGCCATGACTGTGAGCTACCTGGGCATATTGAATAGCCTTTTCAACGTTCAAGGAGTCAGAGTAACATATAACTTTCGTAAACTCTGGCAATTTGAGCACATGGTGGTAATGATATGCTATTTTTTTGGTATATTCCAGTGGATCCCCAGAATCCTGTCTGACACCAATGTAACAATCTGAATACGGCGGCATGAATGATTTTAAAAAATCGTCAGTACCAAAAGTATCTGTTAGTGCCAAACCTGCATTTTTAGCACCAAATGTGTTGATCCAGTAATCCATAGCATTCTTATTAGCATGAATGTAATCGTCTGTAATGGCAGCAATACCCATCACCCATTCGTGAGCCACTGTACCTATTGGTTTTACACCATATTTCTTGGCAAACATAACATTTGAAGTACCCAAAAAAAGTTTACCATATTCTTCAGGTTTTTCTTTTACAGCCTTCATTATCCCTTGCATAACTAGGTCCTGAGTATTGGTGGACCGACGACGTCTCGTACCAAATTCGCTGAAAACAATTTTATTCTCAAATAATATTCTGGCCTTATTCTGTGCTTGTTCCAACTGACTATCATATGTCCAATCAGTGTCAACAAATTTAAAATAAGCTTCAGAGACCAGCGCCAACACTGGAATTTCATACAAAATAGTATCTTTCCACTTACCCTTGATAAGTATCTGCAAATTGAATTTATCGGAAGAGTCGGCCACATTTTCGGTTGTAAACTCAATCTGTGATTCTGGATCAAACTGGAAATCTTTGATATAATTCAAGTAGTCTTGTGGAAGATATGGAATCGTTTCCTTCAAGTAAGCTATTTCATTCTCAGTAAAACGCAGTTCACCTAAATGTTTCAATTGTTCGCGCAACCAAGAAACTGCATTCTCATTGAAGAACAGCTGATACGACCTATTTGTGTATTTGTAGATTACTTCTGCCTCTGGAAAATTTGCGAAAACAGCTGCATGCATAGTAAGCTTATACAGGTCTGTGTCTAAAAGGGACTTAATTATGAAGTTCGTCATTTCTAGTGATTTTTGTCCCTTGATATATGGATTTTTGTTGTTTTGGACTACTGCTTGATTTAAAGTAAAATAATAATAATGACCTTGCAAAAACACGATAAATGATGGTTGTCTTCTATTATATATTTATTGATATTTCTTACATATGACGACAATCAATTAACTTTTCAGGCTCGAAAGCCTCGTTTCCTGCCGTCACAAGATCCGTTTTTCTTTCCGTGACAACCATAAGCCTCCACAGCTATAGAGATATTTCATTTTATTAATTGATACAGATAAATAGAATTGTTCTGAACTATATAATGACCCTCATAACACGATCGAATAGTGTATCCATTTGTACATTTTGAATATTCTCAAACATGCTAGTAAAACTATTCATATTTATTACCTTATCGTTCTTGTCACCATTTATGAATTCCAATGCAATCTCTTCATTGTCGTCTTCTCCTTCGGTGTCTTTTTGACCAGCACGTTTAGATGATGACAGTTTTTCTAGCTGTTCCGCAAAATCGTTGTTACTGCCGTTCAAACTATCTAGTAATCCTTCCCTGTTTACTTCATCTAACATTTCTGTGTTTACGGTTGTGCCTATGACACCTAACCGACATTCAATATCCAAGAAGATAAAATCCGTATCATGATTCCAGCCAATCCAGGAGATATATTCTGAATGAGTAAAGCTACCTAATTTGTTGGAGAGATCAGCATCAAATATAACAATACGGGACCTATATTTAGTTGACTCTTGTCCATCTTCGTCCTTTTGTTGTTGATTTATAACCAATGCAATTCTACCTGTCTTTTCATCACAGCTGATCAGCCTATCTAAATGACCATTCTTATACACCCCATTTACAAATGGGTAAAGATCGAAGCTATTGGTCATTTCACCCTTCAATAGGTTGATGGTGTTTAATGCAGTGCTTGTAGCGACTATTAAGTGCGTATTATTGAGCAATTTAATAGCCTGAATTTCAGAATCTAAGGTGAATTCGTTGAATGTTTGTTCTTGCGTAGATGATTCAAATTTTTTAAAAGTGTCGAAATCTACAATGAAGAGTTTTTCATCGAATGCATGAAATATCAAACTACCATCTTGTGACCATGCTAGAGATACCGAATTACTGAAATGATTGAAGTTTGGTAGCGATAATTTTGTTAAGCACCAGTTATTCTCGTGCTCTTCATAAGACCAATATTTCAAACCACCCTCGTTGTCTGCCGTTAAGAACCCCTGAGAATTATTCACAGCGCTAGGGGCAGCTAAAATTTTTGTAATTGGGACACCGATACTATGAGGATTCACAACTTTTGTCCTTAAAGTCCAGTCTACGTCACTATCTTCTTTACTCCAAAATTTTAGATTATGAATGAGGTCCTTGGACGATAATAAATCATCAGGCTGAATTTCGACTTCATACGTCGCCATCCATTTCCCGTCTTTTGTAAATTTGATATCCATCAGTACTGGATCTTGAATATTTAATTCAAATCTTACTTTACCCATAGAATTATTGATTCCTGATGTTAAATATTGGTATGATACTTGCTCATTTTTGTAAAAATCGTAAACTTGCACTGCGGACATATGTGGAAAGTATAGCTGTTTTGTGACAGGGTGTATCTCTGCGCATGTGGTATAATCTTGTCTTTTACTTTTCAAAAGCTTTTTCTTCTGCTTCCTTTTAGAAATGTTTGAAGTAGCTGCAGTAGTAGAACACTTGGATGATACAGCAGATAAAGGCTGTACCGTATTTCTAACCATACTGCTAAAAACAGGTAATGGACCATTAACAATCACTTTTGAAGTCAAATCCGCAGCATTCAATAATAGCAATTGAAAATCAGAATTTGTAACATTTTCCGTCATTTGTAAAGACAAAGAATAGTACTTATCATTGCAAACTGATTGACAGTCGATCACTACACCACTTAAACGTGGTAAAAACTGCTGCATATTGGTTGATAATTGCCAAAAACTGACAACCTTTTCCCAACCGCCAGATAGTAAATAAGATCCATCTTGTGTAAAACATAGTGACAAAACAGAATCGATATGCCATTTCAAAAGCCTTCCTTGCAAATCGGAGACATTAATAACATTTATCACCCCAGAGGCAAATCCAAGTGCTAACCGAGAACCATCAGAATTTAAGGCCATACTGGAAACATATCTAGAGTTTGCAGATGATGACGAGTTTTGAGATGCAAAAACCGACTGCAAAGGGAATTCTTTTCTCAATGATGTTTCGAAAGTGGAATGCACTTTCAGTTCTTTCTTAGAACCTTTTTGATACAGAAAGGCCAAGAATTTGTCATTTGAAGACCACGTCGATAAAATAACGTTTTCGAACGTATGTTCGAGCTCCAGTTCCAGTTCTGTCCCACTGTTTGGTTTTAAGTCATAGAGCTTATATGTATACTGGGATCTGTTCAAGGCAGAAAGCCTGGTGGTCAAAAGCTTTAACGAATTTTCCTCCGATTCAAAAACCTTGCTTACAATTTCATCTTCCTCAAGTTTAATATGCAACAATTTTGGCGAATCTACTAGCTTACCCTTATAGTTCAACACAATCACACTCCCATCGTTAGTTAACACAGTGATTTGTTTTTCTTCCTCTCTTTTCGAAGAATCTTCACATGTAATATCTCCTAAAGAAATATGCGCTACGACTGTATCCTCGTTATTAAACAATTCTGACAAAAGTTGGTTATTGGCATATTTCAGTGTCTTGACACATTGCCTAGTTTCGATAGAGTATATCTTGATCTGGTTGTTGAACGGGACGATATAATTGAGCTGATCATGTGTCAAACATGCATTTCCTTTGTTACAGCTGGATGTATTAGAGCTTCGTGGCAATACTGGTTTACCACCAGATACCACTGACAGCTTATATTTTTGATATACAGTCGGCTGAGTCATCTTTCGCACTAAAACTATACCCAGACTGTGATGATTGTGATCCAAGAGTTGGTAATATCTGACAACTGCAGCTTCAATATGAACTAAAATTAATCTTTTCAAGCTCATCTCATCGCTAAAAAAATTTTCAGAAATCATCCTCTACGACATCCAAATATGTGGAATGACAGAAGATACAAGCAGAAGATACCGTGATTGCAATCAACTCCTACAACGTTCATTATTGACCAAGCTGCTATTTCTCAAAGGAGCAGCTGTTCGCTTCTCGACCTCAAGTTATTTACGGAAAGCATACATAAATCGTTTATTGTAGGCCAATCGATTTTTTTGTTTTCGATAATCATAATCTTATTATATGTCATAGTAGCAGAATATGAATTTTCAAATATTGAATGCAAGTGGAGCAATCTGCAATCGTAACCCGCTATAATCAGACGTTATTTCATTTTAGTCTGTATGGCTATATATTTTCGTGTTTGATGATATTGTTTATTAAGATATTATTTGAAAAATTGTAAAGCCTACTGAAAGTTTTACGATCAAGAGTTTGTTTCAACATCATAAAATAGAGAGAGACAGAAACGTTAAGGCTCGTTATCGTTGGTGAGAAATGATTGTTCCGGTTAGATGTTTTTCATGTGGTAAAGTCGTTGGTGACAAATGGGAAAGTTACTTGAATATGTTACAGGAAGATGAACTAGATGAAGGTACTGCATTAACTAAACTTGGTTTGAAAAGATATTGTTGCAGGAGAATGATTCTAACGCATGTTGACTTGATTGAAAAGTTCCTGAGATACAACCCATTGGAAAGAAGGGATTGAATATATGCTGGTGAGTAAAAACATATTGGTGGAATATTGTGAGTTATTTCTCCAAATGACAGTTTAAAGGAAATGTATAATAATGTCATTCTGTCATTTCATTCATTTCAGACTTCTCCCTAGATGCACATATGTATATTTACACGTATAGAAGTAGTATATTAAGGTAATATTTGAAATTATGAAGATACGTTATTGGATGATCTTGTCTGATCACTACAGTTTAATTTTTTTTGAGACTCCTTTGTAGCTCTTTTTAAACACAAGAATGGAGTCTATCTTCTCCAACGCTAGATCCAATAATTCTTTTCTTTTTTGTAATTCGATGTGCCTTGCTATCTTTGGATCTTCTTTAGCAAACATTTCGACTTGTTCATCTGTTAATATGTTCAATTTTTTATCCAGTTCGATAGGAAAATTGTAGAAAAAGTCACTCAATAATTCGACGTTCAGAAATAAAACGGCTGTTGAGGTCAATTTATCACTTACCGCATTCAAAAATATTTCAGGACATTGATCTTTCTCCGTCACAGAGTGACATTTATTTTTCATCAGTTTCAATCTAAATGATAGAACTTGCAGTCTTTTGTTTAGAAAAAGGGCTTCTGATCCTCGTTCTAAAAGCAGTTTGGACATTCCAAGGGTTTCTTTCTTCGTTGAGTCTTGCTGCAAGTAGCTCATTACTTGTTGTAATTTTCTGCCTCCGATAGCATTCTTAATAGATTGAAATCTGTCATTACATTGTCTTACTTCTTCTTTCATCAATGAAATAGAATGTTCGCGAGCAATGTTCCAATCTCTAGAATCTAAATCAATTTCGTATTTGAATGGTTTGATACAATTTTCCACTTGATCTGCTGTAGCATAATACTTTGAATTTAAAACGTTTACCGCGGTATTTGTTACTAATTCTTTGATCAAATCATGATTCTTCAACTGAGTTGCCTGCAAAATGTTCTCCAACTCTTTTAAGATAGCATTTGTAACTAGCATAGTTGATAATCTACCAACTCCAATCTTGGTTAAGCTTGAAGATGCCAATTCCAATTTTTTATGCCAATATAAGATTTCATCGTCGTTGTTTCTCTTTGATGACAGTTCTTGTAGATTTTCATCCTTCCAATATCTAGTAGCCAGAAAATCCAAAACTTTTTGATCTAAATCTGCCTTTAAAATTGATTTCAACTCAATCCTATTAAATTTCTCCTGAAACTCTTTGATTCCTAGCTTAAGTATATCCACGTTGTTTAACAAATAAGATTTTGGTGTAAGTTGACGATCATTAAATTCCACCTTGAATAAGTATGATGTGTCATCTAACTCTTGTTGAATTAACATTGAGGTTGGTTCCAAGGCATTAGACATTGAAATTTCCAAAATTTTTATCAGTTTCTCTCTGAGACGTTTTGTGGATACTTCGCAATTTGCGAAGACTTTCTTATTATCCTTAAAATAAGATTTTTCGAATTGACGTGTCAACATTTGTTGAGGTTCTATCGCAGAAGTGCCGCTCAATTGTCTATCATTCGGATACTCTGAAGTTCTATTACCGAAGAGACCAATATGTGGTTTTACTGAATTTGGAGACTTAGTAATTACTCCAACATAACCCATCTTTAGAGGATATTTCTTGTTATTTAAAATACCACGAGCCAATTCTGGAGGGACCAAGTCCAATTTAGTAATAACACCGATAGTTCTTAAACCTTGTGGGTCGGCACGTTTAGCGGCTCTTAGAGCTGAGCTGTTAGCTAAATCTACATCAGCAGCAGAGATTGCTAAGATTATATTTGGCTCAGCCAGATATTTTTCACAAAGTTGACGAATTTTACTCTTCAATTCAAATGGTTGGTCAGCGGCTTCTACCTGAATGTAACCTGGTAGATCTACTAACGATAGATCCGGAACCCGTGATGATTTTATAGTTAGTTGGATTGGATCTTCACTAACGGCTTCCGTAGATGGTACAGCCATATTCAGTTCCATTAAAATTCTTTTCACTTCTTTAAAATCTTTGACGTTGTACATTCTTAGAGCGGGAAAATCTGCAGTTGTTTCCACTGAATTTGGCGTGTTAACTAGTGTTAGTTCAATAGGTCTTCTTGTGACCATGTTTGAACCCTTTGGTAAAAATTCTTTGCCCACGATGGATTCAAGAACAGACGATTTCCCTGAAGATTGGGATCCTATTACCACTATCGAAGGCAAGGTTAAATGAGCAGAGGTAGAATCTATCTTATTCAAAATAGACCTAATCTCGATCATCTGCTTTGTCAAATTTAACATTTCATCTTGTGTATTATCTTCATCCGTGGTTTCATCTTCTTCATCATCATCATTACTACTTTTTCCTTCATCTTCATCTGTTAAGGACGATAGCAGTGATGCAGTGCCTACTGAATCACTATCATTATTACTATTATTATTGTTTCCGCCTTTATCATCTTGTGGGAACATTTCCCCAAATTTATCTCTCATATTACCAGTAAAATCTTTAAACTGATCCCACTTATCTAAAGCAAAGTGATTCGCTTTTTCCATTCGATAAGCAATGTAACTACCGGCAGCGGCCATTCCACCTCCTAAGTAAGCTGGAAGCTTTATCGCTTTTCCGATTATGTTGGGAAAAATCGAAATAAAACGTTTGGAAGTATAGTTAAATGTATTTAGGATCCGAAACTGGAAATGGAAAGGCGTTGAGCTTGCATACGAATGATAATATATTCTTCTACTGATATTAGCAGTCAAAGGGTACTTGACATATCGAACCCTGTTCATTGCTATTAACCTGGAAGCAGCTGGTGACATTAATGGCAGCGATACCCTCGATATAGTTCTATATGCAACAGTCATCGTTACCGAATGACTTTCCTCCACTTGTGTGTTAATCAGAGAGTTATGATTGCACTGCAAGTACCGTAATATACCGGGATGACAATCTCATATGCGGAGTTGTCACTGTATACGAGTAAGTTGACCAGTGAAAGAACTACTCACGATGTTTGCAAGAAATATGCTTCTCAAATCAACGCTTGTTCGGCTCAGCCACATGCAAACGTCATTATTAAGAAGTATCCAACGACTGCTAAGAGCTCCCAAAATCCGTATACATTCCACCGAAGGAGTTTCGCACTGGGCATCTCATGCGCTGTAAAGCAATGTGACCGAATCGGAGAAAAGCAAGAAACCATGAATCCTAAAAGTCAGGATCAAGAAGACGCAATCGAGCAGGGCAAGGAGGGATTGCTACTGAAACCATTCTCACCCACATGTATGAGGCTCTCAGAACTCGTTTGAGCAAGAGGTTTTTCACTGAACCTGAGGAGAGCCGAGGCCGCTAATTCATTCGTTTGTGAGTAGTCCAATTCTTCCTTTTTAAGCTGCCAAGTGACGACCACTGAACAATGCCAGAAAGTGGCTCAAGCTCACAAAACCATGATGAGCTCTAGTCGCTTTGTGCTCGCTCGCATTGCATTGCAGTTTCTCAGTCGATAAAAGTTTGCATCGATTATAGATGGGAGCTCTCGACCGGTTCGTCTGCACTAGATGAGTTGGTAGTGGTAATGGCACACATTCATACAGATGTGCACCTTCGATAGGTTTTCCACTGGGAGAAACGCGAAAAGAATGGCGACGCGCTCTTAATCTCGTTCATGGCGATGTAACTCCCCTTATTTTGATGTGGAGGGGCGAAGAAAACAACGAAATGGATGCGATAAGGTTGCAAAACTGCGAATTTATGCGGAGCTCCATATGGTTACAAATGCAAGTAATGGGAAGGACGTCTTAACACAATGCAGGCCAAATCTTGAGCCTCGCGGTTTTATTTTGATGTATCTTTTTATTTTGTTTATCATTTATTTTTCATGTTCTTTTTTTCCACATCTTAGAAGTATAAGACACGAAGGCGCGGAGGAGTTTGTTTACTTTTCTCTTCTTTATCATAAACAAACCCCATCTGTGATAGTTAAACCATCAGAGAAAAGATCTGTATAACAAGAAGACATGCCTTCAAAGAAAGCTGCTACCACTGCTAAGAAAGTCTCGAAGACTGTAAAACCGTCGAAAACTTCAAAACCTGTAAAGGTTACCAAAGTTACCAAAGTTGCCAAAACATCCGCAAAACCAGCTGCTCCTACCGCAAAGAACGCCGAAGTTGAGGCTGCCAAGAGTTATAAGGAGTTAATCACTGAAGCTTTAGTTGCTTTGAAAGATCGTAAGGGGTCAAGTCGTCCAGCTTTGAAAAAACATATCAAGGACAAGTATCCAAAAGTAGGATCTTCTACTAATTTCGATTTACATTTCAACAATGCGATTAAGAAAGGGGTTGAAACTAAAGACTTTGATCAACCAAAGGGTCCTTCTGGAACTTTGAAACTACAAAAGAAAACCTCTTCTTCAACTACCAGCACGAGTGGTACTACTGCTACTCCTGCCGTAAATGGTCACTCAGTTACCAAAAAACCAGTATCTTCTGTCAAGAAAACAAAACCAACTACCACTACGGAGAAGAAAGTTGTTAAAAAAGCTTCGTCTCCTTTAGCGGCCGCAACCCCAACTTACAAAGAAATGATACTGGAGGGTATTTTACAGTTAAACCAGGGCAAGGGATCTAGTCGTCCAGCTCTAAAGAAATTCGTCAAGGATCAATACTCCTCAACTATTAAGGCTAGTGCAAATTTCGATCATTTATTCAATAATGCTATAAAGAAAGGTGTTGAAACAGGCGATTTTGTTCAACCAAAGGGCCCTTCTGGTGTCGTCAAAGCTATGAAAAAGGGAAAAAACAAAACTCTAGCACAAAAGAAAACCGTTTAATCTCCAATGGATCAAAAATTTCCATCTTTTATTTCGACCTGCTTTACTATTATGATTGTTACTACTACTATTACTATTATTACTACTAACTATTAACTATTAACTATTGTTTGTATCTATATTGTAGATATACCTGTCTTCTTTTAATCTATATGTTGTATTAATACCATACTATATTCTACTTTACTTTACTTTCACTATCAGCCTCACTAGATCGAGACACCCACGTGACGGCTCGGACAGAACAGCCACACCTGCTTTCGTGCCGAGCGATATCAGTGCATCTAGTTACCCTGTCTGGTCCGTTAATGGTGATAACAGAACTGTTGATCCCGAGCAAAAAGCCCTAAGATGCTGGGACTTTCACGCTCAGGTCTTCCTTGTTGTTTACAAACCCTCATTCCATTCTCATAGGGATAGTTGGCATACCATTCTGCAGGTTTACCTTCATATAATAGACAATATCGATCGGACAAGAAGGGACACTGTGACGTCGGTGTGTCAGTAAAAACAAAGCACAACAAAAACACATATTAATATATACATGTTAATTGTACAATACTGTTCATAATGTCTGAGGTTTATTCTGAAAATTTGAATAGATTTAATGGTATTATTGAAAGCTTACCGTTGAGGTTGCGACTAACTATATCGTCGTTATGTCTCTTGGATAATGTTTCTACACAATTGTTGAGATTATTAATATTGAATTCCAATTCTCCGCAGGTGATTGCAATCCTTACTGATCCGACTGCGTATTTAAGTTCTGGTGAGACGGAGATTTTTCAAACTTTATTGAAATTGTTTAAACAGATCAGGATGGTCTATAATACGAGGACACCTCTATTAAATGTTCATGATGTGGCTCCTGGTTTGTGGTTCCCAAACTCACCACCTCCTTTATTGTTGAGAGGTCATGAAGCATATATTATCACTGCTATTCGAAAGGCCAATCTTTTGACATTTTTATTGACAGTTTTGGGATGTTTTAATTATGGGTTTGAACTTTTGCAGGATACATTTTTGGACATCTTTTGTCCCAACACAATGTTCACAGGTAATAGTTCTATCGATCAAAACGGGAAGTTTTTGAAATCGCAAGCTATTCTGTTTTTAGATCTGAAGACTCAAGCGTTCATTTCGGGTTTGAAAGAATTTGAAAATGGTATAGATGAGGTACCCACTATGAAACAACAGGAGTTGCTGGATATGATTTTTGCAAGTAATTTAGCTGATCAGTTAGTATTAAGAAGAACTGGAGTTTCGAATGGTGATTCGAGTGATGTAATGATTCCATCGGAAAGAGAGTTCATTGAAAGATGTGATCGTCGCAGGGAAAATATACTACAATACACGAGTTTTAAAAATTTGGTACAGGACTATGATTGGAGTCATTTTGTTAAAGAATTATTAGATTACTGTCATAAAAATATGGGACTAATTATTTGGGGCAGAAAAGGTCGTGGTAAATCACCTTTGTATTCGTTTGATAGCTCAGAGTTTGATCCGCAAGTATTATATGCATCAGGTGCAGCTGCTTCTGACGAAACAAGTAATAGTGCCACTTCTACAGCTACTTCTAACACTATTATTAATTCTACTCTCACAACGAACAATGTCACACCAAACAACTCTCTATTGAACTCACAACCAGACAATAGCTCATTTGACTCTTCCGATTTGACTTCTGCAGTATCACAACAGGATATATTGTCTCAAAGAAATAAGAACAATGCACCTACCACCAATCAAATTACCAAATCAATCGCAGATGCAGCTGTCGCCGTTACAGTAAACCATTCCATGGGTGCTGGAAATATAGTTAAAAAGCTAAAACCAAAAAGAACTTGGTCCAAAGATGAAGAAGAGGCTCTGATAGAAGGTTTAAAAGAGGTTGGTCCATCGTGGTCAAAAATTCTTGATCTGTATGGTCCAGGTGGTAAAATCACAGAAGCACTCAAAAATAGAACTCAAGTTCAACTGAAGGATAAAGCACGTAATTGGAAATTGCAGTACTTGAAAACCGGCAGACCGTTACCGGAATACCTGTTAAAGGTTACAGGTACTTTAGAAAGGTCCTATAGGTCAAAAAAAAAGGTAAACCAAGATGCAGGTTTGACTGAAGATCGTGAAACAAGTGCTGCCTCACAATTGTTTGGAGCGGCTACTGCTGACACGTCAGGTTTCGATCCAAATCTTGAAGCAAACATGTAACAAGAATTTAGTGTATTTTTAGAGCAACATTTGTTTCTTATTAGCTAATCTTCAGCATTGGTAACACGCATTTTAAGCTTGATATATCTTTCTATTCAGCGGAATAATCCACGCATGTTGTTATTCGTTACTGCTCGGTGTCGTGTCGTATCTTCTCTTCTAGTATTAGTGATGGTTCCTTTGGCTTTTTCTGAAGCTAAAAGTCCAATCTGATATACCATCTTTTCCCTTTATGATACATTTTGGAGACTGTCCGCTATTGAAACTTTTTGAGGTTCACTGCTCGCTAGACGAAAGGGAACACAGAAGAAAAAAAGGTCAATGGGAAATTCCACCTCAAGAAGTAAATGCAATTCAAACTTTAAATGTTACTAAAGGACTGATGGGGTTGAATCTCTTTTTGGTTCCGTTCAAGATTTATTGGGGCGTTGTGAGTCTATGCCTTACTTCACCTTTTTTCTTGAACTCTTGTCTTTGTTTTCATTTAGAATCGTTGATTGATTAAAATTGGTAATCAACCTAGTCCTTATTCGAAAATTATAATAAGGGTGTTCTAATTAAGTTGCACCTTTGGATAGTTTTTGTGAGCTCTTAAGTTGATAAAACTGAGACATTTTATCTTATGAATAGGGTATAATATGAACAGCTATCCATTAACAACTGCAAGATCGGCACAGAGTAATTGGTATGCAGATAATCGTTACATACAACCGCAAACGCTTGCTTTCTCAGATAATTTTTCAATTGAAGATGAACTGAAATATAAAATTGAGGTTGCAAGACAAGAAACGAGACATCTCAATGTGCAAATAGATAAAGTTAAAGCAAAGGCACAGGATGCTAGCCTTCTCGATATGACTAAAAATATTCAACCTCTGAAGGAAAGTAAAGTGAATCTCAAACTAATACGGGCTCTTAAAGGTCATAACAATAAAATTGCAGACTTTAGGTGGAGTCGCGACTCACGAAGTATATTAAGTGCAAGCCAAGATGGATTCATGTTAATCTGGGATTGTGCATCGGGTTTCAAAAAAAACGCAATTCCGTTGGATTCTCAGTGGGTGCTTTCATGTGCGATATCCCCCTCTGGGAATCTGGTTGCTAGCGCAGGATTAAACAATAATTGCACTATTTATCGCCTCTCCAGAGACAATAGAGTTCAGCAGAATGTCGTTTCAATTTTCAAAGGTCATACAGGCTACATATCAGATATTGAATTCACAGATAACTCGCATGTCATAACAGCCAGTGGTGATATGACCTGCGCATACTGGGACATTCCTAAGGCGAAAAGGGTTCGAGAATATGCTGATCATTTAGGTGATGTTCTGGCTATGTCTCTTCCCCCTTCCGAGGAAGAAATCAACGATAATATATTCGCCAGCTGTGGCTCCGATGGTTATACATATATTTGGGATGTAAGATCCGCAGCAGTGGCTCAAACGTTCTATGTCAGCGATAGTGATGTGAATGCCGTTCAGTTTTTCAAGGATGGTAATTCAATCGCAACAGGAAGCGATGATGGTATGGTACGCATGTTTGATTTACGATCTGACTGTGTAATTTCCACCTATTCTTTAATAGAATCCGTAAAAAGTGGAAAACATTATCCGCCATACAATTTTTCGAACAAAGACTACAATGGTCAATCACCACAATCGGGCATAACCGCGTCAATAAAATCAAGCTATCTTGACAATCAAGGAGTAGTTTCCCTCGACTTTAGCGGATCTGGAAGGCTAATGTATGCATGTTATTCTGATTTTGGGTGCGTTGTGTGGGATATTCTCAAAGCAGAAATTGTTGGGAAGTTGGAAGGCCATTCAAACAGAATTTCACGAGTTCGTGCAAGCCCTGATGGTTTAGCAGTGTGCACGGGATCGTGGGACTCTACCATGAAAATTTGGTCTCCCAGCTACATTTGACAACTCAAAAGCAAAGTAGACGAACAAGCTTCCGTCACGGAGCATTATTGTATTATTAGTCGCTCTTAAGGATCTCAAATAGTTGAAACCTATATCTACATATATATGTAAGCAATTATATATCTCATCATCCTTCTCTCTCAAAGTAATGCTCCATCAACATCTTTTCCATGGCGTACATAATCTCCGATCTGCTTCAACAACTCATTGGGCAGTTGGTGAAGCCCCATTACAAATTCTTGATCTTTGGGGTGCTTATTTACCTCATCCTGAACTGCAGGGTGAGAAACTATCATCTGGACAATCTCCGTGACTGCATCTTCATCTAGCAGAGGTATTAAGTTAATCCAATTTCCACAAATAGGGCTTTGTTGTTCTTTGATGAACTGTTCAATAGCTTTCTTCGGTAGAGTAAAGTGTTTTGACAAACGTTCTCGAAGTGCAGGAATATGATATGGGATCCGTACACTATAATCTACTGCATATGCTGCATCTTTGAAGGATAAAGAATGCCTTATGGTAAATTTGCCCGCGTTTTCAATAAATGTACAAACTATTTTTAACTCAAATTCGCCCCATCCGTCTTCCTCGACGACGAAGGGAGGTGATGTTATTCGTCTAATTGGCTCTTTAAACGTTGGATGGAGGTGAAACGTACAGCACGACAGTATATCGACCTCTATCTCTTTCTCATCATTGTCTAGCATGCATAACTCAATGTGCCATCGACGGAGAGGAAATCCGCTCACCATCTCTGCATTGGGTATTATCACCTGTTGAGTCTTCACTCTTATGGTACCATCAATAGTTGGCTGATTTACAAATAAATCGAATTAGTAATCTGTTCAAATTGAGCTAGGTTAAAGTAATCGACACTCAACTTACTATTTCCATTACACTTTCATTTTGTTTTGCCGTGTGTTTATTCACTGCTGAAAATGGAGTCAAGCTCGTTAAAGACTATCCTCAAATTTGATTAAAAGAATGCGAAAAAAAAAAAAATTCACATAATAATTTGTTTGAAAATACAAGACTATCTTTTTATATATGGTCTAACGAGATTCTTAGTAAGATAATGCAAACTACTCAGTATTCTTCTTAACGTATTCCCATAAACTCTTCAGCAAACCGTCGGGGAGACTATATAGATCGATTATGAACTCTCCTTCCTCTACATTGTTCGTCACATTCATCTCAGGTGTACGATTGTCGGTAACCATTTGCACCACACCCACCAAATCGTCCTCATTCAATTTTGTCAGGCCAAAAGCCAATTTTTCAATGTCTACATTTCCTTTCACAGTGGAAGCACTTGCCGTCTTGGCCTTTTTTATTTTGGGTTCAGCTGCTGCTGCCGTAGTTTTACGCTTATTATTAGAATTGGCAGTGGCTGATTCATCCATAAGTCCCGTTTTGGCTAGTTCTGCAGTCAATAATGGCTTGTTGGTAGGAACCTGGATAACGTGATCGACTTCATATGCTTCCTGTAGAAAATTTAAATCATGGGTTATCTTTCTTTCTCCAGCCTTTTCCAGTAAAAATACACTGATATCTAATGGAAATCCACCCCAACCTTGTTCTTCAATTCTAAATGGGGGCTCTGTAAAAGTTCTGTTTGGATTGACAAATGTAGGGTGAAGGTGGTAAACTACTTTATCAAAGATTGTAGCAGGTATTTCTTTGCCTTCCTCGTCTAGCAAATAAATCTCGATGTTCCATTGACGCATAGGGAAGTTCTCCACTGGAGGGAGATCTGGTAAAACATGTTGACTGGTTTTAATTCGAACAGTTCTCTTAACGGTCTATTATGTGAAAGCAATATTTTTTGTTAGTAAAAAGGCTCACTGTAGCTGGGTATTTGAAAAAGTCACGTATTTTAATAACATACGGCAACCATCCTGTTCGGTATTGGCTTCTAATCTTTGATTAAGCTAAAGATTACCAACTCAACTTTGGTTGTTTTGCTGGCCTCGATTATATGCTTTGTTTTTACATTTCATGCTCGTCCCTCCGAGTGGAGCATGAATAAAAGCCGTCGAAGGTGATCTTCTTTGTGTCAGTGTCAGCAATTCAAACAAATAACAATAATACGTAAAATGCAGCACTACGTGAATTTCAGCTAATTATATAAGAAGTATCCTTATTTAAATATTTTCACTTAGTACTCATGTACGAATAGTAAAACTGTGAGCAAAAATGCCAAAACCAGAGAGGTGGGCATTACGAAACTAGAAGAGTTGTCGTATCCCACACTAACGGTAATGTTGGAAACATTATTGGGTGCCCGCAACAGAGATGTTGAGTAAACTTTCGACGTCCTTGTTCTACTTTTCTTTGTTGAAATGCTAGAGCTCGTTTTGTTTTTGTGCTCAGAAGTACTAGTAATTGTGTTATGTTTGTGCTCTGAAGTGGAACCGCTCTTAGTTTTATGCTTTTCTTCTGAGGTGGAAGTGCTTGTAGTCTTGAAGGTACTTGTTTTTTCGTGTTTGTTACTTGAATGCTCACTAGTGGAGTAAGTCCTTTTCCCGGGATCACTTTTTTTTTCCGTTTCTTTGGTGCTAATTAGACTGACGTCAGTTCCCCAGAAAATATCTTTATCTGGGTATTCAACGTGCTTTGGTTCCTCAATCTTAATGTCCATTTCTTTCTTTTCTGGCTTTTCCCCTTCATCTTCATATATAGGTTCTTTTTTATCATCTTTTGAGTCTTCTGTAATAATTTCTTTCAAAATAGATTCAATTTGTGAAAACTTTTCATTCTGCTTAACAGAATCTAAATTTAAATTTTGTTCATTGATCAATTGGTCTAAAAGATCATCTGTTGCATACTTCATACTCTCATACTCTCTCAAGTTAATAAATTGAGGAAGCTCTGGCAAATCAGCAAAAACTATGTTAGATGTATGAGCTAAATGCTCTAGAATTTCAGGCGACATGGAATTTTTATCAACGTGAACAACTAAAGGTTTGGCCTCTGAATAGTCAGTTGAATCTCCGCCTAACTGTTCAGTAGACAAAGTCAAGGAGAATTTCGACGAGGAAGCCTTGCTTATAATGGCAAGAACAACAAGTGATGTGGTCGTAACTTGCTTAAACATGTTTAACGAGATATTGGTTAAATTTACCTTAGTTTGATTACAAGAGGCAAAAAAAAAAAAAATGAATATAGAAGAGTTACAAAAAGAGAGATGGTAAAATATGAGGTCTTTGTTCCGAACTGATATTTATATGACATCCTGACAGGTTTTTACTGTCACCTCGAGAAAATTAAAAAATCAAATATTTGGCCACAAAAAGTTGCGAAAAAGCAAAGGTGATAGTTCGCATTATTATCGTCTCATTATATCAAATTCAGCTTTAATAGTAATAACAAATCTTGGATATCGTCTTCCATCTACGTTTTATATTTACATGAGAGATACACAGTTATATGATATTCTATCTTCCTATTTATTCGGAGATACTATTTCAGAATATTTTTTTGAATTGAGTCGCAATGCTAGTTTTTAAAACATTTGGGGATGTTTTCCATTCGGAAGAGATCTTTTTCAAATCCATCTTACCGAAAACTTGCTTCATTTGCAAATTGGGATCTGTTTCTTTCAACTTCTTTAAAAAATCCAATGTCTTCGCGTCAATTTCCTCCTTGGAAGACACAGGCAAGGCTTCTAGGTATGTCTGAATAATTTCCATTTCTTGTCGTTCCTTGGAGACTAGGTCTTCTCTACCATTAGCCAAAAATTCACCGATCGAATCTCTCCTTTGACTAACTAACTTCGAATAAGTATCGAAAAGCATAAATTCATCGAAATCTTTACCATTATTGTCAATTTCCTTGTTCTTAATGGTGGAAAGAAGGCTTCTTATGGTGGTCTTCCTTATATCATCTTTTGCGAGCATTGCTTGTTTCAAATCTTTCTTCAAGGTAGTAACGGCAGCACTGTACATTGAAGTGCTACCATGTCTCACAAATTTGCTTAAATTTGGTGATCTGAATATGGTCGTTCTTAACATTCCTTTAGGATATTGATAATAATGTAAATTACCTGTTTTAATGGTTGTTCGTGTCTCTGAAGTTGCATAAATCGAAGCTGAAAGTAAGTTTTAAAAAAATAATTGAAATAAATATGATGTCACGTGACCTTATGTAATTAAACAATTAGAATCTCTTTTACGTCATAAAATATGTACAATAAGATATTTATAATGTGGGTGATGGATCGTGTGTGGTATTATGTGGAAGCCCTCACTTTTCGCTTTCTTTCTCCAAGAAATCTGTCCACATAGAGACGAAGTTTTCTGTTCTTGAACCTGATCCTGCCGAGTTGGATTCACGCTCATTGCTGTATATCAACCCAGCCTGCTTTTTTTTATCTTCGTCCCAGTTTAGAAAGCTAGAAATTAACTCAAGCACTTCAAATTTCCTTGGATCGGCTCTGGGAATCGCTACAAAGGAAATCAATAAATTGGATATCAATTCTTTATCGACAGATTCCGAGTCGCTCGTTTGCTTAAGCATAGTTAAGGCTTTTGTCAAATGCTCATTTAAAATGATTGCTTCATGTCGTAACTTCCCAATTTGTAAGACGCGTTCTTTACATTCCTTTTCGTATTTCTCTTTCAGTATTACATCTTCCTTCATGGATTCGATCTGCAATTTTAACTCTTTCATTGTCTTGGAGTCTTCATCTCTAGACTCTAAACTTTTATCAAGTTGTGCTCTTAAGGTATTGATTTCCAAGCTTCTTTGCTGCAATTCCTCCTTGTGCATGCTACTGTTCTTTTCAATTTCGGATTCCAGTTCTTTCATGGACTCTTGAAGAGCTTTCTTCTCGTTCTTGCTGCTTTCCAGGCTCAATAGTAGATCGTCTTTTTCTTCCTTAAGAAGATAGATATCCTGCTTATTATTGTCTAAGATAACCATCAGGTCTTGTAACTGCACACTTAACCGGTTTTTTTCCTTAGAGTATGCCTCCAATTCACGCGCATGCATAAAGGAAGATTTTTCAAGTTGTTCTTTCAAAAGATCTAGTTCTTCCTTATATTGATAACACTCAGACTGAAGGTTTTCACGCTCACTTTCTAAATTTAAATATTCATGATTTAACGTGACAACTGTATTTTCTATCTCGGCTCTCTCTTTATTTGATGTTTCTAGCTTTTTCTTAAGTCTTAGATTTTGAGACTCGTATCCTGCTAGTTGTTCTTTAACGTTTTCCAGCTCATCCTGCGATTCCTTCATTTTGTTGAACACAGTTTTCATAGATGAGATTCTACTCAGTAAGTTATTGTACTGCGCTTCGAACTCATCACGCTCGGCTCGAACTTTTTCAAGCTCATCTTGTGAGATAGAGTTATTTGAGTTTGACTCATCCTCGGACTTTGTTTGATGTTTCTGATGCAATTCCTTCTCCTCCGCCAATTCCAGTTTTAGTTTTTCGATCTCACTTTGCAATTCTTCTATCTTTGTGCTCTCAGTTGAATCGCTCGATTCTTGTTTAATTTCTTGAACAGGTTCAGCATTTTCGCTGTTATCTCTTAGATCATTAGCCTCTTCTGTGCCGTCATCACTTTTGCTTTCTTCATCTCGTTGAGAATTGGGCTCTTTTTCTTGTTCTAATGCCGATTTTTTCTCTTCTTTTGGTTGCTCGCTACTGGCTGATATTTGATTGTTGTGCTTTTTGACACTTTTCTTCTTATTCTTGCCCATTGATACGCATGCAGGCTTATTATTCAGTAGCAGTTGGCCATTTGTGTGTCTTTTACAATTGCGGTATACTTTCATTATACGTTGTCCAACGCTCTCCGCCGTGGCCCTCGGGCATACGAAAAATAACGAAAAAGGGCATCTAAATTCACAAGACCTCAACATCCTATCCACTGCAACATTGAACAGAAGAGTCAGCCATCCTGTTTACCGCTCGAAGTCTTGCAATTCTGCCATAATGGTAAATATAACAGACTTTTTTGGAAAAGGTAAAAAACCGGTCAAGACGTCCAGATCATCTACAAAACAGCCGGAAGTAGGAGAAATTATCAATTTGGATGATGAAGAAGAGGAACTTCCACCAATCAAAAAAAGGCCTCGTCAGCCAATTAAGGAGGAGGACATAAGCAAAGCCAAATCAACTAAACTCATGGCAAAGAAAACTCCTGTTAACAAACCAATTGATTCAAACAACGTTCCAAGCTCTAGTACAGCTGACGCGACATTGTCGCAAGGAGGCCTGACAGCTACAGACGTCCTAGATAAGATTCAATCAGTTGATCTTTCTAGTGTTCATGTGAAAGAGAATATACAATTTAACTTCAGAAACAAAGATGGGCAAGCAGATTCCTCTGATATGGGCGATGTCTCTGCTGCTGAATTTCCAGAAGGTCAACCAAATTGTCTGCTTGGATTAACGATTGTCTTCACTGGTATCTTGCCAAATGTTGAACGAGGCCAGGCAGAAGCTCTAGCGAAGAGATACGGCGCCCGTGTCACAAAATCAATTTCCAGTAAAACTTCTGTGGTGGTCCTTGGTGATGAAGCAGGTCCTAAGAAACTTGAAAATATCAAGAGATTGGGCATCAAAGCTATTGATGAGGAAGGATTTAAACAACTGATAGTGGGCATGCCTGCCGATGGCGGTGATGGGAACGCTGCTGAGAAAGCACGTCAAAAGCTAGAACAGCAAGAACAGCAAGCAGTTAAAGAAGCCGAAGAAATGTCTAGAAAGGAAACAGAAAGGGCTAGAAAATTATCTGCTGCTCAGAAATCGGGCTCACAAATAAAGGATTCCGACAAAATTGAAGAGCAGCATAAACTATGGACTGTTAAATACGCCCCTACTAGTTTACAACAGATGTGTGGTAATAAAGGCAGTATTTCCAAGTTAAAGAATTGGTTAACCAACTGGGAGGAAAATAAGAAGAACGGTTTCAAAAGTGCGGGGCGTGATGGAACAGGCATATATAGGGCTGCAATTCTTTATGGACCACCTGGTATTGGCAAAACTACCGCTGCACATTTGGTCGCAAAAGAACTTGGTTATGACATTTTGGAGCAAAATGCATCAGACGTTCGTTCCAAATCGTTGTTAAACTTAGGCGTGAAGAATGCACTGGATAATATGTCCGTTGTTGGTTATTTTCAAAATAGGCACAATGCTGCGGCTACAAACGGTGAAAAGTTTGTTATTGTAATGGATGAAGTTGATGGTATGAGCGGTGGTGATAGAGGTGGCGTTGGGCAATTGGCTCAGTTCTGTCGTAAATCATCGACACCGATGATCTTAATTTGTAACGAGAGAAGTTTGCCTAAGATGAGACCATTCGACAGGGTTTGTTTAGATATACAATTCAGGAGACCGGATGCAAATAGTATAAAAGCCAGGTTGATGACAATAGCAGTTAGAGAGAAGTTTAAATTGGATCCAAATATTGTGGATAGACTTGTACAAGCCACCAGGGGTGATATCAGACAAATCATTAACCTTTTATCGACTGTGTCTACGACAACAAAAAAAATTAACCATGAAAATATCATGGAGATTTCACTTGCATGGGAGAAAAATATAGCACTCAAACCATTTGATATTGCCCATAAGCTCTTAGATGGCCGTATATACACCGATAGTGGCTCTCAAATATTTACTCTCAATGACAAGATTGCATTGTATTTTGACGACTTTGATTTCACCCCCTTAATGATACAAGAAAATTATTTGAATACTAAACCATCCTTACTGAAGCCAGGAGAAACACATATCTCAGCAGTTGCTGAAGCAGCTGAAAGCATTTCGCGAGCTAATCTTGTGGAAGCAAAGATTCGTAGCAGTGAGCAGCTGTGGAGTCTTTTGCCACTACATGCAGTCTTATCTTCAGTTTATCCTTCCTCTAAGGTTGCTGGTCAAATGGCTGGCAGAATAAATTTCACCACTTGGCTAGGTCAAAATTCAAAGTCTGGTAAGTATTTCAGATTGCTTCAGGAGCTACAGTATCATGCAAGGTTGAGCACTTCTACAAATAAGATAGGATTCAGGCTAGACTATATTCCTACTTTGAAGCGTAGACTTTTGAACCCCATTTTACAAGACGGAGCAGAAGGTATCTCGCCAGTTATCCAGCTAATGGATGATTACTATCTGACGAAGGAGGATTGGGATAGCATCATGGACTTTGTGATAGGTCCCGATGTAACCGATGCGACATTAAAGAAGATTCCAACGTCCGTCAAAACTGCCTTCACGAGAAAATATAATAGCACAACTCATCCAGTGGCAATCTATAGAACAGGTGCGACAACTGCGACAAGCGAGGCTACTTCTAATGGCACTCCAGATTTTGAGGATATTGTGGATGCTGATGATACCGTTCCTCCTGCAGACGATGATGATACTCAAGATGGCAGCGATTTAAAGAAGGATAAATTGATCAAGCAAAAAGCTAAGCCTACGAAAAAGAGAGTTAAACCTCTAGCCAAATCCTCGACCACGAAAAAAAGGAAAACGAAAGCCTGAAGTCCGAAATTATGATGAGATCCCAGAGAACATTTTATAGTGTTGTAAATTAGAAATAATGATTTAATGCAAGGTCTCTTGTTGCGTGCACGTCTATAAGCTGGCAGTGTCGAACCTGCCCGAAAATGCATCTTTTAACCAGTAATAAAGCTTCCTGAAAACTATATTTTGCGCGTTGTGATGACGAATCGAATGATCTGAATCAGGGAATATATGCATATCGTAGTTCGTAATTCCAAGCATATTCAAACCATCAAGGAATTGGTAAGTATTTTCAATGTGCACATTATCATCGGCTGAACCGTGGATGATCAAGAACCTTTGTAGCTTGTCGAACGTATGCAAGTCTTGTACGACGGAAATATCATTATACCCTTGTAAGTTCTTAGAAGGTTCCTCCATGTACCTCTCTGTGTAAAAAGAATCGTAAAATGTCCAGTTCGTGACAGGAGCAACAGCCATAGCGTATTTAAATGTATCACCCTCATCAAATTCAATAGTCTTCAGAGTAGTATAACCTCCATAAGACCAACCCCATATAGCTGTCCTATTAGTATCAATATGAGGCTCGTTATGTTGGATAAACTTTTTCGTGATTTCTGTTATATCACGAGGTTCCCAATACCCAATCTTGTCTCTTGCCCAAGATCTAAAATGCCATCCCATACCACCAGTGCCTCTAGGCTCGATCTGTAGTACGATTGCGTCCAAACCAGATGAGACCGCTTGTTCAAAAAACATTGAAAATTTGGTATTGTATGTCTGCGACCCTGGTCCACCATATACATTCACAAGGATGGGATACTTCTTTTTAGGGTCTAATACAGCAGGTTTAATTTCCACATAATTAATAGTTACACCGTCATCCGTTGTCATACTTTTGTAGCTGGTCACGGGAAGATCATACTTTTGCAACGTTTCTTTCAGATTGGCATTATCGGTCATATCGACTACTTTTTCCCTAACTATGCTTTTGGCATTCAGCACGTTCGGCAAGAGCCCCGCCGCTGAGTAAGGAACTTCAGGCCCCAATTGTCTCATGAGCGCATATCTGCTGCTAGAACTTAGCTCATACTCGTAAAATTCTTCCTTCCCGACAGGATCCTGCAGTATTTTGAGAGATCCTTCTCCTTGCGAATCTAACGAAACGCCGTACAAATGTTGTGACATGGGCCCAATTTCATTTGCAGTAAATAATATTGTATCCGTTTCATATTCATATCCTACTATACCCGTACCAGTAATTTCCCACTGGCCACTGGTCAATTGCCTGCCTTCCTCGCTTGTTGCTGTTTTATAATAAAATAGGTGGTTGAATCCATATAAGTCCGCATGAATCTCCACGTAACCATAGTCTTTTCTGCCCTTTGCATCGTTAGGAGGAATTGGTAATATTTTTTTAGATTTATCAATCCACCCATTATAACTGTTTGCGTCAATTGTTCGTACGGTTTTCAGTGATCCCACCGTAATGTCAAATAATCTGATTAACATTTTCTTGGAGGCTCGATCCGTTATCTTGAAGAGAAATAGATCAGAGCTTATCCAATCCGCATCATAAAGAATAATCTCTGTTTTAGAGTTCTTATCATCTTCTTCCTCATTGTCAGATGTGCTCAGCAAGTAAACAACTCCCTCTTCCATATCAAGCAGATATAACTGGATTTTTGGATTAGGCATACCTGGTTTGGGATATTTGACACTTGAAATTGGAGCGTGCTGTTCCTTAGATGTATACTTAGGTATGTAATATGATTCAACCTCTGTGTCATCAAACCTGGCAAAAACCATCTTGGAATCATCTGGCGCCCACCAAACGGCTTTATCGCTTGCTAATATTTCTTCTTCATATATCCAATCGGGCTTACCATTTGAGATATCACTTGATCCATCTGTCGTTATTTGTTGTGCAGCTCCTCCACTGTAAACGTTTTGTATATACAAGTTGTTTGCGTAAATGAAATGGACAAAATTATAGCTAGGAGAAAAATATGCATTAGAGATCTCTCTTAATTCTCCACTTGGTAACGGCGAAATTGGTTTGATTGTACCCTGCGTAAGATCTTTGATCCAGTAGTAGCCTTCTGAAGAATGTCTAAATTTTGGTTTGATGTTAGTTCCAAGAATCATTCTATCCAATCTATAATTGACTTTCACATTTTGAGCAATATATTCAATACCATCGTAAACAAATCTGCTCTTCCCTAGATCTTCACGGAACTCTTTGTCAAACAATTGTTTGGCTACGAATATTTTTGCTTCTTCGTTCTGATTTTCATTTTCGGCAGTAATATAAAGTCCAGGATCGATGTCATGATTTTTGATCAATTCCGAAGGTTTCAAGAAATGAAAAGTGGTTTCATCATATAAAAAATCTCCTTTCAAGACCTCTTCTATTGTGAAAGATCTTTCAGAGCTTGTGTAGTTATCTTGTGGCTTCGATTGTGAACTTGAATTACTATAGTATGGTACAATGAAGAGAGAAATAATAATCAATAAGGCAAGGATAGCCATCATCGACAGTCTCCGGAATTTTATACTTTGCGCCCCAACATGCAAACCTATCCTTGTAGTTGATGGTTTCGGCAGAGGTTGGTTCTCAATATCTTCTGGTTGGAAGGTATTCCTTTCAATTTCGCCTGTATTACCTTCATTTACTAAAGGATTCATCTCATAAGAAGACATATCAGCGGAGCTAGAGTTCTTCCTTTGTAAAAATAAATGACTATTTTTCCTCTTATGAGATCGCGTCGATGACATTTATATGGTACACAGGTATTTTTTAAACCTTTATTTACGGTTCTATAACTTCGGTCTAAGCCTTAAGCTTTAGGAAACCGCTTCCTATTTGGATTTACTTAAAACCTCAAAAGCGCCGTTTGTTGACAAAACGTCATAGATATCGAAGTGACAAAAAAAAATTGAAGTGAAATTGATCAAAAAATTAGCAAATAGATGGATAGATAATAGAAAATATTTAGGTATTTAATTGAGTATCTGTAATCTATTGACCAGCCAAAGCAGCAATTTTGGCATCAACACGTTCTTGTCTTTGCTCCTTGGTCAACTTGGTTTGTCTGTATTTCTTGGATTCAGCAGCGTATTGTTCCTTGGTGAACTTCTTTTCAGTTGGCTTGAAAGATGGGTCTTCTCTGATAGCTTCGTGAGCAGCAGTGTAGATTTCTTCAACAGAGTCAGCATCGATGTCATCAGCCAAATAACCCTTGAACAATTCAGAGAATCTTTCTTCATCATCATCAGCCAATTCTTCCATGTATTGAGAAACGTGACCAGCAAAGATGTAAGATCTCAACATTTCAGCGTCCAACTCTTCGGCTTCGAAATCCCAACCTGGGAATCTGTTTTCAGAGTGTGGAACGTACAAACCACCATCAGAAGCACCTTTTAGAGCACCAAAAACTCTGGCACCAGTGGTGGTTCTTTGCAGACCAATGTCCAAGAAAACCTTGAATGGACGTGGACCATCTTCGACAGCTTCGGTCAATTCGTATTCACCTTCAACTTCTTCGACACCCTTGTAAGTTTCGTCCAAACCCAACTTTTGCAAGGTTCTTCTGGCGATCAACAAACCGGTAGCGTAGGCAGCAGCCCAGTTGGTCAAACCATGAGTAATACCGTAGTTTGGTAATTCGTGAGAGTAAGCAGCAGCTAAAACAATGTCACCAGTGATGGTAGAGGAGATAATTTGACAAATGATATCCTTGTTGGTGAATCTAACGACTAATCTGTATTTTGGAGTGCTGTATTTAGCCTTGTGTTGAGCAACCAATCTCTTTCTTTGGTAGAAATCGGTTTTACCTTCTCTTCTTCTTCTGAAAGGAGTTTGGAAACGGGAGTGGTAAGCAGAGTTCTTACTGTTTAAGATGAAAACCATTGTTGCTGTCTGTTGATTGATTGATTACTAGATTATATTCAAATAAGATATAATGTAAACTATATCATGATGCCAATCATCAAGTGAAAAAAAAATTCAGTCTCTTTCACATTATGGTTCCAGCGGTCTTGAAATTTTGGAAAATACCCACCATGTGGTGTAAGGACGTCGAACTTGTCAACCTTCACAGTTTCTGCGTGCGTGCTTGCAGGTTAGAACCGATTTCTCGCAAATATTCCCAAGAAGCACCGCACATTTGAACGCGCGGTGGGTGGGTGTTCGCACAGTGTACATCTAACATCTGTACACCCCGTGTATTCGGTCAATCTGCAACAGTCACACAAAATTGCGCCCTTTTAAAAGACGTATCACCATATAAACAATACCCACTAAGCCTTTATCCTTTTTTTTTTTTCTTTTTACATTGCGATAGTACAACAATGAGATCGGGAATGTAAAGCATACGATCAACTCAAAAGCATAGCGGCGGAGTAACGGTTTTGTTGGTTTTTCGTAGCACCATTCCAGCCCTCACTATAGTATTGTGTGTTTTATGGGATGGGACGCCGGCTGAGTACAGCAGACAGGTGAAGCCTCGACCAGAAAAAGAAACAAGAGCAAATCTTGAAGGTTGCCTTCGCAGAATGAGCGGCAAAATGGACCCTGGCGGATTGACGTCAGAGGAGGAGGCACAACCTCCGTACATAGTTACTCCGATTCAACCAACCAAGAAGGGGCGAGAAGGGGGCGATGACAAAAGTTTTGTGCTGTGATACTCAAGATTTAAAGGGAGGCTCGTTCTGTCACTGCTAACGAACTGCAGCATTATGCGCTATAAGGGAATCCTATCTGCATACATCCATTGAAAGCATTCGTTGCCTGGCACTGCTTTGTAATATATCAGAAGTAGCAACTGTGATATTGCGCCATTGTATTATTAACACACAGGAAGTTGACAGAATTGGCATTAGTATATATTGGTGTCTGATTCCGCAACCTATCTGAACAGTTCACGTCCGATCTATATATTATTGGTTCAATATATTAAGAAGTCATACAGCAGGTTATTTCTTTCTTGAGATGTCGCAAAAACAACCCAAGACGCAAATTTTAATTACTGATGTTCCTAAGAGCAGCTTTGATTCGAAATGGCCTACAGAATTAGAAAAGCAGTTGTTTGAATTGAAGTTTCCTAATTTGAAAAGCAAATTACAGTATTACACTCCTCTAGCATTTTTGAATCGTATAGTAATAATATTCGACGATGAGGCTACAGCCATAGAGGTTTATGGGTATTTGAAGACGTTTCTGAAAGAAACTGGTAAAGATGTTAAACTCTACCTCGCGGAATCTTTGTTGGCAAAATCACGTTCTAAATCGGTGGATGATGCTGAGTCGGGTAGCCCCCTTAATCTTTCTTCTAGTGAGAAGGTGGAAGGCGAAAAACCCATTCTATCTATTGATACGAATCCGAGCAATACCGGGGTAAACTCTTCTTCGTTATCCCTAGGGAGTCCGTCACTATCGCCGGATCGTAATGCTTTAGAATCTCCTACTTTGCTAAAGTTTGAAAGTCAATCTAAGTTACATTATTATAAGGAACCGTTACCAAGGTTTGCTAAATCCAAATCTCAGACTAGCTTACGATCGAACGACAATACTACATACTTGTTTAAGCCTGGAACACAATCAGCAGTGGGTAGTTCTAGTTTAACACCTTCTTCTTCCAATAATCTGATGGAAGGTACTGATTTTCCACCATCGAGCCCCAGCATAACGTTGGACGAGTTTACCCATTGAAAAGGTCTTGACTATTTATAATATATGCATATATATCTATCAACAGGAGCATATCTATGTTTTGTTTTCATTTCAGATCAGACTGTTTTATATCAGCAGCTATAGGCGAAAGGAGTTGGCCATTAATCTCTGCTTTGTCTTTATCAATTAGCTCTCCGTATGTTACGGCAGATCCATCGGCATAATGAGCTCTGAAAAACGTATAATGTAAGATGATATCATCAATATTTCTCATAGCAGGTTCGCTGGCGAAATCTGGGTCGATAAAGAAGAAAACAGGCATATCTATTTCTTCCCCTGCTGCTAATTTTTGCTCTTCAAAACAGAAACATTGAATCTTGTTAAAATATTGCGCAGCATCCCCCGGAGTAATACTATACGTAGCCATACCAATGATATCCTTATCACTCATATTCTTGGCCTTATAAAATGCTAGTGCTGTTTCACCTGGTTGTACATACACCTCACGTTGTTCGGGCGTAAACTTCCATGGTAAAATTTGTGAGACCTCGCTGGTGAATGAAACACGAATTCTCTTATCTGTATCCACAGGAACCAATTTATCATTTGTAAATTTCCGTCTATCTGTTATAGGAATTCCACCAAATCCAGTACGTGCACAAATAGCCCTATACAAAGGAACTGCAGCATATGCGAGACCTAGAAAGATGATAGCAACACTACTGAAATAAAGTGCAACGGTACGATCTTTATAAGCTCTTTCCTTTGCAGTTCTCCTATCACGAAGCTGTTTCATCTCTTCTCTAGTTATCTTCAGTTTTTCAAAGTCAAGGCCATTTGAAGAGTATCTTTTGACATTTCTACAGGGAGTGTATCTCGCCATATGTTGTTGCTTTCTTGCACAAAAGCTGGTTCTCGCTATACAAGCACGAGAAAGCTTTAAAGCCTGGTTCATTCCAAGTAATCTCAACCTCTCCATAAGAGGCTTCTTTGTCACAGCGATAAATCACAGTTTTCTTTTCATGTGAGTTGCTTGCATCATATTCACATCTTTTTTACATCGGTCCTATATCGCTTCCCCGCGCCTGATGAAAATATTTGAATATGAATTTAATCATTTCAAAGTTATCCTAAACGAAAACATAGGACAAGTCTCTGAGATTATTGGGGCAATCAGAATGAGTGCACAGAATAAGAAACGAAAGAAAGTCTCTCGATCATGCGTCTTTTGTAGAAGATCACATTTAATTTGTGACGATCAACGTCCCTGTACGCGCTGTATCAAGAGAGATATTGCACATTTATGTTCTGACGAAACCCTGTCTAACTCAGCGACACCAGGCCCTATGACAAAGAGTGATGACGCAGATTTGACGGCGAGCCACATGGATAAACAGGTGAGCCTACCAGAAGGGTATGTTGGCTCAAGTGGTGCGCAGATGACGAGAGCCCCCAGCTTTCTCTCACAGCAACCGACATTCGTGTCGGAGCATGTCGGATCTGAATTTAGCTCTCTAAATGAATTTTTAAATATGTTGGAAGACCCTTTACTACTGCCTCAGGCTACGACGGCATCAGGCTCCAGTAAAAATACAATGCAGCCTCAAGAAAATCAGAACCAATTGAATCAGGCAGGAGCGACTTTTGATGAGTCAAGACCACTAGAAATAGCTACTCGGTCATCTTCTACCCCAGCAATTGTTCTCGATGAAAACCAGCATCGTAAACAAGAAAACAATACTCCGACACCGAAGGAGCATTTCTTTTTAACGGCAGCGGACCCTTCAACCGAAATGACGCCTGAAGATAGACTAAAACTGGTGATCAACGCCAAATTAGAAGCTGGTCTATTACAACCGTATAATTACGCGCAAGGATATTCAAGATTACAAAATTACATGGATAAATATATGAACCAATCTTCAAAGCAACGAATATTAAAACCTCTATCAACAATTCGTCCTGCTTTTAGAGCTATCGCTCGATCATTAAAAGATGTCGATCTGGTTCTTGTTGAAGAGGGTTTCGAGAGGATGCTTTTATCTTACGATCGGGTATTTACGTCGATGAGTATGCCAGCCTGTCTTTGGAGACGAACAGGTGAAATATACAGAGCTAATAAAGAATTCGCATCATTAGTAGATTGTACAGTAGATGATTTGAGGGATGGTAAACTAGCGATTTATGAATTAATGACGGAGGAGAGCGCGGTCAATTTCTGGGAGAAATATGGTTCTATTGCATTTGATAAAGGACAGAAGGCTGTTCTAACAAGTTGCAATTTGAGAACTCGTGATGGTAGACGTAAGAGGCCTTGTTGCTTCAGCTTTACCATAAGAAGGGATAGGTACAACATACCTATATGCATTGTGGGCAATTTTATACCAATATCATAGATTACTTAATTATTATTGTAAGTTAGGTTGAATTCATTGATATTATCATACGTAGTATTCTATTGTTACTCGCCTTCTTTTTTCGTTGATGCATTTTCTTTTATTGGGGAGTCTTGTGCTATTTTATCATGATCTTCGTGAAATTTTTCTATAGTTGTCAAGGAGGAATACTCATACGTCTTCAATTGGGGACAGTTTCTCCTAATTAGATTGTAAATAACGTTACCTGGTCCAATACAGACCGCTTCATTCATTCGTCCTTCTAGGTCTATGTTTATAGTATCGTAACACATCGTGAACTGCACAGTATTACTGCTGCATTTAACAAATTTTTCCAAACCATGATGGACTAGAGTGGATACTTGGCCATCTAGGTTCGCTATTATAGGATAATCTAAATGTGTTAAGGTATGCGTTTGGTTTTTTTTCATAATTTGCCAAATGTAATCATATAACCTTTCTTGTGTCGGTCCTAAAACTGTGCTATTATGAAATGGAATATTAAATGGATTGGTCAATTCGGTGATTCTTAACAACGGGATCTGCAAGTGGAGCTCAGTTCTCAAAGACTCTAAATCTTCTACCAAACCTGTTACCACACATTGCTTGATGGAATTGGCGTTTGCTATTGATACTGTCTGGATTTGCAATGTTGACAAAAGTCGATTAACTTGCTCTGGCAGATCTGTTGCCCTCGGAGATGATAGGGCCCACATTTCAAATAAGGACGAACGACTTATCCTGTGTGCATGAAGGTAGTTCTCAGTACACTGAACCATGAGTTCATTTCTGTAATTGGCAATATCAAACAAATCCTTCAGAGAAAACAAGGAGTTCACACTGAGACACGTCAACTCCCCCAAAGAGTGGCCCAACAGCACTGCTTTTTTAGGAGTATTCTCAGACTCTGACGACGCCCTTGATTTCTTATATAATTGGTAGTATAGGTTGGAGCAAACAGCAATGCTGCCTGGGCTTGAAGGATTCTTGAAGATAAACTGCAGTAGCTCGCTGGACTTTGGCCCGCTGTTATCTAAGACTGCTTGAAATTCTTTTCCTTTGTTTCTAATAACAGATTTCAATATAGGAATAGAAATTGGGGTTCCTTGACCTGGAAAAGTTACTAACCTCATCATTCTGGATGAGATTGGATCTTTCTGCGTTAAGAGGCGTTAACTGTACCTCGAATGCTAGGTACTAGAAAAATATTGACAATAATCGCTATTCAAGAACACTGTTGCCCGGTACCTTGTTGTATAGGAGACTTGTTCTCGTGTTTTGGTGTGTTTTGATTTTTCTTCTTGTCCGTTTAAAGTGCGCCTGAATCGAAAGTAGTAGATAAACAAGAATATAATTACTGTATAAGGATTACTGTAAGCGACTCGAGTTCATTATCCCCTGAGAGAGGTGGGCATTGTTCGAATACTAATGCCCTACCACACACTCTGTCCTTTCGAAATTATGATTGGGCAATATATCATTCCCTATCGCGATTGATTTACATGTTGTCCGAGACACACCAGTATAATGCAGATCTATGCCTTTGCCAGGTCCATCAAGAGATTGTATCAAGACCAATCATAAAACTGTATACCAGCATACCGTTGAATGTGAGCGTTGAACTTACAATTAGGAGCGCATGATCTTGAAGTAGATTAGCTAATATACCAAATTTTATTCGACGCATATGTAGGATAGTATTGTCAAATTTCTTTTTCTTCACCATCATCACTGATTCACATCGATGTTATCTTCCCATTTGAGTTTTCTACTCTTTTCAGCTCTGTTTGACTTTTTCCGTTGCAAATTTTTCAATAATGTGACTGACCGGGATGACTTCTTTTGAGATAACGACCGAACGATAATTCCCTCCATCGTACATATATATAAACAGATAGATAACATATATTCCTTCTCGCGTATATTGTTAAGAGTTCGATCTGGAAATCAAAGGAAGCAGTACGTTATTATAGCACATACACGCAATGTCTGAGCCCCAATCGTTACCATTTGTTTACCAATTTGCTGCAGGTGCAGTTGCAGGTATATCTGAAATTTTGGTCATGTATCCATTGGATGTTGTCAAGACCAGAATGCAGCTGCAAGTCAGTAAAGCTGTAGGTAGCGTTGGAGCTGCACAGGAACATTATACAGGTGTGGTTGACTGTATCAAAAAAATTGTACAAAAGGAAGGTGCCACCCGTCTATATAAGGGTATTTCTTCTCCAGTCATCATGGAAGCACCAAAGAGGGCCACTAAGTTTGCATGTAATGATGAATTTCAAAAGATTTACAAAAGTGCATTTGGTGTTCCAGCACTAACGCAACCATTATCTATATTGAGTGGTGCTTCTGCTGGTCTATGTGAAGCCTTTGTCGTTGTCCCTTTTGAATTGGTCAAGATTAGATTACAGGATTCAAACTCAAGTTACAAAGGTCCAATCGATGTCGTTAAACAAATTGTTGCCAAGGAAGGTGCCTTGGCAATGTACAACGGTCTTGAATCAACTATGTGGAGACATGCTGTATGGAATTCGGGATATTTCGGTATTATTTTCCAAGTTAGAGGTTTGCTGCCAACACCCCAATCAAAAGGTCAAAAGACTAGAAACGATTTGATTGCAGGTACTATTGGTGGTACCGTAGGATCTTTGCTAAGTACCCCTTTTGATGTTGTGAAATCAAGAATTCAAAATACTGCTGTTGTTGCTGGTGTGATCAGAAAATACAATTGGTCATGGCCATCATTGTTTGTCGTCTACCGTGAAGAAGGTTTCAAGGCTTTATATAAAGGTTTCGTTCCAAAAGTGCTAAGATTAGGCCCAGGCGGTGGTATCTTATTAGTTGTGTTCACTGAAGTTACAGACTTTTTCAGAAAAATGAAAAATCTGTAATTGTATGCGTGAGGACAAAGGCACAATCAAGAAATTTGCATGGCACTGTAAATATGACTATTTATCTTTGTACTGTAGCAATATTCATAGCTCGTTGAAAAAAAGTTTTTAGCACTACATATGGTTGTTTGTTCTACCAGCCCTTGCATGAACTCTAGTATTTGCATCGTGAAATGAAAAAATGAATTTCACACAAGAGGGCATTAAGATGAACAGTTTTTTTCTCTCCGGTGGACTTGACGCTTAGAACTAAATTAAGAAATGTCAGTTCAAGCAACACGGTTTTATAGTCCTGGATGATTAATCCGCACGATTAATTTTTTATTATGGTTTTTTAAACACTGGAAGAAAGTGGTATCTAGAAAGCAAATCCACGGAACAATTCAATTCGCTTATATACTTTGGAAAAAATTAGCCCTGTTACCCTACGTACAGTGCAAAAGTGAAATATATACATCAATTGATACAGTAGGGGTAGAAGTCAAAATGATATTGTAAAGCAGTGATATAGTTAAACAAAAAGATAGAAGTAAAGAAATTATTTCAATGTCCGAGGAACCTTTGTTGCCTCTTTATAATACCCCTACGTTATCCTCCAATCAGAACTCGGGTGGTTCACATTTGCAACGATATATTGTCATCCGGTTTTCAGATGTTGCCATTAATGATTTGGAGGTCGACATATCTGATATCCCATATAACGTTATAACGACACATTGGTTACGGTCAAAATGTCGAGAGTTACGACCCAACGAAACGGAGTCTAGGAGGCTGAAATTTATTAGAAGTGGAGCTATGCTGAACTCTCATACAGATCTTTCCCATGAATTAAACCGATATTTTATACAACAACAACAACAGCAACAACAGCAGCAGCAAGATGCAACTAGATTTTATATACACTGTATTGTTGGTACAGAAAAGCTAGGAAGCGAACAGTTAGCCAATGAAGACGCTTTGGATGATATATCGCCGTCGAGTGAAGGGACAACAACACAAGCTATTGGCTTTGATAGGCTTAGAGCTGTTGGATTTACCGATCAGGAGGTTGAGTTATTAAGGCAGCAGTTTAGATCGACATATGGTGATCTCGAAGAGGAGATGGCACAACAAGGAAATGCTCAAGGTAGAGATATAAGGCAACTGGAGGAACAGTGGATGGAAAGTGGTGCAACTAATGGTGCCAATGATGGAAACGCAATTAATGATGATAGGTTCAATTCCATACCTAGTGCCAACTTTAAACACAATCGAGATTTATTAATTGGGATATGTATTGGATTTTGTCTTGGTTTATTTGGATTATTACTAATGAAGATGGATGGACTCTTCAACAAGAGGCAAAAGATGTCAATATTTGCTGGGATAATAGTGAATTTCATGTTCAATATTGTCAGGGGTTTTTAATAACGAAGAATGAAATAATTTACATATATATATATATAATTTTTTTTAACGACGTATTAAAAGGTATGCATTTTCTTGTTTTAGATTGTTCAGATTTCGATAATTACCCTCCAGTCTCATTAATAACCCACCAAAGGAGTAGTAAACCGCGATTAGATCTTTACTTACTTCCTCAAACTTGTACGCCGTACCATACATAACGTAATCGTAATCATCTGCTAATGATCTTTCTCCTGCTTGTAGAGGCCTCCAACTTTTCGTAGCAGAAGTGTCAGTGATAGTTTTTTCAACATTCAAAGAGGATGCAATTGTTACTGTCAATTGTTCTTGCAGTTGTACTGGGAATAAGTCTGTATTTACATCCAAAGATAGTTTACATTGGTCTTGTGTGGTTGATGCGCCTTCAATACGTGATACCTTGTTATAACGACCAGGGTCAACATCAGTTACTGCGAATATATCATCAAATAGCGTATTGGACATGATCAATCGGGCTGGATTGCTAGATTACCAGTACCGCTGATAAATGCCTATTAATATGAACATCTGCATAAACTCGTTAATACCAACCACATCGTATTGAAAAAAAATTTTATGGAAATGGAAGACCTCTTATCACGCTTCACGAAAAGGGCGCCATATTCAGCTAATTACAATATTAAAGACTTAAGAAGTTTGATGATGATAATGTTGTTGGATTCATATATAGCTTCATTGTATAAATTCAAAGAAAAAAGAATACAGAAATGCAGAGCCTGGGGACCCAAAAGGGATAATAGTAGTAAAAGTAGTAACACAGATTCATTCAATGAACAATGGGGTACATGATCCGAGTGGGAAGGGGGGAATATATATATGCATAGTAGTAATTGTAAAAGAAAACAAAACAAAACGAATCAGACCTCACGACAGAACGGTGGTCCTTCTCTTTGATTGATAATCTTTAATAGCAGCTTTAATGGCATCTTCAGCCAGCATCGAACAATGCAGCTTGACAGGAGGTAAACTTAACTCCTTAGCAATTTCTGTGTTCTTTATCTTTGCAGCATCCTCCAAAGTTTTACCACGAACCAATTCGGTCATATAAGAAGACGATGCGATAGCGGAACCACATCCAAAAGTCTTAAATTTAACGTTTTCAATGACACCAGCATCATCTACTTGAATTTGCAACTTCATAACATCACCACAAGCAGGAGCACCAACCAAACCAGTACCCACATTGGGAAGAGCCTTGTCCAAAGAACCAACATTTCTAGGATTTGTATAATGATCAATAACCTTAGGATGATACAGTCTCTTTGTCAATGTAGTAGCCCTTGTTATCGAACCTATGTTTGCTGTTACACCCGTAGATGGTCTAATAAGTCTTGCGAACATTGCCGTGTTATATATATGCTGCGTGACGATAGTTTTTCTTTACTGCTGATACGATAACACAAAGTAATCAAACCAAACTTCACCTTGAAATTCTCTTTCTCTCTGTATATATATATGTACACTAATCAGAGTATCTAGAGCGATACATGCACGTACTATTTTTTCTTGCTTTGTAAGAAACGTTGAAGAGGGAATTGGAGAAGCAGCAACATGCGCTTGATAGTCAGTCACTGGAGGGGTGCACTTCTGCTTAGAGGATTCAAAGGGAAAGAAAAAATTTTGATGTAGTCATTCAGGCATTCTGTACGACCAGCGGAGATATGTTGATGTAATGATGAGCATTGTCTTCTTCCGGCGGGCGGAGCCGGTCTCGGTCTCGGCTTTAGAGAGTTCGAGACTCGGAACGGCCGTTTTTGTTTGCAATTCCGTTATCCGTGGATATAAGAGGTCGGCCGGTGAGCCCTGAGTCGCGTGGTCGAAGTCGCGGGCGGTGCCCTGGCAAGCCCTCGTTTTGCTCCCACATTCCCCACTTTTGACGTGCAGCCCTGTCAAAAAGAAACGTGCCCGTGAGGGGCAGAAAACTCCAAATAAACGTCAGTTGTCAACGGATGGAAACGGAAAAAGGGCATAAGAAGTAATTGCCGTTATGGGCCTGTTATACGTAATGGAAAGCCAAGCATTCCATCCATCTGCATGCCAGGATTACAAAGCCAATGGGCATTGTACATGGTAGGTGTGTTATCTTATAAGATCTACGCTTCAGTATCTCAGTTTGGTTGTTGGAGTAACCACAATGGTTCAAGGTGATCTTGAAAGCATGCAACGTCATTGTGATAGTGCACCAATGTTGAAGGACTCCAATGTAATAGACATTCCCACTGACTGGTTGTACAAGGGTAAGAGAAAAACAGCGAAAGCTGCAAAGACGAGTAAAGCAGTCAATGTTGGTGGGATGAAGCCTGCGAGAAGTCGGTCTGCATCTATATCCAATGGAGCACTTTCGTCTCCGCCGCCTTCGGTTCCTCCTACGGTTTCGAATCAGCGTTCGTCTTCGACTAATGGCGCACTTGCGAGTCCCTCGGATAGTACTGCTGGTTCTGCGCATGTACGGGGGAGTACAGTCAAGGGTAGTGGTTCTTCTAGAAATAGGTCTACTTCGGTTTCTTCTCCGGATTTGAAAAGAAGTGATTCCCTTGGTGAGAGGTCCAAAAAATCTTTATTTGGTTCGTTGTTTGGAAGAAGAGCCTCTCAATCGTCCGCATCACCGCCTTCAGTGGTTAATGCGAAGGATTTACCGCCAATAAACCCATCTTATGCATCAACAACAACAACAACAACTATGAAAGAGCCTAATTCTCCCGAAGTAAGGCCACAGACACCAGCTACGACGATATCTTCTCCCGAGAGAATTGCGTTGAATAAGAATCCTAAAACCCCTTCGACCACGCTACCCATTCAAGAATTAAGCAAGATAAGTTTGAAAAGAGTGACTTTCGCAGTCGATAAATTTCAAACCGATCCACCACAACAACTACCTTCACGAAAACCAAAGCTGGGCAATGTCCTAGTTCCTGAAGATATGATTAGTGAGGTTGCTCCAATCTCTGTTGGAATCACAAACAGCGCCGCCGCTGCCACTGGTACCGGTACCGCGCCGATATCACCCTCTACTAAAGAACCATTGTATACAAAGGATTCCAAAGAATATAAAAAGGCTCTGGAGTTCTATAAGCTGGCTCTTAAGGAATCAGTTAAACATCAGCAAGAAGCACATTATGCCGCGCAAAGAATAGAGCGGGAAGTGCTCTCATTTAAAGCATCTCAATCTGCGCAGCTTTCGGTGAAAATGTCCCCTCCAGTTGAACAGGATACGAAACCTGATTCCAAGATGGCAAGCCTTTCAATAGATAAGCCAATTCATATGCATGAAAATCACTTTGGCGAACCTTCCGATCAAAATGAAAGTGCAATTACTGACCAAGCTGAAGTTACCTTGGATGTTGTTTACACAAGATGCTGTCATTTGAGAGAAATTTTGCCAATTCCATCTACCTTGAGACAAGTTAAAGGTAAAACTGCGCCCTTGCATACATTAAAATTTCTTAATCCAAAGCCTACTCTTATCGATATTTTATCATTTTGCGATTTCATTTCCGTGGTTCCAATCAATATCATTATTTTTGACAAAGTTAGTTTATCTCCAGAGATGTTTAGAATCGTCCTAATTTCATTGGTCAATTCACAGGTTCTCGAAAAGTTAAGTTTAAGAAACGTTGCCATTCAGGAGCTGAGCTGGAAGCTTCTCTGTAAATTTTTAATGATGAATAAATCAATCACCAAATTGGATATATCACAGACGAAGATGAGACCTGATTCAGAGGAAAGTTCTCCTCGTGAGAACATGGATTGGTCCCTATTCTCTCAAGTTGTATCTAAAAGAGAAGGTAAACCTTTAGAAGAATTGTTAATTAATGGTATTAGATTTAATAAACTCCCCGTAGGACAATTCCAAAATCTATTGAATTCATTCGCTGAAAGAAATCCAAGCACTGCTATCAGACTTGGTCTAGCTACTTCTGATATTTCTTTAGACTGTTTGAAGGTTTTATTAAACTGGATGTCACAATATAAGGTTCAAGGTGTTGACTTAGCATTTAACGACTTATCAGGATTGGTTAAACCTCTCGTTAGTAAACTGTCGTCATTAAAATACAACCATCTAGAATATTTTACCTTAAACAGTACTAATATTACTAGCGCATATGATTTAGCATTATTATTGAAGTACCTAGCCAATTTGCCGCAACTGCAGTTTTTGGATTTGAGTAACTTACCATCGACCTTTCCAGATGTATTGCCATACCTGTTCAAATACTTGCCAAGGTTCCCCAAATTGAACAGAATTCATCTAGATAGCAACAATTTAAGCAATAAAGACATTTCCATGGTTTGTAGTATTTTGACGAAATGTAAGTATTTATCGCACGTGTCGATGATATCCCAAACCGCAACTAGTCCTGTTAGTACTACTCCAACTTCAGACGAATCTGCTGAAGAAACTCTACGTCTCAATCAGATTGCCAAGAATACGCTTTCTGCAACCCTTTACGCATTTGTCAAGGATTCACCAAATCTCGTCAGTTTGGATGTCGATTACGATGACTTTTCTGATGAGATTAAGTCAAGAATTGCATTAATGTTAATGCGTAACATGAACAAAAACATTGATTCAAACTTTCAAATCGATGAGATTTCAACGCAAGATGAGTTATTGTTTGATGGTTCCCTAATTTCAGAGACCGCAGGTGATGTCTTAGGAAAACTAGGTAATAAAGACTTGATGGAAACTGATGCAACCAAAAGATATTTAACAAAGAAATATTTTGAAAAGTTGCAGAAAGTGCGTCACAGAGTTCAATCTACAATAGATGATATGTTTGAGAAAAGAAGTTCTGGTGAGTTACCTTTACAAGAAAAGGAAAATCTATTACGGCTATTGTTATTGGAGAAGAATTTATCGAATATTTTGGAAATCTTTTCAAATATTCCACATATAGCACAAGTTATAGGTCCCGAAAGATCAAGTTCTCCTGCACTACCTTGCCTAAAACACGTTGGATCAAATACCACAATGTCTCAACCTGGTACACCTGATAATGAGGTTGCTGTCAGACCTCATTTGATGGCAACTGATTCTGGTAGAATTATTGATGTTAGCACAGGCCAACCATTATTGTTTAAAACTTCATCGAATACGTCAATGGTAAGCAAACGTCAAGAGGAAGAAGAAGGTGAATTGCACAAATGGGGGTTTTTCGTTCAACAGCAACGCTCCTTATATCCAGCACACGAAGCAAGATCAGGTGGTGAACGCATGGCACCGCGTTCTGCAGGTGTTGCTCCTTCTGCTCCTTCTTCCGCTACGGGAGAAATAAAACCTTCTCAACCAATACTTTTTCCAAAAATTCCCTCTGGAACAGAATTGCGTGAGGCCATCATTAAGGCTAAAGGTATTGACTCCATTGATGACCTGATCAACAATGTGAATAAAGAACAAGTGGAGCTCGAAAGCATATACGGAAGATCTTTACAATCGAGCGGTTCTCTCACGGGCCGCAGTATTGATAGTAAGAATAGCTCTGCTGTATCGACAGCAAACTCTTCTACTTTATCTGGCCTCGACCCTTCAGCCGCTGTTTCGAAAGATCAGGATGACACGGATGAAACTGTAAAGGAGACATATGATAAACTATTAAATAATTTGAAGATGGAGCGTCCGAGCAAAACCGATGGGGTTTCAAAAAATACATGACAGCGATCAAACCTTGTGATCAATGCTATTTTTCAAGACATTTTAGGAGTATTTATTAATTCAATTACGCACAATCGAAAGTACACATAAAAAACAATGCATTCAAATTTTTTTTTTTGAGTGTCCATGAATTTAAATAGAAAATAAATATAACCAATAAATTGGTGTTATAGTAGATAGAGCTTTTTGAAGATCTTGTCATATTGCTGTGATGCTGCAACCGTGGCCGACCATTTACTCAGTCTGTAAACGGCTAAGAGTCCACTTGAACTCAATATTATGATAAAATTTGACCATTTTCGTCTAGTTGAGATATCTTTGATTTTCAAATATTGGCAAATACCAGCAACTATATGATAAGTTCCAGACCAAATTAATAAACTTAGTGGAATAATACCAGCAGCCCACCTTATCCGCCAATCATCGTGTTGCAAAATCCACTTCACATAATTAAAATCGACGTCAATATACATCTTTGAAGAGTCTGGAATAAACCTCATAATTGCCAAATGATAAGCCAGTAAAGGCCCTAAGATATATCCTGTCAATGTTTGAGGTAAAATTGTAAACTCTTTGTTGAATCCCATAAAATATCCTGAGAGACCGCCTGTCAGCCCAATTAACCTTTGTGAATCCCTTTCTGTGGCATCTGTCAAACGTAGTTGCTTCTCCTTTCGATGATGATGATGACGATGTTTCCTTTTGTCTTTCGCAGCTATACGTGACCAAAGTTGCCATATTCGTATTGTTACTCCGCTTAACAAATGTAGAGACAGTGATACAACTAACAATTTGGTGGTGAATGATGGTAATAGCTCTCTAACCATCATAAGAACATCATCTGGCGCCGAATGAGGTGAGATTGCAGGCACAATTAATGTGTTCACGGCATGCAGCGGGAAGTAGACCGCCATGGGTATAGTTGAGTATTTCTGAACTCTTCGTAACCAAATGACAACCGATCTGCCTGATAGAGGATAAAGCGGTATACCGAGTATTTTTTTTTGCACATATTTATCTTCAGGTAACTCTTTGATATCTATTGGCTCCGGAGGTACTTCTGTCAGAGACATAGTAGGATGCTCGGCTTGTTTGGGGGGATGATGTTTGTAATGAAGGGGAGCCTACTTAACGTAATTAGTTCGCGCGGGTTGGCCGATATTTACCAAGTACATAGTCCCACCGACATGCTAGTGAAATATTAGATCAAAACGAAGCAAGAAAGAGAAGAAACTTCATGTCATTACCAGAATGGTGTCCACCTTATTCTAGTCGCAGAAAATCACCTATAACAGGAGAAGAAGTCTATTGCACATGTAAAAAGACGGACTCGGGTGAGCTGATGGTTGGATGTGATGGATGTGATGACTGGTTCCACTTTTCCTGCTTAAAGATATCTGAAGAATACAAAGAACTGGTATTTTCCTTCTATTGCCCATACTGTCAAGCCGGTATTACAGGGCCTACCTCCAGAAAAGATAACCCTAGTGAATTACCAAGAACCATATGGAAACGTAAATGTAGATTACACGACTGTTACAAAGAGTGTCAAAGCAACGGCAAATATTGTTCACCAGAACATGGAGAAAAGTACATGAAGAAGGCTCTGTCGAAGCTGAAAATTGTTGGTGTAACCCAGGATGAGCAGAAAGAAATCGTTAAAAGTATGGCTGAGTATACTAGGTACGGGAACACTGCGGAAGGATTTCAACAAATTGGAAAAGCGGATTTTATCAATGAAGAAATAGATAGAAAGGAAAACCCAGAATTGTATAATCAGATTGTTTCTGATGATTCAAAACTGGAAGAGCTGGAAAAAAATTATCAAGAATCACAAAATATAACGATTCCAGAAACGAAGGAGAAGACTGAAGTTTTAAGTCGATATCTGAAATGGTTAGACGAAGTTAACAAAGAGTTGTTTTCATTACCGGAATCCCTCATCAAAAATGAAGATGATGGAAGTTTTACTGGCCGTAGGAAAAAGAATCTGGGCAAAACTAATCAAAAGAAAAGTATATGTGGGTACACCTCTCAGTTAAATAAGATACCTTGCTCTGTGGAAGAATTTAGAAGCCAATATGATGGGACAAACTCATCAATCAATGGCATATGTACGAAATTGAGATGTAACAAACATTTCGATTGGTCATCGATGCTCATGGAACAGTACACTCACCAGCTGAGATCATTACAGGGTTTTCAAGAAAGATTACAGCTGTTGATCAAAACACGAAAGGAGCAACTGCATATTCAATACTATGAGCAACTGCTACGAAGAAAGGATTAAGCTTTTTGATATTTCAGCCGTGCGATGGTCTCCTGAGCTGTGATTACCTGCCCTTAAAAAATAGCAATAAAATTGATCCAAACTGCCATGCTATGTATATATACAAATGTAAGAGAATTAAACAATCTATTTACGAAACACATCCAGCTTACTCCTGTCAAACCGATGTAAAGAAAAAAACAATGGAAAGGCATGCTATTTCAAATACCCCCGTAAACGATTCAATGTATCCCCAGGTAATTTGACTTGATACCATGAAGACACTGCCACAATATAAACACGATCCATTAAAGCAGCATCATGCAGCCTAATTCTTCATTGTGGTGGTGTGATGTGGCTACTTCTCGTTTATGGCGATACGAAAATCGAAAAATGGTCTTAACTTATACAAATGCTTATCAGGGGGTGCGGCCATGCGATTGGGAATATAAGAAGGGCACAGTAAAACGTACGCTCATATTAGTGGAAGGGATCTGAGCGTGGCAATTACAGACCCTCTGATTTGTTCTCAATTATAAACGATAAAAATAGTGTAAGCAAGTTTGGGCTACAAAATGACAAACGACATCAAGAGGAATAAATTGAAAAATGAAGAATACAAGATCTGGAAAAAATCGGTTCCCTCTTTGTACCAACATATTTCTAGTTTGAAGCCCAAGTTTGATACCCGCGTCGATAATATTTTGAAATTCGATAAAAGACTGATCTTTACCAATGAGGTGGTGCCTGACAAAACCAAAGGGTTGCTAACGACTAATGTTCTGTATTCTCAGGGTAGTGATATATATGAAATTGGCTGTGCATTGCCATTGGGAGCATTTTATGGGGATTCCAAGCAAACACCTAAAGAAACAACAGAAGAAGTACTTCCCGATCCAGATTATGGTGATGCGTTCGCTCAGATTGAAAAGACTCCATTGAAGCCTAAGTGGGCATTTCAAGGTGAAACTGTTACAAAGATGATCCACATGGGAGACGCCTTGGGGGATAGCTCGTTATTGACAATGGCTTCTAATGGATCTTTAGCATGGTTTAGAGAGGGTGTCAAGGTACCAGTTCATATTATGCAAGAGATCATGGGTCCCGGTACAAGTTTTTCGAGCATCCATTCATATACACATCCAAATTCCTTAGCTGTTTCTGACTTTGCATTATCCGAAGACTACGAAACTGTTGTCAAATGTCAATCTAATGGTAGAGAAGAAGAAAGTACTTTGAAAATTATTGATAATTCGGGAAATCCAGGTGAAGCGTTGCGCAGAATTAACATTCCAGCTACAGTAACGCACTCTGTAAGATTTTTTGACAATCATTTGTTTGCCACTTGTTCAGATGATAATACAATAAGGTTTTGGGACACGAGAACAGAAGGGAAACCATTATGGAACTTGCAAGATCCTAATCACGGCAAAATACTTTCATTTGATACATCTCCCGTTGTAGAGACTCTTTTTGCCACTGGTTCGGATACGGGAATCATTAAGTTGTGGGATATACGTGCCGTAGCAGCAGCGACCGCCGATCTTACAAATAGACAACATGGCGAAGATCCAATCCAAAATGAGCTCCTCAATCTATACCACTCAGGTGGCGATTCCGTGGTAGACGTCCAATTCTCTTACACATCATCATCAGAGTTTTTGACCGTCGGTGGTAGTGGTAACGTTTACCAATGGGATGTGGAATATTTCTTCTCTGAGTACGATGATGACAATGGAGATACTATAGATCTAGATATTGCAGCAGCTGATATTTTGCAGAGCCGATGTTTGAAGTTTTTGCATACAGGTGGTAGTAGAAGATCTATGGGACAACATGGTAAGAGAAACACTGTTGCATGGCATCCTGTCATTGATGATCTTGTAGGCACAGTTGACAATGACAGTCTAATTACAGTTTACAAAGCATTCTCTGGTAGAGATGAAGAACCTGACGAAGAGGAAGGGGGTGAGAACGAAGATAGCAAGGAATAGTTCGTTGTTTTTTCATGCTTCGTATTTCTTTTCTTCGTTGTTCGATAGCCACCGAACTACGTTATACTTCTTTAATTTAATATAAATATTATTATTTTTATTTTTATTTAACTATTATTATTCTGCCTTTACCTCATAAATTAATGTTTGGTATTTGAAAGTTATTGTTGAAAAATAGGACAGATCATGAAAATACTCAATTTAAAAGGAGACTTTGCTTGAAAAAAGACTATGTGTTGTTATACCACCTACACTCTCAGTTGTATGTACTCTTCAATCTAGGCTCATATTCACCTAAAAAACTGCGTGTAATACATGACAACTGATACGTTGCAATCCAGTATATTAGTTAGGTAGAGAATAATTTTTTATTTGCAAAGTCTCCAGTAATTCTTTGGGGATATACTTAGGGTAATATCTTAAAATTTACGTGCTTCGAACAAAGAACACAGCTAAGCCTCTATACCAGTCTGTCAAACATTATACTTTACTGTCGCCAGAGACGTTTCTTCTGAAACAACTTATGCGTTACCCGGACAAATGAAGGCTTATTTAGGTGTACGACACTTTAATTGAAAAGAGGTCGGATCAACAGCTCGCATTAATGAAAAGATTGGCAAACCTATATTTTGGTACACAATAATCGTCGAAAATTTCGATTTGGATGCTTGATCACTACATTAAGTGTTAATACCATTGAGTTAAAGTATTTGCTAGAAAATCCTGACATTGTCGTACTTACTACTTTCGCTGCTCAAAAGAGATAATTGAACCCGCTAGTATCATCTATCTTTATAAATATTGACTTTTCCATCGAGCAACTATAAACTCCTATAGAAATCTGATAGAATGGCGTATTTGTTTAAACCGCCAGACTCTAGTAGGCGTAACTCCAAATCGCCTAAATTGACCCTCCCGCCGTTACTGAGGAATAATGAGTGCAAAGTTAGCGATACCTTAAAATTATCTTCTAACGCTAATTTGAATTCAATGATAGAGAATCAAAAGCTTTCTGCTGGCATTACACCACCACCACTTTCTGCTTCATCGGAGACTACGCTATCTAACCAGCGGCCATCTCACTCTGCCTCATCTTCGACATCAACAGTGACTTCGAGGAATCTTAAAAAACGGCCTGTGCCCCCACCTCTGCCACCGCTAGTTTTAACCAACTGCAAAAATTCTGAACCAAGATTATCGCCTTGTACCATTGACAATGTTTCTGATTCTTTGCAGAGTTTACAGTTGGATTCTGAAAGTCGTAGCGATACCGTATCAAGAAATAGAACCCCTCATAACAACGCATCCCCAATTAAAGCGATGGGTGCTAACAACATTCACGGCATTGGGGTTCCGTATCTGAGAAAGGACCTCAATACATCAATTGATTCGTACCCCTCTACACTTATCTCAGCTTACGACCATAGCAGTAGCAACAATACAAGTCCAGTAAAAACAGAAACACCAACAATAGGAAATAGAATGATGGGAAAAGACGTTGATAAACTGGAAGAGGAACTCTGGCAGTATCCACATTTGAAAGATGAAATAGTTACTTTAGGAATTTTGGGAGAAGGCGCCGGTGGTTCAGTTGCTAAATGCAGACTGAAACATGGCTCAAAAATTTTTGCATTGAAAACCATTAACACTTTAAATACGGATCCAGAATATCAGAAACAAATATTCAGAGAATTACAGTTCAACAAAAGTTTTGAATCGGACTATATTGTAAGATATTATGGGATGTTTACGGATGAGCAAAACTCAACGATATATATTGCAATGGAGTATATGGGAGGAAAATCATTAGATGCCGTTTACAAGAATCTCATTGAGCGTGGAGGAAGAATAAGTGAAAAAGTTTTGGGTAAAATATCCGAAGCAGTGCTCAGAGGACTTTCTTACTTGCACGAAAGAAAAATCATTCATAGGGATATTAAACCGCAAAATATCTTAATAAGTAATCGCGGCCAAGTGAAATTATGTGACTTCGGTGTTAGTGGTGAAGCAGTCAATTCATTGGCCACCACTTTTACCGGTACGTCATTTTACATGGCTCCAGAAAGAATCCAAGGACAACCATACAGCGTGACTTGTGACGTTTGGTCACTTGGCTTAACAATACTGGAGGTTGCAAAGGGATGCTTCCCATTTGGCTCAAATAAGATGACCGCGAATATTGCTCCAATAGAATTACTCACCATGATATTAACCTTTACTCCAGAACTAAGAGACGAACCAGAATTGAATATACTATGGAGCAAGGCCTTCAAATCCTTCATTGAATACTGTTTAAAAAAGGATCCGAGGGAAAGACCATCTCCAAGACAAATGATACAACATCCATGGGTTCAAGGTCAAATGAAGAAGAAGGTGAATATGGAAAACTTTATAAGGAAGTGTTGGGAGGAAGATTTATAGGCAAATCGCTGATTTTATTGAAACTGAAGATATATTAATAATAATAATAGTGACAAAGGGAGGGCGTTCTTTTTGACACTTGGCATTCCAGCGTTTAGCTTTTAGCATCGTGCATACTTTAACTTTTATATATAGGACTAAATTTATGGCAATTTTTAAAGAAGTTCTCAGCTAGTTTCTAGCTCTTAAGAAGTGATCAGTTTACGTTCTTCAATTATATTGATTGACGTAAGGGATCATCGCTGAGCACGATTCATTAGTTGAAAATTCCAACGTACAAAGTTATATTCCATAAGTTTTTGCATCATCGTCAATCCGCTCAGTAAACGATTATTTGAAACTCATAGAAACATGTACTACATAAGTTGACCACTATTAACACATTGTTTCCCGGCAGCATAATCTAGCTGAAAATAATAACAAGAAATGAGAAATTTTACTATACTCACAAAACTAGCCTCCCCAAGGGTTTCGGCTCCTGCAGCATGTAGGCCATTAACGCTTAATCAAACAAGAAGGCCTTTTATTGGTCTGAGGTACTATTCTGAAGAGGCAAAGAAGGAAAATGCTTCAGATGAGTCATCAAAAGTGAGTGAAGAAAATGTCGAAAATCTGACAGAGGACCAAAAAAAAGTGAAGGAGCTTGAAGCCAAACTTGAAAGCAAAAACAAGGAAGCTATTGACTTGAAGGATAGATTGTTAAGATCTGTTGCTGATTTCAGAAACTTGCAAGGAGTGACGAAAAAGGATATTCAAAAAGCCAAGGATTTCGCTCTTCAAAAATTTGCTAGAGATTTGCTAGAATCCGTTGATAATTTTGGTCACGCTTTAAACGCCTTCAAGGAAGAAGATGCAGAAAAATCCAAAGAGATCAATGATTTATACACCGGTGTTAGAATGACAAGAGACGTTTTTGAAAAAACTTTGAAAAAACATGGTATTGAAAAACTAGATCCAATCGGTGAACAGTTCGACCCAAACAAGCACGAAGCCACCTTCGAACTTGCTCAACCAGACAAGGAACCAGGTACAGTTTTCCATGTTCAACAGGTTGGATTCACTCTAAACAACAGAGTTATCAGACCTGCCAAGGTAGGTATCGTTAAATCCTCGGAAAACTAAGCAGGCCCTTGAAAGAGTAGAGGTTCTTATTGCCCTCTATCATTTCTAATGAGCCCTTTTTTAATGATAATAAATCGATGAGGGAATACTCTGATATCCAGAAGAACAACGAGCTGCGAGAAAATAAGTCAGTTTTATTTATATGCTCTAACGATATACGTCATATATCATGTACATAAATTTATAACGTCAGTCCATAACATTAGCTCATCGTTTAACCTGTTTCCAACCGATCATGTGAGGATGCTCAGCACTAAATCAAGACAAGCTACTGCACGTCAATAAAAGTGCCCAACTTTTAGTCATATGCTGCCAAAGAACAATGCATTGTATATCATTATGTTATTTTATAATATCATAAGCACGTGATCTTAATGTAAACAAATCTCAAATGTCCAAAGAGGGAAAAACAGGATTCGTGTCTTGAGTTTGTTGAGATGGGGAAGCAAGATCCGAAACGTAAACATAATACACCTCAGATGACTGAAAGTAAAAATAAACTTCGCCTACTATATATCTCTCATAAAGAAGCCTTCATAGCTTTCACGATTCTAATCTTGTTAAGCTTCAACTCAGATTGGACTCAGATTCTATAACTAGGACTTTGCATAGGCTCGTGTGCTAACCACCTAGCAACAGCGTAGCGGAGCACAGTCAACAGGGTGTATCTTCTTTACAAAAGAAGCTCACGAAGAGGGTTAAGTCATCTATCAGCGGCGTCCATTATTTCTGTTGGATTGGCCTCAAGCTTCTAGCATCAAAGAAAATCGATTACTGTTTACTTTCGATAGAGCAAGCGTTAATATTTTGAATTGAGAATTAAAGGAGGTACCAAAACATCCTTGATATGGCATCGATTCCTCAACGTCACACCTATTACGGCGGTGAAACATCCGTTTTGAGCAATGATAACATCAATAACGTACTCAATGGTAATGCACAACATAGGCAGAAGAGGAAGCACGTCACTTTTGGACCGTATATCCTAGGCTCAACATTAGGAGAAGGCGAGTTTGGAAAAGTAAAGCTAGGTTGGTCGAAGCATGCATCAAGCTCCCCTAATGAAGTATCCAAACAGGTTGCAATCAAGCTTATTAGACGAGTAACCATCCCTAAAAATTCAGAAAAAGAGGTAAAAATATACCGCGAGATAAATGCTTTAAAACATCTGTCGCATCCCAACATTGTAAAACTGGAAGAAGTTTTACAAAATTCTAAATATATTGGAATTGTTCTGGAATATGCCTCTGGCGGAGAATTTTACAAGTACATTCAAAAGAAAAGAAGATTAAAGGAGGGAATGGCTTGCCGATTATTTGCTCAATTGATCAGTGGAGTTCACTATATGCATTTTAAAGGGCTTGTTCACAGAGATCTCAAATTGGAAAATTTACTACTGGATAAACATGAAAATTTAATAATCACAGATTTCGGTTTTGTGAACGAGTTTTTTGCACATAATGAATTAATGAAAACTTCTTGCGGATCTCCTTGTTATGCAGCTCCTGAATTAGTGGTAAGTACAAAACCGTATGAAGCAAGAAAAGCTGATGTCTGGTCTTGCGGGATCATACTTTACGCTATGTTGGCAGGGTATTTGCCTTGGGATGATGATCCAAAAAATCCAGATGGTAATGACATCTCGAAATTATATCACTACATTACAAGAACTCCATTGAAATTTCCAGAATATATCACACCAGTTCCTCGAGATCTTCTCAGACGTATACTTGTTTCTGATCCAAAGAGGAGAATAACATTAAGAAATATACAAAGACATGAATGGATTAAGCCGCATGTACCATTCTTATCAATCACTCCGGAAGAATGGGACAAAACAATGCTCTCAAGTGACTTATTTAGACCTCCCAGACCGAAACCTCAACATTCGGCAAGACCTCATTCTAGTTGCTCTACATCTTCTACTGGTTCGAAAGGTGAAAAAAGGGATTCCTTAGTTATCGATTCTACTTTGATTACCTTGCCTGCCCCACCTCAAGAATCTCAATCACATGCCAAGCCCTCGCCTCCATCGCCTGAGCTGCGGCATTCACCCATTAGAGGAATTAACAGGCATAGCAGAAGCAATTCAGCAGCTTCAATTGCATTGCAAGCTGTCGTTGATGCTGAGCGAGAACACAATTTGCAACATGAGTCCATTTTGCATATACAGAAATCAAACTATCCAAGCGCCAGTAGAACTTCACCAGCATTTATCATTCAAAGATCTAATACGCACTCTGGAAATTCTGGTAATACTTTTTCACTAATGAACAAAGATAGCATTATAATAGAGACGAGTCCGATGAAGGGAAATCCTTATAACAACGTGTACGAACAGACAACCATTGATGTTAATAAGGTGCTTCAACCATCATCGATACAGAATAGAAGCGCTCATTCCCAAGGTTTCAAGGGTTCTGCTGAACGTCATAGCCCATCCAACAAGAAATTGAGCAATAGTAATTATCATCACCTTACCGTACAGCACAGGAAACCACGTCCGACTTCTTATCACCCTGGATCTACCACTTCAGGATCTGATTCAGCGGGTACACTATCTGGAATTGCCACAATTGGTGGTTCGGCAACTCATAGAATGGTCAATATGGATAGCTCACCGTTTGATTCTACACCATCGCTGGCAGCAGAAACGAGAACTTCTTCCCCATCTATGGATCAATCCCCGAAGATGTTACCAAGGCGATCCTTCTCAGTAAGTAAACCTTCATTAGATTTACAGAGCGTTTCTGGTGATTTGATCAGGTCAAAAGGAGACGGGGAAACTGCAGCAAGAAGAATACATGAGCAGGTAGAGGATGCTGAAAACAGGCAGCGGAAACAAGGTCGTCGTTATAGCGCGATTGTAAGTGATAAAACATTTAGCGCCGTAACAGAAGAAATGGAGGAAATACAAGGAAATGGCCACACTGAAGCTTCTCGTAAGGAACAAGAGAAGCTCATGAAGGATCCTCAAGAAAAAGAAGGCGCTCGCCCAGATAAGGAAGCCAAATCTGCTGTAGTAAACGAAGCTGTTAACTCTAGAAAAGATTTGGAGGAATCATTGACCGAGAAAAGACCAGATAAAAAAAGGTTCAGCTTTTTATCATTTTATTCTTCATATAACACATCGAAATCAAGCTTGGGTTCTGGTGAATCTAAAATATTGCCTCCTGCCTCTACATCACGTAAGCCATCTATGAATGCCACAGGAAAAATTCACAGTTCAAGGCAATCTTCAGTAGGCACCAACAATAATGTTGATGTGAACCTTTCTACTGCTGTATTGAAGGAAAACCAATCGAGACGCCAAGCCTCATCGTCTTCTTCAAAGAGTAGACCCAGTACGAGGTCAACGTATATCGAAACTGCAGCGAAGAATAACTATAGGCAATCCCTCATGATCTCAAGTTCACAGGATAACCACCAACCAGTTCAGCAGCGTCAACAAGGTGATCAGTCGACTGCAAAGAAAGTCTTAGATTTTTTCAAGAGAAGGAGTATGAGAATATAAGAAGCGAAACGTGAGTTTTTTCACATTCTGTTGACAACTTTTTTCCTCTGCATTTCTTATATTATAGGATGGCATTATTATTGTTTATTTGTTTATGTTAAATAAATATATATATCGCACATCATCCACTAATAATGAAAGATAAATAATGTATAAAGATGCGATTATTTTCAATACAAAATTTACACCGAAAAGCTCTAAATATGTATTTGCATTAAAAGAGGCTAGATATTAGAACTAGAGAATACTTATACAATAGCAACATGCTTAGATGTTTGAAGGGTACAAGAAGATTCTGACAGAAGCACCGAAAGTCTTAGCTGGTAAGTTGTTTCTGAAAGTAGCTCTGACGACACCAGAGTTACCGTGAGTTCTGGTTAGTTTACCCCAAATAACTCTGATCTTAGAACCTCTAATTTCCTTGGAGGCTCTGTAGACATATGCAACACGCTTACCCAAATAAAATTGGGCTTCTTGTGGAGTAGCAACACCTTCAATCTTGATCAAAGAAACATTTGGATTGTTGACACTCTTAGATCTTTGGTAGGACACGTGCTTACCTTTGACGTACACTGTAATAATAATGATTGAATTGTTAGTAAAAACGGAACTTGTACTATTGTGGAGTTGAGAGAGTAGATGTAAAAATGATCACAGAAGAGACAATTCACTGCACACACGTAGTGAAATATCCATTTTAATCCGATCATATCGTCGCCGTTTCCATGAATGATATTCGGCATTTCTCAGGTCTGAGTGACGACTCTGATACGTATTATAACATGTAGACAACCTCATGCTTTGAGATCCGGTGGAAAGTCTATCCTGGTATAGTCGTAACTCATTTATTTCATTGGAGCACTATCACGCCAATGTGCATTAATGTTGGTATCTTCTTTCATATCCGCGTTGCTTATCTTAATATTTCTCTCTGTCATTCTTCCATCTCCTAAATTATAATAACATACATCTATGGGATTCAGCCATCTTGTTTTCTTGGTTGTGTTTCTTACGTGACCTTCTAAAGATTGTAACAAAATTGCTTGAAATTCGTTGTTTCTTCAAACAGTCTGTAAGTTTCAAGACTATCCTATGCAACTTCCCATGCCGGGGAATCACCGTCGTTGCATCGGCAGGACGGTGTAATTCGTGGACAAACTAGACAGAAGGAGTCCCACCAGGAGAAGGAAAGCCGTTAGAGAGAGTACGCTACAACGTGCTTCCAACGGTTCACTCCGCCCAGCTCTCTCTGCCTGCCACAAGGAGCCTGCTTGTCCTGCGGAAAAAGATGGCTACAACTTTCGACAAAAAATCACATTTTTGAATAACGCAAAGAAAAAACCCAGCGCTAATTGGATATGTACGGATGTGTGTAAGAATGCATGGGTTCACAGCAGTCCAACAAAATTATCCCGGTAGATTTACTAACATCTGTACACCTCTATCATACGCTCTTTTCTTTTTTATTGGAAAAGTTTTTTTTCATGTTAGGGCTGAATGCACTCATCGCATATTGAAAACTATAAAAAGCTGGGATATTTGAAATTCATAGAAATATTGTAGTCTTGTCTCACTCTTTTTTTGATTTTTTTTTATATATGTGTCGACGTACTTCAGTATGTTATTTACCCTATACTATGGTTTCAGATAGAAAAACCATGATATGTGATTTGTCTATCTTTTACCAATTGGATTCATCGAATTTGCTATATCCATTTTTTGAAAGCACAGAAGTTTAACTAACACATTCTACAGTAGGATCATTTCTATAGGAATCGTCACTCTTTGACTCTTCAAAAGAGCCACTGAATCCAACTTGGTTGATGAGCCACATAACCTTTGTGCCCTAGAGTGAGAAATCAAATGATTTTAACTTAGCTTGGTCCGCAATCCTTAGCGGTTCGGCCATCTATCTAAATACATTTTGCTTTGCCTTTTGCAAGGGATTTCCTTACGGATAACCCTATTTTAATAGGCGCGATGATCTTGGCCCAGTCTATGTACTTCTTTGAAGGGATAGAATCAACTGGGTGGGCGCAAATGGCAGTCTGACAAGTTTTACCTCATATTTTTTTCCTAATTTGTTTGCAATCAAAGGTTTGATTGCCAATTTAGAGAATTAAATCAAAAGTTGTAAAAAGAGTTTGTACGTATATATAGTTTACTCATGTAGTGCTTAATTCTTTGGATAGAAATGCTATGCATTCCTTAATTACGAATAGTTGATCCATCGACAGGGCAGATGTGTGTTGGTTGTTGGCAGAGGTTGCCCATCCCACATAACATGGCTTATGAAATTTCTTCGCAATTATGGTGGCTGTTTGCCTTGTAACGTCTCTTATCCAATCATTATTTGAATCTAGCAGCGAGGTACCAACTACCTCCTTCTTATTACGATACGGTATGGCATAATGGTAACATGCCAAATCCATCGGTTGGCGTTCTTGACCGGTCTTGAAACCTAACGTTACCGATATAGGTATCTTTCTCGATTCAAAATCATTGGGTAATGTGACGACCAATTCAACTGGCAATGAACCTGGCGATTCTATCGTATGACTTGTCGTTCTTACCGACATGCTGTTGTGTAATTCAACCACTTGTTTAAAACTTGGTAATTTCAATGAAATTTTCTTTTGTGCGGCGGTCGCTTCATATATCGCAAGCACCGATTTACATTCACATAGAGATGGCGAGCAAAACAAAACCAAGACCTTATCAAACAATGTCATTATCTAAGATTCCGGTGATTGGCATAGTCGCCTGTTTAATCCCCGAAATGGGGATTGGTTTTCAAGGAACGTTACCATGGAGACTCTCTAAAGAGATGAAATATTTCAAGCAAATTACGTCATCAACAAATGATCCCAAAAGAGTCAATGCAGTAGTAATGGGTAGGAAAACATGGGAATCTATACCACAAAAGTTTCGACCTCTGCCAAATCGCGTGAATCTGATTGTGTCTCGAAGCTATGAAGAAAACTTTAGTCAACAAACCGATGTTGAAAATTGTTACCAGAGTAATTCATTACCCCTGGGCATTCAAGAATTGAAACAAAAATTAGGCCATCGTTTAGAAAGAATATATATTATTGGTGGGGGAGAAATTTACAACCAGTGCTATGATTTGACAGATCATTGGTTAGTTACAAAGATAGAACCGCTACAATCAACAACCATCCCGGAGATGGACACCTTCCTGGAAAAAGATAAACTCCAGGAACAGTTTTCAGAATCCACCAGTGAGCAACTCTCGTCATTCCTCCCCACCGAGGTATATCTACCGGGATTGATGGAAGAGAAAGGCTTTCAATTCTGGATTACGTTGTATAATAAAAGAAACACGTGACAAATTATACGGGTCCAATTAGCGGTGCGACGTATATAATGATAACATAATAATAAGAATTTATAATATTACCATCAAGCGTACGTTAGAATGTGTTCAGTCAATCACCAATGTTCAGGATTTGTTTACGTACATGACAATAAGGATGCACAACAAATTCCTGCTTCTCTCTGCTAAATGCCTGAGTTTTCTATGATCCGGTTTCTCATTTTTCGTCGTTTGTTCCGCGATTTTATATGAAATTCTTACTAATTTTTTCATGCATTCCGATTCCGTTGGTTGCAGTGGTAGTTTGAGCTGTTCTGCTGTCGTCGACTAAGCGAGGGAAACCGGCAGTTGCAGAATGTTTTTGGTGGATGGGCCATTATAGGCGTAAACGGTGTATTTAGTTTTTGTTTAGTTGGTTACATTATTTTTGTTTAGATCTGCTGAGTAGTTGTTTTCCATTTGGGTGTTATACTATTTTGGAGCTTCAGTGTCTTTTGGTTCAATTGGATACAAAACGTTTTGATCAACCTCCCCTTTAAAGATAACAGCAAACGAGATGTCCCAATACGCTAGTTCTTCATCCTGGACGTCATTTTTAAAGTCCATCGCATCTTTCAATGGTGATTTATCTTCGCTATCTGCACCACCATTTATCCTATCTCCAACGTCTTTATCAGAGTTTTCTCAATATTGGGCAGAACACCCTGATCTGTTTTTAGAGCCATCTTTTATAAATGGTGAAAATTATAAAGAGAAAGTTGCAAAAGATGATAAAGACGTCGAGTCAGCAGAAGTGGCTCGTATGCTAGCTGTTGTGAAATGGTTTATTTCAACTTTGAAGTCCCAGTATTGTTCTCGTAATGAATCGATGGGTACCGAAAAGAAACCATTGAATCCGTTCTTAGGTGAATTGTTTGTTGGTAAATGGGAAAACAAAAGCCATCCTGAGTTTGGCGAAACGGTTTTATTGAGTGAACAGGTCTCTCATCATCCTCCGATAACCGCTTATTCGATTTTCAACGATAAAAATAATGTCAAATTACAAGGTTATAACCAAATAAAATCCTCCTTTTCCAAATCCTTAATGCTAAGTGTTAAACAGTACGGGCATGCTTTATTAGAATTTGGTGATGAATCTTATCTGATCACACTACCACCCTTACACATCGAGGGTATCTTAGTCGCATCTCCATTTGTTGAACTTGAAGGGAAATCCTATATCCAGTCATCAACAGGATTGTTGTGTGTTGTAGAATACTCTGGTAGAGGTTACTTCTCAGGTAAAAAAAACACTTTTAAGGCAAGAATTTATAACGACTCTAAGGACTCTAAAGATAAAGAGAAAGCCTTGTATACGATATCTGGTCAATGGTCTGGAACTTCAAAAATAAGAAAAAATAGCACTAATAACACTAATAGCAAATCAAAGGAAGAATCAACATTATTTTATGATGCAACAAGAACGCCAGCTGAGCACTTAATGGTCAAACCGTTAGAAGAGCAACATCCACTGGAAAGTAGAAAGGCTTGGAAAGATGTTGCTAACGCAATTAAATTGGGCGATTTCGATTTAATTGGTCAAACAAAGACAGAATTAGAGGAAAAGCAAAGAGATATGAGGAAAGCTGAGGAATCTAAAGGTGTTAGTTGGCAAAGAAGATGGTTTAAAGATGTCGATTATTCACCAAATCCTAAAGATGCCGTATATGTTCCTGAGAAGGATGACATTTTTGTTGAATTGACATCTTTGTGTAATGCTTCCGTGAAAAATCTTCCAAGTGGTGCATTGGTAGATGAAAAAGAGGAGAAGAAAGATGTTTCGTCATTACATTGGAGATTTCAAAGGATGTTATGGGATAATGAAAAGGAAATCGTTTTATAATGGAACTTAGTTGACACAGCTTAACAGAATATTTACCACAGGGAAAGCACTTCTCCGTCCCTCCCATTATAGATTGATCCCTTCTTTAGTGCCATTCTTTTCCTTTTATTAACTTTTCACTTTACATTTGTTTAGAAATAGCGACTATTAAGATATTACAATGTTATGCTTCTTGTTTCTATGAACTATGGCAGTTGAAGTACATAAATAACGGCCAACATCATACATACATAGCTCATTATAATAATATGACTTCAAGACCAATGCCAATTGTGTATAAACGATATCATCATCGCTATATACGGACAAATATGTCCGAAATTTCACCGGTACTTTCGGACATGTTATTTTTTCCTCAAAATTTTCCGTAAGAGAAAATCTGTGATGAGATGAGATGAGATGAAAACCGCACTTTAGAAAGAACAGAACAGATATTGGACTTTGAGTGATCTTAGATACCATACTCTATCAAAAGTTTTTATCATAAAATGGCGCCGCTGAATACAGTAAAGAGACCAGCACAACATAGGCAATCGTCCCGTAAAGGAAAGAAAGCTTGGAGAAAAAATATCGACCTTACAGATATCGAACAATCTATAGAAAGGCAAAAAGATCAAGAGGTTACACACGGTACCTCAGATATTGGCACTCTGACTGATAATGCCCTTTTTGAAGTTGATGATACTGGTGACTCTGCTTTGAAAAATAAGCTGATCAAAAGAAAGCAAATCAATAAGAAATTGAAAAGTAAAGAAATTCTAGATGCCATAAAAACAAACTCCAAGGTGGGTGCAGTTAAGCATCATAAACATGATGGTGCGAAGGAGAAAGTTCAAACTGTGTCTAAAAAGGAATTAAGAAAATTAATGGCATTAGCAGGAAAGGTCGATGGAGAATCCAAAGTCAAGAATCTCATGGCCAGAGATGGTCTGGTAAAATCTGCCTCATTTGATGTCTGGGGTAGCGATAACAAGGATACAAAAGTAGCTACTCTCGCAGGTATTAAATTAGATGTGAAATCCAAGGATGAAGTACCTGAAGGGCTACTTAAGAATTCTACCACTGGTTGGTCTATCGCCTCAGTGAAACCAGAAACTCTTAATATACCTCCTTTAAAAGTCAGAGACATGGAAGAACTTCCACATGCGGGAAAATCTTATAACCCTAATCCCTCTGATTGGTCTACTTTAATTGACAAAGAGTACAAATTGGAAAAAATTAAAGATGACAACAGAGTTGCATTGCAGGAATATAGAGAAAAAATTCAGAAGCTGATGGATGTTCTGGACGATAGTGAGGAAGAGTTGACCTCTGACGAAGATGAAGGTGATGCTGAAAAGGAAGATGAAAATGATGATGACAATATCGGGCTATCAGTTAATGAACCTGTAAGGAATAAAAAAAAAACCAAACATCAAAGGAATAGAGCGAGACGACATGAAGAGACTGTTCAATTGCATCAGGAGTTGAAAAAGTTAAAGGCACAAGTACATGACTTGGAAAAGTTGGAACAAACTCAAGAGGAGGTTCAATTGAAACATGAAGCAAAGCAAAATGTGAAGGAGAAGAAAGAACGGGTAAACAAAAAACATAAATTGGGTACGAAGTATTCTGCGCGTGAAGAGAACTTAGAGGTTAAATTTTCAGATGAACTGTCTGATTCCTTGAGAAAGTTAAGACCAGAGGGTAATCTTCTGTACGATCACCTCAGGAAATTACAAAGCTCAGGTAAGATTGAGTCTCGTGTTCCTGTTAAGAAATCTAGAAGATATAAACAAAAGATTACACAAAAATGGACTCACAAGGATTTCAAATAATATGAATATTGTAATTATCTTCAAGAAGTATAAATTTATATATTATAGAATTATCACATTCTTAATTTTTGGTATTTTTAAGCTGTTCTTCCTATTTCAATGGTTATTTTTTATTCTTCGGCGATGCGCTGAAGTGACTGCTGTCTGTCTCGTACATCTATCAAATATGCGGATAGTGACAAAGTAAGTAAAAGCTATGAACCAGAACCCAGGATCACGTTTGATCATCGTACCGTGCCATTCTATCTGGAATGCATTTTATAGCGATTCAAAAGGGTTGAACTTTGGGCAGTTGCCAGATCACTGGTTCCTGGCTCCGTTTCAGTTTGAAGGAAACGATCATCTTGCATTTATCAATCATGGCCTAAGTGCTATTCAAGCTTTGGTAAATGACTTTTTAAATGATTCAGTCGTTGTATTTAGTGGATCTCAAACAAAGCCACAAGCTGGTTGCATCTCAGAAGCTCAAAGCTACTATTTGTTGATGCGCAAACTGTTACAAGAAACACATTGCAATGAGAGTACGATCTCCACTATTTTCAATAAGGAGATAACGAAACGTCTTAAAGATATTGAAAAGACTTTGTTACAGCACGAAATAAGTATCGAAGAATTATTCACGCATTACATCACTACCGAAGAGTTTGCTCTGGATTCTTTTGAAAACTTATTGTTTTCCATATACAGATTCCAGCAAGTCAAAACGAAATTCCCAGAAAATATTACCATAGTTGGGTTTGGTTTCAAAAAAAGAAGGTTCCTTGAGTATCATGCGAAAGCTATTGATTTCCCCATAGAGAACATGGAATATATCGCAATTGATCCTTTGCCCTCAGGTTATACCCCCGATGAATTGAGACGTTATATTGAAGAACTGAATACTTTAGAGCTTCGTAATGCGCTAGAACTTTTTGCAGCCGATTGGTATGGCACTCAAGATCAATTAAATTCAAAGAAAAAATCCCGCAATCCGTTTAAAAGATTTGATGCATATCAAAACGTATCTTTATTTCCATTGAATAAGGCTATTACTGATAATAGGTCCTTCTTTGAAAATTACATAAAGGATGTAATGCCGTGGTCACGACATAAGACAAAAACCTCTATAAAGGTCATTAAATAATCGCAAGCTTCTCCTGTAACTCTTCTCTTTCCAGCTCCCAATTGTTTACATTTGCCAATTTCTTTGTTAATTCTTCAATCTCATGGTCGATGGAAGTAATGGCTTCAGCTGTACCGAGAGTTTGTAATCTCCATGATCCTGCAGTGGTATCTGTTATCTCCAATAACAAGTCGTGATATTTGATCAACGAAGGTCTTTGTGAGATCGTAATGAAATTGAAGCGGTATCTTTTCAATAAGTTGAATAAATAATCTTCCATATCTGCACTTATGGCGTTAGTTGCTTCATCCAACACAACAAATCTTGGTTTGTGGAACATGATTCGAGCAAAACTCATTCTTTGCTTTTCACCACCACTTAAAACGTCTTTCCAATCAGCGATCGCATCCAAATAAGACCACCCTTTACTCCTCTTCAATAAATACTCGAGATTAACTTCGGTGAGAATTTGAACAAGATGCTTATCTTTGAATCCTCTATCAAAAAATTCATCCGATGACATAGGATAAATAATTTGATCTCTCAGGGCAAGTCCCCTCGCGAAGTAAGCCTTTTGTGGAACACAGAATAGATTTCGTTCAGAGGGAATGGAAAGTAAACCATTCTTATTATATACTGGCCATATTTCCGCAATAATACGTTGAATTGAACTTTTTCCACAACTATTTGGACCTAAAATTAGTAAACTAGAACCCGGACCCTCAAAGAATGGGAGATTTGAATCAAAAACTTTCCTCAAATCTTGAACAGAGTTTGCATTTGAAGAAGGAGGTTCTACATTTGGTGGAATTTGGAATGCCAGCTTTTTAATCAATTTGATGCCATCATTAGCTCTCACAGATGGAATAATTACATCAATATTTTCGAACCTTACCCCATTGAAGTTACGTTGCACGGTACCTTGGATAATATCGCGTTTGACTTCAATAGTACTACCTTCAGATTTTATGAGCTCGACATCTGAGCCCAATAAGGGTAATTGACCACTTGCACCATAATTAAATTTACTGGAATGAACTCTATGCAATGTACATAACAAAGTAAAAATTCTGTTTGTATAACCAGTTAATTGTGAGATATCTTTAATTGAATGCATCAATCTGGAACCTGCATCAGCTAATGATAACATTAACCTCTTATTAACAATAAATTCTTTCATATTTGTATTTTCAGTATTAACACCAGTACTCAGAGTTGTTACCACAATTGGGATTGATGCAAAAATGTAGCCCAAGCCAGACCAGGTATATTTCAAAATGTAATCTTCAAGCATGTTGTAATTGAATTTATTTTTGTCTATGGCTAATGTACGTTCCATAAGAATTTCATATAACTCTGTCACTTTAGATTTCTCCACTTCTGTTCCTTGATAAAATGCAATTTCTTCATTATTGTTGATCATATTCAAATGATAGCTGTAGTAATCACCATCTGCACTGGATTTACTACTTGCTAATTTACCTAATGGCGGCGTGAATCTTCTCAAAAGGTATCCGGTGATGAAATAGTTTACAAATATTCCGCCTACTCCTATAGTACCGAGATTATCACGTAAATATACCGAAAAGAAAACTAAATCGATAACAGGTTTAGCAATATTAGCAAAGACAGAACAGGTAGCATCACAAAATTTCGTGACATCATTTGTAATAGAATTATCAATATTTTTGATGACCGAATTGGAAGCTTTACTATCAAAAATCAACTTATAAAACGCCAATCGTTTATCCACATACATGTCATGGATATAACGAGTCAAATAAACCCGAAAATTTAGACTCAACTTCCTTTGTAATAGTCTGATTGCACTATTAGTATATGATGCGGGAAGAGCAATTAGAAACCAACACGCTAAATCCAAAATAAATCTTCGACCATTACCAGCAATAATGTCCTTAACGATCTGACCATCCAATTTCGCAACAAATAAAGAAAGCCATGTGCGCATGATTAAGAAAAAAATTTGTACAATTAAAAGCACTGAATTTTTATCCATTACAGACGGTATCAGTATTCTTGCTAATACATTCATTTGATTCAAAAATTTGGAATAAAATAATTGAGAATTCTTAGCACGCCCTAGTTCAACATTTTTGAAGAGAAATTTGTCATGCTCATAAACGTCATCATCTCTTGGAGGTATGAAAATTTTTTTCCTAGTTTCTTTATTCAAAAAGTCTCTACCCTTCCACTGTTCATCATTCTGTTTCCCGTCATTTTGATCCTTATCTGACAATTTATCCTCCGGAATGTACATTATTCTGGCACCACTAGCTAATTGCATTTGTGATCTCGTACGCCTTAGTAACGGCCTACGACCAGTACCTCTAGAATGCTGATAAAGTGAGTAAATTTTTCTCACTATCATAACTCCACCATATGATGCACTCGACACGACAGTGAACGAGGATAAAGCTAAAGATAGCAATAAAAGACGAGCTCGTGTCCTGTGCTCTAAATGAGACCCCGAAGACTTCGATAACTGAATCAGATGTCGCAGTAGAACCCTGACATATGATCTCAGTGTGATCCCATTCAGATTCAACCCAATGCAATGTGAATGTGCGCTAGACGCCATGTTTAACAACTTGGTTCGACCTGCTCCCCATGGCTTTATCGTTCCGGTCATTGAGCTCATCTGCAATCTGTAGCGATATTTCGATAATTCAAGTGTGTATTGTAATGGTTCTCTTCTTATCGGGGGAGGGGGGTATCCACATAGATTTGACCATCCTTTATATAGCATGGCAAGCGACAGCTCCTATTACTCCAACATGTTACCCCTCAAAAATTTGACGGCGGTTAAATGTTTCTGAAGGTGTACGGGCTGAAACATTCCATATGGCGTTAATCATTCGAAGTCCGAAGATTTGATTCTGCGCCAGAGAGACCATGAGGAACAGAAAATGAACGAACATTGTTTCATATTCCCTTCAAATCAAAGCTGGAGGATGATTGAGACCTCGGCGGCTGCGAATACGGAGAGGGCTCTTATAGCTCCCAGAAGTTAGCGAACGCTACTCGGGGCAAGAAGACTTGAGATGATCGGTAAGAACGAGTATCCCTGGGGACCAGGATAAGCATGTTTTTGATATTTCGCACGCAACAATGGTCTGTGTTCGCGGCTGAAATGCTCGAAGACCGCGTCTGCAATTCATCGTTTCCATTCACATGCAACGGTCAAGTATCAGCTACTCGGATCATTTCGAGATATAACGGAGAATTTCAATCCTAAAGTGCTAGTGTAGAGCCCAAACGGGAGTGAGTAGAATTGGCGAGTCTCCTTTCGTTCAGAAAATGTGTACAAGTACTACTTGTGGTAGTTTTGTAGCTAGCGGCGAGGCGAGCGCGATGTCCGTCCCACAACGCTAAGACTCAGCCCCCCCTTTAACTGACGCGCGAGCATTGCAAGTATGTTGCAAGTTAATGTAGAATCTGTGTTTATATGAGTGAGATTTCTTGTCACTCTCTCTTCTGAAGCGTTCTTTTGGTAAACATCCAACATAATGATTTCATATCAAGGTGTTTTACATCAGTATTCTCCGCAGGTTGCGTTCGAGTTTGAACCTGCGGGCTTAAAAAAGGTTATCATCGTCATTGGTGGTTTAACCGACGGACTTTTGACTGTTGGCTTCGCTCCAGGATTGGCTTCTGAAGTTCAGAAGCTAGGTTATTCGGTTGTCAACATACAGCTAAGTAGTAGTCACAAAGGTTGGGGTACTGAGTCCTTAGACAATGATGTGAAAGAAATTAAAAAATTGATTAGTTACTTGAAGTGTCCAAAAGGTGGTAATAGAGAAAAGTTTATATTACTTGGTCGGTCCACCGGATCTCAGGATGTAATTCATTACTTATTAAGTCATCCAGAAACGGTTGACGCTGGTATATTGGATGCTGCAGTTTCGGATAGGGAAGGTCTCGGGAGTAGCATTGATGCAAAACTTTTAGCAAGACTAAACCAAGAAGCGCAGGAATTGGTTAATAAGGGACACAAAGACCAACTTCTTTCATCTGAATTTTCCGAAATTGTTTTAGACACGCCGATCACCGCATATAGATGGTGTTCATTAATGGTCCCAGGTGGAGATGATGATTATTTTTCGAGTGATCTATCGGACAAGACGTTGAATGAAACATTCGGTAAGATTACCAAACCATTCCTCGTTCTCGAAAATGAAAATGATGAGTTTGTTCCAAAAAGTATTGATAAGCTTGCGTTGATCGCGAGGTGGAAATCCGCAAGTAACTCCAAATACTGGTCTAAGAATTCGGGCGTAGTTAAAGGAGCTTCTCATATCATTCCTGAAAAGGAAGGTCAAACAAATCTATTCAAACTTGTTACCGCATTTATTCAAGAGTTTTCGCTGTGAGGCAGTCGTTTATATATCTGATACTTAGATGACTATATCTTTATGTACGTCGAGAGCGCTTACATATAGGCGATTCAAGATTTGAAAAATTGATCATGATAAGGACTTGAATAACCAAGTTCCCATTTCATTAGCGATGTGTACTAAACGTTTGAATGGCGGTCCAGCATTTTTCAAGCCATTGGTTGATAGATTAGAACCGTTACAATTCAAACTCAAAGGATTGGAAACGATAGCTACTGCATTTCCAGTGTATGCGCCAAGTGATGTACCAGATTCATTAATCACTCACATGCATGAGGAGTTCAATTCCGAGATAGAGAATGGTCAGACTTATCCTCAATTGGAAAAAATGACCAAAGAACAGTTCGTTGGCTACTGGTTTTCTTCATTTTGTGTAATTCTGCTACAAACAGAACATACAACGATTGATAATGATCAAGACTGGAGTGCCAGCTTTTTAGGAACTTTCTATATCAAACCCAATTACATGGCACGCTGTTCACATAATTGTAACGCAGGATTTTTAGTGAACCACTCGCAGAGAGGTAAGAAGGTGGGATATAGACTTGCACAAGTATACCTAACATGGGCCCCTTTATTAGGTTACAAGTATTCCGTCTTCAATCTAGTGTTTATCACCAATGAGGCTAGTTGGAAGATATGGGACAAGTTCAAATTTGATAGAATTGGGTTAGTCCCCCGGTCTGCGATCTTAAAAGATCATAATGAACCCATTGACGCCATCATATATGGAAAGGATTTGACTAATGTTGAACCAGAACTCCTTGCGGACTTATGAGAGAAAATCAGTTATATAAGTTTTTTATTCCAGTCTGCACCTTCTTAGGTGCTCAGTATCAATATGCATACCGTGTTCCGCTCAAGTTTTCGATCTGATAGAGAAGATGTATGAAATGCGCATAATTAAATTATGATGCATCAGATTCACGATTGGATAGTATAAGTGACTATATAAGACGTTATCCCCGCAAGAGCTTCGAGATGCTGCCTTAAACCGTAATCCATCTTACCAACTTTCGTATCTACTGTAGCTGACGGGCGATTGACAGCAACTCCCGGCCTGTTTCTTAGACAGTCAGATAAGACTAGCTCCGACCGTGGGAATATAAAGCACTACCTCCGTCGTACGACACCAAACGATTGGTATTAGAGGTTACATCCATAACCCTAACTTAAGAGCTGCTAAGGGGCTTTTTCTGAGCCTTCGATCGCGAGTATCTAGTGTATGCACTATTCGTTTATAAAACGGCAAAGCTCGCCAACTCGTCTGGCGCGTTTTCTCACAGCTATATATCATAACAAATAGACATAGTTAAATGAATTCTCCATTGGCTAAAAGCAGCAAAAGGCTACTAGGAATAGGCACTGATATTGTTTACCTTCCTAGATTCCACAAACTAGTGCAAAAATACCCCTTGAAATATGGAAATAATGGCAACCCGACGTTTTACAAACTGGCCAAAAAATTCATGCATCCTATTGAAATAGCAAAACTAGAAACGTTATTAACAAACGATGCGCACACTGCTGATCGAGTTACTACCTACATTGGTGGAGTTTGGGCTGTGAAAGAGTCGGTTATAAAAGCGTTGGCGTGCTTCGTGCCTGCCCATAAAATGCCACCTGCACAAAGCATATATACAAAACTTCTTTACAAGACTAATGACCTGAACAATATACCGATAGTAAGAATTGATGACAAGTTTCCTCTATCAGGTTCTGAATCTTGCGCACAGTTTTACCGCGAGTATATTGAAGCTCCATCAACGAAAGTACTAGTTTCAATATCTCATGACCAAGACTATCTGGTAGCCTTCGTATGTTTAGTGGAAGGAACAAATATATGAAAACATTATGATAATGATGATAATGATGATCAAAATGCAGCATGAATGTGCTGTACGAGCGTGTTCTTTTCCTATGTTCTACTATTAGAAATGCTCCATGGTATTTTTTTTCAGATATCTAGAATTCGCGGCGGGCAGGAGGTCCTCCTAGTCATACCAACTGAATAAGAAAAAAATTCTTCCAGACAAAATTTTAGACAATGCCATTCTAAGCGCTTTATGAAGACAGCCAGGAACATATACGCTTTAGAATTCTAAAAATGGGTGTAGCAGACTTGATCAAAAAGTTTGAGAAAATCTCTAATGAAGATGAAAAGACAACAGTATCTGTTTCTAGCGAAAAACCTGTGGGTACTGAGAAATTGAGCAGTTCTTTTGAAACCAACGTTCCTGATGATCAAACGTCGAAACTTGAGGAAGATGCTCAGCTGTGTACAGATAATGCTCCTTTGATTGAAACAACTAGTAAAGAAGAAGATAGCATCCCCAAAACCGATGCCGCCACTGAGGGAAAGGGGAGCATTCTTGAAAATGAAGCTCAAGCAGAATCTAAAACAGCATCCACGGACAACGATAACTCAATTGAAGGTATAACTGACAAGGAAGCTGAAGATTCAACGCGTGCCGACGTAGAAGATGAAAAAGTTGCGCATGCTGGGAAAGCTGCTGTTGAGGAAGCTCTTCCTGCTAACTCTGACGAACATTCATCACATAATCTCGAAAGCAGCGCCGTTAAGAACAATGAAGATGAGCCAATATTAGATCAGTCACAATCAGCTCCTTCAGGTGATGGAACGGGACAGCAATCTGAAGGTTCTAAGAAGAAGAAGAAGAAGAATAAAAAGAAGAAGAAGAATGCTAACGCTATCGCTGAAACTGCCTCCGATGATGTTAAAAATTTGGAAGTGGTAGAGGATAGTTCGCTTAGGCAAGACTCAACTCCATAATAAGCAAGAATTGGTAGCAATGACGCAAGATGTACAGGAAGAAATTTCAGAAACGATAGCTCACGAAAACACATTCAAAGGAGATAATGATGGGGAGCCTCAAGAAATCAGCGCTAGTCGTATAGGTCGTGATGATCCGTTTGAGTTTGGTAAACGTAAACTTACGGAAAATGCAGACGTGTGGGATCACAACGCTTGGGATAATATTGAATGGGGAGAAGAGCAGATAAAGCAAGCGGAGGAAAAAATTCGTGGCCAATACGATGATCCAGTATCCGATTTCGATAAGAAGTTGTACAATGAAAACCCTGCTCGCTATTGGGATATCTTTTATAAAAACAATAGAGAAAACTTTTTCAAAGATAGAAAATGGCTACAAATCGAGTTTCCATGTTTATATGCTGCAACGAAAAAAGACGCTGGTCCCGTCACAATATTTGAAATTGGCTGTGGTGCCGGAAATACCTTTTTTCCAATTTTGAACGAGAATGAGAACGAGAATTTACGAATTGTCGCTGCTGATTTTGCTCCAAGAGCGGTTGAACTAGTTAAATCTTCGGAGCAGTTCAACCCCAAGTATGGTCATGCGGCAGTTTGGGATCTTGCCAATCCAGAGGGCAACTTACCAGATGGCGTAGAACCTCATTCGGTTGATATTGCTGTAATGATCTTTGTGTTCAGTGCATTAGCGCCTGATCAATGGGAACAGGCATTATCAAACCTGCGCGCAGTCATGAAACCTGGAGGAAGAATACTATTCAGAGACTATGGGCGGTACGATTTAGCTCAAGTGAGATTCAAAAAAAACAGACTTCTTGATGACAACTTTTACATCAGAGGTGACGGTACGAGAGTTTATTTTTTCACAGAAGAAGAATTAAGAGAAATCTTCACTGAGAATTCCTTTATCGAGAACAAAATTGGCACTGATAGAAGACTGCTAGTTAATAGAAAGAGGCAGCTGAAAATGTACCGCTGCTGGCTGCAGGCCGTATTTGAAGTACCTAATTAACATTATGCACTTTTGTTTTACTGAATGAACCATACATTCTGTTTGTGCAAGTAGATATATCATCAGATAAACATAAAATTTATTAGCATTACATCTCTTTTTACGTATTTAATCTGAAGGATATTCGACAACATATTCTATATTAGATGAAAGGCATATTGACAGGTGTAAGAATCCATCGAAGGTCATAAATCGAAGGTATAACTCGTAAAGATTCGCACTTAGTGGTATTTCTATACCATTCGAAACAATTTTCATTAAAATTTTTGTGCCTGTTTGAAACAGTTCAGGAAACTGAGTTTTAAGCATATCAACCAGCTGCATCTTCGATCCATCCTTCTTAAACTCTGACACAACAGGTTGAACAATCTTCATTTCCGGTAGACTTTGATGAATAACTAACGGGATGAAGCGCGGTTTGAACGGAACCACTCTGGATGATATAGCTTCAAAAGATTTCTGTTCTCCATCAATAACGCTCTTCCAGAACCTTTGCGAATCATGCATTGAAAGTGACATCATCTGTCTTGAAGACCCGTTAAGCACGAAGCAAGCCTGTTTCCATTGGTGCATCCAATAGTTTTGAATCTGTTCATTACCACCTACTAATGGAATCACTCCACTTGGAGCTTCACTTCCATGAACCAGTTCAAGTTTCCAGATGGAGAGTGAGTTTTCATCATCATTTTTTATTCTTTCCGATGGGTTTAGGCAGGTCATCGAATCATAAAGCACGCCAATAGGATAATTCCAAAATAGTGGCACATTTTCAAATTCAAACCAAAACACTTGGTTGCTTTCATCTATATCTATTCGTAGATGCTTTCGAAAATTGCCTAGAATGAATGGTAAGTAAGTAGGTAAATAACTGTTTCTCGGTATCCTTGCGTTAAGTGTACATTCTTTTGAGATTACATCCGCCACAAGTAACGATGGTTTGATGGTTAGTTGCACATTTAAAGCCCCCCTCCAAACCAGGCTTCTGATTTCATCCATCGCATAAGTTGAACAAAACGTATGATGCCCTCCTTGTTAGTTATATGTTGATACGGTCACATGCAAGAGTGTAGCTGACTTAAAAATGCGACTACGCGATTTATCAACTAGTCATCGAATAATATCCCCACCAATACATCCAAAAAATAGAAGAGAGAAGCTTTCAGTTACCCTCGAGAATATCTACATGAAACTTGCTAAACCGCAAACGTTTGTTAAGAATGAATGGTTATGGCAGCATGATGACGATGGCGAGCGAGACGTGAACGTATTTGATAGTTTAGATACGACATCGCTAGTTTTCGGCATATTTTACATAGATAAGTTTGCAAGAGATATCAAACCTCAGCTACATACCTTGTTAGAGAAGGTGCAAACCTTAGTACAGGTGTGGAATTTTAATTACCCATGGTCTGAATACAATAATATCGCTATGCGATATGATGAATTGGAAAATGGAAAACCCTTTATATTTGGCCAACTTTGCGTAGAGGATAATGTTCGCGATGAAGAATCCTTGACGGTGGCCTTACTTCAAAGGCTGTCTTCTGAGCTAGGACAAGAAGTTTTTATACGAGTTTGCGATACAGATGGGGATTTTATTTTGGCTGAAGTCCATGATGCCATACCCGAAGAGTATGAATATCCAATGGCTAACAACCGTTTATGGCTTCACGAAGGGAAATTTAAGATGATTCCAATATATTTTCATTCCAATCGTGGACTGCGACCCCAAGAGGCACTGAAGTTTCTCGAGGAAGCTTCTTTCAAATGTCTTGAAATTGAAGAAATAAATACGGCTGTTTCAACTAAGATGATTAAAGGATATCCAAGCCAATATTTATCGACTCTTGTACGGTTACCCTTAGTGCTTGAGGATAAAAAATGCTATAAGATTTTGGCAGAAAATCGACAGATTATAAGTTTCCTCTTGAAGAATCTGATGAAGGAGGATGTTAAAGTGCCTCCACAAGCTCCTGAAGAAACACTACATCTAACCGAGTTTCTGGTTCCACAGAGTCATTGTGATTTGCTGTCGCTATTTTTAGACGCAAAAGATTTGAGAAGAGATTCTAACCTGATCCCTTTATATTGTGGCAGAGCAATTTCTCAAGTTTTGAGGAATCTACTTGAATCAGGCGTTCTTCTCTTGGAAGATCATTCAACACAAGAAGAAAAAAATACGACAGATGATTCATTGTTTGCGACGACAAATTTCAAACCTGCATCGCTCAATTCGACGGCGACAGAAGGTGACGATATCGGCTTTGATGAGAAGCTAATGGAGAATTTGAAAGGCTTTTTTGCTGATGGTTTTGCTGTCGGTGATGATTATAATGCAACAGAAAACTGCGACTTCAATTTAGAGGCAGAAGAAAAATCCGAAGATGCCGACGGGGTTTCGAAGCAATACTTGAAGGATCAGAATGTTAGTATTGATGAAGACGATTTTTTTGAATTTTTTTTGAAGGAGGCCTTGAAGCTAAAGAAGGAAAATATATCCTGCTTCAGAAGAGAAGAAAGTGATGAGCCCATTTGGCCTGAAAATGATGTTCCTGAAGAAGAGGAGAAAGCTTTGGATGAACTAGAAGCAATATATGAGGAGAACGCTTCGGAGGATGATTCTTTAAACGCGCTAAAAGACCTCATTGAATCCATATCAATAGATGGCGCTCCTAATGGTCCCCTTCAAACTATCCTTCAAAATCTGGCGCGTAAATGATGACGCTCAAGGAAAAAATTCATCAAATATTATTAAAGTATCTAAGTCAATAAATAAATTTGGGCAAGGAAAGCTTCGTATGTCCAACATTGGCGTTTGTAAAGCTGAAATTAATCTGAGGAATTATCCTCTTGATCAGCAACACCTGATAGCTCATCATCTTCAACTTTTGCCACTTCCAGACCTTCACGAAGTTTTGGATAATTAGGTGACCATTCACTTCCTTCACTCAGTGAGCGTCCAAACATAAAGCTGGGAGGTAAATCATTATTTCGAGTTTTCACCGGCCCTGTTATTTCCACCGTTGCGAACGGTGCCTCAATGTCGCTATGAACAGCCAGCTCATTTTCGTCTTGAATTGAAAGGCTTTCATTATGGGACAAGGAAAGGTCATTACGGTTGTGTTTTTCATCATCACCACCTGAAGAACTCTCTTCTTGAATGATTGATTGAGGATGAGCAGAGGTATGTTTTAAAAGGTCTCTACCGTGCCTTCTTCTCCCTAAGCTTGCACGGCGATTGGTACCATTGGTTCTCTTCGACAGCCAAGAACGCTGGGTGCCAAAACGCGGAAGGACAGAATCTTTAATAGATGTTCGCTTGATATTTCGTACGTCCATAATCATCGGTGAGGACGCCGTCGTTATGTCGTAAAACGAATCCGTTCTGGAGCTTCTTTCCGAGGCACTCGATGCGCTTGACATAATACTCAAGTCCCTTGCTGCAAATTTTTGACTGTTCCCAGGATTGGTCTTGTCGCTACTTGTTGAGTATTGAGAAGTTCCACCAGCATTAGCATGCGGAAAGTTAGCTTTGGTTGAGTCAGCTGCTTTTAATGAAGAGGTATTGCCGTCAGTAGAGTACTCGGAGTTAAATGTTTCATTGGAGATCTCTGACTGTTGCGATATGCCGGATATTGGTCTTACGCGAGCGGAGGAGGGCGACTTCAAGTTATCGTTAAGGGAGGGTCGTATCTTGTTACCCGCAGATTCAGTGTCATAATTACCAGTTGACGTCTGCCCAGAAATATCGCTCGATGTGGTTGATTTTAGACGCTTTAGTTGCCGCTGCTCTACTTTCGGCTTAGTGTCCGTGTTACGTGCAATTGCATCAAATGACTTATTCCTATTTGAAGCTATTGATTGTTGGTTTTTACCCGTTGATTGATTTGAACTTTTCGTTACGGATTGCAGAGATTCGGATCTATTGGTTCTTTTCTTTAGCTCAATACCATTGTTTTCAACGGAGCCGGAAGTTGAAGTGCTGTGACTTTTTCGTGAATCATCGCTTTTTCGATTCCCACTGGTATCATTCACGTTCTCGTTGGTATTCTTTTTATGTTTAAAGAATTTTGAAACTTTGGTAAATATATTGGTTTTTTTTGGAGTGTTACCTCCCGTAGATGAAGAGGTTGTAATAGGATTCGAACCATATGAGGATAGTTGGTTAAATAATGACGGCTCACCTAATTTCTTTATAGGCAAAGTATTTACATCACTGTCACTTTTTTTACTCATTATCCTGCTCAAGGGATTCGATTTTTTTGAATTCAATTGTTGCCCAAGGAAATTCTCGTTAATTTGACTTGCATCTCCTGTGCTTGAAGTATCGAACACCTTCCTCACCGACAATACCGATCGACTTCTTTTAGGATAGTCCTGTTTCTCAGATGCTTTTTCACGTTCCATAAGTAATAACCAAAGTCCCGATAAGGAATCACACTTTCTTTTTTGTATTGATGCCTTGATTGCTTGGGTATTGAATCCTGATTGTTTCAATCTAGTTAGTAACTTTTTTTCTATTTTAGTATGGAAATTCGTGGATCCCCGACGCTGTCTTCGGAGTATTTTCTCTGTTCTGTCCAGGAGAGGTGGTCCATACGGTTGCAAGAATGGATGAAGCAAGATCTTCTCTATAGATGGTCTCTCACTGGGATTTTTCGCCAGGAGCTGAGTTATCAAATCTTTGGCATCGGCGCTCATAATATTATCATTGAATACTGGCATCTCGTGCACAATTTTCCACTTAGTTTTCACCTCATCATCTTCGTCGAATGGCATTGAACCATTGATCATTGTATACAGAATAACACCTAAAGACCAGATATCGATCTTAAACCCATCGTAATTCTTCCTTTCACTTAGCTCTGGCGCCATATAAACAGTAGTACCACAAATAGTTTCCAAAAGATTTTTTGATACGCACTCTCTAGTGAAGCCAAAATCTGTTAGTTTCGCGTTTCCCCGCTTGTCTAATAGAATGTTTTCTAGTTTGAGATCTCTATGAACACAGTTCAAGGAATGAGCATAATATACAGCCCCAACTATCTGTGAAAATAGTCTAGCACTTTCATCAAGTGGTATCCTGTGCATAGAGAGTAGATGCTCGTATAATTCCTTTCCTGGGCAATATTCCAGCACCATCCACACTTTTGTTTCTGTAACAATGACTTCATAAAGCTTCGTGATATAAAGGTATTCGAATTGGCGATGGTAAAATACCTCTCTGACGACATTTGGATCATTCTTGTCACTAGTCTTCAGAACAACTTTCCGACGAGTGGGTTTATGACATGCAAGGTACACTTTCCCAAAACTTCCTTCTCCTATCTGCCTTATAATCTTGTAATTACCCACCTCTGCAAGCTCCTCTGACATGAACTCACCGTATAATTTATTGTACGAGTTTCCTATTATAGATTTCATCTGATTCTGCTCGAATTTTGTGCATTGCATTGAAGAGATCATCGCAATACTGAAACTTGTGAAAGTGAAAGAAGGAAAGGTCTTACGCCTGAAATATCAAGTACACGAATAATATATCCGCTGGATGGATGTGAAGGATGTGGTGAGCTCTAGTAGAGAATTAAGGGCAAAAAATGCACCTCCGCCAATGGTATGTGTGATGTCCCAATTTCAGAAGAGAATCTCAACTACCTGATTTTATCACTTAACCTGAGAATTTCCTGTTAACTAAAAGCAAAGCTGTGCTTTAGAAAAAAAAAGGTTCACACTGTATACAAAGCAAGCTTTTTACGTTCTCCGATAGTATGTTAGAAATTGACTTTCGAGCAACATTGAAAATGCCATGCAGCAAAACCGTACCTAATGAGAAACTGATTGTATGCATTCTACGAAGCCTATTGTATCAATGTCGGCGAGAAGTACAACCTCTTCATCGATATTCGATAAACATAATTGAGTTGCATGCATTTAGAAATACCTTTGTTGATGGACATATAGATGAGAGTGTACCTACCTTTGAAAATGCAGACCAAAACATATCAGGATGCGGTGATTGCCTTAAACTCATTGCAATCAAATTATGCCAATATCATGGCAGTCAGACAGTCTGGCGACCGTAAAAATCAGATGAACATATGGGAAATGCAAGAGTGGTCTCGTAGGATTGGCTACGCTACGTCTGACTTCAATAGGCTGAACGTTATTCATATTACGGGAACAAAAGGCAAGGGTTCCACTGCAGCATTCACTTCATCGATATTGGGAATGTACAAGGAAAAGCTTCCCAAAGTGGGTCTGTATACCTCACCACATTTGAAATCAGTACGTGAGCGGATAAGAATCAATGGAGATCCACTTTCCGAAACAAAATTCACGAAGTACTTTTTTGAAGTATGGGAGAAATTGGATCTGACCTCTTCACCATTGGAGAAGTTTCCTCACATGACTTCTGGTAGCAAGCCAGGGTATTTTAAATATCTGACATTGCTTTCCTTCCATGTTTTTATGCAAGAAGGCTGTGATTGTTGTGTTTATGAAGTTGGCGTAGGTGGTGAGTATGACAGTACGAACATTATAGAAAAACCTACGACATGTGGAATTACGCTGTTGGGTATTGACCACACTTTCATGCTGGGAGATACCATCGAAGAAATTGCGTGGAACAAAGGTGGTATCCTGAAGAAAAATGCGCCAGCATATACTGTCCCCAACCAACCAGCTGCCGGTTTCAAAGTCTTACAAGAAAGAGCACAGGAACGACAAACCTCTTTGAAAACAGTACCTATCTTCAACGGCTTAAAAGAGGTTCAATTAGGCATTGCAGGTGATTTTCAAATATCTAACGCTTCGCTTGCCGTATGTTTGGCATCGCAATCGCTGACCACTATGGGACTGTTAGATGCTCCGTTGCCTATGACGTCAGATGCAACTATACCAGAACCTTTTTTGCGTGGCCTAATCAATACAAGATGGGATGGACGTTGCCAGACTCTAGAGAGGGGACAAAATACTTGGTACATCGATGGAGCCCATACAAAAGATAGTATTGAAGCGGCATCAACTTGGTTCAGAAATACTGTTTCCTCTTCCAGCAAAAAAAAAATTTTACTCTTCAATCAGCAAAGTAGAGATGCACAAGCTCTTGTGAACAATCTACACTCCGTTGTATATCCTGATGTAAGTTTTGATACAGTCATCTTTACCACTAATGTAACTTGGAAATCTGGCATTTATAGCGCAGACCTTGTTTCAATGAACACCTCAAAAGAGCAAGTGGAAAAACTGGAAGTTCAGAACGCACTTGCCAGTCGGTGGAATCAATTAGACCAAGGTAAAGCAGCTACCTATGTGACAGCCGATATCGAGACAGCCTGTGAACTGATTGATAATTTCAACGAACCCGTTGAAATCTTCGTCACGGGATCATTACATCTTGTCGGAGGCCTCTTAGTAGTTTTTGATGGAAAAAATTGATAATCGAATAGTGATAGATGCATAATAGGTTAATATTAGCCCATATCAATATATATATATATATATATATATTTGACGTAGATAATACAGACTTTCTTCTTGTTTCACCTATAACTCTATACAAGGCCGATCAGTAATATCTTTACCGTACCAGACAGCCCAATTTCGAAAGTATTTTTTATGTAAATAGGTGTTTGGATTCTCATAATCATCCATTGTCCTCATAGCACTATCAATGCAGTAATAGCTTATCGATATGCAAAGCTTTCTTGAAACTATTGGTGCAATTTCCAATATCTCCCCAGAGATTCCGAAATCCCGCTTTATTTCCTCAATATCCAGTGAATCTGAAATAAATCCCTTTGGATTATCTCCATGCTTAAATTTTTTATTAGTGGTAATGTATTTCTTCAACACAAGGCAGCGACATATACCGATGTCTTCATCGGATGAGTCACCACTTGACCCCTTCATGGAATCATCTTTTGAGTCAGTATATTTTCCCCACTCTGGATTCAAATGAATACCGTTAATTTTAAACATGTTTGTCCTACCGAATTTCATGAAGGAACGAGCTCCTTCATTTGTAAGAAATCTCAATTCCACCCTTCTTAGCGAGTCATCTGAATCCTTTTTGTAAACTTCAACTCGCTCAAGCGGGCCTCCGCAGACTTGAGATAATATACTTCCTAAGCCGGTACTTCTCGGTATACGTTCTAAGATAATAGCTTTTGGACGAATAATAGTATCTGACGGCTCTTCTTCACTAGAACTGGCGGAGTATAAAAGTTTTCCCTGGGCTACGATGTCAGTACCACCTTCTTCTTTGAATAGATCGGGAATCTTTTGCGGAACACCGTAAATATCTAACTCATAGTCAACCAGTTCTCCATTGACATTAAATCTTTGGATGTTTGTGCTAGCCTCGGGATTCATGTTACGTCCGAAGCTCTTCTGAGTTGATGCGGTTTTTCGATGTGACGTCGAGGTTGCCAAGTCATCAACATTGATCACGCAAGTTCCTTTCGATTCTTTATTTAAGTTTGAATTCGTGCATTGACTTTCTGGTTTAATGACGTTCTTCTTTCCACTTTTCTCAGAGCCTAGTAAGTATGACCTTGCAAATCTTCGAAATCCAAACATCTCACGGGAACTTTCATCAAAAGAATTCGTAGAAAAAAAAGAAGAAAGAGAGGAAACTCTGGATCGAGGTGGGTTTAAATTTGTGTCCATCATACATTTCTTGGAATCCAAGAGTGCACGCACCGGAATCTCATTGTTTCTTTGTGAAGTCATTGTTCGTGAATGATTTTATTATTATTATTATATTGATCTTTTATTTTAATTCTGTTGTACTGCAATGTGGTGTAGATTGCCAAGGCTATTGACAGATATATTAAGCAAATGTGCCGTATAGTTTTACTGAATTATGGAGTATCCATAGTATAGAAATGCATGGATATTTTGAAATCAAATCAACATCACATCCTAGATACTTTTGTGTATGACGATTAATCTGAACGACGCGAAATGTCCGGAGCTTCAGTTGTCCGGGAGAAGGAATTATTTTTAATATGTTTGGTGCCGTCATTTATAGGATTAAACGCTCGCCGGCGTAAGTGATGAAATGCATAGCACTTCGGCGGCTAGCTTTACCTAGATTACCATTGAGAAGAATGAAACTGGTCTAGAAAAGGGCTCGCATCCATTGCAATGAGATCATGAGAGCCATTTCCCGTAAGCTATACAGGATTCGAGGTCGCAGATAGCTCGTTTGGGGAAACATTTGATCTCACAAATTTCCTGGCACAACTAAACAGAGTGCTCAAAGGCAGCGAGCCGTTACCTGCGTATTGGTCAACCCTGCTACTCGAGCTTCCTGATCGGTAACGATTCCGGGAAGAGCGTGATGCAAAACGAAACACCACGGTCGTATTAACATTGAAGCATCCAAAATGGAAACTGCAGTTCGACTCTACAAGAGTGAACTATTATCGGAAAAGACAGACACCCCACGATTCTGAAAATCATGGCGCGAGAATCAATTGCCTCGTTCTAGAGATGTTGCTGTCAACACATCCTTCTGCACTTGCTTAAGGTTTAGAATTGCAGAAAGCTCAACTGTAAAATGGAGTAAAGTAAGGCAACAACGACACAATGTATATCCTAACACGTGGCATGGACAAGTGTAGGAAGGCTGCACGTAAAGACCTCTTTGAACTGCGACAAGATGAGGTACGATCTTTATCGTGTGAAACTATTTAAAATGCTGTTTAGAATTCGACCGAGCCTTTGATGCAGCAGTAAATACCATGATCGCCTTTCTGATGATTCGAAAATAGGTTGTGAAATGTTCTATCACGCTATCACCAAGTCAATCGCTTGCATTGAAAGTCCCTTGTGGATTAATTTACATCAATATATACATTTATGTGAATGGGACATTCTCGCGCTAACTTGTTGGGAAGACAGGCTCAGACTTTAACATCGCACATATCCCCACGACGTGACGATTCCAGCTTCATTAGCTCACGCAAAGCCATCGTTGCATATGCGGAAACTCCGAGCTTAAATTTGAGGACTACTGCGGTCTTGTCGCCACCTTTGTCTGGAACGAATCTTTCCAATTTATCCTTCATATACTTTTGACCATTATCTCTTGCTCTATGACTGTTCAAAATTTCCAAATCAGTGTTCACGAGTTGTTGTGTTGGAATCGAATAGTGGATAATTTTATATTCTAGATCGACGGGCTTTTGAATTACATTTCTGTAAGATCCTGCTAAAGAAAAGTCACGCACCTTTCTCTTCATATTCAATGGGTCCATTCCGTCTTTTTTCATGATGTCGATATAAAGCTGGGAAAGCTTCTCATTCGATGGATACACGATATCAAAACCTGGAGTTGGTAAGACAATATCTTCAATGCTATACTTTCCAGAGTCGATATCATTTTGAGTGAGGGGTCTGGCACGGACAAATTGAGCATCGCGCAGATCTTCATCAAAATCGTCATCTTCGATCTGATCGAGCACCACAGATTCCTCTTTCTCACTAATCACTAAATCACCCTCTATTAAGTGTAAGCCGTACAATGCAATTCTCTCACTCGCAACGGCATTCCATACAAAACTTTGGTAGGCATGAACGTACATTGTTCTTAGATTTCTGGGGATTTTCATGATGGCAGTATAGTATGCATTAGAGGAAAAGCCAGTTCCATCATTTTTCTGCATAGAAAGGCTGTGGAGAATAGCATTCTCAGCAATACATTGTCTGGGCATATTTTTCATTGTGAGAATGGGATCTTTGGTTTCTGCCCAGATTTTTCTAGCCTCCCTTGATTTAGGGAGAACATTATCTTGCTCGGATAAGATTAATTCTGCAGCAGTTTCCCAGTTGTCTAATAAAAGCTCTTTGCCAATAGTATGCGTTGAGACGCTAAATGTACCAAATCTTTGCATACCGAAATAATTCACGAAACCATTTTCAGTCAAAGATTGAGTACCACTTTGAAGAATTTTCTCCAGTGATTCGCTTTCATTTACTACTTTGGTATCTCTAATCACAATCACGAACTCATTTCCCTGTAGATCTCCCAGATTCAAATTTTTATCTTCGAATTTGTAGCCACCTAAAACCATTCCTTTCAATGTACGATTGAGTGCATTAAGTCTATCCACACCAACTCGTGAAACTGACAATCTTTGACAAGTCACCGCTCTACGATCTTTGGTACCAGCAAATCTCACGACACGACTCGGCATTCTCAGAAATTTTGTGAGGAGGTTGACTGCATCCATCGTATCCTTGTTTTCCTTATATAGAGTGAAATGAAGAAAGTCCTTTGTAGGTCCATATCCCCAATTTTCCACACCATTAGCATCCTTATTTTGCTCAATGAGAGTCTGCCTGTTAACTCTTGAATTTCTGCCGCTTCTTGCAATTTTAAAAGTATTGTGATCGGTAGTCACTGATTCAAGCTCATTATTAAAGGCTTCACGCAGCAATTGATGAATTTTAGTTCTGACATTCTTATCTTCGAAAGATTTCGTAGTCTCCATCTTTTGAGCGCTTCGATAAACTGATTCAATTTTCTCTACATCAGTTTCAGTCAAAAGATTCAACAACTCCGCTCTTAGTTCTGGCTTCACTTGGAATTCCTGTCTTCTAGTAGCCTCAGCATCTTGTTGTGCCTTAGCCTCATCTGTGGAAGGCTGTTGCTTCTTGGGCATATTAAAACCCTTGTCAAGCAAATGAACCACATTGCCCTGATTATCTATTTCATGTACCAAAAAGTCGGTATATCTTTGCTTGATTTGACCAGTGAACCCTCCCGTATCTGAGGATATGAAATGTGTTATTCCGACATCAGCTTCACGAATTCCGTCATTTGTTATTTGATTCTCGATCTTTTCGGTGCTTTCGCCTTTCACCCTCTTGAGTTCATTTTCGAGGTTAGAAGTCTCATCAGAGGATCGCTTTGTAGCAACACCAGATTCGGGCATTTGTTCAATAGAGGGTTTTGATCTGTAGTTCTCTTTGCTATGCTTCAGGCTTTTCAAGTGTGCGATGCGATGTGATGATAGTAAGAGGGCCCTTTGAAAAATTTCCAGACTTCGTGCAATCTTGAATGAAATTTCGATCACCACAGACGGCTTCGCCTAATTAACGTATCCATTATAGAATGATAGTTAACGACTTCGCCTGCTGCAGGAAGGTCAACCTTAGAGACTGGCATACCATACTCTTGCACTTTTTGAACCCAAACCATAATGAATGATAATGGAGATGTGGAGATTCTAGATGATATGGATGAATTTTATACAAATATCAGATGGCGCAACCAGTTTTCCTATATGGGGGAGCTGCCCTCTCATCTGCAAGAAACGATAGATAATCACAAATCTGCATTAGAAAGGTATGACAGTTATCTGCAAACTGAAAAGGAATACGGAACTGAATTGCCAGATTCTAAACAGCTCGTTAAAGCCAATAAACCAAACTCAAACAGCCGATCGCTTATTTCGAAGATTTATACTCCAGAGGAGAGTGAGCACTCAGTAATGTCTAGACAGAAACAATTGATAATGCAAAAACCTGACTGGCACGCTCCTTGGAAGCTCATGCGAGTCATTAATGGCCATATCGGCTGGGTCAGATGTGTAGAAATGGATCCAGTTGATAACGAGTGGTTTGCAACGGGTAGCAATGACACAACTATAAAAATATGGGATTTGGCATCCGGAAAATTGAAACTAACATTATCGGGGCATTTAATGTCAGTGCGAGATTTAGTCGTTTCACAAAGACATCCATACTTATTTTCCGCCAGCGAAGACAAAACTGTTAAATGCTGGGATCTGGAAAAAAATAAGGCAATTAGAAATTACCACGGCCACTTATCAGGTGTGCATACAGTGGATATTCATCCCACTTTGGACCTCATAGCAAGTGCTGGACGAGATAGCGTTGTAAAACTCTGGGATATACGCACAAGAGTGCCTGTAATGACGCTCATTGGTCACAAAAGTCCTATAAACAAAGTACACTGCCTTCCAGTCGATCCTCAAGTAATTAGTTGCTCTACAGATGCAAGCATACGACTGTGGGATATTACTGCCGGAAAAACCATGAAAACTTTGACTCACCACAAACGATCAATTAGAGATTTTGCATTACATCCATCTGAATTTTCCATGGTTTCTGCTTGCACAGATGATATTAGATCATGGAAACTACCAGAAGGAGCACTTTTAACAAACTTTGAATCGACGGACGTAGGAATCATTAATACCTTAAGTGTCAATACTGATAACATCCTATTTGCTGGCAGCGATAATGGTACCTTATCATTCTATGACTACAAATCCGGACACAAATATCAATCGCTACTCACCAAAGAGATTCCAGGCTCTTTAGAAAGTGAGCGAGGCATCCTTACAAGCACATTTGATCAAACAGGGCTGCGCTTAATCACAGGTGAAATTGACAAAAGCATAAAAGTTTGGAAACAAGATCTAGAGGCGGATCCAGAGTCAGACCCAGGCCTTTCCTGGAATCCATCATTAGCATCACAGAGATTCTAAGTATATAGCTTGCCTTGATAGCTTTAACAATGCAAGCAAATATTCGTCACCTTCTACGAATCATGGAAATTCACAACAATTCGTGGTCAAACAAAGCCGCCTTTCCGATGAACAAGTCAAAGCCCTCTGCGAAGATAAGAAATAGGTTATTGTATAACAGAGGAACTGAGGTTTGTTGATCAATCAGTCAGCAAATGAGCCCAGATGAGGACAAAAAACCGGGCATCCCACGAAAGGTTCAAAGTGTGGAAGAGATAATCATAAAATGCGAGTGTTACGTGGAAAAAGATGGCGAAGAGAGATTTGCGGAAATTCTATCAATAAATTCCAGGCGATCCCCTCCAAAATTTTATGTCCACTATATGGACTTTAATAAACGTTTGGATGAATGGGTTGCTGCAGATAGAATAAATCTTGAAAAGGACATTTTCTTTCCTAGACCCAGGGTCGCAGATGAAGATGTTAATAAGCAAAAGAAGAAGAAGAAGAAGACACCAGGACTTCCAACAAGTGAGACTGACTCTAGGAAATCAGAGACCCCGGAAGCCACTGATGTTATGGACCTGGACAATCTGAATGTTCAAGGTCTGAAGGACGAAGAGCTCTCTCGTGAGGATGAGATCAAAAAATTGAGGACATCAGGTTCTATGACTCAAAATTCGCACGAAGTTGCCCGTGTAAGGAACATAAATCAAGTGGTAATGGGGAAATATCAGATAGAACCGTGGTATTTTTCTCCTTACCCTATTGAACTTACGGACGAGGATGTTGTCTACGTAGACGACTTTACACTACAATATTTTGGGTCTAAAAAGCAATATGAACGTTATAGAAAAAAGTGCACTCTACGACATCCTCCTGGAAATGAAATTTATCGGGATGATTATGTGTCCTTCTTTGAAATTGATGGCAGAAGGCAAAGAACCTGGTGCCGGAATTTATGTCTTCTTTCTAAATTATTTTTGGATCATAAAACACTGTATTATGATGTTGATCCCTTTTTATTTTACTGCATGACCAGAAAAGATGAGCTAGGTCATCACCTCGTTGGATATTTTTCTAAAGAAAAGGAATCTGCAGATGGATATAATGTTGCATGTATCTTAACATTACCTCAGTATCAGAGAATGGGATACGGTAGGCTTCTAATTGAGTTTTCTTACGAGTTATCCAAACAAGAAGGTAAGGTCGGCTCACCTGAGAAACCGCTATCTGATTTAGGCTTGCTATCATACAGAGCATATTGGGCAGACATGCTAATAACGATTTTGGTTGATCATGGCCGTGAAATCACTATTGATGAGATCAGTTCAATGACATCTATGACCACAACGGACATTTTACACACCGCAAAGACATTGAATATTCTGAGATATTATAAAGGACAGCATATTATATTTTTAAATGAGGAAATCATAGCAAGGTATGACCAGTTGATGTCAAAACGTAAAAGGAGAATTACTCCTGCTAAGCTTATATGGAGGCCGCCTGTTTTTACAGCCTCACAACTGCGGTTTGCTTGGTAATTTTGTATGTAGATTGTCTATAGATTTTATCCCATCGAAAGTCAGTCAAAGGGTATTGGTTTATGATTTCTCTTATTCATTTCAGTAGCGGCAATTGCACTTGGGACCTTAATTCCACAGCAGTCACCCCAGGTGCTATGTAAGTTACCTTCAACACAGCATTCGTCTCCATCTTCGCCGTTGTGAATATGTCCTCTGGCAGCCGAAATGCCATCTGGGCACAATAAAAAGTCACCAAAATAAAAATGTTGCATAATAGGTAGTTTTCCAAGAACTTCAGCATTATACATTTTAACCATCCCCTCAGCAACCTTTGACCAAGTTTTCACCCCACTTATATCATCTAGCATTGGAGAGTGCCATCTTAAAGAAGCCGTCGTTTTTACATGATTAATGAACGAAATACATCCAAAATACATGTATTTGTCGGCAAACATCTCAACAACTTCATCATTATGAATTGATTTTGGCTTTAAATGCAAATGTGAGGATAATTGGTATGCTCCGAATAGGAAAGGCAAAAAATGATAGTCGTCTAGACCCCAAACTCCATGTGATCCGGCCGGTTCCAACCAGTATTTTGTCTCAATGACTCTCATTATGTCAAGGTATTTAATGAAGACTTTAAGTACTAAGTTTGTCGCGTCTTTTGCCAGATCATACACTTTATATTTATAGAGGCCATAAAGAAAACATATGAAGTTTAGTTCATGGCCTGAACCGTAATCGATTCTCCTCTTATTACCCCAGGATTCATCCAAATATATTGATAGCTGTTCTACCTGTCCTTCCGAGAGGGATGGAAAGGCTTTACTGATGAGATCCTTCGATTGACGGGATTCTTCATCATAAAAATCTCGAAATTCCACCTTACCAAATCTTGATGAGTTATAATCCTCCAATACTGGATGTTTACTTATTAGCTGATCAATATCTTCCAAAAGCGTCATTGTAGAGTTGATAGATTTGCTGATAGGTTCTGTATAACTAGTATTTTCGTGACCTTTGACTGACTCAGCCAAGCATTCAATAAATCCAAGCAAGTCATTTCTTGTCTTTGACTTTTCCCATAGCTTCATATCATCATTAGATAGCAACCGCTTTTCCGGTAGCATTTTGAGATGGTGTTATACAGCTAGTCTATCAGTTGATGCTGTTAAATCAAGAGCTGGATGTATATATATCCTTTTTAAATGAGGTACTATTTTAAGTTTCTCATTGCCGGTCCCAGGGCGCTTAAGAGACTAAAAAAATAAGGCCGTGGATCACCCATAAAATATGTAACAACAAAAATAGTAAAGATTCCAATTCCTTGATTTTATTTTAATGTACATCAACTATATATTTTCAAGCATATTATATGCTACAAAAGTGCTCTTAGATGAGTTTTACTTCATTGAAGAGTGGATAAATACCCTTTGAATTTTCGCATTTTATCCTAATATCTTCAGTTCAACTCCCGCATAACCATATTTTTCTCTGTTATCATAGTATAATCTCTCCAATTCTTCAATGTACAATTTGTGATAATGATCCAACTGTTCTGATGTTGGGTTCAGTATTTGCTTTTCGATAAATATGGGCTTGCCTGTAACCACCGTAATAGGTTTTCTAAATGGTAAGAATCCAAAATCATAGTTGAACAGACCACGGGCATAGAATAGCGGAATCGTGAAACCATAATTTCGTTTAATCCACAGCTGCAGCTTCCGTGAATAAGAGTTTTCACTAGTTTTAAATATTTTGTAACAATCTGTTTCACCAAATCCAAAAACAGGCACTAAGCTGACGTTTCCACTTTCTAGTGCTAGTTTGATAAATCCCTTTCTCCTCTTCAAAACGAGATCTACCGAGCCCATAGAACTTAGCAATGATTCTCTGGCTCCGCCCACTACGATACAAATAGAGTGATCCCTTGCTAATACTTTTAAAATATTTTTCCTTGAAACTGCACTGATACCAAGTGCAAGTAAATACTCCCTGTAAAGAGGTACATGAAATTGGGTCACCAAAGTCATCAATGAAACGTTTATGCCAGGAAATTTCTTTGACCATTCACAACCTTCAGTTCCAAATGCCCCAAATGCACCAAGAGCTCCTATCCCATGAGGATGATACCCAAATATATATCGTGGACCAGTAGTCTGATACCCATCTTGTTCACTAGTGATATTCCAACTTCTAAGATGAAAGACAAATTGCGCAGGCCATCTCCTTCCCTGTTTGTGCTTTTCATCATCTTTTGTGACCTTTTTGGTAAGTGTTGCACGCAAATCAGCGGTTTTCACTAATTTTATAGGAAAATATTCACAATAATAATTCCATAACGGTAAAGACCTGAACCAATAGGAACCTCTATCCACAACCCCACCATTACCCGGTGATCTATCAAATAGATAATACATTGTATAAGGAACCGATAAAAACCACAATAACGGATTGGAAAGCGCATATAACGCCAACACAGCCAAAAAGATAAATGCTGAAATATGCCATGCCACTACTGCTGTTTGTAATCTCCTTCTCATAGGAGTCTGTATAGAGCAACAATCATCCAACCTAGGCAACTCAAACACAACCTCTTTCTTCTTCTTCTTCTTTTCCTTCTCTGCCACACTGCCATTCAAGTTGCCAGTCTTGCTCTTTTCCAGTTGATGAGAGAAGCCTGAAAACTCGTCTCTTATAGTGGACCATACGTCCCATCTATTCTTTCCGTCATCTGAGCTTCCGGTCGAAGGGGAAATAGCAGCATCTTTCTCATAAAGCGTTTTCCCACTATCTAGTTCCTGATAGACATGCGATACATCTAAAGGATCCTTCTTGACTCTCTGACGTACTTCCTGCACAGGTTCATCCATGTCGTGCATCAACAATGCAATAGCAATGAACCCAATGTTTTGATCCTGGTATTCCAGTATTGCAAGAATCTATCTATCTATAAATAAATAAATAAATAAATAAATAAGTAGCAGTATCTCTCCCAGCCGGTTTCTAGAGTTCTATGTCCTTCTACTCTTTCTCCAATTCAACCAATTGAAATTAAGAGATACTTACTGATCCTTGTGTTCCTGGACGAAGGGATTTACAAGTTTAGGCCGAACCTCTTGATGTTTCGCGATAAATTTCTGCTGCCGTACACCTCGTCCTCAGAAGGTCTGAGATTTAGCTAACGTCAGAATGAGTATTAAATCCATGTGACACATGGCTAAGAAAACTATCATGCTATGCAACAAGATTTGCTTTGTTCTCCATAGTTTTGCGGTTTCATACCTTTCTTGCTTTTTTCGGAAGGAATTGTTGTGGCTATAGCAAAGAATCCTTACGAACTGTGCATGATTTAGAGTTAGGAAATATGGCCTGCCAAAGAACGTGTGTATGACTTCGGGTGATGTTATATAGTCAAGATTCCTAATGCACGTTTGCAGGGATGAATGTAAGGTAATGGAGATTTACTGTATCGTATCATCATCCCTTAAAAGACGGGGAGGCTCAGAAACCGAACGCGTGGTTTGGTTAGTCTGGGATTCTTGACGCGTGGAGTGAAAAAAAAAGTAGCGTAAATAGTAGTCAGGTTGATGGTGAAATTAACAACAATTGCAAAATTGATCTGAGAGAGAGTGCGTCCGTCCTTGGGTATTTGTGGTCAAAGTAAGGCTAAATGGACAATACAACGCAGCCTACGCAGCAGTCGACACAGGCCACGCAGAAATATCTGATCGAGAAATTTTCACAAGAACGAATAGATGATAATATAGTGTGTAGAGTGATATGCACTACGGGACAGATACCAATTCGTGATTTACAGGCTAATATAGCTAGAGTGTCAAAGGAGAAGGCATCCATCAAAAAAGTCTGGAACTTTGGTAGAAATGCAGGTTGTGATTACCATCTAGGAAATATTTCGAGACTCTCTAATAAGCATTTCCAGATACTTTTAGGGGAAGATGGAAATCTATTATTGAAAGATGTTTCAACAAATGGGACTTGGCTCAATGGACAAAGAGTGGATAAAGACAGGAATCATCTTCTATCACAAGGAGATGAAATCACTGTTGGTGTTGGTGTTTCAGCGGATATACTCACATTGGTAATCTTCATAAACGAAAAATTCAAGCAAACACTGGATCAGACAAAGATAGACAGTTTAAAAACTGATATGAGGGGTAATAGAAACTCCAATTCCAAATTACAATCACCCCTGGTTGGAAATCATCTTGCCGGAGTCTTTAAGGATTTTTCTATCAAGGATGAGGTGGTTGGTCAAGGAGCATTTGCCACAGTAAAAAAAGCTGTCGAGAGAACCACGGGGAAAACGTTTGCTGCAAAGATAATAAGTAAGAGGAAAGTGATGGGTAATATGGATGGTGTCACAAGAGAATTAGATGTGCTGCGAAAATTGGATCATTCAAGGATTGTACGACTTAAAGGTTTTTATGAGGATGAAGAATTTTACTATTTACTGATGGAATTCGTGTCAGGCGGAGACTTGATGGACTTTGTTGCTGCACATGGATCAGTTGGTGAAGATGCCGGTAGAGAAATTACAAAGCAGGTTTTAGAAGCGGTTAAATATATCCATTCAAAGGGGATAAGTCATCGGGATTTGAAACCGGATAATATTTTGATAGAGCAAGATGATCCCGTTTTGGTGAAGATAACCGATTTTGGCTTAGCCAAAGTGCAGGGGAATGGTACATTCATGAAAACGTTCTGTGGCACCTTAGCGTATGTCGCTCCAGAAGTTATAGGAGGGAAGGCAAACGCCGAAGAAAATGAAGAAAGAAACGAATACTCTTCCCTAGTGGATATGTGGTCAATGGGATGTCTTGTTTATGTAATATTAACGGGTCATTTACCATTTAGTGGGAGTACACAAGAACAATTATACAAACAAATCAGCGAAGGTTCATATCATGAGGGCCCCTTGAAGGATTTCAGGATATCTGATGAAGCAAGAAATTTTATTGATTCATTACTTCAAGTGAATCCCAATGCTAGACCAACAGCAGAAAAGGCGTTGGAGCACCCTTGGATAAAAATGGGCAGTGGACCAACCTCATGTGGTGAACTATCACAAGTCTCATTATCACAATCGCTTTCTCAACAGAAAATCCTGGAAAGCATGGATGATGCTCAATTTGAATTCGTGAAAGCACAAAGAAGATTGAAATCACAGCAACAGCAGAAGGGTCAAGCTCTTGAGGATTCGGATAATCAACCACAAGGATTTAAAGTTCCTAACTATCCACCAATTCGCTATACACAACCAAAAGTTATCGAAAACGATTCCGCTGAAATCAATTATCCACGTGCTGTCACAAAAGGAATCAATAAAAAGGGAGGTGGTAAGTTTTTAACCTTACGTCCCTTGTCAGATAGTAAAATCCAACAAGGCATACAAATTAAACAGGGTGTCAATCCATTCTTCATTGGCAGGTCGGATGATTGCAACTGTAAAATCGAAGATAATCGCTTATCCAGAGTTCACTGTTTCATCCTCAAAAAACGACATGCAGTGGGTAACAGCATATACGAGTCACCTGCTCAGGGTCTCGATGACATTTGGTATTGCCATTCCGGAACTAACGTAAGTTATCTGAACAACATGAAGTTGGGACCTGGAACAAAATGTTTGTTACAAGACGGAGATGAAATTAAAGTTATCTGGGATAGAAACAATAATTTCGTTATCGGCTTTAAAGTTGAACTCAACGATACTACAGGATTATTTAATAACGGGCTGGGAATTTCTATCCAGGAACGTCTTGCGAAACCTCAAACCGAAGAAGAGAAGGGCCTGGTGAAAAGACTAAGCCAGATGATGGCAATCAAACGTTCAAACCAACCATCTTTCCCACCTTCGTCCCCAATGACAGCGGAGCCAGCAGTGCAAAATGCTTGTTCCGAATATGGCGAAAATGACAGAAACGGTCATCTCCTCAAGCGGGTACATTCCGTAAGTCTATCACAATCCCAAATCGATCCTACGAGAAAAGTCAAGCGTGCCAAATTAGACCAAGCTGCTGGAGATGCTGAGAGCCTGCCGTTTTCTTAGTAAAAAGTATAGATAAATATATAAATATATAAAAATACATTTATATAAACAGTAAGGCTGTATTGTTTCCGTTACCCTGTGTGACAATAGTCTCGTTTCTTTTGAGCATAATGGCAAACCGGGTTTTTTAAGGGGGCGGTGGCGAAACTTTGGGATGCTATGGTATAAATAGGAAACGCAATTGAAAAAGAAGGTTTAACGAGTTATATCATATAACGACGACAGTTTCTCTTCTTTAGGTTATTGTATTAAGATTTAAAAGGCTGGTAGAGTATTATCCGTAATCAATTTTGAAAAGCCCTGCTTAACTCTTTCATTTCACTAATCTACCTAGTTTTTGCTACTCTGATAAGAAGAAGTATCCCCAAATATAAAAAATACAAACTTTCAAACCTTTCCTTATGCTATTACAGAACTTATACCCATTAGCGGTATTGCTGGTTGGCTATTCCGAGGTTGTTGATGCCAAGGTACACACTGCTAAAATCCACAAACATAAGTTGACTGATGAGTTCAAGGAAGCATTCTTTGAGGAGCATTTGGCTCATCTAGGTCAAAAATATTTGACCCAGTATGAGAAGGCAAACCCAGAGATAACCTTTTCAAGGGAGCACCCATTTTTCAGTAAAGCCAATCACGATGTCCCATTGACCAATTATCTAAATGCTCAATACTACACTGACATTACCTTGGGTACTCCTCCACAAAGCTTCAAAGTCATTTTGGATACCGGTTCTTCTAACCTGTGGGTTCCAAGTACTGAGTGTGGTTCATTAGCTTGCTTTTTGCACTCAAAGTACGATCATGACTCTTCATCGAGTTATAAGCCAAACGGTACTGATTTTTCTATTCAGTATGGTTCTGGTTCGTTGGAAGGGTACGTTTCTCAAGATACTTTGAGCATTGGTGATTTGACCATCCCAAAGCAAGATTTTGCTGAAGCTACTAGCGAGCCTGGTTTGGCCTTTGCCTTCGGTAAATTCGACGGTATTTTAGGTTTGGCCTATGATAGTATTTCCGTTGACAAGATTGTACCACCATTCTACAATGCTATCGCTCAAGATTTATTGGACGAAAAGAAATTCGCATTCTATTTGGGTGACGAATCGGAACCTGAAAATTCTGAAAGCGGTGGTGTTGCTACTTTTGGTGGTGTTGACAAGTCCAAGTACACCGGTAAGATTACTTGGCTACCGGTTCGTCGTAAGGCTTACTGGGAAGTCAAATTCGAAGGTGTCGGTTTAGGAGACGAATTCGCCGTTCTGGATGGACATGGTGCAGCCATTGATACTGGTACTTCATTGATCACTTTACCATCTGGTTTGGCAGAAATCATCAACTCAGAAATTGGAGCTAAGAAGGGATGGAGCGGTCAATACACTGTTGAGTGTGACACAAGAGATAGTTTGCCAGATTTGACTTTTAACTTCAACGGTTATAATTACACCATTGGTCCATATGACTACACTTTGGAAGTGTCTGGTTCCTGTATCTCTGCCATCACTCCAATGGACTTCCCTGAACCAGTTGGTCCTTTGGCTATTATCGGTGATGCCTTTTTGCGTAAATTTTATTCCATATACGATTTGGATAACAACGCTGTTGGTTTGGCAAAAGCAGTTTAATCATCTTTCTACACCAGTTAAGGAGTTTGGTAATATTTCATTAAAAAAAAAAATGCGTCTAAACATAAAATAAAAGTACTTCCCTTTTTCACAGCCGAAATGTGTAGATCGGATGAGGATAGTAACACTACCAAACGCACCATGCAATTTTCGGTCAGCGTTCCCGTCTATAAAGATAAATAATCGATATAAACTTTTAATTCAGTAGGGACTTCCAATGCATTTGAATACGAAGGCAGAACGACTGGAAATAAGAGCCCCACCACTAGTCGTCCATTCCTTGGAACGACAGGCGGATTAGCGATGAGATCTGTCCAGCATGATTTTCAGTTTTCATGTTCGGCTGATGGAAACTCCGGGTAATGAAAACATTTGTCTTTGTTTACTTTTTACGCTAAAGTGACATATTTGCCGGAATAGTAAATGTTACGATACATCACAATAATGAGAATCTCAATTGAAATATCGAGCGCATGCCTACTGATAAATTATACCAATAGAGTTAAACATTAATGATTCAAAAGTCCAACCCGAATTTAAGGAGACCACCCATTAAAGCTAGCACCAGTTCTAGTCTTTGTCAATCTCCATCTGTACGATCGACATCGTCCTTTTCTAATCTGAGGAAAAATTACATGCGATCGGGCTCTGTTTCCACTTGTAGCAGTAGGAGTAGCTCTCCAATCCGTTCCTCCTCATCACATTCTGATACTTTCGTTCGCTCCGGAAGAGTAAGAGTTATACGAAGTGACAGTAATGGAAATCAATCACACAAACAAGATACTTACACAGGAACTATTTCCGTGGTGGTAAGACCTAAGCCCTTACTAACCAGGGATAGAGACAATTGGTTTATCAGCGATAATAGTATTATTTCACATGCTGATGCAGGTGAGTTCAAGTTTGACCGTGTTTTCCCAGCAGATTGCAGCAACCTCGACGTTTATGAAAATACTAGTCGCCCAATGATTGACAAGCTTTTGCTAGGATTCAATGCTACTGTTTTTGCTTATGGTATGACAGGCTCCGGGAAAACATTTACTATGGCTGGCACAGAACAGGAATTGGGATTGATTCCCCTCTCCGTAGCTTACCTTTTCAGTAGGCTAATGGAAGAGTCCTTGAGTGGTAATGTCAGATATGAAGTAATAGTTTCATACCTAGAAATTTACAATGAAAGAATTTACGATCTACTTGATTGTGAAGCCGAAAATAAAATTCATACGACCCCATCTAGAATGTTCGCATCAGGAACACCAAGAAGTAACAACGGTGCAGTAGAATTGAAAATTAGAGAGGATTCTAAATACGGAGTTCGGATCGCAGGATTAACTGAGAAAAGATGTGAATCGAGTGAAGAATTATTAAGTTGGATTCGAATAGGTGATGGAAGCCGCAAAACTGGTGAGACTATATACAATACAAGAAGTTCTCGATCGCATGCCATCGTGCTGATACGGCTGACAAGTACTAATATACATGATGGAGCTTCAGTTTCTAGCACTTTATCGCTATGTGATCTTGCAGGTTCCGAAAGAGCTGTTGGTCAGAATGAAAGGAGAAAAGAAGGTGCGTTCATCAACAAATCTCTCTTGGCGCTGGGAACAGTAATAGCAAAACTCAGTGCTGAATCTCTGGCCAGGAATAGTGCAGTTGTTTCGAGTAGTGGCTGCAACAGCAGCAGTAGTAGCAATGGCGGCAGCGGAACTACCACTAGCAATCATATCCCGTATCGTGACTCTAAACTGACACGTATATTACAACCGGCATTGAGTGGGAATAGCATCGTTACAACGATTTGCACAATCGATACAAGAAGTGAAGCCACTCCTGAGACAATTAATACCATGCGATTTGCATCGAGGGCGAAGAACGTTGCGCTCAATGTCGCTCGGAGACCTACAGTAGCAGCGGCTGACAGTAGTGAAGATAAAGACCGATTGATTGAAAAGTTAACTAGGCAGCTGGAAGAGCAACAAAGAATCATGTCAAACTTGAAGCGAGATGATTCTCAAGGTTCTGGACAAGAAATTAATGATAATTGTGATGATACTATTATTGACCCTAATTCTACTTTATTACAAACCGAGAATAAGGTATTGAAGTATAAGCTGGATCACTGCGAGAAACTACTCGACAAAGATTCAATCGAATTGGAAGATTCCGAAATGGTGGCAATTATTGATATGTTGCCAGTTGAAGTAGGGACGTTATTGGAAACCAAATTTCAAGGCTTAGAATCTCAATTAAGACAGTACAAAGAATATACTAATCAATTAGAACTCGAGCTCATGAGTATGAAGAAGCAGCAGCAGTATCTATCTGAACAAAACGATTTCAATAAATCAACTCACGATGAGTATGTGGTACGTGGGAAGAACATGGAAATATCAGAATTGCAAAGGAGCTTGGAACGTAAGGATAAAATGATTCAAGCATTACAAAGTGCCAAAAGACTTCGTGAAAGAGCTCTAAAACCAATTAATAGTGATGATATTAAGCGTATTGTTGAAGACAAAGACAGATATTTTTGAGTTACATATGATAGATATATTATGGAATATGCATCCAGACATACATGCGTATCTTCATTAAATAAGGTAAATATGATAGATTATTGTTCCCCGGTTGGAAATCCTTCGCACCTTCTGCACCGAGATTGAAATGGTAAAGTTTCAAATACAAGATGACTCTTACGAAACATAAGAATTATCCGTCCATATCGTAATTTATTGGTTCAAGGGATTTTTCTTCATGCTTCCTTTCCGTCTCCGTCTGTGGGTCGGCAACTTCTGTAATATTTGTTTCACCATCTGTATCTCCGGTGGTATCGCTTGCTTCCCCCTGAGCATAAACGAGTGGATCGCCCCACATGCATAAAATTCCCTTGGGAAACCCATGATCCTTTACGTAGAGTACCCTACACCGAGAGTTAGGACCTAGTACAGTTCTTGTGGCCCTTGACAACTGATTCAAATCCGAGTTTCGTGGAAGGAAAAGTACAACATTGGAGCTTATGGAGAGAAAGCTTCTCAACATTTCAGTGATGCCCATTGGTTGCAGACCCATCTCCAAATCGTAAGTTTCACTCTTCAAATATTGTGGACCACCCCATGGTGGTGACCCGAAAACGCAATCTATCCCCAATTTAGCGAATCGTCCCTTTCTTGCAATATCTTGCCAAGAACCGTATTTTAGCCATATTCGATCACTGACTCCATACGTTTTGGCATTTCTGTAAGTGCAATATAAGTGCTCTAAAGAAGCATCTACACCATAAACGTGAGGAAACATCATTGCGAATTGAATGGCATTCCCACCGCCGCCACAAAACACATCCATAATTTTGGTGGCATTCGGAAGACATACTCTTATAAACTTGGCTAGGAACTTAGCAATAATTTCGGGAGTCACACTAAACCATAATTCATGTGTCAAGTATATGGGGGAAGAGTTGATTTTAGAAAACATCGACCTTCGATTCTTCCAATATTTCGTTAATTGACGTTCTTTCGGTACCTCATTAGGTTTCACAAGATATGAACTTTGACGATACAATTTCCTTAACTGCTTATATTGTCTCTTATACTTCCGACGAGTTATATGCAAAAAATGGGACGTTTCAATCTTTTCCCTTGACATGAGTACCTGGTAATACCTCGAAAGATGGGAGCATTATTCTGAAAGATGATCTTTAAAAGTCTTTTCGAAATACATTGTTTTGCATTCCTCACCTCATCTCATCGAAATTTTCATCGCTAAGACAAATCACGTGGTTTATGTTAATCGTATGGTCTCTCACTTTAATCAACGTCAGTAAGTTGGGCAAAAAGCCCTTTTGAATGTAAACATCTTCTTATGGTTATGCTATCGCTCATCCTGGGCCCCCCCCCCCCCAACAATACCTATGCACTGAGGAAATGCAGATTTAACTGAAAGGCACAAGTACTAAAAACAGAACTGCATCGTTTATCGCTTTTCCTCTTGAAAATATCTGTAGTTTGGTTCCTGGAGAAACAGAAAAGGGCATTCTAGTAGTAATGAATCTTCCCAGCCACACCTAGCTTGTGTTCCAAGTATGAACGTTATATCAAGTTTCGCACGTCTCAAGTGAGGTGTACTGATGTGCTGATGCTAAATGGAAAAATATGAATGGCTGGTTAAATTTCGCCGTAAAGCGGCGCTTGTCAATGTCAATTTTGCAATTAGCAAATGACTTTAAACAGCCATTTCAATATAACGATCGGTGCGTCACTTCGTTTTAATCAAGCCGGCAGATATCTCCCAATGTAGCAATACAGATCAAATTATTGATATGGTATCAGTAAATTGTTTGTGCAGTATTTTTTGCGTCTCCTATATTCATATATAAGCAATCCATATGTATATAAGTACCGCGAGTGTGATCGTGTAGGTTGAAAGTTGAAGCAAGGGAAAAGGCTTTGTAATACAAAGATGATCATTAGGGCCCCAACCAGAACAAAGACTAACTCATTTAAAGGTCAGCAAATGGGATTTAAGTTTCCATCCACAGAAAGTTTACCTAAAGAGAGTTTAGATGAATATTATTTGAATAATCATCATTTGTTAAATGACAACGTTGACAGTAATAATAAGCGTGTTGATAATGAAGATGCTGCTTCCCAAATTTTGTCGGATTATACGTCCGGATCGAACACGAATACGAATTCCGGAAATTCTTCCAATGGGTATTATTCGTTCGCAAACATCTCAGATAATACCACTGCATCTCCTAAGTTGTTTCTAGGTGGCACTGGGTATGGCTCACATGGTATTTCTTCTACTGACAGTAGTAAATCATCAGATCACCCAATCCGGTCCCTAGAATTAAACAAGACTCCTCTTCTAGACCCAGCTAAGCATCACCATAATAGTCAAAATGGATCATCACCAAGATCAACATCACCTATGGAAGTCATTCCTGAAAGCATGGCATTTTCTTCATTGTCAACGGTTATTCAATCAATTCCAACTGCTGATAACCATTCTTATAAAATAACATCGTCGAGATCTTCCTCAAGATCTCTTAACACCCCAAATACTACCAACTTGCGAAAAAATCAGCCTCGTCAATTGAAGCGCACTCCTACTGTTACTCATATTAGATCCACAGTGAAATCTACTCCAACTGCAGCTAAACCTGTGTCTCATTTGAAAAGATCTAAAGCGGTACGATGCAAAGGTGGGCTACTTCACTACTTCATTCTTTTGGGAATGAAAATAAGGAAGCACTTGAGCAGACTTATATGCAGTATTAAAAGAAAGATGTATTCAGGCAAAAAAAAGACTAACCTTGCAACCTCCAAGGCCAATAAAGAAAGGACAAAGGTCAACGTGAGTAGATCATCCAGTAAGGATGGACTGACCACTTCTCACTTGAAAAGAACGCAAAAATACGTGAATAATTTACAAAGGTCGATGTCTTATAAATCTTTGCAGCCTGTTCTTATGTCCAAAGCCAATGACAGTACAACACTAGAGCACGAGGGGAAGAAGGAGGACCTCGAAGAGATTGAAAAATCCAAAAAGCATATAACACGTAATCCAACAACTTCTTTGAGAAGAACAAACTCCTCTATTAGGAGAGCAGCATCCGTGATCACTACAGCAGGTAATCCTGTGGGGGCTGCTTCTGGCAATTCAAAAATCGAAAATAGCAAACTCACCACAACCACCCACTCGTCATCCCCCGGCGAATGTTCCAAAGGTGGTCTTGTCAGATCAACGGGCTCAAAATCATTAAGCTCCATTGCTAGACAGCCATCCATTGTAGTGAAGAATAAAGTAATCCCCTTATCGATGCATCATTATTCCATAGAAGAAGAGGATGAAGATGATGATGAGTACATCATTAGCACAAACTCAATGCATCCTCTAAGTCCCGTGGAAAGCGTGAAATCAGATGACGACAATGCAGACGCCTATGTAGATGCAGAAGAGAACATTGAAGCTAAACCTACTATCCCTCTAAAGAGTAAAGAAGCAGAAGATTTGACACACAAGCTCAGCCAATATCTGAGAGCTGTTGTCGCTCAACGCATCTTGTGGAGACTACAGATTGCCAAGCACCAAGAAACAGGTACCAGCAGTTCATACTTAGACTTAATCGAGTCAATAATAAGAGAGTATGAAACCGACTCAAGCTCTTGTACTTTGATTGATGGCAAGCAATCGTTTTCTACAAGCGGACAAGATACGGAAGAAGACGATGAGGAAGAGGCAGAAAAGCAACCAAATGATTTCAGTGACGAAGCGTCAATTAAAAGCTTCGTATTTAGCATACAGAAACCATTTGGAACCCGCTCGAAGCACGGCGAAAGCATGATTTCCTTATCCACAAAAAATGTAAGAAGATCTCTAACGTTGCCAATCGGTATAAAGGTCTAACATAGCATGAGAGATGTAAACGTCTCACACATCTTCGAATATACCTCAAGTAAATTAATAAAATCTGTATATTTCATTTAATGTCACCGGATACGAACCATACACAATCTTTTCTTTTTGGGTTTTGCCACAGGCAAACCTTTCGCATTAAAGCTGCTCACAAGTTTCCGTGAATACGTTCTATATGATTAGTAGCTTCCATAACACAGATAAGAGAAATCAACCAAAGACATCGTTGCTATAGATATTTGTGTTATTGCTAGAGAGCTGTGCGTCGAAAGAGTTTAGAGGAACCTATTGATATTTGCAAGATTCCCTGTTGAAGAAACAGGATTTTAGTGAATAATGTTCAAGAGTTTTGGGTTTGTTACTCTTATAAGAGGTACGACTACCAAAAGCAACGGCATTAGAAATAAGCACAGTTTTGATGGATTCTCCCGATTTCAATCCTCATTTACTTTTCTAAATAACCAATCCTTATTGCAGAAAGAGCAAGTCAAGCAATCAAAAAGAAAAAATAGAAAATCGATCTACAAGATTGATGATGAAGAGGAAAGATCCCACCAAAGAAAGCGTACTGTTGAGTTAAGTAGTCACAATAAAAAACTGAAAAGATACGATTATTCATGGCTGCCAAGGGTTCCATCCACGGGATATTTAAAGCCGCGTGAAATGAGCACAAGAGTTCTGTATTCTGGCTACAGACCCCTATTTATTAGCCCTGATGATGCTAAGGTAAGCTCAGAGGGTACTACTGGAGGTAGTACTTTGTATGAATTTGCTATGAAGTTCGAAGAATTGGGTGAGCAATCTCCTTGGATGTCGTCTGCCACTGGTTTGGAGTTTTATAGCGAGTGGGATAATGTTCCAGCAGATCTACAAAAATCTTTGAAACCATTCAATCCACCTGAAACATCCAGTCGTGAAAAGAATTTAAAGGCAGATACATTGAAAAAACTTAAACAACAGATATATTTGAAAGAAAGGGATAAAATATTAAATAGAGGAAAGGGAAGGAAAAAACCTGTGGTAGCATTATTACAACTTAGGAAGAAACTGAAACAGGACGATTAAAGTAATTGAAAATTCATGTCTTTACTTGTTACTGTCTCTCACTTACGTTCACTTTGATTTTATTCATTTTTATGGCATCACCATATCTCTTTTTTAATAGTAGGTGGTATTATGCATCCGAATTTTTATTGTACCTATCAACTAATTCATCTACTTTTATGTAATGCATCAAAATAACCTTAATGAAACTATTATTCTTTTGAAACTCCGCGGGTGCTTCATCACCACACCTTGAATAAACCTACCTGTGCAAGTCAATGCATATGCGTTTGGCTCCCATCTTTCAATTTAAACGCACAGTAGTATCCCTCGTTAACACGGCTTCCAATTCCTGCCGTTCTCTCTCTTGAATGCTTATCATTTCTTCGAAGTCATTTCCAGCGGCTACAATGTCTATTCCTTCCTCCATATCTCGTTCGCAGGTATCTTGGTTCAACAATTGTACAGAATCGCATAGGCCCAAGCACGTATCCAAATCGTAGTCCTGTTCGTTGACGTATCTTGTGAAATGTTCTTGATCAGTGAAATGATCCGCCATTACATCGTCAATGTCGTTTAGCACAAGTTCCACGGCTACCGCATCATTCATCCTTGTTTACAATCCTCGAAGTAGGCTGTTCAAGCTTCAATGTATAATCTAGAGAACTAGCTAATCGAATTATTTCGCCAGCTCTTAAAAAGTAAAAGATGCTCGAGTTCGTGGGGGTTTTCTTATATTGTTCATTATCTCGGACTTGAAATTTGGCTGTCTGTGCTTTTTCCCCGGTTATTTTACGAAAATCTCCGGGCCCTTTTTCGATTAATATTGATGAAACGATGCATAAAGCTACTTGAAGCCATTCAGTTCAGATCTTCAACAGCTGTATGGCGAGTGTTAATCCTCACTTATCGTTACATGTACATGCGTAAAGCCCTTTGTTGGATCAATTAAGAGGCAGATCTTGTTTTGCTTAACAAAAAGAACGTACAATCATACAAACAAGCATCTAAACTATAAATTTTTTTTGGTGGTAGATACATCATTAATTCACATTTTAGTGTAAAATTTATTATATTCTATAAATTCAAAACAATCAAGCTATGTGTTTCTTATTATTTAAATGTTTTGCATGACAACACCAGGGTTACCTGGAACGGAATTCTCAACGATTTTAGCAACATTTGGAATTTCAACTTCTTCACCGGTAAAAATGTTCTTACCTACTTTCGCACCATGAGGGAATGCAATAGCAACTAATTCAGCAACTTTAATACCTTGAGCAGCCTTTTGAAGGATGCTTTTTGTAATTTTGACTGTTTCGATTTCATTAAATAGCAACTCTCTTTCAAAGACGACTTCTGCTGGTTCATTAGTTAAGCGCTGTTTCAAGATTGAAATGAAAGGCATAGCACGCTTCATTTCCTTTGGATCTATTCTCTCTCTGACTTTTTTGTTATCATTCAAAGATTGTTGAGCGAACAATTCACTTACCATTTGAACACAACGCGATTGCCATTCTGGAAATGATTCAGAAATGAGTAGAGTCAATTTAACAGGTTTGGAGGCATCAATCTCGGACGGTTTACCACCCTTTTTCTTCTTTAATGCCTGTCCTTCAGCTTCTCTGATGCTTCTTTGCAAAGTTCTAACATATTCTAGGGAGCCCAATACAGATTTACTAACCGGTTTGGTAGCACTGGGGAATTTGGCAGTTTGAACAGTTCCTTCCTTACCTAAAACATCGCGATAGAGGTATTCGGCAAAATGTGGAGCAATTGGAGCTAATAATAGTGCCTGTTGCTCGATGTAGCGCAACACAAGATCTTTGTGCATAACACCACAAGCTTCACGGTAATAATCCCTAGAGGCTTGGAAATCGAATAAACCGTATTTCAAAGCGTTTTTATAATTAGTCAATTCGTATTGTCTGTAAGTTGCTTCTACGAGTGAGTTCATTTCATGTTCAAATGCGACATCGAAGAATTCGGTAATTTCACCGGATCTCAGGCTGTCAGCATCCTTAACGACCTCTTCAGCCCATTCTTTCAAATTGTACAATCTTAAAATTGCGGCATTGGCGTTAGATTCATCAAGATTGGCATCCTCAACTGTGTCACCCGCATCACCCAAGGCAATACGTGAAGCATCGGCACCAAATTTCTCAACAATTTGTTCCAAAGTCATGAAGTTACCAGTAGATTTGGACATTTTGGCATTATTCAACATTAAATGTCCATTAGCTCTTATACCCTTTGGCCAAAACTTCTTTGGGAACAAAGCCACATGGGCGTAAATGAAAAACGTCAAATGGTTTGGAATTAAATCCTTACCGGAAATGGAAACATCTAAAGGATAGAAATATTCGAATTCTCTTCTCAATTTTTGCAAGGATTCCAATGAAATTTCACTGCTATTAACGTCATCCTTGTGTTGGAAAATAAAATCAAATACTTCGTCAGTCATCTGTTCCGGTTTGATACCCAAGGAACCAACATCCTTACCATAGTAATCGGTAAATAGCAAGTGAGCAATGGTATAGAAAGCTTGATAAATAGTGGAGTCTGACAACGATTCTACTAAATACTTTGGATCCCATGGCAATTTAGTACCCAAACCATAAGTACGGCAAACAGCCCAATTCTTCAACCAATCTAAAACACCTTCAAATGCATTCTTAACTTCTGGTGCAAATAATTGCATTCCCTCCAAACATTCAACAGCTTGGTTTTTCCAGGCTTCCTCACCATAATCAATATACCATTGATCTTCTAAAGAAACAATACACTCATCACCGGAACGGGATACAACGAGTGACTCCGGTTCATTATAAACAAATGCGTCTCCTGAAGCGATCAAATCAGCTTTGAGTTTATTTTTTGCGACCTCGACCTTTTCACCCTTGTATTTACCATAAATCATAGTACCAGAGTAGTAATCTTCCTTGTAAGCAAGCTTCTTGGCTTCGGCAAGTAGATTAGTATCTTTTGGAGACTGAATTTTTTTCTCCTCACAGATTGCCTTGGCTGTTATGTCACCATATTTTTCTGTGTTAATAATTGGAACGACATCAAAATTAACCCATTCTGGTTCAATACCGTAGTACTCAGGCTTATTTTGTAAATCTCTCGTGGTCATATAATCATCTGGGGAGTTGGATGGAACACATGTAACAACACCGGTACCCTTGGTTGCAATAACAGTTTCCATTGGCAAAATTCTCAACTCATCGTAAGGAGTTAATGGAGCGTGTATCTTGGTACCGATTAGCGCCTTACCGCTGATTGTAAGAACTGGCTTGTAGTAACTCCTTTTTGGGGTCAATTTTTGGTACGACATGTTCTTAAAAGCTCTTTCTGTGGTAATGTAGTAAGAATCACCGGCATCAAAGATACCGTATTCAATCTTTGGGGAGACAAAACAACAGGTTTGACCATACATAGTTTCAGGTCTCAAAGTTGCTGCAACGAAATAAAACTTCTTCGATTTGTCAACCCCCTGGCTGGATTCGATAATTTTCTTAGCTTCCGGGGCGAATTCTCTAGCTTCAATCTTGATACCAACGTATTCTTGAGGAGTTACACCCTCACCAGATTGTCTATCATGATCCATACACGCTTGACCATCCTTTTCAGAGTAGATGGTATAACGCTCACCAAATTTAATTTTTCCGGCTTCCTTTAATCTATTCATTTGCCATCTAATAAAGGCATCGTAGTATGGATTATCATCTGTAGTGATAAATGAACGCCTCCAATCGATACGTGCACCAAATGAGCTACAATCCTGTTGACACAATGGTGGGAAATATGTCAGCCAGTACTTAGCATCAGCGAACTTAATCACCTCATTTCTTGCAATGCCTAATTGTAACATAATTTCAAACTGATACTTACCACGACCTTTCTTGGCAGCAGCCTTTGACTTTTTTGCCTTGAACTTGGTGACATCTTCAGATTCCTGTTTTGTTTCTTCCACTTGTTCTTCTTCTTCTTCAGCAGGAACGTTTGAATAATCCGGGCCAAACATTTCAGCTTCTCTCTTCAATTTATCAGCACAAGCTAAGATTGGCATCCCGGTACAATGAAACCCTAGGGGAAATAAAGCTCTCTTGCCGTTCATTCTTTCAAAACCTATCGAGAATTCCACTTTGGAAAGCGTAAAACAATGACCGGCATGAAGGACACCGTTCATATATGGATAAGCCATAGAAGCCATGAATTTTGGGTACTTCTTATGAAGCTCTTCAGAGCTCATAGTAACCGGCTCATCTTTAATAGATGGGGCATCCAATTCGAAAAGGTGTTCATCCGCCCATATTTTCTGGTATTTTTTCTCAATGGCGATCAGCGCATCTCTACGAGCAGTATTTTCCAAAACTAATCCCTTCTTTTCAGCAGAGGAGGACATCGTTAATTATTTGGGTTACCTATAACTGCTATTCCAGCAAGTATATAATTCGTTACTCTTTTGATGATAGAAATTTCGAATAGATGAAAAATTTTTGGGACCTCATGAAGGCGGTCAGTATGACACATTTAGAAAAAAATTAAAAGATTTTACCGCGGGTTATGGGTTTTGGTGAACTATGACCCTTCTAAAACGTCTCCAAATAATACATATTAACATAATCAACTATAAAACTTTTTCAAATATTAAATCCGCGATCTCTTAGTTCATGCACTGTCCATATCCATGTAGAAGCGGCATCGTCAAGGTTGTTGGCGATGTAACTTGGTTTTGATTCCACTCCACCTGTCACGAAATATTTCCCATTATCCTCTTCGGTTGACAAATCAGGTGAGAGAGCACATAACAGTGTGGCCAGCGAGCCTTGCTCATTCGAAACACCGAAAAAGAATCCGACGATTTGGAATAGCATCCAAAAGAATATGCCTACTAGGGGTAACCGTGTCCAGTAACTGAATAAATTGGTATTCATTACTAAACCGGGATGTATGGAAAGACATAAAATATCTGGATATTTTATGGCCATCATTTTAGTGAATTGAATTGATGCAGTCTTAGCCATAGCATATCTAAGCCACGTAAAGATCATGTTTGGTCTATAGTTCCAATCCTGACTTAGGTTCCAATAAATAAATTCCAAGTTATGGCCCACCGATGATAACGTAATTAATCTACCATGAGACTTTTGCAGCAACGGTAGTAACCTAATCGATAGTAAAAAATGAGCAATATAGTTTGTTTGTAATTGAATTTCAAAGCCATCTTTGGTTACTTCATACGGTAGCGCCATAACTGCTGCATTGTTAATTAAAACATCCAGTTGATCTTCCTTTTTGATGATTTTCATCGCAGCTCTTTCAACACACTTCAAATCAGCTAGATCCGTATGTAGATAATGTAATGAACCCAAATATCCCTTAGGCCCATTTTTTTGACCGTATCGTTTCTTAGCCTCTATAATTATTGCCTTGATGGCTTTATTAACCCTGCTAGAATTTCTGCCACACATATAAATAACAAACCCATGCATATACAAATGTAGAACGGTATACCATCCTATACCACTATTACCACCAGTGATGAGGGCTACTTTCCTTTGCAAAGCTGGGTTGTAGTAAGGTAAGGTATCAGGATCAAACATACTGAATGAGCGATGGGAGCAAAGCAGCAAATTCAACGAGAAACAAAAACACTGATATTAAACGAACTAGTTGATTTTAAAACATAGAATCCTTTTTCCTTATTTCTTAGAAACTTCTGTTTGTTTGACAAAAAAATTGATAGACGTTATGAAATGCAGGTTTGGTCAATGCCGACCGCATTTTTTGTTTTTTCGCCTTAAAGGCAATGTTTCACTTGACAGTAACGCGGAAACCCATCGAACCACTAATTACAATCCTATTGTTTGGGCACAGATGGCCTGATAAATCTCAGCCTTGAGACGCTATGCGGTGGCTCTTGGAGTTCATCATGGCAGTATACTTTCGTCTTTCGTTCGCTATTTTGACTTAAACTACTGATCATGGTGCATCAGCGAAATTCAATTTTTCGACAACAAAAGGCACTCGATATTAACATATTTAGCACAATAAATAGCAATGATATCGGCAATATCACAAACAGTGAGTGTAGGACGTAGGAGTTGCCTTGGCAGTACTGCAATGGTGGTTCGATTGCGATTTAGATCGGACTAGTTACACTTGGGAAAATGTGAGCCAGGAGGTAGTCAGCCCGTGCGGAACTCGACTCATTCGATGCAAAGAGCTACCCTGGATGATTACGCAGAGTATGTGCGTCTGAATTTGCAACTGGGAATCTCAGTATTGACTATTGGGTATGTTTCTGTTATTGTCAAGGTATTTATGCAGAATATAATTGGCTGAATGACGGTTTAGGCGCAGAGGGTGAGGTGAGGAACCAATAATGTACGCATAAATAGAAACTATTCCTTTATTACAGCATTTCATACAATAAACATGACCAAATATATAGTCAAGTGTATCTAAAGCAAAAGAATCAAGACGTCATTAAATAGCATCAAATAATAAATGAAGAAAGGTACAGTCCTTGCTCGAAGCTAATAAGCTTAGTAAGCGATGTCGCACATAAGAGGTATGTCGGCTTCTTTCTAGCAGTATGTCGTATTTTCAAACTATTTTCTTTTTTGATGATGACATATTTTGCACTTTTTCTTTAAAATTTCAAGTGCCGTTCTCGTTTGTATAATTGAACAAGTTCGATTGATGAAATCAGGGAGTGTACTGTTTTTCTCAAGTAACCCTCATGGATTACGAAGATATACTTTTTGGTTTGCAACCTTTATTAACTGCATCCACTGTTGAAGAGATATTAATTCAAGATGCATCACTGGAGAATCACCTAAGAGTATTGGATAAATTGGCCGGAAGTTTGCGCTCTCCTTCTAATAGAGACATTGTAGGATCGAGTGGTTTGCTCTCGAGGTTATTGAAGGTCCTTACTCAAGTCTTGGATGCAAGCTTTCACACGGAAGAAAAGACAACATCGTGGTTCAAATTGGCATCGGAATTGATAAGATGTGTTGCGAATTGTGTTGTTGACAACAATGATAATAGATTAATATTCTTGAATGGGGAGGATTTATGGGAAAGAAATGAAATAATGGATTACTACATACCAAAAATACTCCAATTGACGGATCTTTCAGATGAAGAGTTGCTTCCAACTTTGCAAATGAGAACGATTGTCATGGTCAAAAACGCATGCCTAGAAAACGACGAATATAAAAAGCGATTCGCTAAGTACATTAGGAACCCCTTATTGAAACTGTTAAACGCCACACAACACACGTATTTGCACGATTCAGATCTGGCAGTTCTTGGATCGGAACTTTTCTGCGACCTTATACAGGTTTACTTTCCTGAGTTGTCGTCGCAGGATCTGTTAATTATTGCACAGTTTATTCAAAAGGTCTCGAAAACTCTTGCAGATCAATGGAAGGAAAACGCTGAAGGATCAGATGAAGAAGATGAGGATCCCAATGTGGAAATAATGACTAATTTAACACAATCCTTGGAAGACATATTGAGGCTAAGTGATACTTCTTTAAATTATCGCGCCACTCCTCAAATTACCTCACATATACAAAATGATTTATTAAGCTCGTTGGACAATTTAAGTCCCAAAGAGTTCCCTAATAAACTAATTGCAATGAGAAGGATAACGTCCTCAATAGGTTACATTTCCTCCAATATTACAAACTCCAATAAGAAGGAACAACTGATGTGCTTTTATATTATCCAAAACTCTAACAATGGATATACACTAGCTGCCGCACTGATAGTTCTTTCAAATTCGATTTCCTCAAGACAAGATGCAGAAACAATGCTTCAAGAAGTTCCATTAGGACAATTACTTATTGTAGCGCAGAAATTTAAGGACCCCATGCAGTATCAGGGATTTCTTGATATTTTCAAAAAATTGCTAAACCTAGCAAGTGCAATGACCTTATCAGAAGATGACCTCCTGAGTTTATCTAGGGTGATAAAGGTCTGCGACGACCAATCAAAGTATTTTCAGGGATTATCACCGCTAATAGAAAATCTGCTGAAAAAATTGCTTTCCGTCCTACCAAACTCTTCCGTTCAAAAGTTGCTATGCAATACTGAGATGTCCCCATTGCTTCAGATAATTACCGACAGGGGCAGTCTTCTTTCTTGCCTCGCTTTGGATAAGCTGCTGACCTCAAGAATCAAATCTCCTAATGATATTATGCAAATGCTATGGAAGTCTGCTTTTAGGTTTAAAGATCTCGAATCTCCTCAGGGAGCTTCAAGTGTATCAGTATTTTATTTATTTCAGCTAGCAAAAACTACGGGACTGTATCTGAAAGAGTGTGAGATAAATGACGTAAGCATAAGCGACAACTTGTTATTCGCCAATGAAATCACAGAGTTGGAATCTCTGCTAGAAGCCTTAATCTCATTGAAAGACAAAACAGACAAAGGCAGTGCCAGTGCGTTTAACAATGGCATGTTCGTTGCAGGTATAATACTGAACTTATTAGAAAAGCAAGATGCATTAACGACTGGGGAGACTAAGTTACAAAATTTAGCGAAAGCATTTTTCAAAGAGGACTTATAATACTTTTGGCAAGTAAAGTGACCTAACACTCCCCCAAATCACCGAACATCACGATATAATTCAATGTATTCAGGCTGGATCTGTCTTCATGCGTTGCATTAATCTGCTTGCTAGCAAGTGTTGCAAAAAAATCGTCACTGTCGACGGCTTACTACAGTATCCGTTAAAAGGAAGGGTACTCAAAAACCCTTCATATATATATATATATTTGAAACAGTAAAGTCCAAACTTAGATCACTAGAAAGGGCGTAATAAGTATCCATATCCGCGAGGAATGAGAATGAAAAATTCACAAGATACGTGCCAGTTGCTAGGCCCTGTATCTATTCTGATACAACTTTTTATGGGCGCGGTAGCAGTAGTTGGGTTACTCATCAAAAGGAACCATGAGCACCCAAGAAGAAAAATGATAGTTTGGGTATATGACGTTGGAAAGCAAATAAGTGGTGCACTAAGTATTCATTTTGTAAACTTGGGGCTTAGTGTTCTCAAGAAAAGACGAAAACAAGAATTTCACGCTTCATATCCATCTGATAATGAGGACGACGATGGTCAATGTGATTGGTATTTTTTGAATCTATTATTAGACACAACAGTTGGAATACCGATTCTTTGGGTGTGTTTATCGTTGATAGAAAACATTCTTTCTTACTTTCGGGTGAAGAATATTGAAAGCGGGAACTATTTCCCAAAGACAAAAGATGAAAAGATCACCGGCGAGAAGAATCCTATGTTTAGTGCATTTTTTAAGCAACTGCTAGTTTTTACCAGCGGATTAGCCATTATGAAAGTTTGTGTGTTCGTTATTCTAAACTATTTTGAAGACGCAGCGTATTTGTTGGCCGACCTAATACTAGGATGGTCCGACACATGGCCAAATTTTCAAATAGTTCTCGTCATGTTTGTTTGTCCAGTTGTTTTGAACTGCTTTCAATATTTCTGCGTAGATAACATCATTAAACTACCCACTAATTCCGTGAACCTTGACAATGTTGACAATTTTGAAACGGAACCCTACGACGGCAACATTCGTTCTGCAGTAATCACAGGCGTTTGGAATTCTGATGTACCTCCAAGAGATGCCACCATTAAGCCTTGGGACGGCAACACTCAATATGGCAGCATTATTTAAGCCCTGGATACTCAAAATTTATGCCGCTTGAAACACCCTCGTGGAAGACGGAAGAAAGCTTAAAGAATCTTAATCAAAATAATACAACATTCTTGCCTTCGAAACCATATTTACTAAACCGAATGACGAATTTTTCACTGTGAACTACTTTTTTTTACGAATGTACGATGTAACGCGAAAATTCAACACGCCTTGAAATTTTCGCGTCGAAAATGTTTATGTTTTAGCTAGTAGGTCTGTCAGACGATCACGAAGTGATTCTGATGAGATATATACACCTATATATAAATGAACTTTCAACTTCAATTTCCTCTCAAAGTTTTTTTACGATTTAGGTTGTATTTTTAACATAGTCTAATATTATACTTTTTGTTATTCTTCATATAACGCTAGAAATAGATACTGCATCTCCTATTGAGCCATACTTTTCAGGTCTCGTCCATTCATTATACTAAAGCAGCATCCATTTGATTTCTTACGAACACTCTTTTTAACAAGCCATGATTTTCAATATTATTTTTGCCTCGATTACTTTCTTTTTTTCTGCTGTGTTTGCTGAGTACACTAACGGTACTTATGTTCCAACTACTGTAACTTTGTTACCAACCTATTCTGTCGAGCCGCAAACAAGTACCTATTCATACGCCGATGAAACAACAACTTTCTACGTCACTTCCGTGCTGTATTCAACTTACTGGTATACCCCAGTGACAACTTCCTCAATCCCAGTGACAACTTTCTCAATCTCAGCGGCAACTTCTTCAACCCCGGTCGCTGTAACTAGCGTGAGTGACAGCGTGATCGACAGCGTGATTGACATTCCCACCACATACGAAAAATCTGGATCTATTTACACCTCCACCATCACTTCTACTATCACTTCCACTTTGCAATTGACCCAAACCGTGTCAACTACAGCCGATGCTAGCGTTGGCGCTGTATACAGCAATGTCAGCTCATGTGTACCAGTCACCAAGTATGTTACCGTTACTCCCGAACCAATAACTCAGTATGTTACCGTTACTCCCGAATCAATAACTCAGTATATTACTGTTACTGCTGCAGCCTCCAGTAACAATGGTACTATCACCGCTTAAATAACAATCGAAATGGATTAGTCCATTGATTGTCTAAGGCTGCTTTTACTACCTTATGAGTTTTCGTGCTAAAAAATTTCATTTCTTTAGTTCTTTTATACCGTATAATTAATCATGAAGTAGTGGTAAATACCTATACATGAGTTGGATGACCTAGATCGTGAATGATAGCTCTATCGCCATTATTCATTCACGTAAAGTGCTAAAAGGATTGTACAAACTATAGTATGAAAGAGAATCCATATAGGAACTAAAGTTACCTTGCTTGCATTCTTTTGAATTCTGGCAGCAAAGACTTTATAAGCTTCTTCTTTGTTCAAAACATAAATACATCTATTTTACAAAGTTCATATTAGAGTTTTCTTTTTGATCAAAAGCGCTGCACTGAGAAAAGCATTTCTGATGCATCTGCAATTGGAGAGAAAATTTAAAAGGGTAAAAGAAAAAGGGAGAAAGTAGTCTTACATGGACTCTGTAGCTGTGACTAATGAACAGTATTCATAGGCTCAATTCGGATGTATCAAAAGTTCTTAAATCTCAATATTTCACAATCTCTATGGCTTCCGCGGTTAGAGAAGTTGTACAAAATTCTGTGGATGCAGAGGCCACAAAGGTTGAGGTGATGCTGGATACTTTCAAGCTGAAATTTATGGTGGCTGATAACGGTGTAGGTATAATACCTGGTGATATAGATAAGCTAGGGGCTCAAAATTTTACTTCAAAGATCAATAACTTCAACGATTTGCGCTCTTTACAGACTTATGGATTTCGAGGGGAAGCACTATTCTGTATCTCTAATGTTTGTGATATGACAATAATTTCAAAAAAGAAGGAGTTCAACTCAACTTGGATTAGAAAATTTCCAAATTCGTCTGAAATGTTGACAGATACGAGCGGAGACGTAGACATACACTTCCCAATGAATCCTTTAAAGAAAAATGAATCGGGGACATGTGTCCTAGTGGACAATATGATGTACAACTTACCTGTGCGGAGGAAAATTCTTCAAGAGGAACCTTTTTTCACAACATTCATGGCTATTAAAGAAGACTTGTTCCAATTACTCATTCTTCATCCTGAGATCAATATAATTATCAATTATATCGATGAACATGAAAAAAAACACACCTTGCTGAGATCTTCAAATATTGCATCAGAACTAGCGACTCATAAGAAAATCTCATACGCTTTTTGGAACATTTTCGGATCTGTAGTTCCACTGGAGACGATGAAAAAGGTTTCGATAGCCTTCCAAGAGTTTGAAGTACTTGGACTGATATCAAGGTGCCCGGTAAGAATGAAAGATTTTCAATTTATTTATATCAATGGCAGGCGATATAAAAATAAATCTTTTCAAAAGGTTATCGATAGTGCTTTCCAAGCAGCCGGTTTCGGATATGCTGGCTCAAACAAGAGCATTGTGAAGAGCGTCGGAAGACCCTTCAGTAACCATGCTCTTATGATTTTTGATGTGAGATGTCCACATAATGTCGATGATTTGCTTCAAGATCCTGCTAAAGGTATATTTTCATCTTCATATGCACACATATTACATCCGTTGATAATCAAAGCTGTGCAGTCATTTCTAGCACATCAGGGCTACGTCATGCCATTACCAGTTGGAAATAATATCAAAGATAGTATAGTTGGTGATCGAGAATCACTATGCAATGCATCAAAATCTACAATGAGCTCTAAGGTAATGACAACTGTCTTGGACTCCAAAATACGAATGAGTAAGATCACTGCTAGTGAAGTTCTGGGAAGAGTAAAAGGCTACTCAAAGGTTCAAAAACCTTTCTCTAGACCGGTACTTGATATAGTAAGGTTGAGAAAACTCAAAAACAATATTTTGCATTATAAACGAGATATATGTTCTGTGAAGGATTCTGTATTTGATATTCCTAAAGTTACCCACAGCACAATGAATTCCGACTATGCTCTTCAAAATAAAATAATAAATTTTAACTTCGAAAGATCGCAGTTGAATGATGCTGAGGTGATCAACCAGATAGACAAGAAATTTGTATTGCTGAAACTTCCTCCCTCTGGAGAGGTTTGCTATCCTATGTTATTGATTGTTGATCAACACGCCTCTGATGAGAGAATCAAACTAGAAAACTATTTAAAAGAGTTCCTACATGAAGTTCTTAACGGCACGCTTAAAATAGAGCTTATTCAGAATTGCGTCCTGGAGATGGACGTTGGTGAAGCTGATCTCTTCAAACATTTTGAAAAAGAGTTCAACAAATGGGCAATCTTTTATAACATCAGGGCAGAGACCCTCGAAACATCACTTATAGAGATAACTTCCTTACCCTATATTCTGAACGTAAAATTCAATGGTGACAAACAGTTTTTAAAGGGGGCCCTATTGCAGTTTGCACACGACTTGAAATCCTGCAAAATGTTGCCTATAACCAAAACCAAGACCGGTGAAAAAGCTCATCACCTATCGGCTGATTTTGAGTGGTGTAAGTATATCACTTGCATTCCAGGCGTTTTTCGAGAGATTTTCAATAGTAAAGCATGTAGATCAGCGATTATGTTCGGAGACCAACTTTCTAAAGCGGAGTGTGTATTGCTAATCAAAGAACTAGCAAAATGCCAATTTCCTTTCCAATGCGCACATGGGAGGCCTTCAGTAATACCTATAGCAGAACTGATGTCAGTCGATGATGACATGATCAAAGAAACGAATAACTTAAAATGCATGTACTTAGACTACGAAATAGACACAAAATTGCCCCAGATTATATGAATAAGGATATAAAGTATTATGTGCTAACTGAGCCTCCTGCTTTCATGATGCTTAGAACCCTGCCTTCCAATTGAGGAAATTGAAGAGCGACTGACAAGTTTGCTTCCAAAAGAGAATGGCACTGTTCAGATTTACCTATACTATTCAAAACTTCACAAAGTAGAAGCAGGGATTCCGCGGCTTGTAAAGGATTGTCGCTGCTAATGGAACCATTTATCATATCCATTAAAATGGGCAAAGAACGTATTCCAACGCCACAAGATAATAGGACCTTAAACTTTTCCATCTCAAATTTGAATTTCCACTTTGCATCCGTGATAGTTGATCCAAATTCTTGAGCTCTTTCGGAAAGTTTCTTCATTGCCTTTTGATAATCTTCGGTGGCAATGCAATATTTAATTTCTAATAACTTCAAACGTTTACACTGCTCATATTTTAACCTCGGTGAATTCAACTTAAGAAGAGCACGAGTTACAACGCTAAAATCTTTATTTTCTAGTGCTGCAAAGGCACATTCAATTTCTTGTTCTATCTTTTCGATATATTTCTCCGAGAGATCTCTATAAACTTGACTCAACGACGTATAGCCTAAATTTTCCCATATATTTGCAAAATGTCTGAAGACAGAATTTGCACCCGACCCTGACTGATTCCTTTGAAGAGCAATGACCATATATTTGAACGCAGATTCCAATACAAGAACAGAGCTACTGTTATCTCGCATCAGCAATAATGACTCGAATTTATATGCATTCTCGAAAACCAGCGGACTTTCGTTGTCGGTACAGGACTTCAGATAACGCACTATTTGATCAACGGTTACCTGAAAATGGTTGGAATACTCCGGATACTCCTCAATGAAACCAACAACCCAGATCATAATTAGATTAAGAGTTGCTGTGTCCTTATTTTCTCTCGCAACCTTGGTAGCTTCTTCGAAGGCCTTGATAGCCGCGGGGCAATCGTCCAAACAAGTATGGAATGTTGCCAAGCACAAAAGTGAGATATGAAAGCAATTTTCATCATTTTGCGTTAGCATGTAATCAAAGTAGTTATGTAGAGCATCTGAAGCAGCCTGGTAGCAATAGGTTGAAACTGCTTTCAAATATCGAAGGACGTGTACAGCAGGAAAATGTGCCATATCGTTGAGAGATAACTCCTCCAGTATATTCTGCGTTATTGGATCTATACTTGAGTTATTCTGAGACACGTTATATATCTCCCAGTTAAGTACAGATTGAAGATGTGTATGGCCAATCATAACTACGTTCGAATCTGCTGAACATCTTTGTTTTGCAAATTGTTGAAAATATGAAATCATCTCCCGGTCATTTTCTGTACTCCTGGAATTTGGCATAAATTCAAACCGGATGTGTTGCACACTTGGCTTCATATCAAACCAAAGTGCCGTCTTTTTTAATGCTGTAAGATAATCTATGAGACATTCCCAGAGGGTTTCTCTATCTTCAAAATCTCCAATTTGATATTTCGTAAGGCACCGCCTTAAGTATATTCCGACAAAACTTGTCTGTGTGATTTTCTTACACCTAACCTTCGCTAGTTCGCGATTAGACTTGTTTCTCATATATCGATAACCTTTCACAAGGCACTCCGATTCCAAAGTCCTTAACAATTGCGTTACAACGTCTAGACTATCCATCGACTCCAGAAAAGATACCAACTTAATTGCTAGTTGTTTTTCATCAACACTGACCAAATATAATAACAATGGTTCCAAAAGAGGTAGCAATGGTTTTTGGACGCTACCCGCTCGTATCTCTTTCTCTAGTATCGGATTGATTTCTGTCGAGGGCATCGACGGCGTTATCAAGCAAACAAATATCTCACCAGATATAGGAACATCGTGGTAACAATAAAAATAGACTAAGATTAAAACGGAAACATCGTACGGTGTTAGCGATGAGCTAATTTTCAGTTTGGATTCAACATTCATATCGCCCTGATTTCTACATCACAACCCTTTCAACATGAGATTCGCCGAAGCGATTTGTCCAAACTTCTCACAAAGAACCGCTTTGTGGCAATATTGAACCGAAGGAAAGACTGTCAAACCGTTTATCGTACAAATAATTATATCAGACAAAATATTGCAAACATACTCTATATATATATATGTATATATATACGTGTCTACATAAATGAGAAGATGCGAAACGTACTTATTCTAAGTATCCGTACGATGTTAGCACCATTGACTTGTTGGGCAGCCTTCCTGGGACGGGCAATAAAATTCTAAGCTTCCTCCGTTTCTCATTAACTTCCGTTATGAGAGCAAATCCCAACAAAGGCGCCCTTTGAATCTCCGAAGATGTTGCTTTCCTATCTGCGTAGGTTATAGCAACCAGCGCATGTTGCAAGTTACTAGCTGAAATATCTACGGGCGAAAACTCATTTACCGATGAATCGGATTCTAGATCTGGATTCTGAAGAATATTTTTAGGTTTCCAAACTGTCACGTCTTCAAAGTCTGCCCCTACTACATAAGGACTTAAGACAGTCTCATGTGTACCATAAAAATATTCCCGTATAGCCGTTCTTTGTAAAGTTCTTTTATATACATCTCCGGGATCCGAAGCGGCACTCAATTTTGGTAGTCTAATTACATGAGTTCCAACGTATGGGCTCAGTTTGGACGCAATCTTTTCGAAGACTGAATCTTCTTCATTGTCAAGTACCACAACGACATTAATTTTAAATAGTTTGGCGATAGTTTCCAGTTCATCAAAATTTTCATCTAGCTGAGAAATTGAAGGTGTGTCAATGATGTAGCCTGACCTACGTACTTGGGAATCATTCTGCAACCTTTCTCCAACATCTAACGCTAAAGCAGCAATTGTGTCTAGATACAGGGATCTATTCTCCGATATTTTCTCGAGTCCATAATTTTTCACAAGGGGTTGTTTACTATGCAATTGTGTTGCACCGCTTGTCATACTTTCACCCCATCTGCTAGATTGAACGTCCAAAATATCTGATATCGGTATAGCAGCTAAACAACCTGGAGGTGTAAAAATTGCTTGATGTGGATCAAGGTTCACATACATCGGTTGGTACGGCTTAAACTTCATACCGTAAGCACAAAGGGTCCTACACAGTGAAGTCTTGCCGGAGCAAGATGCTCCCACTACTAGAACTTTGGGACCATCAAAACTTGAACTTCTCATTTTTTCCAGTGCAAAATGAAGATTGTAAACATACGTGGCTGTTGTATCCACGGAGATGAACAAATTGTTGCTGTTCAGTTCAGGGCACCTCCACTCCAACACAACATCCTCAACGGCAAATAATGAAAACTTGTAGTTCCGAAAAGTGTATTCTCTACCATTAGCTAATTCTGTGCCGAAAATTTCAGCAATTCCAGAAATTATTTGAATCGTTAACCTTGCGTCTGCTGAAACGTCCACTTTCCAATTAGAGCCCTGACTTATTGACAGTTTATGTGCCTCATTGTCACCTTCTATAGAAATTTCGGCCTGGCTAGTATCGTTAATACCCGGCAAGCTTGCCATATCTTCTCTCTGCCAGGTTTCAATTCCGATCATCACCATCGAATATTTTGTGTAGTGGCATCTTAAAGATTGGCAATTCGTTATCATCATTTCCAACGACGTTATATTCAGAGTACATATATATATATATATATATATATCTAACAATTCAACTATGCAGCATCTCTGCCCTTCGCAATCAAGCTATGATCAGCTCGTAATGCCCATTCAGTCCACGAGCCGTCGTAAAGCTTGACATTCTTGATGCCAGCATGTTCCAAAGCCTTCATTATGATACATCCTGTAACTCCAGTACCACACATCACCACTGTAGGTTTTGCCGGATCAAAAGTATCCTTTAGTTTGGTGAAAGTTTCATCTAGCTTTGCCTTCATATCGCCAGGGCTATCAGGGTATGCGTTGCTGTCAGGATCGAGAACATCTACAAATGGGAGTGGTTGGGTACCTGGTATGTGACCGGAAGGCAAGCCAGGTCTTGGCTCAGGTGCGCGCCCTTCAAATCTTGGGAGTGCTCTAGCGTCATACACATTGTATTTCTTACCTAGGTTACCAGATTTGACCAAATCTAGCATCTCCTCGTAGCCAATAACATTTTCAGAGCATAGGTTTACATCTGCCTCGTACTTACTTGGGAGATATTCCGAATATTTTGTCCTCTTGGTGGTATCCAATGCATACCCTGCTCTTTTGTAAAGAATATAGTTGTTAAGCAGATACACAGGCGTATGACCAAACATTGCTAATGTCCAAGCGCACCTTGGTGCACTGAAGTTACCAATTCTATCATAAACAACCAAAATATCATCTCTAGAGATTCCTAATGAGCTCATACCTTTATTGAATGTGGCCAAATCTGGCGCCATATGTGGGTATGGAGATTTCGTATCTTTGATAGCATCAATGTCAAAATAGACAGATTTAGGAATGCGCTCCTCATCTAAAAACTCTTTCTTACCATCTCTATTCAGATTGGGCAAATACCAAGTGCTATCTATCGGGACAATCCTACGAGAAGTTTCATTTTTCACTAATTCAATGAATCCCTTTGGAGTGATTAATTTATACAGAGACATGATTTCAGTTGATCCAAAACTTCTAATAATGATCAGCTGAGCTCCAAGTAAACGAAAACTATTGGGTTTTTTCCTTCTGCGTTAAGCAACCAAATTCGCCTCATCCTTTAAGAAATTACCGCAACTCTAATTACTTCAGACACACGTGAATTGAAAAATCTGCAGGTAGAAAAGTAATTAATATGGACATATATAAATTGTGTAGATCTTCGACGTTAATGCTTTAGTGGTACTACGGATTGAGAATGCTCTGATCGGGTGATGCCTGACACATATAGTTTAGGCGATTTGTCAACACTATTCAGAATTAAGACTACTTCCCTCGGTGGCCGAGAATGCTATAGTTCGACGGCATTAAAAAAAGGCGATGTCGTGCTGGAAGCCAGCGACAGCATGGGAGCATCGATAGCTTATGATTTCAGGAAAGAGGTCTGCCACTATTGTTATTCATATCACAATGGCAGGAACGTGAAGTTTAAGCTGGATTATCAACATATCGAACACCTACTCTCCGATGAGCAATGTAGCTTAAGTTCAAATAAGAAAAAATTTTTAGGTGCCGGTCTTTGGTTCTGTACGGAAGACTGTCGAACGAGATTTCTTTCACAGCCGCGCATAATTGAACTGATACAATGCTATGAATCGCTATTGGTCCTGCTGAAAATGATGCAAAAAAAATCCAACCCTGAGATATACGATGAGCAGAAGATGAATTCAATCGAAATATCGAAGGCTATTGTTGATTCGACTTGGTTGGATATAGAAAAAAATTGGGTACCGAATGTAAATAGAATGAAACCCGCCAAAAAGTCAATGCAACTCCCCTTCATAACAGAAGATGAATATACTTGTGCGAGATTTGTTTGTAAGACATTATTTCAATTGAAACATCTTGATCCCAAATCTTCAACGATAAAAGCCTTTGAAATGTTACAGTCCAACGAGATTTTTAAGCTCAATAGGTTTCCTATTCTCTTGAGTTTTCAAATTCTAGTATTTAAAACTCTCTTCATTTCATTGCCAGACTGCATGCGCGAAAACTTTTCAGTTCAAAGCTTCAGACATGTACTGGGTTCAGAGTACGGAAATGCATTCGGTATATGGCAATTAGGCGAATCATGCGAGAGTAGAGAATACTTGGGACATTGTGTCTTCCCGACGGCATCTTACTTTAATCATTCCTGTGACCCAAACGTAACAAAAACCCGTGTTGGAAGATCAATGGTTTTCACCCTGAATAAAGACGTAGGTAAAGATGTTCCGCTCTGCATAGATTATTCTGGAATCCTTAACTTACCTACAGTAGAGCGTCGCCAGTGTTTGAAAGAAAATTGGTTCTTCGATTGTTTATGTGATAGATGTAAGTCAGAGTTGCAATCTGTCCATTAAAGCCTCTTCTAATGCTGAATTACTGACACTCAAGCTCGAGGAAACTTCGCTGTCAGAGTTATTATTCTGACCAGTACTATTTTTTCTGGGTTTTTTCCCATTGCCTGATGGTAACTTTCCGCGATTCAGAAGTTTTGAAGTGTGTAACTGTTGTAAAGTTTTTAAAGTAGTATCTTCAGCATTATCTAAGTCTTGTATGCCAATATATTGTTCTTCAATAGGATTTTGTTCCGATAAACTGCTTTCATTCGAAAGTGGGTAGTGTTTGGAGGGTTCAAATTGATGTATACTCACCTGTGCACTCTCGTCATTGTTGTTAGCCTTCATTTTCCTCTCGATTTGTTGCTCCAGAAGTTTCAAATGCTTAGCGAACAATTTATAGCTCCTCTTTTTGAGGAAATAATCGGGGGCCTTCAATGATCTTGATAAATCCTTCCAATCAATTTGATCCTGATAATTGTCCAACTTTGACACAATCGCCCATAGCTGACGCTCCTTCTCTACATTCCATTCAAAACTTGGAGGATCATCGAATCCTATAGGCCTGTCTCCCTTGACATTGACATAAACTATCGTGTTCTTATTGTCCATCTTTCTTAAAATTTTCAATATTTGCTTTTATTAGCAACCCATTGGCAACACCCTTAATTGCATCCTGAAGGATGCTAATTTTTTTTCACACAACGCTTTCAGTCTGAAGGTATATAATGAAAAGTTTACAAAGCATGATCCAAAACTCTGTCATATTAACGGAAACAAAGTGCATGATTAGCTGCTGGATCTGGGATGTCGAGAAATGTCTAATGATGAAACCTTCAGCTCGGAGCTTCATTCTACGATCAATGCAGAATGGATGCATTTGCAGTTGAATAGTTATGATTTCTACATGTCAAAACCAAGTATTCTTGATGCAAGACACGGGAATAGCCTACCAATGAACGAATATGTGAAAGTGCCAGTAATTAGGGTTTATGGTTTCTTACCAAGCGGTCATCAAGTTCTATGCCATATCCATGGTATTTTCCCCTACATATACATTCGATATGACGGCCGTGAAACAGATTCCTCTGCAATAATGAATCAAAATTGCGCACAATTGCACAATTTGCTTGAGAAGGAGTCACAACTGTTGGTAACGAAAAATAAAGATAAAACAGACCCCAAGAAAACAAACTCTAGTGGTCTTAGTTTTATAGCTAATGTTTCCGTCGTGAAAGGTGTTAGCTTTTATGGATTTCATGTCGGATGGTCTTTATTTTACAAGATTTCCCTATTGAATGCAGGATTTGTGAATAAATTGTCTGAATTATTGAGAGAAGGTCAAATATTGGGGAAAAAAGTAGAAACATACGAATCGCAGTTGCCCTATTTGTTGCAATTTTCTGCCGATTTCAACTTGTTTGGTTGTTCTTGGATTGATTTTTGCAGATGTTACTTCAGAAAACCTGTGCTTAATACTACCCTTGACCTTGATAAGTTGTTTTATAATGACGATCTCAAAAGTTTACTGCAGCAATTTTGTGATCCCGAATCAAATGTTTTACCAGAAAAAGACTTCGCCAGAATGGGCAATGGCCTGTTAGAGATAGATATTCTTCCTCAATTTATTCGTAATATTGATGAAATTCAGTGTAGAGATTTACATCACGATTTTGTGGAAAAGTTAAGTGATTCCACAAGTATACATACCAAGCCATACGTAACATCTACTAAAAACATTATGAAAGATATTGCCATCCATAGACGAATCCTTTCTTTGGAACCGTATGCCCCTGCCTCAGATGTAGAACGAATAGAAGCGGAAACAAAATGGCAATCCTCATCAGAATATCAAGATAATTTTAATCACGCCAAGCACAGATTAAACTCCACAGAGTGCAAGAACCCTGATTTCTCGACTTTCATAAACAATAATTCTAACCTTAAAAGTATTAAGATGCCTCATGAATCGTTACCGGAACTATGGCCTATTCCTCCAGATTTTGCAGCTTTATCGAAAAATCCTGATGTCAACGTGATTGATACTATGAAACAAGATTATAATATTGCCAATATAAGCGATTACGAAGGGGAAGCGCTTGCGGATTCGCGAGATGCTTCTCCATTACCAGATGTTGCTAAGGAAGAATTCACCAAACCCCAAGGAGAGATACAGGATACGAGCTATTCTCGAATTTCAATGGATTCCTATTTAACACAAACCATGGCCAAAAAGAAAAGGAAAACGCTCGAAATCCAAACAAGGTCTTCGGGTAATAGAAACATGAAAAAAGCCAAGCTTGAATGGAGTGGCATAAGATATGATCGAGGTTCCTACTCTTACAAAAAGCCACAATTACAATATGACATGATATTAGATGACTTGGAGCAAAAGGGCTATCCCAAAATTGATTATGCAGATCCGTATTTTGGAAATCCGTTGGACTTGAGGCAGAAGCCATACATATACGCGGGGAAGAGATTTGAAATCACTTCAAATCATTTGAGTAGCCGCATTGCAATACCTTTCCAAGAAGAACATATTATTACGAGTAAAGAGACCAGCGCCAAAAAAAAAGTATTCTCCTCATGGAAATATCTGAGGCTACCACCTACATATACGAGTGTGGAAAAGGAGGTTAGTGAAAAAGCTAGTAAAAGGCGATTTGAATCACAACTTGAAAATCCAACGTCTAAAAACGGAAATATTTTTGGAATAAATAATGATAAACCAGTTAAGAGAAGCAAGTCCAAGTTACATAATACGTTGACACACTTCAGTTTAGAAGTTCACATACAGACTAAAGGGTCCAAGCTACCAGACCCCCAGAATGATGAAGTCAAGATGATTGTTTGGTGCCTGGAAAAGGATTCCTTTCCATTTGATCTTAATGTTTCGTCTGAAGGGATTATGATAGTCAAAAGTCCAAAAACGGATGGAAGTTTTGCTGAAAGAGTACAACAGGCTGCTGGAAAGGTCCCTGTCGCGCTCTATGACGATGAGTTTGATCTGTTTGACGCTTTGATTGACCTCGTTTTGATTTTTGATCCAGATATTTTATCAGGTTTCGAACTACATGCAGCCTCTTGGGGCTATATATTGGAACGGTGCAGAAAGATTCATCATTTCGAAATCGCGGATGAGTTTTCCAGGGTCAACGCTAATATGAAAACTAATGTTAGAGATAAATGGGGATATACGCATGCATCTGGTATTCATATCAACGGCAGGCATATGATCAATATTTGGAGGGCATTGAGATCAGAATTAAATTTGACCCAATATACCATCGAAAATATCAGTTACAAAGTGTTTCAGGAACGTCTACCGCATTTTTCGTTTGAGGCGCTTACAGGCATGTGGAATGATAATAAGGACATTTCGAAACTTAAAACTGTCATAAGTTATTGGATGAATCGCGTAAGGCTTAACATTGCCTTGTTGCAGAAACAGGAATTCATTCCAAGAATAACGGAGCAATCGCGGCTCACCGGTATTGATTTCTACTCTGTATATTACAGAGGATCACAGTATAAAATTGAGTCCATTCTTTGCAGATTATGCAAGGCAGAAAGCTTCCTTTTGTTGGCTCCAAGCAGGAAAGAAGTTAGAAAACAAAAGGCTTTGGAATGTGTGCCTTTGGTGATGGAACCTGAATCAGCATTTTATAAAAGTCCTATGGTTGTTTTAGATTTTCAATCCTTATATCCATCCATTATGATTGCTTATAATTATTGTTATTCAACGATTCTGGGAAGAGTACGTGACCTGAAGCTAGAAAACAACGAGATTGGTGTTACGAAACTTTCTTTACGTAAGAGTTTATTGACTTTATTGGAAAATGATATCACCATTGCCCCAAATGGCATTGCTTATGTCAAATCATCTGTCCGAAAATCAACATTAGCGAAAATGCTGGAGGATATTCTTGATACTAGGCTAATAGTCAAGAAAACTATGACAGATACTGGAAAAGGTAATCTGGAATTGCGAAAGCTGTTAAATAGTAGGCAACTTGCTTTGAAGCTTATAGCTAATGTCACATATGGCTATACATCAGCGTCTTTTTCTGGTAGAATGCCATGTTCCGATCTCGCAGACAGCATAGTACAAACAGGAAGAGAGACATTAGAGAAGGCGATTGATTTCATAGAAAGCAATGTTAATTGGGGTGCGAAGGTGGTTTATGGTGATACTGATAGTTTATTCATTTATTTACCAGGCAAATCTCGAGAAGAAGCATTCAATATTGGCCACGACATGGCTAACTCTGTCACAAGTCGAAATCCAGTTCCCATCGTTTTAAAGTTCGAGAAAGTCTATCACCCTAGTTTGTTATTGACTAAAAAAAGGTATGTCGGATTCATGTACGAAAAAGTCACCCAAAAGAACCCAACATTCGATGCGAAAGGGATAGAGACAGTGAGAAGGGATGGCCATCCTGCTCAACAGAAGATTGTAGAAAAGTCAATAAGGATACTTTTTGAGACCAAAGATTTATCGCAGGTAAAAAAATACGTTCAAAACGAGTTCACCAAAATTCACCAAGGGACTGTGACAGTTCAGGATTTCTGCTTTGCCAAGGAGGTTCGGTTAGGCACATATAAAAGTGATAAAACGGCTCCACCCGGAGCAGTGGTGGCGGCTCGTCAGATAGAAAGTGATCATCGGGCAAGACCACAGCAAAGAGAGCGTGTCCCCTATCTCGTAATTCGAGGATCCGCTGGACAGACCCTGCGAGAGAGATGTCTCTCTCCTGAAGAGTTTTTCGCTAATGAAAATCTTGAGTTAGATTCAGACTATTATATTAACAAAACTCTAGTGCCCCCTTTAGAAAGGTTATTTAATGTTCTTGGAATAAATGTGTCGGAATGGGCATTTGATATACCAAGATACAGGAATATGGGGACTAGCAATATAGATATAAACGCAGCGTCTGCTCAATGCGTCTGCTGTAATTCAGAGGTTACTACAAATAGCAAGAATCTGCTGTGCGAGAAATGTATCACCAATTCTCGCGAAACAGCCTCCAAGATAGTTCTGGGACGCTCTTTCAAAGAGCAAAGGTTGAAAACAATATCTACAGTCTGCAGAACGTGCAGTTTTCGCTATTCACACGATTCTAGTGAAGTGGGAGATGAGATAGCTAGCTACTGTAATTCTTATGATTGCCCAGTTTATTTTGGCCGAATCAAAGCACAACGCTATATGAATTCCAACAAGGATCTGAAGTATCAGAAAGCTTTGGAAACTATGAATCATTGGTAAATGTCGCTGTATATTATTGTGTGTGTACTATTGTATGTATATTATTGTATGTAATAGTATTGTCATTTTGAATATTTCTGTCATGCCGCAGAGTGCCTACCGAAAAATTTCTTGACATTGAAAATTTGCGAAGCTCATCTCACAATTTGTTAATTCAAGAATTACAGAAGAGAAGGCCTTAAAATCAGAAAAGGTACTTAAGAAAATCCAATTACTTGATAACCAATGCCAGTGTCTAAGTCTTTATCGAAGATTCAGAAGAATATGAAATCAGGTGGTAAGAAACCAACGGTTCACCCGAGGGGCCGTAAATATCAACAACTTGCCACAGCTACGTTGCGTGAAAATAAGGTAGCAGCCAAGAAGAAGGCACACAATGAGCGTAAATCGCAAGAGCTGTCTCGCTTAAAATTTATTCAAGATGTTGTCAACACGGATTCACTAAAAAATAAGGAGACCTTCAGCAACGAAGAGACGGCTGTATTTATTCAAGAATTCATTGCTCGTGATGATGAACAACTTGAAGAGCTGAAAAATAAAAGAAAAGCAAACAGACCACCTCTTAACAAGCAGCTAATTTTGCAACAAAAAAGGGAATCTGAAATGCAAGAATTTGAGAAGGGGTTTCTATGTCCAGATCTGACCGATGAAAAAAATGTTATCTTTTTAAGAAATTGGAATCAGTCATTTGGCTCATTGAGTACTCTTAAACTAATACGAGTAAATATTAATGGTGAAAAAGTAATAGGTGGAAATACCAAGCTAAGTTTAGGAGGTACTGATGTGGAAATGCAATAAATCTGTACATTTCCCTTGTTGTGATTACTATAAGTATATTCGGAGATGATATGTTTATCTTATGCATCATGATGATACCTCAGCTAGTTGTCTTCTTCTCATCAAATTCTTTGTTCATTGCATCTGTCGAAAAGATTCCGTACAATCCATAGAGAAGTCCCGATATAGTCAAGCCGACCAATAATTTTTGCATTTTGGAGAAGTTCCCACGCCAGGGCTGATTTTTGGAAAGATTAGTCCTTTGGAAAACAATATCTTGCGAATTGTCGTATAGGTCACCTACTAATTTCCATCCCTGGTCTTCAAAGCGATTAATGACGGAAAGTGTTTCTTCTGGTGGATGGTTAGAGCTGTTGATTATGCCAAATAGATCTTTGTAGTTTATATTAAACATGCTGTTTTCATCTTCTAATTTTATGATTGTTTTCAACTTCTTACTCAAATTATAGATTAAGAGTTCTGTAGGCTGAACATTATGCTTTGGACTATTCGAAGATGACGAAATTAGAAATGGTCCATTTAATAACCGTTCCATAACAGTTTTCCGCATTGGTCGTCTTATGAAATCATTTTTGTTTTGAAATAGTAGTTGACCTGCAGATAGCTCCAAGGAATGATTTAATGACTGATTCCACTTGTATAATGTTTGCTCTTCCCACGCATATTTTCTTCGTTGTGCTTCATCCCTCTCAGCTTTTCGTAGGTAACTTTCTAAAGATCTTAAATCAATATTACGATGAGCCGTAGAATCTGGTTCCGTGAAACTATTCTCGACATGTTCAGCTCCATTTATATTCAATATGCTTTTGCTTAGTTCTGTATTTTCCTCATTACTTTGAATCTTTTCCAACACTTGGCCAAGATGATCAACTTCCTGCGGGTATATCTTCAAGAGAGGTTGGTATTTGGTGTTCAAGGGATAGTTCTGTGCCTTATTTATCTGCTTTGGAATTGAAACGTTGATAACGTTGTTATGAGCAGCTTTTGTTATAGCATCATAAATTGTATCATCTGATATGCGTCGTTGAAGAATCATGTAGTACAGACGTTTAATGGAGTTACTGTCATCCTTTTCACGAACAGAGCACTTCGAAAGTAAGCTTTCAACAGCATCAGATTCGAGTGACAACTTTTTGGGATTCTGCTTCTTCTCAATTGCCTTTGAAAGCTTCTCTTTGAAGCGATTAACAGCTAAATTTCTAGGAGTCTTTACATTAAATACGCTACTCCAGTCTCCATCATTTTTTCTAACATTTGTATATAAGCGACTTGCACCATTTCTTGACCCATAATTTTTCAAAGCAACCCTGGTACTAAGGTTTAAAAGCAGCATTGGCAAATTCTGGCTGCTCCTTTCTTTCATTGTTCTTTCTTTTCGAATCGCTATTTAATGCTTCTTACGTCTTAGTTTTTCGAAAAAGCGAGCAATCGAACAATGCAGAAGTGGGAAAGGCATCAAAAGGTAGGCAATCAGCAAATTCAGCAACTCATATAATAATTCATCAATGCCTCGTGATTTAACTACTTTAGATAATGTTTATGAAAATAACTTGGGTACGCTTATGGAGCTAAGTAATTCAGTGTTACCTGTGCATTATCCAGATTCTTTCTTTCAAGAATTGTTCCCCAAAGGTAAAAATGCTAAAAAGGACACTTTTTGTGCTCAATTGGGTTATTACAGCGAAATTCCAGTGGGTGGAGTTAAGGCTAAGTTAATACCTAACAAGAAGGGGGATATTCTTCCACAGGGTGTCTATATCGAGGTTTTAGTCGTGTTGGATCATTACCAAGGCAAAGGCATTGGAGTGAAACTTTTGAACTTTGTTGAAACTGAATGCAAAAGACATTACCAGCACGATATCTTTGTTCATGTCGCCTGTGATAATAAGGCAGCTCTCTCATGGTACAAAAAACATGGATTTGAACAGCAAGGTGACATCTTGAAGGACTACTATAAGGAATCTGAAGGATCGTCAGATTGTTTTGTGTTGGAGAAGCACATCCCTTAGATGACATATTAATAAAGGCTTTAAATAAGTATGGCTTTATAAATGCATGGATAGTAATTAACATATACAATTGAAGAATCTTAAGATTTTTACTTCTTCGTTTCATCCACTGCATCTTCTTCAATTTCCGTATCCGTATCAATATCGGTGTAATCACTATCACTGTCTTCTTCTTCTTCATCTTCATCGTTTTCTGAATCTTCAGCGGATTCGTTTTCGGTTTCTTCTTCATCTTCTTTACTCTGCTGTGCTTGAACTGGCAAGTTACGAACCTGCATAGTCATTGTAAAGTCTAAATCTGAAGTAAAATAATCTGTTGATTTTATGATTACTCTGAAGAATACATCTCCAGTCTCAGCTGGTGCTGGTTGACCCAATGGAATCTTTATTGTAGCAATTTCCCATTCATCTGGGTGGAAGTCTTTATTTATGTCTTTTATTTCCCGTTTATCAAAACTTTTGGTTAAATTTTTAAAAGAAAGCTTTTCGACAACAATAGGAGTTTGGAGCAGCTTACCGTCCTTTTGCAAACCGACCAAACAGCAAAAAGCGTTACGTCTCTTAGTGGGGAAAAATGGGGCGTAGGAGTACGGAATAGTTGGTTGATCTTCCATAATGACAAAAGGGTCCTTCTGAAATTCAAAAGTTTGAGGTTCTTGCAGCATTATCTCAGGGAATTTATCCGATGGAATGATCTTATGTTTCGCAGAACGGACTAATAGTTTGACAGATATGTGCGGAGTTGATAATGGGGTCACTTGAGATTCTCCTGGAACTTTGAAATCAGCTCTAATTAATCTCAAATTTGGGATACATGACGCTACGGTTAACGTCTGATTCAACTTATTTTCATCATCAATGCCCAAAATTTTAGAGATTTTTTTGTCATCATACGTAAACAATTTACCCAAAGTGTGAATTTCATCAACAGATCCCTCTAAGAATTTCTTTTGATCCACGTTTGGTAGTTGTAAGATTTGACGATATGGAGTATGAGGAACCGCCTGGACAATACATTTGAAAGTTTCTAAAGTCACGCTAGCAATATCGGTATTTCTGAATCCACAGGCTATATCCAATAATCCATGCAATAGAGAGTGACACTTACTGACAATTCTAAGTTTCACGTTTTTGTCGGTTATTCTGGAACTATCTACACGGTTTAAATGATCATGTAACAATTCTTCAAAATCAGCAGGAGTTAAATTAGGGTAAAATAGTTTGAATTCTTCAGCGTTCGATAACCATTTTAGGATCAAGTCAACTGTAACAACTTCTGAAGGTTTATAATTGATCAATCTGTCAACAAAAAGTGAGGCAGTTTTAACATGAATACCCTTTTTTGTGTAGGATTGTGTTCTTGCCCACCATTTACTTACCAAATAAGGTAAGATTACACTTAATAAAGCAACGTATGACAAAACAACTAAAGGAGATGCTGCTCCATCCACTAAAAATTTAGGCAATGCAATACCATGTGATGTGCTCTGCGGACCATCTGGATGTCCATATCTCAAATAATTCTCCTTTGTAATCTCATCAGTTAGTGCTTCATAGGCTTTGGTAATCTGAACATACATTTCCTCCATATTGGTTCTCTCATCAGCTGATAGATCTTTGGATAGTTTATCTGGGTGAAGTTTTACCGATAATTTTCTATAAGCTGACTTGATATCCCTGTCAGAGGCACTTGATGCTACACCCAAAAGTTCATATGGGTCGAACAGTCCCGTAGCCGATTCTATCATTGCATCATTATCTTTTATTCTTTGAAACAAAATGGCAATAATACCCCATACAATGACCAGGAAAAGATTTCTTCTATTCCATATTTTGGACTTACTGCCCTTTTCGAAGGTTTTACGAAAGTTTCTGATGTCGTTGCTGATATGTGCATCATTCACTTCCTGCACCTTTGCCTGAATTTGCTCCTGATCTATCTCTTCGGTATTCGACTTAGCAAAACATAATCGATATGTCTGCGACAAAGTCATAGGCACAACAACCACCAACAAAAGAGTCACCAAAAAGAACGGCCACGTCTCATCAGACTCATCATATTCATAACTGTGCGGCATATTCACAATGAGATATGGATTACTCGGTTCAAGGTCCTAAACTGAAAATTATCAGTCTCTCATTTGATCATATATCAGCCATTTAAGCTACAGATTTTTCAATTGAAACGCGTCTTTGCCACCTGTCTACAACAACCCATCGTACATAATGATAATGTGCTAATATTTAGTAATGAAACTATTAGAAATGTACTATAAACTGAAGTTAACAGGCTATTAAAGCATTGAACCACTATAATTGTCATATGTATTACAATCTGCCGGAAACTCTGCCAGGAGTAGATCCACTGTTCCCAATTCGGGGCAACTAATTACAAATATGAAGTCATGTGCTTAAGTATATTTTTTAGCTAACCGACATGAAAAAAAAGTTCTCATCGGGAGGATTTCTTGCTCAATCGACAGACTTGAAGACGACAGCTGTTGGCTTGGCGTACTAGCAATTAGTGTTCGTATTAGTAGATCGACTATTGTTTTCACATCACTCAACGCAGTGTTTGCTTAGGTTTTAGCCTTTACAGTTGTGTTCATGATGAATGGTTATCATAATGTTAATAATATAAATATGTTGGCACAACAACAATCCCAGCAAAACAAGGTCAAAATTGGAATTAGGAACTGGCAGAATGCTACGGTGCAGGATTTAATGAACTTTTTAAGTCGTAGTACACGTATAGCTGTGATGGATGCTAGTGTAGATGGTCCTTTGGTTGTCGGTTACGTTCAATCCAGAGCTGACGCGGATGCTTTAATGAAATGGAATGGTATTAGGTTTGCCGGTAACAATCTCAAGTTTGAATTGCTTGATGAAAGCAATACTGGAACCTCCAATACTATCATGCTATTGAAGAATTTTCTTTACAGACGGTATAATGCCCAGGCAAAGATGTTAGATTTAGGCAATTTGCACGCGGATCCGGACCTAGTTCAAAAAGGTCTTTTCTCCTCCATTTCTACTCAATCTAAAATGTTTCCTGCCCTGATGAAACTGGCCTCTAAGGAACCTCAATTGATTGTAGAAAGTGTGAATTTGTCGGATAATAATCTGAAGGATGTTACAGGGATTACAACCTTGGCTCAGACGTTTCCCAATTTGAAGAATTTGTGCCTGGCAAATAATCAAATATCAAGGTTCAGGACTTTAGAAGTTTGGAAGAACAAATTTAAAGAACTAAGGGAGTTATTGATGTCGAACAATCCCATAACAAACGATAAACTATACCGTTCCGAGATGCTGAGACTTTTTCCTAAACTAGTTATCCTAGACAGTGTGATAGTGAGAGATGAACAAAAATTAAACAGTATATATTCATTACCGATGAAGATACAGCAGTTTTTTTTTGAAAGCAATGAATTGGGTTCATCTTCCACAGATTTTGTGACAAATTTCTTAAATTTCTGGGATTCAGATAGGACCCAACTTTTAAGCTTATATACTCCACAATCACAATTTTCCATTTCAGTGGACTCTTCTATACCCCCTTCTTCAGTGCTAGATTCAGATCAAAATCCATCATTTGGTTATTATCTGTCCTTATCACGAAACATCAGCAAAGTTTCCAGTGAAAAGACTATACAACAAAGACTTCCATTGGGTCCTGAAGCCATTTGTAATAGTTTCAAATCGTTACCAAAATCTAAGCATCATTTACAAGATACACCCAATGAGTATTCTATGGAAGTAATTTCATATCCTCAAGTGAATGGTTTTATAATTACTTTGCATGGATTTTTTGAAGAAACTGAAAAACCTGAAACTGATGCTTACAATAAATCAAATGGCCCTACGAGATCTAGGCGATTTAACCATGGTCATAATAATTCTAATAATAGGCTTTCAAAAAAATCCTTCGATAGAACCTGGGTAATTGTTCCTACCGGTAACGGTGTTGTTGTGGCTTCTGATCTTTTTACTATAAGACCATTCGCAAGTGCCGCATGGAATAACGATCCGCAGAATACCCCCACCACTTCTATTACTACACCGGCTACTCCTGCATCAAACACAAATATAGCTACACCACCGGCACATGCCATTGTCCCTGGTGCTCCTTTGGGGATCCCGGGAAGTGGGATGACAAATGTTGGAATTCCTGGGAATGGAATTATAAATTCAGCAATTCCTGTCGGAGGCGTGCCTCAACTTGCCCCAACCTTACAACTTCCACCCGATGTACAATCTCGTCTAAATACCATCCAATTAGAACTCTTGAACAGATTACATCTTCAAACAAAGTTAAATGCTGAATACACATATATTTTGGCAGAGCAAAGTGGCTGGAATTATGATGTAGCAATAAAAGGATTTCAAAATAGTGTCAATAATATCCCAAGAGAAGCATACATTCAATAGAAAAAACTTAACTGAAATATCAATATCATTACTGTTATCACTCTTATTTACTTACGAAAAATTATGTATTTACACTGCTTTGATAAGTGTTGAGATATTAAAAATAAATGACAAAGAAGTATATTACAATAAATAATGCATTGCGGCCATCATATGATCCCTTTCATTTGGGCTTTACATAAAAAATATTGTTCCATTACTGTCATCAAGGCATACAAAAAAATGAAATTTTACGCTCTTCGGCGAAATATAATTTGTGTCGCGAAGGTTATAAGTGACAGATTTTGAATTGATTACAACCTAAAAGCTCTATCTACACACAGTTGATAAAACAGCTGGCATATGGCTATAAATCTCTTTGAGAGTAAAAAACACACCAAAAACTTTTTTTCAGTTGATGAGAGCACCACCCCCACCCAGAAAATCTAGATCACGATTCGTTACTGTTTTGATTCTGCGACTACGGCAATTATGTACTGGGTATAAATTTAAAAAAAGGTGGCATTTACATAAACTGCACAAGCTCCAGAGGAGAGGAAACTTTGTAGCAAGTCCAATTTCTGGAATTCGTGCCGATGATATGCTAAATATGCCAACCGGGATGCAAAATAAATCCTGCAAACAGAAGCCATTGCTGATTGCAGCCTTTCCAAAAGGATGCTCCAGATCTCCTAGGGTACGCATTCTTCAAAGAAACAGGCTCTCTAAAGTTCTAATTAGCAAAAGAAAGTATAAGTTGAAATATTTTGATGCTCATGCATTTGGAGAGACCGCAAATAGCGGAATCATGAAAGAGGGTCATGCAACACATCGCTGTGCACAGACTGTTGGTTCCATTAAAAAAGTAACCTCAAAAAATGCCGACGTAAAAGTAATATTTCATGACAAAAATGTTATCAAGAGTCTTAACCTGCCAGCAGCGTCGCAGTACAATTTTAAATCTCCTGAAATGCTCGAGTTTGCCCCACAGCAGTCCATAAGAATTAAAGATTATTCGACGTTGAGTAGGCGTTCGTTTGCATTAGAAAATCCGGATCACAGGGATAGCAAAGGAAAAAGAAATAGGAGAGTGGTTAATAATGGGATCGAGATAGTCAGACCAACTGTCGTAAAAAAGAACTGTTACTTGGATTTATTCACAATGTCGGACAGCCCCATGAGCAGGAATGAAAGCATTTCACGAGAAAGTGATCCTAATGATCAGATAAGGATAGGTAAACCAGATTTGAAAAATATGATTAAAATTACAAAGTATGCCAATGCCACGATAATATCTTATTCAAAGTTGGTCTATTCACTAAATACTATTTCTGATAATAATGGAAATTTTCAGAAGTATTCCATGCGTCATATACTTAAATAATTTTGAAATAAAGCAAGCAAAAATAATATAATAATAATATGGCATATATAATGCTCAGTATCTGTAATCCCTACACATACTATCTTTAGTATTTGAATTCATTAATTGACACCTGGTTCTGCTAACAGTGTTCCTATGCATGGATATTTCTTACTAAAGTGTTCTTCCCATCCATTTAGAACCTCCAGTTGCTCTGCAGTCAAATCACGCAAATCATCTATAGGTTGATCCCAATCTTTCACGGTTTCCATTTCGAATGAGTTTAGGGCTAGACCTCTTGAGGCATCATGACCTGCAAAATTGGAGTAGGGTCCACTTGGACCATAGAATTGTCTACCTTGTGAACAGTCGAAGACTTTTCCTTTCACGGCAATGAAGATCTTATCGTCATCATGACCATTAAATTTGTATAAGGTTCGAGGATAAAATTTCCCCTCCACTACAGGTTCTGCAGTATTACCTAATAAGTTATTGTTGGAGTTAGCATCAGAAGATAAGCCAGTAGGATCCTCACTGGTTTTAAAGCCACCGAAGAGAAGATTCTTTATAAATGACATCTTCTTGAGGAGGGTTCAATTGAAGGCGTTGTGATTTGTCTTGCGTTTTTCCGTCTCCTTAAAAAAAAACCAATAGACTTTTGGATATGATTGTATTCAATGAAAAGCTTGAATGGACACTCTGCGGACTCACAGTTAACGATTAATACTGTTGATAACTTTTGTATGTTTGTTGGGGAGCTGGCTTAAACGAGCTAAGGGATCATGGCTTTTTCGCATCATCAAGAAATGTCACGTGGATGTTACACTATCGAAATAACAAAATATAGTAAAAAAAGTATAATATTGTGATATTTACCATATATATCCCTTTTATCAATTTCCAACGTCGGTTGTTTCCTCGAGGAAGAGAGCCGCTGATTGCTCGAGTACTTTCGCTACAACATCAAGCTCCTCTTGGGCGCGTTGCCAGTCACCGTCCTTTATTGCGTCTCTAACAGCTGGGAAACTCCATGAATCATCGCCATTTTCTTGTGTCCATAATGCTGGTCCAAAAATGACACTCTTGTACCAGGGCCTATCTGGCAGCCCAGCTGGAGAACATTGTCTTCTTCCAATGTTAGCCAATTTTCTATTCCAGGTCCACCTGTGAACCGAAAGTAACGAGGGTTCAAGGCCCTCATCGCGAGAAATGACTATATTTTCCCATCCTTTATTCCAGGCGGACCATTCTTCGCCTATGCTTTTCCATAGCAAGAGAGCTTTGATAGTCTTGTCAAAATTCAACTCATTGGAATGTTTTGTGGAAATATCTTGTAGCAATTTGTCAATGACATGGACATACCTACCAATATTGAATGGAAGAAGAGGCTTATCAACTAGTTTCAAAGCAGCTTGAAATACATATAGCAGCAAATCAGATGCCATTTCACGTTTACTTTCATCCTGCAGTAATTTACTCACATCTTCAAACGTATCTTTAGAAGTTTCAGTCGGGGGTTGAAGGTTAATAAGGTCTGGTGATGAAAACACAGAAACTGGGATTCCGTTAGCCATAAAAGGAGTCCAGTCTCCATATTGTTGTACATGTCTTACTGAGATGTCAAACCCCATCTTATCATCTTCGCTATTGAAAAATTGATGCATAAGAGGATGAGATTGAATATCAAGCTTTTTGTCAGCTGCACTAATCCCTAGTTTACTGATATCTAGTACTGCGTAGACTTCATCCTTTAGCATCACCAATCTTGACTTTACAAATTCCGTGGAGCCCGCGAAGTTGAACTCTGTACCACCAAATGATACAAAATAGATATTCCTTAAAGGTTTCCAATCAAATTTGTATTTCAATTCTTGAAACATTTGAAGAAGCGAAAGCAGCATTGCAGTCCCATAGTCTGGATATGATGCACCATTACCCACCGTAGTTCTTGAAGCGGCAATGATTATAGCCTTGTCATTTTGCTCTCTACCTCTAATTTTTCCAAGTATATCATAAGTTGGATGAGCTTCCCTAACAGCACTTTCCACTTTCATATCGATACGAACATCGCCTGGTTTCCCGCTAAAGGGGGCATTTTTAAAATCGACCCCATCTTCTGAGAGAAGTGATAATAGTTTTTGCGATTGACTCCAAGACAGAGGCATAGAGGGTATGTGTGGCACACTATTCGAGAATGTTAAATCGGTATGTTCGAGTACGGTACCAGGCATCCAGCCCGGCCTAAAAGCGTTACCAGTCCAGTATTGAGGTAGCCCCACTGACTTTTTTTGCACAATTTCTTCATCATCACCATAATGATCTGTTATGAAAAGAACACCTTTTGCATTATATTTCTCCGCCAACATAATTTGCTCACTGACAAGCGGTCCATAATGAACTAATAGAACAAAGTCACCATCCAGTAGACCATTTTCTTTGAGCTCTTTCATTTCATCCGAATTTCCTTTGTGTCCATAAATCAAATCAACACCTTCAATGTTCCCATTGGCGCACCATGGATTGAAATTTTCTTGATTAACATCAATGATGATCTTCTCGCTGCCTTTCGAGGCTGTTAATGAGATATTTCCAGGATAGTTGGAATATGCGGCATATTCATCTTCCCTCACTAATTTCAATCTGTTATTAGTAAATGATTCTTCAATGTAATTTCTAATGGCCGCGTCTCCTTTTGTCCCTGACATGTGAGGCATTCCACTAAGGTATTCTAAATCACGCTCCATCTTGGAAAGGTCGACGGATCTCTTGGCATATTGCAAGAGAATCTCATGATCTGAAAACATCCCCCTGGTTCCTGTACTGCGTTCATTAGGTAACAATCCGCTGGACATAACCATATATGTGATGGCAGACATCATGAATATATAAAAGAACCGCCTTAATATCAGGGGATTTCCAATCTTGTTCAGGTAAAAGTCTATTTTATCAGAGAGCATACCCAATATTTGGGCTAACGGGTCCATTATCTTCTCCCTCATTGGTATTATGAAATTGTTACTAAAACTGTCTCTGTAACGATACATTTTTTCTACTAATGCTTCTTCCGTTACTGAGCTCTCCAACTCCATTTGCTCAATAAAGTCGCTATTTTCAGCTGAGTTTTCTAGGGCTGTTAAAACATTATATTCTGGAGGATTTGAGGGCATAAGAGCGTCTTCTGTAGGTACAGGCACTCCCTCATCTATATCTTCTTCTTCGTTAGGCACACGAGTGTAGCCATTTCCAGATCTTGCAATTCTCATGTATAGTTTGTCAACAAGAAGTGTATCTGTTATTAGTTAGGCAAATTATTATTGTTGTTCAAGTGCTGAATGAATTTTCCCCTGTCTTTTCTCCTGCGAAAAAATACCGGGCATTGCTTGAAGTAAGAACTTGAACGAAGATTTAATATTAAAAGATAAAGTACATACATGATTAACTTATATCGGCTAATCTGCTCCATATAATTATAAAAATGGGTTACAATATAGGGTATGTTTTGATGAAACTTTTAGCTTGCTAATCGTGTTTTTTGCATATTCTTTTACTAACTTATGGTTGATCTCACTCGATAGGATGGCTTGCGATTTCTTCTATCCGCAACTCGGTGGTGTTGAATTTCATATATACCATTTGGCCCAGAATCTCATTCAGCTTGGTCATTCTGTTGTAGTCATTACACATGCATATGGTGATAGGGTAGGCGTACGATATTTGACAAATGGACTGAAGGTGTATCATGTCCCATACTTTGTTCTACATAGAGAGACAACTTTTCCGAATGTGTTTGGTACGTTTCCTGTAATACGAAATATCCTCATACGTGAACAAATCCAAATTGTGCATTCACATGGGAGCGCATCCACTTTCTCTCTTGAAGCAATTTTTCACGCCAATACCATGGGTCTCAAGACCGTTTTCACTGATCATTCCCTATATGGTTTTTCTAATATAACTGCCATACTTGTTAACAAATTGTTGACATTTACACTAACGAATACTGACAAGGTCATATGTGTTTCTCACACTTGTAAGGACAACATGATAGTAAGAACTGATATTTCGCCGGATAGAATATCGGTCATACCAAATGCAGTGGTAAGTGGAGACTTTCGACCTCTACCAGGACCATCTGCAAGGAAAAAATCCTCTAAAAAGAATATAACGATCATTGTAATAAGCAGGTTATACCCTAATAAAGGTGTAGATTTGCTGATCCGGCTTGTTCCCAAAATATGCTCGTTACATATGGATGTTAAGTTTATAATTGCAGGTGATGGGCCTAAATATGTCGAGTTGCAACAAATGATTGAAGCTTGCAGACTACAGAAAAGAGTAAACCTCATGGGCTCTGTTCCGCATGAAAAGGTAAGGGATGTTATGTGTCAAGGTGACATATATTTACACCCAACTTTAACCGAAGCATTTGGGACGGTTTTGATTGAAGCAGCATCTTGCGGTTTGTTAATCGTCTCGACCATGGTTGGAGGTATACCTGAAGTGCTGCCTGATCATATGACAGTACACGCCAAAGAAACGTCTTTGTCCAGCCTAATTGCTGCCACAAACGAAGGAATAAGATTGATAAAGTCAGGAGAAATTGACACATCATCGTTTCATCGTGAAGTATCAGCAATGTATAATTGGCTGGACGTCGCAAAAAGAACTGTAGAAATTTACAATGATATTTATAAAGATGCATCTCCAGACGACAAAAACTGGGTAAACATGGTGAAAAGGTTTCATAAGAGAGATGGAAGCTGGGCAAGGCATTTATACGTGTTGTGTGCCATCGTAGAATATATTATTTACATTATCTTAGAGTGGCTTTATCCTAGAGGAGATGTTGACTTGGCGCCCAAGTGGCCAATTAGTGGACCCATCCAGTAACATACAAGGAGATATGCTTCAAGTAACTATGTCTTTCATTTAAATATCCTGCACCTTTAATTCAATCAAACTCCGTTTATATTTTGCATTTGAGAGATAGTTTCTTTCACTATTCCTCGATTTATTCGATTTATTTGCGTTCTGTATCAAATTGTTATCATTCAAACTGATGATGGTAGAAAACTTCAAAAAATTTGAAACCTCCTTAGTGACACCATGAAATTTCCTGCTAACTTGTGTTTCTGCAGCTGAGGGAGACATCTCTGTGAAAGCATCATCTAACCAATCATGGTCCATCTTCGTATTTTCCTTCTTCCACGTGTATTTTGAGATAGTTTGTCTGAGATCCTTTATCTCAGATATTAGATCAAGCCTTTCTACAAATTCGAACTCCGAGACCGCTTCGTTCCACTTAATATTTGGCACTATTTGGTATGCTTTCAATCGTTCGAACTTTAATTTCTCCTCAAGGTCTAATATGTGCTCCTTTGATTGCGATATTAAAGACAAGAGATCATTGTTTTCACTTCGGCTTTCATTTAATTGAATTGTTAATATTTTAAGTTCCTCACTGCTATTGTTGGCTTCAAGAAGCTTATTTTGAAGTATTTGAACCGTCACAAGTAGCTCCTCAATATAAGATTGTTTTTGGGCAACTGCAATTTTTAAGCGGCTCACATCTTTCTTATATTGATCTGCCGCTATGTCAACCTCCTGAATGTTAGGAATCATATGGTCTGCACTTGGGCCAACTTTGTTGCCATTTGTGGACCCTGAGCTCAGTGGTTTCGCTGTTTTGTGAATTTGGAAACTCTTCAAATTATTCATAATTACGTTCAACGTCGTTAAGATATGATGGAAATCTAGATTAAATTCTCTTTCCGCATACGCAAACTTGGAAACAACATTTTGAAAGATATTTTCCAAAATATCGGAGGTGAACAAGTTTTGTAACGTATGCCCCAGCGTAGCATCTCCAACAGTAATTTGCTTTATTATATCCCCTGAACATTTCTCAATGGACAAAGAAAGGGAATACATTTCACTTACCTGCTCTTGATGTTGTTCGGATGTTAGCCGTTTCAGAAAATGTGCCAAAATATCAGGCATAACGACTCCAAAGGTTACAGATAATATGTTCATCATCAAATTGCAGTTAATATCCAAATTCCGGTTAGTTTTTAGAAACTTTATTATTGACAGCATGTTAGCAGTGTTATCTGGTAGACGATTTTTAAGAAGAGAGTATTTCCAAGCGCTATTGTCGCCAAAAACATCCAGAAGTAAGTTTGAAATTTCAAAATGCCTGCTTTTGATAATCTCTTTGATAACTTCACGTAAAACTAGTAAGAAATGCTCACACGGTATTCTCACGTCAGCTGATATAGCCAACCGTTCATTGGTTATTATTTTTGAAAGAAAATCGACTTGAATTTGTAGTATTTCCACTTTTTTTTCGTTGTTATTGAAAACTATGTCATATAAATCTTTCAGAAATACACTCTCAGGAGATATCTGCTCGATATTTTGAAGCGTTGCACGCAAGGATTTTGGCTCTTCATCATGCTGGGACCGATCTTTGTTTCTTGTTTTCCCTATTACCTCGGTAAGATGGCCGTTTTCAATATTCTGTTGTATAATTTTGTTCTTATCATATGAATGCTGTAATTCCCTCAACTGATCGCGTAGTTCATTTTCTATATCAACGTAAATGTTATTCATAGTTGTGTGAATCTCATCTTTTTTTTTAAGCTCATTCAACTCTTCATTGAGTGCATCCAAAGCGTTTGATAGTTCGGCATTGTTTTCTGTAAGAAAATCAACAATGTTACTCGAACCCTCTTGAGCCTCCACTTGCGAGGTCAGATCAATTAAGCCCTGTTTCGCGATTTCCAATTCATTTTCCAGGCGAGATATATCGGCTTGGAAGGTTGCATTTTCTTCTAACAAGATAGTATTTTCTTCGAGCAAGCTTTCGTATCGTTCTGTAACATCTTTTAATGATAGCTCCAGCTTAGTTAAAACTTGCTCCAGCAAAAGATATTTTTGCAGAAGGACAGCACTATCAACATCTTTCCCCTGGCTCAGGCCCACATGTTCGATCTTTCTTCGTAATGCAATCTCTTCTTTCAGAGGGTCTAGTTCGAGTTTTAGTTGATCGTTCTCTTGTTGAACTTGTTTAGTATGTTGGTTCAATTGTAAATATTTGGATTCCCAATCAACTCCGTTTAATGTCATTTCTTCAATAGTTTTTTGCAGAGCTGAAACCTGGAGGTTTTGACTTCTGTAAGATTCTATACTTTGGTGTAGCTGCTCACATTCCAAATGCAAGTGCCGAGTTTTCTTCTGTAATGCCTCCACAACCCTTACCAATTTTGCATTTTCAAGCCTAAGATCATCGTCTTCACCCATCCTCTTCAAATTTTCCAATTGAGTGAACAGGCCATAGTTTCCCTGCGTCTTACTCAATGTAAAATAGCGAACTCCTTGGACACTACCGTCATTTTTGCCCACGCAATCATCCAGCTCAATACCATACCACGTTCCTCTGGCAAAAATCGTAGCGCCAACATATTTGACTGTTCCCGTTGTTCCATTTACAGCAACTTTATCACCGATGCTTACCATATCATATCATTTCACTCTGGCTGTACTAGCTCTGTCTTTTTATTTACTTCATTACCTCCAAAGTTATCTTTTAAGTCTGATGGGGAAGAACGCCAAAACGAGCATGGCTACAAAAGAAAACAAGAGAAAACCACAACCCAACAAAATATATACATTCAAACAAGAAAAAACAAAAACTATTGCAGATGAGTAATCTAAGAAGGAAATCTAGTAAATCTGTACCCTCCCTGTCGTCACCGGCAGCAGACACATCTCCATTACAAGACCAATTGTTGGATGAACAAAAACAAGAGATATATGAAGCGTTCTCGCTGTTCGACATGAATAATGATGGATATCTTGATTATCACGAATTAAAAGTTGCAATGAGAGCCCTTGGATTTGAGCTTCCTAAGAGAGAAATACTAGATCTAATTGAACAGTATGATAGAGACGGACGTCATTTGATGCAGTACGAAGATTTTTACATGGTCATGGGCGAAAAGATCGTTAATAGGGATCCAGTAGAAGAAATAAAGAGAGCTTTCAAATTATTTGACGATGACCATACGGGAAAAATAAGTCTGAAGAACTTGAGACGGGTTGCTAAGGAACTGGGAGAGAATCTGACGGATGAAGAGCTAAGGGCAATGATCGAAGAGTTCGATCTCGATGGAGACGGAGAAATTGACGAGCGGGAGTTCATAGCTATTTGCACTGATAGTTAATACAGAAATGAACCCTAACTCAATGATGATCACTTGCAAATATATCAGTATGTAATGCTAGCGATTTATATTATACATACGCTGTGTGCAATACCACACTTACCCGGCGTTGTAAAAGTTTTTGGCGTTCCGGAATTTTGAAGAAAAGTGAAAAGTATTACTATATACTGAGAATGAATTGATGGTGTAGTTGTCAAAACTACAGGAACCAAGAGGAGATCCAATAATGTCTACTGGCTATTCGCATTTGTCCAAGGCGGGAGCCCGTATACTTAATAAACTGAATGATACTCCAAAGCATTTGCTAGCGCGTAATGAAAAGTTTGCCAAATTATCAATTCCGGATTTTTTGAAACCAGATATCAAAGAAGTGAAGGATGACGAAAAGTTTCACGCTGCTAAAGAATGGAAATTCATGCCTGGTGATCGTGTCGTGATAATGAAGGGCAAGAATAGAGGGAACATTTGCTTTGTGAAACAACATGATAGCACTACAAACGGTTTTATCCTTGATGAGAATGGACCAACAAAGAGTGTCCCTGTCCCTAAACAATTTTGGTTGGAGGGACAAAAGACGCATATGATTTCAGTTCCTGTTGCGACTAAACAAGAAGATCTCAGGCTAATCGCCGATATCGACGATCCAAGCAATCCTGGACAAACAAAGATTGTTGCCGTTAGAGATATCGAGTTCAATGGCACGTATTATGATGAAAACTATAAGAAGATGATGCCATATAGATCTGTCCTAGGGCAAGATGACTTAATCATTCCATGGCCTAAACCGGAGCCTCAAGACGAGGGAGAACTAGCCACAGAGCCTTCTACGGCTAGAGAGCAAACCTTTTGGGTCGAAAGTATAACGAAAAATCCAATTCCTCGACAAGCAATGCCCACGATTCGTAATCCTCACTCCAAGTTTAGAAGGGGTAATTTGACAGCTCGCGATATCTCTAAGTTGATAGCTCCAAAGATGCCTTTATCTGAAACTAAGAAGGCTTACTTAGAGGAAAGAAAGAAATTGGCTAAATCCCCCAGACCGAAATTAACAGAGGAGGAAGTTCAAAAAATCGGTGAAAAGGTCTACCAACATCTCAAAACGCAATTATGAACATCGACTATATAAATCAATAATTTCATGTATATAAAAGGAAAATTGGTCATTGTTAAATTCTCGCCTCTTTTTTTTGTGCTTCACCTGCTTTCATTCCACCAACCGTCTTCAATAATGAAATACTAATAAATGTACCCATAGAACAACAGATGTCTTGGAAATTCGCATTGGATGGGTACATCAAAAGGCCGGAATGTTTTAATGAAGAAGAAGTAATCTTTTATGATGAAAAAGTCGTTATAATTAACGATAAATTTGCGAAATCCACGTTTCACTTATTGGTACTTGCTAGAGATCCGGTAATAACAAAACAACACCCAACAGTATATCTCACGTATAATGTGAAAGATGAATTACAGAAATATATAGAAAAAGCACAAGATCATATCTTCCATCAATTTATCAAACTGTATAAGCCGCTGAAATTGACACCATTTTTTCATGATGAAAATGAATTTTATGATAAGGATTACTTTGTAGAGAAATTCATACAAGTGGGGGTTCACTGTGTTCCATCAATGGCTAATCTACATATTCATGTATTGACTAAAGATCTTCATTCAGATAAACTAAAAAACAAGAAACATTATAACTCTTTCACTACCAACTTTTTCGTTGATTGGGCATCACTGCCACTGGAGGAGATACCAAATCCGAAATTGACTGAGAAAGCAATGTTGAGGGAAAGTGATTTAATCTGCATATATTGTGCGAAAAACTTCAGCAACAAGTTTTCTCTGCTAAAACAACATCTGTCTCAAGAGTTTGATGAGCACTTCGTACTTCGGTAACAGCCACTGGCTTTTATATTAAAAAGATGGCTTATATAGGTAGTTAAAGTAAGACTATAACTTTTGATATTCCAAAGAGCCCTCTAGTTTTTTAACTTCGGCCACTTTTCTAACAGCTTTCATCAAATCTTCAGGTATAATATGATCACGATCGTCTCTAATTGCAAAAAAACCAGCTTCAGTGACACAGTTACGAATATCCGCACCATTAAATCCATCACTCATTTTCACAGCGGCCTCGAAATCGAATTCACCAGTCTTCTTGACGTGAGCGGTATGGATTTTGAAAACTTCTAACCTTCCAGCTTCATTAGGCAATGGAATTTCGATTTTTCTATCCAACCTACCTGGTCTTAAAAGAGCTGGATCCAACGTATCAGGTCTATTAGTGGCCATGATAACCTTTGTTTGTCCCAAATTATCAAATCCATCCATTTGTGTTAATAATTCCATCAAAGTACGCTGAATTTCACGATCTGCTGAAGTTCCTTCACTAAATCTACGACCACCAATAGCATCAATTTCGTCCATAAATATAATACAAGGCTCATGTTCTTTAGCATAGGCAAACATTTCTCTAATGATACGTGCAGATTCACCGATATATTTATCAACAATACCAGATGCAGGTGAAAAGATGAAGTTTGCACCAATAGTAGCTGCTACTGCTTTGGCTAACAAAGTTTTACCAGTACCAGGGGGACCATAAAGTAGAACACCTTTTGGTGGCTTGATACCAACTCTTTGAAAGATTTCTGGATTCTTTAAAGGTAATTCTATAACTTCTCTTAATTCTCTGATTTGCTCTGTTAAACCACCAATACCGTCAAAGGAAATATCACCTTGTTCAAAACTTGTCATATTATAAACCAATGGATCGGTCTCACGTGGGAGGAGTCTCATAATAGTCAATGTTGTTATATCTAAAGTAACTCTGACACCTTTCTTCAATTTGGAGCGATTCACAGAATTTCTCACACCAACAATATAACGAGGACCCGAGGATGCCTTCACAATATATTTTTCCTCTGATAACTCCTTCATAACTTCACCAATCAATTGACCAATACTCTGTAACGCTTTGATGTCATTCTCTGTTTTATCATATGCTTTTTCTAGATCTCGTATATCCTGACGGCGCTGTTTCAAATGATCATCAAAACGTCTATGCTCCATCAGCTTCTTTTTAAATTCATGTAACGTTTTGTTACGAGCTTCTTGCTCAGGATCTAATTGTGGTTCTATTTCTACATCCGCTACTTCTTCTAGCTGAGGTTGGTTGCCACCGCCACTTGAGCTTCCATTATTATCATTACTGCCGCCATCATTATTCGTTTGACCCTTTTGCTCATCTTCTTCGTTATTATTACTACTGTTCTGTGTGCTCTCGTTCTGGAAAGCAGCCATCAGAGGATCATTTTCTTCACTCATTTTGGAGATGATAAAGCAGTTCAATTGCTTGGGACCTAACTGTACCACTTACTTGGAGACAACTATCAATTTCCATTCAAGCTTCTCATAGGGTGGCAAATGATGGGAAGCATTCCCTTTCCAACTTCTAAGAAAAACCATGGTATCATGCCGTTACCCGGCTACAATTCAGAATCGTACGTAAAATAAAGTATCTTCGTAGTGAAGGAGTGCATGTCGGTTTTAGAAAATGCTTCACAAGCAATTAAGATTCAAGATTGAAAGGCTGTTGATACTGCTTAACTTTCATTTTGTATTGGCTTAAAAGTCATGTAAAGGGTTATTACTAGTTAGTGTCAATTGGAGCTTGAACAGTGTTGTATGACCGGGTAACATTTCGAAAAAATTTCAATAGTTAGCTAATAGTGCGATGTCATCGTAGAAAAATACGATAGTGTAATATCGAATGATAAACCATTGTATCTTGTTGCCTTATAATTGTGATTGATATATATATCTTCTGTGATTGCAATGCAAATTCAAGCGTTTATATTTTGTGGTAAGGGTCATAACCTATCACCGTTTTCTCAGCCTAGTCGGAAACAAGATGTCAGTGGATATGGTCTACCAAAGGCATTGTTACCAGTGGGCAATAGACCAATGCTTGAATATGTGCTGGATTGGTGTGACCAGGCCGATTTCAAAGAAATTAATATTGTGGCGTACGCGGCTGATATTGATGTCATTAGACAAGGTTTGCAACAGTATTTATCCCTAAGAGATCAGCAATTTGAGCTGGTCGCAAAGGCGCTTTCTGTCTCCATGCATACCCATCATCTACACAAGCCAAGATCGATTAAATTCATAAGTTCAAAGGCTAACTCAACAGGTGAATGTCTTCACAAGGAATTGTTTGAAAAAATCACAGGGGATTTTGTACTATTACCTTGCGATTTTGTAACGGACATTCCCCCCCAGATCTTAATTGATCGATTCCGCAATAGAGATGCTGAAAATATAGCAATGACTTTCTATTTCAAAAATAATCTGGAAGGCACTGATAAGAAACAGACGGGTAAACAATTCTTCACAGTGTACTCTGATAACGAGGACTCCGATTCTGAACCTGTCCTTCTAGATATGTATTCAAAAGATGACGTTAAAAAGTCCAAATATTTACAAATTAGGACTCATTTACTTTGGAAATATCCAAATGCCACAGTTTCAACTAAATTGGTGAATTCCTTCATATATTTTTGCTCATACGAACTATGTCATTTGCTAAGTGATAACAAGATAGAAGAAAAAGCAAGTGACGAAGACGAGACTAACGTTTCGAATTTTGACGCTACTGAAATAAAACCCAGTTATTTCAAGAAAGAAAATCGACTAATTCAAGATCCAATTAGCTGCAACAGATCGTTAGCTAAAATTTTCAGAGATTTAGGCAGACGTTCCTGGCAACATTCTCAGCCAAGAGAAACGGTTGGTATGTTCATCTTACCAGAAATGGGTACATTTGCAAGAGCTAATAACTTGAGCTCTTTTATGGAAGCTAATAGATTTATTTTGAAAATTAAAGCTCAAACAATGGCTACAAATGCACAAACTACTACTGCATCAGCATCGGCAATAGGAGCTGACGCCGTCGTCGGTCCTAACTGTACTATACTGGAGAAGAGTAATATCAAGCTCTCTGCTATAAGTAGTGATTGTAAAATAGGTAATCGCTGTCGTATTGCTGGTTGCATTTTATTACCCAATGTTGAAATCGAAGATGAAGTAATATTGGAAAACGTAATTATTGGCCCTAACGCCAAAATTGGAAAAAAGAGCAAACTAACAAATTGTTATGTGGAGGGGTCCTTCATAGTGGAACCAAGGAGCAACTTAAAAGGTGAGACTTTAACTAAGATGTACTTTGAGTCTGATGATGACCTAATCAGCAGCGATACTGGAAGTTCCGTTGGCGACGGCGAACGAGAATATCCAGAAGAAATTTATGATGAAGAGGAGGATGCCTTCGGTGATGATGACTTTTTTCAACGGTAATAATGGTGGTAACCTTCAATATACTCATATATACACAAATTTTAAACGAATATCAATGTTGATATAATAAATCTATTTACATTGTCAATTAAATAATGTTTTTTTTCTCTAGTTGCAAATATTTACGGAGGTATCCAGCCTATTCCCAGTTGTATTTACATGATGATTACAGGTTTTATGCCTTTAGAGCTTTTTCATCTTCTTTATTTTCAAATAACCAATCCCAGCGTCCCTTCTTGTGCAATATAGCTAGAATCAAAACGGCCGGTAAGTGTAAGACACTAGTCAGAAAGGCTTTTCTAGCAAAAACATTTGCGACTGCCAATCCTTTGTTAAGTTTAGCAGTGTTGCTGAAAACCTCTTCAGAATAATTCTTCTTTTGTTGCCAAAAGAATTTAAATGCCCAAAATGACATCCATGCATTGATAATTCCTGAATCAATTTGGTAATACCAGTCGGTGATACCGAAATAGGAAAATCCAAAGCATATTGGGAACATAAGCAAAGAATATCGTAGTGCCACACGCGCATTTAACAAGGGGTTTTTCCAGGCTGTCATAACATATCCCGCATTCTTATACTCGTTTCTAATATTGTGACTCAACGTGTTAAAATGTGGAAATTGCCATGCGTATAATAAGCTCGCAACACACCAGGCGCCTGGATGAGATAATGGACTGGCAGCTGCCCATCCCATTAGTGGAGGGATAGCGCCGACCAATGCGCCTACCCATGTATTGATAATATGTTTTCTCTTCAGTGATGTGTATAACCAAGCGTAAAGGGCTATGTTAGTTGCGCCTAGGACTGCAACAGTAGGATTAACGCCTAAATAAAGAATGGAGGTACCTAACGTGCCTACGACAGCCGCAAATCTATATGCCTGCGGAGGTGATATTAATCCGCGAACTACTGGTCTTGCCTGTGTTCTTATCATTTGTCTGTCAAATTCTGGCTCTCTCCCCATGTTAATGGCATTTGCCGACGCTGAGCACAAGGTAGTGCCCACAGTAAGACATAGAAGTTGGCTTACTGAAGCTGCATAAGGTGAGATCGCGTATGAACAGATCGCGCTTAACATCACCAACATGGTCAGCCTTGGTTTGCTTAATTGAAGGTATGGGTCGATTAGGCGCTTTTTTATACTTACTTTGCGCATTTTAGCTAACGTTTCCCTCTGAGCCCTCCTATCTTTGGGGTTGATTGATTTCACCGAGAAAGGTAAGTTTTGTTCTATTGTTTCTGGGGTAGTATCACTGATATCGGTGGTGCATCTCAGGGCATTTCTTGCAGTATTCGCAATAGCATTACTTGCATCCGAATAATTATGTTCCTGAGCGATATTGGGAGTGAATTCAATTGGGGCTGTATTCAAGTGTGTAGTATTTACGTGTGCCCTACTCTTCATACCACGTAACGATAACAATCCAACAGGAGATAGTACTATTATAGGATTTGCATAAAGTAAAGTGGTTGTTCTGCCTGTGATTAAGCGTCTCGCGAAATACTGTGATTGATGGGAGGTGAAAACAAAAGACATTTAGACCTGTCCAGCTTTGCTACAAAAGTCCAATGCAAACTCTAGCCAAGTGTTTTCTGCTTGCCTGCTATCTCGAGTAATCTTTTTGATGTATACGATGCACGACTTTCTTCGAGCCAGAAAATTTTCCCTTTGGAATCGAGTAAGGGCGAGGTTTACGAAAAGAGAGACATATTAAAAGTGATCCATGAATGTGCAACTACCACGCCATTTTCAAGTACATATTATTTATCAATGATTTAGATAAAGATAATTATGTAGCAGCCACTGAATTTTCTTCTTTGGCAGCCTTAATTTCATCTTCCAGCTTTTCAGCTTCATAATCCTTTCCTCGTTTCTCCTGCAATTTCTTGTTTTGTATTTTATTTTCAATCAGATCGTCAAACGCAAGGATGGCTCTCACAAGATTACCAATATATATAACCATAAGTTCATCATTAGTTTTCACAGTTAGCGCTCTTTGCAAATTATTGGAGGACTTCACAACATCTGCACTCTTTACATTAATTTCATCATCGTTTGGAGATCCTAAATTTGGTAACAAATTGAAAACATCCTGTAGCTTACCCAAAATGGTGTGGTTTACAGGTAACTCCCCGACGATGACCTTGTTCAGATATGCCACAATATCTTTCAATTTGCTTTTCAAACCTTTTAAAGATTTTAATTGATTAGTTAGTCTGATAGATAGACCACCTGCAGCTTGATCACGAACATCTCTCAACAGATGTTCTACACCTATTTCCTCGGCTTCCTCAGCCTCTATTATACATGGAAGGTGAATAAATGTCTTTTCTGTAGAAGAACCGTCATCTTTGACTTGTTCTACAGCAACATATGCATCGGTAGGCAATCCCACTCCTTGTTGCTTAACATCAACAATGAGAAGTAACGGATTCGTGCTAGAATATTTTTTGAATAATTCGTTGATCTTCAAATCTGAAGCTTTAAGTTTAGGACCGCTGTGGTACCAGCCAATAAGCTTCTCCTTGGCGTTGATCTTTTTACACATGTCATTCATGTTTTCAATATAATTGTGATCCAAAAACCACACATCAGGATTTTTCTCATCTTCTTCGAAAGGCAAAGCAAATGAGTTTGTGATTTTTAACGTGGGTGTGGAAGCATCCCCAAGAATCACACCAACACAACGTTTACCTTCAGGTGTATTGGTACGTTGGTAATGATCGAGCACGGAGAGTAATACCAACGGCGCAACTGTGACTCTTTCGTAAAAATTAGACATATATCAATGATCCCTCGCTCTACTGAACTCAATTGCTCGTAACTGTCAAAGTATTGTTATTCCTCTGACTTTACTTATGTATGTTTCAAATGCATTTAGTACAGTAGTTTGCCACCGAAGTCAAAGATGTAGTAAGTACCCTTGCATTTTTAAGTTACGTGGAAAATGACTTGAAATTTAAAAATGTGATGGATGCTCAAGACCGCGTAGAACTTGCATGATCAGCAAACACCAGAACTCATTCAGTCAAGTATTTACGCCCACCGTTACAATGCCCTTTAGTCAAATCGTTATAGGTCCCCCTGGGTCTGGTAAATCTACTTACTGTAACGGTTGCTACCAATTCTTCAACGCGATCGGGAGGCATGTTCAAGTTGTAAATATGGATCCAGCAAATGATGCTTTACCTTACCCATGCTCTGTCGATATAAGGGATTTTATTACATTAGAAGAAATAATGCAAGAGCAGCAGCTTGGACCGAATGGCAGCTTGATGTACGCAATGGAGTCTTTGGATAAATCCATCGATTTATTTGTATTACAAATAAAATCGCTTGTGCAAGAAGAAAAAGCGTATACGGTATTCGATTGTCCTGGTCAGGTAGAACTTTTCACACATCATTCTTCACTGTTTCGAATTTTCAAAAAATTGGAAAAAGAGCTCGATATGAGGTTTTGTGTTGTTAATTTGATAGATTGTTATTACATCACCTCTCCATCTCAATATGTTTCAATATTGCTTCTAGCGCTTAGATCTATGTTGATGATGGACCTTCCGCAAATCAACGTGTTCTCAAAAATTGATCTGCTGAAATCATATGGCGAATTACCGTTCAAGTTGAATTATTATACTGAAGTGCAAGAGCTCGACTTTCTCAAACCCTATTTAGAAAAAGAAGGTTCCAGCGTACTAGGAAAGAGATATAATAGACTTACCGAAGTAATAAGTGAAATGGTATCTGATTTCGATTTGGTATCCTTTGAAGTTCTCTGCGTGGAAGACAAAGAAAGTATGATTCGTTTGCAAAGTGTAGTAGATAAAGCTAATGGATACATATTTGGAGCATCAGAAATTGGCGGTGACACAGTGTGGGCGGAAGCCACTAGAGGAGGTGCCATGATGACCGATCTTGACATACAGGACAGATGGATCGATAATAAAGAAATGTACGACAAAATCGAGCAAGAGAAGCAAGACCAACTTCTAAAGGAGAATGAAATGCAGGACAAGGAAATTGACGTAAATAATGACGACGAATGGGAAAGAAGCATAAAAGAATGGGAGGATAAACAAAGCACAGACTATGTTAGATGATAGAATGCGTCCTTCTCTTTGTCTTTGTTTTAAACTTTTTCTCCACAATATTTTTTCAGTCCGCGCCAGCCATTTGAAATTTTCGGGTGAAAATGCCAGCCATCAGTGAATCGATCGGCAAAGGTGAAGTAAATCCTGACAGATAAAGAAATATTTGCCAGCCATGGTGAGGTAGCTGGATGAATCGATCGCAGATTTTCATGCTGGCAAGATGATCTGATGTTGGAGTATTGTGCGGGTTGTTTCAAAAGAGATTATACTATATAATGTATGCATACTTTACAGCCTACTCGTATCGAGGTCATAGTTATGATTTTATTAGGCCATTATAAAATAGGAGCAACATCAAAATTATGCCAAGAAAATTTTTGGGACAAAGGATTCAATCAGATGTCGATTTCTTACGCCCCTCGTCCTTGACGCTGACGGTGGAAGAACTAGATCAAATACCACTGATTCCTATCGATATGAATCATGACAAAACTGTTCACAAAAAATTATCTTCCAAGTTTGGCGGTACAATCAAGCTAAGAAAGCGATTGGAATCAGTTCCTGAACTATTTTTACATGATTTCAAAAAAAGCACAAAAAGAAAGAAGAAGACTGCAAATGTAACCAAAGGAACTGAATACCCACTAACAACTGTTCCGGAAGAGCAACAGTTTCCGCACAGCAGGAACAGGTCAAAGAATTTTTTTGTATCGAACCCTGTTATCTTATCGATGGAAGTTGAAAAAGTGAAGTGTCCGTCGCTTGCATACAACGAGGTTTCTAAAAGTAACAGTGAGATATTGTTCGATGAAATTATTTCAGCATACGCTGCAGTTGCTCCATCGACATCTGTTGCACTTAACTCTGAAATAGACAGAGTTCTAGATCACGTAACAAAGCAACAAAAAGGCTCAAAAATCAATGGGGGGATATGCTCCCCTACAATCGTTGATGCCAATGATGCTACTACTTTTCTACCAGCGCCTTCTACTCCTATGCTTGAACCAACATCCTCGCCAATGGTTGACAGAATTTCAAGTCCTGAGTATACTGGTGCTAGTGCGTCAGATCACTGGAGTTCCGGTGATGAGTTTTCAGATCTAGGAAGCATAATGCCCAGCATAGCTTTGGATACCAATGACGATGGTTATTACACTGCGATGGATTCATCGCTGCGATCAATCGGTGCTGCGTCAAGTACCAAGTTTTCATCCATGGCTTCACATGATCAGGTACCAAAAAAATGTGTATCGGCTAGGAAACTGCAGACAATCCAGGTGAAACCAAAAATTTTCCTTGTAGATGAAGATGATGAGAAGGAAGAAAGAGAAAACTTAGAGCGACAGGCAAGCGTCGAAGATCTTCGCCAGTTATCTTTGTCTTCATTGGATATGCTTCAAATTTTGCAAGACAAAATAGAAAAAATCGATATGGTAAGCTGTAGTAGTAGTATATACAGTGACTTATAGCCTCTAGTTACGTGATCAAGAGACAGGACACATGCAAGAAACTATCGAGCGCTATCATATAATATTATGTAATCATTTTTCCAACTTTCATATGTACTCGGCGGCTAAACAGTTGTTGGTGATCCAGCCTCAGCTTACATCAAGTAAGTAGCCATGATATACCGCAGCTTTGGAAAGAGCAACTAGTATAGCAGTTGCCGGCTCAAGGTACAACTGAGACTTGGTGCTCATGTTCTTGCAATTCTCCTGTGCATTAAACGTCTATTCCATTGATTATCACTATAGACGGAACCTCGCTACTAGGCTCAACTTGGTGCATTTTCAAGGTAAAGTAATAAACAACTCATTCAATCTTCCACTTATCTCGAAATCAAGAAAGATAACCCCATCCGTCATTGTTGAATTTGAGTCATGGCTCCAACTCAATTAGAAATTAAGGTAAGAGCATTACAAAGGCTGATAAAAGAAGAGAGTTATTACCAGCAAGAGTTGAAAGATCAAACCGCTCACGTCGAAAAACTTAGGGGAGACAAAGATGTCGATCCATATGATTTAAAGAAACAGGAAGAAGTTCAACAGGATACCGAAAAATTACTACCTACGATGTACAAGAAAATTGAAGAGTTTAAGGAGAATCTGGTAGGATATTTGAAGACATATCAAGGTACGGAGGAATTGGATGACGCCGAATCTACTATAGCAGCTGCCAATCATTTACTAGCATCTAAATAGGCATTTAAAAGATTTATATTAATATAAGCGAAATAATTGTATTTTGTGAGTTTGATAAAAATCTTTTGATCTCTTAAGCTGAAAACTCTGCACATTAGAAACGCCATTTTAAGGCAATGCAGGAGGTTGAAACAAGCATGAAGAGATTTGCCAATTCAATATAGCTGTTCTTTTTTTGATTGGCTAATCAGTCCTTGCTTGCATGTTTATAGAATACCTAGGCTATGCACTACCGGCCATGGGAAAGACTGAAAATTATAATGAAAAAAAAAATGATTGAAAATTGAAATGAAAATTCTATACAAATTCAGCAATATCTCTCCTATCGCAAAACGCACATATGCTGCGTTCTAAGTTGCGTTTAGCAGCGTGCCGGTATTCTTCCACTCACTCCTATACTAATGTTCCAATATCGTTCATCAATGCAGATGATTTTCAGAAGTCACTTACCTCAAACGGGACCCTGCAAAGGTTAAGAACATTATATCTCAATCAGACCTTTCAAGTGCATGACGAAGATTTTGAAGACACAGCTCATATCAATTCTCAAAGATCATTACCTATGACTAAGCTTCTCAAGCAAGAAATCTTTTCTAAAGTCATGAACGATGTAAATATCGCGCCATGGAGAAGAGATATGGTAAAGTGGTTTCGCCTTGGAATATTCATGATGAAATATTACAAAAATGGTATTAAGAACACCTATTTGGTGGCAAAAGAAACAAGACCGTTTTCAAATAAGTATGAGCGAAATTCTAAGACATCGTTAATAACGCAAATGTATAAAACCATTGAGTTCAATGAGATTGAATACCGTGTGAAAAAAGAGACCTCTAAAATCAAATCGTTACCGTTAACAAGAAAAGAATTTGTAGAGTACCACAGACGTAACCAAGTTTGGAAAATACCAACATTTTTTTTGCTTGCCTTGATTTTTGAAGAGTTCACAGCAGTGATATGTTACATTTTTCCAAAGGTTGCACCTCATAATTGCCTGACACCTGGTGGATTTGCGAAGATTTCGAAGACGCACACAAATAGCATAGCAATGGAAGGATCATTGCAATACCGATCTCCGTATACATTGCCAAAGGATGACTTATATCTAGCCATAGAAAAATCTGCCGTCATTGAAGTACCGTCGTGGAAGGTAAGCATTTACAAACAGCTTGAGGATAGAAAAATTTTGGCCGAGACATTGATGCATATTCATCAATACCTATTCATTGATGACTGGTTATTGTTGCAACACATACTCAATGACCCTATTACAAAGATGAGTTATCAGGAGCTAGTCAACTGCATATGGGAGAGGCAACTTTACTCCAAAGAGGAAGATCTGAATAAAATGGTCCATGATGAAGTTGGCCGAAGTACACTAATCTGGAGGTTATTTATTTATTGGTCGTTCAGGTTTGACGGTACAATAAGTGCTGGTGGTGATAAACTATTCTCCGAAAAGTGGGGGATTAATAACGTATCAATATTGAATTTTCGTGGACATCATGGTCACAGTTTCATCGGTGCGAAGGATTTGTCGGTTCTACAAGGATAGTTTACAGATTATTATTTAATTTTTTTTTTTTAATATTATTAGTGCTGTAAATGGTTAAAAATTCATTTTGATTAAAGCATTATAAAGTGTGATAAATATACGGAGAAGTGTGAAAATAATCGATAAAATAAACACGTTAAAATAAAAATAGGGCAAAAAAATTATCAAGGGAACCGAAATTTCTCATTATACTTTGTAGGTTTCCAAGCGTGAATTCTCTTCTTTGACCAAAGTATGATGATGACCAGGAGCCCTTATTACTTGTTTCTTCGAATCCATCGTACAAAATAGAATATTATTGAACCAGTCGTCATTATAAATATCTTTTAAAGATGCTCTTTTCATTGGATCAACTTCTAAGATTTTAGACATTATCGGTCTTGAAGCATGAGGTAATAAACGCAGTAAACGGTATGGCCCATGAATAACTTTTTTATGATGAGTTCCAGAAGTTTTATGTGAAGCAACGGACTTGAGATCATGGGTTTGTGATTCAGTTCTTTCTGGCAAATTGGAAGAACCATGAGGGTCCGCATTAACCTGGATGTGTTTTTCCTCATTTGATGCGGCTGGAGTAGTTGGGTCAGCTTTCGTGACTTCATTTTGTTGTTGCTGCAGAGATGATGGTTGAGCCACTGTAGTGGAACCAGGAACAGGTGATGAGACGGTTTGTTTCGTCGGTTGGTCCGCAGGAATTGGAGTTGGAACTGGAGTAGGAACTTGAGCTGCAGTTGGAGTTGGAGTTGGAGCTGGAGTTGGAGCCGGATTTATTTTTCCCCCACTTTCGTGTAGATCGTCTTCGATCGCCACTATTTTATTAATACTTGCCACTTGGCTTTCTTCTTGTTTTTCCTCGTCTTTTTGAATATTCTCTTGCTTGGATTGATGTTCGAGAGCGAGTTTTTCTTCTTCTTGCTTTTGATGTCTTTGTCTTCTTTCCTTCAATAATTCATCATGATGTTTAGCAGAAGCAACATAATCATGTTCCACATCATCGGCTAAACAATACAATCTAAAATTTTCGTCAGATTCACGAGGTGCCTTCCAAGGGAATCTTTTTAGCATCATACAACAATAGATGATACCAATAGACCAAATATCTACACATTGAGGATCATAGCATCTAGTCGATGTTAAAACTTCTGGAGCCAAATATGGATCACTACCAACAACTCCATGAGCCTTCGCTACTTCAATTTCCATTGGGTATCTAAACACGACAGCACTACCAAAATCTATCAGTTTAAGAATACCATCAGCGGTCATGACACAATTATCCAGCTTCAAATCTCTATGTGCCAATCCCATGGAATGCAAATACTTAACACCTTCGGTGAGTTGTTTTAAACAACAATTGACTTCAGCACGAGACATTTTGCCAGTCATTACTACCGCAAAAAAATCTATGGGACAATATTCCATAACTTCATAATATTTATTTTGCTTAGAATCGGAAAATATATCTAGCGTTTCAATGATATTTGGATGACGTAAAGTGGAACCGATACAAAATTCTGCAGTACATTTTTTTGAATAATCCTTGACAGATTCAGTTGATTTTCTTGGTCTGAATTCTTTGACTGCAAAAGTAGCACCATCACTTGGTCTTACAAGAACTTTAACGGATCCACCGGCACCTGCACCTAGTAATTTACCCAATTTACCATATTTCTGAGCCAAAATAGCATCGTCATGATAGATATTAATATTATTTGATAATGATAACGTTGAATCTGAGCTTGGCGGTATGGCAGATTGTGTGTGAGACTGATGTTCGGTGTTCGTGTACGGTTGACGCTGCTGATTGTGATGATGATGGTGATGGGTATGTTGCTGTTGGTGATGATGGCCAAACGGTAATGGCAGATTTATCGTGGAAGATGACCTACCATTATGAGTATTACTCGTACTCACTTTCCTATGGAGGTTTGGTCTGAAGAATCTTTTTAGTTCAGCCATTGAATGAGAACTCTTTGGCGACGTTGTATTTGTAGTAGAATAATCTTGTAGGTTATTATTATGAGTACTGATTGCATTTGCCTGATTATGACCACCACTGTTGTGATGATTTGTAGGAGTACACGTTGTTGTCAAAGAGTCGGATGACTTCTCACTTCTAACAGAATCATTACTTTGTCGTTTGTTCATAAAATTGAGAAACGATCTTGAGTTTCTGGTTATATTGTTTGCGTTCGACGACGATTGACCCGGTGGTGAATGGTGATTCTCATGCATTCCCAAGTCTAACGTCGTTCTGGAACCCTGATCATGGTGATGAAACGGATTTCTAGACAGTAAATTCGGCATTACGATGTACAATATGTTTTATAATTAATATATGCACAAGGGGATCTGCAGGTAAAAAAAAAATCTATCAACTCCTTAATTACTGGTATAACGAATAAAACAACCTTGTTCAAGCAACTTCGGACACACAGCACAGATTAATAGGTTAGGCCCTCGATAGAACAAGATATAATATATGTGAGAAATACTTTAAAAGAACTTTTCCAACCAGGAAATGATCATATCTTTCGGTAAAAAAAAAAAACCTTTTTTTTTTGTTATCCCCTTCGGCACCGAAATCAGGTCTTTCCTTTGGGCTCAAAAAAGAACAAAGTTCCCTCCGGAAGTGCAAAAAAATATATAAATTAAGATCAACCGCTATTAGAGGGAATTATTCACTGCCGTTACTGGCCGAGCGAACATCCGCATGTACCTTTCAGCAACATCCTGATCGTTGGATCGATCCCAACTTGCTGTAAAGTTCAATGAACCGAGGGGGTTGTAAAAAGAAACGAAAATGTCCGTCTCATGTTTAACGACATCGGCTTCTTGAACTTCTCGAAGTGTGCACGTTGATCCAGTGAAAGGGAACAATAAGCAGCTTTGTCAGGAACAGAAAGGAGTTTTGCGGAAGGAGAAGGCAAGCAATTGGGATAATTGTGCGCATATGACACCGCTAAATCGACTGTTGCACTCCTCGGACAGCTCTTGAATACTTGGATTTCGCTTGATTTCGCCGGTGCACTCACACAGTTTGCTTTGTCTTGTACTCTGTTTGTGCATGTGTATAGGTGTTTTTTATCCGAGATGTTTTTATCCCGCGGCTTCAATGCTGATCATTGTCACCACATGGCTTGCGCCTAGGAACTCATGGATGGGTTGACCGGGTGATGATGATTCGAGTCAACTCGATTCAGATTGAACGAACATGGAATGGAATGCCGGTCGTTCGTTCGTTCCATCGTTCGTTCATTATTAGCGCGCAGGCATGGGTATTGTCTATTTATAACTCGCTAGCAAGGGACTACTAGCCGTATTGTTGATAGTCGAGTCGTCCGTTACCCGGCTGATGCGGAATGAAAGCGCTGGGAATCTACTGGTTTGCTAACTGGTGTAAACATATTCGCATCTCGTAAATAGAGAGTAATGTTTTCATAAAACACGAAAGTTGCAGAACAAGACGGGATCAGGTTTTATGTGATGGGAAGCAATTGGCAATTACCCTTAACTGACAACCAAAAACTAGAACTGGATAAAAGTGTGGTGGAGTATATCAAGTGGAATTATGAGCAAGCCGCAGCACAAAATGTTAATGATGAAGATGTTAGTCACGTGATACGCTCTTTGTTGGATCTGTTTAGCATTTCCGATGAGGTATCCACTCCTTTGAATGCTCAATTGTCGTTGTTACTACCGAGAAAGTGGAATTCCATAGTGAGGTTACAACGTCGAATAATGGTGCTCGAACAATCATGTAAAGATTTGACAACTCAGATAGAATCAAAGCCGTCAACCGTTGATGATGAAAAGATGGGTGATGATTTTTTGGATTGGCTCCCGAGGCAAACACCAAACCATGCCATTACGGTTGATTCTTCAATATCCGCAATAAAAATTCACCCGCAATTCCCTATAGTTTTCATTGGGACGGAATATGGGAAACTTTATGCATTTGATATGCTCAACTATACTATTCCTCTCGTTTCTTTGCAAGCTCATACGAAGGGAATCACGTCAATTGATGTTCTTTTCATCAATGATAACACGGATTCTCCCTCTACATTCATATGTACAGGTTCAAAAGATTTACAAGTTCGTGTTTTCAAATGGTCATCTGCATCGTCATCTATTCATTTACAACTTACAAGATCTTTCTTGGGTCATGAGCATATCGTATCGTGTGTCAAGATATGGCAGAAGCATAAAGATATACTGGTAGCGTCTTGCTCAAGAGATTTATCCATCAAGATATGGGATATGTCGAATGGCTGGTGTATTAAAACTTTTCAACCGCATACTGATTGGATACGAACCTTTGATATTATTGGTGATTACATTTTGTCTGGTTCACAGGACTCAAGTTTGAGATTAACTCATTGGCCTTCAGGTAACGGTCTATCCATTGGTTCAGGGCATGAGTTCCCCATAGAATCCGTTAAAATTATACCATTCATCAAAAGTGATGAGGAAATTAAATATAGATCCTCTTCAATAGATGAATATAATAAGATGGAGTTTGAATATTGCGCGTCTGCGTCACGTGATAGGACTGTCAAAATTTGGCAAATCCCACTACCGACATTTATACCACATAGACCGCCGATACCAAATGTTTCGAATTCAAATTTTAAATGTGTTTTCACATTTCGTGGTCATCAATCTTGGGTGCGTGATATACATATCAGAGGATCTCATTTGTTCTCATGTAGTGATGATAAAACCGTTCGATGTTGGGATTTAGCCACCGGAAAGTGTTTGCAAGTTTGGGAAAATATTCATTCTGGGTTTGTGAATTGTATGGATTTGGACTCCGACACCTCTCTACTTAAAAGAGAGATTTCAGTCACTGGAGGTATAGATTGTAAATGTAATATTTTTATGAGGTAGTAAGTAGCTTTTCTTTTATATATGTGTTTATATAATCAGTATATTTTGGTTTATGCTGCAACGGTACCGCTTGTTGAAACGCCGGTTGTTTCGGCTTCTAAATCATTGTATTGGAATACAAACGGCTCGTACAATATACCTTCACCAACGAAAAATTTGGACATAGATTCAACCCAATGTAAACGCAAAGAATGCAACATTGCTGAAGTACCTTCCATACCAACCAACACGGCGCAGGTCAATGAGAACCACATCGCAAAAAGGAATACCATCATAAAGACACCAACGAATCCAGTCATGCCAAACGCGATTTGAATAGTCATGGTCCATAAAACACTCGATAATTGAGCATGAGCCAATGACAAAGCCCATAAACGTAAATATGAAGCAGTATGAGATACACAGTTCAGACAAAATTCGATAGTATGAATCACTTGATGAATCATAATATCACTGAATTCTTCACCATGACCATGACCTTCTTCGTCATCATCGTCAACTTCATCATCTCCGCCATCGCTGGCTAGCAATTGCTCAACTTCTAACTCATCATTGGTAGCCAATGGTTGATGTTTTTTGTGCGAAAATTTAAAATGCAATGGTTTGACTAATAGAAGCCATGGGACACAAATCAGTGCCATTAACAGTAAGAACACCTGAACCTTGGCCTGATGAGGATACAATTCATCATCAATTGTACCTGGTGATAAGAACATATTGATCAACATGTTCAATAAAGCAGGTGCAGGTTTTCCATCTTTCATCCAATCAACAGCCCACTTGTAAACGATACAAAGCGATAGATACCCAAAGATACCCTGCATGAATAACAAACCAGGGATGAAGTTTCCAATTATATCAATCCAAGAATCGAAAAACAAATGGTTCGCTAATGAGAAAAAATACGAGTATGTCATATGAATGAATCCCATCAAGATTGAGAGTTTCATTTTATACGAGTTTGCAAACAATAGAGCATTGTCAGTACCGTGCCATGCCCAGTCTAAACCTATCGCGTAAGTTCCAACTTGCTTAGCTGTGATTGTTTCACCTAATTCCCAGTGGTCAGGCCACTTCCATCCAGATTTGAAAAGTGTCATTGATTTCGAAAAAATATCATTGTAAAGGAAACCTGTGTACATGGAGAACAACCCCATCAACAAAACAATGTATCTACCACTGTACAACATGTCAAACATTTCGCCTCTCTTCATTTTATCAAGCTTTTTTTCGCTCAAAACTAGAACTAATGCAACAAGAGACATTAGAAACCCATGTCCCAGGTCACCAAACATAATTGCAAACATAAATGGGAATGTAACGATAGTTGGTAAACCAGCATTAATTTCTTTATACTGAGCAATACCGTAACAATCACAAATGCTTTGGAACCCAGCAGTAAACTTATTAGTTCTATGGAAAGTAGGAGGAGTTCTGTTTGTTTCCATAACTTGAATGATCGAGGGAACATCAACGCCTAACTTGGCGGTCATTTGGGACAACTTATCTTGCAGGTTGACAAGCTCATCTTCTGGAAGCCAACCTTCAGCAATTAAAGTTTTTCTATTGACATCAAAGTTAAACTTGTTCAAGGATTCAAAAACAGATTTCTCTCGGGATATACCCTGAAACCAAGAGTCAAGCTCTTTTGCAATGGCGTATAATTCGCTCTGTAAGGTAGTTGATGTAGTGTGTAGAACAGTGTACACATCTGCCAACCCCTGGTTAACTTTACGCAATTGAATAGACCTTGCTTCAGAAGACTCATCAATATCATACAGGTTGGCATCCAGTGACTCGGCAATTTTCTTGATTCTTTTGATGATTAGATCACCGTGGGAAAATACGATGAATGCGTTTTTATTAATTTTTTCCTTCGTTCTCGAGTCGTATACCGGTTCAGATAATTCTGCGTGTTTGAAGTAAAGGTTACCCCTCAAAACTCTCCATAAAATTTGTTCCAGAATACCCACTTTCTCTCTGGAGATAACACCAGTGATATAGTTAACAGATGATGGCAAGGTACTGCTAATATTCATTTCATCATCGTTTTCAGTGATGGAAGCAGCGGTGGTACCATCTTTCAAACCTTTTGTAAAAAATTCTTCACCGGATTGCAAGACAAATCTGTATTGCTCGAGGTCTGCCTTCTGTAATTCCAACTGCTCAGCAGCCTCTTCCATTTGGATCAAATGTTCTTCCATGTATGAGGCACTTTGGACATGATCGTCAATAATAGAAGTACCTGGTGCTAATGTTACCTGACCAGATTCATCGAACAGTTCCTCTTCAAAAAGCTTAATATCATGCTTCTTTAGCAACTTATAAAAATAGCGATATTGTCTTTCAACATTATCTAATCGTCTTATGTCATCAACAAAGGTTCTTTGGAATGCACGGACTTTGGAATTTAGATCACGAAACTGTATCAACCCCAGTTGACCAATTGTATAAACGGTTTCTCTAGCAATTTCCTGAGGAATATACAATTGGATAAGCGACATATCCGCAGAGCGAAATATCGCCTCCTTGGTCTCGCTCATAACTTTATAAGTATCTGATAACGTACGGTATAGCAAAAGCGAATATGGTAGTTACTGAAGCAACGGTGAAGTAAAAGTTCCACCAAATATGATTCAAAGCGCAGAAATAACCGAAACTAGTAGTTTAGTTTTGAAAAGCAAACTTTAAGGAAGCTAGTAATCTGATAGGGAGCTGATATGTCTACTAACAAATGATATCTAGTACACTTTATATACCTGGAGAGAATGAGATGAAATGATTGTATTGTTGAAATATGAATATCCTCCCTTTGCAGCCAGAGAGAGCTTCCACGAACAAAATGATTTTGATGTTCGGGTAAAATATACCGTATTATATGATATATGGCTGTAACAGAGACATAAACATATCGGATAAACTCGAAACTTTACGATAGATTGGAAACGTATATAACCTTCATAATCCCACAACTCGTTTTGGATCCTCCAAGCTACTTTTCTAGCCGATATAATACCAAGAAGGTGATATTTGGTTAACAAAAAGTTCTTCGATGTCGTTGCCTTTTTTAACCTCTGCTCCAGGTAAAGTAATTATATTTGGTGAACATTCTGCTGTGTACAATGAACCGGCAGTTGCTGCTAGTGTATCGGCATTGAGAACATATTTGTTAGTTTCAGCTTCTGAGGATCCAAATGTGGTAGAAATAGATTTCCCGGACATTGGATTCAAACACAAATGGGCACTCAGTGAATTTGACTATATCCTAAAAGACAAGGCAAATCTAGCCGTTTTAAAAGAAGCACAAGGAAATACAATGGAATTATCTACTAGGCTAGTTCAGCTTTTGGATCAACTGCACTTGGGCTTGAAAAAATCTTTGTTCTATCATACTGCCTTTTGTTTCTCATACTTGTACTTATGTCTCTGTCCTGACGTCAAGGGCATCAAATTTTCTGTGAAATCTACATTACCAATTGGTGCAGGTCTTGGCTCTAGTGCATCAATTTCAGTAGCCTTAGTGTTAGGTTTGACTAGGTTGGGCGGCATGATAAAAAGTACAAATAAATTATCCGTTCAAGACAAGAAATTAATAAACGATTGGTCTTTTGTTGGTGAAAAATGTATACATGGCACACCATCAGGAATTGACAATGCTGTAGCGACATATGGTAATGCAGTTTTGTTCAAGAGAGAGATGGATGGAACTACCAATTTAGAATTTGTCGAAGATTTTCCACAAATTCCAATGGTTTTAACTTATACTAAGATACCACGTTCCACTAAGACACTTGTTTCAAATGTGCGTGATTTGGTATCAAAGCAACCAAATATCGTCAGACCCATTTTGCTGGCTATGGGACAATTAGCAGTGAGGGGCGCAGAGATCTTGGATTCATTAGGTGATGAAAATTACGATGAATTAGTAGAATTGGTCCGTGTAAACCACGGACTTCTTGTCTCTTTGGGTGTTTCACATCCGGGATTAGAGATCATTAGATCTTTAAGTGACACTTTGGATTTGGGCTCAACCAAATTGACTGGTGCCGGTGGTGGTGGTTGCGCTCTAACCATTCTGAAAAAGAATACGAGCGAGGAAACAGTAAACAAGTTTAAAGGCCAACTAGAATCAGATCATGGCTATTCCACCTACCAGACAGATTTAGGTGGGATTGGTTGTAGTTTGTTGCCAAACGAAGATATACCTACAGGATGTCTTGAACAGATCCACAATTTATTCGGAGATCAAGGCGATAAAAGGCAATTGGACGAATTCTTGTTACCAGGCAAGTGTGATTTATCTTGGATTTATTAGATAACAATTTTGATAGATAAAATTTCCTGTATAAATATAAAGTAATGATGATAAATGCAGTTTAATTCATTCCTTGGAAGATTAAAACAAATGGATATTGATAAAAGATGTCTGAAACAATGATAAAGAGAAAACTAAATATATACTATACATATTGTTATTGGGGTGAAACCTGATTCAACTCGGGAAAATGAAATGCTCTATAATGACTCATGTAAATTTAGATGCCTCTGTTAAAGTACACTAACTCAACATCCTTTCCATCTTTATTTTTTTTGCCCTGCAGTTCGGATTCCAATTTGTTCAAATGAATAGCTTGTCTCTGGGGGAAAAGAGCCAATGCAAAAGGTAAAGCAGTGAATGCGGTCACAGCAATGACACCTAAACTGGCCAAAGTTTGGACACTGAACGGCTTACCCTTCAAAACTGTACGTTGCAATCTAACGAGAATTAATGGTGGGATGACCATAACAGGTGTCGCATTAATAACTCTACTCAAAGCTGTTTCACCAACAGCGATAACTGCAGCTTTCTTTGACTTACCGACTTCTTCACCATCAGAATCATAGACCGATATACCTTTTCTAATCTCATTACCTCTCATTAGAAAAACATTGACGATACCTGCACTAACAACAGCAGCAAATGGAACTAGTCTACCTAAGATTAGCCTAGTACTTGGCTTTATGTTTTTCAGTTTAGGAACCAATTTATTTAGGCCCACTGCGACACCGCATGACGCACTTACTGCAACAGCGTAGTTGGTAATTAGTTGCTTCGTTGACATAGGATGTGACTTATTAGCATTTGCTGAGTTGACGGCGACATTCAGCGATTGATTGGCCCACTGCCAAAATAGTGTCCCAGCAGTACCTAAATTTGGAGTCAACATACCAGCAGTAACCACCAAGTTAGAGAAAACGTTACATGACATACGAAATGGTAATAAGACAGTTTCGCCATTATCTGGATGAACAGTGGAATCTAGCAATTTTTTCGCATGCCAAAATTCAGGTGTAGTTTCTTTTAACTCACCATGACGATATGAACCCACAACTTCTCGTGCGTGCTTGAGATCCTTCTGTGTGGTCAACAACATCGTTGGATCCACAATCTCGGCACAGTGACGCACTCTACCCCAATAGGTGGATAAATCATAACGGGATTCAGGTAGTGGAAGTGGACCAGAAACAGATGAAGCCATGATTACTGTATTTGTGTGAAGGACTATTTAACTACTTTTAACTGCACTTACAATTTTCTGTGTAAATCTAAAGCAGATATAAATAGTTATTAACAAGAAATACTAGATTACCTCGAATTCTAAGTACATCATGCACTGCCTGAATGAGTCAATATGAATAAATGATCCATCTTCGACCACCAGATGAGTGAAAAATTTCAGGACCGGTATTGATCAGAAACCGGCATTATTCGTAAGTCGTGATCGCTTTGATCAATCTTTCGGACAAACCCCATCCGGACAAGGCTTTATTTGAGAATTAAAAGCATTTCAAAGACGACTATAAAAACGAAAGCTTTCCATTTTTTCCATTACATTTCGTTCAACTTTTACTTCTTGTTTCGTTTTTAAGAGGCTGATACGAATGCATTCTATTCACTGTGCCATCTGAATAATCGTAGATGATCAGAGGGGAAAAGAAGAGCTAGAAAAATGTAAACTTATAATTTATACTCATGAGCGTCCTCATACTGTCCAGGGTATCACTGGTATTTAAACCTTTTAATGGCTCTGGTCGGTAACTGCGCAAGCGAGACATTTCATATAGTCCCATTCAGTAATTTCTTTTACACTTAAATATATTTAACTTATCATCACAGCAACTAATTAGTTGGTTGATACATTAAGCAGTGAATTATGATTCTTTCTTGAAAATCTTCTTCATTTTCGGATGCGCTGCGCAGTTTTCTGAGCGGTCTTGCTAATTCAGCCGGGAGTGTGAAAAATTTTGAGATGGCATCTCATCTCATCTCATCTCGAATACTAGAGACATTAGTAAAGAAAAAGCCATAGTATCATTCAAAAGGTCGTGCACATATTTAAACTGTCGCTATGTCTGAAGATAACTCACAAGTTAAGCTTAAGTTTTTTACTCGTGAGCAGGACGAGTCTCTTCATGTTCAAGATACTCCAGTCTATGCACCACTTTCTTTGAAAAGATATGGGTTATCAGAAATTGTTAATCATTTGCTAGATGGAGAGAATCCAGTTCCTTTTGATTTTTTGATCGATGGGCAACTGTTACGTACTTCACTGCAAGACTATCTAATCAAAAATGGCTTGTCCAGCGAAACTTTCTTAAACGTCGAATATACGAGAGCTGTGCTACCGCCATCTTACTTGAATAGTTTCAATGATGAAGACTGGATAAGCTCTATTGATGTTGGTGATAAGCACATCATTAGTGGTTCGTATGATGGGGTTGTTCGTACTTGGAACTTATCAGGAAAAGTGGAAAAGCAATATACCGGTCATTCGGGTCCAATTCGTGCGATAAAGTATATTTCTAACACAAGACTAGTATCTGCCGGTAATGATCGTACATTACGTCTATGGAAAACTAAAAATGATCAGTTAGGAACTGTGGATATTCACAACGACTTGGACGATGATGAAGTCGAAGATGGTAAAACATTAGCTATCCTAGAAGGTCATAAAGCACCAGTTGTCTCAGTAGATGTCTCCAATAATTCAAGAATTATATCTGGATCTTACGATAACTCCATTGGGGTTTGGTCTACCATTTATAAAGAAATGACAACGGTAGATCCCATGGAGGAATTGAGCAATAGCACGAATAACAAAATATCTACTGCAGCAAGAAAAAGAAGAAAAATGGCTCTTAAAGATGGATCCATTAGGAGACGTGCGCCAATATCTTTGTTAGAATCACACACAGGTCCTGTAGAACAAGCAGTGTTCGATCGCATTGATAATACGGTGGGTTATTCGGTCTCCCAGGATCATACTATCAAAACTTGGGACTTAGTCACTTCACGTTGTGTGGACACCAAAACCACGTCTTACTCATTGCTTTCCGTCGTTCAATTGCCGACCTTACATTTATTAGCCTGTGGCTCCAGCGCAAGACACATTACCTTACACGACGTTCGTATGAACTCCTCTTCTAAAGTTACTCAACAACAGCTTATTGGCCACAAGAACTTTGTTGTATCTTTGGATACTTGTCCGGAAAATGAGTACATGCTATCTTCAGCATCACACGACGGTACAGTCAAAGTATGGGATGTTAGGGCCACTTCACCAATGTATACTATTACAAGAGAGGATCCTTCAGTTCAGAAAGGTGTTAATGACAAGGTGTTTGCCGTTAGATGGGCAAAGAATGTCGGAATTATTAGCGGTGGTCAAGATAAGAAGCTTCAAATAAACAAGGGAGACAATCTAACCTAACCTGACCTAACCTAATCTCACCTAGAAAACGTGCCAAGCAAGCGCGGGGAACATTCCCATCTGTACAGCTAAATAATCTACATACACTTTTAACTCATTGGGGACTTGTAATGCACGTGAGTGCAATGGGACTAGTGCCCAACGAGATGCACAGAGTGCCTTAATACTTGCACAGCGTTTTATTTTGGCTGGTCTTAGTATATACTTAAATTCCGAAGGCTCTCGGCGGTTTGGGAGTGTATTTATACGGGATTGAACTTCGCAGAGTGATCTATGGCTTGATACTAGGACGTACCTTGCGGCTGAAAACTATTAATGCTGATAAGAATTCCGGATGACTTAGCTGCGGATATCAAAAATGTATCTACCAGAGACCACTGTTTTGTAATATTAGCAAAACTTGCTGGCCACATTCCAAGAGAGTGGCCTTTTTCTTTCACTAATCATTTTAGGGCTGCATCTGCTTGGAAACATATGTTCGCCGAAGCGGTGCTCCCTACCGTTTAGCTCTTTGAATGTCAAGTAACGTTTGCAGAGGAAAATTGAAACCCGCCAAAGTTTTGTTCCATTTGAGAAAGAAAGGTAGATTGAAATGCTCCTTTTATAATATATCTACCTTCGCCGCTTAGGTGCTGCGACTGGGTAAGCCCAGATGTAAACAATTACTGGGACTAATTTTAACTTTTTATTTATTTATAATAAAAACAGGATGGATAAGGCATCGATCAGCGAGGTGCTGTGAACATTTCATGTGGCTGAAAAACAAGAATAGTTGGATAGACAGATTCATTTCTAGAGACGGCTACCCTTTACTTAAAGTGTTAATTCTTCTGCTCTCGACGTATTCCTAATTACTGAATGAAACCTAAGTAGTCCATAATAGCCCTGATATAAAGACTCATAGTCAGTCAAGTATCCATTCAGTTGTTGTTCGTACTTCGTAGTCGCTCCCTCATATATATCATGCCAGCCTCTAAGCCTACGTAGGCGTTTTAATTCAGCAGCAGTCAATTGTACCAAAGGTCTGGTACCGTATTTCAATGGACCTATATTGATCCAATGCAACTCATCGCAATGATGTTTCAAGTCTTCAATCGCCTTGAAATACTCAAATATATTTTCTGCAGTATCTATAAAAAAAGCCGTACAGACAACAATCTGTTTATAGCGTGTATCGTTTGTTGTGTACTCACGAAAATCACCCCAATGCACCGTTAGGTTTGAAGGACGTTTGACCTTACTTAGTTGTACGTTCATGCTTCTTGTTTGATTTCCTGAATTTATATGGCCTGAATAATACTGGCAGAAAGGTCTAATTTTGACATCCTTGCCATGATCAAGCGCAAACTCGTTAAATATATACATGAGCGAGGACCATTCAATGGATTCCACAGTAAATTTTGGGAACTTTTGAGCAATAAAATTAGACAACTGGCCCGCACCTGCCCCAGGGACAACAATTAAAGTACTATTATCTTTCGAGAGCGAAGAATTGCTTAGTCTCTCATACAAAAATTCAGTGAGCGGCTCTCTTTCGCATTGGAACGAAGGACTCCAATCTCTACAGAAATGGGCCATCGCTTCATTAACGCGCCCCTGGTTTGATTTTGATGTCGCCATGATGACGACCTCACCAGCTTTTACCAGCTCATTATCATCATTTAATGCATAACCGAATTCGGCACATATGCTCTTCAGCTGATCTTGCATGCGATCATCGATATTGCTATTCATGTTGGATGCAATCAATTTCTTCAAAACGTAATGAATGACTACTTCAACCGCATTGTAGTTCTCCTGGATACTCTTATTTACATCGCTGATTTTAGAAAAGTAGTTCAACATTCGAAGTTGCTCCACATCCTGCGCATTCAGCTCTTTTGTTCTGTTGAAAACTATACCATTTTGCCTTTGAGCTCTGGATAGATACTCTTGCAGTTGAGTTAAGGATTCCGTTAGATCGTGGAGTGTTGTGTTTCCTGCATTCTTGAAGTGTTTAGGCGACTTTGTTATAGTGAAATGAGGCGATGAGATAACCACATGTTTAGAAGGTAGAAAATAATCCGAAAGTGAATTTTCAAATAGCGAACTTGCCCAATCTCTGAAGGGTTTATACTTTCTTAAAAATGACATTAAAATGGCCAGGCATGTGAAGAGAATTGTCGCGATATTTGACTGAAAATATGCCATAACGGTGACCATTGATTCACTTTTAATCTTGTTGTACCAGAAGTGCGATCGCTTCAATTTTTCAAATTTCGGTACAAAGCCAGATCACTTCACTCAATTTATTCAAGGGCAAATAAACGGGAAAAAGATTTCGTGAGATATTATTATTTATAAAGTTGAATATGTATTGTATTTGCTGTAGCTTCAAACCATATCGGAAGCTTTTTCAATGGATGTACTTTCACTTCCACCATTTTCTACTTGATCGTATATGGCGTCGTCAGGTTCTGTACGTGTTGGTATGATGGGATGTTGTCCCTGAGTGCTAGTGCGGCTTGCCTTTGAAGACCTTCTATCGATAGATACGATAGAGCGTGAATCATCGAACATACGTAAGGTGGCCACTCTACTTAGTGTGGCGTCGTCACTACCTTCCTCACCTTCAGCCTCAAGTTCACTTTGTTGTTTGATCATTGCTGCATAACCAAACATTGATCTACGCCTTAAGTGACCACCCCATCTCTCAAAAATCCACGGTATTGGGACCATTACAACACATATTAAAGCAAATAATGTACTTGCCCACTTCACCGTTAAATTGGTGTACATTTGAACAGTAAATAATGGGAAAACACTACTTGTGACGTATCTTAGCAGGGAATTTGCTGCCATACATGAAGCCACAATTAATGGGGGGAAACACATGGAAAAGTACATTATGACACTAAAAAAAATCAAAATTAAACCAAAACCAAATGGAACACCAGCAGCGATTGGAGCCATCCAATGTACGCTCGGCCTTGCTGTCCAAGCTTGCCAAAACAACGCTATAGGTAAAGCAATTGAACCAAACTTGCAAGCCAATAGGAACCTCTCTGGAACAACAGGTAACAACTCTCCCGTCTTTGGATCTCTATGACCTCTGAATGGTCTAGTTCTCTTCGATTCAGGGTTTAGCAAGTCTGGCGTACCTGCAGGTGGCTTTGGCAGTAAATATTTTCGATCCAAAAAGATGTAAAATATTGAGCCCAACCATAATCCGATACCAATACCTAAAAACGGTAAACTTGAGACACCCTCGTTCATGTGATATATACCCTGATAAATCACTGGATAAGCTTCGAAGAACCCAAATAACACAGCGAAAATGAACGCAACGTAAACGCTAAAGACTAGGACAATCGGTTCAACAACAAGCATTTTTAGTGGACGGAAAATGGTTATAGTCATTGTGATCTTCAGGAAAGCTTTTTGATCCTCTTTGGCGAATTTTTTCAAGTTCATCTTCCTCTTTTGCGCACGCTTTCTTAAGATCACACCTTTATGAGTTTCCGGCATGATCGCAATAAAGGGCAAGATAAGACCACCTGCAATAATTTGGATCCATTCTGACCAACGCCATCCCTGTTTTTCTGTGGCAAAACTTGCCATGATAGGACTGATCACTGGACCAAGAAATGGAGCCAAACAAAACAATGTCATCGCGACAGATACTTCATCCATATCAAAGATATCTAGAATAGTTCCTGAACCAACAGAAAGAGCAGGCGACGCAAACGCCCCTGATAGAAACCTTAAAGGTAATATCATTCTCATATGACCATTGGATAGACCGACACCCATTGTGAATAACATTGATATAGGTAACGAGACCATATAAATTGGTTTACGACCAAAAACTTCACTTAGCGGAGCGCCAATCACTGTGGATAACCCCAACAAGTAAAACGTTAACCCAGCCAAAGCTAATGTTCGACTAACGTGATAATGCAATACTATTTCTGGAACACCAGAAACATATAAAGAAGATCCCATCGTCACCACCAGACATAAAAGCGCAATAATCATTGTCGAATACCACTTTTTCCACGCTGGCCAGTTATGTGGATTCGCCATATCATCGGGTCCATCCCAATCTAAAGTTTTGGGATCTATAGGTTCATCGGTATTATCTTCCGGCCTCTCGTCTGTATTATTATTATTATTATCTTCCGGCCTCTCGTCTGTATTATTATTATTATTATCGCCTCCCGTAGTCAGGGAACTCTCCTCTTTTTCGATTGGCTTCTCGGGGGGATTCATCTCCGTGCTGTGTCTGTCGCACTGTAAAGTCTCTGTGCTAAGATCTTTGCTATCCTTTACCTGCTGCATATTACCTGTAATAGCTTCATCTGAAGGAATAGACATTGTGCAAAGAAGTTCGTACTGCTGTGTGTATAATGCCAAAACTTTTTAGTAGAACAGCTGTTCTATTCTGTTCGCCTGACAATTATATAGATAGGTATATATATGATTCTCTATAAACTCATAAAATTGTTCTCTCCCAACAACCCTGTAGCCTGTATATTAGTATGCCACATCTTTGGCAATACTTTGCGTGCCTGTCACCAGCTGCCGCCTCGGGTTTAGTATTCTCGAGGCGATTATGCATGTCGTGTCTGGGTGTACGGAATATCATCGATTAAGACCGTTGCGAAGGGTGCAGGAAGACGGCCCGACATCCCGTTTTCTGGGGCTCCGCTCGAGGCCTTTCATTGCCCCGCAGCTCTTCCGCTTTCTGTTCCGTGCCGAAGATTGCTGCTCAGATTAGGAATCGAACGGCAGCATTGCTCGGCTTTTATAGTTTGTTTCCGAATTGAAAATCATACATACGAAAGATAAACGAGCATACAATGACAAGATTGGTCTTAACGGGCGATGGAAAGGGTTTATTGAAACATATCGAGCTCATAATTTCCATTCAAATTCAACACTTATCTTTTGTTTGAGGGCTAGAAGTTACGACGCTTTTGTATACATATATCTCAGTAGCTTTAATCTGTTGGGTGTTAGAATCAGGATTGTGAAAGGTACAGTTGCTCTTATATTTCATGTTGAGAGATATCTTGCCGAACTGTCTGAGGGTTAAACAAGTTTTACCATCCCATCCCTTAGTATGGCAATCAGAAGCGGGTGATAAAGATAATGGTAAGACGACAATGACGATGGTTCAACTGATTGATAAATATTGTCCAGAGTTTTCTGATGGAGCGGTCTCACTTCTACATCCCATGTTATTCAATGGTCATTTACAAACAGCATATGCCGCTTATAAACCCTTTGATACAATAGATCAAGTTAATTATAAACGTGTTGTGTTGCATTATCAAGATGATGGTGAAGGAACGGTGGATATAGCCGTAAGAAATGAAGATGGTACGGATGCATTTAAGAAGAAAAGGAATGAGCAGTCCCAATATGTACCACCGTCACAATCCGGAATTCAGCTTCCACGGAACTACTCTTACTTTGATCCTGATGATCCTCACCTGTCTTCAGCGGATGATAAACCTATGTTAATCATATTACATGGACTTACAGGGGGGTCGGCTGAAAGCTATGCACGCACACTAGTGAATAGGATTACCACGCATTATGATTTTGAAGCATGCGTTTTCAATGCGAGGGGTTGTTGCAATTCATCTTTGACGACACCACAGATGTATAACGGTGGTTGGACAAATGATATTAGATATTGCGTTGACGATCTAAGATCAAAATTTCCTAATAGAAAGCTTTACATGGTTGGTTTTTCATTAGGTGCGTCAATCATGTCCAACTACATTGGTGAAGAAGGAGAAAGATCTCAAATAGAATGTGCGGTGGCTCTGGGCAACCCATGGGATTTATCCCATTCATCCTACTACATAAATAATACAAGGATGGGCGAAAGATTTTATTCCCCAGCATTAGCACGAAATTTAGTGGATTTGTCAAAACAGCATATTAACATTCTTGAACAAAATTTGAACTTACGCAAAAACTACGAAACCAAGCTGGAAAATATACACACAGTAGAAGAATTCGACAATTTTTTCACTGCACCAATGTTTGGCTACAATACTGCTACGGAATATTATAGAAATGCTTCCTCTTGTAATAGATTACTATCTATAAGAACACCGTTTCTTTCCATTAATGCACTGGACGACCCAATTGTCGGCCATGAATCTTTACCAGAACTAGAAATAAGGGCAAACCCCTACACATTGATGATAGAAACAACTAAAGGAGGTCATGTGGCGTGGTTTCAAAATTCCAAAGGTGCGAGATGGTATACTGATCCATTGTGTAGATTTTTGAGCGCATTTCATAATAATATTGTGGTAAAAGGTTTGAAACCCGTTTTAAAAAAGGTTGAAATGCCAATTAATAATTTTGGGCCAGTCAAGACAACTTATAAAGATTATAATGTATGACCATATTTTCTAAGTAAATCTAAATGTATGTATAATGTCAAATGTAACATGTAAAAAGACCTTAAGCGAACGGCTTATTTTCATGAATTCCGAAGTCTTAACAAAGAGATGATAAAAAAAACATGAGATGCCCATGGAGATAAAACGAAACCGACCAAGCAGAAGAGCCTGAACATTCCTAAATCTCTCTGTGTGCTTGCAAAATGCATGAAATAATAACGATATCGGTGGGGCAACGATCCAACCACCTGTCTACACAGTTTTTTAATTGCCAAGAGCAGATATTATACTCTCAAAGAGAAAACCCAAATGACCCTTGCATCTTTCTTGACCCATCTTTCGATAGGAGTTCCAAAACTGTGTCTTATTTTCCAAGAGCACTTCTCTGGGATGCACGTACAGGAAACGGAGCTTTAGGCACTTATCAATATACTAAATCCAATGACAATTACTATAATGAGAATAGTGATGACGATTCTCGGCAAAATCACATCATTGCCCACCCCCCCATACCTAAATCTGACTATCAAATAGCATTGGATTCGAATACCGGGAGCTTACCTAAGCTGAAACCGGAAACGACGAAGTATTGGTCAGATTATTCCAAACTAATATATCATCCAACAAGTTTTAACATTTTAAAGGATTGGTATCATGACGTCTCGAACCCTAACGTTCCTGACTTTCGAAATCTAGGAATAAAAAAATTTGTAAACTATGATCTTGGTTATCAGGAGTTCAATGATAATTATCTTCAAGAGTTTTTCGACGGAAATATGCATTCGCAACTAGAACAATGTGATACATTACAAGGTTTTAACTTGCTAACAGATATGGACAGTTCATGGGGTGGTTTTTCATCAGCACTGCTTTTAGAACTAAAAAATGAACTGCCCAAAGTTTCAGTTTTCACTTGGGGATTCAATGAGGACGACCCTCTGACAACTAAGAGTCCCAGACAAGGAGATAAAAAATTAACCAGGGCTACACTGCCGTTGGTAGAAAACAAGATAAGAAGCTCTGTAAGCTTATCGGAAGAGTCAGACCTTGTCATTTCATTATATGCGAACCCTCAATTAACAAACTGGGAACAAGCTGGGTCGACCTGTAAAGTGCTTGACACTCTGAACTCTGTTTTCTCACAATCTAACGAGGTTAATAGAAAATCTATGGATTTCGTTAAGAATTGTCTAACGTCGAGTGACACCAGAAGAAATTTTGTATCTTCGATAATTGCAGATGAAAGAATTGATTATTCATTTTTCACAAGGTTCAGACCAGGGAAGGATGAACATCTAGACGCTCATATTTTTTCGAAGTGCTTAATTTCAAGAGGGAACTCGAACGTGTCCGCATGCCCTGAGGAAACAGCTTCGTACGTAAAAGAGCTGTCTAGTTATGCATATCAACCATCAGATACGATACCGGAAGAGTTTAGTAATGTCACCGATTTTACCATGAGCTTATCTTCGACTGAGGCATGCAGGACAGCTTTCTTGCAATGGTATGATGTCACGAGCAAATACCTCCGTTATGCACCTGATAGAGAAGAACTCAAAGATGGGTTGGCTTCAATGGCATCCAGGTATGAACATGGCTGGTATGAAGATCCTGATTCTGGAGATGATGATGCCTAAAATCACAAAAATATATAGACTATTCAATTTGAATGATGAGAATTATACATGAATTTTATATTTAGTTCATAAGTCGTTGTAATCTGTAGCAGTTTCACAAGAAAAACGCTAACAATAGTGACTAGATTTTGAAAAAATTCTTTTCAAGGAAATTAAACTGAAGAAAAACTAATATATAGTAGATAAAACTATTGCGGTATTTCACCTAACCATTTAAATAATCGATATAAAAGTCTGTAGAATTTTCGGCATCAAAAGAATCAAATCTTTGAAGAGATTGCAACGGCAACAGATTGGAAGTCATCATGGGAGATAGAAACCTTGACGTCAGTGATACCTGCTTGGGTGGCCAATTTTTTGGCTTCTCCATGGAGTTTAACTTCAGGACCTTTACCGCCATCACGCGTAATTTCAATATCCTTCAAAGAAGCACCGCCTCCCTGAGATTTAACACCCAAAGATTTGAAAACGGCTTCCTTAGCGGACCACGTTCCTGCAAAAGAACTCTGAACAGATGGTTGAGAGTTACAATAACTAATTTCCTCGCTGGTAAAATTGCGTTCAATAAAGGTGTCGTTAGCAACGTTGACACTTGAGATTAATTCTACGTCGACTCCAACACCGTCACCCTTTCCCTTGGCAGCTGTTTGCTTGGTAAGTTCACTAACAATAGTAGCGGTCTTTCTGTTGCTCCCTGAGACAAAGCTGTCATCCTTTTGAACTGCTTTTGGACTAAATGTCAATGATCCGCTCTTCTTATCGGCGGAAACACGTGCTAATGGATCCAAGTAGACAGGTTGTTCTAATTCATCCGAGTAAGGAGCGTGCTCTTTACTGACAAATAATTTGTTGTAGATCATACCGTTGTGGAAGAATTTGTGTGCCGATTTTTCTCTTGCAGTTACTTTAACAACATAATTCTCGTATTTTGCTTGATCGATAGCTGCATACAAATAATCTGGGTGGATAACAATAGCTTGGGCACCCTTCTGACCAAAACCAAAAGAAGTAATAGAAACTGCTTTAATACCGCTGGTTCTCAAAGATTTTGATGGATACAAGACGTATTCGAATTGCTCCAAAAGTTTATCAACATTGTCGGCGTTACGGTTACCTGGAACAATACCTGTATTCAAAATTTGCATAGCACCGTTTAACATCCAGGCACCAGCAGCACCCTTTGGATGACCAGTCAAGTATTTTTGGAAGACACCAATGACTGGATTACCTTCAGATCTACCCAAGTGTCTCATCATCTCGTTGATCGTAGCAGATTCATTCTTATCGTTGGCCTTAGTGGATGTACCATGGAAGGACGCAACTCCTAAATCATCAATGGTTAAACCAAACGTAGCTAATGCACCTCTCAATGGAGCAATACGTGGATCGTTTTTGTAGAATTCATTACCCCATTGAGCTTGGGCAGCTTTTACTTGCCTTGAAGCCTCACGTTTAATTTCTTCAGTACGTTCTGAGAAGAAGATATCTTTATCCTCAGCTGAAATACCTTCAGCTTCGTCTCCCAATATGTCTAATTCGTTCTCAACCCATTGCTTGATTTGCTTCTCACGATTAACTAATTGACGTTTTCTATATTTGATGTTCAACAAAGGAGTTGGGAATTTCAAATCACCGTGATGTTCTCTGGCAGTTGTCAAGATACCCTTACCTGGCGCTGGGACGGATCTACCAATCTTGTCAGTAGCGGTGGCAGTCAAACCAACAATACCATAGATTGGAACACCCATTTTCAAAGCAAGATCAGCGTTCATGATAATTTGAATACCTGCACCTTGAGCTTCCATAAAACCATTACGCGAAGTAGTTGCTGGTCTTGACATCTCTGCTGGGGTACGACCATGTTCGAATTCATCTAAAGTGTCGGAAGTAGCCTTCATGTTACCAAATTCATAAGAACCTTCCTCTTGGAAATCGTCATAACCACCAACAATACAGATCTTAGCTTTGCCCGACAAGATTGTTTCGACACCAACATCAACAGACTCAACAGCTGTTGCACAAGCACCAACTGGAGTTTTAATAGGACCAGATGAGGAGATTAACAACATATTAACCCAGGCAGACATCGTGTTAATGAAAGATTCTTGTAAGATATCGTTCTGAACAGGTTGATCTTTGTAACGGTCCTTGAACATACCACGTAAGGCAGAAACACCACCCATACCAGAACCAGAACAATTACCAACTTCTGATACATGGATGTATTCATACATTTCGTAAGGATCTGTGATACCAGCGGCAATGAATGCTTCAACAACAGAAACCAAGGCGAAAAGTGTAATTGGGTCAACTTGAGAGATAACATCCTCTGAGATACCATATGTCTTAGCATTCCAACCAGTTGGAATTTGCCCGGCAACCAAACGGTCGAATCTCAAAGCCTTTGGAATGTACAAGGTAGCTCCCTTCAATAATTTGACTGAAAATTCACCAGTTTCTGGGATTTCAAAAACGTCGACCTTTTCCCCATGCTCATGCTTGAATTGTTCAGCAGTTTCTTTAGATGCCTCAAATGGCTCTAAATCTTCCTCGACAACAATTTCTTGAATCATTTGTTTCTTTTCTGGGTTGTATCCATTGAATAACTCAGGTTCGATCAATCTGATACCGGCATGTTCCATGATTTTACTTTCATACTTTGTTTTCACATCTTTATCATCAACAGGTTCATTGCTTTTAGCATCAACCCAACCAGTATATGGACGACCTTTCAAATTACCGTTATGATATTTAATCAACCCCATAATCCAAGCCATTTCAACACTACCTTCCAAGGAAAATTGACCAAAGGCCTCCATTTCCCATCTTGTTCTCGAGGAACCCCATGGACCAACTTCAGAGAAACCTGTAACAACGATAACTCTTTCTAGATCTAATAATCCCTCCAAATCAGGGGACGTTAATTTCTTTACATCCTTGTATGGTTTTAATGTTGGGAAATTCAATTGAATATTAGCCTTTGGCTGAACTTCAACCTGTGCATAAGCAGCATCAGCATTGTCACCGCTGACAACCTTATGTTCCAGAGCAGTTTCGATTGAGACTGCCTTTCTAATTTCAGACGTTTCAGTCAAATCACTACGCAACTTGTTCGTGAAATCCTTCAAATCTGTCAAAAATTGTAAACTACCATTCAAATCAGCCATCACTGGTGATTTTTGACACATTTGAACAACCTCAGGGATCAATAAACCCAACAAGTTGAAAGCCATTTCCTTTTGGGAGAAAGTACGAACTCCAGCTTTTTCGATACCTTCAGCAATAATATTGTTCGCACTCATTAAACCGGTACCTCTAGTCCAACCAATGATAGCACCACAAATGGTCAATTGGTTAGCCCAGGATTCAGAGTGCCACCTGTTAAATAATGTTTCTAAAGACAACTTGGATTCAGAGTACAAACCATCACCACCAAAAGTACCATGGTTTGGAGACATTGGTAGAATAACTTGAGCAGGTCTGGTTTCAATTCCTCTGACAGATTTTTGTTTCTTAACTTGACCCATAATTCTCATAATGTTAGTTAACATGATTCTGTGGGCAAATTCAGATTTGGAGTCAATGTTATCCAATTCAATACCATTTTCAGGAATAGCAGCAAATGGGATAATAGCATCCAAATCCCAACCTAAACCACCATTCTTTTCATCATCATAAATGTAGTCGACCAAAGCTTCTACATCTTGCTTCGAACCTTGGTTGAAAGGAACGACAATTAAAGTCGAACCCTTGGCACCATATTTGGCATAAATAGATTGATAATAATCTGTAACAGGCTTAGAGAAACGAGATGTAGTAATGATGACTTTTGCACCACCTTGGATTAAACCTTGTAAGATCTCAGCACCGATGGAACCTTTACCAGCACCAGTGATCAACACGTACTTATCCTTGAAGGTAACACCATTGATGGCTGCTTTTTCCAAACCATTCAAAAATAAGGAAGACGATTGACGGTCATAAGACCATTCGCCGGTTGCAGCTTTCTTCTTCAAATGCAAAAATGGAATAGTCTCTCTTGGAATAATAGACGAAACTGTCTTTGAAATCTTCGATTTGTTTGGTAAGGAGGCAACTTCTTTGGTAGAATCCTTATCCAAATCATCATCGACAACGCCAGCTAGTTGTGTAGTTTGAGAAGCATCGATTTCTTTGGAATTTTGCAAAAATTTCATCAAGTCACCATATACCTTTTCGAATTCGGAAGCGGTAGAGCCCGAAATATCATGTTCTGAAGCTTGTGCACTAATAGCTTTATAAACACGAGTCAAATCTTCCTCAATGGTAGATTGAGATTGTTTGGCCAATTCACCACCAATGGCCATTTCTTGCACATATTCAGATAGTTTTCTGACTTTTTCTTTTGGTTCTTCGGAATATTTAATATTACCGTTTTTGTCAATAACGGTTTTTGGACCTGTTGGCTTGGTAATATCTTTGTAAACAGGGTCCATGTCTATAACTTGTTTACAATTTTCAATTAATTGCTCACCTAAGCTCTTGGCTAATTTATAATTATCACCTTTAGATTCATCTGTATGAGAAACATGATATTCCATAAATTTAATTAAAGTCTCATTTGATCTGTTCATGATATTAATGGCTTCACTAACAACCTCTCTATCGACATTTTTCAAAACACCGTGAATGATTTCAAAATACAAAGACAGTAGTGATTGTTTTGCCCAATTCCATGAAGAATCGAAAACTCTTGCCTTCTTTCTAGAGAATGATGTTGCGATACCGTTAATGAAAAATTCACCCAATTCGGCAGTCAAGAAATCTAGTTGGGATTGTAATTCAGCGACATTGTCCTTCTCTTTCAAGAACTTTCTTTCACCGTTATCTAGATCCATTTTCAAGTAACGAGCTAACACTTGTAATTGTTGACGAGCCAAAACCTTTTGATCTTTAGTTAATTCATCAAAGGCAGCTGCATCAATCGTAACACCACCAGCACCTGCACCACCGGCACCTGCACCAGCACCAGCCGAAGCGCTAGATAAATCGAGACCAGCAAAAGATGCATATTTCTGAGCCATTGAGTCCAAAAAGGCCTTAGCTTCAGGTTCAGATCCTAAACGAGCTGCTGGTTCATTGGTCAAAGCAATCAATAAAACCGAGTCTTGTCTACCGTTACCCAAACCCCAACGAGTTTGCAAGTATTTTCTGGCAATAGTAATAGTGAAACCACCAGGCATCTTGGAGGACATCAATCTCGAGATCAAAGAAGATGATTGTTTACCCAAAGCACCTGAGAAACTTTCTTGGAAGGACTCTGCCAACTCTTCTAACGGAGTTTCTTCTGGCTTTTCAGGCGTATTACCAAATTCTTTACCTAAATCACCCAGAATTTCGTTTTGAACTGTAGATTTACCACCGACCAAATCTTTGATGGTCTTGGACAATGGGATAGAATCCAATGGCTTTTTCAATTTATGTGCAACCAAAACATGCAACAACAGAGAAGCCTTGACTGCTTCATCTGGAATTTCAGTTACTGGACCAGAGGGAGCAGCTGCAGGAGCAGCTGCAGGAGCAGCTGCAACAGCGACCGCAGCAGGAGCGGCACCAGCAGGAAGGGCAGGAGCAGATGTAGCAGGACTTTCAGCAGAGGCAGCAGTTTCCTTTGCTGCCAATTCTTCTGGATCTGGTGTGTAATTGATCTCCTTAGCATCCTTTGCATAACACAACACCTGTCTGTGTAGAGATAAAGCAGCATCGTATGATTCATACTTACTTTTCATGGTTCTCTGAGCCATTCCTGCCAATGTTGGAGATGGACCGATTTCAACAACTCTTTCGGTGTTGAAATCCTTTAAAAAGACATCTTGTGTCTCAATCCATCTAACGGGAGAGGCAAATTGATAAGCTAACAGCTCAGTCAATAAGACATGAGCCAATTCTTGTTCGACTTCAGGTTTCATAGCAACTTGCTGTGATTGTGAGTGTTGTATTTGTTATCGTTGTCGATACTTCTCTACTTCCTACTTCAAAGTAATGATTTATCCAAAGCTCTTAAAAATGAATAGCTATTTATACTAAAATCTTATCGGTCAAGGGATAAACAATGGTATCTTTCGCTTCCGTTGAAGACTATACCCATCTAATACTATGGGAAGCCGCCCAACAAAACGTACTGCAACCTCCCCTTCGGCCCTGCTTCCTTCTGGAGCTCAGCAGCCGTGTAAAAATTGTTGGATTTTCAGCACAGAGGCGCGTTTTCGTTACCCGGACTGAACCTTCCAAAGCCGGGTAAATGATGGGAGCTGGTGCACGTGACTCTCTTTCGTGAGAAATGCTCTTTTATTTGAGACCGACGCAAATCGAGCGAGTGAAATTTTCGTATTTAACTCGACTGGCTGACAAAAGCTCTGAAAAACTGTCTACTTCTTTCAACACTACTTATCATTTTTGCAATTTGAATGAAGGATAATTGTTTGATAGGACCTGTCGAATGAAATGCTATCAGAAGTTATGCTACACATTATTGATCTTAGATGATGTAAAGTGACGATGTGTTATAGATATAACACAGCTTCTTACATCTTTCATTATGAGGTTTCTATGCAATTTTTTTTTTACTCTAACCCAAAAACTATCAAAAGCCTTTCAATTTACTGAGTACTAACTTTTTGTTAGTACGAACTTTAGGACCAGTTACCGTAGTTGCGACTACACCAATTGTTGTTCACATCCCCACAGTTTATTATGAAAACTTGTTTTTGGCAAACGAAGCTATCCCCTATTTCCACCCTGATCTGTATGAGTTTTATGTAAATTCTATGCAATTGCAACATCGGGACTAATATTTAGGGTTACAAATTTTTCTTATTCTTGTATTGCGTTAGTAAACTTTGAATTAATTAATATCATATATTTAGTTTTTCTGAATATACTACACATCTTACAACGACTGCCTATTACAAATATATCCTAAAGTGGAGATATTGAGAGATTTAATAGGGGATCATATATATAGTTTTTATTTCTTTCTTTTTGGGCAACTCAATGTCTTGTTTCAACAACGGAAGGAACAACTACAACGACAACAACAATTGCAAAGATCACAAATACAAGGATCCAACATCTCAATTTGTTCCTTCTTGCTCTTCTAGCACTTGTCACAGCTTTATTAGTGTGACCGACACCTTGCTCTACATCTTGTTGGGCATCTTCCACATTCTTATCGATGACCTCAATATTCTCCTGTTGCTCGATAACCAATTGCTCCATATCGTTGAACAATTGTGTTAATTCGGCCATTGTTTTTTCCAGTTTTAACAATTCTTGATGTCTTGCTTGTACTTCAGCCAATGCAGTCTTTGCTTCACCACGTCTATTGGCATTCAATAAAGCTTGCGAGAAAATCTGTTGACCACCTACGTCATTAATAGCATTCTCTACTTCGGCATCGGTGGCATCTGGTTGAACGATCTTATACTGTCTCATCGCTTGTTCTTTGTTTTCTTCTTTATAATTGGATTCTATAATTCTGTAATCTTGAATAGCCTTCAAGAATCTTTGTCTTGAGTTTTCAGCTTGTGCCTGTTTACTAGCATCGTGTAAACCATCTTGTTGAGCACTCTTAATCTTCGATCTCAATTGGTATTGTAGATCCGAAGCCTGTGATACAATGTCATCGAGAGTACGTCTTAATTGCATCTCTTGGTCTTCATTGGCTTCCGCTAACAGCTTCTTATGATAGGTGTCGATATTATTAATGAGTTGCTCATACGTATCTAACTCGCTGTTGATTTCATTAATCTTACCCATAAACTCCACAAAATCGGTACCACCACCATTAGATGCTCCAGCACCAACAACATGGTTGCCTCTTACTGGAGCAGCATTGCCAACGTTGTCATATGGATTAGCACTCATTTCATAGTTTTCAACGGGCGCATTATTAGCGGTCTCATATGGATTTTGAGCCTCATATGGATTGTTATTATAGCTCATCTTTGTATTTATAGGTATATTGCACTAGAAGTACGAGCTTTTCACTACGAATTTCTCGATGATTTGTCCTAATCTACTTTCAAACCTCGAAATTTCCAATCTTCTCAAGCTTGAAGTTTTTTTTGCCTCCTCTTGTAAACTCGTCTCGTCTCTTAAACTAATCTTTGTTGCTTTACAAGTCTGAAACAGAAATAAAACACAAACCACTAAGACAAACAACGACCTAAAAAACCTCAAAAGTTAAACTAAAGCCTTTCAATTCTTCGTTTTGATACTCTTTAAACTAATCACAAAAGATGAAGTCGTGTTTACACTTTCTTGTCGAACCATGAAAAAATGCAAAATATAATAATAGAGCATTTATTTTTCCCTTTCTGTCGTCTAGCTTACCGAGCCCAGCCCTTTTCGCTCTTATTGTATCAAATATCAAGTATTAATACTTTGTACGAGGTATTTCGCAGCGTATGTGATGTATGGATGGAGGTACAAAAGCGACGTTACAGCTATCGTTAAGTACGGCATCACTGTGTACGGGTATATAGAACTAAACACATATACAACGTGCCATATTATTTTTCATCATCAGTCTATTTCAGTTTCTAGATAGGCTATTAAATTCTTTATCTTATTGAGATCGGATCTTGTTTGTGGTAATTGCGCCTGGGCGTCGTGAAGGTAGGTTAAGGATTGTTCATATTGTTCCTTAATGCTTTGCCAGTACTGTTCATCCTCGGATACCTCCTCTTCGATTTCGATTTTGATTTTATCTTCTTCTTTCGGTGTTTCAGTTGTACTTTCTTGTAAATTTTCAATTCTTGAATCCAATTGTGATAGGAATTGGTCTCTGGCTTTGACGTATAGCTGATTCACGTGGTTGGGTCCGTTTTGTCGTAGCTGCGATACTTTAACGGTTTGATCTTCCCATTCCTGATATGATTTTCGTACTTTTTCGTTCAATTCTAGATCAAAAGGTTCCACATATTTCTCTTGAGATTTCATTATCAGATCTTTAATGCTTAGTTTATTTCTTTTTCCAGACGCTTCCATATCCCCATCGTCGATGTTGACAACTCGCAATGAATTGGATGCCATATCCATCACTTGTGTCAAAAATTCCTGCAACTGAATTTGAACTTCGCGCTTCACATTGTCATCCGTGTGGTCACCCTTACGTTCAGCGTCAATATCATTAGGTAAATGTAACGCTGCCTTCTCTTCTAATAAGTCATACAACTGTCCATATATACTCCGTAATTGCTCCACGGTGACATCCAATTTCTTTGGCATTTGGTTATAGGACATAATGTTCTGCTATATATTTACAAATGTAAACACCTCACTTCACTTCACCTCGAAGCTGTAGGTGCGGTCTATTCGGTTTTATTTGTTTATAAGTACTTATTTTACAGGCATCGGCGCTGCGCAACTGCTGCTACCCGGCTTCGGCTGAAAAAGGGAGTACCAGAGCAGAGGCTGTTGTAAAAATGTAAAGAAACGCCTATAAGTTTTCATGATTAGCATATGTATTGAACGTATGTGACTGGGATAGATAGATACATTCATACCAAATTTGCATTCCATATTACCTTCTATAATAACAAAAGAATGTCCATTGTGGTGGAAACTAATGAATATGCTCCGTTTTATGCTCCCTTCTTTGGGTTTGCGGGTTGTTCGGCTGCAATGATCCTATCATGTCTTGGTGCAGCAATAGGTACTGCCAAGTCAGGTATTGGTATTTCAGGTATCGGTACTTTCAAACCAGAACTTATCATGAAGTCCCTAATTCCTGTCGTTATGAGTGGTATTTTGGCCATTTACGGTCTTGTGGTTGCAGTATTAATCGCTGGTAATTTATCGCCTACTGAAGAATACACCCTGTTCAACGGGTCTATGCATTTGAGTTGTGGTCTTTGCGTTGGTTTTGCCTGTTTAAGCAGTGGATATGCCATTGGTATCGTTGGTGATGTAGGAGTAAGAAAATTTATGCATCAACCAAGACTTTTTGTCGGTATCGTTTTGATCCTTATTTTCTCCGAAGTTCTTGGTCTATATGGTATGATTATTGCATTAATTTTGAACACTAGAGGTTCTGAAAAATAGAACCATTTGCTTTATGCAACCTTTCATCTTTTCGTCGTATACATTTTTGTATAGAAATGGATAAAGAAAATTTATATGTGGTAATTTACAAATCTAATTATTGACTATTCAGTAGTATCCATGGCATCACCCCCTGTGGCCACTGGGACTTGAGAAGTATTGGAGATATCCACTTTACCTTCATCGTCGATGTATTGTGTAGTATTTTCCTGAACATATTTTACTGATCTTGCACAATCCAAGAATAATAGATATGCTCTTTTAACGTCAGCTAAATCGACATCGTTGCTTTTTCTTTTGAACGCAATTTGTTGTGATACGGAAATTAAATTGCTACTATAACGCAAACTGGTCTCAGTACCAATTTTTGTTAGAAGGTCAAGAGCTTGATTGGTAAGTTCCACCTCTTCCTCTTGTGCCCTAATAGATAAAATGGTCTTGATTTCTTGTTCATTATAGTTTGTGGTCGCAATGATAATAGATCTATCCAATAAATCCAATGGCAAACCATGTGGGGATTTATAATTGGTTCCTCTTGTTTTTGAAATACCTCTATTAGTTGCCATTATAATGATAGGAGCAAATTCGTCTTCCAATGCCCTATTTATAAATGAGAAACATTCAATGTCTAACATGTGTACTTCATCAATAAATAAAACACCTGGTACAATTTCAGCTTTGCCTTCTTCTTTCCATTCGGCGACTTTAGTATTGATTTGGTCTCTTACTTCAGATCTAATTTCACCAGTGTCACCAGTGAACAAAGCTAAGAAACCCTGAGTTCTAGAATTAATCACATCGATTTCGTGTAATGACACAGTGTGGACTACAGTCTTTCTCTTTTGCAGTTCCCCTTCAGGACATTGTACGAATCTGGTGTCAGCTCCCATGGCATCATAGTCTCTGGATCTGGCAAATGACCTACCTAATTTCGTAATCTTACCACTTGCCTTGTCAATAGAGATAACGTCTCCCGCCAAAACTTTTTCTTTGGTCAATCCATCAATCATCTTATTACCCAACTCATATATGGTTTCCATATCAGTTGTCTTAATCGTTAATTTTCCTTGCTTGTGGCCACCGGTGATAGATCTGTCGATTTGAATTTCAACTACCTCACCTTCAATCAATTCAGTTTCCTCCTTAATTTTGACACCAATAGACCTTCTAAAAGCTTGAGTTAAAGCCTCCGTTTTACTTAGTTCCAAGGAGAAGATTTCTGAACCAGCAATGGCAGTAAATGGAACATCTTTACCCAATGACTGTGAAAGACCCATAGCTAACGCTGTTTTACCAGTTGAAGGTGGACCAGCAACAAGGATAGCTCTACCAGCAATAGTACCATTTTGAACCATCTTCAATATAACACCAGCTGCACGACGAGCTTGCAGCTGCCCCACCATACCTTCAGATGTTGCGCGAGGTTGTAAGTTTTCATCGAGACCTAAACCAGTAATGTGAGAGTGTGCGGCAATCAACGATAAAGATTTGAGCGAGTCAGAAGCCTCATTAGGATCACTAGTTTGAATAGACATGTCGACTCCTTTTGCTTCAAGTTCTGCTTTCCTTTTTCAGAATGTTAACTACCTTGAGCTGGTGGTTACTGTCAAAAGCTCTCTTCTCGCCCTCTTCCAAATTTTCATACATCAGAGAAGGTCCAATATATAGTCACGTGCCTTATATAAATTCGCCTATCAAACGAGGATATTAATCGATATGCAATTGCTATCAAAAAACCTTCTCAAGTTCAAATAGAGAGCAGTTCAGTAGCGTTTTCTCTTTACCCCTTCCCAAGTGCGTGTGTTCTGCCGTTAGCTATTTTATCTTGGCAAGGCTGCAACGACAATATAAAGCGGGAGGCTAGAAGGATCTACTACTTTTTGAAAACAACCGTAAGGACGAGTAGAGAAAGAAGCGGAAATCAAGGCTATCATGGAGACACTTAAGCAGCTCATAAAAAGCTGCTGTTGCTTCTGCTGTTGGGACTACTCAGAGTCATATGTATCCATCAATGGGAGACGCTATACGATCAAAAAATTGCTAGGTGAAGGGAGTTTATCCTTCATCTATCTAGTCCAGCGCATGGGGAATACATCCTCAAGTAATGGTATCAGTATAGGTAACGAACCTGAACTTTATGCATTGAAAAGAACAAGGTGTCCCTTTGGTAATATTGACAGTATTTCAGGTGCAATGAAAGAAGTGGATAACTATAAACGTTTTCAAAGTGCATATATTATTTCTTTGGTGGATTCACAAGTAGTGCAAGAGAAAGATGGCTCAAAAACTGTTTGTATACTACTTCCTTATTTCCCATTGGGTTCTCTTCAAGATGGCATTAACAGAAACTTGTTGAAAGGCACATTCATCTCAGAAAGTGAGTGTATCAGAATAATGATTGGCATAACAAGAGGCTTACGTTGTTTGCACGATCCATCTGCGAGAGAGAATAACGCTGATACTGATACGTTGCAAGATAACGTTTCGATGTCTTACAGTGATGAGGCTGCGTTTCTTCTGGACGATACCCCCTTAGAGTTGGATATTCTATCATCACACAACACAGTCAATACCAACTCCTATGTCCACAGAGACATAAAACCGGCAAACATTCTCTTTTCTTCAGACGGATTGCCAGTAATATCTGATTTGGGCTCCTGCTCTAAAGCCGATGTGGATATAACTACAAGACTCCAACTTAACGAATTACAAGAATGGGTCACAGACCATTGCACCTTACCATATACCGCTCCTGAACTACTGAACTTAAAGCTCAACAGCTCCGTCGATTGCAGAGCAGATATATGGTCGTTGGGATGCACGTGCTACGCAATGTTATTCGGCATCTCACCGTTCGAAAGGGAAGAACAGGTCAGCGGTGCCTCTTTAACGTATGCAATTGGTACGGGTAAATTCTCTTTCCCACAGCAAACGAGGTACTCAGAAGGCCTAATTGGTCTAATAAAGTCCTGCATTCAGGTTGAATCATCTGCGCGCCCAGACATAAACGAGCTCTTAACTACTTTGCAAGATCTTCAAACATCGTAGTTAATGATAAGCATCGGGCTTGTATTCATAGCCGTCTGGGGACAGCTGTGCAAAATTACCCACCAGAAAAGCAGGAGTTCCAGCAGATTTGGAATTGCATATAACGGCGTACAGGTAGTGATCTAAAGCTTCCAACTTCCCTCGTCTGGAGAGCCTTGAACTCATGTTTATATAGACTTGAGTATTTCCTTTTTGATATCAATTGACTAGTCAAGCTCTAATTTTTAGTTAACTTATCGGTTAAATTGTTCAAACTATAAATCATGTCGGCACTCCCAACTACCAAAAGTTTCCAAAATTGTACTGAGACTGATGTTCCAGGATACAATGATTGCCCTTCATTCTTATTTCAAGTTAATAAGGCTGCTGAAAAGGCAGGGAGAAGGAATGAAATTTTCCCCACAATGCGGGATACATATGGCGGTAACACAAGAATTCCTAGCATACCCCCTCCCCCATTGACACGTAGGATTAGCAAAAATAGCGCCATATGTAAGCCTGCTGTGCAGCAAAACATTTTCACTGAAGAGGAAATTCTTGCTAAAATTCGGGGTTTATATGATATTGAAAGTAGGCTGTCACCAGATGAATTTGAATTCTATAGGAAAAAAGTGGATTCGAATCTAATTAAAAGTTTGAAAAATGATTCCACTAAGCAAATGCTAACATATGTATTGAATGAATCGGGCGACATGCTGAAAGGTCAATCCATATTGAGGGAATGGCTGACAACGGATACTACAATCAGTAATTGGTGCCCAGCATTCCTTAAGATATTTGAGAACGCTGCAACAACTGAAATATAAAACAGTGGGCCTAAAGATTAATGAAAAGCCAACAAGAAATGGAGAAATATTTCCTTCATATAATCTGCTATACTTCCATAAATATGTTTTACTATATAGTAGATGGAGAAGAAATGTGCCGGCTGCAGTAAACTGTCGTAACACCAGACAAAGGGCACGTTTAGAATTGTATGACGAAACAATACAGCACATGAAAGTATATCATTATTAACACTACACAAATTACATCCTCTTTCTTTTCCCAACAGTAGCTTGGAAACCTGTTTTAATGGAGGACACAGACCTTGTGGAACCACAACTTTTGCAAACCAAGAAGAACAATCTGTTTGACTGTTCTTTCTTAAGCGCAGTATTGATGCTCTTACAAGTTTTACAGGTAACATATTCCAAAATGTATCTTCTCAACACGTTCTCCATTTGTTTGGATTGAAACTTACCCTTAATGACTAATCTTTTTTGACCATCTACAGAACCTGAAGTACCCAATTCCGCAAATAAATATTGGATCAAATGTTCTGGGGATCTTTGTAATTTTTCTGAAATATCTTGAATGTTGGAAAAAATTGTCTTCTTACCATCACGTAAACAGACGGGAGGAGGAATTCTAAATTTGGGCCCCGTTCTGTCACCAGCTAGTTCTGGGTTATTAGCTTTCAAAATGTCAAAAAATCTGGAGAGCAATTCTTGATAAGATAGCCCAACATCTTGCTGAATGCTAGAGTCTGCTGCTGGTGTGCTCTCATTACTATTAGTTTCGTCAATTTTGACTCCAGCTTTAGCTAGCTGCTTTTCAAAATCATCCAGGTCAGTTTCTTTGGATTTCTTTTTCTTCTTTTTGAGTTTAAGTTCCCCTAATGCTTCAGATATCTCATCCACTTCTTCCGCAGGATCTTCAGATAGTGCCTTAGACTTCTTCTTCTTCTTTTTCAAACCGGCAAATAGATCATCGCCAGTTTCAGCGTCTGTTTCTGTCGTTGCGGCATCGAAGTTTTCTGGGGCCACCTTCTTAACCTTCTTCTTCTTTTTCAAAGAAGGATCAAAGCCCAGATCGGTTGCTAAATCGGCTGACATACTTGTATTTCTATATATGTGACTTTTATTAGGTGATCAGCCTATGTTCTTCTTTTTCTAGTGCAATATATCTTGAGAGAGATGCAGGATAAATGAGTTTTCCATCACAATATTCGCTATAGGCTGGGCCATCAAAATTTTCACTCCGTTTTTAGTGACTTTATATACAGTCCGGGTAAAAATGTTAAATGCCTAATATTCAACTTAAATATAATATACAATTATGATAGGCAGCTAGAAAGCGTTATTTTAATCCTCATTTTAGGACTTGTGCCTAATTCTCGTTGATTTTTAGTTGCTCCGTCTTCTCTAGTAAAACTTCTGTTGCCTCTTTGGTAACTTGTTCAATTTCGGTACCTTCCTTTATCTCCACATTATTGGTTGTTGCTTGGGTCTGATCATTATCTTGTTCAGGTTCGATATCGTACTTCTTGAGAAAGTAACTTTCCAATTCTTCTCTGCCGTTATTCTCAGCTTCGTAAATAGAATCGTGACCAAAGTTGTTTCTGATGAATGGATCTGCGTCGTACTCGTCACATAGCAATTGGACGACATCCAATTTACCATTTAAAGAAGCCCAATGTAGAGCGGTATTCCCAGTCTCATTTTGTTGATTAACGAAGGCTCGCAATATTTCAGAACCCTCTGTCTCTCTATCTACCAAACCCAGCAAATATTTTACGACGTTTATATGACCATTGGCCGATGCCATATGCAATGCGGAAGAATGTGAAATAGAATCAGTACAGGTAACTAATAATTTAGGATGGATCAGGGTATCGAATATCTCGTGCAACGAGTCGAGATCACCGGCTCTTGCATCTTGAACAATTGAATCCTGATCTTCTTGGTCTAAGGGCTCGGTATGCAGGGCCATTCTCAAAGAAAATTAGCAATTTCAAGTGATACTCAATTCGGAGATTACATTGAAAGCTTTGTATTTTCTTAAGTCATCTAAATTCTACTAGCATATAAAATTTTTTCAGAAACGTCAGATGGCAACTACGTTTGAAGTGATATTACTTGAGCTATAACATTCTTAGATTGATTAGCGATGAGGTTGGTCATATATCTTGACAGTCAACAAGTAAGTGGAAGTTCAGCTTCTTTTGGATTTTCTTCACTTTTTGATCCCTATTATCCTAAACGTTTTGAATCAATCGAAGAAATAGTGTGTCCAATGGATAGCAATTCGAATTTCAAGATCCCTGATTTAATTCACAATCAGCCTCAGTTCTCTAGGGATAGTACGTTAGATAGGCTTTTTGAAGAATTTAATGTGAACATTTTAACAAAGTTATCCGCATTCAAGCATACGAATACGTCTACGGAAACTCTTTACGAGAGCTTGAAATGTGAAAATAATGAAGAATTTGTGCGGAAACTTATAAAATACTTGATTCGAATTCATGATTCAACATGTGAGGAGCAGAGAGTTCTACAATCTGATGCCTCTAACTTGTTACCCATATCACTCCAAGATATGAAGTACCTAGAAGAGCTTATCCACTTAATAATCATTCATGGGATTGATGCTAATCTTCCTCGCGATTACACAATTTCGTTTGATAGGGATACCTTGAACGGTACAATGCATAATGAGCTCAAATATAACGTTCCTGGCTGTCACAAAGTCAATTCCGATACGTTGTCTCTTCTTGTCAATACCCTGTATCCAATATTCATGAAGGGATCAATACCAAATGACTATGTTCGGTCGATAATGTTGAAAAGTCCATTGTATGCGAATTTTCTTCTGGCACTTCTCAGTCTTTCTCTTTGCCAGCCATCAGTAAAGAACACTGAAATGTTTGTCAGCTTGGAAACGGTACAAGAAACATATGAATTATTTGCCATATATACGTTGCTGTTTGAAAGCTTAAAAGACCCTCAAGGTAAATCCACCACATTGACGAGACTAAGTACTCTACCTGTACGAAGAGAGAACGGTGTTTTGAGTCTTATAGATTTCCTCACAGGAGCCAGAGAAAATGAGCATATAGATTTAGAAAAATTAAAAAGAGTTACACAAATTTTGATCGCTAAACCAAAAACTATGAGTAGCGTTGAATATTTTTCCTGCCTTTTCCCACAGATTTATGAAGGGCTCTCTCATATAAACAGGCCGGTCGTGGTTGCCTGCTTAAATAACGTGATAACAACACTTTATTTTAAAAATTCCAAGATTATACGTGACTTCCTTTTCACAAAAGTCTACCAGGTACTTTTCAATGATCCACTTAAAGCACATGGTGCGAAAGAGTTAAATGATACATTTAACGTTCTACTATCTCTAACGAGGAACTCTTCGATGAAAATTGTGGAAGCTTTGATCATGGGTTATGATAAAAAAGGATTCTTTTTGAACATCTGGGTATATGCTTTGTTTCTCAAAAAGAATCAGAAAATCAATCCTGTCATTGTTGACAAGGATGGCAAAAAGATACAAGAGGATTCCGGTTCATACTACAAGGGAATTTTATCTCTGTTGAAATCTTTCATAGTACTTACCGGATGTTACGAGGTCCTGGATACTCTGAGTCTCAATTTGGTAAACTACAAGCACGAAAAATGGGGATATTCTCTTGATTTGGAGACACATTTAGCTCATGTTAGGATTCAAGATGACGTAAATGGAATATCCAACGAAATACTTCTTCCAACGGAGCAAGTCGCCCAAGTAAGCGACCTTTTTCAAGATATGGACTTAGCAATCGATTTATTCATGGAACTGCTGAGACTGATTGATGATGATGAAGTAATTAAGGATATATTTCTGACTATTTTGAGCAGATGGGTGAGAAATACCAGTAAAGGTACCAGTAAAGAAAAGACTAGGGCAACACTTGAAAATGGTATCGGCGATGACATTTTGAGTTTGATTGACCTTAAAACTTTGGAAAAGTTGAACAAGGAGTTTAAATCTGATGTTATAAAAAAACCTGTGGATGTTCTAACCGTCATTGAAGGTTTGATGGACTTTGTTCACGAGGATGTCAGAGAACAGTCACAAAATGAGGGCGATTCCGATGATGAGGAAGATGAATTTATTGACGAAAATGAAACCATGACTGCGTTCAACACAGTCCTGGAATTACTCTCTACTATTTTAAGCAATTCAAGCAACAAAGACCTTTATCGTGCAAAAGAAATATTAAAATCCATCGATATGAAGTTAATGATACGCAGTGGCAGAAATAAAAGGTGTCATAGCTTGCATGAACTCATTCTCAACGTGATTGAGGACAAAAATATTACAACCGACACCAACATACAATATGAGGAACTAGAAGAAGACCGTGAGACACTATGCCATGCTATGATGAATCTTAACGATTTATTGGAACCGATAAAAGTACAAGGCCTGCGTGAACTTATCAGCTTGATTGAAAAGGGCTCGCCTGTTGTAACAACCGAAAAAGTATTGAACTTACACCTTCAATCTTTGCATAATCAAGATCCATTCATCTATCTGAACGCAATCACCGGCCTAACCACTCTATGTAAAATGGAAAATAAACAAACCCTTGGCGTCTTATTAAAATTTTACAACAATGTTGACGGGAGGAACAGTCTCGACGATATCCTAAAGGTAGGTGAAGTTCTTATCAATTACATTCAAAAGGAAAATGAACTTTTTCAAGGGACTCATGCTAACGCTATCATTGACGCATGTTTAGCCACAATTAGAAGATATGGTGAAGTAGATAACAGATTAAGGATGTCTGCGATTTCTATTCTCGGTGTTTGTTTAAAAGTTAATGCGATAGGCATTCAAGCAAGAATTGGAGATATACTAGATTGTTCTTTCGGTATTCTTCAGCTTGAGAAAGACAGACAAGAAAGCAAATCGAACAACAATTCTTTCATGGTAAGAAGAGCAGCAATACATCTTCTTCATGATCTCATGTATAACGCAGGATTATCATTGTTCCCAAAGAGATATAACTACCAGAAGCTAAAAGAACTGTTACACTACGTAAAAGAAAGCGACGAGGATTTTTTGGTTCGTGAACAAGCAAACATCCTAGTTATGTTAACGGAGAGTCATCTGCCTTACGGGTCAACTACAGTTGCTTAATGGTATCGCACGTAGATTCGTATCTATTGTAGAAGTTTCTAGAGCCATCTCTCTTACGGAAGGCAGTTGCTATACACCCAGTTACCCGGATCTACTTGTATTCCACTTCTTTCTAGAATGTCAAAGAACAAAAAATTTTCGTCGCGCTGAGGAAATTCCACCGAAGTGGTCGAGTGGCCAAAAAAAAAGCAAGGGTATTTAAAGGGTAGACGAACAAGGGACAGATCGAAAGTAATGCTTCTGCAGTGTTTATTCAATCTTTTTTTGTTAGGTGGAATCAAACAGACCTAGTTAGTTGGTTAGGACGTGTTTTGTAACTAGAAATATCATACATCTATTCACACAATGTCTTCCGAAACTTTTGAATTTCAAGCCGAAATTACTCAGTTGATGAGTCTAATCATCAACACTGTTTACTCTAATAAGGAAATCTTCTTGAGAGAATTGATTTCTAACGCATCTGATGCCTTAGATAAGATTAGATACGAAGCCTTATCGGATCCAAAGAAATTGGAAAGTGAACCGGAACTATTCATTAGAATTACACCAAGGCCAGAAGAAAAGGTATTGGAACTTAGAGATTCTGGTATCGGTATGACTAAAGCTGAGTTGATTAATAACTTGGGTACGATTGCTAAGTCTGGTACTAAAGCTTTCATGGAGGCTTTGTCTGCTGGTGCAGATGTTTCCATGATTGGTCAATTCGGTGTTGGTTTTTACTCCCTATTTTTGGTTGCTGACAGAGTCCAAGTTATTTCTAAAAATAACGATGATGAACAATACATTTGGGAATCCAACGCTGGTGGATCATTTACCGTTACTCTAGATGAAACCAATGAAAGAATTGGTAGAGGTACCGTTTTAAGATTATTCTTGAAAGATGACCAATTAGAGTATTTGGAGGAGAAGAAGATCAAGGAAGTTGTGAAGAGACATTCTGAGTTTGTCGCTTACCCGATTCAATTGCTTGTCACCAAAGAGGTTGAAAAAGATGTCCCATTAACAGAAGAAGAAGAAAAGAAGGAAGAAGAAGAGAAGAAAGAAGATGAAGAAGAAGACAAAAAGCCAAAATTGGAAGAAGTCGATGAAGAAGAAGAAGAAAAGAAGGAAAAGACAAAGAAGGTAAAGGAAGAAGTTCAAGAACTGGAAGAATTGAACAAAACCAAACCTCTATGGACTAGAACCCCATCTGAAATCACTCAAGATGAGTACAATGCATTTTATAAATCAATTTCCAACGATTGGGAAGACCCATTATATGTCAAACACTTTTCTGTTGAAGGTCAATTAGAATTTAAAGCCATCTTATTCATTCCAAAGAGAGCTCCATTCGATTTGTTCGAAAACAAGAAGAAGAAACACAACATTAAGTTATATGTTCGTCGTGTTTTCATCACGGATGAAGCTGAAGAGTTGATTCCAGAATGGTTATCTTTCGTGAAGGGTGTTGTTGATTCTGAAGATTTGCCACTAAACTTGTCAAGAGAAATGCTACAACAAAATAAAATCATGAAAGTTATTAGAAAGAATATTGTTAAGAAATTGATTGAATCTTTCAACGAAATTGCTGAAGACTCTGAACAATTTGATAAATTTTATTCCGCTTTTGCTAAAAACATCAAGTTGGGTGTTCACGAAGACACTCAAAACAGAGCTGCTTTATCTAAATTGTTGCGTTACAACTCCACCAAGTCTGGCGATGAATTGACATCTTTGACTGACTACGTTACTAGAATGCCAGAACACCAAAAAAATATGTACTACATCACTGGTGAGTCCTTGAAGGCCGTCGAAAAATCCCCATTTTTGGATGCTCTAAAGGCAAAGAATTTTGAAGTTCTATACCTAGTGGACCCAATTGATGAATACGCTTTCACTCAAATGAAGGAATTTGAAGGTAAGCCTCTAGTTGATATCACCAAGGACTTCGAATTAGAAGAAACTGATGAAGAAAAGGCTGAAAGAGAAAAGGAAATTAAAGAATTTGAACCATTAACGAAAGCTTTGAAAGAAATTTTGGGTGAACAAGTTGAAAAAGTCGTGGTTTCTCAAAATCTAATTGACGCACCAGCTGCTATTAGAACTGGTCAATTCGGATGGTCTGCTAACATGGAAAGAATCATGAAAGCTCAAGCATTGAGAGATTCAAATATGTCTTCTTACATGTCTTCGAAGAAGATCTTCGAAATTTCAGCAAAATCTCCAATTATTCGTGAACTAAAGAAAAGAGTTGACGATGGTGGTGCACAAGATAGAACCGTTAAGGATTTAACCAACTTGTTGTTCGAGACTGCTTTGTTGACATCTGGTTTTAGCTTGGATGAACCTTCTTCATTTGCTTCCAGAATTAACAGATTGATCTCCTTGGGTTTGAACATCGATGAGCAAGAAGAAGCAGAACCAGAAGCGGCCGCTCCAGAAAGCTCTACTGAAGCTCCAGCCGAACAAGCTCCAGCTGATACGGAAATGGAAGAAGTTGATTGAGGAAGGAAACCGATACCACTACCTCTCTTTTTTGCTTAGGCCTACTTTTCTCATTGCAATTGATATATTTAGTTAAAGTTTATTATGTAATGAGTTGAATTTGCACTTGTATAAAATAAAAATTCATTATAGTTTATGAAATGTAAGATCTTAATAGAAGAGCTGCCTGTCGCTAATTTTCTTTCGACGGGAGAAAGGCTCAACATGGAGAAGTTAATGATAGGTTAAACCAAGTAGAAAACATACCATAAAGCGCAAATGGTGATCCAAGACGCCTCGTTACAGTATGAACAAAAGATAAAAGGTATGCTTATCCTTATGAATTGCATCTGAGCAAAGATTTCTTCTCTTTCTTGCTACTAACAAACTGCTCTAGCTTTGCGACGCGATCTGGAAATAAGTGACGATTACGAAGGATTAAGGGCTAAAATAAATGAATTACACAAATGTTTAAATAGGATTTCCCATAGTCTACCTCCATATGATATCGAGCGATACTTTGCTGAAATTGATAAGTTATTGAAACAGGTAAACAGCAAGGAGTCAACCCAAAAGGCAACAGAACCCAAATTATTTCGATTCCATAAACATTCTAAGGTCAAAGATAGAACTCCACCACAGCGTTACCCAGAAGCCACGCTTGTCGATGAAGGAAAGACTGTAATGACCGGTGCAAAGAGAGTAGGTGAAGTTTTGAATTTGTCAGAATCTACAGCATTTTACGAAAACTTAGATTGCTGTACACTGAACTCGACTATCCAAACTGCAGTGCATGAGACGGGATCACTGACCTTACAACATATAAATAAGACCATTGTTAATTTGGCAGCAATTCCTTTTGTAAACGGCAGCATTTTCATTACCGATTGCTCTGATTCAATTATAATTTGTAAGACTCCGCCGCATAGTACCGTTCAAATCCGCTTACATAACCTGCTGAATTGTAGACTACTTATTCGTCCTACAGATGAGCTTTCTTCACAAACAGTCATTCTCGAAAATTGCAGCAAGTGCATATTTCATGAGACCTGTGAGCCGTATGTTACAATTCAGGATTTCAGCAATTTGAGCCTAGCCAATACAGATCTAAGATGCACTGGTGGCTATAGCTTTGAAGATTTTGACATATTAGGGGCATTCAAGAGCTCTGAAGTATAAATACATCTCCAGTTGAATGTATTAACCTGTGATAAGAAACCGTACCTGATGATGTTCAACTATTTCAGTTCAACATTTGACGATATATCCACATTTGGAAAAATGTAAACAGATCATTTGAAAAGCTGAAGAATGACATAGAGAAATATACACTATTGGAATAGATTGATTACATCCTTAAATAAATATAGGTTTATTCGCGAACTGTTGCTATCCAAGCATATAACGTTTGTTCATAAGGTAGTGATAACCAAACGTGGCGGACTAAAAATGACTACCCTTTCGGGATCTCCAATTAAATCGAATAATAATGCGTTCCTGGATCGCTACGTCCAAAATCTATCAGGTGAGCAGGCTCCTGAGTTGAAAGCTCTTTCTCCTTCGAAAATTAACTCTTCTGGTAACCTAATGGCAGTGCTGAATGGAACTTCTGAAGGCCTAGCTGATAATAAGGAAAATAGTCCTCCAAAAAGCGTATCCGAATTCGAAAGTAACCCTTTCTTATCTCCTCGCAAACTCCAACAGCCGACTTTAAAGCCTGATACGCTGGCTCCTCCCGAAAATGAAGCAGCTAATGAAAGCTTTGATGTCGATGGATTAAGCCCAAAAGAAAAGGGATACTATGAATTCCTATGCCGAGTTGGAGAGGTCAAAAGATGGATTGAACAGGTAATTGGTGACAGTCTGCCGTCTGAATTGGAGTTATGTGTGGGAGATGGTCTTAGAAATGGTGTTTACTTAGCATTAGTCACACAAAAAATTAATCCTGAGCTTGCTCCAAATGTTTATCCACCGGGTGAAAAATTACAATTCAAACATACGCAGAATATTAATGCCTTTTTTTCTTTAGTTGACCACGTTGGTCTACCTAACTCATTTAAATTTGAACTTCAAGATTTGTACAATCTAAAGAATCTTCCGCAGGTTTTTGAAACGCTCTACATCTTGATCACTATCATAAACAAGAGGTGGCCTACCAAGACTCCACTTCTTCAATCAGTTTCTGGAAAATTAAGTTTCTCTAAGGATGAGCTTAGAAAGTGCCAAAGAAGTTGGCCAAGAATTCGCGATTTCAAGTCCTTATGCATTATTCCAGTGGCATCACCGATTCGTAAAAACACACATTCCACACCTGCTGGTGGTTTAATAAAAGATTTCAAAACATTTGATAAATCAATTCAAAATGATCGGCCTATATTAAAAACTCCAGAGAAAAAAGTAGGCCTTTTCGAAAATCTCAAGTTATCTCCTCCAAGTGAAACAAGAGCTCTTTTCGCTTCTCCTCCACAGGTTGGAGATAATTTTAAAACATCCCCTTCCAAAGTACCGAGCTTCAAACCAACAAATGATGAATTATTATCCAGTACGCCACATTTAGAGTATAGTCCCTTAAAAAATTTGAGTTTGTCGTACTATTCTCCATCAATTTCACGATACCTCACGTACGACACTGATTTTTATATGAGAAGAAGCCAGGCGAGAGAGGAGAATCTTGAATCTTACCAAAGCTTCAAGTATGGACCTTTTGACTACTCTCCAAAAAGGAAGCAAAAAATGACTGAAGCAGAATTTCTCGAGAATGTTGTACATATACAAGGGATATGCCGGGCTGTAAATTTACGATTCGATTTTCATATCCAAAGGAATCTTCTGAAGATGTTTGGAAGGGAAATCTTGCAATTCCAGTCATTTATTCGAGCCGTAAACGTGCGGAGCTCTTCTGCTATTCAGGCACATCTGAAATTCAATGAGCAACCAATATCTAAAATATCACTGCTCCAAGCTACCGCAAAAGGCATATTGATTCGCGAGGAATTAGATATGTTGAGAATCAAGCTCCTTAGGCAGGAACACCTTGTGGAGGACTTCCAGCGATTTTCACATGCTATTATTGTGCGTAAAAATGCTCGTATTCAGCTGAATAATATTTTTCTATGCGACATTCCGTTGAGAAAGTTTCAGGCATTAATAAGGGGAATGGGACATCGATCCAGGATATATGGCGAGTTCGCATTTCTAAACAAAGATGTACCTGCTATTGAAAAGTTGCAAAGCTTTTGCAAAGGCTTTTTGGTCAGAAAAATACAGGCAGTATTGACTCAAAGACTTACGGCGGAGGTTTGCACTGCCATTAAGAAAATTCAAACAACGTTGAAGGGCTGCTATTTCCGCTCTTCAATGAATTTATTAATGATATGTGCAGAGAAGCAAGACAATTTAATTTCTCACTTTTCAGCATGTTTGAGAGGTAACAAGACGAGGCTGTCAATGCAAGATCTCCTCTATAAGGACTGTGTGGATTCACGAGCTATAAATTTTTTACAAGGTCTCGTACGAGGTATCCTCGTTCGATACGCCTTAGATCTGGTTGATGAATTTGTTGAGTATAATAATCTTGACGAACTACAGGCGAGGTTGAGAGGTTATGGCGAACGCTCCAAAATGAGCAAAAGATCTTCCATGTTCCTGAGAAATGTTCGCTCGGTTATGATGCTACAAAGTAAAATAAGAATGCGCTTACAGCGACGTGCTTATCTGGATCTAATGAACTGCCCAAACCCAAGCTTGTGGTGCGTAAGAAAGTTTTCACATTTACTTAATAACATCGGGACTATTGAAGAAACACAAAACAAACTTGAAGGTTGCCAAGCACAGCTGGATGCGGAAAATCAAAGAAAAGAAAAATTGGAAAAGAATATAAGGCAACAATTAGATACGGCTGAGGTGTTGGAAAAATATCAACTAGATAATGGTGTTTCAAATGAAATTGGTCCGCTAACCATACCAAAATGTAGATATCCCTCTTTTGAGAAATTATTCTATTTGTTGCAAGTGGATCCATCCTATTGGAAAACTATGTATACAAAACATTCTGAATTTGTTGAACGAAACGTTTATGTTACATTTAGTACAGTAAATCAGCGAATGGGAGAAAGGGAGAAAGTATACTTCATAAGGTTTGTTGCAGAGATACTACAGCTTGAAATGGCTGAAGCTCTGTCCGTTGAAGATTTTTTATCAAGCGAGGATCACTTTTGGATGAGATTATTGACAACTTTCCTTCAACGAGAATATCCTCAACTGTTTACCTTCTTTCTCCCCTTGTTGAAGTACGTAAGTGATCCCGCAAATAGCTTCGAGAGTGACCCATATATCATTTACAAGAGTATTCACAATATTGATCCACAGAATCGCCCAAAAGCCATTGAAGATGAGAGGACAAAGTTAAAATTTATTGAAAATTTAAGATGCTTATGGCACTCTATAGAAATGGTAGCGGAACTGCTTACGAGGAGAATATCAGAAATTCCTTTGGAAGTGAGGTTTTTATGCACCAAGATCTTTTGCTATGCTGCAGATAAGAATGCTGCAGAGATGGAGACAATGAGAGCGATATCTATGGTGCTTGTCAAATCTTTTATTTCGGAATACTTGACAAACAGCACCCATTATGGATTCCAGGAGATGTGTCATCCGGAAACAAATAGAAAAATAGGCACTGTGATGCAAGCACTGTCTACAGTATTTGGATTAGGGCAGTTTTCCGGGTATTATGACCCTCTAAACCAATATGCGGACGAAATGAACTCTCAAATTAGAGGGCTGTTGTTCAACGTCCTTTTGGATCCCAAGTATGAACATGAAAGTGAAAAATTGATATATCATGACATGATATCAGCAAGCCCTAGGTTAGAAATTTTGACAGAAAAGGTGCTGACAATTGGTCGTAAATTTCGAGAAAATGTGTCCAATTTCTCAGATGAGGATGTAATTCATGATGTTCTGAAGAAACTTCCAGATAATAACTCCTTACCGAAAACTGGCCGTGTCGTTTTGGATTTGACCCCTGCAGCATATAAATTTTTGGTTAGTGATGATAGAATGAGAAAAGTGTATGACCAAGTAAAGCGAGCGTTCATTTATATGATGCAAGTTGAAGAGGTCAATACTAATCTGTATGAATTAGCCGTAAGTTGCGTCTTACCACAAGACGAACCGATCTTTAAAGTGTTACTGGACTCAAACCCAAGAATAAGAGCGGATCCAATGATCCAGACACTAGAACCCTTACTTTACTTCAACTTGAAGAATGAAACATTGAAGAAAATAAACGAGTTGGAGCACATGGGTGTAACTAATCCAGCAAGCAATAGACTGCAGAACTTCCTGAATGATATTGCAAATACGATCAAAAATCCACACTATGCCATTGACTATGTAACCCAGGAATTGAACCTTACTCAGCAAACGTTGCGTAAAATTTCAGATATCAACCATAAATTGGAGGACACTTTAAATCATTCAAAAAAATCAATTGATCATGCTATAAAGGCTCTGCAAAATACAAAAACCTTTAAACCTGCCCTAAAAAGCGCTCTAGGAAATTTGAAAGGAGCTTACAAATTGGTTCAGCATAAGAAAAGTTCTGAACTGAATGGTCTGAAGTTCAAATGGACTACAAGGCAGCTCTACGAAAAGGGCATTATTAAATCAATAGAAAACGAAAAGCTTGCTGAACAGAAAGTTAAGGTGTTTGGTTCGAGCGGACCAAAATTTCCCGACATAACATTCAAGTTGTCTACTTCTGATGGAGCAAAATTTGGAATTCAATTATTGGACAGAAGAAAGGGCCCTGAAAAAATGCACTCGGATTTACTAGACTCTTTCAATTTGAGAGATTTGTTAAACACCCAAGTGGGTTCGAAAGTGGATACTTGGTACCTGCTTAATGCAAAGGTTTCTTTCAACACTTCGGCGCTATTACAATTGATTGTAACCGTGTTTTTGAAGAGGGAAACTCAGACGTAATATATTGACTGAATTGAATGTCCTTCAGAATGTGATTTATAGATTTTAAATATTCTGATTTTGCATAAATATAATATGCGCCGGTAATCTGCATCAACACCCTGAATTCTGGAACGCAAGGATTGCGTAAAATGCACTTAATTTATACCTTCACCAATACTTTCTTGAATTCGTTTTAGTTCCTTAACCCTTAGGTAAGTTGTGTATAAATTCAAAGTCTGACGTCCAACAGCAATAATACCGCAACCTACAAAATTAAAGATCATTCGAAATTCATTAGGAGAGCCTCTAGGCGTGCAATCGAAATTCAGTTTCTTTTGAAGCCATACATATCTGTCGAATAGTTCACCACCAAGTAGGCCCCCAAAAAAAGGCCATAGAACGGATTCAAAAAGCACATCATACCACGCGGTTTTGATGATCACGTCAGAGTATTCTTCTGATGGAAATATATCCATAGTCTCATCAGTCAAATAGAAATAAGGTCGTGCTGATTTTACCATGAATTCATATAGTCGTGACAGCGTAGGAGATACGATGGCCGAATGAAATAAAATGCATAAATTGGTGATAGTGAAAGCTTTTGACATGATTCCCCGCGACCCGCTTTCATAATGGCCTGCTCTTATTGTAAACACCAGTGAATAAACCCACTGCAATTTTTTCAAAATTGTAGATGATCCTCTCAGACCTGCGAAATACAATGGGAATCCTAATACTAAAAATTGTGTTACGTGGGGGATAGTGTTGCGACCAGTCATCGTCTCTGCGTAAACATCCAGGGCCTTTGTGGTGCTAATATCCAACAGGCTTCGAAGCACCTTCTCAGGAAATATGCATCTCAATTGCCATAAGCCAAGCTTAAAAGACCATTTTCCTATATTAAGGGTTGAGAAGGCCACCAAGGCTATTAAAGTGACACCACGTATCAATTTTTTTAACTCATAGCAGACTCCTAGAGTCGGTGACCTGCTAGTGTAAAAAATATTTCGTGAAACTATAGGTTTTTTGCACTGGGGACAAGCGGCATACTCGATAGGCAAATCCATAGGTATCCTGAAAGGCTGAGAACCAAGAGTGTATTTGACACCGAGAGCATTCAAGGCCACCATAGGGGGCAGATAGAAAACTGTAAACCAAGACGTTCCAATAATTGGAAGGGAGCTGAATATTTCCGCCGATACGACTTCTCTTTGGAAATCGCGATGACCGTCAATCAGGTAACACATTTTCCGTTTCAACCCTTCCTCGTGTGTTTCTGAACCGAACTTAGGAGTCCAATTTCCCGCTATATATGACTTATTCAGATCATATAGCCATTTAAAATAGCACAGTTTGTGAACTTGAAGATTACAACCACACTGGTGATGTATCCATGATGAGTCTGTTGTTGACTCTTCCAAACATATCCAACAAAGACATTTCCGTTTAAACATTCCAGTGAACATAACTAGAACCAACTATTATATTATAACCTGTGATAGCTATCCTTACATGTAAATAATTATCCAACTTCTTGTAACTTTCACATCGCCGTTATCACCGTTATCGTGACCTCTAATTCCTTAGCAGATATTATGCATAACGTGGATTATTTGTTTCTCCACTAAAAGCGTTTTCACACAACTTCACGTGGCTAAAGAAATTCGTATCAAATATAAACATTCGTCACAATCTTCAAGATTAATATGGATATTGCAGATATACATGTATATATTGTAACTTATGAGTTGAATGCTAATTCTCCTCACAGTTATAATGGCAGATGGCCTTCAACGGCCAAATAGACTCAAAAATCCACGTTTTTTGGAAGATTGCTGCTGTTCTTCTTCTTCTACTACTTGTGGCGGCTCAGAAGCTGCCGGTGTTTCATCCGTTAAATCTTCGCTTTGAATATCTTCATTGTCATCATAATTAATGTAGTTGAATGCTAAATCGAAGAGTGTGGGTTTACTCTGGACTGGTCTTAATTTAGGCCTTAACGGAAATAGGTTGTTTAATGTAATGTCAGCAGGATTTATGTTACCTGAATTCAACCTTTCAATTAGTGCTGGCTCAAAATTGTTTATATGGGTCTTACCAAGACTCTTTTCATATTCTGCTAGAACGAAAACGCTACTCCAACCGCTCTTGATTAGACTTTGCAAAACTTCCACTTTCCTCTTAGATAGCACATCCCCTGGTACCAGTATATCTTCTAATGCACCAATTTCATTTAATTTGGATTCCAATTTTTGGTATGCATCCACATGCAATGCCAGAGATTCCATATATTTTCCTTTGGACCGATATAAGGAGCCAAGACAACCAGAGCTTGCCGACAATTGGAAGTATAGCTTACAGAGCTGCAACTGTGCCATTAAGTCATCATCTGAGTATACACCTGGAAGTTCCATTACATCTTGCAAATACTTCACAAGATTTTGGACAATACGTTCAATTTCCTTAAATTTTGTTAATCTCGATGGCATTGACGTTCCTAGTTGATTCCATTGTTTCAATAGTTGGTTAAACAAATAGTTATCACGTAAGATAGAGGTGAATAAGACATTATATTTGATATACGCCAAAAGAATTTGATCATTTTCTTCACTGCCAACCGCCCCAGCTTCAATTTCCTGAGATTGATCTTCGTGATAAACAATACGCGTTTCTTGCTTTTCTAATGCTTGCTGCCATTTCAGTAGCCTATTATCGTGATCTGAAACGTCCTTTATTACAACATTCCTAGCTTCTTGAATCAGCTGCTCGACCTGAGAGTCATGCACTTCTGCAGTGAATGCTCTCCACTCGATCTGTTTAATGGATGTTATGTGTCCCATATCGATGTCCTGCAACTCTGCCTTGTACCCATTTTCTAGTAACAACTTCACCATTTCGTCACCATTTTTATCCGCGCTATGCACTTCCTGCACGACGAAATTATGCAGATCTGCGGATGAGAGTATGTTTCCAGCATGTAGCTTTAGTGTGTATTCGTATTTTGAATGTATTAGTTCCAAGGTGGAATCGGGCAAAATCCTAATATCACGCAGATACGATAAAGCGGCAAATGATAATGCCAACTCATGAGATATCTTAGAGCTGTTCTTCTGTTTTGAGAACTTACCGTGAATTAGGTACTCAGCACGAGCTAATTTTGCGTAAGCAATATATTGCACGCGAGTAATCCATTGTGTCTCATTATTTGTCAATTCAACCAATCTTTCAGTTGTCTTTACTACCTTCTTTAACCTGGTACTCAAAACCTTCTTTTCACTTTTCTTTAACTTGCCCCTTTGACGAGCTCTCAATTTCAAAGTCTCAGCCAGCGCAAGATCTCTTTCCGCATGCAACAAAACTAATACACCATACAGCTTACTTTTATGATCGTATCCATCGCTTGTGAATTTACTGTATTTTTCTTTAGTAGAATACTTCTTGGTGTCCTTCGTTACCACTTGACAGCGGTGTCTCAACCTTTGCAACTTTCTATTCAGCTTATCGTGGTATCTGGAATAGTCTCGAGGAGTTTCTAACAGTTGATCAACCCGTGCCCCATACGTAGCAGCAATTGGAGAATATACCACCATCCTGAAACGTCGATTTTATTATTCTTAACTCGCTATATTCGTCAATCGAAAAGGAAGGTGCTTTCATCTTACCATCAATATATATCGTTCAACGATATATGAAATTTTCGATATGAGAGCGTTTCGAGAAAAATTTTAAATCACTTGGTACGTTTCTGCTGTTACAACTTACCATGCTTATAGAAATTAAACATGGTTACCAACAATTAAATCTTGATATTGTCTGCTACCTCTCACTCTTGGTTTCCAATTGTTCATAAATACTACATTTGTTATTTTTCCAATTTGAAATTGTGAAGTCTACGGGTTTGGCTTACCTCTCTTCGTAAGTCATCACTAGCGCGTCTAACATCAGATCACGATATTTTCCAAGAGAAGCAGCTTGAGTTTAAGCAATAGATCGACTCCCTAAGTTTGATGGGAAGAAGCATTTACACGTTGTTGGTTTGTGCAGTTGGCATTTACTCTAGTTTTTTGACATGGGCTCTTGTTCAAGAGCCATTAAATACTAAGGTTTGGTCGAATAGTAAAAGCCGATTTCAAGCACCTGCCATCATTGCGATAACCCAGGCCACCGTGGCGATGTTGGTAGGGATAGCATACATTACTTGGAAAAACTCCAAATATAAACCTATGGCATTCATTCTGGATCATAAGAAAGAATTGGCATTGATTTCTTTCACTCAAAGTGCATCCACTCCATTAGCTACTTACTCATTGCAATATGTCGATTATCTTACCTACATGCTGGCTAAATCATGTAAAATGATGCCGGTTCTCTTAGTGCATTTGCTCTTATACCGCACCTCTATTCCTAAGCACATGAAGTTGGTTGCTGTTCTGGTGAGCATAGGCGTAGCCATCTTTACACTGGGCGGTTCAAATAAAAAAGTGCATAATGATAAAGTAGTCGACCAACTTTCCGTTGGTGGTTTTGCACTGCTCTCTTTAAGTTTGTTTCTCGATGGTATCACTAATGCTACTCAGGATAAAATGTTAAAAGCTAATAGAAGCAAAGAAAATGCTGTCAACGAGAAATCGATTACCGGGGCTCATTTGATGTTTGCGTTGAACTTGTTCATAATTATATGGAACATTGCATATTTAGCGCTGATAGACGACTCTCAATTAACGAATGTGAAAAGTGTAATGACTCTGGATCCTGAAATATTTTACTACCTTGTCACATATGCGGTTTGTGGTGCACTTGGCCAGTGCTTCATCTTTTATACCCTAGAACAATATGGTTCCTTGATTCTTGTTATGATTACTGTTACAAGGAAGATGACTTCGATGATGCTAAGCATTTTGGTATATGGTAAGCAGGTAAATCCTGTGCAATGGCTTGGAATATTCATCGTATTTGGTGGGATAACATGGGAAGCCGTTTGTAAAAAATTAAAGTCTACCTCGAAGGTCGGCAGCAAGATTGACTAGCTAAATCTCTTTTGATGAGTGACAAAAGTTTTGTGATACGCAATATATATTTGCTTACGTTAAGAAATGCAACTATAAAGTTCCACATGCCTCCTTTAAAGGTCCTAGAGTTTCATCTCACAACACATCTTTTCAATTGATTGAATATTTACATGATCTGTCAGCAAATTTGTAATTAAAAAGCTTTACTAAATTCAGTCATTTATAGATTCAAAACTCCTGCGATTTTCTTAATCTTTCTCTTAATTCACGATCCCAAGCATACACATATAGCCCTTTAACACCTCTTGTTAACAAGACATTGACACTATTCATAATTATCTTCGCCTTAACGTTATCGACGTCTTTGATGTTCTTTTTCCTAGTGAACCCTGCACGATCGTCATACAAGTCCGGATTCAATTTGATGCAGTCGTTCGCAGCATCATAACCAATGGATCGTCCAAGAATAACGCCAGCATAATTGAGATCAAATCCTTGGATTGTGTAGACGCTACCAACTTCATCGATGGTTTCTTTCCTCTCACTCCAGGGTAATACTTCACGAGGTGCATAACGGTCCCAGCGGACTTTAAAACTGTCTCCACAGGTAACAAAATAATCCTTCCCATCTAACCTATATGGGAAATCATACGTAGCCAAAACTCTGCATTGACCATGTTTGGCATCTAAAACTTTAAGTGCCTCATACATAGCACCACAATCATTCCACAATTTGAAATCGAAATTATCTGGACCATCAGAGTTACAACTTTGAGGAAATTTAGGTATTATACCTTTCGTGCTAATGTCGTCAATCCAATCTAAAACACCTCTAGGTGCTGCTACTCTAAATTGCTGCTTCAAGCGATACCAGTCTTTTCTATCAGAAGGCACTTGATCATAATAAGATTTTAAAGTTGCGCCATTCTTTGTACTTTCGTCCCAGTAGCAATTCATTCTAAGAGCTTGCTTCTCATCGTAAACAATAATCAATATTTTGGCCAGTGACATCAGCTCCTGTAAATGATTTTCACCATAGAATCTTTTGAAAGCGTCCTTTGATGTAGCTAACAAATGTGCTTCATCTATTATAACGATGTCTGCCATGGCATTTTGTTTAATTAATGCATTAATTAACGAGGTAGGCCGTTCCAAAGAAGACCTCGAAATGTATTTAAAAGATTTACTAATCCTTAGATATAGTTTTAACATCTCAGGATGATTAACTACCAGAAAGTTTTTAGTTCCTTGAAGAACATCTTCACCTTCCTTGTCACCATTCTCCTTCAAACTTGCCAATCTCTGGATCTCGTTGAATAGAGAGTTCAAGATAACAGATTTGCCTGTGCCAGCATCCCCTTGAATGACAAACATTGCAGGATGATTGGCTTCGTTCTGTTTTCCCAGGTGATCTCTTGCAAACTCCAAGATTCGTTGTTTCAACTGCGTCTGTTCTTTTGAGAGTCTTACATGAGATAGTTTATCTGTGGCGATAGATTGAGAAACGGATTCAACCGTTCTCTTAGCCCTCTTGAAGTTTCTTAACCCTGTAGTCATTAGAAATATTTTTGAGATTTTTTCAATTATTCCCTTTGTTCGATGGAGATTCGGTGTTTTTTCTCGGAAAGAAAGTAGTGATACTTCACGTTAAAGAGAGAGAGAGAGGGGCAAGCAAAGAGCTTCTGTAATTGGAAAAACAATAAGACGTAAACATAACCAATAAAGTTTCAATGTTCAATTGGTCCGCACTGGTATTACCTAACGGTCAGCCACCGTCAGCTTTAACTACAGGACTGGTGGTTTTTTTAACTTTTCTTTATGTTCTAAACAATTTTATCCCTATCAATGATGCAATGAGTTTATCACCACAAAACGTGTTCAATTTGGGTAGACTATCGAATTATCCGTTGATTCATCTTTCTGTTACGCACCTGTGTTTTAATCTCATCTCATTAATTGGGCCATTGAACATGTTTGAGGCACGGCATGGAACTGTTTACACCGGGGTAGTGCTGAATCTGGCTGCGGTCCTTACTGGCCTTCTATACTGTTTGTTTGGTCGTCTTTTATACCCGGAAGTGAGTATAGCTGGTGCGAGTGGTTGGTGTTTTACACTTTTCGGTTATTTCAGCTATAAGGAGTCTGTCATTCGCCCAAGATACCATATTGGATCCTCGTATGCTTTCCCGACTGTTCTTATGCCTTTGATGTTACTATTTTTTATTTCAATTATCATTCCTGGAGCTAGTTTTTGGGGCCATTTCTTTGGTTTGTTGGTCGGTTATTTTATTGGTGCTAAAGAGAAGCTCTTTGACAAAATCACACCTCCTAGTTGGATAATCATCAAAATAGAAAGCAAACTAGACAGATTAATTAACCTGATTCCCTCATGGGTCAAATATTATAGGGAAGCTGACATGAATGAAAGAAATGATGTTGAATATACTTCCTTATTCACTGCGGATGCCACTTTACCTCTGCATAATGCTCCTGAGCAGCAGAATTTACGTTCAAACGGAAGAGTCTTGGGTACAGCTTGAAACCTTCCACTCATTAGTGTTTCTTATTATCTATATAGTGATATAGAGATATGAAATTGTGAGCTCATCATTTTATATGTACAAGTAAAGATTTCATAATGGGTACAATGCAATCTACAGCTCTTGTAGAACGTGTTTTCTGATTATATTTTTTTTAATGTTCCTTTTCAATAACTCAGGCTCACTCACACCAAATTTCTGTAGAAAATTTGCGGCTTTATCATCATCTTGCATGAGTTCGTCCACTCTTTTCTGCACTTCTTCAATTTTATCACGTTGAGTGGCGACATTTGACTCCAAGTCTGCCACATCCAGTTGTAGAAGCTTTCTAACAGAGTCCTGAGAAAATTCCTGGATGCCGTATCGTTCTTTAATTAAAGATAGAGCATCAGATGTACCACCGTTCGATATTGCCTCCTGTATGATACGAATATCTCGCAAAAGAGTGCTATCACTGTTGCTAGCTTTGCTTGCTCTCCTTTGCAGGAATTCTTGCGTCTTGCTATTTTCTTCCTTCGCAACGTTCAATTTAGCCTGCGATTCATAAAGTGCGAATTGTTGACCTTTGTTTTTGATAATTTCTGCAATAGCAAAGAATTTACCTTTCGATAATGGTCTTGTGGCTTCTATACGTACCAAATCACCCTCACGAGAAATTTCACCCTCATCATGAACCAGGTAATCCTTTCTTTGGAACAATTCTTTATTGATGCGCTTGTTAAAGACCTTAGTTTCTACACGGACTTTTACTGTCTTCTGCATCTTTCCCTGGGATACAACCAGGCCAAGAAAGTTCTGACGAGCCATACTCAAATTTCACTACTGACCTTTCTGATAAACAGTCAGTTATAACAACTCGAACGATTCACTTAATACTGCCTTACCCTTTCGATTATCCCTCTTAGGTTTATCTTAGTATGTATAACTTTTGAAAATTTTACAGATCATTATTGACGTGAAGAATGGAAGGTAACCATCTAATGAACTTCACGTGACAGCGAACTGATTCGATAGGAGTGGATCACTCAAAGGATTGAATTGATTGATAGTGCACCATTTATAGATGCATATGTACATATTGACGAAGTCGAACACTCTTAGTATTGAATTTACATCTAAACGCGCATCTGCATGGAAACGTGCAGTTCGCATACTTCTCCTTCTTTTCCCCTTCTTCTAAATCAAAGCAAAGATTGAAAACGGTCAGGGTCTCGGAACTCGTAAGTGATTAAGTAAAACGAATCAAAGGACATACAAATCGTATCGATTACAATCACTAGTTGCTTTTCTCGGTATATATACAATTTTTCCGATAAAAGCAATATAATTTACATAGGGTGTCAATGGACCCTTCGCGTGGATCTAAACGCAGCTCAATCTCGTTTGGTAGCTATCAAAGGCAGCCTGGTCAGAACAACTACATATCGAGCCCATATGAAACTTCGGGAGGTTCGCTTCTTTCAAACAATAACGGTAACGGAAGCAGTTCCGCGAGTGGCAATACGGCATATTATACATCCAGATCACCGATGTACTCACCCTTAGATTATTCACATCCCATGTTTTCGCCAAATGGCTATTCTCAACTGCATCAGTTCCGAAATTCGAACTCCTTAGGTATTCCCTCTGTTTGTGAATACGAAGCGCATTACCCCTTGTTCGGTGTAGATTGGAGTGTCGATGATTATGTTTGTTTAGGATCATACAAAGAAGGTGGGATGAACCGATTGCAAGTCATTAAGTCTCCCGATTTATTAACATGGGATAAAGTGGCTGAATGCAACGTCACGTTCCCAGTTAGTACCATGCAGTGGCAACCTGCAAAGGCGCACCCAAGAAAGTTCGCCACTTGCTCGGACTCTTTAAGGATATGGATGGTTAAGGAGGATGAAAGTTCTATTCAAGAAGAGATTAACCTTTCTTTATGTAAGTACAACAAGCAGCAAAACTCCAATACGAAAAATGCGGATGTTACAAGCCATGTGGATAAAGAGCAGAGCAATAATCTGCAGACGAGCCTCCTTGGTGAATTACCACCTATAACATCATTTCACTGGAATCCCATAGATCCCAACCTATTAATATCCAGCTCGATTGATACTACTTGCATAGTATGGGATTTGCAAAGTAGTAATTATGTTAGAACGCAACTGATTGCTCATGATAGTGAGGTTTTCGATGTCAGATTTTTGACGCAATCCACGCAATTATTTGCCAGTTGCGGAGGTGATGGTAGTGTCAGAGTCTTCGATCTTAGATGTCTCGCTCACAGTACAATCATTTATGAGCCTAATGTTCCCGCCGCAAATACATCAGACACATTGGCAGCTGCAAGTGTGCCAAACAGAGACGTGACAGATACTGAAAGCAGTGTGGATTCGTTAGCTCTTCTCCGTTTAGAACCTTCACCGTTCGATCCTAATGTGATCGCTACATTTGCATTAGATTCCAATTCGATATTGATTCTTGACATGAGAAATCCGGGATCGCCGATCCTTACTCTGGAAGCCCATACTGCATCTGTCAATCAAATAAAATGGCATCCTATAAAGAAAAATGTTCTTCTATCATGCAGCGATGATTGTCAAGTTTTGTATTGGGATTTGAATTCATCGCTATCGCCCCCCTCAATAGATGCTGTAAAAACGTTCACTAGCGGTAATACGGACCCCACGGGAGCCACTAATGATCAAGTAGACCCTGCCGTTTCCAAATGGAACGCCAAAAACATTCTCCACAAACTAGACAAGCCTAAGATGTTCTACGTAAACAAAGGACAAGAAGTGAACAACATTGTGTGGAGGCCGCAAGGGGGAGAATGGTTTGGCTCCATTGGGGCCAAACGATTTCAAAACGTTAGAATTTAATAAAAGGTGTACATTTGAGGGTAATTTACGTATTAATAGGACCGCAACCATGTCACATGCTACATAAGTGCTTATATACATCATTCACATGCAGAATCAAAACTGTTTGTTACTGACCATCTCGGTCACCTTAATTTTTGACTCCGACGTTGAGATGTGATGACTTCTTGCGCTATTTGACTTCTGCCGACGGAGCTAAAATAATAGCGATGAGCTCAAATAGAAGTCAAACGCGATATTAAAAATTGATAAGCCATTAAACCGATTGTGTCCATCCAGTGTATAAAATGTAATACCTCGATTGGGAAACGCTGCCGCAACAACTCCTGTGACAGATAGTTTCAGTATCTGGTGTTAAGAAGATTTAGTGCTTGTCTCCTGATAAATCGTTCGCAAAGGTAGATAGATAAGGATGTTGAGATCAAGAGTCGCCAATACCATTTGCAGGACTTCATTATGTTCACGTGCTGCTTCAGGATTCATTACAAGGCGTCAGTTAATCCATTCAAGCAGTCCCAGATTTATACCCGCTGTTGCTAACGTCACTTCCGCCCAGTATGAAAGGATATATAAACCAGAAGTAAAATCATTAGAACGCCCGTTGGACACTTTTGCAAGACGTCATTTAGGTCCATCCCCAGAAAATGTTAAGCTGATGCTGAACACTATGAAGTACGAAGATTTGGATTCTTTCATCAACTCTTTGGTGCCATCAAATATTCTGAAGAAAAGGTCTTTGAAATTGGAGGCCCCACAGAAGGGATTTGGTGAACAAGAGATGTTGGCACATATGGAAGAAATTGCTAACAAGAATAAGTATAAAGTTAAAAATTTTATTGGACAAGGTTACTATGGTACCATTTTACCACCTGTTATTCAGAGAAATTTATTGGAGTGCCCTGAATGGTATACTTCCTATACACCATATCAACCCGAAATCTCTCAAGGTAGATTAGAGTCTCTCCTGAATTTTCAGACGGTTGTATCTGACTTGACGGGCTTGCCAGTCGCTAACGCTTCTTTGTTGGATGAAGGCACTGCTGCCGGTGAGGCCATGTTATTATCCTATCAGGTCTCTAAGAAAAAGAAGACTAAGTATATCATTGACAAAAGATTACATGCGCAAACTAAAAGTGTTCTTCGCACAAGAGCCCAGCCTTTTAATATAGAAATAAGTGAGATTGATTGTAACGATGTTGAACATGCCATTGGGGTGTTAAAAGATCCAATGGTCGCCGGCTGCTTAGTACAATATCCTGCGACGGATGGTTCGATATTATCGGTGGATACTTTGTCCAAGTTCTCAAAAACTTTGCATTCACATAAATCCTTCTTTAGTGTCGCATCAGACTTGATGGCTTTAACACTGTTAAAAGCGCCTGGGCAATTTGGTGCTGATATAGTCCTAGGTTCCTCTCAAAGATTTGGTGTTCCAATGGGATATGGTGGTCCACATGCTGCATTTTTTGCTGTGATTGACAAATTAAATAGAAAAATTCCGGGCAGAATTGTTGGTGTATCGAAAGACCGTTTAGGTAAACCCGCCCTACGTTTAGCGCTACAAACTAGAGAACAACATATCAAACGTGACAAGGCTACATCCAATATTTGCACTGCTCAAGCGTTATTAGCGAATGTGGCAGCAAATTACTGTGTTTACCACGGTCCTGAAGGTTTGAAGAACATTGCAAAGAGGATTTACGGAATGACTACCATTTTAGCTAAAGCTATTCAATCGGACGCCTCACAGCATTCTGTGACTAATGGTACTTGGTTTGATACTTTAACAATAAAATTGGCTAATAACATTACTTCAAAGCTATTATTAGCCACTGCGTTGAAAGATTATAACATGAACTTGTTCGCTGTTGACGAAAACACGGTGTCATTATCTTTGGATGAGACAACCACAAAGGCAGATTTGGAAAATCTGATCGCGTTATTCACGGGCTCTTCCAATGTTGAACACTTTTTACCACCTCAAGACGAGTTCCCTGAATTTCCTCATGAGTTGAAACGTACCGATAAAATATTGAGCAATGAAATTTTCCATAAGCACCACAGTGAGACTGCTATGTTGAGATATTTGCATCGTTTACAATCTCGTGATTTGTCGTTGGCCAATTCCATGATTCCCTTGGGATCTTGTACAATGAAACTAAATAGTACAGTTGAAATGATGCCAATTACATGGCCGCAATTTGCAAACATGCACCCGTTCCAACCATTGAACCAAGTAGAAGGCTACAAAGAAATACTCGGATCTTTAGAAAGAGATTTGTGCAATATCACTGGTTTCGATGGTGTTTCGTTGCAACCAAACTCTGGTGCACAAGGTGAATACACTGGATTAAGAGTCATCAGATCATATCTGGACAGTATCGGTGAAACCCATCGTAATGTATGTTTAATTCCCGTTTCTGCTCATGGTACCAACCCCGCTTCAGCTGCCATGTGTGGTATGAAAGTTGTCCCGGTTCACTGTTTACCTGATGGATCGCTAGATTTAAAAGATCTAAAGTTGAAAGTTGGAAAACATAAAGATGATTTAGCTGCGGTGATGATAACATATCCCTCCACTTATGGTTTATTTGAACCAGGTGTTCAAGATGCATTTGATTTGGTCCATCAACATGGTGGCCAAGTTTATTTAGATGGTGCTAATATGAATGCACAAGTTGGTTTAACGTCACCAGGTGATTTAGGTGCAGACGTTTGCCATCTGAACTTGCATAAGACATTTTCTATTCCACATGGTGGAGGTGGACCAGCAGGAGCACCTATTTGTGTTAAATCACATTTGATTCCTCATTTGCCAAAACATGATGTTGTTGAAATGTTAACCGGTGTTGGCAGCGAAAAATCAATCGAATCTGTGGGTTCTGCTCCGTATGGTAATCCTCTAGTCCTACCTATCTCGTACTCGTACATTAAAATGATGGGCAGTGAAGGATTACCTTTTTCAAGTGTCATCGCAATGTTGAATGCCAATTATATGATGACCAGATTGAAAGAGCATTATGATATCTTATTTATTACAAACGGCGGTGCAAATAAACATTGTGCGCATGAATTTATCATCGATCTAAGAGATTATAAGAATAAAGGTATTGAAGCCATTGACGTTGCTAAAAGACTACAGGATTATGGGTTCCATGCTCCCACTTTAGCATTCCCTGTTCCAGGTACATTGATGGTTGAACCAACCGAATCTGAAAATTTGGAAGAACTCGATAGATTTGTTGATGCGATGATTGCCATTAAGGGAGAAATCGACGCTTATATCGCAGGCGACACAAAAGGTCTAGTGTTGAAGAATGCGCCACATTCTTTGGAAGATTTGGTTGTCTCCACAGATTGGGACATAAGAGGCTATACACGTGAAGAAGCTGCATATCCTCTGTCATTTTTGAAATATAATAAATTCTGGCCTCCAGTGGCAAGATTAGATGATGCATACGGCGATATGAACTTAATGTGTACGTGCCCTTCAGTAGAAGAGGTGGCAAATGATGAAGCTTAAAGGGCAATAAAATTATATATTAAATAAACGATCTTCTTACAGAAGAAAATTATATAATGATAATGGTTAAAACTCATGTAAAAATACAATAAATCCTCTACGAGCTTGGTTGTTCCTCATTTTCTCCAAATATTTCTTCATATTGTTCCAATGTTATTCTAGAAACGAAGCAAGTGAATACCGAGTTTCATATTTGTATTTTCCACATGAAGTTTAACCTCCTTATCTTTGATTCAATTATTGCTTCACTCTGCAGCAGGATGTAGAAGCATTGCATTGAAGCGTCAGTCATAAATTCTTTTGGCAGGTTTAATGACCCATTTCCCGGACGTTTTACTACGACAAGATAATAGAAGAGTCAGGCATTTGGCTATATGATTTCAGGTGAGGCTAAGTCGTATATGCCGTAGTAACTTCTATATTCTTAACTAGCTTACAGCTATTTTCTTTTTCTTCTGTAACTCTTAAACCCCCGTTTAAAAGTCGTTTTTCTTGTAGCAGTAGCTGGGGCGATTGACGATAATGGCCCACTTTGCATTTGGCTTGATCTTATCTGGTTGACAATTTCTTCGTTTGCTTTAATCTCATCGGGATCACAATTGAAATACCTTGATTTAGTGCCTGCAGTCATCGCTTCCAAAACGGCACTGCTTCCCTCACTTAAAACAATGCTATGATTAGTAGTAGTGCTATTGTCACCTGAAGATGTTCCCAGAAGTCCAATTCTACGTCTTCGAAGTTCCATGATAACATTTTTGAAATACTTGAACTTTTGACGATGTTTTTCACCAACATCAAGCAATCCAGTGAACTCCGCTTCTGTAACAGGTAAAATATTAGCTAGTTTTTTCAAGATTAAATCCGGTATGAAGTTTGTAATTGGTGGATTCATCCTGTGCCCAATATTTAGTGAGATCTCCCTCAATTTTTCATATGCATATGTCAACTCGCTGAGCTCTTGCGTCGAATGTAACTGAATATCGTTGTTTAATGAGATAGGTCGTACAGATGCAACATCGTGCCCCTCCTTGTAAGTGTACGAATGCAAGTGTTCTTTTGCATCTATGGTGCTACGTACAGCAGTCACCTTTGGCATGATATTGGAATTTAAACCTGCAGTGGCATTTGAGCGTGAATTTGCTCCAACTCCAGCTGATGTAGACCTCGATCCTGGTGCAGAAACCGTGAATTGCATACGGATGTCTAATTTACCATTTAATAACTTACGCGCATTAGGGCCAGCTTTGACATAATTCACCGCAAACCCACTGTTATTCATTATAGAATACTCTTGTAAGACACGAACAGTAATCAAATGGAAAAAAATTCTTTCAATTTCAGACTTTTGCATGCCTTTACCTGCACCATGAAGATCTAATTCATCATGGCCTGCCTGGACTATTTTAGAGCTCTTTGATCCTTTAAAAACATCCTGGCAATAGATTAATGTAACACGGACATTCTGTAGAGATTCCACTAATCTGACAACCTTCCTGGATTCTTCAGTGACATCTCTTTCCTCTGTTACCACATGAGAGCTGTTTCGACAATTATCACAGTTTTTAGAGCATAGTTTAGCGTCAAAGTCTTCATTGAAATATGATAGAACCAACTTCCTTCTGCAATCTGTTTCATTATCGCAATATGACATAACTTGCTGTAACTTGTTCAGATGCTTTTCCTTATTTTCTTTGTCTAGATTTTTATCTTTCTGAATCATTGTTTGAATGGATCTCACGTCCCTGAAGGAAAAATAGGCAATACAATATGAGTATTTTCCATCTCTGCCTGCTCTACCTGTCTCTTGATAATACCCTTCCAACGTACGAGGAACGGTATAATGATAAACAAATCTCACGTCAGGCTTGTCGATACCCATACCAAACGCGACGGTTGCACAAATAACCTGAATTTCATCGGACTGCCATGCCCTTTGAACGGTGAGCCTGTCATCTGGTTCCATGCCTGCGTGATAAAAGGCACATTTTATACCATTACGTTGCATTTGAGCAGCAGTTTGCTCGCATGAATTTTTAGAATGACAGTATATGATGCCGGTTTGATTTTTGAACCGGGTTTTGATGGCATCGCATATTTCAAATATTGCTTGCTTTGTTTTCTTCAGAACTTCATAGTATAAATTTGTTCTGTTGAAGCTTTGCTTTAAGAAAACAGGCTCTTTTAGCTCTAAGTTATGTATGATGTCCATTCTGACTTGCTCACTGGCGGTCGCAGTTAATGCTATCATCGGTACGTCTGCATACTCTCTTTTGAAATATTTCAATTCTTTGTAATCTGGTCTGAAGTCATGGCCCCAATTGGACACACAGTGGGCTTCATCTACAACAATACGTGCCAACTTTCCATCGTTATACAATTTTTTGATACCTCTTTTGCATTGCTCCGACGCGCTGATCATTTCAGGTGAAATATATATCAAATCCAACAGTCCATGAATGAATAAATTAAACGTTTGCCTTCTTTGCTCTGCAGTCCCTTTCGAACTGAACATGCTTGCTTTAATGTTCTTGTTCAGCAAGTGTTCTACTTGATCTTGCATCAGCGATATAAGCGGAGATATTACTATGGTGGTTCCCTTGGTTCTGCCAGATTTAACAATAGCCGGCAATTGATAGCACAAAGATTTACCGCCCCCTGTAGGCATTAAAACGAAAACATCCTTGCCTGCCAAAGTAGCATTGATAGCTTCCAATTGATTCGGTCTAAAGCCGGGCAATTTAAAAATTTCACGTAATCTATACTCTACTTCTGAGGACCATGGGTACCTAGGTTCATCTGTTGAGACATGTGGCTTACCGACAATATCGCTTAGGGAAAAGTCGTCTTCCAAGTCATCTTCCTCTGCATTGTTCTTGCTAGATACCGAATTTTCTTTCTTAATCGCAGGTGTCCACAATAGCGAATCTTCTTGAAGTTTTCTCTCTGTTATAATTTTGAGTTCATCATCTAACTCTTGAATATCTGTAACCTGTCCTCTGTTTTCCCTTTCTTCATCAAACCGCTCTAAATTATTTTCGGAAAATGCATCCTCTTCATCATCTTCCTCCTCTTCCTCACTAGCTATAAGCTCCAAGTCTGAGTGTGACATTGTGAGCCTTGTCGTAAGAGGAGAGGGTAAGCTGTCTTCAATTATTCGATCTCTATCAAAATCATCCTCGATTAGATTAATGTGTTCCACATCTGCTTGCTCGGGGATTGATTTTAGCATCGGTGAGGAAAGTATAACCTCAATGGAATCTGAATTTGCAAGATCATGCCTCGTACTCATATCTGCATCGGATTCCTCTACGTTTTCCTCCACATCAGAGTACTCGAGATCTCTTACTCGGTCAATCCCATCGTCTACCACAAAATCGAAATCACTCTGGTTCAAAAGTTCTTCTTTCTCTTCTTCTCTAGTGGTCATATAATCGGAGACATTATCATCTTCAGCCTCCATAGTAACGTCGCTGATGTTTCCATCGTGTTTGTTTTCATTAACTCCCATAACGTAATCAAAAGGGTCATCTTTACCGGGAATTCTGTAGTTTACAATGTTTCTAGACCTGAGATTTCTAGCGCTAAGATCCTGTATTTCGTTGTCGTCATTATCTATCTCTTCCTCTGTCACTTGTTGACTTTGAGGTGTCATTGTCGGAGCTCTATGCAATATTTTTTGAGAAAGAACTTTGGGCTCTTCATGCTCACCCACGACATGATCATCGTCCTCGAGAACTTGTATCAGGTCTTCATTAAGGTGAGATATATTTTGTCGTATGCTATCATTACTAGAATGTATGCTATGAGCCGATCGGTCGTGTTCTGCAGGGCTTGGTAGCATGCTAGATGAAGAGTGGTCTTTAGTAGAGCTACTAAAATTCATATGTCTATCACGGACTGAGGCATCTTCGTTATTTGAAGGAGCGTTGTGATTCTGAGTTTGGGGAGGATTCAAATAATTAAATATTTCTTTTTCTAGCAAATCTAAATCTGGTTGTAACTTTAAAAGTTCGGGATTGATGTTATTCGATAGTTGCAGCCTCTTGGAATCTTCTGATAAAGAAGTTGACTCAATTATATGACATTTTTGCATGAGGAGATCTGATTTCAGTCTTAGCAACCGGATCAGCGAATTTTGCAACGTTAGCAAATCAGGTTTCTTTCGAGATTGTTCACGTATACTATCTGGTAATGGTGGTTTATCTGGAGCAGACCTGGAAGGAACTACATTTGCTGTTTGAGGGACTTGTGATTGTCGTACTTTCACGCCGGGCAACTGCGAGATTTTTTCTATCGGAAGAGATGATATACCATTGTTCTGCATATTCTCGTTCCTTTTCTGCACGGGAACCTCATTAGACCTCAGGCTCGGTATCATTATTTCACTATCGCAAAATGATGAGCTAAAAGCTTCATGTTCAGGCATCATTGGAGTCTTCTTGTTTACATTTTCTATGTGCACCCTCTTGTTGAGAATATGAGTGTTGATAACTTTTAAAACTAGATCCTTGTCATCCTGAATGGTTGTGGTTTCTTTCAACCATTTATGCTCCCTCCTGAGATTGTTAGATGGTTTCGGTATCATACTTATCTAAGCGTAAACACATATACCAACCACCGCCAAAGAAAGAGCTGAACTTTCGCAAAGTAGTCGCCTCTTTCCACGCAGAGATACTATTCTTTGATAAGTATCTCTCTGTGTTTCTAGTGATATTCTATTGCGATGTTCAACGGATCTGTGCGGCTACTCGCCAGTGTTTTCCGTGTTTTGATTTTAAGATCTGTTTACGTTTTCACGTGATCTACGATATGTTAATATAGCAATAAGAAGGCCAGCACTACAATCATCCCATCGTTGCTTAAGCCGTCAGGTATACTGCGGAGACCTCCCAGCGTGATCATTTGCCCTTTTTTGATGAGCTCGAAACCTGTCCTACTGGACTCAACAAATGTTTACGTCTGGTCGGCTCAATTAGCCGTGGTAACAACACAGCTGTGGTCCTGGCAACATATGTATATCTATGTATGTATTAACGTATTGGGTATTATATGCACATACATCTAGTTTGCTAGCGGCACTATCAAAGCACATACCCATGTATGTGTGCAGCATTCAAATTTGCCAAAGAACTTGTATAATATTACTCGGTTGTGTTGCTTTGAGCTATATTAGTGTCAAATATCTGTAAATGATTCAAAATATCGGTGCTCTCAAGACCTTTACTCCCACTTTCGACAGTTGTGCTATTAGAAACTCAATTTTTCATCAAGCAGATTCTTGGTGATCTGCAGATTTGAACTGGATTTTTTTCTGAGAGTTCCTCGGGCGATGGCATCATGTACTTCGCCAGATAATTAAACAACAACGCACGCACCCATGGGTGCTTACTTATGGTTTTCATGAGCCACGGGTGCTTCCAGATTTGCTGCCAATAAAGTTGAGTAGCCTGGCATACATGAGACGACTAGGTATACTAGACCAGGCGTGTGATTCATGCCGAATAAAAAAGCTCAAATGTTCAAAAGAGAAGCCGAAGTGTGCAAAGTGTTCGAAAAATGGTTGGGAGTGCTGCTACTCACCCAGGACTAAGCGTTCTCCCCTTACTAGAGCACATTTAACAGAAGTAGAGGCTCGTTTAGATGGCTTAGAGCAGCTCTTTTATGAGCTCTTCCCGGGAGATGATCTAGAGAAGGCTTTGAATCCTAATTATATAAACCAAATGAGAGAGAGGCTACAGAAGACATTGTCGTTCAATGAAGACGATGAAGCTGAAGGTGCTGAGAGTGATGAACCTCAAAGTGCCATATACTTTGACTCATCTGCGCAAGAGCAGAAATGGATCATGGATGGTAGTTATGACGGCAAAAGTATACCTCCTGATTTTTTACCTAAAGATCCACTGGTGGGATTTGATTGGACTGAGGAGGAAGATATCTCGACAAAAGATGATGGAATGGGATTTTTGAATACGGAGACCAACAATAGAGGCTACTATGGGGCTGGTTCTCCAAGCCTAGCTCTGAAATCCATCGGGTTTAATTCTGCCCTTTTCTCCTCAACGGCAACCAGACTTCCTGCTGTGGTTGCAGATCCATATGTGTTAGGTTCACGCAATGTCACCTCGAAGTTTATTCAAAGCTATTTTACAAATTTTCACCCCTACTTCCCCTTATTACATTCCGAGACGTTGTTAATGCTTTACAATAATCAGATCGAATCGAGATCAGTTGATCAATGGCAGATTCTGTTCAATACCGTTCTTGCCATTGGTGCATGGTGTATTGAGGGAGAATCAACGGATGTAGATCTGTTTTATTATCAAAATGCTAAATCTCATTTGACGCGAAAGATCTTTGAAGCAGGCTCCCTTACGTTGGTCACAGCACTTCATTTATTATCCCGATATGCTGAATGGAGACAGAAACCAAACACCAGTTATATCTATCATGGCCATGCCTTAAGAATGGCAGTATCACTGGGTTTACATAGGGAATTATCGCCTACGGTGAAAGATGTGAGTATCAAGGAACAACGACGGAGGATATGGTGGTGTCTATATTCGCACGAATACCACCTTTCCTTATTGGATGGAAGACCATTACAATACTTGTTTAGCAACAAACAAATTAGTATATCGTTACCATCCTCGATGGATGATAGGCAAAGATGGATCACGAATCCGTCAATGTACCTTGGATGTATTGAAACCGCTAAATTATTACGAACTTTTGATAGGTTATGGAATAGCAAGGATGACTCTTCAATTCCAAACAGCAGGTGTTTGAAATTATGTGAAGGGTTGGAAAATTGCGTCAATAACATGCCAAAATTTTTGCAAACAGACATTTCCTCGTCGACTTTGTCTAATTATCTGCAAGATTATCCATGGTTATCGTTCACAAGATATTATTTAAGATGGAAACACCAATGGCTTGTTATTTATGCATTAAGGCAGTTTTTTGACAGTATGGATCCAAAAATGGAGGGATTTAATCCCGACAATGAAAAATGTCGAAATCTACTGTTTGATGCTGCACAAAAAACTATCATGAGTGTCACTAATTATATCAATAATCACTCGTTGACACCACTATTTGCATGGCATAGCACTTTCTTTGTTTTCAATGCTGCATTGGTGCCATTGAAAAGTATAGTAATGCACCCTTCTTCCCCAGATAGTAAACAGTGGATAGTACAGCTAAAAAATGTCGTCAAATTACTAAAAACTTTAAAAACCTATAAAATATCAGCTTGCGAGAGATATATTCAGACCATTGACCAACTTTGCGGATCTGCTTTTTCGTTAAGTCCAGAGGGCATTTCAAGTGATGGCACCGACATAACAACCAAAGCTGAAACTAAAACCCCCGATGCATCGACGGCACCCACTGCAGCGCCGGCATTAGATCAAAATTTATCTTTCCAATTTCCGGTTAAACCTACAGCCAGTTTTAGTGACCTTGAAAAATTGCTTTCTAATCGTGCAATGACCAACAGTCCGGTTTCTTCATTCAGAACGACTCTAAATTCGCAGCAGCAAATTCAAGGACCTCAGATATCACATCTACAAAACTATGCGCAAATGCAAGGCCTACCGGTGCCGCTAACTCCATCTGTCATGTTTGGTGGCTCAGCTATACCTGATTACAGTGCTCTCGGTGGCAATGGTCATAGTAACAACAACAACAACAACGACAACAACAACCTTCTGAACAATAGCATTAATGTCAATAACCAAACTCTCGCGAATAACAACATAGACAATGATGCGGCAAGGCCTCTGGTTCCAACGTGGACTGATCAAACTGCTTTTAATGCATTCGGGTTAACGCCTGGAATATTTAACACGACGACCATGGAGGACGTCTATAACTATTTGTTTGATGATGAAGATCTCTCCCCAAACAACGTGAACCAACAGAAACAGGGCTCGTAGCCCATGTGTATTTGTATAGGTTGCAAATAATACCTCATTGTCACAATTTTTTGGCGTGGTCATGTGACGACATATGATCATTGCGATTGCCGAGATGTGGTCCGCAAGGCTAAAGTTCAATCTCTGTGGAGGCAAATACAAAGTTGCGATAATGAGATAACAACCAAGAAAGGATATCCAGTTTGAAATAGTTTATACGATCCTCAGTTCAACATGTCATCTGATAAGTGGAGACAGTGGTTGAAACTGACCAAGAAACAGTTGCGACAACTCGGTCGTACTATTGATCAAGAATTAGGGAACGTGCTAGAACGTCATGTACCCAGTCAAGTAGGAAGATTGGTGAGAGTGCCAGTACCAGTGGGAAAAGCACCAACCAAATTTCCCATTAGAAATTTTATCTACAGAAGTTTTCATCAATATACAAGATTCGCGCAAAATGTTGGCAAAAAGCCAATTACCAAGTTTAACTCGAGTTACCGAGGAGATAGTAACTTCATTTCTTCCAATAAGCCAACTTCGTGGTTTTGTTCGAGTGCTAGGGTACCTAGGGGTACTCCTCGTGGATTATTTACGAATTGGAATATGACCAGCACAAGACATGCCAGTCAGAGAATGTATTCCACTGCTAGCATTAAGTTTACTCACGATGCAGTAAGCAATATATCTGTTTCTTTACGTTGCTTTTTGAATTCTTTGGATGGTTTTGTGCCTGCAAACCATCCAAACACTACGAACCACATGAACGCTAAGGGTTCGACTAACGCATGTGATGTGCAATCAAGGTTAACATTTAGGGATATTTCTTTGCTTCGCGATATGGAAGTCTTTGAAATGATCAAATTCCACAAGAGTGAGTGTGCTAACACAGGTTCTGAAACGCTGGGTTGTTACATCGAATTTAAATTGCCAGAATTCAATGTCGAAAACGCTGCTCCATCCTTAGTATTAGCCAACTCCTTAACGTTGGATACTATCAGAGAAGAAATTCAAAGCTACGGCGATATGCTAAAAACTATGGAGCAGTCAATCCGACGAATCTATGATACTTATGGCTCTTTGCCAATGACATTTGCTAAAGATCGTGTTCGTATTTACTTTCCTAATTCAACCATGAAAGAAACTGAACTACTGGTCACTGAGCTAGGTATAGGTGTTGGTTGTGTTTACCCAGATATTGAAGGAGTGCGGAAGCGAGACCAATATACTGATTGTGAAAATGTGTTGTCTAATTCTGGCTCTACAGATGATCTAATTAGTGTTGCTTTCACCTATTCTCCTATTTTGTCGGAGTCGACTTTTGCTAGTGATGATTACCAAATCATTTAAACAAAGAATTTTTTTGATTAACATGTTCGTTGGTTTCTTTTTTGCATCATAGTTCATTTATGAGTGGTTTATGTCTAAGATTGGGTATATGTTTTGTATCGCTTGATGACAAATATTAAGATATATAGTTAATTCTTTTGGAGTAATATGATTATTTTTTATGACTGATTGAGAGATATTTGTTGGAAGAAGCATTGATGGTATTTCTTGTGTAGTTTGGCGGAAGCTCCTTTTCGGATTTGTTCTGAACGGGTGACCTCGCAATGTTCGATTCGGGAGTGGCTTAAGAAGAACATAAAACGACAACTGGCAAAAGTAACTAACGTATCAAGAAGTGACAGGGTCGAAGTAACCCCTATACGTAATGGCCAAAAAGAAGAACAACAAAAAGGTGAAAGTTGTGAAAAAAATGCAAGACAAATCTCCAGAAACCGGCGAAGCTGTTGAAGATACAGTTGCATCTTTTGATCAAAAAGATGGTAATGCTAAATGCAAGAGTATTGATGATGAGGATAGTGAACATGCCGGAGAAAATACTTCTATAAATACGCCGAAGAGTTCAATATCTGCAGCTGCTTCTGAAGAAAGCGGGCAAGAAACGTATGAACCTGAACTCAACGCCGATGCCGATGCAAAGGATGTGACGAGCTTACACGAATCAGCCGGTATCACTGGCGCAGTACAACAGTCCATTGAAGGCGAAACCTCCAGACCCGTTGAAAAATCACCTGCAGCGGTTAATGAAGATGTAGAGGTTATCAATGCAGAGGGAAGTGATGTCTTAAATTCAGAAGTTACTCCCAATTCCATCGTCGAATCAAGCAAAGAGGACGAACTAAACGAAGTTGATCTGAACGAGAGTTTAATTGAAGTACCAGCTGACTCATTAAAGGTTGCAGAAGTACATGTAGATCCACAAGAGTCGAAGCAATATTACCAGCAACGTAAAACATCCCCAATGAATCATCTCGTTGATGTTGACCAAAGCTTGGAGGATGAAACGTCGAAAATTGAAAAAGCCATTGATGGTTACACCTCTCCTCCTTTGCCTCCCCGAGACCACAAAGCAACTGCCAATGTTTTAACAACTCCCCCTTCTACTCCAAGAGTAGAGCATGAGACCACTCCGGCAGCGTCTCAGTCCCCAATATCTCCTCCATTACCTCCAAGACGTTCGAAAAATCAACTACAACGTGCAGTTCCTCCCCCATTGGCAGAAGAAATGCAATCGGAGGATTTTAGAAGGAACCTAGCGCTGGCAAATGCACCTAGCCCACCTCCAAAGCAAAGTGAGGTTAACAAAGTCAAACAATTAGACTCAGCTGCTGAGATAAACTTAATTGTCAATCGGTTTCGTCAAACAAGTCATCATTACCAAAGGCAAGATGAAGCATCGAGGGAAAATTTGGAGAGAGGTAAAGATTTCCTAAAATCATCCTATTCGACATTCTTGGAATCACTTGAGCCCAATTCGACGGCGACGAAAAAAATAACAATCGAAGACCACGAGGATATTTCTACTGAGGCGGCCGAATTGCAAGAAGACGAGATTGAGTTAATCAAGGTAGATTGGGCCTTTTGGACCCAAGTCGTAAACGATTTCCCGTCAGTTGCTAGCTATCCTGAGAAGTTAGAGCAAAAGATAACTGATGGTATTCCTCCACAAATTCGTGGGATAATTTGGCAACTAATTGCGAATTCTAAGTCCAAAGAGTTTGAAGATATTTACAAGACTTTGCTCCCCTCGGCATCACCACATGAGGTAGTTATCCGCAGAGATCTGAAGCGCACAAAGTATATTCCTGAAGACAAGATCGAAGATCTCTTCAATATCATGAAGGTTTACTCTGTATATGATCCTGATGTCGGATATACACAGGGTATGGCATTCATCGCGACACCGCTTCTGCTAAATTGTGAATCGGAGGCTGAAGCATTTGGGTTATTAATCAGACTAATGAAAAGTTACGGATTGAGAGAACTGTTCTTACCAGACATGCCTGGCTTGATGTTGTTATTGTACCAATTTGACAGGTTATTTGAAGAAAATTCGCCTCAGCTCTATAATCATTTGACAAGGCAAGGTGTGCGTTCGTCTATGTATGCCACACAGTGGTTCTTGACATTTTTCGCATATAAGTTCCCTCTAGGGTTCGTTCTCCGTATTTACGACATCGTTTTTGTGGAAGGTATTGAATCTATTTTGAGGTTTGCTGTAAATTTAATGCTGAAAAACGAAAAATTCCTGGTCGAATTGAACTTTGATAAGCTTTTGGATTTTTTGAAGAATCAGCTGTTTGGGTACTATTTAAAAGATTCCATAGAAGAAAGAAATCGTGAGAAGGAACTAGAACAATACGCAGATGACGATGGGCATCCGGACAGCAGCGATGCCAACTCAGTGCTCAAAAAGAAGTTAACTTCCACCAGTCAACTGATTGCAGAGAAAGGTGAATCATCAACTGCAATAAGCGATGAAGACTATGATATTGAAATGTTTGTCCACGATGCCATGAACGATGTCCACGTTACACCAATCTCCTTGAAAAGATATGCAGCTGAATACGACGAAATTCACGAAATTGAGCAACAGAAAGAGGCACAATATGAATCAAATAGAATAAAAAACCATCAATTGCAGAAGGAGGTTCGTAAACTTGAGCATGATTACACACTATTGAATAGGGAGCACATCGAAATTGCAAATGAGCTGATCAAAAACAGATTAAAGATTGAAACACTAATAGATGAGAACAACGATCAGAAACTAAGCATCCTCGATCTGAAAAGAAGGTTGGAAGAAGAAATTCGTAAGCAAGAACTACCGAACCCGGATTCATCCATACCAAGCGACCTAAAGCAGGATTTGAACAGGACTATTAAGAGAAACGCAGAGGTTATGAGTGATAATTTGAAGCTTCAGGATAAAGTTGGCGAGCAGGAGAGAATCATTGCTGAACTGAGATCTGCAAATAGAGCCGGAGTCGCCGCAACATTTCAACCTTCTTTGAAGCCTCCCTTAGCTAATGGATGGTCAGGCCTAAAGAAGGTATTCAAATGATATTGGGATCAGAGTTCCTGCCCAATATTTTACGTAGGAAAGGGTTGCATGATAGAAAAAAATGTTTACTTTCTATTTAATTTTTTTTGCCAATTATAAATAAGTTATGAATTTTATATGTTCAACATTTTTATGTTTTGTTTACAAATTTTGGTTCTACGACAAAAACTTAAAAAGGGACTAATTATTCAACAACGTAGAGATAAATGCTGGAAAAAAGGTGAAAAGTATTCAAATAGTCGTTTGCTCCTCGCCACCTCTTCTTGAATGACGTTTCCCTCGCTTGCCCAATCTTGTTAAACCTGCAATTTCAATTGAGACAAGAAGTAAAGAAAAGTGTTGTTCCATACAGAAAGAAGAATGAACCTTTCAAGACTATAAATTGAAAAAACTACACATAATGACCTAGTTCGGAAGGTCCTTCTTGAGCTTTCTTAGTGTATTGTCAGTAAATGATCATAAGTGTCCATCAGACATTGGAAAGAATGGGAAAAATCACGTGCCGAAGGGCAGATCTTTCAAAAAAAGACTATACAGATAACTAAAAGTACTTCAGAAAGTGAAAGATAAATAAGTGAAATCACCACGTAATCAAGAGGAATAGAGGCAGACGATGGTGAATCTGTTGAAGAGAAGTAGTTTTGAAAGAGTCTTTTCTACGGCTGCAGTTTCTTTGAGGCAATGGAGACTTGTTGAAACAAGAAAAATTGCTAGACAACCAGAATACAAGGTCGGAGATTTGAGACCAATATATCTTCCAAAACAGAGGAAAGCCTTCCCTGATTATAAGTATGGGGAATCGCATATCTTTAAACAAAGTAACAAGGGTCTGTATGGTGCCTCCTTTGTGCAATATGGTAACAACATTCCTGAGAGTAAAACTAAAACTAGAAGAAGATGGTTGCCAAATATTGTTAGAAAAGGTCTTTGGAGTGAAACTTTGAATAAGAAGATTAGTGTTAGAATGACTACCAAAGTCTTGAGGACTATTAGTAAAGAAGGTGGCATAGATAATTATTTGACTAAGGACAAGTCTGCAAGAATAAAGGAACTGGGACCCACCGGCTGGAACTTGCGCTATAAAGTTATGCAAAAAAACGAGGCAAGATATAATCCACCACATAAGGATGCACCTATAGTGGAGAATGCTAACGGTGAGAAAGTAAAGGTATTTTACGAGGCAATCGTAAATGACTCCTCATTGAACGTGATTGTTGGAAGAAGAAAGCTCTTGAAATTTTTATATCCACTTGAAAAGTTGGAACAAAGTGCTGACAATAAAAGACTGAATTATAAAGAATTTGTCGAATCAAACGCGGATGCATCCATCAATGATATTTTGACAAAATTGGATCGGTATGGATTTGATTTGTCCACGATTAGTGTTTAAAGACACACCGACAATCTCGATGAGAATATAGCAGCTAAGTAATATCCATGTATATATCAATATGATCTTCTGAAGCAAATACTATATAACATACATCATAGCGAGTGTCATCAAACTAACGCTCAGTCAAAGATGTGACTGTTTCACAACACCCGTACATTCCATAAGTGCACCTGTACACCTTAAAAATTCAAAAGATTCTCGTGTTGTAAAAAGAAGCGAGAAGTATTATAATGTCACTTCTCTCCGTAGCTAGGCTCCTTCGCTTGTACGCACCGTCCGGGCGCCCTCCCTTGGCCCCAGTAGGAAACAATTCAGTCGGGTGAAGCGCTAGACGGAGCAAGGAAGGTCTGCTGCTGGGGTCACTCTCTACCGTTTGCTGGTGGATAGTCCTCTCACCTCACGGTAGTGCTGACCCTGCTTGTCGGTGCGAAACAATCCTGGAAAATATACTCAAAATATAATTAACATTTCAATATTAAAGATGGGTTGTTACAGCGTCTTTAATATAGGAGGTATAAGCACAACAAGAATAATAAAATGGCCGTCAAGTCTGGTATGTTTTAAACTCGAGACAATAATAAAAATGGAAGGATTTTGAATGAAAAGTCGTTATTATAGTGGTAGCATGGAGTAACGAGATACTGTTTATTGGACACCAGGTTGGAGTGCGAAAAGAATCCCAACGTACAAATGTAATAGTCCAGCGGAACAGGCATAAATTTTTAGATCGAATGATTTACACTTTGCGGAGAATGATATTAGGAACTGAGGCCATTGCATAAAATGGGAAGTAACATTTCAGTACGAGGATTACGTATAAACGTTTATGCCTAGCAACTATGGGCGTTTGAAGAAAACGATCAAAATCATAATCATGCCTCAAGGTGAAATCCACTATAACTCTATGACCGAATATCGAAACCTTCCAATTGATTAACTAATCTGCAGTAGGCGAACTGATTACTAACGAGAAACATTTTTATTTTTAGGTATTGCTGTTGGTTTGAACAAAGGTAAGGAGGTTAACTCCATTACCCCAGCCCCAAAGATCTCTTACAAGAAGGGTGTTGCTTCTAACAGAACCAAATTTGTTCGTTCTTTAGTTAGAGAATTCGCTGGTCTATCTCCATATGAAAGAAGATTGATCGATTTGATCAGAAACTCTGGTGAAAAGAGAGCTAGAAAGGTCGCTAAGAAGAGATTAGGTTCTTTTATCAGAGCTAAGGCTAAGGTTGAAGAAATGAACAACATCATTACTGCTTCCCGTCGTCACTAAGCTTTACAAAAGTAATTATGTATGTATATCTTAGGGAATCTCATATTATATAAATGAAATCAATATAATTCAACTTTCATTTCGTATTTCAAGAAAAAAAGATGAGAAGCTCTCAGGGCCAGCCTAAAAAAAAAAGAAAATGAATGTCAACCAAAGCGTAGTCGCATCACTCCCTAAATAGACAAATCATTGCATAACGATATGATAAGATCTTACGGAATTGTGAAAAGGTGCAATTACGTTACTAGTACCCTTTCTCGTGGCAGCATTCTGAAAAATCCACCCTCATATTTTTCAGATAGCGTCAAGAACAATCATTATGTGCCGATAAAGGATAGAACAACTACCAAATATAATGAGATGAAGAAACCAATCCTTGAGTTCGCAATGATCATATCGGTGGCGACATTATGTTTCTTCGCCATTGACAATTATCGAGTTAGAACCGATCTGCAAGATAAGCTCGAAAGTGAACAGATCAAGATGAAAGAAGCTCAAGAATTTCTAACAAGACAAATGAATGCCGCTAGGAAAAAAAGAGAACTGCAAATTTTGAACGAGAGAAAAATGGTAAAGATGAGAGAAATGAAGTTATCTTTACATGTTGCCATGCTGAGAAAACAATTGCAAGATCACGGCATTCAACCAAAATCCATTGAAGAATGCGTCAATGAGTATGAAAATAGTGTCAAGATGGAAAACAGTATAAGTAACGTTAGTGGTACTATGCTATGGGTAGCAGATGATAGTAACATCAAGGGATATATTCCTAACGTTCGTGAATATGACGTACGAGTGAGAAATGATACACCTGACAACAAGAGGAAAAAGGAGAAGCCCTACTGAAAAACTTGATACACATAACATATGTTACCCGGAGACCTCGCTTTACAGTATAAAAATAATCCTCCATGAAAAATTTATATCTTCTTCACTCACCTTCTTCAACTCCTTTCCTCCATCCTTTTTTAAAAAAACCAACAATGTCTTTTAATCATAGACGCCCAGAGTCACGGTTCGTTCAGGTAATTTCTTGCCAGTGAGCGTATGTACTTTTTAATTAAGGTATACAGTAGTGCATCTAGCGATGTACTATTGCCGTGCTCGCGGTTGATCTTAGAATATAATTTCAATGTGAGGGATTCCCTACGTGTGAGTGTGTTTTTGATTTGTTTTGCAGATCAGAATGTATACTTTGTATTTGGTATCTTTTTCACGTACAACTTTTTTATGTAGAATGCGATGCATTTCTTGGCCTATTTATCCTTATTCATAAACTGTTTTTTCTCCAATAAATCTGGCAACGGACAGCACGGAGACCGTGCCTCAATACCCTGTTGTTCGTAAAATGCTGTGCAGCACTTGTAAAGGTTGTCAATCAAATCGGTACACTTCGATTCATCAAAACCGTTAGATACCAAACAACCTTGAACCAAGAATGAAACATGATGAGTCAGTAACAATGGCGCAATGGGGGGAGGGTACAGAAATGAAAACAAACATACTTTGAATGGCACAAGCTTCTGGCTTACAAGGATCTGTCATGACGTAGAAAAATCTTAGTGATGAGGTACACAGTGGGGCTTTGTCTGTGATTTAACTACTGCCAACACACAACACATCAATCTGTAACATCATTAGTCCGAGAAAATCCTTTGTGAATGTTGAATGTGTGGTGGTTACCCGGTGACCCTCCTTGAAGCGCGAATATGCCACTGCCACTGCTTGGTGAATGTGATCGATAACCTCCTAGATGCATGCTTGTTGCTAGCTCATAAGATACGGCAAGCGAAGAACTGTGGTGGATGTCCAAAGACGACGCCGCAGAGGCCTCATTGAACGCGTTTCATCGTGACTTTCACCTGGATACGTTTTAGCCGCACGCGCGCCTTGACTGACCCTGTGGGTGATGAGCGCGCTGTTGAGACTTCATTTACGGGTGTGGATCTTTTTTTGCATTCAATCCGCCTTCTTTTTAGGACGGTCGGGTGTGGATGACACACCCATTTCATGACTTTCCTCCTCTGTTGACGATTACTCATAGGTGCGGATTGCATAAGTGACATATTTTCTGTTACAAAGGAGATATATATATATATACATGTATCAGTAGTCTGTAATTCTAGAAGATGATTGTTAATTAATTGTATAGAATCAACACAACACACACACACACAACACAACACAACATTAATACAGCCAAACATGTCGGCAGTAAACGTATACACAGATGAGGAAGAAGTTTTCGCATTATCCTTTGCCAATCACGTGATATCGGATGATAGTATAATAGCAAATGATAATCATACGGTGGGGGTACCCCCACCGTTATTATCAGACAGCCCATCTGGCCTGTCTGATTCGGATGATGAATTATCCTATCAAGAAGAATTGCTCAGCTCACCCCTACTATACAAATCTGAAAGACTGATATCGCACACACCAAAGGATTACACATATGCTGCTAGCAACAATGACGATATAATTTTTACTCTAGATAACGAAGAAGAAATTAGTGAAGACCTGGTAATAATACCTCAACAAAGAGCAAGACCTGCAAACGTTTCGACGTATGATGATGAATTCGCCAACGCGGCTCAACAAAACTATAGGCTGTGGCTATCATCATTTTGATCCAAGAAAACCATACACATACATTTGCATTTACAGTTCAAGAGCATCACCACGGTTCTTAGATGGTATCAGTTTCCCACTTCATTTTTTTCTTTTTCATTTTTTTTTTTTTTCAGATAATATACGAAAATATATACTCGATAGCAATATAGTTTAATAGCTACAACTATACCTATAACACGAAATGATATTTGATGACCAGATGATGAGCTAATTTCAGTTGAAGTCCGTGACATCGGACTCACGTGTGTAGCAATATCAACCAGTAGCAAGTGCACGTGACGAACACTCGTAGACTTTAAATCGATCTGCGTGATTGCAGAGCACGCTAGTACACTGTGGCCGCTCCATCTCTTGCCTAGTGAAATAGATCAGCTACAAATTCATTTGACACAGCGCCATAGTTGACTTGAATTCGCGTTCACAAAGTTCCTTCTTCTCGCTTACGCAATCATGGAGTCGATGTCTTTCTGGACTTTTCTTATCAGCTCTTAGTTTAGTCTGACAGACTGCAATTGCTGTCGTCGAGACAGCACTTTTTAATGTCGCCACAGGTCTGTGCGCCTGGCGCGATGAATAGGATGTTAGGTGCTAGCTCTTATTTAGCCATTGGTTAGGCCAACTTCAAGATGTTCTGAATAATGCATGCATGCGGATGATAAGATATCGTAATGAAACATCCTACATACAGCGTGCGATGGTCTCCCCTTGAAGCGCACACAGTCTCTTTTACGGTCTTGCTGGCTTCATGACTACAACTCCATCAACGGATCGCTTGTATGTTCTTTTTACATTTCCAGAAGAATGGTGCCTACTGCTGTAGAACACACGCTTGGAAGGCAGTCAATTGCAAGTGCAGATTTACTCTAATACCAGTGATGGCTTTGCCGCAGGAAATCAGCACCGAGATACAATTTGATCGTTTATCAAGCAGATTTGACGTTTTTTTCCCTCGTAGCGTCTCGATAACTGGAGTTTGATCGCTATGAGTTTTTTAGGGGGGAACATCGCTAATCTTCGTGAAAATTCATGCAATAGTATGCAGTGATACAGAAGTATAGCGGGGCAGTCGTGAAGGGAAGGCAAGGGAACGCGGGTAAGGGGCAGATATCCCCAGCGCATTTGTAATTCTATTTAAACACATAGATAAAGATGTACCGTAATGATTCCTCCTATTCGGTTATAGAAAACAATTGCAAGGTGGTAAGTTGTCTGCGGCACAATGAATAAGTTAAGAGAAGAATTCGTTGATTCTACAGTCGAGGAGAAGAGACTTCATGAAAATAGAACGCACGAAAAATATTGGTATAAATGGGGGCCGTATTTGAGTGAAAGAAGTTGGGCAACAGTTCGTGAAGACTATTCGTATAACGGTGATGCATGGTCCCATTTTCCGTTCGAGCATGCTAATGCAAGGGTCTTTAGATGGGGTGAAGACGGTTTATTTGGTGTTTCTGATAATAAACAGTTGATCTGTATGAATGTAGCTTTGTGGAATGGTAAAGATATTAGATTGAAGGAACGTCTTTTTGGATTGACAGGACCTCAAGGTAATCACGGTGAAGATGTGAAGGAATTGTATTATTATCTAGATAATACACCAACTCATTCTTATATGAAGGCTTTATATAAATACCCTTTTAGGAAACCTTTTCCTTATGACCAGTTAGTTGAAGAAAATGCTAAAAGAGGCTATCAAGATAAAGAATTTGAAATCTATGAAATCGATGGCCTTTTTAAAGAGGAATCAACCGGTGATAGGCCTTATTTTGATGTCGTTTACGAAATGGCCAAGGGTGATGAAAATCCAGATGATCTGAACTTCAGAATCACAATTCATAACAGAAGTTCAGAACACTCTGGTGAATTATACGTCGCTCCACAAATATTTTTTAGAAATACATGGTCTTGGAACGGAGATAAAGAGAAGCCAACGCTGAAGAGGGATGCAAAGGCTGCGAACTTAATTCACGTGACAAACAAAAAGTACGGTACACGTGATATTGTGTTCCAACCATCACCTGGAGGATTCTCATCTGACGCCGCAAATGGTGAAGAGGAGGTGGATGATATAGATCCACTGCTACTATTTACTGAAAATGAACCCAATCTGGTCAAATTATTCAATAATAAGAAAAATCCATCTGAATTTGCAAAAGATGCTTTTGAAGAATATTTAGTTAATGGCAAAAAAAATGCAGTGAATCCCGACAATGAAGGTACAAAAGCCTGTGCGGTTTATCATTTCAAAAATATTCCACCAGGGGAATATGTTACAGTTAGATACATGTTTACTAATGACCCGGAAGATAATATTTTCCCCACTGAAGACCTAGCAGTAGTTGATGAAGATGTTTTTGACACAATCTTTGATAATCGTGAAGAAGAAGCAGATAACTTTTATTGGAGAATTACTCCTTTGCCAATTAGTGATGAGCTAAGAAAAATACAAAGACAAGCTTTTGCTGGTTTACTATGGACTAAGCAATTTTATAATATGACTTTTGATGCATGGTATAATGGTGATCGCAGCATTAAGCCACATCCTCCACCAAATAGAGCCAGTGGAAGAAACAAAAACTGGAAGCACTTATATATCGAAGACGTGTTATCTATGCCAGACAAATGGGAATATCCTTTCTTCGCATCTTGGGATACTGCCTTCCACTGTATTCCATTAGCTATGATTGATCCAGATTTCGCCAAAAGACAATTGGATTTGTTGACAAGAGAATGGTATATGCATCCAAATGGGCAAATTCCAGCGTATGAATGGAACTTTAATGATGTTAATCCCCCAGTGCATGCTTGGGCGGTTTACCGTGTTTACAAAATCGAAAGGAATTTGTATGATCGTGAAGATAGAGTTTTCTTAGAACGTGTTTTCCAAAAGCTACTACTGAACTTCACTTGGTGGGTTAATCGTAAGGATTCTGATGGTAATAATGTTTTTGAGGGGGGCTTCTTAGGTTTGGATAATATTGGTATTTTCAATAGAAGTGAACCATTACCTACTGGTGGGAAACTGGAACAAGCTGATTCGACAGGTTGGATGGCTTTCTTTTCTTTGCAAATGCTAAATATTGCTTTAGAATTAGCAAAAGAAAACCCAGTTTATGAAGATATCGCCTCAAAATTCTTTGAACATTTTATTCTGATTAGTGATTCCATGTCATTTGAATATTTGATAGATAACACAAGTGAAAAATGCCAAAAAATTGTAAAGCAAAATTTATGGAACGAACGCGACCAATTTTACTATGACGCTATTTCATGGGGAGGTCCCAGTAGAGAGCAACTTCCAATCAGATCTCTTGTCGGATTAATTCCCTTGTATGCTTCTATGACTTTGGAACCGCATTTATTAACCAAATTTCCAACCTTTAAGAAACGTGTCGACTGGTTTATTGACAATAGACCGGAAATATTTGATAGAAATATTGCTTCAATGACGAAGAGAGGTGTTGGTGAAAGAATGTTATTATCACTTGTCAATGCGGATAGATTGAGAGCTATTCTAAAGCGTATGTTGGATGAATCCGAATTTTTATCTCCATACGGTATTAGATCCTTATCCAAGTACCATGAAGAGCATCCATTTGAGATGAACGTTCATGGTCAACAGTATACTGTGAAGTATTTACCTGGCGAGTCTGATTCTGGTATGTTTGGTGGTAACTCTAATTGGAGAGGACCCATTTGGTTTTCTACCAGTTTCTTAATAATCGAAGCTTTACAAAGATTTTATTTATACTATGGTGCCGATTTCAAAGTCGAATGTCCAACTGGTTCAGGTGAATACTTGAATTTAGCAGAAGTTGCTGAGGAATTAGGATACCGTATGATTCACTTGTTTGTTCCAGATGAAAATGGTGAACGTGCAATCAATTTTGGTGATCATTCACAAGTTTTATCTAATGATAAATATTTCAGAGATCTAGTCCCATTTTATGAATATTTCGATGGGGATACCGGTAGAGGTTTAGGCGCATCTCATCAATGTGGTTGGACAGCTTTGGTTGCCAAATGGATCAGTGACGTGGGAGTGTCATGCATTCGGTTGCCACGTACTGCAAGATCATCTGTGGGCACATCAGTCTCCTCAACACCTCCTGTAGATGAAAGTGAATCTCACAGAATCAAAAGAATGGCAAGACGTAAAAGCGCTAAATCATTGATGAACTTTACAGGTACGGTATTGGATCTATCCGAAGAAGAAAAGCACAATCATAGAATTGGAGCGACTACTACAGGCTTAACTCCACAAACGAGTGCAACATCTGAAAACGAGGTGCAATCTTTAAAGGAAGAAATTATTAAAAATGACGAAAGAAGACCATCGTTAGATTCCACCAATGCTCATAAATCGGAGTCAAAACTGATTACTTCCTTGAAAGATAGGATTAAAGGTTTGAAATTCGGGAATAAGAAAAATGAAGAGCTCGATGAAGAAGCATCTGAGCTGGCCTGTTAAACACATATTTATGTAACATCTATTATGTACACTGAGTTACGTTTCATGCAACTACTCTCTACCCCTGAAAGGGCTACATAACTGCGATAAGTGTAAATCTGAGTAAATAACTATCTGAACTTGGAAAATATTACCAGCAGGATGAGCAGAATTAAAACTGCTATGATTGCATAGCTTATGAACTTATTTGCAACGAGTCTTCTACTCATGGTCTTTAAGGTCCTGATACTCTTATCCACATAAGAATCAGCTTGAAATAAAGTTTGTCGAGCATTCTCCAACGTTTCTCTTTGTGACCTCAAATCCATCATAATCTCCGATCCAATTCCCTCAGTTTCTGTGGCTAATCTTGTGGCATCCCTCAGTTTGTCTCCAGAACTTTGTAAAATTGCTTGGTTTGATAAAAGTTGCTGCCTTTGCTCTTCACTCAAATTAGAGGGCACACCACCTGAAGCTTCCCCGAACAATAAATCACGATCTCTGGAATCTACCAATTTCTGTAGTGGCTGCTTTAAACTTGTTTGAATTTGTTTCTTATATTCCCGTAGCTTCGACTTATACACAGCGCGATCTTGACCATTAGAAATGCTATTGTTTACCTCAATCTCCATTTGATCTATCAGATCGAAAAGCTCTTCCTGCTGCTGTTCGACTTGTTTGAGAGTAGAATTCCTTTGCGGTATCGGCTGACCAGGAGCCTCTTGTAAACTAGAGCACGCTTGCTCTAAAGTACTCTTGAAGTCAGATTCATACGATGATAGCAATGAGCTCATGATATTTAAAGAGATTAAACTGCCGCTAGAGTGCTCACTGAACTTGTCTTACTGTTGCAAAGTATTAGAGCTCTTGAAGGAGGAAGTTCCCCTCGCTCGAAATGCGATTTAACATCAAAAGCGAAGTAGCGCGACATTCACGTGACTAATCGTATCAACAGATCCATAAACATAGCCATTAACTAAGGAAGCAGGTTAACAGATATTAGCTAGTAATATGTGGCGACTTTCAACGACCCCAAAGGTCACGGCACAAAATCGGTATTCATGTAATAGAACCCTGTCACTCCGTTCAAGAAGAATGGCTGTTTTCGCATTTCAATGCCGATATATTTTTTTACGGCGGAAGCTAAATCAGTCATGAGTGAATGCCTTTTCTTGTTACTACAAGCTCATCTATATGTTTTTGGACTCAAGCATTTCAGAGCAACTAAAGGAGGATGTTCAGGATCTCTTCTCGTCAGTGTTTTGGAAATGTCGCAAGGATATGGGGGGTGAGCACTAAAAGTACTGTATCTGCTCGGATAGGTATGAGGGGAAGTCTTCCAATAAATACATTTTTCTCGACGTGCAGTTTATTGAAACATGGTCACATAAGTACACCAAAGCATGGCGAAGAATTGCATGTCACCTTCATATTGAAGGATGGCAGTCAACAGACGTACGAAGTTAGCAAAGGTGAAACATTGCTAGATATTGCGCAAGCGCATAACTTAGATATGGAAGGTGCATGTGGAGGTTCGTGCGCTTGCTCTACGTGCCATGTAATTGTTGATCCGGAATACTACGATGCATTACCAGAACCAGATGACGATGAAAATGATATGTTGGACTTAGCATACGGCTTGACTGAGACCAGTAGGTTAGGTTGTCAAATTAAGATGTCCAAAGATATTGATGGGATCAGGGTGGCATTGCCAGCACTGACGAGAAATGTTAAAATGGATGATTTCAAGGATTAGAAGGTTGTGCTCACTATATTTGTAAATAATAAAATACATCCTGTGCCTTATATATAAAGTTTTATATAATAGAACATCTGAATATAAATATATTTATCGAACGCTGGAAAGGCGATCCCATCGTACCACATAATATAACATTGAAGATTGATCCCCCCATTGAGCAGATGGATGTAGTTTAATAATACCAACTGTTAGAGGATATTACGTAAATAACGATATTGACGTATGAGATGATATAGATCTGCATAATTTGGCGCATTTTGTTTTTGTTTACCTTTTTGATATCATTTATTTGCAAATATTCAGTATTCGTCGGCCAAGTTGATAGTCCAGCAGTGTCTTATTCGTGAATTGTGCATTCCTATATTGTTTGCTGATACTTTCTGGGCGTTGAGCGGTCAAAAGTGCTCTGTTAGCCTCTCGCACATACTGTGAAACTGATCTGATACAGAAGCGCACAGATACGATTGTTACACGTATCCATCCCCTTTTTGCATATATATATATATCCCATTTAATGAATTATTCTAAAATACCTTCGATATCAGCGGCTGGAATCCCTGTTCCCAGTCCAAATGCTTATCCACCAGCTAAGAAAACAAAACTGTCGCCTCTAATGTTACAAGATGTCACAAATCATATACATCAAAGAGACACTCGTCGAAGTGTGACTGAAGGTCCAACGTCTCAAAGCACCCGACTCATGAACAAGTATGTCTTTGGTGATGCTACCGTCATAGAAGAAGTTAAAAAACGTGAGCGGAAGATAATGAAAGATATTAATCATTTTCGTAATGCTATTGCAGAAATTGATAAGGAAACCGTCCAGGTGCGCGATAGAAGCTTACCAGATACACAATATGGGATCTCTAAAAAAATAACTATTTGTAATGAAGTTAAGAAAGAGTCAGCTCAATTGACATCGCAGTTGATGATAAAAGAAGGCGAAATGGATCTGCTGCGGAAGAACGAGGAAATGGCGTGCTCAAATTTGCAACTTAAGCATTCTATTGAGGTTCAGGAATTGGAAAATCAATTGAAACAAAAACTAGATGGTGAAAGATTAAAATGGGAGAAACAGATACTCGAATTAGAGAATTTAAAGCCGGATGAAGAAGTTGCTCAAGAGATACGGCAACTAAAAACTGAGTTGGATCAAGTTAAAACACAATGGAACGAATTGCAGCTGGAAAACCAGAAAAAATGTTCTGAGTATGAAAAACAATTGTTGAGGGAATTGGATGATTTTAAAGGTGAAAAGCAAGAACCTATGGACAATTTACTGAAGGAACAAGATAGACTAGCCGAAAAGAAGCAAGAACTGGTTAAGAAGCGCGATGAAATTCAAGCCGAAATAGCTCACAGCATCAAAGTGAGCAGCGAGTTGGAGGGAAAAATTATAGAGGTGAAGGCATGTATAAAGGAAGCACAGGCAATTAACGAACCCTTACGAGAAGAACTGAATACTATAGAAGAGCAATTCAATCTGGCAAAAAGAGAAAGAGACATGATACAGCGAGATGCTCATGAGGAGGAGATTTTTTACAATGATAAATTTGACAAGATGGAGCAAGAACAATTAAGAAGAAGAAAGCTAGAAAACTCAATCGACGAATTAAAAGGTGAAATTCGCCGTTTTGCTTATGTGATAAAAGAAGATGAATCTAATTTACTGCACATTGATTATGCTAAAAAATCCATAGGAAGTGTTGAAACAGGGAAAACTTTCAATTTTAGCCGAATTATTCCATCATCGCTTGTGTCGGAAGAAGAGTTGTTATTCCAGGAATACGAAATGTACCATGAAGTGTGTATGCGTAGCAATTTGAGTTTCAACCTGATTTCTGTTAGTCAGCGATCATGGAGCTCACTGAGAGTCGCTCTGATAAAATTTTTACACAATAAATGCCGTAATTCTCACCGGATAAATTTACAGTATGTGTTTCTTTCAGAAGAGATGCCTTCTCAGGATATGCTCTTGGAGAATACCCAAAATTGTGATATTGAGATAAAACTGAAGATTGAGAAAGAATCAATAGAGCTAGACTCGACAATTATAGAAATTAACAACGGATTAGATGATTTACCGCTTAACATCAAAGAAGAGAGACAAACCACTACATCAGGAATTGGGGTCCTGAAATTTCAATTAAGCAGACTACATGAAGATGATAGTGAATCTAAGGAAAACTCGTCGAACTTTTATTTTATAGAGATATATGATCCAACGACAATTTCCATTTTAGACAGAGTACTAACGCCGGGGGATGTAACAAAGTCACCCATTGGTTTGATACTCAGAAAGCTGTTGTCAGATACAAAATCATGTTTTTTGTTCAATATTGATGATAAAGAGGATAACGAGACATTACTTGATGTATCTCACAAACTAGGGAAGTTCAAAAACTTGAGGATGAAGAGGAATCTCGATTGAACACCAAGAAATTTAAAGCACACAGCATCTGGTGTGTATTTTCCAGTTATCCTATAAATACTTAATGTTAATTATTTTTGATCATATATACGCATACATGATATACTAATGATACAAGCAGGTCAAATTTTTGTGCCAGTTTCACTTTTTCTTTCTTCCTACTGATTGATTATGGTCGAAGCATATAGTGTGGCGTTTCAGAAAGAATAAGCTCATTCTTCTGTAAGTATATCCTTTATTAGCCAGTTAAGTTCCTCTCTCGTCCCAATATTTCGTTCATCCAGTGGAGTGAACGTCGGCTTACCATCCGAGAAATCGTGCAGATCATCAATACTACTCTTAGTCATCACCATGTCATCATCATTTAGTAAGTGAACAGCTGGCAAGCTGATAAGTGCTCCAGTAGGCTCTACCAGGTTTGGGAAAATTGTCAAACATTCATAAAGATCCTCATTACATAAAGATATGCGATTTGTAGTGGGGTAGACTTCGCCCTGTTCAATACTTTTATCATCCTTCGAAACCGGTTCATACATCCCAGTGTCACCTATATCATAATAATCGGAGTATTTTTTCCTTCGATATCTTACTGTGTCAATTGCGGACTCAATAATATTTTTCAGATAGTAATCTAGCGCTAATGATAGCAGCTCGACAGATCCGGTATCCACTGATCCTACTAAACCATGCTCACGAGCAATACCAACCATTCTTAAAAATAGCGACTCCGTATCCGGCAGAGAATAACTATCTGTGGCGAGCGGTGCGTTAAAACCATTCATAATATCTTGTGACCATTCTAACGGAGTCTTCAAGTTATTGCTTTTCACTCTTTTTAAAGTTTCTGGATTTATCACAATTGGAATCTTGGGAATATTGTTAAGACGTGCCTGTAAAATAGAGCAAAGTACAAAACCTCTTTTACCTGCTTCCTTGGTGATAGCTTTGAGTCGTTGTCTATCACTTATAGGTAAGGACATTACTATTTTCTTATACGTTTCAATCTGTGAATTGTGCTTATTAACTCTTTTCAGTTTATTTGCGAGAGAGCTACCATTTCCGAAACCCCAGGTTCCATCAGCGATATTATCCATCAAAGGTGAATCCTTCAAAGAATTCGTGAGAATACCCAACAGCAGTTGATTATGCAGCCGTATGAGTAAAGGACGTGTTTGTACCATTGGAGTGGACGCGTTAGGTGAGAAGAGCAAGTCTAGCTCGTTACAAAGCTCCTTTCTCGAAAGTTTGCCTAGAATGAACAGACTTATCACTTGGGCATATTTCGTCCAGTTGTCCTTTCCAAGTAGGGACGTAAACTCAGATAACATAGATTCCAAATCTATCCTTTGGTTGTTATATCCTTGGTGGCTTGCATGACTTTCCTGTGGTGTCACGGTAGCCGACGGACTTGCGACTGCACTTTGGCTTTTAACATGAATGCTATTGGGTCCATTGTTCATCATAGTTTGCGAATTTGGTATACTCAATTGGCTCGGAGTGATGCCATTTGTCTGAGGTCGAACTAAAGACATATGATTCTGTTCTTTATTCACAAGAGATCGTCACGTGAACTAATAAGGGAAGAGGAGCGTAGTCAAGAGTACACCCTAATTATCTGCTGGGCAAAGGGAAACAAAGGAATATTTTAAGCTTGGAAAATTGGGATAAAAAAAAGCACCGCCTCCTGCTGATTGTGGATCTATCTCTCTCTCTCTTTCAGAACGTTCGTCTGCTTCCGTCACTCTTTTGTTCTGTCTTTTGTTGCCATTTTGTAATTAATGTGGAATTTTTCAACTTGACGAGCTTCTCGAGCCATTCTGCTCGTAGATCGTGATTTTGAAGGAAAAGTTGTAGGTAGAAAAGTATTAGTTACAACTTTATATATAGTACATTTAGATGCATTCTAGATACAATTGAGGTTCCTGCAGTTCTGTAGATATAGATCCATGGCTAACAGATTTCTTTCAGAGATGTTCACACCAGGTTTTTAAGAAACTGTGAGTCAACGGCTGCGTTGTAATCCGAAAGCGAGCTGTGTTCTCTGTAATGAGAGGGCGAATAAGATAACGACGATACACCTACATTATGATGGTCGGACACATCTTGATGAAGTAATTGCTTTTCTAGCTCTGAAATTCGAGTCTGGTACTTAAGGGCTTCTCTTTCTTTTTGTGATTGGGTTTCTTGGACTCTCAATTCCGCTTGAAACACACGCCTCGTCAACTCATGAATTTGTTCCTCCTTGTCAATAGCAGTATCCACTAATTGCGTCTCCAAGGACGAAACTCTAGATTGCAGCTGCAATGCATCTTTACTGATGGTCTTCAATTGTTGGTACTTTCCATACAGTTTGTAATAATTATCGTAAAGTCTCTTGGAGTGTTTCAACTCATTAATGAGCTCTGCTCTAGTTTGAAGATACTTGTCTCTATAGGTATTTTCTAATATTTGGTGCCGCTCCCGCCTTTCTTGAATATCTCTACCAACCTCATCCAACATTTGGCCATTCCTATCTAATTGATCCAAAATTTCTAAATAATCAGAAGTATAATCCTTTTGATCCAGCTTCCCCCTACTTTTGATTGGAGATGGGAACTTTCCAGGAATTTGAGTATTCATGAAATGAGAACTATAATTATTCTCCGAGGAGGGTCTTGCTTTTTCATGCCTTCTTTCAAATAGTTTAGATATTACCGGATCGTCTCGACGTGGTGATTGAAAGACAATGCTGAAATCATCGAGGTTATTTTTATGGCTTTCATGGTGATTTTTCCTCCTCCCACCAAAAGTATCCGTTGGTGCCTCCCTTTGAAATAACTCCCTTGAATGTGTATCTACAGGATCAAGAAAAGATCGTAATGGGCTCCTGCTTGCTATGTCATTAATGTCATCACTTGAATCATGAAGTAAGTCGTATCGGCGATAAAATGCTGGATCCAGCCCAGACCATGAATTAGACCTCTGCCTTGAGCGTTCATTACTACTGTTAATTTGTTTCCTACTTTTATAATTTGTGTCATCCTGTGCAAATTCTTTGTACTTTCGCGATGGGGACACACGTGAACCAAAAAGAGCATCAATGGTCCACTTATACAGACCAGCATATCCTAAATGTGTGCTATCTTGTGATTGCTCGTATTTATCATTAGAGCTGGACCATAACATTGCTAAGGACGGCTGCTTCGTAGTCCCTTGTCTTATTCCCAGAATTCAGGCTTTGTGAAGAATCTGTTCATTTCGTTCCATCATCTCTGGTGAAAACAAAAACAACAACAAACATTGCGTAAACAAAGTTGACGATCTGAAAATGAACAAAAGGCAAAACGAAAAAAACTGCAAATGTTTACATGAAACCCAGATGATATATGTATCATGAGGCGAAATTTATGGAGCAGTAATCAAGAGTACAAATTAGATTTTACATATGGGTTCGAAAACGCCTGTCAATTTGAACTTTTGCAGTTAAGCAAATTGAACTCTGATGAGCAAGCTTCTTATAGAGTAATTCTTCAATGGGCGCATGAAATCAAGGTGATTGAGAATATATGCTTCATTTGCACCTCTGAGGAGGGACAAGAGGGAAAAGAAAGTTATCTTCTGAAGATCTTATGGCATGCTAACAATGTCGTTTATTGCGATTACGTCACCTTAAATGAAAGGTTTCAGACAGTAGAGACAGAGCCAATTCTTAGTGTAAGTTTCAATATATCATTTTTCCATATCATATGGTCGCTTGGAACCATATTTCTTGAAGAAGATAGCTTAGGAAACCTCCACATTTTTGATACAGGCCATGATCGCTACCTCGGGTATATTACATTATATACAAACGCTCTCTCAATATTTGAATCTGGATCTATGATGAAATTTGACAGTTTAACATCTACTTTTTGGGCCGTTGTTCGAAAATATGATGAAGTTACCAAGACATCGTCAATCTTTCTCAATACCTACAACATTCCCAAATTCACCCTACAAACTAGTATCAATCTTCCGAGAGGTTACAGTCATTACCGGTTTGTTAAGCTTGAGAAAGATTGTAAAAGTGAACCATATGGAACGAAAGCCACTGAAAGCACAGTATTATGCAGTTCCTGCGAGCTATTGCAAAAATCTGTAATCCAACGGTTTTTGAGTCCCGCAGCTCCTTGGAAGGAAACACAATTGGATTATCTCGCCAAGTTGGAATGTGCTGATCATGATTATGGTCAAAGCTATCTGGATTATCAGGAAACGAACTTTCAACCTATATTTCCCTTATATGAAATACGACACCAAAATTCTCATTAAGAGCTAATTGAGTGCATAGTCACGTGAATATGTCCGGATCCGGTAATTACGCGACCGATCGTGTTTCACCGCTTCCGTTTCGGGAAATAATGACAAGATCGGTGTTTTTCGTGTCATTGGCGGGCAAACTAGCAGGATTTCTACTCTAGCATCTTGTCATTTTGCACAGCTTAATATTCGATGTTCCAATTCGAGCTTTTGCCATTTTGGGACGAGTGGTATTGCGACGGGAACGCCAACGTACAGACAGATTCAATGAATTGATCCCAGAGGCAGATGCAGAGGTCCTACGGGTACCACTTTGGATCCCCGTTACGAAAAGTAGTCTTTGATGTGCATTTGGTTTGGGCATTGTCAATGCATTTTGGCGTCCTAGGTCATTTATACTGCTACCTCATTGAAAAGTTGAGATGAGGCTAAGAAGAAACGCAAGATAGGCTGTAAACATGTCGAAGTTCCTTCACCTTATATTTTTTTCGTAGCGTACTTTTGAAGCTATAACTGGCAGTTTTGTGACAGGGTTTCTCTACTTCTTATATAAGAACTGATATATATGTATTCTACTCTTTAAGTGCAAGCCTTATTCTAGCATTTAAGCCATTTTTTCATAAACATAAGTCGTTGGTCCCTTTTTACTCTTATCCCTGCTGTCTCGCCGTTCACACTCGAATCTATTTTCTTTAACTGCAGTTCACTTTCACATTCGTTACATTACCTTCAACACTAATTCATTTGCAGCAAAAGTATGGCTTCATCTGATATCAAACTCGGCTTACATATTACCGCAAGACAGACTTATTATCCCATTGAACTCTCCAATGCAGAGCTACTAGCACATTATGAGACAGTTCAAGAATATCATGAAGAAATTTCAGCAAATGTGCTTTCTCAATCCTGCAAATTCAAACCTGATTCCAAACTAATAGACCAACAACCAGAAATGAATCCATTGCACACGAGATCTAATTTGGTAACATATCTGTTTGAGCTTTCAGTGATGTCTCGGGTCACGGATGGTATCTTTTTCCATGCCATCAGATTGTACGATCGTTACTGTTCTAAAAGAGTGGTACTAGAGGATCAAGCTAAACTGGTTGTTGCTACTTGTCTCTGGTTAGCTGCCAAAACATGGGGTGGTTGTAATCACATCATTAACAACGTATCCGTTCCCACTGGTGGGAGGTTTTATGGCCCCAATCCTAGAGCTCGTATTCCTCGTCTTTCTGAACTGGTTCATTATTGCGGCGGGGCCGATGTCTTTGATGAATCAATGTTCATGCAAATGGAAAGACACATTCTAGATACCTTGAGTTGGGATATATGCGAACCGATGATTAATGATTATCTGTTGAATGTCGACGAAAATTGTTTGATACAATATGAATTATACAAAAGACAACTAGATCACAATAAAGAATGGTCTGAAAAACGTCAATCGCAGACTTCGAATGATAGTGACGCTACAGTAGACGAACGCATTGTCGAAGATGAAGAAAATATCTACGAGGAAGAAGAGGATGAAGATTTAAATATGAAAATCCAATTGATTAACTTGAAAAGATTTCTGATAGACTTATCGGCTTGGCAATATGACCTACTGAACTATGAGATGTTTGAAGTGTCTCATGGTATTTTCTCCATCGTTAATAAGTTTACTGAAGGAGATCAATGCCCATTTTTGATGACGCCCTACCCTTCAACGACCAACCAAGCTCAACTACTGAATATATTCATTAATGCCGTAGTACAATCTCCACAATCCCTCATTGAAGTTTACAAAGAGAAATCAGGTGTTATGGAATTTATTTCCCTTGTCAAAGACTACCAAATCGATTTACAAAAGAAATTGCAACTTGCATCTGCTATGGATCTTTCCAGAAGAAGTGCAGTTAATACACGCTGTTTCGAACAAATTTCTACTGTGCCCTCACCAACATATTCTCAGCATTATACACCAATGAGAAACACCAGTACACAATCTGAAAACAGCGTATTTAGCGCAATGGAGCAATCTTCGCCAATAACGCCACAAATGTATAGTTTTGGTCAATACGCAAACGATAGTGCTTGTGGCAGCACGCTAAGCGTTAACAGCATACCAAACAAAAAACCCTTCACTAATGCTATTGGAAAGGATGATGCTACAGTCGGATTCCACGAAAGTAATAAAGAGAATCAGATGCCGTCATCACATCAAGTCCCTCCAAGAGCTAAATTCATAAATAATGGCATGTTTGTATCTCCGAGTGGAACGGTCAATAGTGGGACCTCAAGTAATAGATCCTCGCTGATCTCGTTAGCGATAGGGAATGTAAACAGCATGGTATAACAAGCAGGGTGTTGGGCATTAACCTTTTATAAATAGATAGACAATATATTGTTTTACATGACCTTATAATAATCAATGATATATTATCACAATACACGAATGATCTCAAGACGAGGCTTTTGAGCACGAAGTTTCAATATCACATTTCTGACAGGAGAGCAGGTAATAACGTAAAATAGGAAAAGCCTCCTCAAAACAAAGGTATTAAAATGCTTCTCTCATATAAATTAGTTGGATATTTGCTGTTAAATAGTGGGATAGGCCTTGGTGCTAATGTCACTCAATTATATGGTACATGGTCATCTAAATCAAACCAAGTTTTTACTGGCCCCGGTTTCTACGATCCCGTGGATGAGCTATTAATAGAACCTTCGCTTCCTGGCCTATGTTACTCATTTACAGAAGATGGATACTTTGAAGAAGCAACTTATCAAGTCACAGCTAACCCGGAGGAGCCAACATGTCCTCAAGCCGCTCTGATCTATCAGCACGGTAAGTATGTTGTACAGGACAATGGAACTTTGACCTTATACCCCATTGAAGTGGATGGTAGGCAGTTGTTTAGCGATCCTTGTAATGACGATGGTGTCTCCACCTATACAAGATATAATCAAACCGAAATTTTCAAATCTTTTGAAGTTGGTATAGATGCTTATCATGGAATCTACAAGTTACAACTTTATCAATTCGATGGCTCTATGATGCAGCCTTTATACCTTGCTTATAAGCCACCTATGATGCTACCCACCGTGACGTTGAATCCCACAGATTCCACAGACACAAGTACAACGAGCACAGGTACTGCTAACAAAAAAAGATCGTTAAGGCAACTGGTTAGAAGAAGTCTTGAAAATAAGCACAAAACAAATGCAACGAAGAAGGTTTCTAGTGGACTTCTGAGCTCGGAGATCTTTTGGTACCTGTCAGTAGGAATGATTGGTGTTGGTTCTTTAATTTTTTTGTCTACTTAGGATTGGTTGGCATATTTTTCACTTTTTTTCCACTTGGCATAGAATTTTTGTATACATGTGGGGCGCAGACTCCAAAGTTAGTAACCAAACTGGAGTAAAGCATATGTAGATCAGATTAACTATTAATTTCGAACTTAAACTTTTATTTCTTGTGCTGAAAAGATATCACGTGCCTATTTGTATCGTTTTCCATTGGGGCGCGTATTATCTCCTTTCCGCTTTATAATAAGCCTTCTATTATCTAAACTTCATTTCAAAATACAAGGTTACCAAGCTAAGCAACATGTCTTCTATGACTACTACTGAGCTTGAGCTCTTGATTCAAAAAGCTACTAGTGAGAGTATCCCGAACGGTGAACTTGATCTGCCTTCGGCGTTGGAGATTTCTGACGTGATAAGGTCGCGCAGAATATCACCCAAGGATTGCATGAGATGCTTGAAGAAACGAATCATGAATACAAGTTCTAATCCCAATACTCAGTTGTCGTCCTGGAAACTTACAGACGTTTGCATCAAGAACGGTGGTATTCCTTTTATCAGAGAGATCTGCTCCCGCGAATTTATGGACACCATGGAGCACACCATTTTGAAAAGTAATAACAACGTCGAGTTAGAAGAGTTGGCTACTAGGATATTATACGAACTGTACGTAGCTTTTAAGAATGATTCACAATTAAGCTACGTTTCAAGAATATACGAGAAATTGCTTGCGCGTGGTGTAGTCTTCCCTGAGTCTGGAACAAGCAACTCAATGGCTATGTTCGACTCGCGAACTCCAGCTGATTGGGTAGACTCAGATGCTTGTATGATTTGTTCTAAAAGGTTTTCCATTTTAAATAGAAGACATCATTGTCGGTCTTGTGGAGGCATATTTTGCCAGGACCATTCTGCACACAACATTATACTATCAGACCTGGGCATTTATGAGCCAGTGAGAGTTTGCGACAATTGTTTTGAAGATTATGATGTAAAATTGCATAATAGTAGTGGTAAAAAGAGGCGTCACAACAGTAGAAAGAAGAAAAAGGGGATTTCAGATGATAATGATGAGGATGAGCAATTGAGAAGGGCTATTGAACTCTCGCTGAAGGAGTCGAAAGGTAGCATTGAACCTATTATTCCGGTGATGCCAAGAAGCACGGAAAAATTGGAAACCTCAAATAATACTGGCAAGGATGAAGATCCTGACTTAAAAGCCGCTATCGAGGCGAGTATAAGGGAAGCTGAGGAAGAAAAGAAAAGAAGAGAAGCATCAATACAACAGGGATCCATTCGTCCTCAACAACCTCAAAGACAAGTTCTGCCATCTTTTGAGCTAAGTTCCACAGAAGAAGAAGATATCCATTTGTTTGCGTCACTAGTTGAAAGAATGAAAAGCCAATCGGCCACCGAAATTCTAGAGAACTCTCAACTTCAAAGGCTATATCAAAAGGTTTTAGGAACCAAGCCAAAAGTTAGTAATGTCTTGAATGACACGATGCAAAAATATAACTTGCTGATAGATATGAACACAAAGATATCCGAAATCATGAATGTTTATGATCAGCTCTTAGAAAGGCAGCTGAAAAGTATAAGTTTATCTGAACAGTACTCAGTACCTCAGGTTCCTTCAGACCCCTATGCGTATTATCAAAAGGACGTAACTGCATCGCAACAACTCCCTCAAAATTATCAACAGCCATTCCTCCAACCAAATTCTGTGCACGCACAAAAACCTCACTTGGATCAAATTCGTGATTTGGAAATGCAACCGCCAGTCAAGCAAAGGTACATGGTTGATATGCCATCAGAACCTCCATATCCAACAGCGGAAGATGAAGATTTAAATCAGGAGCATAGGCAACGTACTCAACAGACAGAGGCTACGGAGTCAAATGATGATAGCCTCAAGGGTGTTCTTTCAAATGAATCGAAGAGAAAACTATCGAATGGTGCACCTTACCCGGTGGAAGATGAAGAATCCGAATCTGCCTCCAAATTGAATGACGGTATCACAAATTTTGATTTTCCAACAGTGCCGGCACGTAAAGTTGTTCAACCGGTAGCATCGCCACAACCGCCGGTAATCACCAATGAAAATCCTGTCGAGGCATCAGAACCTCAAGAGCACTTATTAATAGAGCTATAGAGATGAATAAGTAAATAATAAATAGTTATCTAAATAGACACCTCTTCAGTTTCTAATCCGCATTCTGTGCATCTTCTTCGCAAGACCGCGTAGCCATCTTCATTGGTGCCTCCTTCTATTGGGGCACTGAAGTGATGCACATGAGCTTTTCCATGCTTCCTCTCTTTCAATCTAGCTGTAAATTCTTGAGCTCTGGTCTTCATTCTCATCTTCAACATTTCTTGTTCATATTTTTTTTCGCGCCTATGAGCTTTACCTTCTTCACGTCTATGCCATTCTTCGTCTAAACCTGCCTCCCCACCCCATTTTTTGAATGCAAATCGTTCAATTTCACATCTAACGAATAACTGCATTCTTGCGAACGTTCCTGAATGCGGATTCGGCTTCTCAATTTTATGGAAGAGATCTGCGTCATTTAGTTCCGAATCGGTAAGAAAATAATCATCTTTAGATTCGGTTTTAGTCAGAAGTGAATACTTTTCTGGATATTCTTTAACACATGATTTGCAAACTTGTAATTTGAATACGTCATGCATAACGGGATCCATCTCAATATTTATATGGCATTCGATACATTTTGGTGCTTGTGAGATATGTTCAGGTGGTGGTGCATTTTCATAGATGTACTTGCGCTCTTTTTGTTCTCTTTTCCAATCCTCAAGTGTCTTTTGCTTTTTTGCTCCAGAATCGTCGTTCTGGTAGTCAAATTCATTGGATGATCTATCTTCAGGATTGATGTACCCACCGTTTAAGTTTTTCATGGTGGCGAAGTCATACTCGATATAGTCTTTTGTTCGTATAGATGGTCTTATTCTTTCTAATGGTCTCTTACTTGTTTCTATAGGTGCAATTTGTTTGCCCGTTGAACTACCATCTATTATTGGTGAGGTGCCTGTACCATTCTTTGAGTAGTTCAGTTGTTCATTATGTGCTTGTACTTCGAGTTGCGATACATTTGCCACCTGTCTAGGCACAGCTTTAATGACTGCAGGAACTGGTTCATTCCTTTTTTCAATCTGTTGTAACTGAGTATCCTTCAATATCCCTCTATTCCTCAATCTCTCCAACGCTCGTCTCCTATTTGCTTCCTTTGAATAGCAACATGTTAGTAAACTTGTAATGATAGCAAACCGCGAGTAGATCTATGCATAAAAAAACATACTACTTTAGCTTTCTGTTCTGGAGTCATTCTTGTGTATCTTTTATTCTTTGTCAGGAACAGTCCGTTACTTTTGCATCTCATCCTACCAGCTAAAATATCGCTCTTACACGGACAAAATCGTATCATTCATATAATGTCACCAGCAAAAGGTTGTAACCTTTAAGATAGTAATTGCAATATTGCAGGCTAGTTGAACATGGCACATTGAAGAATATCATGATATGTTACCCTACAGGTAGCGGTGGGGCTTATACCGAGTTTATGTCGACATCCAAATGATTTAAAGGCGAAAAACAGAATGTTTCTTCGACATAGACATTATTATATATTTGCACAATCTTTATGTTCAGATCTAGAACTATGAATCTATGAATATCTGGATTATAATTGGCTTTATCCCGTGCTTGCTTAAAGTTTGTCCTCCTTACTGATGATCACACATTGCAGTTTCATCTTGTTGGAGAATCCAGCTTGAATAAGCATCAACATCTTAAACGACTGGTAGTAAAGTTTTTTGAGGCGTGGTTATTATTCATTTTCCTTTTGGTTATGGTACCTCTGTACTTGGATCGAAGTGATCGTTAGACATTAATCCATTTCTGCACATGCGATACCTCAGCGGCTAACCCAGATCGCAGACTGCTAAGGTGATTATTAACACGGAATAACTGATTGTGAAGCAGATAAGAAACTGAAGACTGCAGATTGAACGGTCTATGACGGGCCATCAGTGAGAGGAAATGTTTTGTCAATCGGTTAAAATGACCCTCCCATAAAACTATTTCCACCAAGTGTGGACTGCTTATACACGAGCAAATGAATGAATTTGCTAGATTTGATGGAACCGGATATCAGGCTTGTTGAAAAGGGATAATATGGTAACTTTACCGAAGCAAAACTCCCGACTAAGCTGGTCGTTAAAAGGTAATGTACAAGTACTCTAAACAGCGTGAGTAACATGGGTTTTATTCTTTGAATACTGAACCTATTGTACGCACCTGAATTGACGCTCTCTTGTTGTTTGAATTTTCGGTAATAAGTGTATTTGTATTAAACTTTTTCCCAAGAATGTTTTCCGTATTAGCTTCTATATAATTGCTCCTAGTAATATTATGTATTACCAACCCTCCATGGTATAGTCATGCTCTATACTTGGTGTTACACTGGTTATGAATTTTAGAAATACAACAAGGTATTGGTCAACACGTAAAGAGTCATCGAGATCATTTTGTAAATCCTCCCAGCCATCGGAACCTACCGCATCTTTAGCAATATGATTTTGTTGTTCTTCCCTTCTTCTTCTTTTCACGATGCGGACCTTATCTAACAGTATCTTCATTACATTAGCATGTCTACAAGGATGGATCGAAACTGACAGTATTAGAGTCTTGTAAAATGGTAGCTTTTCAATAGTAACGGTCTTGGTTCTATAATCTGGCGCTATATCTTCGAACATTTCTTCGGGTGATAAAGGAGATCCAACGGAATTGAAACCAACCATGTATATCTTGGGTACCCTATAAGAGGTAGAATATGTTATAAACAAATCGTAAAATCTCTCTCCCTCATTTACAGGGAGGGCAACGATATCATCATTGCCTTGTATCTCCATATCTTTCATCATTTCGTCTATATCGTCAATACCAGAGGATGCGTGTTGAGTAAAGTTTTTATCGCTGCTCTCAGCATGTGAATTACCTTCCACCAACCAACCTTCCTCTTCATTCTTGTTTTGTTCACTATCTCTCACAAAAAACTCCGTTTCCTTATCATTTACACTCACCAGTTGCTGGGCCCTCTCATTACTCGGGACTTTCCTGCTGATTAAAAACTGCTTATCTTTAGGCAAAAAGTCTCTGTAACTAATATCGTCTGTGCATTCATTCCATACCCATGTAGGAAACATGTGGCATAAGTAATCGCCTGCTTGCACAAATTCCTCCGGTGTAATTTGACCGGTAGACAGAAAGGTGGACTTGTGACTTACAGGCGTCAGATATTCTCTCCAACTGCTTAAAGTTGATCTTATCATTAGCGGTACTCTTTTTTTCTAGATGTTTTACCAAATTGCTTTATCAAGTAGCAATTAGTATCCTCTTTGCGGAAATACACGGGCGATTTTTATAAAGGCGCCACATTGAATCTTTTTGTAGCACAATAAACAATAAACATACGCTAAGAACCTGAGATACCCCCAGAATATTTCCGTTAAGACCTCGTGGATCGATACAATGTCTGTTAAAAAGAGAACAGCGACCGTTATATCACCTCAGAATGATGAAACGAGAGAAGTACAAGGAGATACGACTGTTCCGCAGCAAGACCAGATCCTTCATTCACCTCATCGTTACCATGCACGAAACCGCAATCTTAGTAGAGGCAGTAATGAAGAACCTCACGCCACTACAGGTTATGAATCCAATACAGATGAGGATACTCGAACTGAAGCCAAGAAGGAGACACGAACCGAAGCCAAGAAGGAGACGAGAACTGAAGCCAAGAAGGATAAATCTTGGAAAGATTCGCGTCGATTGGTTTTTTCACTTGGTACTATTCTAGGTGTTTTACTTGCATTTTACTTTGGTGCTTCGCATATGCATAGGACTAACAGAGAGCTTTTTGACAATATGGTCAATTTTGAATCAGTCAGAGACTACATTGATGACTGGAAAGATGTTTTACCACAAAGTGTCACGTCGTTCATTTCCGATATACAAAGTGGCTACACATCGAGTAACTCTTTAGCAGATCTTACTGAGAGTTTTGCTGTGGGTAAGCAACTAAGAAAAGAATGGAATATGACAGCCAAACATCCTGTTGTTATGGTGCCGGGTGTAATATCAACCGGTATCGAAAGCTGGGGAGTTGTGGGTGATGAGGAATGTGATAGTTCTCAGCATTTCCGGAAAAGATTGTGGGGATCCTTCTATATGCTGAGGACCATGGTTTTGGATAAGGTTTGCTGGCTTAAACATATAATGCTGGATCCCGATACAGGACTAGATCCGCCCAATTTTAGATTACGAGCTGCACAAGGTTTTGAAGCAGCCGATTTCTTCATGGCTGGTTATTGGATATGGAATAAAGTGATACAAAATTTAGGTGCGATTAACTACGACCCAGATAAGATGGCAACTGCAGCTTATGACTGGAGATTGGCATATTTGGATTTAGAACGTCGTGATCGATATTTTTCTAAATTGAAACAACAAATTGAACTAACTCATGAATTAAGCGGTGAGAAGGTATGCTTAATTGGGCACTCTATGGGCTCTCAAATCATCTTTTATTTTTTAAAATGGGCAGAGGCAAAGGGGAAACTATACGGTAATGGAGGAGCCGGTTGGACGGATCAGCACATCGACTCTTTTGTGGATGTGGCTGGTACGTTACTAGGTGCTCCAAAAACTGTTCCAGCATTAATTAGTGGGGAAATGAAAGACACTATTCAATTGAATGCATTGGCTATGTACGGTTTGGAAAGGTTCTTCAGCCGTAGGGAAAGACTAGATATGTTACGAACTTGGGGAGGTGTACCCTCAATGTTACCAAAGGGTGGGAATTTAATCTGGGGTGACATGGATTTATCAGTGGAAGATACTTTGCATAATAATACGGCTTCGTTTGGTAATTTTATTAGATTTGAAAAAGTGAAAAATGGCTCTATGTTTGATAGAAACTTGACTATGGAGGATTCAATTGATGTTATGATCGACCTATCACCGACATGGTTACAAGAACGTGTCAAGGATCAGTATAGCTTTGGATACGCTAAGACTGTTGACGAAATGGAAAAAAATGATCTTCATCATTCGCATTGGTCAAATCCAATGGAAGTTCCCTTGCCAAATGCTCCCGATATGAAAATCTACTGCATTTATGGGGTGAACAACCCAACAGAAAGAGCATACGTATACAAAGAGCAAAACGGCAATTCATCATTAAACATTACTATTGATTATGAAAGTCCACAACCAGTTTATTTGACAGAAGGTGACGGTACTGTACCCTTGATGACCCATGCCATTTGCCATAAATGGGCAGAGGGTGTGTCAGCCTATAATCCTGGTGGTTCAAATGTCACAATCGTGGAAATCAAACATCAACCGGATAGATTTGATATAAGAGGAGGCGCCAAGAGTGCTGAACATGTCGACATCCTAGGTAGTGCGGAACTTAACGAATACATTTTAAAAATTGCTAGCGGTAATGGAGATAAGATAGAGCCAAGACTGTTATCAAATCTATCAAATTGGGTAAACGAAATCGAGTTTCCCTTGTAGAAAACTCGCTAACAATCGATGTGTAGATAACTCGATAAAATGAGTTCTTGTGTTGAAATACACGCGATTATCGCGTCTTGTCCCCAAACGGGCAATGCGCCTATAAAATATACGAAAGTATCGAAAGCATAACAAACAAAAAAACAAAAAAACAAAACAACAACCAAACAATACGAAGACCTTCAAAAGAATACAGCCCCGAATTTCAAGTTGAGAATCTGTTTATCCACTTTTGACAATCCTTTAGGCGTTTATAGAAAAAAAGGTTGGTTCAGTGTCTAAAGTTTATTTGCTTAGAGTATTAGTGTTCTCTGTATTCTATCTTCATTTTACATTTAAATAGGTACTTCGTTAAAAAGTCGCGTCTAAAACGTATCTTCGGTCAATTGGTTGAAGTGTTTAGCATTGATATTATTCGAGTCCCCTTTTGTATATCAGCATTTTGATTTCATGGGTTCGAGGGAAGCAGTAACAATGGCTGTTGAAAAGCACAGATTTCCTCTGGGAGAGTTTTCCAGCTCCAGCATCAACAAGAAGGGACCGGTTTCTAATAAGATTTACAGAAAGACCTCAACAAATCTACCGTCGATTAAATCGTTAATACATTACACGCCATCGTTCGAAATCCCTTCGATTAAAATACATGCAACTGGTGTTGAGATTCATGGCAATGAGCGCGTTAAGACTACCACAAATTTGATACCACATCCTCGGGATTTTAATGATGCAGCTCATAAACTTCGGATTAGGTTACAGTTGGCATATTATAAATTTAAGACAAACCAAACGAATATCAAATTCAGGGAATTGAAAAGAAAAGCTCAACAGCGATGTCAAAGTCAACAGCCAGATCCTGTTAAAAAGGCCAAAGAGGGACGACTTCACACAAAGAGAAGAAAATTATTGGTTTCACAGGGCAATTATAGAACACCTGCAAAATCGACCAGCTTCACCAAAAATGATCTTGTGCAATGTCTTCAAAATGATTCTGACACTTCTGCAAATAATTTCCTTCAGTTCACTAATGGGGACATGAACAAATCGATAAATACCACTACGCCAATCGGTAAGTCCCAACACTACTTACAATCAGTAAAGCAAGATACTCCCATGAGTGTTAAAGCTGCAAAATCATTAATACATCTATTCACCAGCAATCAGAACTAACTATTTGCCTCAAGATATAAATCGCATTTACCAGCATTTCAAATTTATAATATATAAAACTCGAATCTCACATCTTCTTTCGGATTTAATTATCTGTCGTATAAACTTTTTCATTTTTTTCATTACGAGCTGCCTAAACGAACTAAGCGATATCGAGTTTGAAATATAAACAGATTGAAAAATATAAGCATATAATGTAATTGCATGTTACTCTTGACAATTCTGGGCTAGGCTTAGTTTTTCTCTTATCTTCTGTGTCAGAATAAAACCCTATAGAAAACGATGAAGTTATTACCGATTTTATTCGTGGCTGTGGCTGGGTATTTCATGAATACGCTGTTTGCAACATGGTTGCCTAACAACTACATCTTCGATCCTAAGACATTGAATGAGATTTGTAACAGTGTCATTACCAAGCATAACACATCCTCGGAGGCATTCACTACTGAAGGGTTGTTGAGAGATATCAGGGATGCGTTGGCCGGTCATTATGGTGACAATTACATTAACAAGTACCTTGATGACGAATGGGTTTTCAACAACGCCGGTGGTGCGATGGGCCAAATGTTGATCTTGCATGCGTCAATCTCTGAATACCTTATCTTCTTTGGAAGTGCAGTTGGTACCGAAGGCCACACTGGTGTGCATTTCGCAGATGATTATTTCACCATCTTACATGGGGAACAAACTGCGGCTCTACCATTTGCAACTCATGCTGAGGTTTATCTGCCAGGTATGACTCATCACTTGAAAAAGGGGCACGCCAAGCAATATAGTATGGAAAGTGGTTCTTTTGCCTTGGAATTGGCTCAAGGCTGGATACCATGCATGTTGCCCTTCGGTTTCTTGGACACGTTTTCTAGTACCTTAGATCTTTACACCTTATGGAGAACTATTTATTTGACAGCTAGAGATATGATCAAAAATCTGGTCAGCAACTTCAAGTTTTAAAAGAGTGTATAGTATATTCCATTCCTTTCTCTAGATAGATAACTCTTTAGTTTGAAATTTGTACTCGTTTTTTTTTTGCCATTACGGATATCAACTTCAATGCTTTCTACTTAAAGACGAGCGAGACCTTAAAGCTTAGCTATACATATGATAAAACCAAAAGGTTCCAAATATGAGTCTGCAAAATGATGCCTTGAGAGAATTGCAAGCTATACTAGTACCTTCAGCTAGTCTTGCACTACAACGGGAACAACAACAGCAAGAACAAGAACAGCAGGCTAATACCCACGAACAACCGGACGAGCAGGGAGCAGGAAAAGAGCATGAAGACGCTTTACCACAACAACAGAAGCAGGAGCACCATGGCGAAAGTATAATACCCTCCAGCTCCAATAGGCCCGTCTCTTCATCAATATCCACAACCAATGCTGCTGAATTTATTCCGCGCCTTTTCTATTCTCTGCACCAGATCAGAAAAGATCCAAATAATTCGGCAAATCAACTAGAAACAGCCACCGGTTTCATTAAGCATAGACTCAAAAGTTGTAAGTCCTTGATTGTAAATAATGAGGATTGCAAACGGCTCTTGGGCAAAACAACAGAAGAATGGCATGAGTATATAAAGAACAGGGAAAAAGAGCTGCAAGTTAAAAGAAAAGTACTCAACGATCTAAGTGCTAAGATCGGGGACCTTGCAGATCCTCTAACAGAATAGAACTACCCCATATAGGCGTATATATTAGAGATATTAATGAAAACTTCCAATCTCACCTTAATTATATATATCATCACGTGATATTATATCATAAGATACGACGTGTCCGAAACAAAAAAATTTTCATTTTTCGGTTTCAATCGCAGGATTACGAAAATACCGTTAAATTGACACAACAAATTCATCTAAAAACCACTAAAAGGAGGTTGATTGATTTCTACAATTGAATTTACGGTATTATTCATTTTAGTATCTATTAACATACTTATCGAGGGTTAGTTGAAGTGCTTTTAATTTTGATAGATTCCCATATTCATTACTTGAAGTGAACCACCTAAAAAAGGACTAATCCGAATTGTATAAAAAATGGCGACTCCCGCAACGTTGTCAGATTTCAACAAAATACCTTCCATTTCAGGTGTTTCTCCTATGACTCCAGATCAATCTAAGGGTGGTTTTTGGTCCTCCAATCCAATTTCCAGTTTTTGTATTGAAGCTTACAGAAATGTTCACGCACACAGACAATCCTTATCATTAGTGAACCCAGGTACAGTAGAGAATTTGAACAAAGAGGTTTCTCGTGACGTCTTTCTATCACAATACTTTTTCACTGGTTTGAGAGCGGATTTAAATAAAGCATTCTCCTTGAATCCCGCTTTCCAAACCTCTCATACTTTTTCCATTGGTTCTAATGCATTACCAAGCTATGCCTTCTCCGCATTATTTGCCGACGATAACCTGTTTGTTCAAGGTAACTTAGATAACGAATTGTCCCTATCTGGTAGATTGAACTACGGTTGGGACAAAAATAACATTTCTAAGGTAAATTTACAACTTGCCAACGGTCAACCAACTATGTGTCAATTAGAGCAAGATTATCAGGGCTCTGACTTCTCATTAAATTTGAAATCACTTAACCCATCTTTTTCTTCTCAAGGTCTTTTCACTGGTGTGGCTGTCGGTTCTTTACTACAGAGTATTACTCCTCAGTTTTCCTTAGGTCTAGAAATGTTGTATTCCAGAGGTCAAGGTAACGCGCCAGCTGACGCAGGTATTTCTTATCTGACTCGTTATGTATCCAAAGATCAAAATTGGATTTTTTCTGGCCAAATGCAGGCAAACGGTGCACTGATCGCTTCGTTCTGGAGAAAAGTTGCTCCAAATGTAGAGGCTGGTATCGAAACTACATTGCAAGCAGGTATGGTTCCAATCACTGACCCAGTTGTAGGAACCCCAATTGGAATCCAGCCAACCATCGAAGGTTCAACCACCGTTGGTGCCAAATATGAATATAGACAATCTGTTTACCGTGGGACCGTTGACGCTAATGGTAAAGTAGCATGTTTCCTAGAGAGAAAGATTTTACCAACTTTGTCTGTTTTATTCTGTGGTGAGATCGACCATTTTAAACAAGAAAGCAAATTAGGTTGTGGTTTACAATTTGAAACCGCAGGTAATGAAGAATTGTTAATGATGCAACAGGGTTTGGATGTTAATGGTAATCCATTACAAGCCCTACCTCAAATTTAAAAGCCGAGAGACTTCTTGATATAGCTGTATATAGTGTCAATAGTTTTATATCTATTTTATCTGAATCTCTTGAATAATGAATGAATTCTCAATAGAGAAAATTGTACTCAAGAGTAGCACGTTTCATTAATTTGAAATGAGAATACCAAGTCAAATTTTAGTAATCTTTCTCCTTAATTATCATTCCCCTCTCTCTTAGTCATATTTATTTCATTTCCACCATAAATTTCCATAAGAACCGATGATGAGCTTTTATGTCTAACGTAAGATAATCTTTTGGATAATGTCTTGGATTGCTCCAAATAAGAATAATTGCGGGGTTCATAAGAACTAAAGCCTCTAGAGGAATGCATTGAGTCGTTAAATCTCCTCTCTGAACCTAGAATTCTTTGTGTGCATGAGGGCTTGACATTCTGCATAGCCCTTCGAAAGGCCTCGTTAATATTAGTATCAGGATCTCGTTCGTTCAATTGCGTGGAGGTATCCGATCGGTTCGTATATCCCATGCTGCTCTCCAAATGTTCGGTGCTCTCGCTAATATCTCCTTCTCCTTCTTCCAGTAGGTAACTGAGATCATCCTCGTCGTCATCGTTTCCTTCTTCCTCCACTTCCAAATTATCTTGATTAAAATAGTCCTTTTGAAAGGAGTCTTCACGAAGCCCTGTTTCGATTGATTGTCTGGGGGGTTCTCGCTGTTTATGGTCGTGCTCATCATTTATCGTAGCATATTTACATATTTTAGAAATCACACTTTCAAAAGCTGTTATGGCACGCAGCATGCTTTTCTCATTTGAGGTAGGAAGAAATTCAATTTCCCAATATCTCTGGGGGTTGTAAAATGATATGAGGAACCGATATCCCGGACTTTGCAATTTAGTAACTTGTAACCTTGGTAGTATTGGGTGCACAATATTATCCTTTCGTCCTAATGATAAATAATTCATCTCCTGCCTTTTTTCATGAGGATCTAAGCTCGGTGTGAAGATTTGATAAAGCTCCAGAGTCCCGCAGGCCATTAGAGTGGTAGGTTTCATTCTGACACTGTTTATAGTTTGAATGCTTGAGTCACTAAAAGTATCGCCGCTCTTGACGGTAATTGAGCTACGAGAAGAATCGGATCCTCGTCTAGTTGTGACGGGGACCGAGTAACTCATAGCTCGAACGTTATCATACTTGAATAACGATACTCTTTGAGCAGATAGCCTTTGTTTAGCCCTTCGCGAATCTTCCTTGGGCATAGAACTACTTCGTACCTTTGAAGTTGCAGCAGGACCACTAGTCGAGCTTGTTTTCTTGATATTCACGGATCCTTTAAATTTTAGAGAATCTTTCAATGTTCTCAATGCTGATGCTTGTTTCCTTTTTGGACTCTTTTGTGAATGCTCATGTTGATTCATCCCCACAAAACCTCCCGTAGTATTTTGTCCCACCACAGTTGTTGAGCCATTCATTTTGTTGACAGTTGCAAACCACACTATATAATGAAAGTATGTGCGTCAGATTGAAGCGTAATGGCTGTTTATTTACTGTTTTGATATTCTGTTTGTCTATCCTTAATATGGTACAATTGCTTTGATTGTCCGGCGAGACCGGCCGAAGACTGAATCATCGGACAACGAGAAGTGGAGTTGTCACCTAAGCAGAAAACGACCAGATAATGCAAATTATATCGGTGAATTATCTAAAATTTATAAAGACTAATCTTTCATTGTCTGTCATCTATATCACATATTCCAGTATACATAAAAGTTTTATAAAGAGGAGTGTAACCAAGTAGCCTAGAAAGGAAGCTTGGTTCATCAGTTGATTACCTGAGGCATTTGACATAACATGCCTAGTAAAATTAACGTAAAGTTGATTATATTAGAATAAAATTCCGAAGTAGGATAAATTAAACTGTGTTACCCGCTTCTAATCAACCCTTTTTCTACCAACCAAGTGATCAGCAATGGCTCTTGTACCTTCCCAGTGGATTACCTTTGGCACCCTCTTTGTTACCTCAGTCTCAAAATCGTACAGTTGTCTGATAGATGTGAAAACAATGTGAGAACCTTTGACACCCAATACAGCTGCAGTCTCAACTATATCTTTGTCATCTGGATCAAACTCATCATTATCGGCACGCGCTTCACGAATGACATCTTGTTTACTCTCGATGAAGTCAACAGCTTTGATAGCCAATCTAGTAGCTCTAGTTCTGTCGATTGGGGATGGTAAACCACCTTGTTGAACGTGACCTGGGATAGCAGATTTGGCATCAAATCTACCATCAGCTTCGGCGGTCATAACTTCTGCCAGAGCTTCAGCACTTAAAGCCTTGGATGCATTTGTACTCTTAAGTATTAATTTACCAAATCTATTTCTTCCCTCGGATTTTTCAAAAGATTCCGCTAAAGTTTCAATATCTTGTGATAGCTGTTCCAAAGAAATACCTTCCTCTGGTACGTAAGAAATTTGAGCACCGACGGCTAAAGATGCTAAAGTGGCTAAATAACCAGAGTTACCACCTTGAACGTCAACGACGAATGCTCTACCTCTTGTAGAGGAGGCAGACTGTTTGATAACGTCACAGTATTCCATCAAAGCATTTAGCGCAGTATCGCTACCTAAAGAGTATTCGGTACCTGGAACATTGTTCGATAAAGTTGCTGGGATTAAAATCATTGGAATTCTGAAAGCTGCGTAACTGTCTCTTGCTCTTTCCAATTGGTGCAAGGAAACAAAAGCTTCAAAACCTCCGACAATTATCAAACCATCAAATTGATACTTTTGGAAGTAGTAAGCAACCATACCAATATCGGCATCTTCGGCAGTAGTTCTGTTGGTACCAATTTCGGATCCACCACGACTTTGCCATCCTAGCATGCTTTTCCAATCCAACGAACGAACACTTTCATGTCTAGCCAAACCTGTCCAACCATTGTAGATTGCATATGGCTTGTGACCCTGAGACATACAGTATGTAGCCATTGAATAAACGGCAGAGTTGATACCACCAGCTGGTGCACCAATGTTCACAATGGCAATTTTCAGTCTTTTGTCAGCTGCTAATTTTGGTGGATTATGATCGGCTGAGTTGATGGCCATGAAATTCTTTAAATGTTCAATGAATTCTGTGTCTCTCAAAGCCATAGCTTTCTTGAAATCTTTTGCTTGAATTGCTGCAGCAACAGATTTTGTTAGTCTGACGGATTCGACAAGTGGCTTACGAGTAATTTTGTTCTCATTGATGGCAATTAAAGCCGAAGGAGTTTCAGGCGTAGAGTCTAAAACAGCGTTAACAGCTTCGACACCTTGTAAAGTAGCCAAGACACGATCGTAGGCAACAGCTGTACCACCTCTTTGAACATGGCCCAAACATGTGATCCTTGTATCCAATCCCAGTCTGTCCACCAAGACGTCACGAACATCAGCCGATGATACTGGAGTTAAATCAGCCGTAATTGCACCTTCTGCGATGATGACAATAGTGGTTCTCTTTCCTCTCTTTCTGTGCTTAGAGACAATGTCACACATTTGGTCTTGCCATTCGCGCGAAGAGGCTGGTTTTTCTGGAATCAGGATATAATCAGCAGATGTGGCAATACCAGCCAACAATGCTAACCAACCACAGTTTCTACCCATAACCTCGACAACGAAGGCTCTTGAATGGGAGTTTGCTGTAGCTTCAACGTAGTCAATGGCTTTGCAAATTCTATCCAAGGCAGAGTAAGCTCCAATAGTGGCGTCTGTACTAGACATATCATTATCAATGGAACCTACAGTACCACAAATGTTTAGATGTTGATATCTTTCGTGTTGTGCCTTTGTAATTCTTTGGTTTTTCAATAGTTCTTCGATCAATGATGGCCATTCAGATCTGAATAAATCGGCACCCGTTAAAGAACCATCACCACCACAAACAATCAAAGCATCAACACCAGCTTCGATCAAATGTTGAGCACCCAATAATCTACCTTCACGTTCTTTAAACTCCATACAACGGGCAGTACCAATGTTAGTACCACCTTCACTGGACCAACCACGGACGTCCTCCCAAGAGCATTCTTTGATGTATTCTGGGCCACCATGCACTAAACCGGAGTAACCTTCCATGACTACGAAAGCACGACAGCCTTTGAAAATTGCAGTACGGACAATAGCTCTGACATTAGCATTCATACCAGGAGCATCACCACCAGAGGTCATAACAGCGATAGCTTTCTTTTCACGATTTGAAGCTTTTGGTAAGGAAGGATAGTTGTCAGAGGTTTTGACAGCGGTCTTTAGATCTGCGTACGATGCTGCTTTTGAAGTTAAACTTGAACTTAATTTATCGTTAGCTACAGGAGGAAGTGTTGGCCTTGTGCTCACGGCATTCTTGGTAGAAGTAACACCAACAAGGTTACCTAAAGGATCTAGGGTGTATAATTGCATAGGAAACAAGTCGCTAGGGTAAGCTTGACGTGGTAAACTCAAACGAATTAAAGTCTGCTTAATAACATCAATATCAGCAGTACTGAAAACTAAAGATTCAGAAATCAAAGCTCTCCAGTCTTTAACGGAGGTATTTTCTTTCAGCTCTTTCAAACGGACATCGGCTATATTTTGCTTCTTTTCGTCCACCTCTAAGTCAAGCTTTAATGAAACAGATTCGTTGAATAGAAGTGAAGAATTAGTGGAAACTGAACGTCTCTCCAGTTGTAAAAAATCACCATAAAATTGAACAGCTTTATCAAAAGCCTCCTTAGAGTGTGCGGTCAAAGTACAATATGAGGTACCATTAACCAATGGGTTATTAACGGTCATCTCTTCTCTTCGTTTGGGTGTAGTTATTCTTACTTTTCTGCTCCCACCTTAATTAATATATGGCTTTGTTATGGAAAACGTAGCTAAAGATTCGAATTTATAACGATCTTAGTTTTATAATAGGGAATGAAAATCGTGTCTACTCGGATATTTTTAAATGTTGAATAAGAAACACAAGAAACACAATATCTGCAGATTAATTATCTCCCTCTATCAATAAAACCAATGTGAGTGGATTAGAGGAGACTTTTTTTCTTTATACTGTAAAAAATCAAAAGAGCAACAGCCGTCACCACATCAAGAGACCTCCCTCTAACAATCATCGTATTTTGAAGGTACAAACCGGAATGTGAAATCATCTCTATTTTGTTAAACTACCAAACGAATGCTATGCTTCGTCCTCAGAGTATGAGCATCACCTAACTGAAAATTGCACCATTTGCTCCGTAACCCAGAAACGAACGTAGCAGAAAAATAGTGGACGCTGATTTTCTCAAGTTTTGTGGAAGCACGCACGAGAACATGAACAGCAGACGGACAAACGAAGACGTAAAGCCAGAAATCACATTACTTGTTCATTTTTTACGAAATCCTGAAATTTCATTGAAAGAAGCTGACTTTCACGTGGTCGCAGACATCATTAATTACGACATGGAGGGCATGTGATACACGTAAGGATTATCGTTCATTATTGCCAATGAGGCTCATAGCTGGATCATTAGGGTCTACTTTTCCGATGAAATCATCCCTATTGCGTCTGTATGACCGTTAGATTCATAATCCTTCTGTGCTTTGCGTGTTTAGTGTTCAAAAACGAGCTTGGCGGCAATGTGTTTTGCTGACAATATACGAAGAAGCTTCATCAGCAAGGTAGATATGGCTCTTACATTATCGAAACCCCTTGTTCTATTAGGATCGAAGTTCAAATGTCTTTCTGCATACGATGTGATCTGTTGGTGAGAAATAAGTTATGTTGACAGTGTTAGAAATATGACAAGATCTCCTCAAATGCAAACTCGCGCATCAAAATATAAAAAAAAAATTTGCATTGAAAGCCTAAATAAATAAGAGTACATACATGTAAGTGAAGTTTGCCAAATGTTGCAATGCATTACAACTGTAGGCCTTCCGGAAGGATTTCAATAGAATATGAATCCGGGTCTTTTACAAAAGCCAAATTTTTCATGTTACCTTGATTAAACTTAACCGCCCACGCAATCTTATCTCCGTATTTCTCATCAATTTCTTTACAAAGAGTCGCAGGATCCTTACAACTAATACAAATGTGACCATAACCCTGTGGCTTTTCATTCCCATTATGGTACTTAAAACTTGGGTCAGACTCTGTTCCCCAGTTGTGTGTCAGTTCGAGAAGGCCTTGAGTTGAGACCCAACTGTTACCCTCTGGAATGTCATAACCCAAAAAGTACAAGGTAAACTTCGCATTTTCGTGAACATTTTTCCTGAGAAGTTTCATGCCTAGGACATTCTGGTAGAACTCCAATGATTTGGCAGGATCCTTTACACGAATCATGGTATGGTTGAATCTGTCACCAATATTCTCACGAGGTGCCTTTTCTGTATCCCTTATATACTGGATCAGTTCAACCCAATATCCATCAGGATCGAGTGCGAAAGCAATGTTTTTTTGTCTGCCATCAGCCAGTTTCTTTTTGAAAGAAACACCTTCGGCTTCCAATTTATTACAAGTGCCCTCCACATCAGAAAACGAGAAGCAAATATGACCAAAGCCTCTATGTGGTTCTTCATTACCGTTGTTAATTTTGAAATCTGGGTCATTTTCAGACCCCCAATTATGAGTTAACTCCAAAACGCCACTAGTGTTAAAGAAACCAGGTTTTTCACCCACGTTTTTGTCCAAACTGCTCTGTGGGAATCTTAAGAAGTACAGAGTAAATTTCGAGTCTTCAAAATCCTTCTTTCCCAACAATGTCATACCAAAATGTTTTGTATAGAATTCGACACTCCTGGCTGGCTCCTTGACACGCAGACAGGTGTGATTCAGCTTCAAAGTGGAATCATTTGCTGCAGAGGTGACCTTGACGGGATAATGTTTGTACTCGGTCGCCATTGTTCTAATATGCTGTTTTATCAATTGCAATCTAAGTAGCGCTTTATTAAGCATACAAGCCAACTAACAATAATCCTCGTAAGGAAGAGTTTCGAAATCTACTTCCTTAGCTATATATATATGCATGAACATTTTTCCATCCTTTTCATCATCCCCCTTAGAGGTTGGTTGGGTTTTTCAATTTTATGCGCATACGGGCGAACAAGATTGTTTGATAACAGTGATGAGATGCAGGTAGTCAATGGTTTGAGACCATATGACTGCGAATTCTATGTAGTTGGTTTAAAGAGTTGTGGAACCATTTCCACGAGCCATGATTCTTTGGGAACTGGCATGCAATCTCTAATGAATTCTTTTGAAGTCAGCATCAATTGTTGATAGAGAACCCATTTACTTGGTTTCTTTGCATCCTCCCTAGCCTGCTGGAAAACCACACTAGATGGATGAATATACACATTCAATCCAGCAGCGCTGTTTTTCCCAGTTGTTCGATATCCCGATATTCCTAATTGTGCAATATTCATGGGAAACCCACTGATAAAACAACGTGTTATCTTTCCAATAAGGTTTTGAGTAGGGTCAACTTGTTTCCTACGCGAAGTTTCATTCATGGCAACAAGTCCTAATTTATCAGCGCATTTCCATAGCTGCTCTCTTATATTGTTAACTCTGCAGAGTGTCTTATATTGTACCTTATGATCTTGGCACCATAGCCTTGAATAATTAGAATCTCTCCATTCATTATAAATTTCCAGGTACAGCATATGGTCGCTGCTCACCTCTCCAACGATATGTGAGCTGGCATTTCTCTTTTGCCCAACAAATATTGATGTAGTTTCATGTAACATAGCAACTATGCTGATGCATTCTTCGAGTACACCTTCGCATTTTTCATGTGAAGAGGCAGTGTGTAAAACTTTAGCAAACTCTGGTTCACAAGGGAACTCACACATTATTCGGCCCAATCTAGTAATAGAACCTTTATTGTTAAGTGCACCTAGCACGTATAGATTCTCTAATGATTTAGTCAAAGAAGATATGCTTGGTTTATCAAGCATAGGAAAGTTTATCAAATCAGATATTCCCAAAGAGAGTAAAAGCAAAACCGTATGTGACAAATTCGTTCTAAGTATTTCAGGCTTAGGCATCATTTCCAACTCATTATAATAGGACCACTTAGTAAATAGTCGATAGCACTTCCCTGCGCCAACACGACCTGCCCTACCTGCTCTCTGATCTACTGATGCACGCGAACACGGTACTGTGAGTAGCTGAGTCATACCTGTAGACGGCACGTAAGAATTCTCTTTCACGTATCCCGGGTCAACAACATACTGAATACCATCTATGGTTAATGATGTTTCCGCTATATTAGTAGCCAAGACAATTTTTCGACAACCCGACGGCGTAGGTATGAATATCTGATCTTGATTTTCCTGTGGCAGATTTGCGTATATGGGTGTAATTAGCATTGGAGGAACTTTAGATCCCAATTTCTCAGCTATTTGTTCCATCTTTTCTTTTGCCGTTTCAATTTCTTCTTGGCCAGTCAAGAAGACTAATATATCACCAGGTAATGCTTGTGAGGTATGTATTTGAAAGACTGTACTAATTGCGGCATGCAAATAGTTAGCTTCTGGCTGTAACGTGTAATGGATATCGACTGGGTATCTTCGTCCTGGCACGTTAAAAATAGGACAATTATGAAAGAATTGTGAGAACTTGGTCGCATTCATAGTTGCAGATGAAATCAAAAGCTTTAAATCTTTACGGTGAAGTAGTATATCTTTCAATAATCCCAATAGAATGTCGGTAGCCAACGTACGTTCATGAGCTTCATCTATCATGATACAAGAGTATTTTTTAAGCTCTGGATCGGTCAAAATCTCTCGAAGAAGCATACCGTCTGTCATATATTTCAGAAGGGTCTTCTGTGGACTTGTCTTATCCTCGAAACGTATACAATAACCAACTTCCTTCCCTAGAACCACGTTCATCTCATCTGCCACTCTAGCTGCCACGGACGTTGCAGCTACACGACGTGGTTGTGTTACTGCAATTTGAAGTTTTCCTCCTTGAGTATATCCATCTTCCACAAGGTATTGTGGTAATTGAGTAGTCTTACCCGAACCTGTTTCACCTACAACAATCAAGATTTGGTTCTCCTTGACTGCTTTCAGGAGCTCATCCCTATACTTAAAAACAGGAAGATATTTCCTCATTTCCTGAATAGATTTCACACGGCTTTGTTCTTTCTGTAATTCTCCCAAAAGCTCATTTTCGTTCTTTGAACCCTCCTCTGGTAATATGTCATCATCTACTTCTTCTGTAAATTCTATCGCCGCATCATCATCAAATACAAAGTCATACTTATCAGAATCCCCTAGATTAATTTCGTCCCCATCAGCTTTTTTCACTGCCATTTGGAGTTGATTTTCTTCCCATGCTTGCTGTCTTGTTTGTTTATTATCTTTTGCATAACTGTCCTTATTATTTAACAACTCTCTTTTACGACCGATATCAATTTTACCGTTTTCATCTATATAATCATTTTGTAATGTGAATGCTTGAGTTCCGTTGGTCTCCCTTTTGTTAACCAATGCTATAAGCTCTCTTTTCAATGTTATCTCATCTTGTTCTCTCTTCGTAAGATTCTCCCAACCATATGTTTTGACATCCTTTTCTAGGTATTCTAACTCCTTCGTTAGAACTTCGAGCTTCTGAGTTTCCCTTTTTCCAAGATACTTCTGTCGAGCAAACAATCTCAGATCATATATATCTTTATCTAGGTGTGGAGCTTCGTCCTTGCTTGTATCAGCTGGCTTCCTTTCGATTGTTGCTTCAAGCTTCGCATTTTCATCTTCCTGACTTTCTGAAATGGTCTCATATGCCCTTTTAACTCTTCTTTTACCCTTTCCCGTCAGGACGTTTGTCATATTGCCCTCTTTTTCACTATCCATGACTGTTGTTGTTTTATTTTGATCATAGGCTTGTGTAGAGCGATGAGATTTATCTTATCGCATTCTGAAAATATTCTGATACCGAGATACAGAAACAAGATGGGCAGGCATCACTGGCGAGCAGCCTTGTAATATAAGCGCATAAGACAGACTCAGAGTGAGTTTCATTATTGCGAATATATAGGTATGCCGCAATTAAATCATAGGATCACACCCTCTGAAACTCCTACTGCTTCATTTTATTCGAGCTTAGGTCACTCTGATACGCTCAATACGCCCGGTAAAAATGGTTCTACAATTTCATCGAAACCTGAACGCATGCAGTATCTACCCCCTTGGACAACGCCTTACATTATTGGAGTTGGTGGTCCATCTGGATCGGGGAAGACGAGTGTTGCAGCCAAAATTGTTTCGTCCCTTAATGTTCCATGGACTGTTTTGATTTCCCTGGACAACTTCTACAAACCATTGACGCCTGAACAAAGGTCTCAGGCTTTCCGAAATGAATATGACTTTGATCATCCTTCTGCTATTGACTTAAATTTGGCCTACGAATGTATTTTGAATCTAAAAGAGGGCAAAAAAACATCAATTCCCGTTTACAGTTTTGTTGAGCACAATCGAGTTCCAGGCAAGAATATTACCATATATGGTGCAAGTGTCATTGTTCTTGAAGGAATTTATGCGTTATATGATGACAGATTATTAAACTTAATGGATTTGAAAATTTACGTGGACGCGGACCTAGATGTATGCTTAGCAAGAAGACTATCACGAGATATTGTTTACAGAGGGAGGGAACTACAAGGCTGCATTCAACAGTGGGAAAAATTTGTGAAGCCCAATGCTGATAAATATTTGAGACCAACCATGCAAAGTGCTAACGCAATCGTCCCCTCTCTAAATGATAATGGTGTTGCCGTGCAATTCCTCATTAATCACATTAAATCCAAATTACAATTCAAGTCCGAAGAGCATTTAAAGGAACTGATCAAGTTGGGATATTCAGACTCTAAACCAATAAAGGAACACTCTTCAGTTCATGAACTGGAATCAACCAATCAAGTGGAATCAATCAAGACAATGCTATTGGATAAAGCCGTTAAACGAGACGATTTTGTTTTTTATTTTGACCGAGTAGCAGCAATTTTATTATACAAAGTTTTAGACGATGTACCGGTATATCAGAAATGCACTATAGAGACTCCCAACGGCATTGTTGTGAGTAACTCTATTAGGTGCAATTATGATCAATTCACAGCTATCAATATTATCCGATCCGGTGATTGTTTCATGCACTCGCTGAAAAAAACCATTCCCAATATTGCATTAGGGAAACTTCTTATTCAATCAGACTCTCAAACAGGAGAACCACAATTACATTGCGAGTTTTTACCACCAGGTATTGATAAATATGAAAGAGTACTTTTAATGGAAGCCCAGATAATTTCGGGAGCCGCAATGATTATGGCCATACAAGTTTTATTAGACCATGGAGTTTTATTGGAACGTATCAAAGTTGTGGTATATTTAGCAACCGAACTTGGTGTAAGACGTATAATCAACGCCTTCCAAAATGGCGTAGATATTTTCGCCGGTATGATTGTAACAAAAGAAGCGATACAAAGCCGTGGTTGGGCAAAGACCAGATTCATTGACGCAAAATATTTCGGTTGTGGATAAATATGTATTTTTTTGTGAAATGTGTCCAATTGTATATGTTTATAGAATTATGAACTCTGCTTTTCTATTTAATGTGATATTATCAGCTCTAGTAGCCTATTAATTTCATTAGCCCATAACCTAAAGTGACTACGAAAAGATAAGTTATGAGACTGGCGGGAACACCTCTTGTTATAAAGGTCCCAACTGTTAAATATCTGTCCCCAACTTCATCGATCATAGAAATGGCAGTAACGTTTGGGAATCCCGATGTTGGCAAACCCATAGCACCTGAACATAATAAAGCGGCAATCATAATTAATAATCTTGAATGATCGCCCGATGGTAAGTTAGAGCCGATTTCACTCATCAACGGGACAATGATCATTGCAGCAACAGTATGAGAAACAAAAGTTGCCATGGTTAGAATCACTATACCAAAGATCAATACGATTAAGAAAATAGGCTTATCCTCAATATTATCTTTGATTAGTGAAGCCATCGTATTAAGCAAACCAGATGACGTGACTGCTTTACCCAATGTGGTACCGCCCATAGCAAGGATCACGATTGTCCACATAAAGTTATTGAAATCGTCAGATGATAACAAACCGGTACCAAAGAAGATGACTACTGGTATGATTGAAATGATACCCATTTCACCGAAAATTCCCGAAAGTCTGTTAGACAAACACCAAAGGATGATTGTTCCCATAGATACAAGTGAAACAAACCATTGTTTTAAAGTGAACGGATCTCTGAGTGGATGTAGTTGTAAAAGCTTTAGGGAAGGTTCCAAAGGAAAAGTGATCATTAATAGGATCCAAATACCTATTATGCAAACGGTACAAACTGGAATTGAAACGGCAAACCACTCTCCCCAAGATGGCTGAGGATTCATTAAACCAATGGAGAAAATGTTTTGCGGCGAAGCGATTGGAGAGGCCATACCACCAATGTTGGAGGCCAATGCAATACCCAAGATTAATGATTTAGCATAGGTGCTTTTTCTTGGTAAAGTTCGAAGTAAAGGTTGAATTATCGAATAACAAATTACTGGTGCAGCAACGTTAGATACCCACATTGATACAAATAATGCTACACCCATATTTGTTAAAAGAATCATCTTTGGATTTGTGCCTGCTGACGATAGAATGTAGGTAGATAGGACTTTAGCGATGTTATATTTCGATAAAGCTGCTGCAAGGGTGAAACCACCTAGCAGTAACATGATGACACTTGACCACATTGCTGATAATATGAATTGCGAAGCAAGAACTGGTGGCATTGGACCATTTGTCTTATCATCTTTTAGCACGGGAAGCACAACAATCAATAAAGGAACTAATAATGAAGTAACAAAAAGAGGTATAGTTTCAGTGGCCCATAACAACGATGCATAAACCAAGATTGCGAAACAGTTTTTTTGTAGTAAATCATTGAATGGTGAAGCAAATAATAATGAAATGAAAACAGCCGTTATGATGGAAAATTTCAAAAACCCTGTCGAGGGGAATAGCAATTTCACAACTTGGTATGGTCTCAGTTTGAAAAAATCTTGGACAGTTTCAGGAATTGGTAACGAAGCTGCGGATGGTGCTGATTTGATGGTGACATTACCATCGCGATCAATTTCTTTTAGGCGGAAATTTTTGGAGGATATATTCTTGTGTTCAGTGGTTACATTTTGTGCTTTCCTTTCTAAATTCATCATATCTTTCCAAACTGTATTTCTCTCCCAAACTACATGATCTCTTAAATGGGAAGACAATTGTCTTTCGGCTAATTCTACATCAATCAAATTATTTTCGTTTGTTGTTAATGGAAATGGGAAACTCTCTTGAGATAATCTTGCATAGGTGATAATGGTTTCAGTGATGCAGGTTTGAATCCTTTTGATAGTACTAGGTTGAAATACATAAGATTTTGTTGCAATGGAATCCAAATAAGTTTGCTTGATATTTGTATTCAAAGATTTGTCGAATTTTTTACAGATCTTGGAAAACCCAGTACGATTTAACTCGATAAAACTTTTCAATTCAGATAATTGTGTATAGATGGCAACTAATCTTTTCTTTAACGTGATTTTCCTTTCCAAGACAGGAGAAATATAATGGGAGTTTAGAGAATCATTCCAAGTATTATTAGTAGTTCTTGATTGTGATTGGTAAATTTCGTCATCGTTATCGGGAGCTGAATGGATGGATCTAGAACGAGATCTGGATCTCGACAAAGTCAAATTAATATCGTCTTCCAGCTCATCATCGATATCATCGTCCTCCAAATCGCTGTGGTCGTGTTGTTGCATCGAAGGATTGCTAAACCGACGAGATCCCCTACCCCTTATATGAGACGGAACCGCGTCACTAATACTGCCAACCCTATTATTCAAAAGATCTTCCTCGAACTCTGTAAAATCATCCTTCAATTCGTTGTAATTCGCAATAAGACCAGTTTCTTGAGATTTAAAAAATTTGTCAATCTTTTTCAACTCCCCATCCAACGCAGTAACAAATCGAGCAATATAAACGTCCCCCGCATTGCCGGTAGATCCAATCAACGGCAACGATTCCTGATCATCCGCCCTACCAGTAACCGCAGCAGCACTAGCCGATGAGTAAAGCTCCTCCTTTTGCAACGCATATATCAATTTTTTCAAATGGGAATAAGCAATGTATTTTGAAGACCATTCTGGTACCGCATTAAACTGTAGAGAATGAGAAAATTTCATCACTTATTCTTCGATATATATATGCATACACCTTGTGACAGTGCAGTAAGAGTATAAACTTCAACTCAAACTAAAGCTCGACCATTTCAAGATTAAAAATTACTGAGGGAATAAACATATATCTACCATGCGTAAAACAGACAGCCACATGTAGAAAGGACATATTAAAAAAATGAACCATCTCCCAGACTGTCCGAAGCATCCCCGGTAATACCGGACGCCTATATGTCCGACACAACCGGGGATGCATCGGACACTCAAACAACCCACCCACACCCCCAGAACCCACACCCCCGCCCCCTGCGCCACAAAATCTGGCGGACCTCTCGCCCGCCCCTCAAAAATTATCACTGGAAATCCCACAACCGCAAAGAAATCCAAATCCAAAGCAATGTGAGGCAACCTCATCGTGGGGAATTGCCGTTTCAAGAAGACCGCCAGCTAGCAAGGCAAAACGACGTAACCACAAGACAACACAACACAATGCAATGCAACATACGAGACGATACAACACCACAAGCATCGTTTCAACAGCCACAGGGGCTCTACATTCCGCGTTTGTGATAAGACTCCTACAAGGTGTCGTTTCACCCCGTTCGCAAAGGGTACTTGCTTTGTCAAGCAAGGCCGTCCCTCGATCTTATGAGGTGAAAAGAAAGTCATCAATGTCACCAATTGTCATCATTGAGAACATTTCTTGCATTCTTGTCTTCTTGCAGAAAAGGTTGTAAGGATTTGCTTATCTGGTTCCTGCAACCTTTCAAACGTGATGTGGGATAACAATACGATTATCCGGAATACGTATAACACCGGAAACTGACATGCTCTCGCAAATAAGGTTCCCTCTATAAAATCGTGATTTGAAAAGTTCTTTGTCTATCGAGGAGACATATATATATATATATATATACTTATACATTACTGTAATCAGAAGGAGGATCGGTTCTTGATTGGTTACTTAAGTGACAACAATATAAAAAAATGGACATGCAGGATACAGAATTGCAATGGCCAAGTAATAGACCTGTTTCTGCTCACATTACTATCCATTACCAGGAGCATGATGATGATAGCGGGAAGGACGTTGAAGGATTTTCAGATTCAGGCAATGCCAACAGCAACAATAAGACACATAAAGTGGTTAAAACGGTTCTGAATATAGATACTGATTCTTTGATGCGCCCCTCGTCGATGGATTCGTTACGAAATTATTCTTTGAAAGAAGCTTGTGGGAACGATGACGATAATGACAATAATGATAATGAAACTTTTGAGAGTGATGCTGTTGATCCTTCTCCGTCATCAGCATCTCGCAGACCTTCGAATGCAAATTCTATGAATATACATGATCTGTACCAATGTGTTCATAATAAACCTGCTACTTCTTCCTGCCAATATCAATATCATGGCAATGTAAGGAATAACCAGCACGTTGCTAGAAGGTTTAGCGAGCCAAAATTACCGAATCATGAATTGCACTTTCATTACCACCAACACCAGCATCACCAGCATCAGCATCATCTTTCATGCACGAACGCTACATTAAGTAAACAAGACTCACCTATTTCAAGAAGTGTATCGTATGCTGCTGATATGGATCCTACATTGTTATATTTACCAAGATTAACAAGCCCGGCAATTGGCGACGCAGCACCAAGGTCAGCAACCTCTGAACAGCATAGCGATACTAATGATTCTGCTGCCTCCCCTTCATCATCCGAATCCAACTCGGATAATGCTTGCTTGGATCTATCGTGTCCATGTACGAGACATCATCATAGAAGGAATTCAATAGCTGTCAAGTTTAATAAAGCTCTATATAAAAAATCATGAAGAAAGGAGCTTATATGTATATATGAAAGCGTCACGTCATTACGCTTTCATTATAACAGCTATCTAGTAAATCATTCAATACATTACTAACATTTGCATTCATTTCATTTTGTTGTTGTTCACAAGTTATCACTAACCAATTACATTCACCGATTTGTTTAGTTAGTTTGATAAGTAGGGTATTTTGTACTTTTTTCATAAACATTTCATATTTCCACGATGAGATTATCCATTCTGTGATGTCCATTTTACCAATTCGCACCGTAGACCGAATTTCTTCACTAGATTCTTTTCCAACCGTCACTGGTAGTATTGTAGCCGCATTACCGCCTAATGCTAAAGTCCCTCCTTCTACGCAATTACCGCTTTCAAGCATCTTTAATAATTCATCAAATGAATTTTGCTCTTTGGCAAACTGTAGCCATGTTGCTACCGCATATTGATCATCGTGTTTCTTCGAGTTTTCATTGCTGTTACCGGCTTGTTGTAACATCCCAGCATTGAACCCATTATCAAAAGTTGTAATGTATCTATTTGATGACTCTGAGAAAAATGTAGTGATAACCTTCAAAGTCTCCTCTTCGAATTGGTCTAAGAAGATATTTTCCACTTTCGAAAATGAACTTTTGGATGAATAAAACCTTTCTTTAGCTGTGGCTGCCTGATATATCAATGAGGTAAAATCGTTTCCATTGGTATAATCGAATGGAATCGTCAAGGTTAACGCCTTTGAAGATCTTGCTGCATAAGGTTTTGGTGGGTATAGCTCAATTCGGAAAATATCTGACAGGTAAAAATCATTCATTTTTCCTTCATGATTTAATGATCTTATGTATCCAACGAACAGTCTATGCAAAGCATTCCCACGATTATGATATGATTTAATTACAGGTGGTAAATCTTCATTCGAATTGTCACCAAAATATTTTTCCCTAACAAAACATGTTGGGCCCGCAGTAAAGATTAGATCAAGCTGAATACTTTTATCAATCATCAGTTTATTTTTTTGTAGCAGAATGCATAAAATGAATTCCAAAAATGCAAATGCACAAAATGTATAATCTTTATTTGGTAAAAACTTGGATAGCCTGAAATGGAAAGACTCAAGGGGGAATCCATTTCGACTCTCCCATTTTATAAATTTATAATAGGAGTCCCAGGGAACAACACCTTGAGGAAATGAATTCCAAATTATTCTTAATCCCATCGTTATCTTAACAACATTGTTTTGAAAACCATCTTTGATTGATGTCACCAACTCTTCACCCTTCAATGAACAGCCATCATAAGGAAAATTCTTCATTAGTAATCCACGAACTTCTAAAACCTCCTTCGGGGAGAAGTGATGTAAATTAGGTTTAAAAACTTGCAGTAGCAATTTGCTATCTGTATTGTGGACTATCAGATCTCTAAAATAATTGGTCAAAGCCTGCACCACGTACCTTGATGAGGTCGGCGTTATCCCATTAGGTTTATCGAAAATATTGAATTCTTCAGATTCGTCTTTCGTAAGATACGCTTTGGCATCGTAGATATAATATCTGTTAACATCACCCACGCTGACATTAGACATCATCTCCGAGGATATTGTTCTTGGGCTTGTCGTTGCAGTATGTATGGGATCAGGCACTTGCACAGGAGCTGAAAATGAACGGGCGTTGGATGTTGAGTTCTTAGAGGTACGTTTATCACTATTTTTTCTTAACTTATCCAAACCATAACCAACACTACCGCTTTTCAATTGATCAATGGATTTGTTGGTAGCTACACTTCCATTGCGAAATCTTTCCTTAATGCCTTTAAACATATTTGAATTGCTGCCACTACTGTATGAATATAATATTTTCACCAATGTTCCTCAAATCCTTCCTTGATAGCGTATTGGGACATTATTTCTTGCCGTCTGCACTATTTATACAACAGTTTAAACGCTATCCATCCCTAAGATGAGCAATTGAGTCTCTACTTCTTTGCTACCGTTCTGCACATCCGTCTGTTTCGTGTTGTTTCAAATGGAAGAATGGTTTCAAAACGCGAATTGTCTTAGCGGCCCCAACATTTTCGATTTTCGATTTTCAAAAAGGCAAGTTGCGATTTGAGATTTTTCAATCGATGAGTTGGGAGTAGTAGCGTCAAATAGAGAGATAAAGTACTGCTGTGTTAGGTTTCCGACTATCATGCTGGTATCTTATGCTAGTAAATTGGTGTTGGCACCAATGGTTAGAGCAGGGGAACTACCAACGAGGCTTTTAGCTTTGCAACATGGAGCCGACCTGGTATGGTCACCGGAAATTATTGATAAAAAATTGATTCAATGTGAGAGATACGTGAACGACAAGTTGCAAACCATTGATTTTGTTATTCCGTCCCCTCCTGGATCAAACAAACCCAAACCGCCTGTTTTGGTTTTTAGAACTTACCCGAAAAGTGAAAAGGGTAAATTAATTTTCCAAATAGGTACGTCCACCCCTTCCTTGGCATTGGAGGCAGCCTTGAAGGTTGTTAAAGATGTCGATGGTATAGATATTAATGCAGGCTGCCCGAAACATTTTTCTATACATTCTGGGATGGGCGCTGCGTTGTTGAAAACTCCTGATAAACTCTGTGCCATACTTGAAGAATTAGTGGGCAAAGTTGGTGCACCATACAAAAAGCCAATAAGTGTAAAGATTCGTATATTAGAGGATGAACAATCTACCTTAGAGCTGGTAGAGAGATTATGTTCGACGGGAATTGCCAATTTGACCGTCCATTGCAGGACGACACCAATGAGAAATAGACAAGCTCCCATTAGAGATTACATTCGAAACATATACGAAATTTGCAAAAGCCACAACGTTTCCTTGATCATGAACGGCGCAGTAAGAGATAAACAGCACTTCCAAACGCTACAGCAAGAGATGAATCTACCGAAGGAAATAGGTGGAATGCTTGCAGATTGTGCTGAGACAAACCCCACGGTGTTCAGCGTAACTCCGTTGCCGTGGTTCGATGTCTGTAAACAGTATATTACCATAGCTCGTAGGTTCGAAAACAATATTGGCAACACAAAATATATGCTTTCCCGTATTGTTCCAGGAAAATCAAAGTTCTTTCAGTGGTTTGCACGCTGTAAAACACCTGAAGAGATCGAATACGTTGCTAATAATATAGGATCTGAGGGTGAAATTCTGGAAGATCCATCATTATATCTGGAGCAATGTAGGAAAAATGACATGATAGCGAACCAAAGAGCAAATGACCTCAAATCTCAGCAGAAGCAAGTGGAAAAGAAACGTAAAATAAGCGAAGAAACTGAAACAAATCAATTAAAAAAAGTTAATGGAAAGGAAGCTGTCCTTTAGTCGCTATAAATTAGCATGCATGTTAATATTATTGGGTGTCGGGATAACAAATTTTAAAAGGATATAATGGTATATTACTCGTATAAATATATGTACATTAATAAAATTACTTATAAATGAAATATTAAATTGTTAGGATAGGGTCAACAATGCAGAGGATAAAATGTTGAAAGGAATTAGAGAAAAGGGAGAAAACAACAACGAAATCCCAATACAATACATTCCGACAACTTCTTAAGCATAGTTCCCTTTAAATGAAAAGAAACAGAAAAGTCAGAAAGATATAAACAATGCGTAAGACAATAGTAACAACGCAAACAAGCTATGTTACTGATATGTCATATTGTTTTATCATTTCAAACTTTTAGATATCTTTTCTTTATCTTCAGTTGACAGCATTTTCAAAACTTCAGCCAACCCGTTTATAACGTTGTCGTGGTCACTTCTCAAAGATTTAGCTAAGCCTTGAGCAAATGATTCTAATTTCAGAGATTTCAGATGTTCATCCAACAGCTGATAGTTATCTTCAATCCATGTTGCAACTTGTCTATCATCCTCATTATCAACGGAAGCTGGATACCATGATCTCAATCTTGCGATTTTTTCTAGTCTAGGAGCATGTGGTAGTTCAACATCCAATCTTTTAATCAAGTATTCTTCATTTAATCTACGTCTCAATCTCCAGAAGAAGAAACGACGAGCCTCTTTCCAGTGTAACTCTTTTCTAATGACGCCCTTGGCTAACATACGGGTCGATCTGTCGTGTAAATCAGCAAATTGTACACTGACTTGACTGTAGATAGGAGATAGCAACTTCTCACGAAGTGCTAATTTTTTAGAGATTTCTTGATGCTCCTCACTTGAAAGTGTGGAGTCAGCTAGCTTTTCTTTCAGCGATCTATAAGTTGCATCCAATCTGGCCATGGTACCCAATAATTTTTCTCTACGGTACTTGACACCAACCATACCAGCAGGTTCCAAAATACCAGCTCTAGCGTTCACATCAGCATACATCTCCATTTGATCTGGATTGATTGTTGGGTCAACAACGACCCAAGAACCACCTCTTAACTCACCAGTTGGGGGAATATAAATCATTATAGGTTGCTTGTAATCGACCAAAGCATCAACAATGAAGGATCCGTATTTCAAAACCTCATTGTACATATCACGTTGACCACCAGAGAACCCTCTCCAGTTGGCCAGGATCATTAATGGCAATTGTTCACCGTGATTGAAGTCCTGGATAGCTTGAGCCGTTTTGAAAGCGGAATTTGGATACCACACCTGGCCTGCTTCTTGGACAAGAGTTTCTGTAGAATCTGGATTGGCTGGATCTGCTGGAATTAAGTTTTCGACCATTCTGGTTTCAACTGCGATAATACCCAGTGGAATACCACCTAGACGAGCCCTACCTACAACAACACCCTTAGCCCAACCGGATAAAGTTTCAAAGAAAGAACCTTTGTCGAACAATCCAGATTCAAAACCTTCTGGAGTTTCACGACCAGCAATCATCCATCTAACATCGTAAGCCTCATCTGTGGTTGGAGCAAAAGTAATTTCCCTATCCCACTTATCTTCAGTTTCAAGAATAGGAACAGGCATATTACGCTTGGCTGGGACGTAGGATAACCATTCCATTATTTTTTCGACCGCAGCTAAGTCATCTGGAGCAGTTAAATGGGAAACACCGTTGTTGTACATAATTTGAGTACCCCCAAGTTGTAAATTCGAAGAATAGACTTCCCTACCAAGAACTTTGTTGATAGCTGGAGCACCAGTCAGAATGATTGGTTGACCTTCAATCTGAATGGCTCTTTGCCCCAATCTTACCAAATAAGCACCGATACCAACAGACCTACATGTCACTAAGGTTACTGTGAAGATATCGTGGTAAGCCTTTGAAGTTGCACCAGCGATTAAACCAGAGCCCTTCAAACATTCAACACCCAAACCATCTTCGGCACCGATGATGGCTTTAATGACATGTCTCTCCTCGCCTTCTTCGACAACACGTTCTGTGATAACAGAGGTATCCTTTCCGTAATTCTTTAATTCTTCCAAACTTTCGGATGTTAGATACAAGTAATCAAATCCCTTTGTTGAGTCATTTGGATCCTTCCAAGAGACCTGGAATAATGGAACCAATTCTTCAGCAATACCGATTCTTGCACCAGAGTTGGCAGATAAGTAAACTCTTGGAATACCACGCTTTCTGGCATATTCTGTCACCTTGTTGAAGAATTCATCTTCTTGAGGTCCAAATGAACCGATCTTGAAAGTGATATCGTTAGCAACAATAACAAATTGACGGCCACGTGGATATTCTGGTGTTTTAACAGTTATCTTGAAAGCGACCATACCAATTGCATTGGCACCTGGCTCACGATCAACTTCGGTTAGTTCACCATTTTCATCTTCGATCAATTCATTAGCAACGAAGAAATCATCAGATAACTTTGTCTTTGAAGAAAAGTTTTCCCATTGCGAAACGGCAGCTTGGTGAAATAGCTCTGGGAAATCGTAGACATAAGTTGTACCCATCAAGTGTGCCTTGTAACGTTTTGGCTGCAACCATTCCTTGGCTGGATATGGAGTTGCAATAGGTCTCAAATGCATAGAGCCTGGTTTACCCAAAGACTTGAATACCCATTCGCCTTTAGCGTTCTTCACTTCCGTGTACAATTCCGTTTTAACAACGTAACCCGAGACGTTATTGATCAAAGCACGTAGAGGAACTGGGGCACCAGTTTGTGGATCTTTAATAATGATACGGATTTCGGCAGAGGCGACACGTAATCTCAATAATCTCTTACCGAATCTTTGTAAAAATCCACCAAAAGCTGCCTCTACATCCTCTGGCGAAACATCAAAGACAGCTGAGAAGTTAATGAAGATATGATTTAAATCTGAATTAGAGGTATCGATGATTTCCAAATTGTCCAAAATGTCACTCATCAATCTATTAGCCTCCGAAGTCAAGTATTCTTGAATGGAAATATCATCGCGGATACGACCGGTCCTAATAATACCTCTAGTGAAAAATCTTTTATCTAACGGCGAGGTCTTACCAACGGCTTCATACACGTGAATATTTCTGTTTTCAGTGAAAATCGATTTGATGTTGAAGTTAGACATTCTTCCCAGTTCAAGCTGGAAGGCTAAAGCTGGCTCTATGTGACGGATGGTTTCATCCTCATCATATGAGGGGCCCTTAAACGTGTAATACTTTGGATAGGAACCATCGCTATAACCAAACATGAACGTAATACGACGAATAGCAGATGATACTAACTCTTGTTTATTCAAATCTAGGATCTCTCTCAATCTCTTCAAGACATCTTTTTCAGATTCAAAACCGTCTGTCGAGTGAACATAAATATTTGCAATGTTACTCAAAGATGAAGTACTTCCGGATCTGTCTGGTGCTGGGCCATTGGTAGAAGAATTATTATGTGGGATGATCTCAAGGCTTTGCGACAACACATCATCAACATCGTCAAGATGAGCTGCCGAAACAAGTATACCAGTCCTTGAAGGAGAGCTTTGACTATCAGCAGTGTATGTCAAATCTGAAACAGAAATTGCTCTGTTCATACCTAACTTGGACTTCATTTGTGGAATTGCCGTAAACGCGGCGGATGGTAACTGAAATTTCCATTCACAAATTGGATTGGCAGTTCCTTCGTGAACTTGAACCTCACCAATGGTGTAAGCTCTGTATGCGCGACGAACGTAAACTTGAGCTGCTGCAGCGGCGACAGATGGATCTGGATGACTTAAAAATTGAGTCAAAACGTCAAAGACAACATAATTAGAATCGATCAAATCTTTCAAAACTTCCATGTCTGGTTCAGAACGCTTTGGATTGGTAGCTCCATAGGATGCCTGGACAACAGATGATTTCAAAATATGCTCAATTTGTTCAGTTCTTTCCTTCACAGATGGTAAAGCACCTTGAATTAAAATTTCTCTTGCCTGCAAGGCAACCTTTGCAGTTGCCTTAGATTCCAATTCAACTATGTGCTGTAATGCAACAGAAAGAATTGATGCAATTTCAGAAGAAAGCTTACATAAGGGTTGGTAGTGCTTCAAAATTGCCAGGATCAAATTATTCTTCGCAGCCACTTTAGAATGAGACAAAACAATAATTACAACCTTTTCTAAATTGTCAACATTTTCGTCACGTAGCTTCAAGATAACATTCTCTTCGCGTACATTAGGAGCGTTGAATAACTTCTCGACGTCGTAATATTCTTCCAAAAATTTGACAAAAACGGAATGTTCATGGGCTTCCAGACCGTTAGCATAGCGCCTAGTAATATCCAATAAAGGTTCCATCACAGCGCCCAATAATGCATCGGCATCAGGTTGCTTTAGAGCACCTTCCAACAACTTGCCCAATTGTCTGGCTGGAAAGACTGCTGAACGTTTAGCAGAGCGTTCAACTAGTTGTTCCAATTGCTCATCCAATTTAGCTGGTAACCTTGAGTGTAACGCCGAAATTTGCATTTTCCATTCAGAATATGGCAATTTTTGGTCTCTCAAAACTTCAATAAGTTGTTGCAGAGAGGCATTCATGATAACTTGGTTATCATAGCCTTTCAAAATGTTTTCTAGAGTAGTGATCAAGGATTTGAATTTGTAGGCCGGTTTGGTACCTTCAATAATTGGTGCACCTACATCTGGCAACATACCTTCAAATGGTAAAGCATGCTTAACCTTAGATGGATCATCAAGTGTTAAAATAGCAATAATATCTCCAGCAGCAATAGTAGAACCAGGTTGCTTCAATAATTGAACTACACCACTTTCTTGAGCAACCAATGGCATTTGCATCTTCATCACTTCTACTTCAGCGTATGGTTGACCAGTCTTTATATGATCGCCGTTTTCAACAAGAAATTTGACCAATTTACCAGGGGAAGGAGTACGCAGTTGAGTTGGATCGTTTTCAACTTCTAACAAAGTTGTCATCGAATCGACAGACAATCTTGTAGCAGCAACTTCGTCTTTCCAATAAATGGTGTGAGACTTACCACCAACAGCGATTAATAAACCACCATCAGAAAGGTTCCGGGCACGAACTTCACACTTGGAACCATTGATAAACAACGTATAACGGTCATCAGCAGATTTTGCGACTGTAAATTTATATCTATAACCGTCGTGGATAAATTCGACTGGGAACATTGTCTGTAATAATCCTTTTGCTGGCACTTGACCTCTCTTCAACGAATTGATATAGTCTTGACGAGCAGTTTCTGAAGCAATGCAAGCTTTAGTAGCGGCACCGCATATAACAGCCAATGTTGAATCTGGTTTTTCTGCAGTCATTTTTTGAGAAATTAAATCATCTAACCAACCAGTGGTGATGGTATTATCTTCAAAATCTTCAGTTTCAAGTAATTTGATGAGATATTCGACGGTTGTTCTGAAATCACCTCTAATGGATAACTCTTTTAAGGCGACCACCATGTGTTTCCTGGAGGCTTGTCTATTTTCACCAAAGGCAAAGATATGACCAAATTGAGAATCCGAGAAGGAATGAATTCCACCATTGTTACCAACAGAAAAATAACCCCAAACGTTAGATGATGAACGGAAGTTAAGCTCGTGCAAAGAACCTCCAGATGGTTTAAAACCTTCATTTGGATCTTCTGATGTGATACGACAAGCTGTACAGTGACCTTTTGGTACTGGTCTCCTTTGTGTCTTTAGGGATTGTTCGGATTTAAATTCAAAATCAATGTCAGTAGAGGTGTGTGGATTGACACCGTAAAGAAGTCTAATATCTCTAATTCTATGCATTGGTATACCCATAGCAATTTGTAATTGCGCAGCTGGTAGATTTACACCGGTGACCATTTCGGTTGTTGGATGTTCGACTTGTAATCTTGGGTTTAGCTCCAAGAAATAAAATTTATCATCATCATGGGAATATAAATATTCAACAGTACCAGCAGAAACGTAACCAACCAGTTTACCTAATCGGACTGCTGCTTGTTCCATTTGACCAAAAGTTTCTTGTTTAGCAATAGTCACTGGAGCTTCTTCGATAATTTTTTGATGACGTCTTTGAACTGAACAATCACGACCAAACAAAGAGATATTTGTACCATATTGATCGGCTAATAATTGTACTTCAAGATGTCTAGCTTTACCTGCAAGTTTCATAATAAAGATAGGGGAACCTGGGATTTCATTTGCTGCTTGATGGTATAAAGAGATAAAATCTTCTTCACGTTCAACTTTTCTGATACCTTTACCACCACCACCTTCTGATGCTTTAACCATGATGGGAAAACCAATCTGCTTGGCTTTTACCAAACCGTCTTCTGGAGAAGTGCAACAACCCTTTTGGTACACTGAATCTTCAACAGAGACTAAATTAGTTTCTTTATCGATAAAAACTTTATCGACACCTGTACCAGACCATGGAATACATGGAACTTTAGCATGTTGAGCCACAATGGTAGAAGAAATTTTATCACCAAGGGATCTCATGGCGTTACCTGGAGGACCGATAAAGATAACTTTTCTCTTTGATTTAGCCAAACTTTCCGGCAGTAATGGATTTTCGGAAGCGTGACCCCAACCAGCCCAAACTGCGTCGACGTCAGCTCTTTCGGCGATATCAACAATTAAATCCACATTGGCATAATTGTTGTTATTTGTACCACCTGGAACTTCAACATATTGATCAGCCATACGAATGTATTCCGCATTGGCTTCTAAATCTTCTGGTGTTGCCATTGCAACAAATTGAACTGTTCTTTCATTGCCAAACGTTTCGTAAGCCCATTTCCTTACGGAACGAATTTCTTTAACGGCAGCAATACCATTATTGGCGATTAAAACTTTGGAAATAATAGTGTGACCTCCATGTCTCTTGACGAAGTTTTTCAATGGAGATTCTTCTGCTTGATCCACAGTATGATACCCAACAAAATGAGATGGCAATTTGTTGTGTTTACTGGAATAATCTGTAGTTTCGTATTCTTGCTTTTGAGAAGAAATGTCGAATAAACTTTCTTCACTCATTTTTTCAAGCCTCTGATTATGTTTGATAGTTGTAAAAAATTGTCTATTATAAATATTATAGCTCGATAACTTCAAAATATTTTTAGATGATAGTTGGAAGCGCGATTGGGATTGTAATTGAATGCAACTTGTTAAGGATACCCGTGAACTTAACGAATAGAATTTGTTCAGAAACAAAAGACTTCTGCTATTAAAAGTAATCGTGAGATTTTATTGTTAGTTATTGTTGTTGTTTTCTACTTTAAAAAAATAAAATATGGCTATGCCTTAGCCTAAAGGAAGATGAATTGAAATGAAAAAAAACGTTCTGAAAGGAGGAGATTGTTGCGCTTAGGGTTGAGGGTATCTATGCAATTCTTGTCTTAAACTGCTACTCGCGTATCGTTTATATTCCCTTTTTCGTTTCCGGATAGTAGGCTGGTTCAAGATACTCCTCTACCTTGCCTCTTCAGGGTTTTTTTGCCAAAAACCATCGTTTGACATAAAAGTGGTGATTTTCAACTTTCCCAACAAAAAAAAAATGTAAACAAAAAGCACGTGATCATTGAGATAAGAATCATCGTCACTTCAATTCATCTCCCTTGCTCTCAATAGAAAGGATAATTATACATACTTTTGTGAAATATTTCTGCTCGTAGCTTATATGGTGTACGTTGGATCGAGAACTGCGCAACCTGACCTTGAAAGATAGAATATTAAGAAATCGGTGAAAAATGAAAAGAACAAAAAAGATAGCAATGAAATAGCCAAATCCTAACTGTAATTAGTTGTTGTTGTTGTTGTTGTTGTTGTTGTTTGAGAATATACAGTACTTGGACTAGTAAGATTCACACAGTATTCTAAGGTAAAACAAAATGGGTGGCAATTTTGAAAGTATAAAATACAGAATTCAACTTCTTAAATGAAATTCTCTTCAAATATATCCAATCCAAACCAAACCAAGAACGCAATGTGAATTGAGGATTCGCAAAGAACTATTGCTGTTGTTTGATGTTTTCGTTGTAGTTATAAGTGCTTTGCTCATTGCCGCCGACTACTGATTTTTTTTGGTTTTATAATCCTCTTTGGGGATTGCTAGAGGGGAAGGGGCCCACCGCCTTGGCGTGGGCCGCACGAAAATTTCGGTGGGCAAATTCAATTTTTTTGTTGGACCAAGAGAAAGAAATACAAGAAAGAAAGATATTTGGTGGATTGCCAACCGATGATATAAAATGATGTCAATGATAACGGTGAAAGTCGTTAGATAAAGCTAGTTACGTTCTAGATTGCCTTGATTCCAATGCAGGGGATATCGGGTTTTCTCAATGCAACTGTAAGATCATATTATGTACGTAAAAGGAATGTGTATTTGTTAGCTCCCTCCCCCTTTGGTGTAACTCGTAGTTCACACAATACCATCTATAGGATACCCGATTTTCTTGTTACGGAGATTGACATTCTAAGAGACTTTTTGAGGTCCAAAATTTCTCAACAAAAAATATAGAAAAGGCAACGTGACTGCAATATGCTAGCCATTTCGATTGACGTCACCCTCGCCGCGTAGTCAGGAAGACGATCGGATCCACTGATGGCAGTGGGACAGGCAGAGGAGACGAAGCTGTAGGTTGTTATGGCATTGTGGAAAAAAGGAAGCGGGGGCCAGGATGTTAACGTTTTGTCGATGTATCAATATTTTCGTATGTAGTTTGTTACAGAATACTTGATGAAGTTTACTTTGTAGAAAGCTTGTGCTACTATAGACCTATTTAAAACATGGCTTTCAAGAATCAAGCATTGAGCATTGAGCATTGAGCTATCTTAAGCCAACTATGGTCAGATGCACTTTCTAGGGCGGATGGATAGATAGGTTCCATTCATTATATTGCTGTGTGGTATCATTGTGTACGGAGTGGAAAATTTTTTTGATTTCCGCATTTCGGTGGAAAATGAGTTAGTTGATGTAAGTGAGAGACCTCTCATATGAATGAAAATTTCGACCAAAAAGTTCAAGTTTAGCCAAATAACATCCAAGAAACCTTGAGCATCTTTAAGAAAAGGGGAACTTGAAACATGTCTTGGTTATTCGGTAGAAGCTCCAGCACGAAAAATAAAGATGAACAAAAACAAGAAACATCTTCATCAGGTGATTCAGGACTGGAGAAAACATTAGGATTTGATCCATCACAACTGACAAATGTCTCTAATATAATCTCATCTGCAGGTGTACTAGATCCTGCCAGACTACATCCACTGGCTGGTTTAGAAAAAGGTGTGGAATACCTCGACCTTGAAGAAGAACAACTATCGACTCTAGAGGGATCTCAAGGTTTAATTCCATCTCGTGGTTGGACCGACGACCTATGTTATGGTACAGGTGCTGTGTACTTGATAGGTTTAGGTCTAGGTGGTTCTTATGGGTTTTTCGAAGGTTTAAATAACATCCCTGCAAATAGTCCCGGAAAATTGCAACTGAACACCGTACTCAATCACATTACAAGAAGAGGACCATTTTTAGGTAATAATTTGGGTGTTTTGGCTCTAACTTATAATTTGATTAACTCATCCATTGATACTTTTAGAGGTAAGCATGATACTCCTGGTTCAGTTATTGCAGGTGCTTTGACTGGTGCTCTTTTCAAATCATCAAAAGGTATCAAACCAATGGCATACGCTTCCGCATTTATGGCCGGTGCTGCCGGAACTTGGTGCGCTGCTAAGAAAACCATTTTGGAATAAGAAAAAAAAATGATTCGAACTAATTTTAAAGGCATGATTAAGGCCTTATAATACTTTGTATATTAAAAATTTCACCTTTGGATTTGATACAAAACAAGTTTTTAAGTCCTATTGATTTTGCTGCTTCGCATATTATCTTATTTTATTTCTCCTTTCTCATCTATATAGTTTCTCCCTACGATCATTAATGCACCTGTACATACCATGTCCTTTTCATTCTATCCATCCTAGATCACCGGGGATAAAACAATCCTTTTTCTTAGGTTTAATTGTCCCAATGGTAGTAACATACCATTTTGGTAATTTATGATATCGAACCCACCATCTTCAATTGATTTTAACTGCTGGAGATCTGGCTGATAATTTTGTAGTTCTTGTATAAGCATGTCAACGTCAACAATCGGATATGTCGCATCATCAAATTCATCGTCATCTTTATCTATACCATTGAATGCTATCCTATTTGGAGTTCCTGGTTTGAAAAATAAGGTTCTTTTTTGCAAAAGGTCCTCCGTAGCTAAATGGTTGATCTTTTCTTTTATTTCAGTAGGAGTAACACCTTTTTCTAGTAAAATAACTACCAAACCAGTTATACTTGGTGATGCCATTGAAGTGCCAGAAAATGCTACAGGTTTAAACGGTGGAATATGCGATAAAGATTGAACTTTTACACCAGAAGCAAATATATCAACACAAGCTCCCCAATTGCTAAATTTTGCAATTGTATCTGTTCGATCATCAAATGCACCCACTGTGATAGCCTCAGGAGCCGAAGCTGGACTATTCCAACATGCATTAATGTTCGAATTACCAGCAGCAGCAACAACAACAAGGCCTGCCTCATGAGCTGCTTTAACCGCCTGATTGATTACACTATTTCTCATTGAACCTAAACTTAAGTTAGCAACACATCCTTTGCGCCCGGAATTTTTACAGTGATTAACCGCAAATTCGATCGCGCTAATTACGGTTGTCAGGTTTCCTTGTCCTTTTGAGTTTAATGCTTTAACTTCAATCAGATTAACTTTTTTTGCCACCCCAAACGTCTTAGAACCTACTATTCCCGCAACATGAGTACCATGACCATTGCCGTCACCGGGCCCCTCACCCGTTAAGTCTTCCCCAAATACTGCTCTTCCCTGAAAATCAACATGTTCTTTGTATATGCCGGTATCTATGATGTAAGCATTTACATCTCCTCCCCTTTCCAATTTGTTATAGTAATAGTTGTATCTATCAGAGTACTCATCCTCAATATCAAAGTCGTAAGGCAATTGTGAGCGGCGTGACAAACGTGATAAATGGCGAGGCGCCTCTCTTTGAATTTTAACTTCGTCCGGATAATAAGAGTCTTCATTTTCATCCTCACCTCGGTGTTGTTCATCCCTGTCGTCCTCACTCTCATCAGTATGCATATATTTAATTTTGCGGTCGTTAAGGAGCTCATCATCAAATGCATTAAACTGTGTATTGGGAGCCATTTCGGCAATCAACGAGTTGCTTCTAATCCTCTCCATTACATCCTTAGATACATCTATTGTTATACCCCTGAATGAACCGAATGCAAATGTTTTACCTATCTTAGAGTCTAAAAATCCTTTGACAGAATATGCCCGGCTAAAACTAGTATCCATAAACATTTGAAATGAGTCTGGAGTCTTGAACCTTATAAGGTACTCTTCTGCATAAGCAACAGCAAGAGAGTAGGACAGCGCCAGTATGTGCAGAAACTTCATAGCACAATGATTTTAAGCCTTTTATCTTGTTACGTGGAACCTCAAAATTGAGATTGGCGCAAGTCAAGTGGTATTAAAACTGAGGGACTCGTCTCAATTACTGTCGCTGTCACTTTGGAGGAAAAAGTCATAAAGTTTACAAGCGACAGAAAGTGCTCGGATATTTGTGTCCGTGACCCACACATCACATACTGGCGATATCGAATGAAAATCGAGAATTCATAAAAACATGACATTTGTTTTGACCAATGAAAGAGCTTGATAAAAAACTTAAGAGCACATTTGTGGCGTCAGAGAGTATTTGTGTGCAAAGGCAAAGAATTTATAAGACAAATTTTAAGGATTGCCCGGACTGAGTAATTAAGAAGCAATATCCATAGTAGAATGGTATTGATTTGTGATTTATTTTGAATATGCATTCATTCGCTTAGTAACCACTTGATGTTTCATTACGGTGGTGCTTTTTGCAAGTAATAGAACGCATTGGTGATTCCACCTTCGTATAGAGATATGGAATGGAGCGGAGGGGCGACGGGATGCCATTGATGGCGACTATTTGCACTAAACGAGTTCCCAAACTACATATCGGTTAGGAAATTGATCAGCATTCTTGTGTTTGTAGGTATCGGACGAGATGTGACACGTAAAGTGTTTATCTGAGGTGTTCAAATTAATATATCTTATTACTTGAAGAGATTATATGCGGCCTTATTTACTGTCTTTTGAGCGGATGTTTACCAAAGAGGAAATCACCATAACAAATATGTTCAAACTTCATATCAATGTAAATTTCCAATAATAAATGTTATGTTACACGGTCACATTCCAATAGGATAGTCTTCGCAAATTTGGATGTGATTGTATGCATAACGATAGGACTGCTCGAAATATTAAGCATTTCTTTTCTTTTTCTCTTATTTTTTTCGCTACAGCTGTAGTACCTTACGGTCTTTTGAAAAAAAATTGTGGTATAAAAAAGGACCTTTTTTGTTATCAGTGGTAATATAAAGAAACCTCTTCGATATTTCTTGCACTAGGATTAATAAAATCTCTGAATATATCGTATAGCATATCTTTACTAGCGGTAAATCGAAACAAATAACTCAAGAATATGAAGATATTAACAGCTGAAGAAATCGAAGCTCATAGATATCACACTTTAGCCGGTGGTCTTAAAGGTGCTATTGCCGGACTTATTATCTCTGGTGCAATCTTCAAGTTTGTTCCAATGAAGTATCCTAAATTCAACCCAAAAAACATGACATATTCTATTAAAACTGCATTATTCATTGCTGCGCCAACCTTCTTGACTGCCATTGGTGCTGAAGAAGCTTCTACGAAATTCGATGAACTTATGTATGGTAGTGGATCCGAGTCCACCAATGCTATTGAAGAACATAAAAGATGGAAAGCATTATCAATAAGTGAAAAATTTGTGGAGGGTCTGTCTAACAACAGATATAAGATCATTACCGTTGCATGGGCTGCCTCTCTATATGGCTCTTGGGCTTTCGTTAACAGGGACCCAATCATGACGAAAACGCAGAAAGCTGTACAGGCAAGAATGTACGCCCAATTTATTACGGTGGCTCTATTGTTAGCTTCAATGGGGTTGAGTATGTACGAACAGAAATTGCATCCAAATAAACAGAAACAAAATGAAGATCGTCGCTGGGAAAAGCTATTGAAAGAAGCTGAAAAGGAAGAAGAAGCTGAAAAAGAAAGAAAGGCGACTGGCTTTGCCAATAACGAAGAAAGAATTAAAGCCAAGATTTTCAAATATGATTAAGTAATATCTCTCATGGCTTGTCTCATGCCGTAGATGCGAACATATCTATGTTCCTTTCATGCAACCGAAACAAGATTTCGTTAACTTTTCTTATGACCCCATTTATAATGCCTTTGACGTATAGTTCCCAATTCAGTACTTCACTAAAGAAGACTTTATTTTTAATCTTTTTATTACGCAGTTTATTATCAGAATGTATATTGAAATATTCTTCACTTATAAGTTGTATACAGCTATTAACATATTCCATGTTTATCTACAAGAGGTATAAATGATACCTAATTTCTTTTCCTCAGACCAGCTTCCAGGTCGCCGACGTCCAATTTGGTATTTCTAATGTAATAATGTCTATTTCTCTTTCTTCTACCATCTGCTCTTCTCAACAGGTCGATTCTTTCAATAAGTGGCGAAAACACTGGAATCAAAGCTTCTACTGAAGTTTTCGCTATTTGATTTCTTAGCAGTAAAGAACCATCTTGCGTTAATTCTTTGCGATTGACGGCAAGTACATAACCCACGAAATTATCATATGCACATTTCTTGGAATCATACACTACACGTACGACATCACCTGCCCTAATACTGTCTTTAGTCGATTTCGCAATTAATTTTCTTCTCCAACCATTTGGATCTAGCTTTTTATCGATGTCTTCTTGTGATAAAGTCTGCAACAATTTTGGCCTATGTGTATTTTCAACTGGTGGATAGACTGGTATAACCTTTCTCGTGGTAGAAGGAATCTGAAAATTCCTGGAAAATATCCTCAAGTTTACTACAGGAACAATCTTTTTAAGCATTATTAACCTCGTAGGACACTGTTGCTGTAATGGCAAAGATGTTTTCAAGAAGTTGCAGTTTATTTAATGGATATATTTTAACAAACCAAGGAAGGAAACCGGAACTATGAAATTTGCTACGAAACGTATGAAGTGATATACAGAATTAATGAGTATTCAAATTGCGTAGGTTGCGAAAAGTTTATCACCCATGGGAGTCTACCGCTTCCTTTGCATCGCCAAAACCTATTAAAACCTTGCCCTTCTTTTCCTTCCTGTGAATTTAGAGTCTTTTGCAACTGTTCTGCCTCTTCTCTTCATTAATTCTTTCTTCCTGAGTATAAACGTCTTTTTTGATTCTTTGTCCTTCTTATTCTTCCGTAATTTAAAGGACTGCTCCTGTTGATCCATCGTCACACCTTGCAGATTTACTTGTTCCTTATTGGAGCTAGGCGTACCTGAGCTTAAAACAAGGTAGTACTTTTTATTTTTCTTGGATTCAGGATCATCAATGACCAACCCACCACTGAAACCTGCCACTTTAGCAGAGTGTAGAATTTGATCTATTTGATCTTCATTTTTTGGATAAAATTGGGCCACAAATTTACCACCTTTCTTCAATGCAGCAAAAAGAGTGTTGAAAAACCTCATCAGCCTTTTACGAGGATCATTATAAGAGGTATCAGCATTACAGAGCCACTGAATAGCACTAATACTTATCGCAGCATCAAAACTCCCTGCACGAAACGGTATACCTTGCCCCATATCCTGTAACATCAGGTCGCCATCCACCTGACGAGTCAAACCCGTCGCAAGCATACTGGGGGAAATATCTAAACCACACCACGTATGGCCATACTCTTCTGTAAGAATCTCTCCACTCAGACCAGAGCCACACCCTATATCCAGTAAAAAGGAGTTCGAAGGTATATTGAGCAATTCCAACGCACGTAAAGTCATCTTGGCCTGGATATGTTGGACTCTCGTAGAGGAGGTATACTTTCGAGATTCCGAATCATTATAAAAAATCTCCGGAGGTGCTAAATCTTCTGGACGAGACATCTTGCCTTAACGTAAACACTTGTGACACAAGCGTATTTATCAGTCGATATTCAAATGTTGATGAACTCTCTCAGACCTCATCTCATCGCAGGATTTTACATCAAATAGCACCAACATTGAATGGTTAAATTTTTATCTGATGCCGTATGCTTGGGTGTTTTGAAATATTCAATTCGGACACATCGTGATATTCGGACAAAAATGTACGAAGCAAAAGAATTAAGCAAGTGGATAGTTCATTCATCAACACAGTGAGCTATTCGGACACATTTAAACTATTATTAGATCCGACTTTAGCTCCCGATCGTTTCTTCCCGATAAATCTGCTGGAAAAGAAAGCAATTGGCACCATTAAGGAAGCTAATCGAATGTCAAATGACTGGCATATGGCGACATTTATTATATCCGGGCGTATGTAGTGATGTGAAAGGTGGCTGCCTCTGTTTTAGTTAGAACAATGTCCTGATCACCAGTCATTGTACACGAGTTCGTGGTAATTGATAAAGACCATGGTGAACAATAAGAGTCTAAGGGTATTTTACGATGAAGTGCATCGTTCAAGAGAGAGGGATCAAAGAGAGGTGTTCTGATATCCCAAGTTTGCTAGATATTTGCAATTACACTTGCTTTAGAAATATTCTATAAAGAAAAGTTGACGAGTGGCGACATAAGTAAATAAAACAAAAAAAGTGGCACAAAGATGACAGAGAGGTTGTTGCAAAATGAACAGTTTCTGAAAATTCAGCAATTGAATTCCGAAGATTGCAAACGTCGGTCAATAATTTTAGATGATGACGAGAGCTCTTTAATTAGCGAGCCTTCCTTGGACTCTTCATCTAAGGGACATGACTTCGATACGACTATAAATGAAGTGCTTGTTGAAACAGCCCAAGAGGCTGGAGCGGATAAAGAAGATGAGAAGGGACACAAGATAGACATTACCAGAAATAGGGATAGTGAGAGTAGCAAAAAAAATGAAAAAACACTGAAAGTGGTATCTACAGGCAATGAGACTGACGCAGCGATGACTAATCCTAAGAAAGACGGCGATGTTCAAGTTATAGATGAGCGTAGTTTCAAGGTACATATGAGACAGTTACACGGAAAGGAAAGGTTAAGGTTTCGCCGTGACTCTAACCAAAAAGTCTCATTCTTTGGTGATGTCGCCTTTGATTATAGACCAAGTATTCTTGATGGTTCTGTTAACGAACAGATTAGAAATAAATTTGAAGGTCCGACTTTGGAAAAACAAATCAAGGAACTGAAAAAAAAACGCAATAGTCAGGGACAGAATGAACAGGTTATTATTGAAGCTGAGATATTGAACCCTAATTTTTCCGGACTTTACGTTTTATTCTGGTTGGCCGTTGCCTTTACCTGTGTCAAGGTGTGTGTCAATTATTATTTTGAAAATAATGGTAACCTTCGTAACTCTGAAATCTTAAAATTTATGACTACAGACTTAGTTACCGTTGCTTTGATCGATTTTGTGATGTATTTGAATACATATTTCGTTTTCGTCATCCATTGGCTCTGCAAAAAGAATTACATGAGATGGGATAAAACAGGTTTCACCCTTACTTCTATTTACCAAGTGGTGTTTGTCATCTTTTACATGGTTTTGACTGAAAATGTGTTGAAGTTACACTGGGTAGCCAAAATTTTCTTATTTCTACATTCGTTGGTCCTATTGATGAAAATGCATTCATTTGCATTTTATAATGGATATTTATGGAACATTTCAGATGAATTAAAGTTCTCCAAAAATGCTTTAGCAAAACATAAGGAAACTGCTGATCCAAAAATCATCGAAACTTTGGAAAGAAGCCGTGAATTTTGTACGTTTGAGCTTGAATCCCAATCGAAAAATGAACCATTCCCAAAGAATATCAATTTAAGGAACTTTTTCATGTATACAATGTTCCCAACTTTGGTTTACCAAATTGAATATCCAAGGACAAAAAAAATTAGATGGGGTTATGTGATGGAAAAACTTTGTGCCATCTTTGGTACCATTTTTGTTATGATGGTTTTAGCTCAAACCTATATGTATCCAATCGCTATACAAGCAATTGAAATCCGTGACTCAGAGTGGACAACACTTGCTGATAGATTGACGAAGTGGAGTTTCATTCTCGTGGACTACATACCAAGTTTCATTGCAATGTACTTCCTAAACTTTTATTTAATCTGGGATGCAATTTTGAACTGTATTGCCGAGCTGACTTGTTTTGGCGATAGATACTTTTATGGTGACTGGTGGAACTGTGTCTCATGGGACGAGTTTAGCCGTATTTGGAATGTTCCTGTGCATAAGTTTTTATTGAGACACGTCTATCATAGTTCAATGAGTGCATTACAATTGAACAAAAATCAAGCGACGTTGATGACATTTTTCCTTAGTGCGATAGTTCATGAATTGGCCATGTATGTCTTGTTCAAAAGATTAAGAGTTTATTTGTTTTTCTTTCAGATGAACCAATTGCCTTTGGTTGCACTAAGTAATTCCAGATTTTTCAAAAAGAGAACGGTTTTAGGTAACGTCCTCTTTTGGATTGGAATTTGCACGGGTCCAAGTATGTTATGTACACTATATTTAACCATTTAAGAGGGAATTTCCTCCTTTAGTTTTTATAAAGTTTATAATAAAACTCTCACTCCTCATATTTAAAATTTCTCTCTCTTAATTGAAAGAATAATGTTTTGCTATTTACAGGTATCTACATTACAGATTTATCTATATATTTCTTCAAATGGGCGGGTATCGTTGAAGCAACTATCCCAGACTTCATTAACAATTTTCTTGGCGTGCTTTTCATCTTGACAGTTCGGGTTACCCATTACACTCAGCGTTGCTCTTCTCCTTACGCAATCTTGATGGCCTCTGCTGATTTCAAAACCAAAACCTCTTCTAGCAAATTCTTGCGAGAACCTACATTCTCCGCTCAGAGATGACGCTCTGATCTCTGAACAGGCATGATGTCTCAAATTCAACCAATCAACCTGCCATTTCATATTATCGAAATAATGAACCAGTTCGTGGGCCAATGTATCTTCCAAATGCCATTTATCACGCATACGATTCTGACACAAAAGAATACCCAGTTCTGGATGGAATCCGCCACTTTTCCAGTCCGGGCATACATCGCAAATAATCTTGGATTCATCGAAAGGTAATACTTCACCATTAGCCCTACTGTTCAGCTTAGATATTTGTTGCGCCATGAATCTCACGGTGGGAGAATACTTCAACATCCAATCTCTATACTCATAGCATGATTGACATTGCTGGCGCTGAAGAATATACTGGTAGTCATTTTCATACTGAGACTTTTCTTCTTGAGTTAAACCCAATCCAGTCTTGTATTGGAACGTACGTCTCCACCAATTGAACCCTTTGGCAGCGGCTGGATCTTTTGGTGGATCAAATTGCTTAATATCCTCTCTTGGCGGCGGAGGTGGCATAGCATTATTGGACATAATTTAATTATCTATTATTAACATTCATTTGTTCACTGTTCATACGATCGCCATTCTGTATCTTTTCGCTTTTCTGTACAGTATTCAAATTTTTTTCAAACTTTCGATGATGTGAAAGAGCCACCAAACATTAGTTGAAATCAATGCATAAAGAAACATATATAGGGCTACTATACTCACAATGAATATCTGGATTGCAGCAAGTGACGGTAAAGAAAACTTGGTTGAGCAAATATTATCACAGGGAAGTGGAGTAGATGCCAATATTAAAGATCCAAATGGATACACTCCAGTACACGCTGCCGCAGCGTATGGGCACAGGAATTTGTTACGCAAACTTTGCACGCTATACAATGGTAATATCAACATCAAAGATAATGATGGCGACACTCCCTTGCACCATTGTGAAGATGTCGAAACTGCAAAGGTGATCGTGGAAGACCTATGTGGTGACATCACATTGATCAACGAAGAAGGCAAGACCGCTTTACAAACATTCGAGGAAGATGGTGAGTTTCCTGAACTAATACAGTATATGCGAGCAAAGTGTGGAATTCCCATCAGTCAAGATAGTTCAGGTATAGATACTGAACAATTGGCGCAATTTAAAGATAGCATACGGTTCACATTAGAGAATGATCTAGCTGATGAAAATGACCCAGAGTCGCTATCAAGAAGACGCAAATTAGAGCAAATCTTGCAAGGGGAAAATTCGGAGCAAGAGCTTGAGAATTATATCAGAGATATTATCAGATCTCAAATCATCAATGGAGACGCTAACCAAGCAGATGGGGATCAAAATGACACGTTAGCTGGACTAAACAGCAAACGCAGAAAGTAAATTCCTAAATTTTATGTATATTAGCCGCATCTTTACGTGTATATTTTGGTTTAATCAACCTCTTCGCTGTCTTTCGTGTGTATGATATGCACGTGATTATCTTTCACTCCCAATCTGCAGATCGTTGGAAGGCGAACGAAACTTCATAATAAACTAAAAAACGTTCACTAGAATCGACGATTGATTAACGATTAATAGTTGAAATAACTACTGAAACTGCTTGCTCAAGTTGGAGGTATATATATTAAGGCGTAGCAATACTAAGAATATCGAACTTTGCTAATATGTCAGCCATCTTGAAGCCTCTTTTGAAGGGCATGGAAAAAATCAATGTATTGAATGGGAAGTATTTGTCCTTAACATTTGAAGAACAAAAGAATATGTCAATCTGGGAAAGGGTCAAGGTCTACAATTGGACGTTTGAATTGGTTGCCTTATCCATCTTGGGATTGGTATTCTTGTTTTATAAGGCGGGTGTGATGATCAACGAGAGTCGTGCCAAAAGGTTGTTCGACTCTCTGAATGACTTTTTAAAGGATGATCTACAATTTGCTCGTGTAGGCTTTTCAAGTAAAGATGCTCCAAAAGTCTCCTATATTGAAGAAGCTCAAAAGACATGGTTTACTAGTTTTGCGACTGGTCGTTCAGCTATTGCAAGTTTAAGTGTTAGGGTGCATATGTACTCTCGTAGTAATCCCGTGGCAATGGTCATGGAAAAATTGTTGGCTCTGGCATTTCCAAGTGCCGTAATTCAAGATGTTGCCGAATATTGTGAAATTGTTGTTAAACCTAGTGGTGTATATGTTAGCAACGAAACTGCTAAGCCTAATGGAAATGCTGATGAAGTTTTGAATAATTTCAAATTTGTCACTTCAATTGTCAACAAATCTCAGATGAATGAAGTTCGCCGTGATAATTATTACTTTTCTTTAACGCGTACCAGCGAAAGCGATAAATTACCGATTGAATATGTATTCATGTCTGAAATCAATCAGTTGAACGATTTTACCTTACATTACGCTGGTGCTAAATTGAAGGAAAAGTTGAAAAATGCTAGTAACATTCTGCACTTTATCAGTTTCACTGATTTACCCGTTATGAAACCACTTACCGATAAATTGTGGAACTCCACTCAACAGCCTCGTGCCGTTATTCATTTTTCTATTCCTACCAGTAAAGAAGACGTGAAAAACATGCAAGAGATCATATCCTCAGTGGTTGAAGTTTTTGATGAATTCACTAAGGAATTAGTCCAAAAATCTCCAAACGTTTTTGTTACTAATGATGTCTTAAAGAAATCCGTGCAACTGCGTGCTCAAGAATTAGCCAAGATCGTCAAGACCATGAAACAAGTCGAAAGAGAAATGGCTCAAGAGAAAAAGCAGGAAGCTGAAAAAGAGAAAAGACGTAACTTGAAAGCTTCAGGAGAACAAGAGAAATTTGATCAGAAAATGAAAGAAAAAAGAGAAAGACGTATGAGAAATAAGCAAAAGGTTAGAATGTAATAAGCGCTTTGTCTTCCTTACTTCAATCTTGCTGAAACCAGTATTTACAGAATCTCTTTATACAATAAGTTTATTTAAATACACGTATTTGTACTCTTGAAGCACGCATTTTTGCTAGTGCCGATTTTTATGGAATGTAACGATATCAAAGGTCAAGGCCTGGAATCTTTATGTCCTTAATAGTAATTTCCTTCTCCAGTACCCCCTTAGGCTTTTCTTCCTCTTTAGAAGTTTGTTTTATTTCAATCTTTTCAGCCTTCTGTACTTCACGAACTTCAGAGGTGTTTATAGTAGTTTTCTTAATCGTAACCTCCCTTTCTTGACTTTGCTGGAAAAGCAAAGTGTCGATATCACTATCTTGTAAAATATAACGTGCTCCATTGTAATTATGCAGATAGTTTCTCATAAAAGATGGCTTGACCTGTACAACTTGACCTTTATAGAGTTGGAACATCGGAAAATCCTTCAATAATTGTACTTTAACTTTCTTGGTACGTTTGGAGAGAGCACTCAGACGAACGGCAGTAGATTTAAACATGGCAATCACAAGTTTAAAAGATAGACTTTCAATTTAGGCCAGTGTTGCTCTATTGGTTTTTCTTAATAAGATTAATGTATGCAGGTTGTTCGATAAAATAGCCAATTTTTGCACTATTCGCGGAGAAAAAACTTCATTCTTAACAAGCATTCACTGATTGAAATGTAAGACAAACAACACAAGAAAATAAAGCGAAGAACAAGACTGTAAAGAGATAAAGAAAAATGTCAAAAGCTGGAGGCGGTAAAATATCTAGGCCTTTGAAAGGTAATGAGAATAATATAGGTATAGTTGGACCAGCTGGTTCAGCTGCGGACGGCATTTCTGCTCAAAACAGCAACGCGACACCCAACCAACAAACGAACCCTATACCTACCACACAACCTACTGATTCCTATATTCCAACCTACTTAAGCAATTTGGTACCTGAGCTACGCTCTTACGAACAGCTAATAGAATCCGAAAGAAAGGTTGATGTTTATTTGGCCAGAAAGAAGATTGATTTACATCAAAGCGTTTCTCAATGGAACAATTCTAAAACCGCACATGGATCACATAATAAGAACGAGGTGCAATATTTAAGAGTATTCATATCAAACATTTCGGAGAATCAACCATGGCAAGCTCCTGAAGGAGATATCTCGAACGCGACATGGACAATGAGAATTGAAGGGAGATTACTGGATGCAAAAGATGTTCAGGATCCCGATAGACCCAAGTTCAGCTCATTTTTACAGGCTATAGCTGTAGATTTCAAGAAGTCCAAAAAGAAAGCTATAGAAGATGAGAAAAACGATGACCAAGATGTAGAAATGGCTGAGGTTGATAATGCTGACAATAATAACATGTTGGGATTGTCTTTACCGCTTCAGCTACCTGAAATGACTGGTGATTTCAATAATGCACCAGGTTCTATAACTACAAATAATATTACTAGAGACGACCAGCCAGTGTCAAACGAGAATGATATTGGTAGCGAGATTGCAGATGCCGTTGAGTGGCACTTTGACCCCAAAAATCCCGTCGATTTCGATGGTTTAGATATAAAGAGACCAGGTTCCGAAACAATTGACTGTACGATCACGATCCAACCAAAGGGTTTGACAGGAGAACGACTAGAATATTCGCCAAATTTGGCTGCCACAATTGGTTTATCCCAAGGCTCTTTACACGAAGCAGTGTACTCGCTATACAAGTATATTCTAATGAACGATCTCTTGGTTAACGATGAAGCAAATGTGAAAACTACAGCCCATACTTCCTCAGATAACACCAATGGTGAAAAGACCATGGTTCAACTGGACGACACACTTTTGAAACTGTTAGGGAACAAGTCGAACTCAGAGGAAGAATCCGGCCCAGCATTTTTGAGATTATCGGAAATTCCACCTCTAGTTAACTCTAATATTTCTCCCATTCGCCCCATAAAGATTGATTACACTATACGAGTTGACAAGGCATCAACCTATGGTGAACTTGTATTTGACCTCGAGGTACCAAATCCAACTCAGGAGCAGCAAGAACAAAAGCCACAGGAAGGCATTTGTGAGGAAGGCGTCTCATTACTTTCAGAATTCAACAAACTTTCAACTGAATTAAAAGCAGAGTTGCAAGATCTCGACTCACGTACTAATACATTACAACTACAATTAAATGCTAGCGCTAACAAGTATCAGTTCTACAATAAACTATCGCTAGATCCAGCTCACGTACTACAAGAATATATGGCATCGACTGCCAACGCATTGAAGGTGCTATCTGGAGATGAAGGATTCAACGAAGATATGGTGAGGCGGTCCCAATTTTACAGCGACAACGAAACCTTGCTGTTTGAAAACTTGGGCGTACTGCTTGCAAATGGCAGAATGTAATATATGTACTTATGCAAGCTACTTGCCTGGGAGCGCTTTCAATTATATAAACGAATAACATCTATAAACTTTTGATTGCCAGGGACTTAAAATTCACGGAAATGCAAAGAGGTTACCGTCTAGCACTATGGTACACATGTACACAAAATTCCTGGTAATAACGGAAATGATATTGGCTGCTTGGAGAGGAGGTCTTTGGGTGGATTAACGGCGGATGTCGCTTCTCTTGAAAATCCCCCTATCTACGTCCTGAATGCTCATATAGGTAACATTAGCTAATGATCTGAACGTCAGGTATATGGAACTATTGGAAAGTGGTTGACTTCCTCCTCTTCATTCTGTGATCTGTTCTTAGACATGTGGTTGATTCATTACAGCGAGAGCCCGTAAATAGTGATGCATCAGGTGGTGACTCTTTCCTATTTACCAAAATTTTCAAACAGCCGTCTAATGAAATTACGATGATTCAATTCCAAGAATAAATAAATCGAAACTGGTCTTTGGTTCTCTATCCGACTCTTAGTACACTACCAAGAAATTTTAATAATGGTATCTCCCTCTCAAGTATACAGGTCCACGAGATCTTCTGCCAAAGAAACCAAATCTTTTGAAGATGTCGTCATACAAGGTTTGGCAACTGACGGTGGTCTCTTCATTCCACCAACTATTCCAGAGGTTTCTCAAGAGACTCTGTTCAATACATGGTCTAAGCTTTCTTTCCAAGAACTAGCATTTGAAATTATGAGACTATATGTCGCTGAAGAAGAAATTCCTGATGCCGACTTAAAAGATTTGATCAAAAGATCATACTCTACTTTCCGTTCCTCAGATATTACGCCATTGGTGAAAAATACCACCGGCGAAAACGAAAATTTACATGTTTTGGAACTTTTCCATGGCCCAACCTACGCATTCAAAGATGTTGCGTTACAATTCGTGGGTAACTTGTTCGAGTTCTTTCTGAAAAGGACTAACAAAGACCTGCCACAAGAACAGCGGAAACAGATTACTGTTGTGGGAGCCACTTCTGGTGATACTGGTTCTGCGGCAATCTATGGTTTGAGAGGTAAAAAGGACATCTCTGTTTTCATTTTATATCCAACAGGAAGAATTTCTCCGATTCAAGAGGAACAAATGACTACGGTACCAGACAAAAACGTTCAAACCCTGTCCGTTAAAGGTACTTTCGATAACTGCCAAGATATTGTCAAAGCAATTTTCGGTGATCAGGACTTTAACTCGAGACATAACGTTGGTGCTGTCAATTCTATCAATTGGGCAAGAATTTTGGCTCAGATAACCTATTACTTCTATTCTTACTTCCAAGCCACCGGTGGCAAGCCGGGTAAAGTTAAGTTTGTTGTCCCAAGTGGTAATTTTGGTGACATCTTGGCCGGCTATTTTGCTAAGAAGATGGGATTGCCCGTCGAAAAATTGGTCATTGCTACCAACGAAAATGACATTCTAGATAGATTCCTAAAATCCGGTACTTATGAAAGATCTGATCAGGTTGCCGTTACATTATCCCCAGCAATGGATATTTTGATATCTTCTAATTTTGAGAGATTATTGTGGTACTTGGCCTATGACAAGCTTGCAAACCATGATGCTTTGAAGGCAGGTGAAATTTGTAACGATTGGTTCAATCAGTTGAAAACAAAGGGCAGATTCCAGGTTGACAAAACTATCATTGAAGGCGCCTTGAAAGATTTCAGTTCTGAAAGAGTATCGAATGCTGAAACAAGTGCTATGATTAAAAAAATGTATAAGACTTCACAAAATCCGAAGAAATATATTCTAGACCCGCACACCGCTGTTGGTGTGTGCGCTGCTGAAAGACTAATTGCCGCAGACAAGGATAAATCTATACAATACATCTCGTTATCTACTGCTCATCCAGCTAAATTTGCTGATGCTGTGAACGAGGCTTTATCATCTTTCGAAGGGTATTCATTTGAAAAAGATGTTTTACCGGCAGAACTGAAAAAAATGGCTACATTAGAAAAGAAAATAAGATTGGTTGAAAAAGCTGATATTCAATTGGTCAAAGCCGCTATTGAAGAAGAGCTTGCAAAAATGAGCTTGTAGAATAATAGTAAAACGGAGAGGCGTATATATGTAAGGCTATGTATGGACCGTCATTTTTCCAAGCATGATGACTAAATTTCACACTAATATAAGTGTTCAACACTAAATATCAGACATTTCAAATCAATGTCTTTCCTGGGCAAGATCTTTCGAAACCAGCCCTACATTACCACTATCGCTAATCTTGACTTCGTATCCAGCGTCGGACAGTACATCATCTTGAACCGCTTTTTTGGCTTCTAGGCTTGCAACAAAATCCTGATTGGGTTTATTATCTTGTAAAAGAAATTTGATGCATACGATACTCCTTTCTCGCATAAACGGATCGTTATCATCTATCACACAATTCGAAAGTATTAGTCCTAGTCCGTGGAGTTCCCTGATCTTGTCTTGAATTATTCGATTCTTATATACCAGCATTGTCAAAATCTCAATAAGGAAGGATTTACACCCAGGAAAGTTGGTAGGCTTAATTCGATAAGAACCAGAATCCACTCTTTGATTTAGTAATTTTTGATCAGTGATCTTTTCGCCCAAAGAATTCGTGGTTTTAAGGTTCTTAACTGATCCATTAGCACTCTTATGAAAGTTAATGCGCACTAGGTTATCTTGCAACACTTGCAAAAGAGTTAAAAGTCTTTCCAGTCCATTATACGATAAAATATACTTTTGCACATGCTCGAATTGCACTAGGGTTGAGAGGATATCCAGTAAAATAATCAGTTTGTTGTGCAACAATTGCGCTTCTTGTTCATTTTCTTGCTTAGTCTCGAAATACTCCCCTGTATTCAATGCACAATTCTGAAATATCGGAAAGCACCATGTCATTATATTAGTAAGCTCACGTATATTCCAGTTTTCACTGCTTGTCACGACCAGTTGCATAAGTTTTAGAACTTTCAAGAATCTATCAGTATCAGTTTTTTCAGCGGTCGTAAAATATTGCGCAAATGATTCGTTGGTAGCAATATTAGAAAAGCATTTGAGCAAAACGGCATCCATAGAGGTTATTTCATAGTCCTCGTTAAGGATACATGTTTTATCTAGATATTTGAATAATCCAGTATGCTGCTGGACAATTTCATTAACAAAAATCCCATAAAAAAGCTCATCGCACATTGGGTGTCGGAAGAAAGAATATAAGAAGTCGTCACTAGCAGTCAGATTCGAAAAAAACATGGCATGAGCATGCAAAAGATCATAACTCTTATTTGGATGATGCATAGGATACTTGAGAAATGCTAGAAGGGAGTCCATTGACCAATTATCAAAAGTCGATGCATCTTTACTAATATTGAATAGAAAACCTGTAATGATCACGTATAAAGAGGTCGTTATTTCATCATATCTCTCTGATCTTGCGTTAATTTTCAAAAAAGTTTGTAAAACAACGTTTTCCAATTGCATATCCTGATATATGAGCTGATTGCATACTGACATATTTCTCATCAACAGCAGCAATCCTCTGACGGACCTAAGATACCAAAAAGCAACTTCCTCATCATCGGTGAGCATGATGAGTTCCTCGTCATAACACTCTAGGCTCGCTTTTAATACCCTCCAAAGTTCTTTTGATGAAGTCAACGTTTGTCTATAATGCTCGTCTACCGATGACTTTTGTACAATAGGGTTGAGTTCTGTAAGTAAAAATTGGTACTTATCTAAATTCCTTGGACATGTTCTCAGAATTTCCTCGACCTTTGAGACCACTGAAATTTCGTGATTTGCCATATCACAGTTTATTTGAAGTTATAGTGTTATTGCATAGAACTGTTTTCTTACTTCCATTTGGTAGCATCGATTTTCATTTTTACTCGATTGTTCATTCGAAAATTGAAAAATGCGGATGCTTTCAAAAAGTTTACAGCAGCCTAATAAGTACACTTCTTTGAGGCCAACCTTACAAAAGCTAAATTCGCTACATATTATCTCTAAATCAATTGTTCATCATCTGATAAATCATCATCATCTGTTTGTAGTGACATAGTACCCTTTTTATCTTGAAATCCAACCCAATTATCTTCTTCATCTCCCGCTTGCGACATAAGCTCATCTTCATCCTCATCGGAATCGTCCCGACCATGACTTTCATCTCCGTTAACTTCTTCATTTTCGTTCTCTTGCTGGATTGTACCATCTGTTGTGGTAATGAATCTGTATGCATATTTGTTATCTGTGGAAGCGGTGACAACATCTTTCGCTATCCTACCAAGGAACCTTTGGATAGATCTAATTGCAGTTGAAAAGACATGCTTGTGGTTGTTCATAAAGCTACCATGTGCTGAGATCAGAGCTTTTATCCACACCAAATTGAATTCAATATGTTGAGATTCAATCGCAAAGTCACCAATAAATTTCAGGATACGAGCAACATAAACTACCGGGAGGTTACTACTGACGAGAGAAATTTCTGATACAGGTATAGCTTCATAGACCTTATTGATCAAATACTCCTCGTTCAATCTGAAGGCCATGACAAATGCATTTAGATATTCTTTTTCTTCTAGGGATTTTAACGTAGTTTGTGGAGTAACGTCAACATCCAAGTCAAATGGATCGAAAGTGAAGGATTCGTCCACAGAATACACTAGTAGTCCCTCTGTAGAGGCAGCTGCAAATGCATTCGCTGTTGGAGAGAATTGGATAGATGAGACTCTGATTTCCGGTCTGGTCCTCCTTGTTGACATGTCTCCACCTTTTCTTGAACCCGGTAATGTATTATCTATTCGATCTTCTAAATCAGAATTTTCTCCTGCATCATCGATTAAATCAAGAGAACCTGCATCGGTCAGTCTACTGCTATTGAGAAATTCCATCGTACCATTCAAAGTCATATTTCTAGATACGATAAATCTCTTCAACAAAACTTCGTTGGGGACATCATATAAACAGATTGAATTATTATTACCACCTGCAACAATGGCAAGACCATCAAAACTGTAGTTTATTGAAGTGAAATATTTTGATCTTTCCGAGTTCTTTGATGTAAATCTATCCTCTAGATACCTTCCTGAAATTATATCTTTTCTACAATCGATATTCCCAACCTGTTTACCACTCTCAATATCAAAAATGGCAATTTGGCCTTTCAAAGTGGATAGAGCTATTTGCTTACCATCTGGTCTGGCAGATAATGCTAATACATCCGAATAAACTTCAATAGGTTCCACCTGTTGGGATCTGCCAAAAATAGACCAAATCCTGACCGTCTTGTCCCATGACGCTGAAGCAAGGACACTGTTTTCTCGACTAAACGAGAGACATGACACAGGACCCTCATGACCTGATAATGTATCTAGAAGTTGGCCTGTTTGAACTGACCAAACGTGAATATCGAAACTATCAATGGATCCTGCACACACAACTTCACCAGAAGAGTCGACGGCCAATGAATTAAACTGGATTCTTTCAGCAGCAGTAAAGATTCTAAAATTACGATACCTAATCAAATCCCATGCTCTCACAGTACCATCTAATGATGAAGAAAAGATCACTTGGCCCTTCTTTGCAAATTGCACTGCGGTAACCGACGAGGTATGCCCTTCCAAAGTTACCAGACAAAACCCGGATACAACATCCCAAACTTTAATTTTGCCATCATCTGCTGCTGTGACAACACGTGAACCGTCAGGAGAATACGTCAAGCCATTCATTGAATCGAAATGACCTTGTTGCTTTAGAATATACGACTCTGATTGCCATTCATAAACCAAGAGTTGGCCTAGTTTACCAGAACCAAACGCGAGCCATTCACCGGTAGAGTTAATTGAGACGGTGTTTATAGGGTTTTGGCCCATTGATAACTGTTGCACAAGGATGAAATCGGGTAGTTCATACAGGCGAAACTCCCCATTGTCGAATCCCACCACAAGAATATTTGTTTTTGGGTGAAATGTAACACATTTGACCTTGTTTTGATTTGCATGAAAGAAATGTTTGCTAGTAATTCTCCAACTGTATTTCGAGATATCGTCTTCATCTTCTGCATCCTTTGGTGCGTATTCCCATTTAAACAACGCACCGTCTTTGCTGACAGTATAGATATTTTCTTGATCTGCACTAAAAAATGCGGCCATGACATAATCCCTATGACCAGCAAATGTCATCGACGCTAGATCTTTGTCATCAGCATCAATTGACCAAATACTAGCAGTCAGATCTTTGGAAGTAGTAATTATAAATCTTGAGTCGTGCGACCAGGTGAGGGAGATAATATCTTGGAAATGCCCCGCCTGAATACGGAAACGAACGAAAGGTGCAAATTGACGGTCTTGAGTAGTTTCAGGAGTCCTCCAAATTTGAAGAAACCTTCCCGTGGCCAGAGCAAATAATTTACCATCAGGGCTAAACTTCACACTACAACATCTTTCCTTAAAATTAAAGTGATGCAGAACGTTTCTTGATTTATAATTCACCAAAATGGCACGGCCATCTTCATCAATAGAGAGTAACAAATTACCTTGCCTATTTAGGTCTAAAGCAGCAATATTTTTCCTGTGCTCATATTCGAATGTAAAAGATTTATTGTTAATTAAATCAAATACAGATACCCTATTACCAACTGGCGAGAGTAATTCAGTACCATCATGCGAAAAGATTATGTTACCTTGCCTGTAAACGGTCCCTAGCAAGTTTGAGAACTTGAAATCCGACTTCATTACTGTCTGTGATCTCTTACTTCCCCCTTCCAAAAATTTTTCACTTCAGCTCAAGACTGTGTATGCTCATCTCGTCTTTTACTTCTATCTCATCGCTTCATCGAATGAAAAATTTTTCGAAATGAAAACATATAAAACGAAAACACAAGAAATGGAAAGACACCAAGGGCAAACAAGCAAAAGGAGGGGAAAGAAAAAACAACAGATGAACCTAATATGAGTCAAGTGAATGGAAAATTATCTAGTCGTGTCATGAACATGAAGTTCATGAGATTCACAAAGCAAGAAAATGCAGACGATAATGATGTGATCAGTAACAAAGAAGAAAAGCAATCTCTTCTGCACGATAATTCTGAATGGAACTTCAGAGATACAAATAAAGGTAAACAGGATAAAAAACGAGGAATAGTACTGAAAAGGACAAAGAATTTGGGAGTCTCTGCTCCGCATAGAAGTGTTGTTGGTATCACCGAATTGAAACGCGAAGATTCCATTGTAAGAGGTAGAAGAGTCATTGGTGAAGCGAAAAAAGTTGATGATGATAATGGGGACAGTAAAGCCAACAAGAGAGAACGCGCAGACGATGCAGGAGAAGATGACGACTATGATTTAGATAAAATATCTAAACAAGTGAAGGATGAGAAAAAGCCCAAGAAACGCTAAGAAGACAGTTACAGATCGGCGTTCAACACAGCTTCTCTTGCTGCTGAATTTATATGCTTGAATCTATCTGGACCAAGATGAGTACCGTTGAACCAACGGACGACTACGACCATGACGTTCCAGACATCCATGATAGTGATCAAATGTAACATTCTAGAACCTGCGGCAGTTTCTCCGTCATCATCCGAGTCCTGGTACATGATATCACGCTGATTATCTGGAGACTGCTGTTTAATCCTCCAAGCACACATAGCATGATTACCTTTTCTGATCTTGGAATCTGTTTTCAACAGTTCCAGTCTCTCAAACGCTTCCTTTTCGGAATCTACACGAGTGGCAAACCCCATAAAAGTCGAACCACGATCGGTAATCGGCTTGGAAACGAACCAGTTCTCAAACGGATCTGTGGGTACCATCGGCTCCTCACCACCATCTGCAGCTGCCGTTGTCTCACCTTCTTTCTGTTCTATATACAGAATACCGTCTAGTTCAGTTAGAAAATCGAATAGACACACTGAATTGCTGCCGTTTTTATAATACGTAGAGTCCATAACCTCCTGAAATAGATGTAACATATACTTATGATCATAACCAGAATCCCACTCCGAATCAATCCTCAGTTCCATAACATTGGGACCCTTCAAAGACGGATACCTCGACGGAAACGAGATCTGCACCGTTACATACTCATGCTGAGGAACCTTCACCGAGATGATACTACAATCGGCCGTATGGACCGTCAAAAGGTCAGGATATATAGCTTCAATGGCACTCAACTCTTCAACAAGCTCCTCATGATCCTCCGACATATTACGTGATGCCTTCCTTTCCTACTTCCTCTTTTACCAACATGCGATCGAAGAACGTGCAAAACTTTTTCCACACTTCTTTTTCTCCCACCGCTATACAACCAACAACGAACAAACACACACACACACACACAGACAAACAATGTTCGACGAATACAAATCCAAGGGTAACAAGTACTACGAAGCCAAGGACTACGTAAACGCTCTGAAATGGTACAACAAATGCATCGAACAACAACAAACCAACCCCGTCGGATACAGCAACAAGGCAGCCTGTCTCATAAAACTACAATCATACAACGAGGCAGTCGAAACAGCCAACCAAGGACTACAACACACCCACCCTTCTAGCGACTCAAAGATAGTACAAAAACTGCAATATAGACTACAACTTGCCCAGGACCATCAACATCAACAAAACATACACATCACCATCCACGAAACAGACCAGCTTCCTCCGCGATTCGCCGAACTGTAACACCCGTGCTCAGTGACAACCCTCGCGCTGCGCTGCGGTGTGGTGCACGGATCCGCGGACCTGCCGTCGGGCCGTGCCAGGTGATCCGCGAAAATTCAGGGTATTCTCCCTTTTTCAGAAGTGAAAACTGATTGGCATGGCACCGCAGCGCAGCGCATCGCATCGCAAGAAATGGTTTGTTTTGCTTGCAGTTGCAGTTCTGTCTCTCTCCGTTGGTCGTGGGCGGTACCTGCTTCATGACTAATATCGACAGGTCACATTAATGATCGACACCATCTCTTACCTCTATCTCTCATAGATATATATATATATATATAGAACATAACACAGCACAGCTCTTCTGGTATTTCCTTTCTGGTTCACTTGGTTTACGTCCTTTGGTTTTCGCTCAGGCATAGAAAATATAGGAGCGGTACCGTTTAAAACAACAAACAAGTGAAGTGGGCTTTGAAATTTATCGCCTGCATAAATAAGTCTCATCGTATAGATTTTTGCAACTACGGGTTACGATATATATATATGTTCAGAGATTGAAAGGGAAAATAGGACAATTAAGGCTTTGTTTTGTTTTGTTTTACAGCGGTTCGGAGAGCAATAAGGACATAACGAGATATGAGATTGTATAGTCGTTTAATTTCATTTGCATTGTTTTGTACGTTTTTGAGCAATGTGAGTGGTCATGATGATAATGAGATGTCGATGATGGATGGTGATGGTAATAAGACTATTGTACCTGTTCCGTATGAGCCATCACATCTACACGGGGTTCCAATTTTGGAACGTCCCGATTTGACAGTGGCGGAGAGATTGTACTGGACAAATTATAATACGACGACTTATTTTACTACAGAGCTTGGCAATCGGTCGGCTTTTAACTATCATACCATGACGGTAGCGTTGATTGTGATATTTTTTTATCCCATATGCTTGGCATTGAATAGTATTGGTTCCAATTGGTACTTACCAGCGTTGACTATCAATCTTATTGTTGTTTTATCGTCGCTTTTGTCGCTTTCTATTTTTGCAGCAAGTTTCCCAGAAGATTGGTATCCAAACAACGTGTATAGGAAGACTTCGTGGATTCTATTTTTTCTGATAATCATCCACTTTGTTTCTGCACTGGTGTCGAAGGCTTCCAAATGGATCGTTGGTGAAACTTTAGATCAAGATTGTGAAAATCTTTTCATTCCATTACATGATTATCAACAACAACAAGAAGAAGGTTCGTCAACTCCACAGACTGGTAATGAAGATTCGTTATCGGACACTCCTTCAACTTCATTGACAAGAAATGCTAATAATCAACATTCAAAAAAGGATTCCTTCGATTTAGAGCAGCACGATATGCCACTATCGTTGAGATTCAAATCAAAGAGTTCTCTGAAACGTGACAGTTTCTTACGCAAAATATTCGGCAATGATTTGGTTAAAAATCTAGCACGCAAATTCGGTGCAGTTTTCTCATTTCTCTTCAACGTTTTAAACTATCCGTTGTTGATGTTTATGTTCGTCAATATGGGGATGGGTGTAGCAGTTGGAAATTTGTTAGGTAAAGGTATTCGTATCTTCAATCTACTGGCTCATTGGATTAAAGGTGGTGTGTTTTTATGTGTAGGATTATTATCGCTGGCAAGATATTGTGGTTTTGGTAAGAAAAATGGTTGGGCATGGAACAAAATTTTGATTAGCCAAGATCAAATGCGTCAAAGATCGACTTTATGGTCTCGTTTGTTCACTCCCCAGGGTACAATCACAATGGAAGGTTTAGAATCCTTTTTGATTTTCTTTTATGGTTCAACCAATGTTTTTTTAGAACATTTGGCTGGTGCCGGTGGTGCTTGGACGGCTAAAGATTTACAACACGTTTCCATTGCATTCATGTATATCGGTTCAGGCTTATGTGGATTGTTGGCAGAGATAAAACTAAACGATTGGAAATACGATCATGCTTTACAACACACTGAAGGAATTTCTTCAAGTGAAATATACGCAGGATCCCCCGGATATTCTCCAAATCCGTTCCCTGCTTTTACCATCTTTTGGACGGGTATACTGATGTCTCAACATGCTCAAGCTTCTGAAACTTCCACTACCATTCATATTCAATGGGGTTATTTATTATCATATGGTTCATTTTTCAGACTATTAACATTCATGCTTTTGTTCTTAGTTCCAAATAGAAATTTTGAGCCATCGAAACCATTCACTGAGCTAATTACGTCCTTTTGCTTACTTTGTGGTGGTCTAATTTTTATGGAATCAACAGATCAAGTGATTGAAGCTTTGGAATACAGAGGTTTCACTCCAATGTTTAGTTTCAATATAAGCGTTGGTTTCATCACTTTGCTAATGGCTTGGGAAATGCTCTTGTTTCTATGGAAAAACTGGTTACAGGGTCGTCAAAATAATATGAAATGATCTTTCAGAAAAAACATGCTACAAGAAATATTCTTCAACGAAAATGTGCTTAATATAAAAAAAAAAGCTATTTGTCTCTTAATTTCTAAATCAGGATAAAAATTACAACTTCGCGTATCCTCTCGATTTTAACTATTTAATTTATTTCTTTCATTTCTTATTTTACGTCTATATACGTACATCTGTTTAATGCAACCATTGCTTTTTCATTCAACTCAAAACAATATAATGCTTCCTTGTTTTATGCCAAGCGAGCTTAGCGAGCGTTCTGACAATACAGATAAATAATCTACCGATTATAATCTTGTCATCCACTATATGGACTTGTGAAGAATTGCAGGCCAACGACCTGCTGTGACTATGTCGGTTATCTTGTGCAACGTGCAGTGCCCCGTTAATGCAACACATGGTTAGCGTAATGAATGCATAAAAGGCATTGATGGTTAGGCAAGCAAGCTCAAAAAGACTTGATACATCAGCGGTAACAATATAATTCACAATAATATTATCTGCTTTTCAGCATATTAATACTGCATGGGTGTCAGTTCTATGAGTTTCCTATTGCTAAACGAGCGTGATCTACTTATATGATCTTCTGTGAAGCCAATTCAAGGAATGCAGGCCTCGCAATACACCCACCTTGCATGCGACTCGCTTATCTGGTGCATATAAAATGATGCTGCTTCCTAACCCTTGAAGGTTCTAATATTTCAGCCCATTCAGAATAACAAGCTTGAACATTAAAAAATGGTCTCAACAACGGAAGCCCTTGTTGCCAAATATAAAGATCTTTTCAAAAAGACTACTGAACATCCTCTTACCATGGAGCTATGTCAAGGCACTTTAGCTGACCGTACTCTGTATATCTACCTGGCTCAGGATTTGCAATATTTTGAGTCAGGAATGAGAGGTATGTGCAACACTACCTCAATGGCGCCAGATACCAAAAGTTTGATAACATTAGCAAAACAAGTTGGTTTCTTTGCAAATGACGAAAATACATACTTTCACGACTGTCTAAAACATCTGGAACCATCCGTTACTGAAAAAGAACGTGAATACTTCCTCACTCAATACTTACCGGAGGTAAAAGCTTACATGGCTCTGCTTATTGAGAAAAGAACCAAACGTGACGTTTACCAATATCCTCAATTGATCACGGCTGCCTGGATTGCTGAGCTAATCTACTGGACATGGGCCCATGACTCACCAAGAAGACCAAATTTACACTGGAAACATCAAAAATGGATTGATTTGCATGACGGTGAACATTTTGAAACATGGTTAGATTTCTTGAGGGCAGAAGTCGACAAGCTAAAGGTAGAAGAGGTAGAAGCAATGTTTTTGAAAACATTAGAATTAGAGTACGACTTCTTTCAAGGCTGTTATACGGCTTGAATATAAATGTAGAACTAATTACATCAGGCGACGGCCTGCGCAGGGGCTTTGCCATTTATAGAAATTAATACAAACTTTTGTCCCCTAGGGACTTGTGATCTACCCAATTGCAAAATGACAAAGGCCTAGCATGGTGCATCAATGAGCTGTTGCAGTGCATAAAGAGTTCTTTTTTTGCGTCTACCCATTGCGCAGAGAAGCTTACCTGCCAAATATGAAGCAGAACGTAGCAAGGAGCTATATACAAGCAGTGGAGCTACGTGATGACCGGAATGTACCATAGTGTATATACTGGCTATCTAGATCACTAAACTCGAGGATATGAGAATGAAATGTAAAAAACAAAAAAAGCGTCAATATAGCTTACTTCAAATGAGAAATCTTCAGAATTTTCTAAGGCACTATGGCCGAGTGGTTAAGGCGAGAGACTCGAATTATTTGATTCTTCGGTTATCTCTTGGGCTCTGCCCGCGCTGGTTCAAATCCTGCTGGTGTCGATTAAACTTTTTTTTTCGCAACTTTCAGCAACTAAAATTTTTTTTTCAGTACGTTTAAAGCAAATCGAACACATTTCTTATTGATTTGTCAAATATTAGAAGTTTTTACTTGTATTCAAGAATCAGCACTCATTCTAAATAGCAGAACTCGGATGGTGCGCATAAGGACGAAGAGGAGCAAACCTCCTCCTGAGGGATTTGATAAGATTGAATCTACTTTAAATGAGTTTGAGTTACAATTAAAGGACGCTGAAGATAGTAAGAGCTCAAAACTAACCACAAATGCAAATGAAAGCTTATGGCAAATCATGCGAATATACCATGAGCGATCTAGGTATATCTATACTTTATTTTACAAAAGGAAGGCAATCTCAAGAGAACTTTACGAATGGTTACTGCGAGAAAAATATGCTGATAAATTACTGATAGCCAAATGGAAAAAAAAAGGGTATGAGAAATTGTGTTGTTTGAGATGTATTCAAGGTAACGAAACAGTTCATGGAACCACATGCATATGCAGAGTTCCTAGAGCCCAATTGGAAAAAGACGCAGAATCAAAGGGAACAAAGATAGCATTTCAGCAATGCGTGCATTGCGGTTGCCACGGGTGTGCCAGTACAGATTAAAGTTCGGTTGCAAAGCCTAAATGCTACTTCTATTGCTTGCTTATCCGTCATAATCGCGAAAAGTAAAATGTCTCCAGTTGACGCGTCGCGTTAGGTGAAACGCCAAAAAAAGATAGAAAAATAAAAACTTCTCTTCTCGGAATATAAGGGAAAACTTCTCCTGTTCTTTACATTACTTTAATCTATTTTATTAGTACTATATATTCACTGACCTTATTCCCTTTGGTTTATGCATAATAAAACAAGGACAATCTGCGAAAGGAAAAAACAGGCCAACAAATATCTATATGATTCAAGAAACGAAATCCTCCAATATGGATGGAGGTCCGCTCATTGAAATACGAATGAACAACTCAAAAAGGAAGAGAAATGTTGTTGAAGCTCTCAGCGAACCAGTTGAAATTACAACGAATACAAAGGAGATGATAACCCCTCCAAACTCTACTATCCGTAAAACCGCGAATGGTGCCAATGACAGTGGTTCAGGATTGAATGCTCCTTTATCTCCTGAGCTTTCTTCTCCTATTGCTTCTTGTAAGGCTAAAAAACAGAAATCTGACGGAGGCTCACGCTCAAACGGTAATCTGACTTTGCAAGAGTTATTACACTCTCTTGAAAAAAGGAAGATTAATGGCGACACGTCCAAAAAGCCTCCTTATTCATATGCAACACTTATTGGATTAGCTATTTTACAGTCTCCAGACGGAAAACTTACTCTTTCACAAATATACAATTGGATTTCGGTGCATTTTCCATATTATAAACAAAAGGATGCGGGATGGCAGAATTCCATAAGACATAATTTGTCCCTGAACGATGCATTTGTGAAAACAGAAAAATCCTGTGATGGCAAAGGTCACTTCTGGGAGGTTAAATTTGGATATGAGACAAAGTTTTTCAAAGGTGAGACTGGCAGCTACGAAGATGTCAGAAGAAAGTTACAAAATATTGACAAATTTTTCCAACTGTCTTCGGCAAACAGAAAAATCGTTGTAAATCATTGTAAGATACACACAAATGACGATGGAAGTGATCAAAGTGATAGCAACGCAGAATACGAAAATGTTGATGATAACGCTAGGGGCAATATGCATTCTTCCCCACATCCCTCATCCCCTCACATAAAAATATGTGTACAGGATAGTTCCAATCAGGACGAAATTCTCGACCAGAACTCTTTTCCGGCGGGCGTAGAAAAGCCAGAATATCAAACATTACACCCTCCATATCTTTCGAAAAAATATCACACAACTCTTGGGCTACCTCGACTGGGCGAACCAAGCAGAGAAAATAATTTATATCTTTACAACAGCAGCAGCACATTTAACGGGATGGTATCAACCTCAAGCCCAAATATCTTCAGATCGCCTGTGAATTTCAAAAGATATACATGCTCTTTCAATTCCAGCTTTGAAGAAAACTCTCCACTAGCCAATAACCTGGCCAATGATTCTTTGCTAGATCCCATCCTGGGAGAATCGTTTGACATGGAGGCCGCAGAGGAAATGTCACATGCGGAACAACAATCGCCACCGCTAAGTCATTTGCAACCTCCTACACAACCTCCACAAATGGATTTACTGCGAACTCCTAGAGAATCGCAGCAGCAGAATTACGAAAGGACTCCTTGCCGGTTCATCACAACTCCAAAAGACGGTAATTCAACTTTAAAAAAATGGCAAACACCATCACATCTCTTCGAAGATCTATATTGCTCACCATTATTTAAAGGCATGGGTACGCCTATGATAGAAAACACGACTCCAGGAGGAGCGAACTGTAAAAATTTGTCACCCAGGAAACTTTCAGCTCCTGATATTATTAGTACCTCGGGTAGGTCAAAAATATCAGCAAGTGGATTATTTGGTGTTGATATTTATGCTGTATGGAAAAGAGCAACAGTAAATGCAGTGCAGAAAAGTGATGAGACACCTGAAAAGTTAGGAATTCCATTTAAGTCGAAGGCAACCAATTCTAACAAGGAGCCTGAGATCGAGGATGCCACTGATAAAGGGAAGGATATAAATTAGAGATGGTTATAACGGAAAAGGGTTAGTAAGCTAATTGGGATATGATAAACAAAAATAATCAAGGAATGAGAGAAGGAAATACGAACAACTCAGGGGAGAGTGTTACTTTACGTATAACTTTGTGTAAACAGTAAATTAGGAAAACGAAATAAAGCTTGAGAAACCAATTTTAATGTTAATTGCAGAGCACCGCTGATGCATTTCTTGCAAACTTAAATAATTAAAAGATAAATTCACATATTTCACCAATTATTCTTATTACCGTCACTCCATAATATATGTGGTGTACAGAACACAAAAAACATTCAATTGAGTTTTCAGTAAGATCATAATCAAATCAAAAGGCAAAATATCCAGAATGTTAATCAAGAAAAGATTCAACTGGGTTGAGACGGACTGAAGGCGCTATCTACAGTCTCTTTTAACCATTGGCTATATTATGAATCTGAACATAACGGATTCTAGTGATTTTGCTCAGACGCCCGTACCGCAGCTTAGCCAACTAGATGCCCTTTTGAGATGTCATATTTGTAAGGATTTCCTGCGAGTACCAGTATTAACACCATGTGGACACACTTTTTGCTCACTTTGCATTCGTGAATACTTGCGCAAAGAGCCCAAATGTCCATTATGTCTTAACGAACTGAGGGAATCTAATCTACGGAGCGAATTCTTAGTCAATGAAGTTACAGAAAGTTACAAATCTTTGAGACAGCGATTGCTGAATTTTCTCAACAATAATAAGCCTCCCACTGCCGATACAGCACCAATAGAGCTAGTATCTCAGAGTGATGATGATGACGATGATGATGATGATATACAAATTCTTGCAACATCTGAAGAGAGGCTTTCAAAGAGACCTCTTCCTGACTCAGCTGCTTCTGCCAATAGAGTAGCGAAGGACTCGAAAAAAATCCATCCTTTCCTAAAAATACGAAATGAGAGAAATAAATCGAAAGAGAAAATGGTTTCTTGTCCCATTTGTCAAAATTTTTATCCAATACAAGCATTGGAAAGGACGCATTTAGATGAGTGTTTGACACTGCAAACACTAGGCAAGCAAAGATCAAAACCCGAAAATTCGATTGTAAACCGAAACTCTCCGTCACCAAGAATTTCAGATATATCTGCCCAGAAATCAAAACAATTAGAAAATTCGAATCAGCAAATATCTCATCTTGACAGATACTTATCTTCTTCAAATAATGTCGATCGTCAAAGGTTGCCAAAAATAAATTTCACGTCAATGAGCGCTAACCAAATTAAACAAAAGTTGGCATCTCTAGGGCTGCCTACTAATGGATCCAAACAGAATATGATGGCTCGTTACAATCAGTACGAAATGCTGTGGAACAGCAATTTTTGCGACTCTCTGGAGCCAGTGAGCGAGAATGAATTGAAGCGGCAGCTCATCAGTTGGGAAGCCTCTCATAATAACTCAAATGCACCAAGCTCCAATAACAATACGATTTCCACAATGATGAAGCGCGCAAAGAACAACCACCATTATCAAAAATTATTGATGGACTTCAAGACTGACAAATTTGAAAGAAGATCATGGATTAGCATGTTCGAGAAGGAGTTTAGAACCCTAATTCAAGAGGCCAGGCGAAATATTGTGAAGAGTTCCCATAGCCAAGAAGATACTAAGGGAGATAATACGAAAGAAAAAATATTGAAAACTGATTCATAGTTATGACCATCCTGGTAACGGCTACTTCCAAAATGAGACCTGAACAGCTGGTGCTAATGAAAAGACTTTCTTTTATTTACAATTTTTTTTTATTTTAAATAATAATTTACTTGTAATTTTGACTCCTGCAATTAGTGAGAAAAATTTGAATCTATCCGATTATTCTGAGCTAAACAGTTGGCTCAAAGAAAGAAATTAGGCAATATTTATTTGAGCTTCAAAGTTCATCATGAACGTTATCTAGATATTCCTCCTCCAAATTTTCTTTTGCAGTTGCATGGGGATCATAAGTCACAGATACATCAATGACAGTGCTACTCTCTTTGGCTGTTGGCTCGACAGCACTCCGGGACTTTGATAATGGCATGCTTTTTTTATCGCTAGATGTTTGAGTAGCAATCGAATGTGAGAGTCCTGGATTAGGAGCTTCATTTTCAGTCTCAGAGTTTTTCTTACTTGTGTGCTCGTCAATACCAGTGACAGGACCTTTTACCGATTCTTCGAATGCGCTTTTCAAACTTACGCGATCAACTTCTGTTTCACTCTCAAAAGAACTTGAGGAGGAGTTTTCAACTTCTTCTGAAGGCTTAGTTTTATTCTTCACACTGTTTTCATTGGATCTTGATGAGCTTCTTATCTTTGGTACCTCCACGGGAATTGCAGAGTCGGTATGGGACCTCGCCTCATTACCAGTCAACGACTTACTTGAACCATACTGGACGTTTTCGTCTGGCACAAAGTTGCTGCCAGTTTCAATAGAGACGCTTTCTTCAGGTACAAGTTCTTGGGATTTATAGGTGTTCGAAACAAGGCTATCTGTCGGAGTTGTTAGTGATAGCCCCCTAACACTATTCTTTACTGGCTCAGGTGTCTTATCTTCCAATTCAGGTGTAATTTCTGCAACCGAGAGCTGTATTTCCACAATTTCCGAAGGCTTTGCATCTCCAACTAGACTAGACGAAGGAGGGTATGAGATTCTTGATATTGAAACAGAGGGTTCACTTACGAAGCCAGACACGTCGGTTGCAAAAACACTCACTTCCGGAATGACGCGCACTTTTGTAGAAGATGTTTCTGAAGTCAGCCTAGAGATACTGGCTGTTGCTGTTAAGTAAATGGACTTTGAAGATATATCTCTTCCTTCAGAACTGGTATAGAGATGCGCCTGTTCTTGCATCTTCGAGGCCGAAGCGCTTTTGCTTGAAGGTAACTGTTCTGATTCTCTGCCTAATAGATCAGTAGATCCTTGATTCCCATTTGAGCTTTCAGCCGTATTTGAAGAGAATGAAGCAGACTGCTGACTATCCATGTTCTCCGTAGCTTTGATAACTGGGGTGGATATTTTCTCACTAGCAACCAAGGGCGCGGATATCACACTTGACTCCATAGGGGTTTCTTCCCGTAGAGGACGTCCATGAAGGGAGCTTATCGTTACAGATTCGGTTGGATATATTTCTTTCTCAACGTTGACTTTGGTAGATGTATCTCTATCGTAACTGTCGATGCTTGTTGAAATTCTTGCCGAGTCAATCTTCGACTCGAGAGCTGAGGATACGTAGGTCGCCGATATTGAATCGTACGTACTGCTACTCAAGGACTGCCCTTCCGCAAAGTAATCTCCTGAGGTATCTCCCATAACATTGAGCACGCTGCTTCTACCACTGGAATTATCTTTCCCGCTAACTACAGGTTCATCGGTGGATGATTTACGCTTTACAGCAGACGTTGAAATAGCTAGCGTAGAGGATGATGCCTGAGCGGTAGTCGATTCGAAAGAGGAAAGAAACGATGTGCCCTGCATTTCATATGAAGTGGAATGACTACTGCTAGGGGGCTCGTCATAACTGGTACGTGTCAGACCTGTATAGATCCCAATTGATTCGGAATTGGAAACATATATGCTTTCTGGGTTAACTGTGTCGGTGAAGAACTTGGATGTATCAACCGTGGTATTGTCGGTGGATAAAGGCTTTGTGACTGTCTGTACACTAACGATGTCTCCGACTAAAGTGGTTTGCTTAAAAATGTCATTAGCGATAGAGGAATTGCTATGCCTTGCATTATATTGATATTTCACGTATGTGTAAACCTTATTATGCACGTCATATTTGTAAGATAATTGCCCTAAAATAGCAAGGATGACAATCACAACAAAATTAATAAAGAACTTCCATAATTTTTTCCAAATGGAAGTAGACAAAGCATAGCTTTCTGGTATTTTAATAATATGAACCGTATTCGCTGCAGAAACACTTGCAAAATAGTTGGAGTCTGGAGAGAAGGTAACTCTCGTGATGGCGAAGTTGTGCACTTGCTTGAACAATTTACCGAGCGAAAAATCTTTGAGCTTAACCAAAGCAATGGAATTATCATTACCTGCAATGACAGCCAATTGATTTTTAGCATCAACATCCATAGATGTAACACCCTTAAATTTATTAGTTACCAATTTAGTTTTCAGCACCGATGCACTGCCACTCTTCAGGCTAATTTTAATCATAACAATACCATTTCCCTTTTTTAGAGATGCCGCAATAAGAACAGTATCGTCGGTTAAAAATCTTATCTTGGACAAAATATAGTTCTTTTCGAAATCAGTCTTTCTTATGATGAATCTACCAGTTACAATTGAAATAACTTCTAATGTTGAAGCAGTGATGTAACTGATGACCTTCCCATCGGGGGCAAAATGCATATCTTTAACTTCATGACCTGTCTCAATCTCATATTTCTCTGTTAAGTCTCTGGGATCGATAATTCTAATAACCGTAGGGACCTTAGATGATGCGATAGCACTCACTGTACCATCCCGGGAAATGTAAATCAACTTAGTGTAGTCTTCTGGGAGAATTGAATTATCAAAATCCATGGCAGCCACAAACTTCAAATGTTCATTTTCATAGACGAACTTTCTCAAATGATTGTTACCTTCACCACTCTTGATTTTCTCGCTATTTTCGTTGCATCCTAGTAGAATTATATCATTTGCGACATCAAGTGTGGTCGGAGAATCATCGTTAGGATCAAGCGTAATCTCTCTAAATCTCTTAATAACTTTCTTTTTCTGAAAATCGACTCTCAAGGCGGTGAGCTTATTAGGAATACCATTATTTCCTTCGCCTCCCCCACCCGCCACCAATAGCATGTGGTTATTCAAGAATTTGGCACCGTATACAGGATAGCCAACATTGTAATTAGACGATAAAAACTTCATCTTCCACAATAATCAACAAATATAAACTACCAGACGCCTTAGCGATCTTTTTTTAACCTTTTTGAGGTGCCTTGGTGTCAACAAAACTTCAAAGTTGTTAAAGGAACAGCGTTGGGCGAAGAAAATAATGCTGAAATTTTTAGGAAGTTATACCCTCAAATCATCGCAGTAATAAAAAGGAGTTATAAAAAATCGATCTACACGGCTTGGTCAACTTTAATAACGCATGGTTATATATGGGGATAGATCAAATGTCACTTTTTTGTAATGAGGATGTGTCGAGGAAGAGATTGAGAACTAGAAAAGTGTTATCGATTCAATCGCATGTTGTCCACGGTTATGTTGGTAACAAGGCCGCAACATTCCCTTTGCAATATAGAGATTGGGATGTAGACGCTTTAAATACAGTGCAATTTTCCAACCATCCCGGGTGTGGGAAATTTACAGGTTTTAGGTCAAAGGCCACTGACATACATGAAATACTCGAGAAAGGCATGCAAGATAGCTTGCAAATGAGATACGATGCTGTTCTAACAGGCTACTTACCTTGCATAGAAAGCTTGAAGGTGGTCGGGGAGACTGTTGGAGAAATGTGCACGAAAGATTCAAAACTGAAATGGGTATTAGACCCTGTGCTAGGAGACAATGGTAAACTATACGTTGCCGAAGAAAATGTTCCAGTTTACAGAAATATTTTAGAAACCAACAACATCTACCTAGTTACACCAAACCAATTTGAAATGGAAACCTTAACGAAAGTCAAGATAGACAGCTTATCTTCGTTAAAAAAGAGCTTCCAAAAATTTCATGATCTTTACCCCAAAGTGCAAAATATTGTAGTGACTAGTGTAGAACTGCCTCATGGATATAGCGCTTATATAATCTGTGCTGGTTACGATACAACTGCAACTTCGAGTAAGATACAGTACTTTAGAGTACCCAGGTTGAACGCGCACTTTAGTGGAAGTGGCGATCTATTTAGCGCGTTGCTGCTTGATCTGTTAGTTCCCTCCGATGCAGAAAATGAACCAAATCTATCAGACGCTCTTAATATGGTATTATCGCTGGTTGATGATGTCCTACAAAGAACACTTGAGCTATCATTGCAAAATGACGAATTCTTGAACTCGTCACGCAAAATCAACGATCTGAAATTGATCCAATCCGCTGACTTGCTTAAGCGAAGCAATCCAAACGAGGATATCAATTTCTTAGCTAGATTCACTGGACAAGACCTCCCATAACCAAGCATATCTTGGAATATACACTGTATAATATCATTAATTACTGTGCTTATACGTCTTGGCTGCATCATGCCTTAAGCGAAGCCCTAACTTTCCCTTAGGGCTTTGAGATGTTATCTAACGATTGCTATAGATAGATCCCGTTGATTCTCAACAGTTCTCATATCTCTTACGATCATTATCAAGCAACGCTTTGATAGGGGTATAGCATCTCTGATATAAGTTTAAAAGTTGATCTGATGGCCAGGCATAGGTATGATAAAGGTAACCGACGAATAGTGCATAAAAATAGATACCTTTGGCATCTAGGCACAATAGCAGTTTTGGCGGTGTTACTCATCCTCAGTTATGTTTGCATAGTGGGCTATACAAGTATTACTGCTAAAGCATATCTAATACCAAATAAGTCGGTATTGGCTGGTGAAAAGAATAGGACGCCCTTTAAGCTCAAGCATATATACCGACATGGTGTTGGAAAGTTGTATAAGCTCCATCAAAGGTTGGACGTTACACAACAGTTTCTAGATGAAGCTGGCGATTTTTATGAACAGCAAGTTATGATCAACGAGCTTAACAAAGGGGAGCCACTTTGGTCTAAAAATCAAGAATACGCGACTGATAATCCTTTCGCCTTTGAATTCAGCATTCAAGGCATGCCATTAACCATGAAAAGAATGTCCGATAGAAGTCCAGAATTCATGGAGCCATATTTAGATTTTGCATTGGAGTCACCTTCATTAGCTTCGAAGATCAGTATTGACTGGGTTGACGAAGATGTTTTAGTGCCTAACGTGACAGATAAGGAGACTATTGTGTCTCTTGCATTAATGTCGTCAAATGCATATGTGGAAATCCCACATACTGGTGACTGGAGAAATATTTCCTCACCATGGAATGAATCAGAATCGTCTGGCTTTGGTTGGGACGGAGACGGTTTGAGAGGTCAGGTTTTTGTCAACGAGGATGAAAATGTCGTTATTATATCTTTCAAGGGGACAAGTGCTCAAGGGCTCCCGGGATCTGGAATTGACGAAACTACTGTCAATGATAAAATAAATGATAATTTGCTGTTCTCTTGTTGCTGCGCACGTGTAAGCTATCTTTGGACAACAGTTTGTGATTGTTACACCAAATCTTACACATGCGATGAATCATGTCTAGAGAAGGAGCTGAGAAGGAAAGATCGTTATCATGCTGCAACGATGGACATTTACAAGAATGTGTTGAAAGAGTATCCTACTGCGAGCATCTGGACTACGGGACACTCTCTAGGTGGTGCATTGTCTAGTTTGTTGGCTCGTACTTATGGTCTACCATCGGTAGCGTTCGAAGCTCCTGGCGAGTTGCTTGCTGCTAAAAGGTTACATTTACCTTTCCCACCAGGATTGCCATCATATCTCGAAGGGGTTTGGCATATTGGTCATAATGCTGATCCGATTTTCATGGGTACTTGTAATGGTGCCAGCTCAACCTGTTCCATCGCAGGGTACGCAATGGAGACGTCATGTCATTCAGGAAAAGTTTGTATCTATGATGCGGTAAACGATAAGGGCTGGCATGTTAACATGCTTAATCACAGGATCCATACTGTCATCGATGGCATTTTAAACGAATACGATAACGTAGCAAAGTGTTTACAGCCCGAGCCATGTGTGGACTGCTTCAATTGGAAGTTCACGAGAAATAAAGATGACCTTCCGATAACAACCACAACTAAAACATCACGAACATCAGCATATATCAGTCCGACAACAACATCGACCCTCTCTTCATGCATTGGCCGGAATTGGTTTGGGATCTGCACGGAATATGGACAAAAGAATTATAAAGAAATTTTAGAATTGAACGATTATTAGTAATCTTTGATGCCTTTTTAAATAAGAATATTAATTATTTTATAAATGCTTTTATTCATCAGGGTTAAATTCGAAGGCAGGAAACTTTTCTTGTAAATAGCTTTCAATAGCTTTGTGGTATTGCAAAATTACGCTGGGAATTTTCAGATCAACTTCTTCAACCCAAAAGCTTTTCAATTCACCGTTCCTTATTTGTTGCAAACGTAATGAAAGCGTTTTGACATCTACCAGAATCTCATCAACTTTGTTCAAATTCTTGTTTTCCAATGCAAGGCTAGATGAAGCCGCTATACATATTAGCGCCGACAAAACGCTGGAAAAGAAGAGCTGATCAGATAAGTATTTGAATTTGGCATACTCAGTCTTGATTATGCCTCGCAATGCTTTGTGGCTATGAGTCAATAATTCGAGCTGCTTTTCAGATGGCATACTTTTTATAATTGCCTCAATGGGATATATATGGTTCAGGTAAGTACCTATGAATGTTTTTTCTGATTGCTGCTGTACCTTCTCTATTCCAGATTTTCTTTCACGTTGATCGCCACCGTGATTCCTCTGCGAAATTCGATATGAGCGATGATGCCATGTGTAAAGCACCATTGTGTATCCATAATGATAGGCAAACTCAAGGAACTGAGTTATCGGTTGTGTGAACAAATAGTTCCATTCTTCTAACCATTCGTGTAAATCATCCTTAACATTTTCAAGCGCGTTTACAGAGTTTGAAGATGGCGCAGATCCTTCGCTGCACTTTTGCATGAAATTGTAAAGTATCAACTGTAATGCAATCTCTCCTACCATTCTTCCATCAAAGTTTGTTGCGTTTGGCATCTGCAAGATCCTGCGGGAAAGATCTAGCCGCACTTCATCAATGACACACATTCTACCGGAGTAGACACAATGAGTAACGTGTACAAGGCATAAGTGATTCCACAGCCTAAATGATAAGAAGTTCTTCATCTCGTTATTTTCATCGAGTAGACTGGAAGCGTTTGAAGGGTCCAGATATTGCTGGTCGTTGAAATCATTTCTCAAACCAAAGAAAAATGGGGATTCTGAGGTATTGTTATGTTTGCCGCTGTTGTTGGTTCTTGAACGAGATGTCACATGCAAGCTAGCAAGTAAGGCATCCTGAACATTTGCTGTAAGATATTGTTGTAAACCAATCCCAGAGATATACCATGCATCGAGAGACAATATATCGCTACTAAAGGAGGAGGCGTACAACGATAAAACAACAATTGCTTGTAAGAACTCCGTAGATTGGGGCATAATTTTCAATGCCAATTCCAAATCAGATTTCAACTTGTAAAGCAGATTTTTGTACACTCGAGTTTTCAAATCGTGATAATTTTCCGTATATCGCAAAGCTAGCACGCAAGTCGTAGTAACTAACAAAGAACTGTCCTTGGACCTGATATCTGACACAAGTTGTTCTGTCGACAAAGAAGCAGAAAACGAACACCAAGCCCCGTATCTATCTCTGAAATCTCCTATGAGACAAATGGCTTCTTCCAACGTAATCAAATTCATCGTTATGATATCATCGACAGGTTCTGATTGGTAATTTTGAAATGAATGATCGTGCAGTTTTCTTATCGGTATGGGCAAATTTTCTTTCGACACCATTTGTGACAGTAGCGTATAAGGACTTGTCAAATATGGAGAGATATGGCGCTGTTCGGTTGTGAAAAGAGATGAAGAAAGATCTGGTGACGGTTCTGGAGATTCCTCAAAATTTGCATTGGCACGTTCTACAGGAGCAGAAACAGACGAAACCATTTTAACTGCTTCCAGAAGTGACGAGTTTAGAAACCCATTAGCTACTGTAGACGAACCTCTATCACGAGCGGACGATGCATTATTGGAAATTGTTGTTCCGTTGCCATTTTGTAAAATGTCCAGCATTTTGACTACGTTCGCGTTGATCGAATGCAATAATTTTGATGTTATCTCAACATCCTGTGGACCATATCCATGTTTAATAAGCATCTTCAGCGCATTACTATCCGCCTGTCGGTCTTCACTGGAGCCATGTAAACCATTTTTTGACGGTGATGGTTCAGATCCATCGAAGGAATTACCATTGTCTTCCGGATTTCCCAAGATATCCTGAAAAGAACATCTGATTTTAAGAGATTCACATCGCAAACAATAAAATTCCTTCGGAACTGGTGATAAGATACATCTAGTCTTTAACCGACGGCAAGTATCACAAGCTCGAATCGCTCTCTTTCCCTTAAACTTGTTCCTCCTTGGCTTCTGTACCCCTGAGCCGAAGTTCGCAGCAGAAATCTCTTCACTGGAAGGCATGTTGTACCTCAGACTATTCGGTAGATTGAGCAGTAACGACTAGTATTTCATTTTGTAAGCAATTCTTTCCAGTTTATTACTGTCTCTTATCAGCCTGACTGTCCGAAACATCATGTTGTTTGTCCGGTGAAGCTTTTTTCAGACCGGACAGGCTCCAAGCCCTAGTATTGTACCCTGATAATTCAGGGAAATGGACCGAATTTCGGAAGGAGCCCTATAAAATACTCAAGGTCCGACTGCAAATTGGCGTAAGGCGCGCGTCTTGTAGTGAGACCATTCTACTACAACAAAAAGAGGAAGGAGAGTTGTGCTTAAAGGAATCAAGCTTATCCAACCTTACTGTATAATTTGGTAGATATGTGGTTACGAATTGTTGCGGGTTATGTACTCTTCAGTTTGCTATTGTTGGGAAGAGCTGCTCCTCCGGAAGTTACAAAAAAAGTTACCTCCGATCAGATTGATACAACCAAGATATATGAGCCCAATCCACCTGTGACCCATCGAGTTTTATTGACAGTAGAATATTTTGATCAGGTGAAAAATGAGGAAAGAGAGCAGGAAATTACTATAGATCTATATGGAACAGTAGTACCTAAAACTGTGGAGAATTTTGCTAAAATGGCACATGGATGGCGCGTCAAGTTACATGGTTCAGAGGATCCAGAAAAGGTGCATCACATAGCACTTAAAGAAAGTGTATTTCATCGTATTATTGCTAATTCATTGATTCAGGGTGGCGACGTTTTCGCTGGTTCCCTTCCTCTTTCGATTTATGGCGCAAACTGGCCAGACGAAAATTTCTCCTTGAAGCACGATCGACCAGGTAGATTATCGATGGCTAACAACGGTCCTGATACACAGGGATCTCAATTTTTTATTGTCACGAAGCTGGAGCCAGCAACAGAATTCGATATGAAACACGTTGTCTTTGGTCAGGTTGTGTCAGGATTGGAGGGTTTAATAGACAACGTGCAGTACGTTGAAACCGATGCTCAAGATAAGCCTACTCATGCAGTGCGCATCAAGTATTCTTTGGTGGAGGAGTTAAACTTGAAGGACAAAGAAATGCTGCATACTGAGTATTTGAAAAAGTTGGCAACTTTTAACAATGGCGAACTTGCGGAAGGAGTTTCCATGGGATCAACGATGGCTAATGGCGCAGAAGAAGAAGAAAAAATGGATGATTTGAAATTCAATGATTTGCATCATCCCTTATCCAAGGTTATATTCGGTTTAATCGCACTGCTGACTTTATATGTCATTGCCAAGTTCAGGAAATACATTCTTCCAAAATCTGCGAAGATCGTTTCATTGAGACGCGAATGAATACTAAAAATGTTACTAATAGGTATTAAATTGGTCTAATATAATATATAACAAAATTCGAATAAAGGTTACACATTCATCGCAGGACCTTATTTAGCAGTAGCTCTATCTTAGTTTTATCCAGATACTTTCCAATAAGGACCAACTTACAAGTGGTCTTTCCAGGTAATAGCTCCCCAGGAAAAACATCATAAGATTCTCTTACTCCCTGAATCACTTTAACTTTAGGCGAGTCTCCGTTCCCAACAAGTATCAGGCCTTTGGTTCTTTGAATTTCCCAAGATTTCGACTCCATTGCACTTTCCGCTATATCCTCTTGTGATACACCGAATGATTTCCACAACAAAACCTGCAAAAATGACTTTATGAAAGTTTCGTACTCTTTCTCATCTCGAAGCGGTCTGAAATTAATCGTCACCGTCGTCATTCGCGGATCATGTACTGTACTCAATGCTTTGTCATCTGTATTAATGACATCTCCAATTTGGAAAGCATGCAAGTCTAATATTTTATATAGGTCCAGATCACCATACTTCGTATAAAAGATGGGCGCTTCTGCGTTTATGCTCCCAATTCTGCGCTCCAAACGTGAAATATATTGTGAATCGTGTTCCACTTTGTCAAATTTATTCATGATTATTCTATCAGCCATTGCAATCTGATAATGCGCGATCGTTAATTTATCTTCCAGTGCCACCTGATTGTCATTCCCAAGTCTTTCGGGTGTGTCATCTAAACATTTGAGAATATGCTCACAGTCCAATACTGTAATAATTCCATCAATATAAACGCTACTATTCAATCCTTCATCTTGCCAAAACATTTTGGCTATTGGGGCAGGGTCTGCTATACCAGAAGTCTCCAATAAGATGTAATCAATGTTGCCTGGTGATCTTTGAATCATGTTCTCAATAGCTTTTACACCTACGTTTTTTAGAGAACAACATAAACATCCGTTACCAAGATCTAGCCACTCTTCGTAGCTGGCTGATCCATTTCTAATCGTCATAGCTTTTTCAATCTCACTGGATTCACCAAATTCATTTAGTATCACAGCAATTTTTCTATCACTTCCTTTCATAGCTATCATCTCAAGTAGTGTGGACTTCCCTGATCCCAAATATCCTGTTATAATGGTTACTGGAATCTTAGATGTCTCTGAAGATGCACCATCGGATTCCTGTTGCAAGTTGGCCTTTGCAACCTTCTCCTCACTGACAATATTCACACCGCCATCGCATTTGGTATTTTGTAACAGCTCCTCCAAGTTTTCCTCTCGGCCTGTCACTAAAGTGGGAAGCTCACCGTCTTCATCATTTTTGAATCTCAAGTCTTTCAAGGCAGACATTTCACGATCAAAGAGCTACGTAATATTGGTTGCATCTCTTTTAGTTAGTTTCTTCATAATTCAGGTTTTTCCACGGCTAAGTCAGCATCACAACCGAGCATGCCGAACTCGAAATATATCTCAAAATTTGAGAGGCAAACCAAGAGCACTGCTATTAATTCAACTTAATTGGCAAAAATACATAGATATTAAGATACCAAGTACTCAAGTATAGCAACATGGGTTGGTCTTATTTTGATACTGCGCTGATTGTGGTCGTATCTATTTATCTAATAAAGGCGCCATTTACCAAAGTTGAAGAAAGTTTCACAATTCAGGCTATTCATGATATTTTGAATTACGGTGTTTTCGATTTATCTAAGTATGATCACTTCAAATTTCCTGGAGCTGTTCCAAGGACTTTCATTGGTTCTCTAATTATTTCTGCGCTAACAAAGCCGTTTGTATATGTTTCTGCGTTAATTAGTGGGTCAAAGCAAGCGCCCACTCAATTCGAGAGTCAACTGCTCTCCAGATGCATGATTGGATTAACAAATGCTCTTTCTTTGATATTTTTGAAGAATTGTGCTCAAAACTCATTTGATATTACTGCTAAAGAAAGGGAAGATGATGAAACGAGAAGAAAGGAACTAGGAACAGCAGTCAAATCAAGGGCACCTGAAATAAATCTTAACACCGTGGGTACATGGTTTCTGCTTTTTGCAATGACAGGATTCCATTTGATGTTTTACGGCTCGAGGCCTTTGCCCAACTTTGTGATGACGTTACCATTAACAAATATTGCTATTGGTTGGACTCTTCTAGGCAGTTACCAATGGGCCATTTTTCTTTTAGCTTTTACCTCTGCGATCTTCAGGCTAGAAGTCGCCGCGTTAGGTTCTGGAATTGCCTTACTATCGGTGTTTTACAAAAGACTTTCATTAACTAAAGCAATTAAATTTGGTTTGATGGGCTTTGCCATTGGCATGGGTATTACCTTGACGATTGACTCCTACTTCTGGCAAAAGTGGTGTATGCCAGAGGTTGACGCTTTTATATTCAATGTCCTACAAGGAAATGCGTCTAAATGGGGAGTTGAATCGCCTTTCGCTTACTTTTCACATTATCTGAGAATGCTGTTCATCCCACCAACTATTTTGGCATTAAACCTATTGGGATTCAAGGTAGCACCAACTAATTTGAAGATAGTCACCTTAGCTTCTTATTTCCACATCGCAGTACTGTCGCTGCAACCACATAAAGAGTGGAGATTCATTGTTTACGCTATTCCTCCAATTATTTTGTTGGGAAGTACAGCAGCAGCGTATCTGTGGGAGAATGTCAAGGTTGATGGTATCAGGCACTTCTTATTAGTTGTGTTAATACCACTATCTCCGCTGCTATCCTTAATTTTTTCCGTGGGATTTCTTTACGTGTCAAGTATGAATTATCCTGGTGGAGAAGCCTTAACAAAATTCAATCAAATGATCATAAATAACAATATCACTAATGTTACAGTACATCTAGATATCCCTGTCTGCATGACTGGCGTCACTTTATTTGGGGAATTAAATCACGACGTTTACGGGGTTCAATATGATAGAACTGAGAATCCAGCAAAATTGGAAGAGGCATGGCCAACTTTTGATTACTTGATAACTTCCGCACCTTCTGCATCCTCATTGCCCTTTGATGACTCTCCTTCTGACCATTGGAAACTTGTTCAAACCTCAGATGTGTTCATAGGAGTCAATACAAGTGTCATCAACGACATCTGGTTCAAGGAGGATAAAAACCTTTTTGTTGTGTTGAAAGACGGTTTTTCAAGTAAAAATAGTCTTACGGATCAAGTTTTGGGCCTTTTTGATGACATTCTTATTCGTGAAAATGTTTTCTTCACTTACCAAAGACTTCCTTCTAGCGACGATCTACAGGAAAGAAATTAGGCATTTTGCAAAAGCGTCCCCAATATGGACAGTTTATTTACAGAAATTTGTATTGTATGTATATACATATATGTGTCACATAAAACACCCCACTCTAACTTTCAAAACTTTTGACTAAGTACCTTCTTTACCTCTCGAACAACGTCTCCTTTGATAATGATCTTCTTAGATTGCATTACTATTTTCCACGAGTCCTTGGGAATTTTAGGCAATTCGATCTGCATGTCATTTCTTAGTTGTATGATATCACCTTGTATTTTTCTGATCTCAGTCACCAGTTTATTCCCTCCTGCTTTGAAATCAGAATAAACGGGCAAGTTTCCTGTTGCACTTCTTCCCACAAAATATTTGCCTCTGCTAAACGATCCACTACCCAAAATGTCTTCAGACTTCACATCTTGAATTCGAGGAAAAACAGAGAAGCTGCTTTCTAATGGCAACTCAACTTTTTCATTGATTGGTTCCAATATATGTTGTTGATCAGAAGTAGATTGTAGCCTAACAAATCTTTCAAGCTTCCGAATGTACGGATAGGCGTAACTCCTGCTACGAAGCTTCAGCATGTTTTGTTGCAATCGTGGTTCAATTGATAGTACTACAATTGACGGATTCACGTCTATGATTTATATCTATAAATGTAGTCTATCCATTTGCACGTATTCGAAAATTTTCATACATAGAATTGATGTCTGTTTCTTGTAAATGAAAAAACTTGAGTCATGTGATTAAAAAGGTATAAGAGGTTTGGTTGTCAAGGTAAATAAGAGTTACACTGCCTATTATACGATTATATGTTAGCCACTAATGTGTCCACAATCTGACCATTTTATCTTTACCTCCACTACACACTCTTTTACCGTCTACACTCCAATCGACTGTATAGACTTCATCCTTGTGGCCCGGTAAATCTACAGAAAGTTTTCCCGTTCTGACATCCCAAACTTTTAACGTTGCATCCTTCGAACAAGATACTAATAACCTACAATCAGAGGACCAAGCAACTTGATAAACGCTTGCTACATGACCTCTGAAAGTTGAGATGAATTTACCATCTCTACCGTCCCATAATTTAATGGAGTTGTCAAAAGATGCAGATACAATGAATCTTCCATCTGGAGAGAAAGCAACATGGTTCACCAGTTTTTGATGACCTGTCATTCTTGATAGAGGTTTAACCGACTTTAGTGGATTCCATAAAAACATCGTAAAATCATCACTAGCTGTAACCATCAATTCTTGTACTTGGCCATTCTTTTTTACGATCTTCTCGTAGTTTTCCAGAGATTTTTTTCTTGCTGCCTCTGGGGTAGCAGGTTTAGTTCCAGTGTGGTCAAATGGACCAGTTCTTAAAGCATATTCTGTTGATAAGGATAAGTGATTTACCCAATGAGCATGCGACTTCAAGATGTTGATACATCTGCCTCCAGCATTCATATCCCAAACCCTTACGGTTTTATCGTGAGATCCAGTGTATAACATGCCCTGACCACCCCATTTCACGCATGAAACAGAATTTGTATGACCGCTTAACGTATATACACATACTCTTCTTGATGTATCCCAGATCTTTATAGTACCATCTTTGGATGCACTTGCTAATCTTGGTTTCTCCCCAGGTTTAACCAAATGAAACGGTTCCCACGCAAGCGAAGTGATCCACTTGGAATGACCTCTTAACGCATCTCCTTGTGGCTCACCCGCTTTGGAATCCCACAGTCTAATAGTGTTGTCCATAGAACCGGTCGCTATCAATTCTCCATCGGGGGACCAAGAAACGCAAAGTACCCAGTTGGAATGCCCTTTTAAGGTTGCTAAAGGAGTTTGAGTATCACAATCCCATATACGTGCGGTATTATCGCCAGCACCTGTAACCATTCTAGAGCTTGTATGCGGCGCAAATGCTGAACAAAGAATGGTTGATCCGTGACCTGCAATGGCAGATGAACTCCTGGTAATTGGTTTGACTTTGAAAACAGCTTTTGGTGTGTATATTAACGTGATTTGATCTTCCGTAGTATTGTATCCAGGTTTTAAAAGTGTAGAATAGATGTTATCAGTAATGTCGACTGTTCGTGAAGGGTCTTCTTTTCTTCCACCTGGGATAGTACAACTAAAAGTATACGGTATAGGATCATCAGAAGTGCCATTAAGTTGGTTCAATAATTGTTCAAGTTGCTTTTCAGTAATGCCACCAGGAACTCTTAAGGCTCCGCCGACGTTTTCACCTGTATCAAGAGCCTCAAATCTTATAGATACGTTCGGTAGATCTGTGGGTATAATATCTACTTCGCGAGGAAGCTTAGCCTCTTTCTTTTGTTTTTTCGTTGGTGGTGGGAGCAGAGTAGACATAACTTAGAAATTTAATTGAAAAGGTATTATTTTAATGCAGCCAATCTCTCTGTTCTTCTGTATCAATTTCTTTTCTGTATATCACTGTGATGCTCATCGCATCTTTATATTTTTCAAAAAATTTTACTTCAAATATTTATGTCAAAATATGAAAATGTCGAAAAAACAGTTGTGGTCTTTATTATATGAAAAGCCATGAATAAAAATTACATAAATATTACAAGTACTGACCTAGCATTTTCTGAGTCTATCAGAGTTATAATAATTAAAAACGAAATGTCCTCGTTAATCTTAGATTTTCTTATTGACTTATTCATTATTAGTGTTCTGTTCTGGTGGGGGTATTATTTTCTACATGCTCTGAATCGCCAGTGCCAAATGCCAATTCTCTTATTTGCACAATCCAAGGATCCATCAGTAGCTCAACAGCGCTAGCTCGTTTCGTTGGATTTTGAAGTAAGCACCGAAGTAAGAATTTCCTACCTGCGGGGGATACTTCATCCTTGTTAGGTAACTGTGGAGTATGTCCAGCAGCAACATGGTACATTATGGCCCACTCATTATCAAGCTTTGCCCACGGACGTCTACCAGTAATCATTTCTAATACAACACAACCAAGTGACCAAACATCATCGGCACCTAAACGTCCCTTATTGGGAGAACCAGTAATTGATTCTGGAGCCATGTACATAGGTGTGCCCATCATATCTTGCAGGGCAAATTTATCAGGGTCCACCATGCCATCCTTTTCTATGGTGTTTGAACTTACATCGTTGCCGGAGGCTCGCTCTATGCTCAAAGATTCTGTGCCATTCTTTGCAATCTTTCTTGCGGCGCCAAAATCCACGTATTTTATTATGCCGTTGAAATCCAGCAAGATGTTTTCTGGTTTGATGTCACGGTGTACTACCCCTGACTGATGTAGGTACGCCAAACCCTCCAGTAATTCAAGAGTATACACTTGTGTGACCATCTCATCCTCAATGCGTCCATGTTCTAAAAGACACGCCATTGAACCACCTTCACAATATTCCATAAAAATATTGACTTTGTCTCTGTGAACTTCCACACCGTAGTACTGTACGATATTTGGGTGATTCAACATTTCGAGAACAGACATCTCCTCTTTAATCGATGGAAAAAATTTCTTCATCGTCTTAGTATCCTGTATCTTGATCTCTTTCACGGCTAAAATTTCACCATTATCCAAGTTAACAGCAGAATAAACTGTGCCAAAGGTGCCTCCTCCAATAAAATTTCGTTTTTGCCATCTCATCGACACATTTGATATTGAAGAAGCCAATGAAAGCAAGTATTTATTTCCTTTATCAGTGTCATCCAGCACTTTCCCTATTTGATGAGGATTACGTTTAGTATTCTCTTCTAGCACTCTTATAGCTTGCATACGAAGTTCTGAATTGATTTGCAGCATGGAAACATCGTTCATGTCATCCTTAGTATCAATGGTGGGCCTAGCTTGTTGAAGTGACTTCTCAGCTTCACCCGCTCTTGCGCCCATAACATCAAAGTGAGAGATCAATAATGACATACAAGCAGATATTTTTTGTTTCAATGAGGCAAATTGCACTTCATCCAAACCTAAGACATTCCACCCACTTGTCATCTGCATGGCAAACTCCATTGCGGGTACACACCATCTGAATGTCCGCTGATCTGTGGGATCACAGTCCTTGACCAAAAATGATATCCAGCCCACACTTAAGTTTACCATTAGCAGTATAATTAGAGATTTTTTCTCATATGTAGTGACGTTTGTCCTAAGAAAATTTCGACCAAAATCCCGTGAAAACAAGAATACACTATTCAACACTTCATTGCCTGGACAAAATTTCTGGAAAGTGTTAATAATCTTTGGATAGTTGCTCAAAACACTATACGTAAACCTGAAATAGGCCTTATTAATTCTCTGCAAATCATTTTCAACTTGCTCAAGTGAGCATCGCCTCTCTATGCATAAAACAGCGTCATCTACGATCTGTTGAAACCTATCACATTGATACTCTAGAGCATAACTGGATCCCTGGTTCATTAAAACTAGCGTATTTGGTACCAGCTTATGTTTGAAATCTTCTGCCTTGATTATTTTATCGTCGGAAAGGTTATACATATCGCCTTCCCATAACATGGGTTCGCCCGGACACAAAACTAAAATGTAACCCAAAGAATGCAGCTTCATTTCAAGATCTATAATTTCTCTTTCTCTATCTTGGTAATCATCAAACAGATTGTCTACATTTGTTTTATTACCTGTTTGGCCTGATGGGCGCGTCTGGTTTTCCGTACGCTCGTTTTGAATATGATAGTAACAAACACCATCGGAGTCAATTTCTTGGACTATCATCGTATTTGGATCCCATCCTTTTTCCATAGTATTGTAAAGTGAGAGGCTATTCTTGATCTCTAATTTGGGAATCATATCACAGCCAACTTCGGAATTGTACAGAATTTTTAAAATATCAGAATCCGAACATCCCAGGAGCTCTGCACTTCCTATTAAATAAGTTCCTTTTTGTTCGAGTTCTCCACCAGTAAATATCAGAAAGTGGCCCGTATCTTTAAGCCTTTGTAACAATAACTTGTGATCTTCTATCTTGTAGTTGATTGAATTCTGAAATGCTTTCGTTAATACATTGCTGAACCTATTTAGTTTCCGTTTCATGGAACCAAGATTCTCAAACATCTGTATTAGCCATTTTTCGACATCAGCATTATCTGTGAATTTGGGTGGAGAATTTTGTTGTTGTAACAAATAAGAATGGAGTCTATGCAACAGCCTCAAAGTCAACCTAACAAACTCTTGTGCAATAACCTCACCAGACCCTTCTATGTAGTGGCCAACATTTTTCAATTTTTCCCAGTACTTATACAGCTCATCAGGCTCTTTGAAAGTCTTGAATGACTTTTTTGTGCAATCCAATAATTTCAAATGCAATAAAGTAAAAAGATATCGTATAGCTTCAATGACTGTGTCATCAAAGTGAGGATCGATGTTTACGTGAAATGGCCAATCTCTACAGTACACAGTAACAGTGTACTTTAGCTGTACAGATAGCTTGATGTACGAGCTAAAATCATATATCATTTGGTCAATCATCATCATCGTAGGGTTCTGCAATTTTTTGGCATACGCTAAACGTATGAGTATAATTTCTTTAACAAGGCGCATAGGAAACATTATTAGCAACTCTAAATCTTTATTAGAGTGACAAAGATTGATTTCACTCATAATTTTTTGGTACCTAAGAAAAGATACTTTAGCCTCCAAAATCCATGGTGCCAAAGGAAAAAATATTTTTTTTTGGAATATTATCTCTATATCTTTTTCTTTCATTATCTGCTCAGCAAATAAACCTCCATTTTTGTATTCGTTTGGAGAAGTTTCAGTAGAGTCGTAAATACCGCCCACATCAAGGTCATCATTCCCAACCCATTTTTTCAATGAGTTGATCAGTGCCTCAAAGTTATATTTGAAATTTAGCCAACTATTCATCGCATCAATCCTATTCAAGAACTCTTCTGTTTTCGTAATGGGATTGCTCAGGTACATTTGTTTTAAATTACTCCAATAATTTATTACCTTGTAATACTTCTTCATAAGGGGTCTTATTAGCCTCTCCGCTTCGTCGGCATTTACCTCATTTTCTATCCTGAAATCCATGATTTCTTGGAAGAACGAATCTGTTGAGCTTCTTAAAGCATCCAGTTGCTCTCTAGTCTTCTCTACGGACCTCCCGTTCATCCAAGCTTTTAATTCCAGCCAGATATCATCGCCATATTGGGTGTTTAGTCCAGTGCGCTTCACTTGATTGGCTATTTTCGTTTTCTCGCTTTTAACAATATCGCCTCTCAAAACATTTGATAGCATTGTTTGCCATTCAAATCTTTCTAAGACCAGGGCATGCTGAGCCAGTTCTGATAACAGGTTCTGAGTTCCCATGGACAAATTAGCGAAACTGGTTAATGAAAAGTCATTATCTGAAGCTGTTCTGGAATCCAATTTGTTGAATACTTCCTCTACGATGGGATTGGTGGGATCAGCTTGTTTTAACCATTCCAATCTGCGGAGCAGAAACTTTGAACTCATGGCGACAAGGTTTTCATTATCTGTACTTGCTGTAAAATAGTTAGTTCCGAAGTCTAAATCATCATTACCATTTCCGACCCCATTATCGAGCATATCGTCCATTTCTAATTCAAATTCATCGTTATCGTCGTTTATTGAAGATGGTGCAATCCCACGAGTGTAGTAATCATCTGGAACACTATTCTTCATCTTATCCAAGTATAGTTGCTCGTTTAGAACGTACTGCTTTTTGAATGACCTTAAACTTAATGTGGACCCGTTTCCCAAGTTCATGGAGGACTTTGTAGAAGACGATGGAGAAATTGAATCTTGCTGCATAATTCCAGCAATATTCGAAGTAGAGGTGTTGGCATTACTATTATTAGAAATAGAGTGCTGAGGAGGGACTGGAATCGTATTCGTTTGAGGTGTAGGAACAGCAGATGTGCTTTGAGTACTTAAGGATGCCAACTCTGGAGGTATTACCAAAGTAGGAGTATTAGCAGTAGCTTCTGAAGTTGTGGAAGAATGGCGCTTAACGCCGCTGGCAGAGTCTGATTTGACATGTTTATTCGGCGATGCTGGTTGGATCGCATGCTTTCCTGATATGAGCCCATTCAAAGAAGCCCTTCGACTCGAATGAGCAGAAGATCCAGCAGATATCGACATTTGAGACTGTTGTTGTTGTGGCTGCTGTTGCGATTGTTGATGCGAATTTCCCGGTACTCTACTTGGCAATCTGAAAGAGCTCAGAGGTGAAACTCCAATATTTAAAGTCGAGTTAGGTGATCGTAAATGCGAACTAGAAGTCATACCCGGGCTAATTGGGCCACAGCCATATTTCACTGGAGAGAACGATCTTGAATTCGTACTTGCCGATCTAAGTCTTGAAGATTTCTTTCTTTGCGCTGCATTGTCATCGTCATCATTGGACATGAAATTAAAGTAATCTGATTCAGACATCGTTCCTCCTTAAACACTAGTGTGCAACTCCTTGACTATAGCAAAAGGTGTTTAAAAAAGGACAGAAGGAAGCAAACAGAGGATAAAAGAAGAAAAGGATTCCCTCAAAACGAAACACTTTTTACTATACTTCTTGTCAACTTCAATAACAATTTATAAATCCACAACAATTTCTTACTGCTTATTTTTTTTATTTGATGCTTGGATAAACTGTTTGATTAATCAAACATCCAAGCGCGCTAGGCGATCTCGTGTGTTTCGAAGGGGCCGATTAAATTCTATAGATTTTTTGTTATCAAGTAATGTATAAATAAATAAACACGTACTATCCAAAGGGGGAGCTAAGTTACGCTATTGAAATTAATGGAATTGGATGAATGTTTGGAGCGGCTATATAAAGGGTTGCTCTTACCGGAGGTAACTGTCAGGGCGCTGTGTTTCAAATTGAAAGAGATGCTTGTAAAGGAATCAAATGTTGTGCATATTCAAACCCCGGTGACTGTTGTTGGCGATATTCACGGTCAATTTCATGATATGTTGGACATTTTTCAAATTGGAGGCCCTGTGCCCGATACGAACTACCTCTTTTTGGGTGATTATGTTGACAGAGGGCTGTACAGTGTTGAAACAATAATGCTACTTATTGTTTTAAAACTGCGATATCCCAATAGGATTCACCTTTTGAGAGGAAACCATGAATCACGTCAAATTACTCAAAGTTATGGATTCTACACGGAATGTTTGAACAAATACGGTGAAGGTTCCAAAGTGTGGCAATATTTGACAGATTTTTTCGATTATCTCGTTTTATGTTGTATCATCGACGATGAGATATTTTGTGTACATGGCGGTTTATCACCTAACGTTCAAACAATAGATCAGATCAAGATCATAGACAGATTCAGGGAAATTCCTCATGATGGTGCGATGGCTGACTTAGTTTGGTCCGACCCGGAAGAAATTAACACCAATAGTATTGGTCATAGAGAGGAGTTTTACAGAGAGTCCTCTCAACAATTTCAGGTATCCCCCAGAGGTGCTGGTTACACATTTGGTAGGTGCGTTGTTGAAAAGTTTTTACAATGCAATAATATGGATAGAATATACAGAGCTCATCAACTCTGTAACGAAGGTTACCAGGTTTATTTTAACGGACTTGTGACTACTGTGTGGTCAGCACCAAATTACTGCTACCGATGTGGGAACAAAGCATCTATCCTTGAACTATATAGTAAAAATGAGTTTTACTTCAACGTCTTCGAAGAAGCGCCAGAGAACAAACTTTTGAATGAAAATGTGAACACGTTAGTTGTCAACAATAAAGCCATCGCTGATTATTTTGAAGTCGGTTCCTCTAGTTCATCTTCTGCTGAGGGTCCTCTTGATGAAATAGATGTGTTCTCGGATTCCTACCAAGCTAAGTCAGCTTCAGCTAGACGTGTTGAGTATTTCCTATGATATGAAATATTTATATATTTGTGCAATTTACAGATATATAACAGCTTTTGCTCTTAGCTCTTACCCGATTTTCTCCTATAGGTAATACAGTTCCAAGTTTGTATCATTGTGGACTTCATAATCTCCTAAGGTGATATGATCTTTTAATATAGATCCACCTTTTTGAAGCACGATTTTGTTGGCTTGAGTCCCGAGTTGTAATGACAAGACCTTCTTGAAATCACCAACTGTATCATCTTCTAAACACTTGACTCTTATTTTCTTGCCTAACCGATCGTTTACACAGACTTCTATCATATTGAAGAGCGATCGTTTGGTTTAATCATAGCCCATAATTGATCATTACTTCTCACTCTCTGAGGGTACCTTGGAAATGCAAAAGTTCCTCAAGTGCACGCAACGCCTTCCCAAAATAAAAAAATTTGAGATTCTCAATTCAATAAACGTGAAATAACGAAAAGAAGACGAAAAGAATATCATTAAGAAAGAGTCATAAGTTGTATTTAACAGCTTATGGTTCCCTTTAATGTTCTTTTCATCGATTCATTCGATTCCTTCACTTACAATGTGGTAAGATTGATAGAGAAGCAGCGTGTTAGAGGCGATGACCCTGTACACGTGACAACTATTCATAACGACACATTCACTAGAATTGAAGATTTACAAGCTGAACTGATGTATTTCGATTGTATTATCGTAGGACCAGGTCCTGGTAATCCCGCGAATGGAGCCAATGACGTTGGAATCATTTCTTCTCTATTTTGCAATGAATTAGCGAATATTCCCTTGTTGGGAATTTGCCTCGGTTTTCAAGCACTGTGCTTTTCACAAGGAGCATCTGTTGGTCCTTTGGATACTATCAAACATGGTCAAGTTTGTCCTATCGAATTGGTACCCGATGGAGCAGTGGATCTGTTTAATAAGTATCCACCCACCTTCAAATCTGTGCGTTACCATTCGTTGCACGTTTTGGATGAGGTATCTTCGGTAATCCCGTTAGCACATACTCATGATGAGAACGGGCAGCTTTTAATGGCTGCGAAGGTTAAAGATAGGCCATGGTACGGAGTGCAATACCATCCTGAATCATGCTGCTCTGAACTTGGTGATTTACTTGTCAAGAACTTTCTAAGTTTGGCCTGCGAACACAACAATAAAACCAGTCGCTTTCAGTGTAAAAAAGATTTCTACACCAGTAATTTATCAAAATTTAATGAAATATTGAAGAGATTGGATAACACCATTGATAAGAGTTGTCTTTATGAGAAATTTGCGCGCAAACCGCAAGAAGATCTATATGTCCGCAAATACAACGTAACAAAAACACCGGAATTGACTTTGAAGATTTGTGATAGTATTGATTTACCCAAATTTATAATGGCTTCATCTACGATCAATGCTAGCAGAGGTGAATGGTCTATAGTTTCATTCCCTGATAATCGTTCCGATGTATTAACGCATTATTCTCAATTGAATAAAACTACAATTCACAAATGGCAAGATCCCGATCTGACGACAGAAATATTGAACAGCCGATTACACGAAAATAATAAGGAGATTTCGAGCGAATCACTATCCTCTCTGAAAATATTGGACGAGGATAAATCCCATTTTTGGATTACCATGGCAGATTACATGAAGACCAAATTAGTTTCGAATAATCCTGAAGTTCCATTCATTGGTGGCCTTGTTGGTGTACTTGGATACGAAATGGGATATCATGTATACAATGACCTTGACAAGGAAAAGCAGATCATTCCTGACGCCAAATTGGTTTACGTGGAAAATAACATTGTTATCGATCACAGAAACGGTATTTTATACTGCATTTCTTTGTCAGGAGAATTTCCAAAGGAAGTAACATTATTGTTGGAGAATTGCGAATGGCTAAACGATCCTAATGCATGCAGGAATATCTCTTGGAGTAAAGAGTTACCTGAGGACATATCTTATGAAATTTCCATGCCCGACAAAGAGAAATATGCGCAAGCTTTTAATCGTTGTCAGACCTATATGCACAAAGGTGATTCTTATGAAATGTGTTTAACTACACAAACTGAAGTTATTCCTGAAAAATATCTGTCGCCTTGGAGAATCTTTCAAACTTTAGTACAACGTAATCCTGCTCCTTTTTCTAGTTTTTTCGAATTCAGTGACATTATCGATGGAGAAGACAATGGGAATACATTATGTTTATTAAGCACGTCACCTGAAAGATTTCTAAAATGGGATCAAGATACATGCGAGTTACGGCCAATTAAGGGAACTGTGAAGAAAAGTCCTGAGATGAGCTTAGAGAAAGCCACCGAAATCTTGAAAACTCCCAAGGAATTCGGGGAAAATTTAATGATCTTAGATTTGATAAGAAACGATCTTTTCGAATTAATTCCTGACGTCAACGTAGAAAGTTTTATGTCTGTTGAGGAATACAAAACAGTATATCAATTGGTTAGCGTGGTGAAAGCATACGGACTGTCATCTGCAAATGTTCCCTATTCAGGAATAGACGTATTAAAACATTCTCTACCACCGGGATCAATGACAGGCGCTCCAAAGAAGAGCACCACCGAACTACTGCAGAATGAAATTGAAGCCGATCTAAATAAACATGTCACTTCAGGTGTTCGTGGGATTTACAGTGGTGTAACGGGATACTGGTCGGCCAATGGTAACGGTGATTGGTCCGTAAACATTAGATGCATGTATAGTTATAACGGTGGCTCCACCTGGCACCTTGGCGCAGGTGGAGCTATCACAGTGCTCAGTACCTTGGAAGGTGAGTTAGAGGAGATGTACACCAAGTTGGAAAGTGCATTACAAGTCTTCACGTAGAAAATGGACAGTAAATATCATTAATCAATCTTAATTAGCTTTTGAAAACTTTAACTATCGGACAATTGCGCCCCATTTTTTCGTAGTCATTTTTTTACGGAAAATGAGGAAAGAAAAAAGGAGCTAAATTCAACATACTTATTGAAAACCAGACTTTGTAGCGAACAAAATAGTAATAACTATTCATATAAAACTATTGTCACACATTAGTTTATTATTAGAATTCCATACTATTGAATCATGACTACAACTGTACCTAAAGTATTTGCATTCCATGAATTTGCGAGAGTTGCTGAAGCCGTAGCCGATCACGTGGTGAGCTGTCAAAATAGTGCTTTAAATAGACTTATCAAGGAGAAGAAGACATCGAGCACCAGTCTAAACAATGTTGTCAATGAATCCAAAAATATGGGCCGTGTGGCATCAGGTAAGAGTCTGAATATTTCCTCTAGTAATCCCTCGCGTGACTCCTCTTCGTCCTCCTCAAAGAAATTAAAAAAGGACAAAGAGGTTAGATTCAGGATTGCTCTTTCTGGGGGGTCTTTAATCCAGGTGCTTAATGAAGGCCTGTTGAAAAGGACGGATGTTCAATGGGGCAAATGGGACATCTATTTTGCAGATGAGAGATTAGTACCCTTTGATTCTTCGGATAGTAATTACGGATTAGCGAAAAGGAAAATATTCGACCAAATTGACACAGAGAAGTATGGAACCCCTAATGTGTATCATATAAATGAAGCACTAATTGGCGATCCCCAAGAATGTGCTGATGATTATGAAAAAATATTGATTAAAGGTTTTGCAGGTAGAGATTCAGTGAAACTTCCGATGTTTGATTTATTTTTATTAGGTTGTGCCCCAGATGGTCACATTGCATCATTGTTCCCAAACTTTCAAGAGAACTTACGTGAAAAACTGGCATGGGTGATTCCCGTAGAGAATGCACCAAGCGGACCTTCCAATAGAATATCTTTAACAATCCCAGTAATTTGTCATTCCCATAGAGTGACCTTTGTGGTTGAGGGTGCTACTAAGGCACCTGTAGTCAAAACCATTATGGAAAGACCAGAAAAGGGTCTACCAAGTAGTATTGTCAATGAAGGTGCGGCTGGTCGTGTAGCTTGGTTTGTGGATGATGATGCCTTGATGGACGTTTTCGTAACAAAAAAGAAATACAAATTCTGTTGTGACACTAAAGAATGATTACATGCTGGGCAAATATCTCTTAAATTCGTGTTAATCCACAAAGCCAGTGTTTTGTATTAAAAAGAGTTTCCTTCTCCATATCCCCTTTGTTTCCTAAATATTAATACACATTTTTTTCTCCATATTTTTCCTAGCGTTAATCGTGTAGAGCTGGCCATCCTCTTGAAAGTAAAAAAGAGTCTGTATATCTATGTATTCATAACGTCCGCTATGTGTTCTACATGCATTAAAAAGAAAGTCTTTTTGCCTATTTTCAAGCTCTGTAAAGCAACCATTGAGAAATAAAAATGAAGTTGAAAGTTAGAGTAACTATCGCTAAACCAATCTTCCCAAAATTAGCAATAAAGGCCAAATAGTCAAAAGCTTCATCTTCACAAAGTTGCCATATCAATTGCAACATTGATGCAACCCCGCCAGTAATATCGAGTATAACGCTTTGAATCGCAAATCCTTTCATCGATTTACGATCATAATTGTGGAGCACCTGAGGGATGTACTTCACCAACGACATCGAAATTTTTAGCAGAAATAAATTATTACAATATGACAACGTTCTAGCGTTTTCCCATCCTTCATTGGCATTTTCATACCCAAACTTTAATGTCAGCATGGTAAATACCATCAAGGAGATCATTAAAAGCCTGTAATAAGCAGTTTTCATTCTCTTTTGATGATGATCAGCTTTGAACTTCCATAGTTTAATTCCAAATAATACTTGTGTTACCAGCACCCAATTCATGATAAACCCATGTAGACAATAACAAAAATCAAATTGGGATACCTTTGGTCTAATAAGCATCCTCGGCTTATCATCACTTTCGATCAATCCATTGGAAGGCATCCACCTATATAATTGTAAGAGCAACGATAAAATTAGATAGAAATAACCAGTCGTATTCAATAAGACAAAGTCTACTGAAACGGCAACAGTCGATCCTTGCTTCCAATTCGTTATCACCGGTGGATACATTGATATCGACCACGCACATACGTAAATCAGACCCAGTAAATCATCACCGCTCCAGCTTGATATTAGCATGGGCATATAGAGTACGGCTATACGTTAGTTTTCTTGAGATCTATGAAGAAGGTGAAATTTGAAATTTCGGCATGATGATTAAGAAGCTGAAAGGGTGCGCAAGTGCGGCGTGCCAAACGGAGTAAGCATTTTTGTTTCTTAACATATCTCAACGGCCTTTAAACATTTTACCTGAACTCAGTTACCTATCATCCATTAGCATAACCTGAATCTTGTTTATGCTTTCCAATGCGGGAAACTTGAGCTAGGGAACTCCACCTGCAACTCTTCAACTTTGGGGGGCAGATGTGCGCTTGCAATGTTTGAAAATGATATATCTTAAACATCCAGTCCTGACCGAAGTATTGAATATCTTCCATTGATAGTTTATTCGAATACTGCTATGACAATTGTACACATCACATAAGAAAGCAGTTTCCTTGTACCTGCGTGGCCTGTCGTGTCTAGATGACATGTAAAAGTGTTGCCTACTTCTACATTTCACGGATTTTAAACAAGAGCATGAGTAAACAATTACTTATATCAGTATGAATTATTTGAAAGTATAAACTGTATTAGCAACGTAAAGAAGATAATAGCTGCGACAAACTTTCTAAAAGGCCAAGATTCTGACAAGGTACCATTAGTGGGCTGCGATTTTTTGATCCCCCTTTTCAAGCCTACTTAGTGGCCTTAGATACATTCTGGGAAGCTCCTGAGTAAATTCTGTTCAAAGGGCTTCCAAAATCACATTATAATCTGCTTGAACGTCCTTAAAGCTTTTACGTTCTTGCTGGATTTCATACTTGCATGTTTTCCGGTCATAAGGCCCCGTCCCCATTGATCCGGGAGCTTTAAATGATCAACACATGAAAAGTTTGAAGAATCAACTTGAAGTTTCGCTTACCCTTTCATAATGATATCAGGAAATCAAATCATTGCAATTGCTAATTAATATTACCCCATTAGACTTGATCTCGCTTGTATTGTGCAAGGGCTCATAAGGGAAAGATGAAGTTTAGTAGTGGGCTTTTGAAAAAAATATGGCACTATTCCGAGCTTCCCCAAACTGCTGTGTCGTTACGTCAAATGTGCCAATTTGGCTCACATCCTACCCCTGGTTTAATGTTCAAAGCATCATGTTTTGCCCTGCAGGAACTACCAATACGACTGGCTCATAGAATTAAAGAATTAGAAAGTTTGCCTAATGGGCTGAACAGAATTCCCGAAGTGATAGAAGTTCGTAATTGGTATACGCAATCTTTTAAAGAACTATACGAGTTTACTCACAATACGGAGTTGAGCCAAGGTAAGTTGTATCAGATGTTGTATGGTGGACTGAGGCCGAATACCTTTGTTGACAAACAGATAGTTTCAGATACTATTGGATTGCTTTATACGGAATACGAGCTAGGTCATCGTGTCAAAGATACTACAATTTCTGTTTTGGAGAAAGACAGGACCTTTGTGGATGATGGGCTTGTCGTACCGCATTTCGCAAAGAAACCACATCATCAAAATAATGTTCGAAAAGGAATACATGAAGGCTATCCACTCCTGTCCAAGAAATACTATTCTGCATTGCCATCAGGAACCATGGAACAATGGAGTAAATCGCAGGATTTTTACCAATTTTGGTCAAAAGATATATTAATGTTCAATTCTCAATTCTTCAAGGTGCTGCAAAATATAAAAGTAAGACATGATGCGACGGTGGTAACCCTGGCTAAGGGTGTGTTGAAATGGAAGAAAACATGTCAACAAAATGTAGTTGATGATTCTGTACAAAGCTTTTTAGATCGCTTTTATTTAAGCAGGATTGGGATTCGTATGCTTATAGGACAGCACTTGGAACTGCTACAGGCATCATTACGGCCTTCAACCACGAAATGCTTACAAGAAGGAGAAGATGATGACAATTATGTTGGAATAATCTGTACAAAAACAAATATTACTGAAATTTCGGAGGATGCAATTGCTACCGCACGCCATATTTGTAGCGAACATTATGGCTTATTTGAAGCACCAAAGGTAGATTTATTATGTTTCCCGTTAGGAAGAGAAAACTTCAATGATCTGACACACAAAGAAAAGAAGTCGATACCAGATATTGAATTTATGTACGTTCCTGGTCATTTGATTCATATGCTGGTAGAGACTCTGAAGAATGCGTTAAGAGCCACTGTGGAGAAAACTTTGGAGAGAAATCCAAACAAAGATATTTATGATTTGAAATTTCCAGACATCAAAGTTATCATAAGTGAGGGTTCGGAGGATATTACAATCAAAATATCTGATGAAGGTGGAGGTATAGCAAGATCAAACTTACCCTTAGTGTGGACGTACTTGTACACTACAATGCCTGATGACAGCCAGCAGGAATTAATTGGAGATAATACGAATGGTGAGGGATCTCAAAATGCATCAACGATAAAGGCACCTATGGCTGGTTACGGTTATGGACTTGCTTTAAGTAGACTGTACGCCAGATATTTTGGCGGCGATCTAAAACTAATCTCTATGGAGGGTTTTGGAACGGACGTTTATTTACAGTTGAACAGATTAAGCTCAAGTAGTGAACCACTTCCATAAACTTCTGGTTTTTGGTTTTCATAATTCTTCCATTACCCTTATATTCTTTTAAATCTATAAATATGATACATGATTATTACTACTAGCACTGTTGGTGTCGTTATTGATTGACATGTCGTAGTTACTTGAAGCCCTCTCAAATAAATACCTGCCATCTTGCAAAGAGTATTCATAATCTTCATCCATACGGGAGCGGTTGTTGAGAGCTGCACTACCATCAGATGAAAAATTATTGGTATTAACGTCATTACTTGTCATCATATCTGCTTCTGGAACCGGTTCATACATCATCATCCCAAAAAATTGATAATAGTAATCTTCTCCTAAAATTTTCAGTAATACTTTTTGCTTTAAATCATACTTGTATGAAATGATGATGAAAACAATAAATAGGGTGGGCAGATATCTGTTCAAGTAATCTGCCAGTGGAATGACTGTTAAATTATGGTATAATGTAGTCTCAAAGCTACTTTTGATTTGTGTGTTGGAATCATCTGTATATGATGGGATTAAAATCATCAGATTAAAGCATAGCGGGAATAATAATCTGCTTGAATAGAGAGAGTAATATAAGGCATTAGTTGGGTTACTCCGACCGTTGCGGATTAAATGAAAGCTGCTGAATTTGAATGTACTCATTGCGTAAAGGGACACCAAAGTGTTATAAGTGAAAATAGTAAATTCCAAACTAAAATTGTACCAGTGCGTCCCACTGAAAACCCAACTATGGCCCCATTTAGTTGGCATCGTTTCTAAGAAGATAATTAACATCGACAGAGCTGTCGCGGTTATCCCTAACAAAATCATTAATGTACTCCTTAGAAAATTGAAAACTGTTGAAGATGAAGCAGAAATAGTTGTTGATTGAGACTGCGCCAAAGTGTGTATAATCAGATTTGAGTGAGTTTGGCTGTAAAGGTAATTATAATAGTGGGTAATAAAGTTATTATAATGATTATTGAGTTTGTCCAGCGTGGTAATTGATGTTGTTGTAGATGAGCCTGAAAAGCGGTCATTGAGTGACAACTCCAGTTCATTCAAAATGGATTGTACTTCTAATTTGCACTCATTCAGCATTTGATTGAAAGAGACATCACCGCTTCCAGACTCTGGTGTGTGTAGTATTTTTTCGGCATTTTCCAACATATTCAGCTGAGAATCGTTCAGGTCATCATTGGTTTTACTCAGTTCCACAAATAGTTTGTTCACAGATTCATTACTGGGCAGTCTGCCCACAGAAAGTAGTTTTTTCGGTACGATAATCAAACCTGTTGATAACAAAATTAAAGTGTAGCTCAATGAGTACAAGTGCGACAACGATATCAACAATGGTTTGAAATCGCCTAATCCATGACCCGTACTTGCAATTAGATATATCATGCCGATAATCAAGCCCAGCAAACATAGAGAGTAGAATTTAAGGTTTTGATAAATTGCCTTTGTCATACGTTTCCAGATATGTGATCGTTGCGGCTGCTGTTGATATTTAGCACAGGAGTATTTCAAAGTGATGTATGATATCAAAACTGGTATGATAAACCAGCATAGAGCAAATTCTAGCCAGTAAATAATTAACCATGCAACACGAAAATTATGGCGAGGCAAAACATCAGCACTATTTCCCTCTATGAACGTAGTAACGTGTTCTGTAGTTGATGTGCTCGTATTGTTGAAGGAAGGTGGTAGTGGATCGGAAGAATTCGATTTGGCTGCGTAAAAGATATCCAATGGCAATAGGTAGGCTGTAAATAACAACATCCCCATATTAAATAATAGGATAATCAAGGTCAATGGGAACGTATTTTTATGCAGCTTGAAGGAGAAATACCTGTTGACAACCACAAACGAATATAACACAACAAATACACCCGCACAGAATGTTATTAACCACATTTTTTTTTAGCTTGCTTGGGAAATTTGAATGGAGCACACTTGTTGTTAATACCCCTGCATAAAAGTGGGACCAACAATTGAAAAGAGATAAATAAACGAAACTCTCTTGTAACTAATCAGACTAGCCCAATTTTTTGAAATTCAAAGCAATCTCAAATACTTGATGGGTTTATCGTAAAGCCTTTCTATTTTAAATCTTATCTTGGGTTCAATTAAGATTCCAAAATTCGTATAATGATTGAAAGTTGAGCCCTAAGCCACTCTGACCAAACTTAGGTCTTGCACTTCGTTTTTGAGATATTTCAGGTCGACTAGGGCTATACAAATAGGGCATATCTCGGCACCCGAAGTTTAAGGGGCCAATTTTCAAGTAGGAAAACTGTCCAAAGTAACATGGGGTAGTCGGTTCCTTAAAGAGGATGCAAAGTTGTATAATTGTCCTATCCCGACTGTCAGTTTTGCTCCTTAAATTCGTATACACTGCGTATATATCCCTCATCTTGCAGAATGGTAAGCTTTCGTCGCAATGTAATGTAATGCTGTAAGCTGAATGCAAGTGGGCCTGCGGCCCAAAATTCGGGGTTGTGAAACGATGGGTAATGCTCTCATTTCCTTGACGTATATAAAGTGATGGGGATGCACTGTCAGGTGTGCTCCTGTTAGATAAAAGCATCCAAAAAAACTATAAAAAACATTACATAAGCATGACTAAACAACTTACTCTTCAAGAAGCCATCCCAAAAGCCATCGGAACGTTGTCGTTCGATGAGAACAATCAATTGATCGAGTCAACTGGGGTCGGAAAAGACAGAGTTGATGACATTATAACGATCGGGCAGATGGAATTGGACAAAAACGGTTATGGTGTGATTTCAGACTCAAAGGTTTTGGTTAATGTCTTCAAACAAGGTGGTAAGACCGTTGTTGTTTATACTCCAAATGAGTGATTCAATGTTAGGTCGCTTTAGGTATTTCACTATTTAAGTATATATAATATAATGACGACCTTAAAAGTGCACTTCAGATTTTATTTCCGTGTTTACTCTTTATATAAAGCCTCCCCCGCCAAATCCGAATCCACTAGAACCTGGTCCTGGATTATTCCCGAATGCTGGGTGACCATATGGATCATCAAACTTTGCGCCAGGTATCCATCCCGGTCCACGAGTCTCGCTTTCTTGTCTCTCCCTTTCCTTTGCCTGCTCTTGAAAGGGATCGAGTATCATACCTCCTCCACCGCGTGCAGAAGGAAGAGGTCTCATTAAAGAAGATGGATCCCCCAAATTTGGGTATTTTTGTCCCGTTGGATATAGATCTTTATTACCATAATCATGACCTAGCTCTTCAAGTAAAGATGGCCGTACATTACTTTCATTATGAATTTCATATTCATCTTCAAATCCTGGCATATCTGCTGGGTGTCTATTGCTTGTGGATCGGAAAGCATCTCGCGACTCAGCTCTTGATTCCAATCCTACACCAGGGTTGCGATGCTGATCTCGTTCTTTAAACTCTTCTTGTCCCAAACGCTGAGTGAATTGTACTATCTTCAACTTGGCAGCGATTTTCTGCATTATGAGGTCGAATTTTTCCTTTGTGTCTTGCATGTAACGTTCATACTCTAATGGAAATTTGAGGCTCTTATCCATGTCAAAGTCTTCATCATATTGAAAAATGCCTTGACCTACGCTTTCGTTCTGATTGTCCCTATATAAGGAAACCATGCATTTTATCTCAGGTTCTATTGAAACACCTATAACATTTATTGCACTTTTGCCACTCGCATCAGCAAACTCCCCTTTCACAACTGAGTTTTCTGCATCCCACTTAACTATTTTTCCATTTTCTTCCAGCTGCTGTAAATACTCAATCACTAAACGTACACTTAAAGCTAGTTTATTACCTATTGCCATTACTCTTGCCTTCTTTGTCTCTCATAAATCATCAACAATGATTTAACTGCTCCATTTGTACTTACTCTTTTTTATACCCCGCGATATGGAAACAACCTTTTTACGACGGAAGACCATTAAGGGAGCTACTGCAGTACCAGGTTACTTTTGTGTTAACCTACAATGAAATGGATTTCATCATAGAGGAAATGTGGAGAATCTGGTGATGCCCTTCGGACAAGAGGTATGGATAGTAGTATAGCATCGATTGAGCTAAGCTGAGATTACTACAACTTTTCAATGAAAAAAAATTCATCTTGTCATTTTACACACATATATATATATATACTTATTTACATACGTATTGCTTGCATTGATTATTTTAGCTCTGTGATTTCTCCATCCCGAGCGACGAGACCCATCACATTCAAGAACAAGTTCAAGTCCTGATACAATTTCTCCCTCTTATATAAAGATGTGGTTTGATCTTGCTCTCCTTTACCCAACTCTTCCGCTGCTGTGATGGTGCCAAAAATTTCGTCTCTGATTTCATCAATTATTATTCGTTGATGATTCAATTTACCACTCAAGGCTAATGAGGCTAAAAATTGCCAAATATATGCTTGATCATAGTATTGTGGTGAAAGAAGTGATACCGAAGGTGAAGAAGCAACACCTGTTGATGGACGTGAGTTAATATTGACTACGTTATCAATGTATTCCTTTGGTGGGAAAACGAACAGTAGCTTGGTCTCCAGCGAGGTGAACAATTTGTCATAAACTTCATTCCATGCAGAGATTTCAGGTGAAGATAAAACGTTGGACCTATTAATATCTTGTCTAATCAATGCGGCACGGGAAATTAAAACGGTTATCAGATTTAGACCGATTTTAGAAGTGGAAATAAATGACACGTTATTGTTTTTTATCAAATATAATAGCAGCCCCATAATTTCAATGAAATTAGCACTGTTGGATAGAAATGAGACAATAATCTTCAAGATTACAGATTGGAATAGATCGATTTTCTTCAATTGTGCATCCGTGGGTGCAATGTTGGTCTTGTAAGAGCTGATGATGATTATGTTCAAATGCGATAACTCACCAAAGAATGTTTGCAATAGCTTCAATTTTTGAGCATTGTCCAAAAAATTAAAGATACGAGGCATAATCTTTACCCCCTTATCAAAAGACAGCATTGAAATAAAAGGACACACATCATATGACTCGTCGCCGATATGAAGAGTTTCCCATAAAGCACTGCTATCAATGGTCTTGCCACTTCTCAATTGTGCCTCCAATTCCAATACCTCTTCATAAACAGTTTCGATCAATGACAAAACAAATTTTCTGCCACCCGAACGAGATAGCACAGAACTCTGGTCCACGGAAGTGAAGGCATACGATGATCTTCTTCTAGCTCTTGACTTTTGGCCTATTTCAACCTTGTCTAAAGATTGGGTAACAACGTCTAAAGCAGGAGTAGAACCGCGAGATATCTTTCCGCTACTGTTATCCTCCGAAATTGCACTTTCATCAGCGATTTTAGCGATCGGGATTTGCAATTGTCTACGAGGCGCTTTGCTATTCATGGCTGCTGAAATTTTACCCAACACACCTTCACGAGCGCTGTCTTTATGGTCCTTACCCTTTTGAGGTCTTTCTTTCGCAACTGTAACGGCTTTTTCAACTTGACTTTGCATTCTTTGCAAGGCAACATCTGCCCTTTTGTAACGCCCACCTAGTCTATGACCTGAGTGTTCCAAATAAGCACGAGCAATTAAATCTTTATTCGATTCGCCAACGATACCACCACGCTGAATAATCTTGTACACTTGAAAGTAAAAGTCCTCGTTGTATGGATCATCTGTCACGATTTGAGATAATTGGTATCTAGTGATGAAATCTTTGTCACGTGGAGTCATTAATCCAGAGTGTTTCAAAATCTTCTCAACCTTTGCTTGGCGGACTTGTAACCTCTTTTGTTCTTCCGCCGTTAATGGCTCTCTTCTTGACTGACCCCGATTTTGTCTCATATTTTCCTTAGGTGTGTGGGGAGGAGAAACAAACTTGTGAGACAACTGCTGCTGCTGTGGTTGAGAGATTTGATGTGGCTGCAGTTGAGGAGAAACTGGAGAAAGATTTGCCACAGGAGATTCAAGAGTTGATGGTCTAGGAGAAGCGACTTGATTTTGTTGTGCAGGTGGTATAGGCATTTGCTGAACAGGGAAATTCAATGATTCCTGTTGTGATTCAGGTTGCCCACGTAAAGGAGGCGGATACATTTGAGAATATTGTGGGGGTTGATTTTGATGGGGTTGCGCTTGACTATGTTGAGGTTGTTGATTAAACATTACAGGCAATTGTTGATAGTGCGGAGGAAGGTTTTGCATACCCTGAGGAGGAAATGGGGAAGGATATTGAGTAGGAAACTGCACGTTTGCTTGAGGTGGAGCATGTTGAATGTAGCCTTGCGGAGGTGCCATTCCATAACCTGGAGGTGCCATTCCCATAAATTCGGGCTGCACAGGCATCTGCCCTTGACGCTGCTGTCTTTCTAGCTCTTCCATAGATAAGATTTGTGATTGGTTCTCCTGAGATGGAATCTGGGAAGTACCGGTTGGAATATTATTATTCCAAAGTGATTCCATGGGTTTCAAATCCACAGATGCATCCAACGAGGCTTGCGAAGGTGCTGAGACGCCTGAAGAGGCTGCTGCAACGTAAGATCTATTAGATGTAACGTATGAGCCAGCAGGAATCGTAACAGATGCATTCGTATTACTACTTTTCTCATGACCAAAGTCAAAGTCCGTACCAAACTCCTCGTTACCTCCAAAGGTTTCTTCATTCAAATAATCTCCTTCTTCTTCAGCATAATCTCCAAATCCTTTATAGGTGTCTTCGAAATCCAGAGGCTTCTCCCTTGAATTGTCGGATTCATTTTTATGCTTCGAATGGGGACCTGAGGATGAAGTGTCGAACCCAAAAAACGACATATTGACAAAAAGAGAAGAAACAAAATATCTTACAATATATCACTTACAATGTCTATTTGATTGATGATTTACAATTTCAATTCGATATTCCTTTGCCTTTGATTACACAAATTCTCTTGTATCCTTAAAGCAACACTACCACTAGGTTGGTGTTTTGTCTCCTCCTGGACGACGGAAAAACAATGCATGTAAAAATTTTGTGCAAGACTATGTATATCATGTCATACGTCGCTCATTACAATAATCATGTAGTTGAAGTGTACATAGTATGTAGCCTAGTATATCATTTTTCTTCCAGTAATGGTTCTTCTTGTTTGTTGCGGTTGATTTTTTTGGTCATTCTCATCGTCTTCTTCGTCAACCTTAGCTCTGTTCAACACTTTTATAAAAGAGTCTACTCTATATCTCATCCTGGAATGCATGTATGCCTTTGAACATTTGATGTGGTAATGAAAATAGTTTCTGAAAAGAGTCAATTGACACACAGTCGAGAATTGGAGCTCCTGTGTCTGAAAATGACGGGGGAAAAGAACAAATGTAATAAATCTTCTGCTCGAATCACCCGCTGTGTTTGCAGAGCGAGATCTCACCTGGGATTGCAACTCTAGAGGTGGTTCATGCGAAAATAACACTTGTGGAGCCGACTGAATGGAACGGTTTCTTTTTCTTGCGTCGACAAATTCTTGTAAAAAGACTTTTCCAAAAACTTTATCGGTCTCATCTTGAAAAATGGTTTCGAAGATGACTGTAATACGATCATTCGATGGTTTGATAAAAAGATTTTCATCATCTCTGTACTGAATGGTATATAAATTCTTTGATTCCAATGAGGTGCCTGTGGAAGTTTCCGGAGCGTTGCTTAACTGCACGAACTCTTCAAATGCTAGCTGAAATGGATAACTTAGAACCAAAGTCTTAAGCAAGGATAACTGAATAATACCATCTTGTTTTAGAGCACTCAAATCTACTTGCAACGTATAGTCATAGCCTTCTTCCACAGCAGAGAATACTGAGATACCTGGTTGATTAGAATATTTGGATTCCAAATAAGCTAGTAAGCCTGAACCTTTTGAACAATTTTGAACACTTTGCCATGCTTTTGTTCTAATACTTAAAAGTAAAATGGCTTTATTCTCTGGGGAATTGGAAACGTGGAATGTTGTATAATCGAAATCTGATACGATACGATCCAAAGTTAAGGGATTACCATTGACGTTAGTTTCGAGAGCTTCACTCAAGGTTTTTTGTATCAATAAATTCTGCGGCTGTAGATGTAACATTTGGTATAGGGCAACAAGGCAACAGCTTGGGTTTTCTTCAATTGATGGAGACTTTTGTGATGAAATAAGATGTCCATTAATTTCTCGACAACCCCTATCATGAAAACATTAATTATCGCAGTATACGACCAACGAAATTAGTGTATGCAAAGAATGCAGTCGGATGCAGTGATATATATATTAAATCGGCTATACGCTATAATTATTTACACAGTTGCTCAGCGCCAAATCGATTAAGCCTCTTTGGTTGGTTTTTTTACACCATATTTCGACCTAGAAGTAATTCTATTAACAACACCACTTAAATCACCAGCACCACGAACGACATGGTATTTCACACCAGGCAAGTCCTGACAACGTCCACCGCGTACATATACAATACTATGTTCTTGGGCATTATGGCCTTCACCTGGAATATATGCAGATATCACATTACCATTTGTCAATCTGACTCTACAAGCTTTCCGTTGTGCAGAATTCGGTTTTTTTGGTTTCAACACCATTACTCTCAATACAACACCTTTACGGATGGGACAACGTTCCAGATCCGGTGATACTGACACTTTCTTACGCTTTGGTGGTTCGACACCTCTTTTTATTTGATTTAATGTAGCCCATCGGAATGGGCTAGTAGAAAACAATGCGCGTGGTTGTTGGCAGAAAATCAATGCCTGTGCTGGTTTCCACAGCAATGAGTGACTGGAAAGTTTTGATAGCAAGGACCTTGATAACATCATAAACAAACAGCTATCTCACAGGTTCGCAAAGCTCTTTTCAAATTGGGTTTTATGGTTTTCGATGGGTATTCCATTATCTTTACAAGAGCTCGAAATTGGCAAATTGAAAAAAATTGATATGCGGATTGGTGTCATTTATGACGATGTGAAGTATAGTAGAATTGCTAATCTTAAGACATTCGGTATGTAAGCTGGAAGACTAATATCTTGGGATAATGCAACTTGGCGACTTGATACTTTGGTTCAAAGCTCATCTTGAGTTTTAAATTTTTTTTGTTTTTCTCATATAAATCTCTTATTTAGTCCCGGGGTGGGTTGACCTGATAGCGACCTGTGGGGAAGGAATTCGTCTTACTAGAGAATATTGAAGATTCAAAATATTGAGGTAAGAGAGATCTCTTTCCAGACCTTGTATTTTTGAATGTGCGTAAGTCATCCAGTACATAAGCAACCTGAACGTTAATGGATGGGTAAAACACAATCTTTTATTCATATTAAACCCGCCAATTTGGCTCCTTCTTTTAGTTCAATTAAAAGATGGCCCCAGACTCAGAAACCCGTCATGCATAATGCTAGTGTTACTAGTTCAGCTCCATCGGATGAGGATCGACCTCTCATGTTGAGGGTCCATTTAAGCAAGTTTCCAGGTGTCATTGGTCATACTACCAGTAGAATTAATCGATTGTATAATGAGGACACATATTCAATCAATATGTTAAAACTACCATCTTTAAGCCAAGAAATGAATATTCTCAGGCGTCAAGACAATCAAGATATTTTGTGGAGAAGATCAGTTCTAAACTTATCCATATTTGACGGACACGGTGGAAAAGGCAGAGTCTCTCAGTTGTTAGCGAAGAAATTACATCAATCTATAGTAGATGTCATTCCATCGCAAGAGCAGTTCTTCGATTTATTACAACGATATAAAGAACTAATAGGCGGAACTTACTGGGAAACAATGTACAGTAATAGAGGTTCCTTTTACGATAAGTTTATTAGGCATTGCAATACAAAACAGGAGCAGGTACTATATGACTTGGGCAATTCTGGATCTCGTATGATCTTTGATAAGTGGGGTAATATCATAGATAAAACTAGTCTATTGAATGAACAGGAAAGGTTAAGGTTGTACTATGCATATTTAAAATTCGATTTGGATTATTGTTGCGGATTCAACACCAGCGATTTGTCCTTCGATGAAAGGACAAAAAAATTCACTGGTGGATCCACTGCTTCGTCAATTTTTATATCGTCATATGACGAACGGTTATCTTTTGATGAATCATTCTTCGTTAATCCAAATGGATTACTGAAGCTTGTCGTTACTCAAGTTGGCGATACGAAAATTATACTTTGTGATCAAAATGGAATTGCTCATAGTTTGACAAAAGTCCACCATGCATCGTCATCAAGAGAAACGGATAGATTGAGATCATCTTCATCTTTTCAAACAGATTCCTTTGGTGATACAAGATTTTTAAACAATTTCACAAATACGAGGGCTTTCGGAGATTTAGTTGGAAAGCGTGAAGGTCTTACAAGTGAACCTGACATTTATTCTTACTTGATAGGTAGTACGCTAGAATTGCCGCACTCCGAACGCTCTAAATTGCAATTTGGGGGGGAAGAATGCTTTATCTGTATGATCACTGATGGAATTTCCGATTTAATGTCAGACCAAGAACTTGCAGACCTCATAACATCCACCGTAAATCTCCGTGGGCTGAAGGTGGCTTCTCCACAGTACGTGACAGAAGAAGTAATTAAATATATTATGGCTCTAGGAGGAAAGCATGCGGACAATGCTACTTGCTTAATATTAAGGTTACCAAATTGGGGAAATTGGCCAAATTTGGATCGTACAGGTGCTATTAGAGAAGAGAAATTATTAGCAGCATCTCACGGGGATAAAACAGATGACTAAATAGGTAGTGGAGTTCTTGAAATTACATTCATAAGTACATAATAGTTGGTACAGTTAGGTTAGAACAAAGTAATGACTTTATATACAGGAGAATAGATTGCTTTTTAGTATTTAACAGAGTTCATTTGTTCTTTGTTTGGGTGTAGCTAAATCTCTTTCTGGTGGGAACAAATTCACCCAATTTTTTTCCAACCATATCTTCTTCTACCTCAAAAGCTACGTACTCTTTTCCGTTGTGAACTTGGAATTTCAAACCAACAAACTGGGGTAGAACGGTTGCCGACCTTGCATTGGTGCGGATGGGCGTACCCTTGGCAATAGCCTCCCTAATGGGGAGTGGAACAATATGTGGACCTTTCCACGCTGAGCGAGATAGCAATATTACGGATGGATACATTGGAAAGGAATTATATGAAGGTTGAAAAGGGCGTTTCTCGCGGTTGAATCATTTATTCCTTGGAGCAGACTTCTTGAAGTCGCTTTTCAATTTTACTATCAATGTCTCCGAGAATGAAAATACGTGAAAAATTTTGAAAAGAAAAACGTGATGAGGGAAACAACTAATTGCATCAGTACACAAGAATAGAACCTAAAAGGCATTTGACTGAGATGTTTGCTGTCAGATTTGATCCCTCCAAAGTGGTGGCAACTTCTGCTGTAAAGGAGACCGCTTCCATTTTACCCTTGAAGAGAGCCAATTCGTTAGATGAGCAGAGCGATTCATCTCAAGATGATTATGAGGAAGTGAATATTCGAACAGAAGCTGATAAAGAAATTATCTTGGATACTTCACCCAATGATTATCTAGAAGATGGAGAGTCTGAAGATGCTTCCGACAAATCTATGGAGGTTGATCTTGATGACGACGGAAGTGAGTACAATGATGAGGTTTTAGCAAAGAAGCATACATCAGTCTTATCCAGATTTCAGCAAACTATCAACTTACAGGATCGAATGTCTCCTGGAGATTTGACTACAAATCAGCTAGAAGTGGCACCTGAACCGGTGCAACATCCTTTAGAACAAATACCGCAACCTGCTATCGTCAGAACTACCTCGCTTGCACAAACAGCAGGCGAACATAAATCTGCCGCCTGGATCAATGCAGACAAAGTTCACTACGATAACTCGATGTTCAAACCATTCTCTTCTTATTCAGAAGATCTGCAACCAAGATTACTACACAATATAGAGAAATATTTCTCGACAAATTCATTTCCTATTCAAACAGCTTTGCTCGATAGAATGCTCCCTGTCCTCAACGTCTCTATGGCGACCACAAGGAAGCATTTGACAAGAAGGGTGGGCGATATTCTTGTTAATGCTTCAACTGGTTCTGGTAAGACGTTAGGATACTCTATACCCATTGTACAAATGCTTTCAAAAAGAACAGTCAACAGACTTCGAGTTTTAATAGTGGTGCCAACAAAACTTCTAATTAACCAGGTCTATGAAACAATAAGTAAGCTATCGCAGGGAACCGGCTTGATAATAAGCATGGCTAAGTTGGAGAATTCCGTAAAAGAAGAGCACAAGAAATTCCTTCAGCTAGAGCCCGACATTCTCATAGTTACCCCAGGGAGATTGGTGGATCATTTGCAAATGAAGTCTGTGAGTTTGAAGAATTTGATGATGTTGGTACTAGATGAGGCTGATCATTTATTAAATCAATCATTTCAGAATTGGTTTCCAGAATTGACGAACAGAATAAAAGCTGATAAAACAGACCAAATGCCAGGAAATGTGATCAAAATGGTCTTTAGCGCTACATTGACTACGAACACTGGGAAGCTTCACGGATTGCAACTGTACAATCCACAGTTATTTATGATGGACTCTATCAAACTATATAACTTGCCCGGGCGCTTGCAAGAATATAACATTGATATTCCATCTGCGAAAAGCTCGTATAAGCCTCTGGTGTTATTGCGCCTTTTGGATCGGTTGACAGGTGCCAAAATTTTAGTATTTGCTAAATCAAATGAAGCGTCTTTAAGATTGGCATCTTTATTAAACATTATGATAGAGAAAGGATTGGGGAAAGAATGTGATATTGCATCCATTAATTCTAATAATACTAGAGCTCAAAATAAAAAGATGGTTAATGAATTTGCAGCTTCTGACAAGAACCTCAAAAACAGAATTTTAATTACAACGGATTTGATGTCTAGAGGTATTGATATCGATGATATTACGGAAGTTATCAACTATGACTTACCTATCGCGTCACAACAATACATACACCGCTGTGGAAGAACGGCAAGAGCTCAATCAGAGGGTAATGCGTATAATCTTTTAGTAGGCAGAGGTGAAAGAAAGTTTTGGAAACAACACATTGATGAAGACATCAGTAGAGGAGCGAATGGTTGTGCTCCAAGGGCATGGAATGAAGATAAGACCGTACAGACATGGAATGTAAGTGGTAATGAAGCGAGCCAGACGCAGGATCCAATGATGCACCTATCCGAAGAAGAGGAAGAAATTTACAGAAACTGCTTGGAAATACTGAAAGAAAAAGCAAATCTCAAATGATGAAGTTGGTGTAAGATAGAATATTAATAATACGTAGTTTAGAACGAGAACACTGAAATGCTCTGCTGCCTAATTTCGTCGGAAATAAAACGCAATGGAATCTTGGAACGGTGGTAATGAAACTGAAAATTTTCAGGGAAATCCATTTATAGTATTTGTCAAGTTAAATAGTTCTGAATTCAATGTTTTTTCAATTTTTTTTCTTCGAGTTCTCTAGTGTAGCGCTTTATGTGATTCGGGCTTCAATTTGGCTTCCACTTTCTACATTGCTAAGAAAGTTACAGATTGAAATATTGCAGCGTATATAAATAAATCGATCCACTAATAAAACTCCCTAAACAGGAATTTATGGTACTTGGAATCGCATAACTGTAACTATATCGGTGGTATCAAAAACTGATGACACCAAGCAAATACATTCTAACTCCTCCGGATGAACTCCATGCCTATGTTGCTTCCAGCGAAAGTCATAGAAAGGCAGTATATCCAGATTTTGAACCATGGAGCCACAAGAAAGAAGAAGACCAAATATTGCTTAATTATGTGGCCAAGGGGTACTATGCCACATCTAAGGTAAATTTTGAGAGCATTTCAGCGCGATCTTCACTACAAGAATCTCTGCCTAAACTTTCCGATCAATTGGCAGATCAGTTTTCCCGAGTGCTTCATATACGGGAACAAGAGATAAATCGAATATCTGCCAAAGAAGGACTCTCTCGAATACCTTTATTCAGTGAATTAAGTGGTCCAGGGTTTTTGTTACCTAGCAGAGTGACTTTGACCGAACATAGAAGAGAATTGTGGCTACAGGAGTTAAGCTCCCCATATGCTTCACTTCCTAAACTATCTAAACATATTCCTCATGGATTAAAGAGAAAGCAGGTGTTAGAACAATGTTATACAAAACAGATACCTTGGAAAAGAGCGTTATGGTTGATCAAATGCTGTTATTCAATGGAATGGAAATCGAGAAAATCCAAAAAAGGTCAGAAATCTGAAGAAATTGTAGATGTCAATCCCCTTCTGATGAAGGAATGGACTGAGAATTTTGTTTATATTCTGGAAAAGCTTATATTTGAAATGACCCAGTACTACAATGATGCAGATCAATTGAAACGCTGGCGAACGGAAGTCGCATACTTTTTGAAGCTTTTAGGAAATTGTTATACACTTGGTTTGATAGACAAAGAGCTGTTTCATCATTGGCTTATTGAATTCGCAGCAAAAATAGAGAACTTCGAATTTCTTCCGTTAACGTTGCACATAATAATGGTATTTTGGGCCGGCATCGTGGAGCCACTTAAGGAAGGTCGTATGGCGTCTCAACCATTGTTCCTGATATCTAAGACAGCAGAAATGCTTTTAAGCAAGTACTACACTATATCGCATAGTAAATCTATGATTAATGACGAAAAATATATCATAAATGACATTAAGAAAAACAACAAAATAAAAGACTCCATTTTGTCAATATTACAAACATTGATATGCAGATTATTCGAAAGCGAATCTCTTGAGGCTTTCATATTCCCAAACTCCACCTGGGACCTTTACAAACCAATTTTATATGACATTACAGGTAAGCTTGGCAGCAACTTTCAAGGTGTCAACGATGCTTGCAAAAAGCTAGAGTTAATTAGTTACCGAAATGAGCTGTTAAAATTTAATAGTTCGAGAGAAGATGAAGCTCTTGATTGCGATTCTTATATGCAAGCTGGTTCGAACAAAGGAGACATGGACATTCTACATCTACGATTCGTTGATATCGATTTTACAAAGAGGCTTGATGACAACCCTATTGATTTCGACTGGGCATCATACGTAGATAGGAGTATCCTTCACGTAAGCCAAATTCGCCAAATGATTCTTTGGGCTGTACACCCCTCGAGAAAGGCACATTATGAAGCCAATCAACTGGTGGCAAAAATTCTTTTAATAAGAATCAATTCCGTAGAAGGATTTCAGGAATATGTTGTAGAGGATGTTATTTGGTCACTGGTATTTCAATTCGCGAAATTAACAGAATTCAGCCGAGCTTTGATAGTTGTTTTGCCTTCCTTTTACCGCCTCCTGAATATTCTTATCACTTATGGAATTTTAAAAGTACCGACCTATATTAGGAAGCTGATCAGTTCTGGAATTTTATATTTGCCGGAATCAAATGATAAATTTGTTCATTGTGACGTGCTGATCAACTTAAAAATTTCCCCACTGATGAAAAGTCAATACAATATGGTTCTTAGAAATGTTATGGAATATGATACTTCTTACTACGAGAAATATAATTTTGATGAATTGACCCGCCAAGCTGAAGAACTAAAACAAATGGTTTTGATTCAGCAAGACTTAACGGAACCTTTGTATCCCTTGAGCATTAAGATAATGGTGGCGGAATGGTACTTGACTCGCATTTGCTCTGGAAAACTATTGTCACTGGACAAAGCGGCAATAATCAAGAACTTCCAAATATTTTGCATTAATCTTGATGCCTTCCATTATTACTATAAGTGGATTGAGTTTATCGTATATCATCAATTGCTGAGTGACATTGAAGCATTAGAAACCTTAATGGATATCCTTTTGTGTTACGGAAAGTTATTTTCACAATTTATTAATGATCATATCCTCTTCACTAAAACGTTCATCTTCATATATACCAAAGAATTAAAGGAAAAGGATAGCAATTCCTATGCTGTCACATCCTTCATGCCATTTTGGAGGTTTTTTATGAAGAGCTTCTCCTTTGCTTTGAATATTGATGCAGATCTCCGGTTGGAACTCTCAAGTGTTTATGAAGAGGAAAAGGCGAAAGTCGAAAAATTAAGCAAAAATAAGCAGGAAATGCAAGTTATTTATAATTCTATGAATGGGCAAGATTCTAAAAATGGAGCATGGAATTTTCCAGAAGTATTTCAAACAAGCCTAAGAGGTTTTTTAAGCTCAAGGGACATTGCTACAGCCCAGAAAAATTGCAGGAATAATTTGCTGTTACTCATGGCAGCCAATATCAGGGATTACAATAAGTTCATGTCAATATACTTAAAAAGAAAAGATTTCAAGTTGGATGATCTGATTCGCTTGATCTCATCCAAGTTGTTGACGTTCGAACAGATACGGAATATTTTGGGCATAAATTTCGTTTTAACGTTATTAGTTGTGCGAAATGTCGAGTATGGCCTTTTCTTTGAATATCACAAGGATCATTATATAAAAAATAATTTCAAAGCGATTCTTGGGGCATCTGCAAGCAATTTTACCGAGTATTATGGGACATTTTTGGCAATTTTAGTTGAATACGGTACGTCTTCAAAACTAGCAAGTACATCTACTAGAATGATAATAAACCAATTAAAGGATAACCCGGTGAATGGTAACCGCTTTTTAGACGACATGTTGCATTATGGTATTTCAAGAGAATCGGATAATGATAATGGCACTATAGAGGGGCTGAAGCCGTCAGAATTGTATAAAATGCTAAATTTCACAAATCTTTGGGTATTTCAGGCATTCACAAGCTATCGAGTTGAGTTTTTAATGGCCGATGATGTTACTGGTGCGGCTTTGCACGACTCTTTGTTTGAAATTTTGGAAGCTTCCAATTCAAATTGTTTATGCGCTCATATATTTGATCAGATTGAAGACATCGCAATAATTGAGAAAATAGTTCAGATTTTTGAGCTCGATTTTTTTAATCGGTGTTTATTGGATCAAAAAAATAGTACAGGATACATGATTCTAACGGTTGATATCCTCACTTCCCTATCGCAAAAGTTCCACAAAGATGCATCGAGCAATCTGCGAATGTCTGATGATTGTTTCCAACTGATGCAAAATAATTTGATTCGTCTCAGTGAGCTGGATGAGACATCGCTGAAAGAAGTAGAGTCGCAGCTTGATGTGTTCCTGAGGATTTTTACAATTCATCAAAATTTCATCTTTCAGTTCATCGTGTCTTCGATTCAGGATAGAAACTCCAATGGGGCAAAATCGCTGATCAACGAGATGTACGTACTATTTGATAAAATTTCGTTCGATTTGAGGTTGAAATTGATGCTATATGAGGTTCTTTCATCCCTTAAATCTTATTGCATTTATGTCTCTACTACAGTTAGCGACGATGGAAATGTCAAATTTGAAGCTCCTGAGAAACTTTTGAACCTGCCGCCTTTTCAAACATCATCCTTCATAAAGAAGTCGGACGATTTTGGATCTTCAGAAGTTGTTCATCTGGGGCTTTCCACAATTGATCCTGATGTATCTGACGACAGTGCTAAATGTTTTATATTCAACAAGAGGGAAGGCATCTACTGGTGCCAACTGCGAACTGAACCTTATCATAATATCAACAACTTTCAGTCAGAGAATACAAGCTGCTTCAATAATTCTTGCCTAAACTTGAGCCTATTTAATGCAAGTTTTGATAAACACAATCCCAAATGAGTACATAGTTATATGGAGTATAATTTAAATTCTATCGATGTCTATTGTTGTTTCAGCACTAGGTAAAATCCTCTTAATGCATTTGTCTATAGCCAAACGTAAGTTAAGCTCGTCATCATTTGAGCCACCTTGAAGAATGACTTTTATTAAAACAATGTACAAATTAAAATTCACCTTTGCCACCAGCAGATTATCGTAACTTAAGCTACATCTTGATACAAACTCGGATAATTGTTCAATGTCTTCCTTCATCCTGGATTTTAGAATTGCTGGTTCATCGGTGGATAATTTTTTTCTTAATCCGCTCAAGGGAAAGAACAAGGATGCTATTTTCTTTATAATGAAAGGTTCCTCGGAGTTAGTAGCTGCTGGTAACGCACCCAAAGACATTGCTCTCGTGGCAAGCTGTTTGTCGCTTAGGACGCCATCGGTCCGTTCAATAGCAGGATTATTTAGTAGTGTTGATGTAGGGAGAGTGGTTGTTGAGAATCCCATTAGTAAGATGGTAGAGGTCCATTCCGCAATGGTAATACCATGAACAAAAATAAACACCGCTATGATAACTGCTGCAAGATAATCGGAAACCACTGATAGGTAATTCAATAATGACGGGTATAAAAACAAATAAAATGTGTAGGCAATGGTAATTATGGGATTTTTTGTCTTCAATTTGGAATTCTTGTTTGCGTAAAATGTCTTAAAAAGAGATAAGGCTGAAAAAAGAAGGTTGATGGTCAAAGCAGCATACCATAGTATCAAATTGCCATCTTCCAAATTGAATGAACTCTCCAAATGATGCGGATGAGGAATTTGGTAGGCAATTTCGTCATGATTATCATCGTTATTGCCTGACTCTACAAACAGCACAATGAATTCTTCAATTATATGGAACACTAAATCAAGTCCGACAAAACAGAGTGATACTGCTAGTGCAAAGCTGAATAAAACGTCCATTCTATTGAGACCAAAGGGGAACGTAATTGTTCCAGTAGACCAAACTTCAAATTGAGATAAATTTTCAACAAGTATTATTGTCAATGATCCGATGATATCATAAGTGATGAAATGTGACAAAGTAATGAAATTATTCCAAGATTTCGAGTGACCCAATTGGAAAATGATAATGCATATGACAAATTGTAAAAAAGCGACAAACAATTGAAAGTAAGCCCTTGGAAATGGCAAATTATTAATCAAATCACGAAAGTGTGGGATTGGTAAAGATTTAGCAATGTTCAATGGGATTTTCACATCAGGTTCTTGAAAAAAGTTCATGGATACTGAAGAATGCTTATAGCGGTGACCTTTACGGAAAGAGGCTCTTGACGCCGATAAAGGCGGCGTGTGTGACGAAGGCGTTGAGGTAGATGCTGTAAAATTAAAGGGCATGTCCAAATTCATAGAACCACGTCTTCTAGAATCTGGAGAAGAAGATCTTATTGGCGATCTAGCTCGTGAAGTCGGAGGAGCTAATTGCGGTCCTGGAACATATTTTAAAGATTGCTTTTTCTGATCAGCCGTTGCTGCATCACCAAAAGTAAACGCAGGATTGTAAATCAAACTTGAACTCGAGTTATTGCCATCTTTTGATGAATAGAATGCGGAATTTGGGCGAGATAACGATGGAGAGGCGAAAAACGGGCGTGTTTGCGAAGTCGGAATACCATTCGACCTTCCAATTTCCTCATTCCCAAATTCTTTACTTTGTACAAGAGGCGTATGAAACTCTTTTTCCCCTGTAGAAGGAGAATCTTCTTCTTTAATTGCGTTCATCACCGGCGTGGAAGACGTGTTGAGAAACCTTGAACCCACAGGCGGCAGCTGCTGGTCCATGATAGTATAAATGACAAGTTCCGTCCAGCAGAAGTTTTCAAATAAGTGGCGCACTTGACGACAAACAATCGAGAACCGTTTTCAATGGCAGAATCAAGCTAATCCTTCTTATTTTAGACTACAGTTACATGCATCACCTTGGAGGTATGATGTGCTTTTCGATCAACTCTCATTATCGCTAGTTACGAAACTCTCAATCATCACACTATACGTATCACTATCAACGATTTTTTCGTGAAGGAGAAATGACGAAAATACGAAGTTAGGGTGGCAAAGAACAGAAAAGGTCGGACAGGACACAAAAATTCATACGGGAACTTGATGTATTATTATACATGTTTCACTGAATCTACGATTAGTTGAATATCAGTGCGTGTTAAAGAAGTTGTAGTTTTCTTTAGGAGTAGTGAAACATTCCATGTTGTCGCTCTTCCTGGTTAGTTGTTACACAGTGTAGAATCTAGTTTGGTGGCATGTTAACTCCAAAGGTGATTCATGATTCTTTGAAAGAGTTTCAGGACGAAGCAATCGATGCAGATCTCGATTATTGCACACTAACACATCAAAAGACATATTTGGAGAGTAAGTTGCTGCAAAAGAAATATTTGACAAAACGTCTGCAATTGATATACTCACAAATAGACAAGACAAGAAACTATCAAGAGTTCGTTGATGTTTTGATGAATAGCAAATCATTGCTGCGAGAGATATTTACGTTGGAAGGTCAAAATGAACGTTTGAAAACGGTGAACGGTAGTGAACCGGAAATATATTGGTCAAAATTTGGGTTGGATGTTTCGCAATACATAGCCAATGACGATCATTTGCTTGCTTTGTATAACGATGGTTTACTATAATGATTCGTCCGGATTCTCATCTCGAAATTAAAACGTTGGATTAGTTATCTACGTCTATGCATCTCTTCTGTATTTAACTGTATGAATAACAATGTATATAAGTTATGTTTTTGTTTTTTAGCATATTTCCTTACTTTTTTGCTCTCTCTATCACACAATCAGCAAGTAACAAACTCCCAAAAAAGAATATAATATAGTATACATCATTAATGTTTGCTAGATCATCAAGAGTTGCCATTCTTAGAAATGGTCTTATTATACATCCAAAAACCTCAACGTCTGCTGTTGTTAATAGTTTACGATTTCAGAGTTCCTATGCATCGATAACCAAGATAATTAATGTGGCTGACTTTGAATCCGCAGTTAAGAAAACGGAGCTTTCAGTGTTTGATTTTTATGCTACATGGTGTGGTCCTTGTAAAGCTATGGCTCCTCATCTTTCCAAATTAACACAAGAATATCCCGATGTTAGTTTCTACAAGGTCGACGTGGATGAAAGTCCAGAGGTTGCCAAGCGTTGTGAAGTGACTGCAATGCCTACATTCGTTTTTGCTAAAGATGGCCAGCTATTGGGTAAAGTTGTCGGGGCCAATCCAAACGGTTTAGAAAAGGGCATCAAAGATTTGAAATAGCCTATCAAATTTACATCATTTTTATAATTCACGCCTAAACTTTGTATATAACTATATAAATAGTATTTTAATTTCCTCTTTTTGTTTGTAGCATTTGAGGTCAGCATGTATCCCATTAACAAGAAGACCTTACTTGTAACTTGAAAATGCGTTTTAACGTAAGGTAAAAAAGGCATACAATCAGGATAAATTAGAGAACAAACATACCTTCCAATGAGTTTACCGTTCTCCAGAGTAATGAATGCTCTTGTTTCAAAAACTGTTCCAGAGTCGATATACAGTTACAAGACTCGTCCATTTATAAAGGTAAGCTCTGTAGCCTTGTCTCTGGTTTTCCTAACTTATGGTATAACTTTCGCTGATTGGTCATACGAATCATCCATAACTGTGTATAACAATGCCGATGAAGAGACCAAGAAGGATTGGAAGTTCCTAGTTAAGACATTTTCTCCCATAGGTCTCACAGTCATACCTTTTTCCTTAGCCGTAGGGGCAATATATGCTCAATCGAGGATTGTTACAAAAGTGACGTATATTCCTAAGCTAAATGGAAAGCCTGAATGTCAATTACAACGTCGATCTGCTATATTAGGTAGACCAATCGTGACAACAAGGCCAATTTCTCAGGTTATCAGAGGTGAAAAAAAACGTGTGTTCACAGGTGAAGGCGACCAAGGCGTCGAGGACAAGGGCTCTTTCATCTTTTTCCTAACTGACGCTAATCCTAGTGTGAAGCGTTGGTTTGATAGGTATTATATATTACCAAGATCGGGCACATTCTGGGCATCAGATGGGCGTGTTTTTGATGCATTATTTGGAGGTGATTCAATTCGAGATCTAGACTTGAAAACAAGATCTTTACAGAATGGGAACGACCAGCAATTAAGTAAAATGAGGCATATTAATGAGGATAGATCAATCTTAGAAGAAATGATAGAAAAAAATTCTCGGAGAGCAAAATTCCACTATGGTACAAAAGAAGTTAACCTATCTAAAAGAATAGTGAATCAAAATAATATCAAAGTTGACAATAAAAAGCTACATATTCACAACCATCCGAAAACTCTCAATAAATAGTCGAAAAGTAATGCGCAGGAGAAATAAAGTCCCGTGTTAATATTACTGGTAAAAGCCTTCCAACAGTCAGCGGGATTATCAAGATCCACTTTTTTAATCATTGTAAATACCCTGTAAGCGAATATAGATAAGCCACCAATGAAGCCAGGCCCCCACAATAAGCCGCTGTTAATACCAGCCAATGTATACAAAGCAAATTGCGATGTGGCCATGACATTACATATGGGCTTTGTCTTGCCTTGCCAAGCTAATGCGGTCGATTTAATTCCTGCTTTCACATCAAATGCCTTATCCTGATGCGCATAGATAGTATCATATATCATACACCAGAGAACACTCCCAGCATATAAAGGAATCATAGTAGACCAATCCATTATACCCATTGCTGGAAATCCCAATAAAGCCCCCCAATTGAAACAGGCACTTAGTACTACCTGTGGATAATAAGTAAACCTCTTGAATAAGGGATATGTGCAAACGATTGGCAAGGAAGCCAATCCTAACCACCAACATTCCGCAGGTAATTGGGTAAGGATTCCTACCCCAACAGCGGTTTGCCCAGATAAGAAAAGGACCGCTCTTTTCGTTGACACCCTGCCTGAAGCAATTGGCCTTTCCACAGATCTAAGAACCTTGCTATCTAGATCACGGTCACACAAATCGTTGATGGTACAACCAGCGCCTCTCATAATGAGGGCGCCAACCCCAAACAAACCTAGCATCCACATACTGTGACCAAGGGTGGCGGTGCCCTCCATGGCAGCGATCGTAATCGCCCAGGTACATGGCAGATAAAGCAGCCAAGTCCCTACCGGCTTTTCTAGCCTCATCAATTCGGCATAAGGAATCCATTTATCGGGTAATGCAGATACAAAGGGACCCAGGCCTTTCAGTCTTTCCAAACGAGCTTGCTCGAGTTGCCTTGGTGTGAATACATCCTTGGAAACTTTAACTGATTGATACCTTGCGCTAAGTTTCGGTAGTGATGACCAAGCCGCTCTATAAGTGCAGAAGTTTATCAATGGATGACCCGTAGATACCTGTTTGAAAGAATTTGACAACATTGGACATTTAAAAGAGTGTAGTAACATCAAGCCTAAGGAATGACTCGGATAGTGAAACACAATCGCCTTTCGGACTAGCTGTATGTCAATATTTCAAGTTATACGCGGCGAAGGATCAAGTACTTTCGAGCCGATTTCACTTTCCGAACATACTTTGAGATGTATTAGGCGAGTGGACCGGTTGGCTGCGAAATAGGTAATAGACGAAAAGAATTGACGCAGATTTTGAAGCACAGTGAGTCATTCACTTAGATATAGCGAGGAAAGTACATTAACGCGATAAATTGATTGTTCGATGAAATATAGACAAGGTTTATTGTGATTTGCATGGCTGAACCTTTATCGGCTTAATGATCGGCCGCGTCCACTAAACGACGGGACCCGTGGCTTTAACATGGTGAACTTCAAAAGTTCTTCCATTTCTTATCACGTTGAAATCTATCGAAAATCAAGCAAAGAAAGCAGATATCTATAATAAAGGAATATGACATTCTACGTCGCATCAACCACTGCACCAGTCAATATTGCCGTATGTTTGAATCCTCGATGATGTGAATTGAGTCTTCTGTTCTAAGCTAATAGCTGTTATACTAACCATGAATTTCATATACAGACCTTGAAGTATTGGGGTAAAAGGGACAAAGATCTCAATCTTCCAACAAACTCATCTATCTCAGTTACTTTATCTCAAGAAGATTTGAGAACTTTGACTTCTGTCTGTACCAGTCCAAGTATCACCGAAGATAAATTATGGCTAAACGGCAGTGAAGAATCTCTTGAGAGCGAAAGAACCCAACGTTGCCTGCAAGATTTACGTAAGTTACGAGAGGATTTGGAGAACTCAAATGCTGACTTGCCCAAATTCTCCCAATGGAAACTGACCATTGTATCCGAGAACAACTTCCCTACTGCTGCAGGTCTCGCATCCTCGGCAGCAGGTTTTGCTGCTCTGGTTGTCGCTATTGCGAAACTTTACCAATTGCCTCAATCGCTATCGGAGATCTCTAAAATTGCTAGAAAAGGTTCTGGTTCGGCTTGTAGATCGCTATTTGGTGGTTATGTTGCCTGGGAAATGGGTGAATCATCAGACGGATCAGATTCAAAAGCCGTTGAAGTGGCTCCAATGGAACATTGGCCTAACATGAAAGCTGCAATTTTGGTTGTGAGTGATTCCAAAAAGGATACACCATCTACAAGTGGTATGCAATTGACAGTGAAAACTTCTGACTTATTTCAAGAGAGAATTAAATCGGTTGTTCCCCGTAGATTCGAGCAGATGAAGCAAGCTATCAAAAGTAAGGACTGGCCCTGTTTTGCTGAATTAACCATGAGAGATTCAAACTCGTTCCATGCCACCTGTTTAGATTCATTTCCTCCAATCTTCTATATGAATGATACGTCAAGAAAGATTATCAAGTTGTGTCATTCGATTAACGAATTCTATAAAGAAGTTATTGTGGCTTATACCTTTGATGCCGGTCCAAACGCAGTCTTGTACTATCCGGAAGAAAATGAAGAGAGGCTATTTGCCTTCATTTACAAAGTTTTTGGTGAAGTCTCGGGCTGGGAAACTAAATTCTCCAAGCAGGAACTAAAACACTTTGAGAGCAAATTTACAGCTGACATTGCCAGCAAGTTAGATTTCGAGTTGGACGAGCAGTTATATAAGGGTGTAACAAAAGTTATTTTGACTCAAGTCGGACCTGGTCCGCAACCAACAGAAAAGTCTTTAATTGATGAAGCGACCGGCTTGCCTAAGTAGCGGGCTCATCGATTTGATAGGTATTGTGAATTATTAGTTTTCTATCGAATTAATATAAATTTTAAGCACTTAATTTATCCTCTCAGTTTTTAAATCTTACTGCCCTTTTTTTTTTTACTTTTAACATTTAGTATCGCTTCGTACATTTTTATTTTACATCGAAGGAATACCGAGTGACAACTTAACATGTACGTGTTGAAAGGAAAGAAATAAAAGTCAACTTACTTCACACTTTAAAATACATTGAAATACATATATAATAAGGGGTTTGGATATATATGGGGAGAGGTTAATGGGTAGCTAACGTAAAATATTTGAAGAACTAGGCAAGTCTAAAGCAAAGCATACATTCTTACCGCAGTGTCATTCGAAATAATCAATAAACCAGCATGACTCTGAAAGCTCTCACGAATGTTTTCGACATCAGTGCCGTTTCCACTTATATCCCAATACAACTATGACAATCTCCTCTTTTGGTGTCACTCAGCTATCAGAAACCGAAAGGAGTTGAAGATACAAAAAAGAAAATACATCAATCAATCTCTGACCTCCGTTATTTTAGCGTTGTTGGTATCGCTTTCATTGACAGCATCCGTTTTCGTGTATTTCCAAATTCTCGCTTTACAATCTCCGCTACCTGTAGCGAATACACCATACTGAGGTCCTAATGGGAATCCATTAGCAACGGCAACTGAGATAACAGAGTTCCTATGACCTTGTAGCATTAGCAATGGATTACCGGATTTTGTATCCCAAAACAATACGCCGCGATCCTTCGAACCTGAGAGTATATATTCATCATTCTGCGTTGTCGCCACGGAAAGAACAAAATCTTTATGACCAGTGTAGGTGACTTCACATGTTCCAGGAGATGGTTTCGCATTTGTGTTATTGTGGTTACTACCACTGCGTAAATTCCAAAGTTTGACAGATCTGTCCAAGGAACCAGAAACAACGCCGTTTCCATCTCTAGTGAATACCACGCTGTATACTGAATCCTTATGTCCCGTACCTAATTCGTTTTCAGAATCTAATCTTTCAACTAAAAATCCAGTTTCAGAATCCCACACACGAACGGCACGATCTAGTGATCCTGCCGCTATAAATTTACCATCGCCTGGAGAAACGGCTACTGTGGTGACACCATCTTCGATCGATAGAGTTAAAGAACATTGTCCTGTACGAAGATCCCAAATTCTCACTGTTCTGTCACCTGATCCAGAGACCAATTTGTGACCTGAGGGAAAGTAGTCCAGTGAATATATATCTTGCTCATGACCTTGCAAAACCATTACAATCTTTTTCTGGGCAATATCCCATATCCGAATCAATCTGTCCTCAGCTCCAGTAGCCAAAAATTTACCATCAGGCGAAAAGCAGACGGAACGAATGTATAAATCGGAAGAAGCAGCTTTTGATGATGCAAAAGAGTTTGTATCATTATTATTCTCATCTAAAGTACCTGAACTGTCAGGTTGTGCCCCGCCTTGTACAGCAGCATCGTCTGAAAGCCTAGCCACCAGTGCCCCATCAGAAACTCTAAAAACCTGAGTAGTCTTATTACACCCGGTAGCCAAAAATTCTCCATCATTACTAAACCTAACACAACAGACAACGGAAGTGTGATCTAAAGAGCAATGAAGCTCCACATCCAATTCCCGAGGTAATGCAGGATTGTAAAGTATGTAGTAGTCATTAGTTTGTTTTTTCAAATGTGAGGGAACCGTCTGAGAATCCAGATCCAACAAGAACGGAGGAATTGGTTTAGCATGGCTAGCACGCGCGTTATACGGAACAAGATAATGCTCTTGCTGTTGTTCATGTGCCGCAACATCAGGGGTACTTGGTTTCATTTCCTGAGACACAACGGGAGCAATATTCTGTTGTGCAGGTGAGGTGCCGTTCTGTGCCACAGTACTTGCTGGCTGTTGAATTACAGAAGGTGCTGACATAGCTCCGACTGTTTGAGGCGGAGGCACGCCAGGAAGACTTTTGATGTTAGTAGTAATGGGCTTATTTGAACTTCCATCAACACCCACGGAAGTGGCAGGAGCATCCGCAGCAGTACCTAAACGTGGCGATTGATTATCATTAGCAGTTACAGGTGGAAGAGTGGCATGTGGCATTTGAGAATCTACAGAAGTCGAAGGAAGAGTGCCTCCGCCGAAAGCAGTTGGGCCAATAATTGCGGGATTTGGAGGAATAGCTTGATTAAGGTGATGATGTTGCTTCTGCTGTTGCTGCTGCTGTTGCTGCTGCTGTTGCTGTTGCTGCTGCTGTTGCTGTTGCTGCTGTTGTTGCTGTTGCTGCTGCTGCTGTTGTTGCTGTTGTTGCTGTTGCTGTAGTAATTGCTGCTGCTGTTGCTGTTGCTGCTGTTGCTGCTGCTGCTGCTGCTGCTGATGATGATGAACAGTAAATGAAGCGATCTGCCTATCTCTTTGTTCAACCTCGATTTTTAGGCGGTTGATCTCTTCTTCGTAAGCATCCTTCATTTTTCTATGCGTCAACTCTAACTCATAAACAGTATTTCTAATCTGTTGCATCTCAGCCAATTGTTGATTTATTTTGAAATCATAATCTTTCTGATTTTGTAAACGATAGGAGTTGGCTTCTTGAGAGACTTGAGCAAATTCTTGCCTAACGGCCTCAAGTAGCTCATTGACCTTACCTTGCGAAGCAGTTATAGCTGACGACATAAGCGCTATTTCGTATGTGTTTAAGGCTATTAAACTTATTGCTTGTTCCTACTTTAATGGTTTAGCTCTTAAATTGTTCGAGCAAAGAAGTTGTTAAGGTTCGCTGTTGTTTTTTCGTTTCCTTTTCTATTCTAATCTGTCCTGCAAGAGAACATTGGGATACCTTAAAAAAATAGCAATTATCACGTTGGACGAATATTGGTCATACCTTTGATATACATGAAGCCTATCATTGAATGTAATATATAAGAAAGAGCTTTGGCCAAATTGGCTGTTGATTACTTTTCCTGCTCTGATTTAGTGGTCAGGGATGGATACTATGAATCCGTTGACGCAATACAAGAACTCAATAAAAGATAGACTAGATAATGCAGACCTATTAGTGGCTAAATTGGTACACGAAAATACAATGTTATCGCAAACTGTTGAAACCAAAACACAAGAGATTGAAAATTTGCGGCAGCAGCTGCAAACACTAGAAAGTAAGGTTGCAGAGATTGAAGTTAAGAGTTTCAAACAAGATGAGAATATTGAAATTGTTAAAGATTTATTCGAGCATCTTTGTGGTGTACGAGTTCACAAGTCATACGAAGATGATACTGGCTTGTGGTTTGACACTTCACAGGGATCGAAAAATGGAATAATGGATTACAAGCTAGGCTTTGTTAAAAGTGAATCATTTCCAGGAACTGAAGTGATATATGTACCACTATTGAAACAACGAAGTTCCGACGAGCTACGAATTTTACAAAAACAGATTCCTGGATATATGTTTGATACGCTGAGTTTCCCGTTGAAATCATTGTACCAATTCTACTCTAAGATGGCTCGATGTTTGAATAAGAAAATAGAATGAGAGAAATAATGTGTGTACTTATATGCCTATTGCAGAACTAAATTACCGTTCTCATTAACAATCAAACTCTTAAGTAGTTTTTTCTTTGTTTCTTTATCTTCTATCGATTTTAAAATTTTGTACAACGAACTTCCATTTTCCAACTTAGGCAAAATTGAAGTGTCCATTTTCTTGTCCAGTTTTTTCTCTGATTTTTGAATTTTACCTTTATCCTTACTTTTTGAATTCTGTTCTTTCTTTCCATCTGGTGATTGTTCTGAATTCATGTTTGTATTCCTACCGGTAGCATTTTTCTGTTTCTTGGGCTTGAACAACCCTTTCTGATACTTTTCATCTTCACTTATGCATTGTGTATGCTTTTGGTAACTAACACCATCTTCGAATGTCGCAGAACAATCTATACAGGTATAGTAGGCATCAGGGCATCGATAATAATGCTTTTCTGTATTTTTTTTCGGAACAGTAGCATTACAAACCTCGCAATTAAAAGTGACCATTACTGCTTGTTCAGAACTACCTTTTTATTCAGCTTAGTCTGACTCCGGCATGTCAACAATCTTGAATATATACTACTCATCGAGAATTTTTTTTCATGATACTCGCTGAATCAAAAGAAACTACCCTCACGTGACCGACTTGTATCAATCACTAAAAGGAATTGTCCGACGATGGGTGAGGTGATACTACAAATTAGGCGAGTGCGTTGAGCCCAACAATACAGTACCACACTGGGCTTCTCGTAGAAGTGAATTTTGCCGTGTATTCAGTGGATGAAGTACAGTCCTCAATTGCTTTCATTGGACTCCAAATCACGCGGTAGAATTATTCACCATGACTGTTTTAAAGAGCCGCACCTGACCAATATGAAAATACTTCATGGAAAGATTGACTGGTGAGGCGCCATACAGGTATGAGAGCAGTATAATCATATTTTTTCAGGCAGAGCAACGACCAGCATTTCAATGGATACTTCGGAAATCCGAAAACTGGCATGAGTTGTAGCCGGGTAATCTGGGATCTTTAATATGCCACGAAATGCATATAGGGGGACGAAATTTAAAGCCAAAGAACTTTACGGAAGAGGATTCAACCTCACGAAACCTCATAAAACAGAGCCCTAAGTACTGTTTTTGTTGCTAGATTCCCCAATTGGTAACTGTATTGGCTTCTGGTATTGTTGTTTCAATTTGCACAAGTGTAAAATAACACATCGATAAACGATCTTCTTCACTGCTATCCCTAAACATGGCCCTGGAACCAATTAACTACACAAATTACTCGAGGGAAATCGAGCAAGAGTATTTGAAAGTTGTCAGAGGTGACGATCCAGATACTACATGGCTGGTTATTTCTCCCAATCCTAAAAAAGAATATGCTCCAGAGTTTGTCGGAACCGGGTTTACAGAGTTTTTGCAAACTTTTGATGATGCCAAAGTTCAATATGGTATGGCCCGTGTTTCACCGCCAGGTTCTGATGTTGAAAAGTTGATCCTTGTTGGTTGGTGCCCAGATTCAGCTCCAATGAAAACTAGAGCTTCATTTGCCGCCAATTTTGGGACAGTGGCCAATCAAATCTTGAAGGGCTATCATATTCAAGTAACCGCAAGAGACGAAGATGATTTAGATGAAGGAGAATTATTGCAGAAGATAAGTAATGCCGCTGGTGCTCGTTATTCTATTCAAACTAGCTCAAGCAAACCATTGACAGGACAGCCTAAAAAAAGCACTCCTATACCTGCCGCTGCTTCGAACCCTAAGCAGCAAACAACCGTTCCCAAACCAAATTTCTCAAAAGATGCCAATGCTGGAGACAAGGATGCCGCTGCAGATGATTGGAGTGAACCAGAAGTGGAAGAACGGGACTTGGACGAAAACCCACTGAAATCAAACCAATCTAGTTATAAACCAATTGGCAAGATCAATTTACAGAAATTAATTGCTGAAGAATCAGCTAGAGAGGACCCTCGTCTAGTCAGTAGTCCTGTTTCTTCAGGTAAAGTTGCCCCGGAAGCTGATATTGCCCATTTGAAAAGGGAATCCAGACTCAAAAGAGATACTGAGATTAACGATTTCTTAGGGAAAAGGTCCCCAATTAATTCTGCAACAAGTCCAAGAAATGATGATTTAGTCATCAAAGGATTTAAAAATGAGAAGAGTCCTGCCCAGTTATGGGCAGAAAAAAAAGCAGCAGAATCGGCCCCTTCAACTGAATCCGAAAAGATTACTCCTGTTTTGAAGGTACGCCAGCAAGATGAGGAAGAAGAACATGATGTTAAAGACCTGAAATCAAAATTCGAGAAACTAGCTGCAAGTCCCGATACTTCCATCATCACTCCAATGCCAAGTTCTAAGAAGTTACTGACCACAGAATCAGAAATTCCCTCTCGAGTTAAAATTGATACGAAGAAGTTTGGCAATCCTTTACCTGGAATGCACGCTGGAGAATCTAACGAAGAAGTTGAAAAGGGAGAAAGCGATGATGATTGGGACGACGACGAACCAGTCGCTGCTCCTATCTTACCTTCCAGAGACGCTTTCAAAAAAGAAGAGGAGAAGGAGAGTTATGAAGTACCAGTTTCTAGAAATATTGCTGAAGAAGAAGATAATGATACGTTTGATGACGAAAAGGAAGAAACTTCAAAACCAACCCCAGAAATTGCAAATGAGACAGATGACTTAGAGGAAGAGCCAGCTCCCTCACTACCTACAAGAAAAACCGATGCAGCTCCCTCACTACCTACAAGAAAAGAGGATGCAGCACCATCTCTTCCTTCAAGGAGAAACTTCGAGCCGGAAAAGCCTGCTGAACCTACTTTACCGTCTGCTGTTGCCGAATACGACTATGAGGCTGCCGAAGATAACGAATTAACGTTTACAGAAAATGACAAAATCCTCAACATCGATTTTGTTGATGATGACTGGTGGCTCGGTGAGTTGGAGAGGACCGGTGAAAAGGGGTTGTTTCCGAGTAACTATGTGTCCCTTCAAAATTGAATCATGTAGTCTAGATACTTCGATTTCTAATGTAAGCAATACTTACCATATGGCAAAACTTCTATTAAATCTCTTCATGCGCCATGTTGCTTGTTTTTGATGGGAACACAATCCAATACTAAAACTCGAAGTTTATAGTGATATATAACTATAGGACTGAACCAGTCATGTGCATGAAACTGCCGAATACCTAGATCTTCGTTAGATTTTAGCTTCATCTCTAGTGAAAACTTTCCACTAATTTCAAATCGATCGTACGGCTAATTGAGTAGAGAAAATTTGAGCGTTAGGATGAAAAGGACAAGCTTGGCAATACATTTAGCGTCTCAGCAACTGAGCTCCAGGGGATTCCTCTTTTTTTTTCTATTATGATAGGTTTGTTCTTGAATTAGACGATTGTTAGCATTTGCCCCTATCTAATTTGCACATGCCGGCTAGCTCTATCCAAAATAACACTAAATAATCTGAACAAAGTACTTCTTGGTATTTTTAAGATATTGCAGCAAGGGATTCGAAAGAGATACCAAGTAAATTCAGGCGGCACGATGTTACTTAGAGCGAAGAAAACGCTGAAAACTTGTCAATATAAGGAGCTGATAAGAATAGAGATAAATTTGATGAGTTGTTACTCAAGATCACGCATATTGACGCAGCTTTCTTATTTTCAAACATTGCAAGCGCACATCTGCCCCCCAAAGTTGAAAAGTTGCAGGTGGAGTTCCCTAGCTCAAGTTTCCCGCATTGGAAAGCATAAACAAGATTCAGGTTATGCTAATGGATGATAGGTAACTGAGTTCAGGTAAAATGTTTAAAGGCCGTTGAGATATGTTAAGAAACAAAAATGCTTACTCCGTTTGGCACGCCGCACTCGCGCACCCTTTCAGCTTCTTAATCATCATGCCGAAATTTCAACTTTTGTTTTGCCGTATTGGTGACACTTCATATTTGAAACGAGGATCTTACAAATTCACGCTTCACAGGTAACATGGAAGAAGTACATTAATAAGAAATTAGCTCTTGAAATAAAATACTTAAAAATGTTTTATTCAAGCTTCACTATTGTTTTGGCTAGCTTATCATCTGAACCAGGTTCGGCATAAATACATATGCTTATAAAATGAAGAGATCCAACAGGTGTGAGATGAAGAGCAAAAGGACCTTATTTTCGAAAGAAAAGGGTAAGCTAAATTTTTTGGGATGATAATAGTGTTATTTCTAAGCTTTTTTTGTTTGGTGCATTGTGCGAACAGTGTGTATTACTCCAACTCTTCTCTGAAAAGTACTGTCTCATCGTCGCTCTATACATCCACACTTGAACCGGAGTTTTCGAAAGAAATTACTGGTACTACGTCTTACACAAGGATTTTAACAGTATCTGACAAGAACGGTAGAGTTGTGACTTCAACTTCCTATATACTCTCAACGTTCACTTCCACTGTATGCCCATCGTGTACCGCCAAAAAAGCGTCAAGCACCAGCCCCAGCAGCAGCAGCATTATGACTTTTGATAGTGCTGGAGGTGCTTCAAGCTCGATTCACTCACCTCAATCTCCTTCCGGAAGCACACAAACCAGTATCACGTGGGTTAGCTTGACTACCACAGACTCGAAAGGTTCTTCGATGAAGACAAGATCTCCTGCGCTAATTTCTGTTTCAACTGTCACCGTAAAGGGGGTAGTCACTGTATTCACCACTTGGTGCCCCATTACTGATACCAGCACATTTTCGCTCACATCAGCAACGGACTATTCCCCCAGTACATCCCTTTTCGAAGGAAGTACTTCACTTAGTACGGATGATAGCGCTTCAACATCTAGTTCGGTGTTGAGTGAAAATACTGAGTCAACTTCCGAAAAAACTGAATCCGCTAGTAATTCAGCCTCAGACGTCTCAACATCTCAGACAGCTATTTTATCGACCGTTTCGACTGTTGAAAACGGGGTTACCACCGTGTACACTACCTGGTGTCCCTTGGATTCCTCGAGTACTAGTAGTAGTTTTAGCACGCCTACGGAATCCTCTAGTATTGTGATTACGTCCTCAATATCGTCGTCCAGTATCGGCAGCACCGGCAGCACGCCTACGGAATCCTCTAGTATTGTGAGTACGTCCTCAATATCGTCGTCCAGTGTCGCCAGCACCGGCAGCACGGTTACGGAAACTTCTAGTAGTGTGAGTGAAAGTACTACGTCAATTTCTGAGATTTCCTCTTCTTCTACCATAGCAGCTAGAACAAGTGAATCCGCTAGTAGTTCAGCCTCAGACGTCTCAACATCTCAGACAGCTATTTTATCGACCGTTTCGACTGTCGAAAACGGGGTTACCACCGTGTACACTACCTGGTGTCCCTTGGATTCCTCGAGTACTAGTAGTAGTTTTAGCACGCCTACGGAATCCTCTAGTATTGTGAGTACGTCCTCAATATCGTCGTCCAGTGTCGCCAGCACCGGCAGCACGGTTACGGAAACTTCTAGTAGTGTGAGTGAAAGTACTACGTCAATTTCTGAGATTTCCTCTTCTTCTACCATAGCAGCTAGAACAAGTGAATCCGCTAGTAGTTCAGCCTCAGACGTCTCAACATCTCAGACAGCTATTTTATCGACCGTTTCGACTGTCGAAAACGGGGTTACCACCGTGTACACTACCTGGTGTCCCTTGGATTCCTCGAGTACTAGTAGTAGTTTTAGCACGCCTACGGAATCCTCTAGTATTGTGAGTACGTCCTCAATATCGTCGTCCAGTGTCGCCAGCACCGGCAGCACGGTTACGGAAACTTCTAGTAGTGTGAGTGAAAGTACTACGTCAATTTCTGAGATTTCCTCTTTTTCTTCCATAGCAGCTAGAACAAGTGAATCCGCTAGTAGTTCAGCCTCAGACGTCTCAACATCTCAGACAGCTATTTTATCGACCGTTTCGACTGTTGAAAACGGGGTTACCACCGTGTACACTACCTGGTGTCCCTTGGATTCCTCCAGTACTAGTAGTAGTTTTAGCACGCTCACGGAATCCTCTAGTATTGTGAGTACGTCCTCAATATCTTCGTCAAGTGTCGGCGGTAGCACGTCCATAGAGACTTCAAATAGCGCTACTCCTACACCTACCGTGGACACAACTGCTATTACTACTCAATCTGGCTTACAACCTTCGATTGTCTCAACTACGGTTAGCGGGATTCTTACAGTATACACAACCTGGTGTCCACTAACCTCAACAAGGGAAAGTAGCATAACTGAAGAGTTTTTCAGGACTACTACAATAACAACAGAAGTATGCTCGAATGACATTTGCACTCGTTCAACCATCGCCACTACTGTGCCATACACGAGTAGCCAGTTAATGCCTACATATACTAGTTCTTCCACGGTTAGCGCTAGCTCTATGCAGGGGCTGTGTACAGAAAGTGATTGTTCAGATACAACTTGGTCAACTTTTAAATCTATCTCGTCTGTTATTATAACGGAAATTTCTTCATCCGACACCGATACATCTTTAACGCGCATTACCAGTAGCACGCCAATTTCCGCCCTTTCCTCTTCTACTTCGGAAGTTTCCACGATCTCTACAATACCATCGATGACCACAAGTTCCATCGCAGAGAGCAGCTCTTCCTCTTTCACTTATAATTCAGCGACGTTTTCCACCACATCGACTTCTACCTCTGCTGTATGTCCCACATGTGTAACCATTTCAAGCTCCACTATGTCATCATTCAATCCTTCCGATGTTACTACTATCTCTGATAGTTCAAACGATATTATATCAACCTCGACCTCGACCTCACCTATACTGACTAACAGCCCCAGGTCAGCTTCTTCATACACGACGGCAACTTCATACGAAGTTGTGGTATCATCAACTCTTTCGGACTCTTCTACTGTTTCAAGCGACTTTGCCACAATTTCTTCATATCATCTTTCAACTGTCACAACCAATTTTGAAGGCGTAGAGACAATTTATACAACGTGGTGCCCGTTAAGCTCAACAATAGTTTCTGTCGAAGAATGCAAGGATCAAGATTGCAGCATTATGACGAGAACCTCGTCTGCTCAAGTAAGTACCGATAGTCGGAGCTCCTCGCAGTCTTCTCTTTTGTCGACCACTATAACCTCTGATTCCCAAATAAAAGGAAGTTCTACGGACTTACTTATAGGAGCTTCTTCATCAATAAGTACGAACAGTTATTACTCTTCAAAAATAACTAGCGTATCCGGTTCTTCAAGTATCATACCCAATGTTCAAATCAGCACCAACACAGCTGAATTGTTACAATCTACATCGTCACGTACAGTTGTTGTTTCAATTACTATCACGTCTAGTAACAGTGGGATTACGAAGACAGGAGCCTCAATTCCAATCTCGAAAACATCGAAGCCGACGAATGTATCATCAAAATCAGATGCAGAACCGTCAATTTTAACGTCCACAACGACCACACTTACCTTCTCAGTATCAGCTGACAACGTTTCTTCCTCTTCTAGTGTTGCCGCTATTCCACACTCCTCAGAAATTGCTTCAGTGATCACGACTTATTCCGGCAGTGCAGAAAGGTTGATATTTGACAAACTTCTTGCAGTGGTGTTAATGCTAGCCTTTGTTTAGATTATCGTTTACTTAGATTCAATATAAAACTATTTTCCTTTCAGAATTTCGGAGTTAAAGTCGGTCACGAATACTTCCTCAGCTGCATCTTCGTCATAGTCATACCACTCATTCTCATCTCCAAACTGAAACTGCATTTTTTTCCCGGAGTTTAATTCTACCATCAAAGTGAGATTCCTTGGATGGAAATGTGTAATTTCACAGCCTCTGCAGTCCAATTCTAATAAAAGGGTTTTAGTCAATGCGGTACTCATTAAGCCATGTTTTTTCCTTTGCTTCTTGATGTCATTTAGGATTTCTGGATCGATATTTGTGGTGTTACGCAAGTAGTCCTCAAACTTGGATACATTGATAGAGGAATCCTTTCCACAGAATTTGCATTTAATCAAAAATGATGCCTCTCCCCTGCTTCCTGAAAGTTGATGCTTCTCAAATCTATTGATAACGACAGAGCTATTGTGTTGTTCCCTGCAATTTGTACAGATTATATCAAATATATACTCAGCCATTGCATCTTCAGTATCTTGAGGGTAAATAAGTTTTATATTGTCAGACATGATGGCGTCAACTGCTAGAAAAAGCATGATAGTTCTTACTTCTAGATTGCTTCGAATGGATTGCCAAATTAGAATGAAGTTTCGATTTATCACACACACATCATGCCTTTTTATGAGCGCTCCATCCGCCTCCTCCATAGGCGGTTCGTTTGAAAAAACACTCTTTAAGCGAAATGACTGGATGAAAATCGAAACCAAAAAACTAAATTAAGAAGAATCGTGTTTCTATATGCCTCTTTTGGCACTTTTGTATGGGTATGCTTCGCTGTAGAATTAAGTTGGATGCATTTTGCAAACGATGGTACAGCTTTAGAGTAAGAAATGACGTATTTTATTCAAGAAGTAAGGCTGGTGGACTAATTTTAAACGGTAGTCAAGAGGGTCTGCCGCGTATTTTATGGAGATATTTCAATGCTCCGGGAAATATAACGTTCGTTACTGTTAATATTGTTACCTTTGCCGGCATAGTAACTTATGACTCCTTGATATCTCCTACCCGAGAGCATATGCTTGAAGAGAAATTGTTCATCGTACAAAATATACCAACATGCGGAGAGGATACCTCATTTAAGAAATCCTATGAAGATAAAAATAACGATTTGTGCTCAGAGGAGCTTCAGAAAAGGCTGGATGAAGTTGCAGAAAATAAGACACTTGAAGATCGCACGTCGCAGGAATCGCCACTTCCAGTGTATTCTGCCAGTAGCTTGTATTTAGAACGGAAGGGTCCCCAGCTGGCAGCCTACAATTCACAGGTGGCTAAGATGTCCATATTTCATATGATGTACGCATACTTTTTATGCAAGCACGTCATATCTGATGGTTCCCTGACTTATAGCACATCGCCATATTTGGAATCAGAATTTTGGAAAAAGGAGGTTGAATTGCTACGTAATAAAGACCTTCCAAAACATGACAGTAACAACAAAAGTCATGGCGATGAGGGAAGAGGCTTTATGAATGCATTTTACAGCTCATGGAAGCATGATTTTTCAAACGTGTTCACGAATCTTCATAAATCCCAACGATTTCATTTTCCTGATTGGAAATACTATCCCGGGAACCTAAGGTATATTTGTCGGAAACTTTATAGTAATGAAATGACGACAGTCGAAGACTTTAAACAGTTTTATGACGCAATTGAATCTCGAGATCTAAAAAGACTTTTGAGGATATGGTTTTATGATTACTCTCATTTGGTAAAACCTATAAAAGGAAATATGGAGAGCTTTTATGGCACACTGGTTCAAGATTGCCATGCTGATGATGTTTTGTTCAACAAATACTCTTCAATTCTTTTGAACCCTACTAATCCACGGAAATATCTATTTTTTACTAAACATGGAATTCGTGATGTACCGAGTGCATCCATGGACACCGTACTTTGTGTTCTCCAAGGGTATGTTAGTCTGCATGAAAAGCAAGGAAAACAACATTACGATTCCATAGTAAGGCTAATATCAATGATGAGGAAAGATTGCTTTCTTGTCAAGCATGGTAAGGGAAGCAACAGTTACAGAGAAGTGAGGGTTATACTGCCGAAGGATGAAGAAAGACAGCAGCTCGAGCTACTGACGAGAAATCTGGAGCGTAAGAAATGTTATCAACTTGTGAGTAATAATCCAACGGCGGTAAAACTTTTAGATATGATATCCAATTGGAAAGATATTTAGCGTGACCTGATCGAGGTCAAACACGGCAGAAGAAAGTTTCCGCGCACGTTCACACTGATATAATAAATAATTTATACATGCTTTTAATTGACCACAGTTTTCAGTACGCCCTTCCCAAGGGTTAAGGAGTAGCACTTTGAGTTGATATCAAATGCTCAGAAGTGTATTTTGACAAAATCCCCAATCATCTTACTGACTTTGAGGCCCATTTTCCTACACTAAACAGCATGTGTGATGCCACTGTGGCTATACACGCCTTTATTTACGGTTGAGCTTCGTGCACTTTTGAAAGTTTGAAAGAAAGATGCGCTGATCATTTTTGCAGAAACATAGGGACCTTTTGTGCATCGAGGCGAAGCATTTCGCGTAATGCAGTGGTTCCGTCTTCCCTTATAAAATTTTATTTGCACAATGAATTACTGGAGTTTCCGTCTTTGGCATAAAAATTTTGATTATCTTCGACCTGCAAGAATTACTAAAGTTAACCACGTTCCGCTTGTAATGATAACCGGTTAAGGATTCCATAATGAGAAGGTCAATGAATGTTTTTTTGGGGAACTGCTCCTTTAACAACACATATTTGTTTAGCAAAGCCACGTAGAGACTCGAATACAAGTGAGGACCTTTTCCAGTAATTAGGAAAAACGACTTTATAGTTCTTGAGAAGTTTCCAACTGCGTCATTCTTGATATCATAATGATCAGCAAGCCAACGCGTATCCGGCGCTAAATTATTTGTCACCAATATTCTCGAGTTACTCTTTGAAGTAGGGTCCCGCAGCATCACGAGCAGCCCCAAGTATTTGGTATAGTGCGAAAATTAGGTGTCTAAGCTCTTGCACAGCGCTTACTTTTTGGCGTTGTATAGAGCTGAATTTGTGTGCTCCCACCAGTTTGTCGCTTGCATTTTGAGGATGTCACAGTTCGAAGATGGTCTCATCATCTGATGCTTGAACGTGTTTCGTGATGGATATGATGAATGAGAGACGGTCAGTTCGGATGAGTAAGATATTTGAAACCAGTTCCATTCTGACTTATTCATTATAACTGAGGTCAAACTCCGCTGCAACTAAAGCATTAAGAACACATCATGTAGCGGTCATGATTCCCTCACGAAGCTTATGTGTCAAGTGAGTCGACCATTATAAACACATATAACCTGTCCTAAATTTTCTGCTACAATAAATAGCACGTATTAACATGTTTGCACAGCAAAGCATTTGAGGCCAAAACTTCCCGAAAATGACAGGTTAGATGTCAACACTAAGCAAATTCTACATCGTCTGCTATCGTTTCGACGTTTGATATATCAGGACTTGGAACTTTGCATTCAACTAAACAGTAATGAAACGCAAGCCTTCTCCTTGGCCAGCAAATTAGAGAATGGTGATATCACTATTGACGATTATGTTTTTTTTTATTCAATGTGAAGGATTTTAGTATCTCATCACTATATCTTGATAATTTCATGCAAGGATGGCAACCATAAGGATCACAAACACATATTCATATCTGTTTGATAGTGTCCATCGTGTATTATTTGCTGAGTTTCTGTACTGAATGAAGTTTTTGACGACAAATTTTCTCAAGTGTTCCGTGAAGGCCTGTGATACAAGCAATGATAACTTCCCATTGCAATATAATGGCTCGAAATGTGAATTGCAAAAAGATGACAGCATTGAGTTTAATGCTGAGTTTCTTATGAATATTATGGAAAGAGTAGACTGGGATGCTATTTTGGCTGTCGCGTCAGATTTGAATAACAATGGTTTGCCCGGGGTTAAGCCCACCTTAGCGGCCACAGGAGAGCTTCACGAGGATGATATTGCAGTACTCAAAGACTTGCATTCATTACTCATTCAAACTACTATAATGGAGGGAGAAATGAAGTGCAGGAATTGTGGACACATTTACTATATCAAAAACGGAATTCCTAATCTGTTACTGCCCCCTCATTTAGCATAAGGGAGTGTTTAGCATACTTATTTGTACTTTACGAATGCATAGAAAAAGGAGCGGGAGCTCTCGACCTTTACTAAGTGTTCATCATATTTAATGAGAACTGTGTATTTGTATCATCGTTAGTTCGGATGTTTTCTTTCAGGTGATGGAAAATTACCGTTTATAGTGAGGTTAATGTGAAGGTTGATCCGAACCTCCCGCTCGCCCCTTCCATTAATAGGAGCAAGAAATAGCGTTGAATTTCGATAATATTAAAAGGGCTCACCAAAAGGAGAGTTGCTCATTGTAAATCCTGTTCGAAGATACCGAGCGCTACATCAGTTTGAGGACTACGAGGAACTAGCTTGGAGTCTGGAACTTCATTTCCTGGAAAATTAAAGTAGAGTGGTGACTTACTCTTTTCTAAAGCAAAACAAAATAATGGATGATCATGAGTTGTACTCACGTCCCAGCCCGGTTGGTGAGAGGGAAAGAAGCTTGTCGTTTTCAAAGCTGCTACCTCGTTCATTTAGACGTAATATGAGTAGCAGCAATAATAGTGCGAATACAAGTCATTCGAGTATAACTACTCAAGAACAGTCCCAGCAGGATGTTCCCGGGAAAGAGAGTGGTGACATAGCAGAGAAATATACCATGGACTCTTTAGAGGGTCAGGATGCCTTTGGACAGGATCCCCCTGCTGTATCCCTCCAGTCTCAAAGCCAAGGACAGAGTTCGAGATTTTCACGATTTAAAAACATATTTCATAGCAATAACAGCGCTACTATCATCGAAGAAAATCACAAGGATGGCTATAATATGAATCTCACAAATGATGCACTTAGAAATTCTGAAAGTGAAAAAATATTAGAATATGGATTCGATAAGAAATACAACGCAGAAGAAGAGCAGGAGCGAGAACGAGAGCATCTACAAAAGCAAGAAAGTGAAGCCGATCTGCATAGAGCGAATGGGGAGCAAGTATCCACTGGGTTACCAGAAACCCCTGAAAGCGCGTATTCTGCTGAACATAACAATCTAACTGTGAATCCGTCTTCTGCGAATTACCTTTCAACAACCCGCAGAAGATCACCATCCACGCCGATAATGCCCAGTCATTTGAATTTGGCAAACGGTAAACCAAGAAGCAAACAAGATTCAAAGGGACAAAATAATTCTACCAGTACAAACCCATTCCGACCAGATAGAGATCGCTCGGGAACAATCCGCAGTAATAACCCATACTTTGTTTATCAAGGTTTACCGCCACATGCGTTATCATCACAAGAATTGGATAGTAGTTTTAATTCTTTTTCAAGTAAATTCGCTGACTATCTCTCGCCAGCAACACCGGGTACCGCTTCATCTTCTTCAACAACATCTGCCTACATCCAAAAAGACCATAGAAATTTAAGTAATGTTTCATTAAACGAGATAAAGGAAAATGAGGAAGTTCGAGAGTTCTACAGCAATGATGATTCTCACTTTTCATCTCCTGGAAAACAGGATACAAGACCGTTGGGAACTGCAGGTCGATCTGAAAGTCCGCTTCTAACTCCTCAAAGTACTCAGCCATTTCCTGCGATTGTTGTGGGACTTGATAATGAAGATGAGGGAGACGAAGAGTTTCGCGTAAATAAGTCTCCCAATGTCTCACAGCTCGACAACTATAAACAAGATCCCAACCATGGAGAATCAGACAATGTTTTACCAACTAAGCCAACATTAAGAAGAGCAGCATCAGTTCCAGGTGCCATAAAGGAAAACTCTTCAAGCACTCCTGTATCCTATCAAAAGGAAGCACCCCCCCAAACTACGTTTTCACCTCAAGGCGACTCCCATGACCTGCAGGAGCCGAGAAGATCTAAACGACTTAGAAACAAATCATTCAGCAATAAGTTCCGGGATATCACTGTTGGACCACAGTCTTTTGAAAAGCTGAGAATTTTGGGGCAGGGTGACGTAGGGAAAGTATATTTAGTAAAGGAGAAGAAGACGAACAGATTATACGCGTTGAAAATTTTTAGTAAAGCAGAAATGATCAAAAGGAAAAAAATCAAGCGTATCCTTGCAGAACAGGAAATTCTGGCGACAAGTAACCATCCATTCATAGTGACATTATATCACTCCTTCCAGTCGGAAGATTACTTATACTTATGCATGGAATATTGCATGGGGGGTGAATTTTTTCGCGCCTTGCAAACTAGAAGAACCAAGTGCATTGCTGAAGATGATGCTCGTTTTTACGCAAGTGAAGTTATTGCAGCGTTGGAGTATTTGCATTTGATGGGATTTATTTATAGGGATTTGAAACCAGAAAATATATTATTGCACCGATCAGGCCACATTATGCTTTCAGATTTCGATTTATCCATACAGGCTAAAGATGCCAAAAATCCTGTAGCAAAAGGTTCCGCTCAAGCCACTATGGTTGATACAAAAATTTGCTCTGATGGGTTTAGAACTAACTCCTTTGTTGGCACAGAGGAATATATTGCCCCGGAGGTTATTAGAGGAAACGGTCATACGGCAGCAGTTGATTGGTGGACTTTAGGTATTCTCATATATGAGATGCTGTTTGGATTCACACCTTACAAAGGTGATAACACAAATGAGACATTTTGTAACATTTTGAAAAATGAGGTAACCTTTCCTAATAATAATGAAGTTTCTAGATCTTGCAAGGATTTGATCAAAAAACTGTTAATAAAAAATGAGGCAAAACGACTTGGATCTAGAATGGGTGCCGCTGATATAAAGAAACATCCGTTCTTCAAAAAAGTTCAATGGTCGCTTTTGAGAAACCATGAACCTCCTCTAATCCCCGTACTAACAGAGGATGGATATGATTTCACAAAGTTATCATCAAGCAAGGTCAAAGAGAAAGCCGCCTCAAAAGATAACTGTTCTCTCGAGGAAGAAGAGCGCATAATGTTTGAAGAACCAGTGGAATATGATGACAATGTTTCGGATGATGATCCGTTCCACGATTTCAATTCCATGAGCTTGATGAAACAAGACAACAATTCGTTGATATACGGGGACAATAACTCGTACGGTAAGATATCGTACACCCCTAACGCTAATAGATCCAGAAGTAATAGTCATAAAGGGTTTTTTAAGAGGTAGCAAAATTAAATTGAACATGAGCAAAATATGACTTGTTCTGTGGCGTCTAAAGTCTACTTTGATTAGTGCATCAAACGAATCAAGTTAAATATGTAAATAATTGCAGCGCCATTTTGATATTTCTAAAGTACTACAAAAGTTTATCAAGTGTTATCTTGTTTAATTACCCTTGATATTTTAGCCAATTTCTGGCTTGAACGTGTGACTTCGGAATTTAATATACCTTTGATGCGTATTGGAAGGTCTAGAAATTCGTTGATTTCAGATTCCTTTCTCATGGTATCAGACACTTCAAAAGCTCTCTTTATAATATTCTTATCGATTTGTGCCAACCTAGCGACATTTAAGCCATATGAATTGTGAGTGATACCTGCCTTGAGCTTATACAAAAATATCACACTTGACCATTCTTCGCCTTGTTTTTTTTCTTCGACATAGTCCATGTAGTAAGTACTCAGCTGTTTGGAAGGTATTGATCCAAGTATTGGGTAATGTGTAGTGAAGAGAATAAGAGGACAATTTTGCTGAGCCAAAAAATATTCCAGCAAAGTGTATGCAATTGCTTTTCCATCTTCCGTTGAGGTCCCTCTTCCAACTTCATCCAAAAGCAGAAGTGATCTGCTACTATAATTTTTTATAATTTGAAGAATTTCCGACATCTCAATCTTGAACGTAGATTCGCCGCGCAGCAAATTATCGTAAGCTCCGACACGCGTAAATATATTATCAAAAATACCAAGTTCCATGTAATCGGCAGGCACAAAGGATCCTATCTGAGCTAGTATCACACAGAGAGCAACTTGTCTAACATACGATGATTTACCGCCCATATTGGGACCTGTCAGAATAAGTACTTTACCATCTTTTTCAGACATATTGATGTCATTTGGAACGTAATTCACATCCAATGATTCTATGATCGGATTGCGGGCTTTTATTGCTTTTAGAAAATGTCTTTCATCATTGAAAATTGGACGTACATAATTCTTATTGCATGAGGTCGCTGACAGAGCCAGTATGGAATCATAAATCCCGATATCTTTGATAAAACTTTTTAAAGCTGCGTAGTCCTCGATTATACTCTTAAGAAAGCGCTTATATTCTCCATCCGCTACCTGTAATAATAAATCATTATTGTATTGTAGTTTTTCAATTAATCGGACAATGTTAGGAGTGTGAAACCTACTGACCATTTTGGTACTATTTACCTTCACCCAATCCGAAGGAAGCCCGTTTATTTGTGAATTTCTGATTTCAATAAGAAAGCTTATATCATCTTTGAAGTTAAGATGTGGCCTACGAAGTAACCTTCGTATACTGCTCAGTTCATCATATAGTTCGTCGCGCACTGCACCTATTTCACGCTGCCTCTGAATGATTTGTTCGGAATTGTCATAATTACTCAGATTAAAAAACCCAGTTATCTGTTTTTCTACATCCTTTTCCATAACTGCTGATACATTTATCATGGATAATAAATGAGGTATCTTCATACACCTGGAATATTCAAGCAGTCCCTTGAGTACCTTGGCCAGAAGTATTGAGTTTTTTAGAATTCCTCCATCTTCTGAGTAGAGCTGAGTTCTAAGATAGGTAAAATGAGTTTCGAAATGAGTTCCAATGAGTGATATTTGCTTCAAAAAATAGTACACCTCTTTTCTAGACGTTCTTCCATATGAAATGCGGTTTAGGGTACGCAAAAGATCTGAGGTATTCTTCAGCATTTGGTTTAGAGATTCGAAAAAAAGGTGGTTAACTTCGCTTTTAACACATTCCGTCGCATCAAGACGGTCCTCAATATCCTTTTTGCTCAAAAGCGGCCTAAGAATCCATTGCCTCAACTGCCGACATCCAAAGGCAGTTCTTGTATGATCTAGCAACCAGAATAAAGAACCCTTACCTCCGTTATTTGCGAAAATATCAAGACTTTGAAGAGTATTTGTGTTCAACAGAATATGAGTTTTCGAAAAAAAAGGCTGATAAGCTGAGGGAATAAGTAGAAGCCGTTCATTACCGTAGTCCTTTAAATATTCAAAAAGTTGATAAATGAGCTTCGAAAATTCTGCGGAAAGATTGATTTGTGCGCAAATATCAACAAGTGAGGAATTTGGGCCCTCAAAAAAAGACTGATGAATTGTGCAATCCCTTTTCGAAAAGAATTGGAAAAGCAAAGGAGATAACTTCTGAGAAGTGATAAGTTCCTTGGGATCTAAATACCTTAGTCGTAAGTCCAATTCGTCTGTACTGGAAATAGCTTGCTCAAACTGGTCATAGACCACTTCACCACTATTAAGGTTTACAGATATGAGCCAATATAGACAACGATTATTTTTAGTCATGGATGATGATAAGGCCCAAATACTACTCATGTCTCCAAGAGTACGTCTCGCATCTGAAATCAACAAGTTGTTCATCCCATAAGTGGTTTTAGAGAAAGTGCTAGTAACCTCTCTGCCAAAAACGAGACTTTTATTAGAATCCTTCGCGTATTTTTTCATGGCGCTAGTTTCCGATTGTTCTACAACGCCAACTTTTATGTTGTAATGCACTAACCGCTCTAAATGTACATTGAGCCGCGAATCAGGAAAAGAGCAATATGCAAATTGCTTATGATGGCAATCCTGCGAATTTGAGCTGTCGAAAGAGATTTTACCTGGAATTAACTTTATGTGTAAAATTCTGCTCGCCGTAACAGCATCTTCTGCAAAGCACTTATATTTATAACCAACTCGAACGACAAGTAGCTTATCCTTGTTCAATTGCTTCAGCTCTTTAACCTGCTGATCCAAAGGAGTTAAAGCACATTCATTTGTCGTTACTTTGCTTTTTTTCCTGCTTTGCTTTATATACGAATCAACTCCTTTATTAGCTTGAGAGACTTTCATTATTTCAGCATTGCTATAGTCACCGTTTTCCGCAAAGCTCTCGCTTCTTTTTTTGGTTCGCTTACTCAAACTTTGCAAGGGTAAACTCTCATCGGTATCTATTAATACTGTTGTGCCGTCGCCATAGTTGGATGTGGGTTGCGTTGTTTCCTCTTGTAGCGTCAAGTCTACACCAAAGTTGGTACTATCGCTATTGCCTCGCCTTTTGGTCTCCTCATCAGAGCCACTACTAATATCTTTCAAAAGGGGGGGAGCATTTGCTTTCTTCTTGGTCAAATCTTTTTCATGGTTCTTCAAGCACTTAAAAAACTTACTTATAGTTGGCTGAGTAACCATGGCAATTCTTTGAACGACTTGTATTGCAATATTGCTTTCTTGGCTGCATGAAATCTGACACGACGCCATATATTTATCATTTTCCTGTGGATTCGTGAAATTCGACATACACCAAAAAGGGAAAGGCTGGTATCAGCTTAAAATTTTAAGTTTAAAGGTGATGCGCGTTTATTGCGCTTCGGGTTGCTGTGTTTCCTTTTCAGTCATTTAACGCATACTAAAATTAAAATGTGCCTCCATTGGATACCCATCTAGCGCACATCTAATATAATAAAACTTTGAACAATAGGTAATGATTGAATTTGTTAAAAGGTACCAAAAACAATGAATGCCACCCTGCGCCGGAAAAGTCTCGCAACCATATCTGTGCTGACACTAAAGTTTATATTCATGCACTCTGAACGTCCTACATTTGTCTGTTTTCTTAAAGTGTGAGAGTATCTCACCTAAAATGGATGTTAATCCAATTATAGGCACTTGCGCATGCACCATAGAGATATATTAACTGATGCCTAGTTTCTCATTCCTCAACGACTGAAATTTGGAGCTTGAAAATCTGATAAACATTCTATCAATTCCAATTCATTCGCTAAAAAGGTAATAATGCGCTACCTTAGTACGCTACTTACATTGTTTTTCTTTACAAATACTTTAGCCTTGACTTCAAATGTCTCACCAAATTTAAGTATTAGTCCCATCTCGCTCTCAAGCTCCACAGCCATCAGTTACTCATCCTCTACGTATGATTCCTACACTATCCAAACTGTGGAGAATAAAGATTCATCACAGCTTGAATATATTACTGCTTCTACACCTACATCAATAACTAGTACCCTTTACAGTTCAGGGGGCAGCTCCTCCCTGAGCTACGAAACTTATATAAGTACCTCGAGCTCAATTATAACATCAAGTGCCTTATACAGTTCTGCCCCTTCCAGCGCATCAGTATCTTCAAGCTCGGTTTCCATTCTAGCTCCCAGCTCCAGTTTAAGCTCCAGTTCCAGCTCCATTATACCGACTGGTGCAGTGCACAGTTCTACTGTTTCCAGCGCATTCATATCATCAAGTTCGGTATCCACTCTAGCACCCAGCTCTAGTTTCATCTCCAGCTTCAGCTCTACTCCATCGACTACAACAACAGGAAGCTCTAGTGTTTCAGGTGCACTAATATCTTCAAGTTCGTTAGCCAAGCTCACTTCCAGCTCCAATCTCATCTCCAGCTCCAGCCTCAGTTCAATTACAACACCGAATGCGTCATCTAGCCCCAGCTCAGTCGCCATCTCAGTCGCCAGCTCGAGTTCAGTTTCTACGCTAGCACGTAGCTCCAGCTCCAGTTCAATTTCAGCCTCCAGTTCGGTTCACAACTCGACTGTAGTCGCTAGCTCCAGCTCTAGTTCGATCTCAGCCTCTAGTTCGGTTCACAACTCGACTGTAGTCGCTAGCTCCAGCTCTAGTTCGATCTCAGCCTCTAGTTCGGTTCACAACTCGACTGTAGTCGCTAGCTCCAGCTCTAGTTCGATCTCAGCCTCTAGTTCGGTTCACAACTCGACTGTAGTCGCTAGCTCCAGCTCTAGTTCGATCTCAGCCTCTAGTTCGGTTCACAACTCGACTGTAGTCGCTAGCTCCAGCTCTAGTTCGATCTCAGCCTCTAGTTCGGTTCACAACTCGACTGTAGTCGCTAGCTCCAGCTCTAGTTCGATCTCAGCCTCTAGTTCGGTTCACAACTCGACTGTAGTCGCTAGCTCCAGCTCTAGTTCGATCTCAGCCTCTAGTTCGGTTCACAACTCGACTGTAGTCGCTAGCTCCAGCTCTAGTTCGATCTCAGCCTCTAGTTCGGTTCACAACTCGACTGTAGTCGCTAGCTCCAGCTCTAGTTCGATCTCAGCCTCTAGTTCGGTTCACAACTCGACTGTAGTCGCTAGCTCCAGCTCTAGTTCGATCTCAGCCTCTAGTTCGGTTCACAACTCGACTGTAGTCGCTAGCTCCAGCTCTAGTTCGATCTCAGCCTCTAGTTCGGTTCACAACTCGACTGTAGTCGCTAGCTCCAGCTCTAGTTCGATCTCAGCCTCTAGTTCGGTTCACAACTCGACTGTAGTCGCTAGCTCCAGCTCTAGTTCGATCTCAGCCTCTAGTTCGGTTCACAACTCGACTGTAGTCGCTAGCTCCAGCTCTAGTTCGATCTCAGCCTCTAGTTCGGTTCACAACTCGACTGTAGTCGCTAGCTCCAGCTCTAGTTCGATCTCAGCCTCTAGTTCGGTTCACAACTCGACTGTAGTCGCTAGCTCCAGCTCTAGTTCGATCTCAGCCTCTAGTTCGGTTCACAACTCGACTGTAGTCGCTAGCTCCAGCTCTAGTTCGATCTCAGCCTCTAGTTCGGTTCACAACTCGACTGTAGTCGCTAGCTCCAGCTCTAGTTCGATCTCAGCCTCTAGTTCGGTTCACAACTCGACTGTAGTCGCTAGCTCCAGCTCTAGTTCGATCTCAGCCTCTAGTTCGGTTCACAACTCGACTGTAGTCGCTAGCTCCAGCTCTAGTTCGATCTCAGCCTCTAGTTCGGTTCACAACTCGACTGTAGTCGCTAGCTCCAGCTCTAGTTCGATCTCAGCCTCTAGTTCGGTTCACAACTCGACTGTAGTCGCTAGCTCCAGCTCTAGTTCGATCTCAGCCTCTAGTTCGGTTCACAACTCGACTGTAGTCGCTAGCTCCAGCTCTAGTTCGATCTCAGCCTCTAGTTCGGTTCACAACTCGACTGTAGTCGCTAGCTCCAGCTCTAGTTCGATCTCAGCCTCTAGTTCGGTTCACAACTCGACTGTAGTCGCTAGCTCCAGCTCTAGTTCGATCTCAGCCTCTAGTTCGGTTCACAACTCGACTGTAGTCGCTAGCTCCAGCTCTAGTTCGATCTCAGCCTCTAGTTCGGTTCACAACTCGACTGTAGTCGCTAGCTCCAGCTCTAGTTCGATCTCAGCCTCTAGTTCGGTTCACAACTCGACTGTAGTCGCTAGCTCCAGCTCTAGTTCGATCTCAGCCTCTAGTTCGGTTCACAACTCGACTGTAGTCGCTAGCTCCAGCTCTAGTTCGATCTCAGCCTCTAGTTCGGTTCACAACTCGACTGTAGTCGCTAGCTCCAGCTCTAGTTCGATCTCAGCCTCTAGTTCGGTTCACAACTCGACTGTAGTCGCTAGCTCCAGCTCTAGTTCGATCTCAGCCTCTAGTTCGGTTCACAACTCGACTGTAGTCGCTAGCTCCAGCTCTAGTTCGATCTCAGCCTCTAGTTCGGTTCACAACTCGACTGTAGTCGCTAGCTCCAGCTCTAGTTCGATCTCAGCCTCTAGTTCGGTTCACAACTCGACTGTAGTCGCTAGCTCCAGCTCTAGTTCGATCTCAGCCTCTAGTTCGGTTCACAACTCGACTGTAGTCGCTAGCTCCAGCTCTAGTTCGATCTCAGCCTCTAGTTCGGTTCACAACTCGACTGTAGTCGCTAGCTCCAGCTCTAGTTCGATCTCAGCCTCTAGTTCGGTTCACAACTCGACTGTAGTCGCTAGCTCCAGCTCTAGTTCGATCTCAGCCTCTAGTTCGGTTCACAACTCGACTGTAGTCGCTAGCTCCAGCTCTAGTTCGATCTCAGCCTCTAGTTCGGTTCACAACTCGACTGTAGTCGCTAGCTCCAGCTCTAGTTCGATCTCAGCCTCTAGTTCGGTTCACAACTCGACTGTAGTCGCTAGCTCCAGCTCTAGTTCGATCTCAGCCTCTAGTTCGGTTCACAACTCGACTGTAGTCGCTAGCTCCAGCTCTAGTTCGATCTCAGCCTCTAGTTCGGTTCACAACTCGACTGTAGTCGCTAGCTCCAGCTCTAGTTCGATCTCAGCCTCTAGTTCGGTTCACAACTCGACTGTAGTCGCTAGCTCCAGCTCTAGTTCGATCTCAGCCTCTAGTTCGGTTCACAACTCGACTGTAGTCGCTAGCTCCAGCTCTAGTTCGATCTCAGCCTCTAGTTCGGTTCACAACTCGACTGTAGTCGCTAGCTCCAGCTCTAGTTCGATCTCAGCCTCTAGTTCGGTTCACAACTCGACTGTAGTCGCTAGCTCCAGCTCTAGTTCGATCTCAGCCTCTAGTTCGGTTCACAACTCGACTGTAGTCGCTAGCTCCAGCTCTAGTTCGATCTCAGCCTCTAGTTCGGTTCACAACTCGACTGTAGTCGCTAGCTCCAGCTCTAGTTCGATCTCAGCCTCTAGTTCGGTTCACAACTCGACTGTAGTCGCTAGCTCCAGCTCTAGTTCGATCTCAGCCTCTAGTTCGGTTCACAACTCGACTGTAGTCGCTAGCTCCAGCTCTAGTTCGATCTCAGCCTCTAGTTCGGTTCACAACTCGACTGTAGTCGCTAGCTCCAGCTCTAGTTCGATCTCAGCCTCTAGTTCGGTTCACAACTCGACTGTAGTCGCTAGCTCCAGCTCTAGTTCGATCTCAGCCTCTAGTTCGGTTCACAACTCGACTGTAGTCGCTAGCTCCAGCTCTAGTTCGATCTCAGCCTCTAGTTCGGTTCACAACTCGACTGTAGTCGCTAGCTCCAGCTCTAGTTCGATCTCAGCCTCTAGTTCGGTTCACAACTCGACTGTAGTCGCTAGCTCCAGCTCTAGTTCGATCTCAGCCTCTAGTTCGGTTCACAACTCGACTGTAGTCGCTAGCTCCAGCTCTAGTTCGATCTCAGCCTCTAGTTCGGTTCACAACTCGACTGTAGTCGCTAGCTCCAGCTCTAGTTCGATCTCAGCCTCTAGTTCGGTTCACAACTCGACTGTAGTCGCTAGCTCCAGCTCTAGTTCGATCTCAGCCTCTAGTTCGGTTCACAACTCGACTGTAGTCGCTAGCTCCAGCTCTAGTTCGATCTCAGCCTCTAGTTCGGTTCACAACTCGACTGTAGTCGCTAGCTCCAGCTCTAGTTCGATCTCAGCCTCTAGTTCGGTTCACAACTCGACTGTAGTCGCTAGCTCCAGCTCTAGTTCGATCTCAGCCTCTAGTTCGGTTCACAACTCGACTGTAGTCGCTAGCTCCAGCTCTAGTTCGATCTCAGCCTCTAGTTCGGTTCACAACTCGACTGTAGTCGCTAGCTCCAGCTCTAGTTCGATCTCAGCCTCTAGTTCGGTTCACAACTCGACTGTAGTCGCTAGCTCCAGCTCTAGTTCGATCTCAGCCTCTAGTTCGGTTCACAACTCGACTGTAGTCGCTAGCTCCAGCTCTAGTTCGATCTCAGCCTCTAGTTCGGTTCACAACTCGACTGTAGTCGCTAGCTCCAGCTCTAGTTCGATCTCAGCCTCTAGTTCGGTTCACAACTCGACTGTAGTCGCTAGCTCCAGCTCTAGTTCGATCTCAGCCTCTAGTTCGGTTCACAACTCGACTGTAGTCGCTAGCTCCAGCTCTAGTTCGATCTCAGCCTCCAGTTCGGTTCACAACTCGACTAGCTCCAGCTCCAGTTCAGTTTCTACGCTAGCACCTAGCTCCAGCTCCAGTTCGATCTCGGCTTCCAGTTCGGTTCACAACTCGACTGTAGCACCCAGCTCCAGCTCTAGTTCAATTTCAGCCTCCAGTTCGGTTCACAACTCGACTGTAG